>OY720430.1:199053234-200322478 GCA_963082735.1 Pocota personata | reverse complement strand
GAAGGATGACATTAAATTATGCCTTCTGTTTTTAGTGGATTAAAGTTCCACACTATCACAATGCTCGCATGCGATGTTTTTTGATTAAAAAAAATGAGTGCAAGTAGCTTGCGACTCAGTACTTTTTTCTGTAACCCACTGCTTTGTCGCCAAACTAAGTAATTAATTGAACTATTGGGTGCAGTCCTTCCCATTTTTCAGCTGTCCTTCCCATCTTTCAACTGCCTTGTCGTGGCGGGAAGTCTTAAGAGTCAAAGATCCTAAGGGTCTGAAAAGATCCCAGGTGAGACATCAAACTAAGCGCTGAAGGCGTCCGACTTTGACGTTAAAAGAAGAAAAAGTATGAATGGAGAAAACAAATGATATGACTACTCCAGGTGGCACTCGCAAAAAGCGAAAATCCACCCGTGGTCTTCTCGACTGCGGCTAGGGTAAGGATTCTGAAGGGCCCTACCCATCATAACCCTCCCCCGCCAACACTGGCGCGTATATAGGAGTAGCAAGAATTCTGGATTCTGAAGACTACTGCAGCTCTCTTCCCGACGCGTTCGGTTAAGTTGAGCTGGCAAGGTGGAGAAAGTAGCGGAGAGGTCCAACCTGCTACGCTTAATTTTCATCCTTCAGATGCGGCACGCTCCGATGGACTCCCGTCCAAAAGCCAGTAGAAGAGGAAAGAAGAAGAAAAACTGGCGGCGGCGCGGCGCAAAGAGACTGCAAAAGTTGAAGGGGCAAGTGCTGACAACAGTCCTTTGGCAGAGACGGCAAAAAGAAGCAGGTCGGTGGAAGTTACCCCAACCGAAACCGGCAAGTCACTTGGACCCGACGCTTCCTCCTCTTCTAATAGCTTGAACCGGACCAAACGAAGGAAGAAGGTTTCAAGCTCTCCTGCCGGTAGGCACATGTGCGCACCTCATGCGCGTGTGTCTTCCGAGAGACCTCAAGCCGGTGGAGTTGCATGCGCATAGGGTCTGAAGACGGGCGCTACAGCCAGTAATGGCAGTAGTACCGGTGGACAGAAACTGGATGTAACAGGGAAGTCCACTGACTTGAATGTCTCTAAAACCCCTCTTATTGGGTAGCGTTGCCCGCGCACAAATTCCGAATGACACCCGATGATACAACTAGTTGTATTCCCAGTGGACGGAAGATGGCTGTCGCTGACAAATCTACTGAGAAAGAGAAAAACCCGGTGGTTAGGGAGCGAGAAAAGCAGGTTTCTTACAAGAAAGCTGTTATCTCCTCTTTAACTGTCAGAATTGGGACAGCATGACCGACGCGGAGTGCAAACACTGCGAAGTTCATCTGTTAGAGCTGCTCAAGCAACGAATGCTTTCATTCAGGTGGAGGGCTGTGAGTTAAAGAGCGGAACCTTTATGTTAAAGTGCTCTTCACAGCAAAACCTCTGAATGGATTAGCATGTCGGTGCCGAAAACCCCCCCCTTGAGACCGCTACTTTTGAGGTCTTCAGGACAACAAAACAGACGCGCGCCGTCTGCTGGATTCCGGGGAAACTTGGGGAAAAAGGCTGATGTGCTAGCGCGCCTGCGTACCCAGAATCCTGGACTCGAGACGACCAAGTGGACTGTTCATTCACGCAGGGAGAGACAGAATCTTTAAAATAAAGATGGTTCTACTCTGGTTGTGAGTTTGAATAAGGGTTCTGCCGATGCCATTAAGTCTAGGTACGAAATACGACCATATTTGCATATTGGTAGGATTCAGTTCCGCTTCGATACCAAGTAGTGCGAACAATGGTCGAAAAAAACCCCTAGTATTTAATGATATTTACTCAGATCAGCTAGTAGAACAAAACCTCACATAATATCTATCCAGGAGCCTTGGGTGCGGAACAAGCGCATTTGTGGCCTTGGAGGTATGCGTGATATGCGTCAGTTGTTTGGTGGAATAAGCTCTCACGTAAATACGTTACTGTTGCTTTCGTCAAACTGCAAAGAACGGTCTGTCTCGGCTGCTTGGGAGCTTTCCCCAGTACGCTTGGCTCTGCTCTAGACGCCTTGATGAACCTCCCTTGATGAACAGGAAATGAGATCTCTGACGAGCTTAGTAGACAAGGCTCAGAAGAGAATTTCTCTGGACCTGAACCCACGTTGGGTTTGCCAGCGTCCTCGGTTAGGCCTTCATTGACGACTGGGTTTTCAGTGAACACAATCGAAGGTGGCATGACTCTCCAGGATGCAGGCAGACTAAACGAATGGTCCCCGTCGTCTGTAAGAAATCCGCGGCTTTCTTGCTATCCCTTAGCAGAAAAGACTGCAGACAACTTACTGGCGGTCTTACGGGCCACTTCGCCTTTGCCAAGCACCTCCATGTGCTAGGTTTGAGCGCTACCCCTGTCTGCAACTCCTGTGGAGAGGGCGATGACACTGCGGAACACTTCCTATGTGATTGTCCTGCCTTTGCTCGGATCAGGTGGCAGATTTTCGGTGCTGATGTGGTGAGTGCTGATGACCTAAGCTCTTCATCACTGAAGCGTCTACTCGTCTTTTTACAAAAGACGAAAAAAACACATTAAAATGGGGTTCTCTGCCTGGTTGTACAATGGACCTCTTTTTGAGTCTGAGTGCTCCAGTAGGGTGTACCCGCCCCAACAAAAAAAAAATTGGGTGCCGTGACTAGTGGTTAAGTGCGCAATTACTGAGCGAGAGGTTCAAGGTTTGAATCCAAGAAAACACAAAAAATAAAAAGTTTTCTCACGGTGCCACCTACCGCGAACGTCTGACAAACATCCGAGAGTAGAACTGTCATGAGAAGCTTCCCTCACTCGAATAAGTTGCCCTTGGAAAGCCGCATGAAACTGTAGGTCACAATTATTCTTACGGCGCATAGTACGAGTGGCTGCGAGAAGTTAGGCCAGGCCCTGCATTGGGCTTTCAGCGTCAAAATATTATTATATTATAATGTATAACACAATTCATTTAGTATATTAAAAAATTGAGATGTACATATGTAAATAATGTATGAATGGGTGAGTACGAGGACTGGTGCTGGTGAGGTGTTGCTCGTATCAATTCCAGAAGAAAAATGATGTGAATATCGAAGCAGGAAGCAAAAAAAAATACCATATCTGAATCGCGATGATGTTTCAGCAAACAGTTGTCCCTTCTACTGGCCTTCCTGCACCACTTGCAAACAGCTGCAGGCAAATAATAGCGTACATCTCTGGCATACATAAGGGAAAAATTTTGGTCGATTGCGAACAAATCAAATGCCCTTGTAGATAGGTCCTGAATATGGTTCTGAATCAGAAGTAATTCAATCTGCAAAAGAAAAGACGTTTCTTATGTGGATTTAGTGGTTTAAGATCTGCCCAACTCACATCCTGCTGCATCTGCTTGATATCTCTCAAAATATTGTTCCTAGAGAGCACCAAAAGCAGCTCGTTCCGAAATGAACACTCTGCCTTGCGCAACATCTGTGATGTATAACCAATTAGATATATGTCATAGGATGAACAAATAGGATGCAAAAGGTCAAACATGAATTTGATTATCCCACGCGGTGTTTGATAAAGCCTCAGATACAGAAGATTTCGCAATAAGTTATACAGAAACCTTATATCATTGATTAGACCCACGTAGATACAGACATGGAGAATGGTGTAGAATTTATTTAGCTTTTGTTTCAATCGATGAATTCGATTGGAAATCGATATCAATGCACGAATATTCTTCAAAATTTTACGTTTCCTAACTCTTTTACCCAATGTGGCCAGGTATTCGTTCATCTTCATATAAAAACAAATCAATACCAAGTTGGCAAACAGGTGACACCAGTAGGTTAGCTCGGTGTATTACATCACCATATATTGAGTGTATTACACTATTGAGCTTTAGAAAGCATGTGCATCGTTAGCAATATTAATTTGAAAGCTAACAGGTACTTGAAGGATATTGGTAAGTAAATTTCGGCATTCGTCATTATTCGAAGTTTATGGAAAATTTTAAGCATTTCATTGAGGATTGGAAGAAGAATGTATCCGTTCTTCAAGTAGTATCTCGCGAGGAGGAATGTCTTGATGTAACGTAAAAAGAATCCAACGTAATAGAAAACGAAATCCCAAGATGTAACGGGTGTAGATGTTTGAAGGTACCAAGGTATCGTGGAGATACTGTAGCAAGTCACACATATGAAGAAGCTGCTTACTAGTAGAGAAGATTTTAACAATATACGTGAAATTAAGTACAACACTTTTGAGTGTTCAAATTTTCTGGTTGCAGGATTGTACGTAAAATGTGTGAGCTAAGAAAGTTGACATATCCATAGCAGAACTTTTAAATGCTGTAAGAATTCAGTTTCTCTTACAGATTCGTCCATTCTGTGGAAGTCGCTAGTGAAAACTGACGAATGTTTTTCCATGCCTACCCCAGACTAATTGGGCTAATGAAAATTCTTTCTGATTGGTTTAATATGTGCGCAATTGGAGTAAAGTGCAGCTGTTAGGATATTGATTTTCAAACATTAATATATTTTTTTTTTTATAATTTGCACGTGTGAAAGGGGTTATGAATACCCTTATACTAATTTTAGGACACTGGCGTTTTGAGGAAAGGGGAAGAGACAGAGAGAAAGACAGATTGGTGTAGTTGGTTTGAAACTCAGCTGGTATTAAGTTTCAATGAACTCCAAGGGTTGCTGTCCAGATAACTAGGGAGCTTGTTTGTTTTTACTTTTGTCGTTGCTCATGATTCACAGTATTTTTGTCCGTCCTCCTGATATCATCATCACGATCAAGTTGCATTTTAGCCATACGACCACAGTAGATTTGACTTAGCTTTCGCGAATGATCAACTTTTTTATTTATTTCATGCGAAATAAATAGATGATTATTGACATCAGGATTCTAACCGTGAACCTGTAGCGTGACAAGCGATGATATCACCACGGCCACCGTCAATTTTGTATTTGTACTTCGAGCTAAGCATTAAGAAAAATTTGTTTGATATTTGAAGCTCATAAGTTTTACGATAACTTTGCGGCAGTTTTGCACATCCTGCCTTCGACCTATTGTCTCTCCTCAAGTTTTGATTCCGCAAGATTCTTCGAAGGCCTATGGATTGGAGTTTAACCAACCAAATTGTGTGCCTCCCCACACCATTGTGAGTAGCAGTAATCGATTTTATTGCTGCATGGCTATCGATGTAAAAGATGATATCGTCTTGTGTCTCATCGCAGTCTCACGGGCGGCTATTGTCATTGATATTGCCTCCGGCTGGAAAACACTGCACCGGTTCGACGCAAACACTCACTTACACCTGTACCCATCCCTATTCAGGTATTTGCGTGCGAAAGGTCTCATAAAGTCTAGGTATGGTGTGGTGTAATCAGTAGTAGATACATTGCTTAGATATTTATGTGCTGTGTTGCATTTGGTCCCCATCTGTCTGATGGACTGATTCTTATTGCACTAATAGCCGCCTATACTAGCATGAAGATATTTAGCGGAAGCTGAATAGCTATTCTTATTATACTGGTGGTTCTAATGCACGCTAGTCTTTGTTCTTTCGTCATGCCCATTAGGTTGGTGGTTTTACTGGTTGCCTTCCACCAAATAAGGCTTCCGTAAGTCAGTATTTCTCTTACTACAGCCGTATACCATAGCCATTGGATTATTTTGGGATTCTGTCCGCAGGTATTAAGCTGGAGATTTAACAGTTATTCTTCCGAAAGTTTTCAGGACAAAGAAGATAAGACTAATTGGTCTTAGTAGTAAGGAGTGGCATTTTAGCTGGTCGAACGCCTCCGAATAGAAGACTGAGTTCAGTCACTAATACTTTTGAGGGCACAAAAAGATCTTTTAAGACTCTACGCTTTAATGCTCCTATCAGTTTTTGATGTTGTTTTAGGTGGGGGTTCCCCGGAATAAATATAAATTATGACGGAAACAAAACTGAAAACCTGATTGGGAAATTTGCGAAGGGACTTCAAAAGAAATCGCTGAATATTTTGGCATTCCCAGCAGTACTCTATCAATTAAGGCTTGACCAGACAGGAACTGACCAGACAGGAACTGTGTAAGGTGGTAGTTACATTCCCCATGCTTTCGGCTTATCCAGTCTTGGATTGTCGGTATCAGTTTATATATCCACCTGCTTTTTGTTGTATTGGCCCAACGAGTTTGCCACATAGCTGCTAGCACTGCTTTTTCCTCCATTTTGATTACCTTAGTGTCATTGGCATCGTGTTGGTTCAGGGCACTTCTATTGTATATTCTGAATATCTCGTCTGCGACGATGTCGATGGGGACCATTCCAGTTATAACAAAGGCGGCCTTGTCTGAGATGGTTCGGAAGCCGCTGCTTGTCCATAGCGCGCAAAGTCTATATGTTGAGGATAACCTCCTTTTGGTCTCCTTCACTCTTAGTGCCTGTACTCCGATTGGGGCGGCATATAAAAGAACCGAGGTGACAGTTCTGGAGATCAGTATCCTTCTAACTTATCCATGTCCACCGATGTTAGGCAGTATACGCGAGAGAGCTCTCTGTATTTGCAGTGTTTTTCTTGCTGCAGTTTGTTGTCCAGCATTACTCCAAGGTATTTAACTGCTTCCTTGGATCTGATTGTTTGGTTACCAACCTGAAAACTCGCGAATTATACGGTTCCTCGACTGGTTATAAGGACAGCTTCTGTTTTATGGTCGGCTAGTTCTAGCTAGCCAATCTCTTATCCGAGCAATTGCTTCATTTGTAGCTTATGCGACTGTACAGATCTGTTTTGCAGCTGCCACGACGGCAATGACATCAGCGAATCCAATTATCGTTACTCCGTCGGGCAGCTTTAATCGTAAGACTTCGTCCTACATGATGTTCCATAGTAGCGGTCCTAAGACCGATCCCTGTGGGACTCCCGCAGTGACGTTGTAGTGTTTTACCCCTTCATCGGCATTACACCTCAGCTTTCTGTTCATGAAATAGTTCGTCACTATACGCAGCAAGTAATATGGCCTATCCATCCTGGCGAGTGATCTTCTAATCAACGACCAGTTCGCAGAGCTAAATGCGTTTTTAACGTCCAGCATTACCACTGCGCATCCTTTGTATCGTTGAGCCATCTTTTTCCTTCGATGGCACCTTCTGCATCAACTATCGATCGCGCTTTTCTGAAGCCAAATTGGCGGCCTGAGAGAGCTCCTTTCACTTCTGCTACTGCGAGTAATTTATTATAAATTATCTTCTCAAGGATCTTTCCCATGGTATCCAATAGGCATATTGATCGATAAGACTATGGTTCTCCTGGGGGCTTCTTTCCTTTTGGTAGCAAGATCAAATGCTGTACCTTCCGCCTTTCAGGAAAGGTTCCTTCTTCGAGACACTTCTGCATTGTGGTTATGAAGAGGTCTGGTCTCTTTTTTATGGCCGGTATTAGTGCCTTATTTGGGATGCCGTCGGGTCCGGGTGCCTTATCTCTTCCATAGTAATTAATAGGATATCCCCTGCATTGACTTCCCTTATGATGTTGCACATAGTAGCCGGTCTTTGGGGAAAAAGGTGCTCTATTGTAGACCTCAGGATTATGGGACATGTTATTGGAGGGGTCCTACAACCCTTCAGTTTCGTCATCACTATTCTGTATGCCGAGTCCCATGGGTTAATGTCATCTTCTTGACAAAGAAGCATGCAATTTTGCTCTCCTTGATGGCTATATTTAAGTTGCGTCTCGTCAGTCTAAGGGTGTCTAAGCATTGTTGAAAGTCCGCTCTCCTTCTTGATCGTTGGACTTTGCGCCGGGCTTGTAGGCATTTTGCCCGAAGTGTCCTTATTTCCTCGTTCCACCAGTAACATGGTGATGCCTTCCTGCTATTTGTCCTTCTAGGCATTGATGCATCGCATGTTTTGGTGATGGTGCCTGTAAGGCGATGCGCTAGTGTCTCCGCTGTTCCACTTAGAGTTAAATCACCGTTGAGCATCTCTTCGAATGTGTCCTTATCGAAACATCTATCATTCCACTTTGGGCCCGTAAGTTTTGGGAGCTGGGCTGGTTTCTTATCTTTGATTTCGATTATTCTCACCTGATGGTCGCTATGTGAGTATTCCTCACTGACCCTCCACTCCATTTTTCTCAGGGTGGAGTTGCTCGCGAGGGTGATATCGATGATTGAACCTATACCAGCCTTCCGGTAAGTGTTTGCTCGGCCCTTGAAAGCGACGCTTATCGCTAAGGAAGCAATTGTTTCCAGTAAGGCCTCACTCTGGTGTTTGTGAGTCTGCCGCCCCATTCTATGGACCTTGCATTAAAGTCGCCTCCTATAATCATTGGGGCTCTCTCGAGCGCATCCGCGGTTAGATTGTCCAGCATTAGTTGATACTTACTTACCGTTAAGCTGGGTCTTGCATAGCAGCAATAGAAATGGATCCCATTTATTTTTGCTCGCATGGCGTCCGCATATCCATATTGCTGTTTGTTTTGCCTGATCAGGACATTTATAGGACTCGCTTTTTCGTCCTTGGCCATTTGTGCTAGGATGTCTTGAGCTATTCTACAGTGATTGAGATTTATCTGTAGTATCTTCATGGTTCTTTGCTTTTGATAGCTCTCCTGAAGACCCCTATTCTGCAGCTTATCTAATCTAGAGATTAATCAACTTTGGAATGAGTACAAATTTGCCAACCAGGCAGACGGCACTATCATATATAATAATGAGTACTTAAATAAATTCAATATCTATCTATCTACCAAACACCCGCGGTTCACCTCGTGTAGATGAGAGTAGGAGTTGGTAGACAGAGGTTGCTTTAGAGAAACCTGAAGGCGCGGGGGTCTACTTGAATGAACATATCTACCATTTGAACATCCTCTTACAGTTCACAAAATTCCAGAAAAGGAAACTCAGCAAACCCTTATAAAGTCTCTTTAAAGGGATTACCAACCCCAATGTCATAACCTCATTTGACATCTGATACCCTCCTCCCACCCACCAAGCGTAAATACAGTACTAATCAATCATAATCTCGAAAAAATATCGCCTACCATCTATCAATGTGATGTCATACTGTTTTCGTTGCATTTATCCATCCTTCCACATGATGACACACAGCCCACCTAAACCCCCACAACACCCCTGAAATGTAACAATGTCACTCGATATGTATGTCACCACGCAATAAATCCCATTTAACTCTTCTATCTCTCACATGGAACTGGCAAAGCACTGTAGTCATCTGATTTGCATTCTGCAAGCATCGTTCCTCCTCGGGCGAGGTGCGAAAATATAATTGCATTCGTGTCGTTCAAGTATCTATCAGATAAGAGCGACTTTTGTATTCCATTCGAGCGCTGATTGATGGATTAGGCTCACACTGAATGGTGACACCAAGCCTCGATGCGTTCTTTGTTCCAACTGCTGGAAATACCTCCTCCATGACATCATCATCATGCAATGCTTTAAATCAGCTTTAATCAAATCCCGGAAATCGGCAGAAATATGGTCGTCATTGGATGATTTGTGAGATTTATAGCCACAGCCTTACATCATGGGGGCATTCGATTTCTAATTTGTATCAATAGACTTCCATTAATAAAAATCCAGCAGCGAGAAATGAACTTGATTTCCGGTGGGGTGGCATTTTACTCACCCACTACCATATCCGATTCGAAATGAAATTTTCAAGTCATTGTGGTCGGTCTGTCTGTGAATGTGCCCCCTCATGGGGGGATGGCAATTTATTAAATGTTGAAAGAAAACCGGGTCAATCCAGCCGGCAATAAAAAATGTCGAATCACGGTCAGATGCATGGAAGGCAGCCAGCTAACTTACATGACAAGCAATACTCCCATGCTACATTTGCTAGGGAAAAACTCAATCATTGGCTTATGTAATGAGTATCTGCTTTAAGGCAGTACCCTGTTTCACTCCCCAATCTCTATCACTTCATTAGTATAATATGTCAAAATCTATTCAATTAATCATGATAACTTTGACATATTAGTGGATATCGATAGGATTCTAACACCCATCTGATACTTGTACATAAATCAAACACTGTTTTGTGGTGTACCTACATGCTTGAGCAACGACATTTCTTTGTAATCTATGGTATGACCCTTATATGTAAATACTATCGAAGCAAAAATGTATTTAATTTGTCATCTAGGTTGGGTTATGTTAGGTGTCAACGGCTCTAAAGCTTTAGGCCGCTAGTTAAACCGCCCGGATAACTGAATGAATCTGAGAAGTTTTTTAAGTTCCTCCAGACCTGAGATGAAGTTACTACCAAGAGTTCTTCTAGATGACGAATAGACTCTATTTCTTTCTCGTCCCTACAGCTTCTACAATAGCCATAGTATGGAAGACCTAGTCATGCTGCATGATTTGCCCACCGAGCAGTGTACAAATAGAACTCCACTTTTTGGTTATCTAAGTGACATATGAACTAGACTTTACGAGTAAATAGTAGTAAGAACGTCCTTCTTGGTCGTCCACCATGCCTCTTTCTTTGTCTTGGCAAGGATAGTTCACCCTAGAAGCACCCTCTCTAATCCAGTTTCTCTTAGGAATCTGAGAATGAGAAGTGGGTCTGTTGGCCAATCCTTTGTGAGTCAGTGCCCCACAAGACTCCAGACGATGTTCTGGAGTTTCACTGGACTCATTGCAAAATCTGCAAAGGTCTTCTTTTGTTATACCTAGTTTCCTTAGATGCTCCCCGAGTTCACAGCGCCCCATTAGAAAGTCTGTTAAGATACGTAGGTTATTCTTCTTAAAGCAGAAGCACGCTTCGAATCTCTTCCGATTGTATGTAGTGTCTCAGAAGTTTCTTTGCTTGCCTCAGACCTGGAGTATTGATCCAGGTTCTCGCTCTGTTTTCTTTCTCCATCTTCCTGAATTCCTCGCTTATGGTGTGATTTTCTATTCTACAAAATGGTTAAGGTCCAATAAAGGATTCTGCTGCTCCTTATCTTGCCAAGGAGTCTGCTTCTTCGTTGCCCTCTATTCCAGCGTGGCGAGGTACACAATAGAGGGGTACCTTGTTACTGCTGCGCAATTCATTAAATTTGCATAGGTATTTCCCCACAAGTTTTGATTTAATGACATGGGAGTCAACTGCCTTGATGGCTGCTTTATTTAAATACAAGATTGTTAGGTTCTTATTGAAAAATCCTTTACAATACTTCGATAAACACCTTATTTCTTTCAGTAGATTTCTTCCATCCGTTTCTAAGGACTCTCAGCAACAGCAGATTGTTCTTTTGTATCTCTGGAAGGTTAATGACCTTATGCCCTATCTGTTTTGTATGATTATCTTTTCATTGAGCGAAATCAACTTGTTATCTGTGGTGATATCCTTAATATTGTTACGATCGAGGGAAAATCGGCGAAAATTAAGCGGAAAACGAGAAATGAAATGAAAACTGAGTTGTGGTTCCCGAGAGGGTTAAAATGGTTTATTTCTCTTTAATTTATTACGATGAATGGACTCGATTATCCGTGATTCAATTTAGGCTGCGTCCCCGCGTTGCTGGAACCTCCAAAATCCATGAAGGTCGGAAAACCGAAGTCAAAACCGTCTCTCTTCCTACTCTAGCATTTGGCAGCCAGCCTCATCTGCTCACAACGAGACTCGAATTGCCTGTCATCGCACTGCCATGTGATAGCGTTGCCAGCTCCGTAACAATATCTTTCACTATTTTTGGTACAAATGTTTATCTCAAGGCAATTTATACTCGTATGTAGGTAAATATGGCATTGACTGTTCTACGAATACATTTAGAAAAATTGGATTTTCTTCGAAACGGCCTTTCGCTTTTATTTTCGTATTACGGGTTTTAAGACGATCACAAACGTCCTCAGCAGTATTACTTTCATAAAGAACAATCAACTTTCTGCTAACATATGAACCTATAATTAATTGGGAAGAGGAACAGAGGAGAAGAATATGCACGTTGGCTTTAAATGTTTAAAGGTTGTAGCGATGGGGAAATACAGAGCCTGGTAGATCATTCCACATTCATGTCGTTCGGCTTATAAACGAATCTGTATATTTGATAGTACGACCGAAGTTAGGCTTAAGGTTGGACTGATGTGCATTCGAAGCATGACGCGTATTGCGGGTATTTTAAAGGGGAGGAATGCAACTGGAGCATTTTTTTATAGAAAAAACGATAAAACAGGGAGAGACATGAGACATTTCTTCGATGTTCAAGTGAATGTATAGAATTCACAATAAGTTTTAATGCGCCATTTTATACCCTATCAAGAATGTGTAGAACGGTCTTGGGTGCACCAGATCAGATATGGGCGTTACTAGTATATTCCAGGAATCCTAGACATTTTGCAGCACTTTTGGCGACCTCGAATATGTGATCGTTCCATCGAAGATTGTTATTAATACACTTACCGAGAATGGCAAGTCTTTCGGTTTCAAGGATGCAAGTACCATTGGCTTCGCTTGAGAGACAGAAGACAACATTGAGTTTTAGAAGCATTAAATTCCACTCTGTTGTTTAACATACGTTGCCATTCCCCTTCTACGACCGAAGAGCAAGGACGTAAGTTAGGCAACGAATATTAAAAACTGAGGGTACTGTCATCAGCGGAGGAATGGACCGAATTAAAGGTTACAAACAAGAGGTCATTTACAAAAACAAGAAAGAGTTTCGGAGACAAAACAGAACCTTGGGGAACACCAGCATTTATATTGTGAATTGCAGACTTGAAGCCGTTCAAGACAACTTATATTGAACGCCCCGCAAGATAATTTTTAATCCATTGAAGAAAAGACTCATCGATGCCATATATACCAAGCCTGATACCAAACTCTGTCAAATGCTTTGAAATATCAAGCGCAACCATCTTAGTTTCACAGAAGTGATGTAGCGATTGGCTCCATTTCTCGGTGTGATATGCCATCAAATCACCAGTCGACGTGTTGCTGCGAAAACCATACTGCCGGCCATTGAGGAGTTTTCGTGAATTAGGATATTTCATAAGCTGACGATTTCTCAGCGTTTCCATGAGTTTGGAAAAAGGGACGTAAGTTCAATGGATGTGTAGTGGGACAGGGCGGAAGATTGACATTTTTTAGGGACGGACTGGAAAAATGCTATTTTTCGTCTAGTTGGAAAGAGCCCAGAAGGGTAGGATAGACAGAAAAGCTACGCAGAGGTTTCGCCAGTGTGGAGGAACTATGGGGGACCAACTAATTTGTGTATATGAAGACTTTTAAATACTCTAGCAACTACACGGAAAATGCAACTCCCTCAAGTACAGTCGGAGATAAAGCACTATTTGTCAGTGTGGAGTTCACTGCAAAGTGATCAGCAAGCACATGCACATTGTCTATGGAACTGACAGCTGGAATCATTGCAAATGAGCGAACGAGGCAGCATTTTTAATATTTTTGACGAACGTCCAATAATTTTTACTACCTTTTGGACATTGTAGGAATTTTTGCCTCAATCTTTGGTCATGTTAGAAATTTACTCATCGAATGTGGGAATAGCAATTATTTCTAACTTGTTTAAGCTTTCGGTTTTCCCCATATGTGTTGGCTTTATTGGTACGAAAACTTACTTCTTTCAACCTGATAGCCTCTTTACAGGTCCACGAATTTGCCTTAGGTTTAATGCTCTTTATTCTGTTAGGAATAAAAGTATTCATACCTAAGAGGATAGTGTCAGTGATCATATCAACAGCGGCATCCAAGTCACTATCGAGGAAGCATAGCGACCAGTTAAAACTCCTAAAGAAGCTGTTAAGGCCATCCCAGTTGGCTTACTCGCTTTGCCACACTTTCCTCTTATGAGTCTTTTCTTTAACTGAGTGGTCAGAGTACGAGAATTTACGAGTAGCCTAGGTGCCAGTAAAGCTCGGTGTAAACGCTCGAGGGAAGCGTGACATGCATTATTTCCAGGTGGGTGGCTTGTTTCGCTTGCAATAAAGACTTTAAATTAACAGACAACCATTTATTTTAGTTTTTAAAAAGGTAGAAAAAAAAATTTAATTTATTTATTTCGACTAGAAATGCAGGTATGGAGACGGAGTAGAAAAATCATGTCCGATCGTATGATACCTAATTCTTCATCTTCTGATCCATCGCTAATAAAGTAGGCGTAGCGTAGTGAAATTTGCAATTCATATAATTAATACTTTTCTACTCAGAAATATTTTCGTGATTTTTAGAAGATTTTATGAGAAAATTTGTTCTCATGGTTTTTTAAAAAAAATAAAGTGGGCGAAAGTGGGCGTGTCATTCACCATTTGTAACCAAAAATCACGAATTCTGATGATATAGTAGCTTTGAAAAGCTAATTATTGTAATGAAAATGAAGCAAATGACCTAAGAAATGTTAGAAAATAATTTTTGAAGTTTTATTTTATTTCCCCAAAAGAAAAGAAAACTCCCCGCTATTTTTTTTTCTTCTTCTTCTCCTTTCTATATTTAAAATTTGGTACTTGTCATGTTTTTTCGTTAACTTCTTTGCTCTACCTTGTGGTGCTGCCAACGTTGTTTTTTCTTTGTTTGGTAGTGGTGCCTATCTTTAGCAACAATTTTTTTTTTCAGATGTCTATATATTTTGTTGAGGCGATATCTGTTAGTTTCCAGTAAAAATATAGAAAAATTGGACAATTTTTGGAAAGTCTGGAGGTGCATTTTCTTTGGTAGTGATATAAAATAAATACTCCATTGCTTCTGTAGGAAATTAATTTGTTAAAAATAAATAAATAAATATGTTGGAGCTAACAGGGTTTGGTCTTTCTTCTCGTAGCTATTCCTGTCTCTCAGATGTTGGTTAAATGTTCGCGAGAAGTGGGACCGTGAAAAATCTTATTTAAATCGTATTTAATCGAACCTAGAGTCCACTCCTCACTGATTATTTACTCAACCACTGTTATATATAATTTACTCTTCTTTGAACTCAAATTGAAAATTTAAGAAAAATATCTCACTCACTCTTCTCAACGATGTTCCACATACGAGTATCTACGGACATGAACAAAATAACAAACTTCCAAAAGAGGGTTTTTTTTTTTTATTTGGTACCACGTTGCCTTTGGGCATTGTTCTATGTGACTTAAGCAAAAATCTTGAATGCAGTCTTTATAGTTTGGAAGCCAAAGGGTGTCATAAAGTATACAGTATACAGTATATGGTTATACCTTAGACTTCAAAAAACCCAAAAGAAAAAAGTCCGACGGCGTTAAATAACATGATTTGGGAGTCCAATTATACGACCAGGAAATGACTCATGCAGTAATTGAATTGTTTTACTGTCTGTATGGCATGTGACACCGTCTTGTTGAAACCACATGTCATTCACATCCAAAAAACTGGATTATCATATCGCGATAGCGAGCACCATTAACTGTTATTGCCTGACCAGCCACATTTTCAAAGAAGAATGGTCAAACAGAGTGACACGTTGTGGATGCATTTGTTTCTGAACAATAGGTCGTGGATTTTCTGTACCCCAAATTTGACAATTTTGACGATTCACAAAGCCATCAAGATGAAAATGAGCCTCATCTCTGAAGATAATTTTGTTTGAAAAGTCAGCATCCACAGTTCTTGAGTCAATTGCACTTTGTATGCATGAAAATGCAAATCTTTCGTGAGAATACGCTGTAGAGAGCTTCTCGAAACGTCCAATTCTTGACCAAGGTGCCGAATTGATGTTCCTGGACTCTCCACAACACTCTTACGAACTTTTGCGTTGAACGACATGTTAAAGGACTGCAAAAGTGTGTATGATCACTAATTGATGCAGTCTCCCTGAATTTTTGAATTAATCTCTTCACAGTTGATTAAATTGAATCACTATTCCGACCACATTTTGTACGAAAATTGCGAATTGTAGTTGCCAAACCTTCATTATTTTTAAAATATTGCTCAACAATGAAAACGCCTTGTTCTTTCGTGTAGCACTCCATTTTTAATAACCGTGAACTGTCAGTTGTCACTGTGTATTTTTCTTTTTTTTTCGTTGGCAACACTTTACCGCACAAATGGCGCAAAATTCAAATCTTACGTAAATTTTTGGGACACCCTTGAGATGGTGGTGACTGGCAAGCAGACGGAGGGACAAATGCGCTGGTCTATTTACAGAATATTTGAATTAATCTTTTTTCACGAAAGGCTAACCTATAATGCTGACACAGTGCCACGAGATTCCTGCAGTAGATGCCTGTTGGTTCTGCTCTTAAATAGCTGGAGATTAAAAGGGTCTCGAAATAAGTCTCTCGGCAGTGAATTCCAAAGTTTACCTGTCCAGTAAAGATGTTCGCGCCTTTGTCAGGTGAACATAAAGATGATGGTTGGAGATTGCAAGTTAGTTCGGGGACATCAGTCTTCAACCATTTCTCCATATTATGCGATCAACTACGATATGGGCTATAAACTTCAACAGTAAGTTTTCTATCAGTTATCTAAGAACTTACATAAATAATTTATAAAATATCTTCTAATGCGACCTCTGCCACCTTTATCAAATTTCAATGAATCTCCCTCAGGCAATTAATGAAATCACTATCCGGAAATACCGCAGAATATATTTCGTACACCGGTGCTGTGCGGCACACCTGCTGGGTGTCAAATTACACCAAATTACACCTGCCACCAGCCACAGAGATGTAAAGCACACACGCACTCAATTTAGAGGCACATCTAAACAAAAAAAAAAGTCTAAATCATTTATAACCGCTCTCTTATCTATGGCTCTAAGGAGATTATCATCGCGTATTATTCTACGTCCACTTAATGAATCATATTTCCCTGCGCCACTCATTTGTATCCATTTTCACTAAGGGGCCACGCCCTTTAAAAAACCACAAAGAATAAACCCCGAAAAAGGCTACGTACCTAGTCATTTATAATGATTATTCACCACCGCACTGACCACCCACCAAAGGCGGCTATGCGTCAACAATTAATTACAGGGTCTAATTAATTTGAATTCTTAATTTATACATGCGCTTTGGTATCTCAAAAATCTACTAGAACTAGATGCTATAGCACCAACGTGCTAAGAGATACACTCATAGATACTTTTGTAGTTTCATCAATGTTTTGTATCTTTACAGGTAAACATGAATTTTCACGCCTATTAGAAGGGAAAGTTATTGATAAGAGACTTGTTTAAGGAAAAAAATGATCATGAAAGTGTGGGTTTCGTAACGATGTACGAGTACGAGTATCTGCAAGAACCATATGACTCTGTTTTCAAAGTCCCCAACCGCCGCGGGTCATCGTTTTTTTTTTTTTATTTTAAGAATAATTTTAAAGATCCGAATGTTGACATTGCGTGCTGATTACCAATATTGATGAAACAAATTACAACCGGGCAAGGGGACTTGATGTATCTACAGACATTTCGGCAATTAGTGTTCCGTGGTGTCTGCATGAATTTGAATGGGGCCCGCTTGTTAGTGGGATAGCGTTCATTTATTGCTTTTCATTTAATTGATTAGCAGTTGGTGGTTATAGGTTTTTTTTTTTTTTTTTTGTTGAGAACCTAATTTTGAATTTCAAAACAAGGAAACTACAATTAGCATCTACTTACGAACACAATGTCCATCATCAAATATTAAAATGCCGTTAAAAGTTGGGAAAATTTCGGATATATTGGTTAAGATCAAGGCAGTCGCAAAGTTTCTTTCATTACAGCGTGTAAATATGTTGACAGCTGATTATGTTAGCAGTTAACATGTTGACAGTTTATTTGTTGAGTGAATAATCAATGAGGTATCATTTATTTAAGGCTATTTGTTATGTGCTCGTTAAAAGATTGTCTTACTTTGTTGATTGTAGAAGAGATATTGCTGATTAACTTGAAGCATTTAACATGGTAATTTAATGCGACGTTATGTGAAAGCATTCGTCTGTAAGGTTTGAAAACCAAAGTGGAAACATGTCGTTACTGGTTATCATAAAAGGCTATCGCTTAACGAACGTGAAGTTAGTAGTCTGATTCACAAAGTTTGAAGCTTGGTCAATTATTCTTGGCCACTTCTACATACATATTCACTGAGTGAGTACTTGAACGTCAAATATGTACTTTGGACCGGAACATCTTTCGTTTACACACGTATCTGCTTATACTTTTAAATAAATATATTTGTCACAGTGGGAAGTCTTGGACCGACAAAACCCTGGTAGATCTATAGAGAAGTAGCAGGTGCACCGCTTCAACAAATGATGGTAACTCACTCGTCGAGCTTAACGTAAACGTTTTATAGAAATATCGCTTCAGGTATTCACTATAATGGTTCATTTAATCACACATCCAATCTTCTTGAATGTCATTGTTTTCGCATCATGAGGTTCCTTTCACATCATTTCTTAGTTCCATTGGTCTGTATGAAACGGTTGCACATTTGATAAATGCGATCAATCGACGTTTTCGAGACTTTCTTCAGTTAGTTGCTGGTACTTTCCAGCTGACGAAGCCATATAACATCCCGGATTCAATACTGAAGTGCAAAAAGTCTTAACTTGTCAGTTCCGCTGAAAAGTATCTGCCTAGCAGATGAAGCTAAGATAGATATTCAATAATGATGGGCTATGAGTATCGCGTTGATGTGGTCGTCACAGGAGAACCTAGAGCTGAGATCCATTTTTCAGAATTTATCTTTGAGAAGTACCTACCTACTTTCATTCGCTTCAATATTATTTTTGGTTTACCCGCACTCCATCATGTTTTCTTGCATCACTCCGTGTACTCACGATCAACTTGTAGGTCTAACTACCTTTTGTAGTATTGCCCCACCAGGCTTGCTACACCACCTTTGAAGCTGTTTTTATTTTGCTCTTGTTGGCTCGATGCTCTCCTAGTAGTTCCTTGGATGTCAATGGGAACCAAACCGGCTATGACAAACGCTGCTTCGTCCGACATCGTTCGAAAACCACTGAACCTTCTTAATGTGCGGATTCTCTATGTTGACGTTAAATTCCCCCTTGGCCAGTGTATAAGACTCCTTCCTAACCGACCTCCAGGTCCTCTAATGTTTGACAGTATTTGAGAAAGTGCTGCTTGCAGCAGTGACGCCTTTTTGATCGAGTAGTACACATGTGCTTTAACACGTAGCGTAGTAACGTTATTGAGACTGGCTTGGCTGTCAGCTAATTATAGACCGACCGATACTAAACATTTTTTGATTTGAACGACTGTTTCGATCATGGCTGACTCCATCTCTTGAGTGTACATGGGAACAACGGCTGTTAATTGCAGCAGTCTCTCGCATATGGTGTTCAATAAGAGGGGTCCAAGCACCGATTCTTGTGGGAATACCGCAAAGACATTCTAGTACTTCGTACCTTCGTCGGTTTCGTACCTCAGCTTCTTGTTGGTGAAGTAGCTTGATACTATCTTCCGCAAGTAGTACAATGCATCCATTTTGGCGAGTGCTCTTTAAAGCGTTTTTCGAATGCCTCTTTTATGGCATCAACGGTGAAGTGCGATATTCTAAAACCAAACTTTTGGTCTGCAATGCTCCTAATTTTGAAGGAAAATCGTCCTCTTAATGGTTAAGGCTTATGATGAGCTAGTTACATATATTCCAGATGGGCGATTGGTGGTCTGCGGGCAGCAGCTGATGCACTTCTATATGGAAAGATCTTCAAGTCTTTTACCAAAATACGCCGTAGAGACCACTTGGAAATGCCCAATTGCAGGGCCCGTCGTCTCGTTGATATCTGGATACTCTTCCACATCCTCGTGCTAGGCATCAATATTCTCGGTCGAATGGCTTCTTCTTGTCCTTTCCCTATCTCGTGTTGAGGCAGTCTCTTCGAGGCGTGCGGCTTGGTGTCTAATTGTACAAGTCGGTACCGAACGGTGGGGAAATCTTCGACGAAATTCACTTTGTGTTCTTATTACTGTTGAATTATTCCGCAAATAAAATCGACAAAATTATTCCACGTTCTTAAGGAATATAGCGTTCCATTGTTCATCGTCGTGTTTTTTATATCTGATTATAACACAACTGTCAAAATCACGATGACAGGAGACGCCATTTGCAAAAATCATAACCAATTCACACAGGGTCATTGCTTTTGCGCCACCTTGTAGAAGGTCACATGAAAACAATGCAGAATTACAAAATTTCAGAAGTAAAAATCACAATTTTGGATTTCCATAGTTTGAAAATACAAAATTCAGAAAATATAAAGTTTTGTCCAAACCGCTTTTTTTTTTTGGAATCTAGAGAACTTTTTCTAAAAGAAAACTTTATTGTGAGGCTCAGAATGGAATTCTTAAGCATGTGCAGGTTCCAAAAGTTTTTTTTTAATTTCCAGGAGGAACTGTGGCTAGTACTAGATGCAAAGAGGTCTAACGGACTTCTGAAAGCAAAGAGAGTAATGCTTTCAAGACTAACAAACGAAATAACAGGCGAAGGATAGGCAGTGTAAACCAAGCGTCCTTTCTCAGCAACACTATGAACCTACTTTTGTTCTGGTTGTATCTTATCGAGGGCCATTTAATTTGATGTGGATTCGTTTAATGCATCATTCTTAAAAGGTTTATGGCCCTTTTTGAGTTTTATATTTTTTGTTTCCCTAAGGTTTAGAGAACAAAGTGTAAGTAGAACGGAAAAAGGGTCCAACTTACGAATAGTTGCGACCTATAGTCTTATGCCGCTACAGAAGGTACATTTTTTTTCTATTGAGGGTAGCTTCTCATTCTAATTTTATTTTCAGTTGTTTGTAAGACTTATGCGAGAGGTGTCATCCGCTCAGTGATGGGTAAATCTGCAAGTTGCCCTTATGAGCTCTAGCACTCCAATTCATTTTGTAGGACCTGCAGGTAAATTGTTGTAACTCTTCAGTCTAGAAACCTCTTTATTCTCCAGAAACACACCCCCAGACCATTATATTTTCAACTTTCAGGGGGCATTCATCGTTTTTCGTAGCCTTACAGAGCCTTTCTTATTTTCAATAAAATCACACATTGTTCCGTATTGGTTAGTTAAAAGCACCTTTCTTACATAACTCGAACTATTTAAAGGTACGAGTATATCATGAACCACATTTTGCTCCTCGATTCCCTTATTAATTCCAAAGTTTAACCAATTTATTAACGACACCATTGGCATCAATATGTATAGATACAAACATTGAAGTGCATTTGAATAAAAGCAGTTTGCAAGCAAAATAATCCCGGAAATTAATTTCCTACTCTACAATCCAACCGTTAACTTTGAACTTCTGCCTTGAATCGATCTTATTAAGATAACACAACAATCAATTTGATCACTCCATTCGATCAATTCATTTAACCTCAAAAATTCTCTATTTCGTTGGAGACAGGACAACAGTAACATATGACCGAGGGCAATGTCTGCTGACATAATGGTTGAATAGAAGCTCACTGAGGCATGTCAAAGCGAACGATGAGGTTTTGTGACCAAACTTCATTAAAACGAATGCATCTACGAATGGAGATGTGACGGATAGATAGTGGTATACCATCTCTCCATGACGGGTAAACATGGTCATTTATATCTTCTTATCGGTAGATCAGTAGTTGATCGTTGAGTGGAGTGAGGCTCACTGACGTGGTTGCATTATAAATTTCACAGTCAAAGCCAATGACAAATTAGCAAATTAATTAAACTTACTGAAAGAGGGCACAGATAAGATATGTATTCATTTGATATGGTAATTTGAAAAAGTGTCGGCTGTGATGGATTGCATTTAATGCGGATGGGTCTTCTAGCCTCTAGTGAAAGTCATTTACATAACCATTCCTTATGCTCATTTTGTTGTTATGCAAATGTGTTTGGAGATCCAGTGTACTTAATCATAATATAGTGATCTGAAGAAATAATCTAGTAAGTTGTAAGTGGAGGACTGTCTGTCATACGATATACAGCAAAGATGGTCGTAGAATTTGCGGTAGCGCGAAACATCACTGTAGCCAGCACACAATTCCCGCACCACAATATTCGTAAGGGCACCTGCCGCACTTCGGATCAACTTACGTCAACCAGATTGATCACGTCGCGGTTGATGCATGCTACTTCACCAGTAGCCTCTGATGTTCGTGCCTTCCAACTCGGATCACTACATTGTTGCTGCCAAGGTGCGTATGCAGATATTCTAAGCACCGCAACAACAAAGAAATATTTAACATCCAACCATTACAATCGCGAAAGACTGACAGAGCCCTAGCCAATCGAGTATCCATGAACCTCTCAAGAAGTCTAATGTCACCAGTACTTAAGCAGGTGATTTTCAACAAACCATCAAGAACTCCGTCTCTGATGTGCAAAGAAACGGCCAAGAGCACGCTGCAAAACAAGAGGCTTATAAAGCGACGCTACATATAGGCCTACCAGAGGAGCTTACGAAATCTACAAGCAGGAGAGAAGGGAAGAACACCAGTTTCTAAGAAAGAAGAAGAAATAAAATGGAAAACGTGAGAGAGCAGAAAGGATTTTCGAAACTTTTACCAAATGAAAAGGGCATGTCAAGGATACAAAGCCCGAACAGAAGCCTACAGGGAACAAGAAGGAAGTCTAGTAATAGAGTCATAGTCTGATTATTTGGAAAGATCACTTCTGCAGACTGTTAAATGGCAGGGACGATCAAAACTCCTCTGTCGGGTAGAATGCTCTGTTCAACCCGAACGATCAACAACCCCGTCCACCCGATCAAAATGAAGTGGAAATAGCAATACCTAAGATTAAACCCAACAAAGCTGCTCGAGCCGACGGTTTAACTGCCGAACTATTTAAAGCAGCTGGGGGTGATTTGTTACGGAGCATACATCAACTCATCGTATGCCCGACGAATCGCATTTCAACATTGTTTGCCCGATCCTCGGGAAAGGAGACCCTGTAAACTGCAGAGTTATCAGTCTTCTCAATATCGCGTATAAGATTTTATCTGTCATATTATGTGAACTCCTTAAGCCTTTTGTCAACAATCTGATTAGTCTCTATCAGTGTGGATTTAGGCCTGGAAAGTGCAACATTGATTCACCATGCGGCAGATCTTGGAAAGAACCCAGGAGCTTCAAATCGATACTCAAAACCTTTTCATTGACCTTAAAGTCGAATATGATGCGTCTATTGAGACGAGCTATACAGATCTATGGCTAGTTTTGGCATCCCTGTCAAACTCGTCCATCTGTGCAGTATAATGATGGAGAATGCTCTCTGCTCCATGAAGGTCAGTAAAAACATCATCGAGGCTTTTGATATCAGGAAAAGACAAGGTGACGCGCTGTCATGTGACAGCTCATTGCGTTCATCATACTTGAACGGGTAGTATAAAATTCTCAAGCTAACATCAGATGTACGATCTTTCAAAAGTCTGTACAACTACTCGAGTATGTCGACGACATTGATATATTTGAAAGAACGCAGCGGGCTCTCACCGGTACGTTCACAAGTATTGAGACAAAAGCAACCAAATTTGATTTAGTGGTGAACGAGGGCAAAACAATGTAAATGCTGTCACCAAGAAGAGATACCCAAAATTGACGAATTGGACAGAACGTTACAGTGGACAGATATATACGTAACTTCGAGGTTGTTAGAGACTTTGTCTACCTAGGCACCGCTGTAAATTCAAAAAATGACTCCAGCGCAGAGATCAAGCGAAGAATCGCTCTTGCCACCTATTGTTTCTTTGGGCTAAGAGGGCAATTGGATAGGAAAGTTCTCTCACGGACAACTAAGGTAACTTTAGATATGAACCTCATCATCCTAGTCCTGCTATACTTCTTCGAGCGATTTTGGTCCCATTTGTATCGACGGGAAATGGAGACAGACATACAGCAACGAACTATACCGGTTGTATAGTGACATCGACCTAGTCAGAAAGGTTCGAATTCGTCGCCTGAGATGGTTAGGACACGAAGAACGAATGAGCATCAACTCTTCGGCCCCGAAAGTCTTCGAGTCCAAATCGTAGGGATGACGCGGTAAAGGAAGGCCTTACCTAATATGGCGCACAGAAGTGGAAGGGGACCTCAACCAACTTCGTGCAAAACTGGAGATGGCTAGCACAAGATCGAGCTGGCTGGAGGTGCTTGTTGGTTGAGGCCCAACTCCACTCCGAACTGCTTTGAATTTTTTAGGTCATAACATAACATTTTTGACTCGTGATGGTACTGATAGATTCAAGTCCCTTTCCCAGTTACGATACAGGCAAATAAATATGGTGGATCTGCTTGAATCTTATTTAAAAATAAATGGTTGCTGCAGCTCTTTGGCTACATGTATTCCGCGAGCACAATTCTTTAAGTACCCGTCGTGCTGAAAGCTTGGAAAGTCCCGGGCGAACATTCAAAATCGCGTGGACTGATCCATAAGTTATTTGCTACTTCCGTGACAGAAACAAATCAATCCGCATTTGACTTTTATTGAACTTTGGAACACACTTTCACATTGGTTAACGTTGATTGTCTTCCTAAGCATTGATCATCTTTGAGTTCCTCTCTTCTTTGTCTAGGAAAACATCTTTCCCTTCCAAGTATCTATTGGATTTCATTTGATGGGCATCACAGGATTTTTAAATCATAATGAAAGTCTTCCTTCAATAGGTGTGGAAACTCTTGGCAGCATTACCGAAATAATAGACAATAAGTCGAGGAATCTTGCCAAAATATAGAGAGAAAAATTTCATGTTGGCTTTACGTCGATGATCATATTTTTCCGAGTTCTTTGAGATGATTTCAAAGAGGCTCTTCACTCACTGAAGCCTCTTTTCGGCGAACAGTGGGGGCAAGATGGTGTGCGAAACTCGGCAAATCTTTCCTTCGGCTATTAAACAACACCTCGATCACCAAAACTGCCATGATATTAACTTTGTCTATAACCCGGTCTTCGGAAACTTCGGAAAGTTTCTTTGCAAAATAATTTCCAGTATGCCTTCCCTTCAGTTAGAGTGCAGCAATATTAGTTGATTGCTGGCTTTGCATGGTAATCTGTAGAAAGCTCATCATATTCACAGTTTCCGCCCATATGTCACAATCGTAACCACTCAGCTCCTCTTTCAGAGCAGATTTTCAAACATCTTTAAATAAATTCCCGATGGTATGCTATACTGTGGTGCCAACTGTGTAAAGGCTTGTGGTTCACACAAACACGCTTACGTTATAGGTTATAGAAGTCAAATTATTATTGAGTACTCGATATCAAAGTATAAGTGAGTTCTTTGCTCATAGTATCGAACCCAACATACTGAGTAATCAAATATCGGCATCGAGGTTCGAAGTATCGATATATCATAGGTACCGATACTGTCGTTCGAACTATTATTGAGTACTCAATATCAAAGTAAAAGTGAGTTCTTTCCTCATAGTATCGAACCCAACATACTGAGTAATCAAATATCGGCATCGAGGTTCGAAGTATCGATACATCGTAAGTATCGATACTGTCGTTCGAAATATTATTGAGTACTCGATATCAAAGTAAAAGTGAGTTCTTTGCTCATAGTATCGAGCCCAACGTACTGAGTACTCAAATATCGGCATCGAGGTTCGAAGTATCGATACATCATAGGTATCGATACTGTCGTTCCAACTATAACTGTGTACTCGATATCAAAGTAAAAGTGAGTACTCTACTCATAGTTTCGAACCCAACGTATTGAGTACTCAAATATCGGTATCGAAGTTCGAAGTATCGATAAATCATAGGTATCGATACTGTCGTTCGAACTATTATTGAGTACTCGAAATCAAAGTAAAAGTGAGTATTTTACACATAGTTTCGAACCCAACATACTGAGTAATCAAATATCGGCATCGAGGTTCGAAGTATCGATACTTCATAGGTTTCGATACTATGGTTCGAACTCTATTCTTTGTTCACTTCACATTTGGCACAGTTTTGTAATAATATTTCCATTTTTAGGTACTCTTTTGTCACTGTGATATTGTTTAGGCATTATGACATTTTGAGATTTGAGCTTCATGACTTTGGGTGTTAATACCCTTCGCTTGTGCAGTCCAACTTTGCGGACCCTGAATTTTCATCAAACAAATGCTACTTCTATGCAAAACGACATTCACAACTCATCTTGGTACCCGTAAATTAATGCGCGGAGATAATTACCAATCCCAAAATGTTCGCCCAACACATTCCCAAATGTCCCAGCAGACACAGGCATCCACATCCCGCTCGCCTGTGTAATTAAGCAAACTGTAGCTATAATTAATTAACCAACAATGATATGCACCTCTCGTGCGACTCTGCCAAACCACCCGCATCAAGAGTGCGAGAGAATAACAATTTTCCAAGTATATGATCCAAAACGGTACCGTCACCCGCGAATGAATTATTAAAATATGTTAACAAATTATTGTGCTTTTAAAGTCTCCAGAGCGACCATTCCGAGGCTAACTCGATCCGTAGACAGGACAACGCCGAACAAGTGCTGCACTCTGGACGACACACAAGTGCTGCATGTCAATGTCACCTCGTGGACACGTGTCGCCTTGTGCGCGGTAAAAGGATTCGAGCAACAACACACCAAGCCGATGGCGGACATGGCCACTGCTCCAAGTTAAATTGCCCAGCACCAGGCGCTGAAATGTTGACATAATGCGTGGGCTTCACCCACCAACGAATGCACTTTTCTCCCATTTTGGACGCGAAAAATCCAACTTAGATTTGTGTTTCTGCGGATGAAATTTATTAGGACGACATCACGCACACATTCATGTTCACCGGGAACCGTGATAGACGCTGCGTGACAAACGGTTGACATTTTTGGAATTTTCGCAGGTGAATGGCGATGGTCAGGTTGAGGACACTCGAGAGTTGTTGCAGTACTTATGGACCATAAAAAACAGTCCATGTCCTGCGGGATTTTTTAAGAATTAATTGAATGCATTTAAGTAGTCTTTTCATAGTCATTAGGAAAACTTTATGCATTCAAATTACACGGTCGAGTGATTAATTTCTCAAGCCATTAGAAACAGCTCCCCAATCGCCTTACCTCTCCGAAATGACCAATTTAATTCCACCCTTAGAGCAAGCATTCTGCATCATTTAAATGGGCTCCATTATTTAAACAAACGAATTACCCCCGAGCATATTAAGATACAAAAACTACACAACCGCACAGATACACTTCTTGAAGAGAAACCGCAGAGTGCATCTCAATTTGATGCTGAGATGCAAATGCCTTAGCCACACACGAAGTTGCAACGCAGAATCATAATTTCCAAGACAGAACCACAATTCTCCTACTCTGGCTACCTTAATGGATCCGGATCTTCACCCTTCGTCCGATAGCGTATGGTTACCCTAGAGAAGGCAATTAAACTGAATTCATTCGATTAGTTGGGGAATGCGCCTTGAGGTCAATCCGCAGCTATGATTCAACCTGGAAGACTGGACTTGGAAAAGCCTACGCACGAAAGAGTGCATTTCAATCGATGTCGATTTTTCACTGCACAACCCATAAGATGCGCACTAAATGGAGCAGTAGTACCAGTTCTAGCGATTAACATATTAATTGCGACCTGCAATTCCAGATACAGATATCAATGGGACTAATCCACTAGCGATGTGAGAGGAAGAGAAGTTTACAACTCCTGTTCCACAGTCGTCGTCTTATTGCCACCGGCTGGCAGCGGCGTGCGGTGGTGGAGACGACGAAGACGATGACGTTTCATGAGTAGGTAGGGAATGGGGACACATCACAGTAGACTGCGAACGAAGAAGCAAATTGAGAAGAAGCATCCTTGAGGCATAGTTGTGATTTTGATTTGCAACGCAGGAGTAGATTTATTGTTTGGTAGATGTGCGGAGATTGTTGGCCGTTGTTTGGGTAGGTTGATGGCGGTAACCTGCAGGTGTTCAGCAAGAAAACTGTTTGGTTAATTAAATGGGAAATGTTATGGCATAAATTTGAGGGTAATCGCTTCGAGGTGTCAGGGATTACATTGTTTATTTTTCAGCGACCTGTGACGTTGTGATTATTTTTTAAGGGAGAGGCTATGATTCAGGCGGTAGGAAACGCAGAAGAGTTCGTTTTATAGCAAAATGTATTTTTTTAAGGCCCACAATGGCTGCGAGGTAGACAGAAAATTATCTGGATAATTGTACATGTTTATAGGGAACATATTGTGCTTTGATTTAAATTTAATCACCGTGGAGAATAGTTTGTGGATATGCATACCTCTTAAGTCAGAGAAGACAGCTGCATTAGGCACAGTTCTTCATATCATATTTACAGACCTATGCCGCTTTGGCCGATGTGGCAGAGTACCTAGACTACGGTGGTCGGTAGATTCCTCCAGGCCTGATGAAAGCGTTTCAATTGCAGCTCTCAACATTAGCTTCATTCTGAAATATAATTGAGTTAAAAGACGCATCATCCGTAGGTACCCTATGATGTTTCATGATCATGTTGGTAAATAGATACCCTTTGGCATCTATCATCAGCATGCAAGTAGTCAAACAACTGTAAAGTTAGAATCACACAGATAATTAGGGAAATGAAATCATACCACTCAATGCCGCGTAAGTCTCCCAGTTCATAAAAAGAGTGAACCCAAGAGTCTTTAACGTTATTTAAGACAGAGCGAAACATTTTTAAAGTACGAGTATGAGTAGAAGCACAATTTTTGTGCCGTCCCATCTCCTTCAATTGTTATTCTGGACTGCACTGGGACGCTGCGCATGGATGCCAATGACATGGTACTCAGTGAGTACAGCGAGAAATAGTGATTTTTTTAAAATAAAACTGGAAAAAACTGACCATAGATAGGATGTCAATGAATGCGATATCCATTTTCCTAGGCTAGCCTAAAACGCCAAAAAATATGTTTTCAATATTATCACTTTACCATCTTACACCAGCCGAAGCTTGCAAATCAAATTTCATCAAAATCGGTTCAGCTCTTGAGCTAGGCATGTAACATGGACAATTTGAAGAATGAATGAAGGTGGTCATAGTGTAGTGGTAACATCATCATCGCTTTTCACGCTGCAAGGTTTAAACGCTGATGTCAAGAATCATCTAATTATTTTGCCTGAAATAAATAAAAAAGTCGATCAATTGTGAAGCTCATGTCAACTCTACTGCGAAGGCATAACACTGGCAGTTGGGTGGTCATATGACTGAAATGCAACTTGACCGTGATGATGACATCAGGAGAACTGAAAAAAAATACTGTGAATCATAAACAATGACAATAAAAAATGCTCTCCAGTTTTCTGGACGCCACCCTTGGAGTTTACTGAAACTTAATACGAGTGCCACTTGAGTTTCAAACCCACTACACCAATCTTTCTTTCTCTCACTCTCACTTTCTATAAACGCCCGTGCCCTGAAATAATTTAAACGTATTCATATCCCCTTTGGCGCGCACAAATAATATAAAAAACACTTCTCTGTATCTCGCCCCACTGCATAAGAAAACTTGCAAACAAATTTTCGAAAACATCAGTTATGTGGTTTTCAACTTGAGTAAAGAATATCGAACCGAATCGAAACAAAAAGATATTCTTTTGACCTGACATTTTGAGATGGGAAACAAAAAACGGAAAACTTGAAATTTTTATAAAAGCAGGGCAGACAAAATGATTGAAATTTGCATCACGACGGTATCGAAACGGTCATGAAGCAAACTTTATTGACGATTTCCAAAACAGCTTAGACTATTCTAAATTTAAATTTTGGGCAATAGGGAAAGTTGTCGCAAAAAATTAAAAAGTAGGAAATTTAAGTAAGAAGCTGAACTTCTAACCCATCCCTAATAACGTAGGCGTGGCATTCTGAAATGTTCAATTCGAATTCAATGATATGCGTACCTTTCTTTTCAGAGTTTACTTCCTCCCACTTTTAAGGGATTGTATCAGAAAATATGATTTTATGGCTTCTTCTTGTAAGAAAGTGAGCGTGGCTGTAACTATCTGTTAAGAAAGTTCACGGACTTTAATGAAATCTTGAAAATAAAACTTATGCATCACTATACGAAGTTTTAAAAAGGCTATATCAAGTTTTTTGAAGAAAACGCTACCAAAAAGTAGGCGTGGCAATATACATCGTATGGACGAAATGAAAATATTTAAAAACGATTTTTTTTTTTAAGTGGGCGTGCCTGTGGGACGAATTTCAAAAATGTTTACACTTTTACTACCTCGGGTTTTAAAAAACAATTTTCATCTTCCTAGCCCAACATTTAAGTACCAAGACTGGTGACATACGGATGGACGGTCAACGGAATGATTGACGGACACGACTAAACCAATTTAACATTAAATGCTGATCACAAATATATGTACATACCCTTGGGGGTGTACCGTTATTATTTCTCTGTGCTACAAACTGTGTATCAAAAAGAGAGAGGGTATAATAAATGTTTAAAATAGAAAAAAAAAAATTTGGGAGAATTGTAGAAAAAAAAAAGTTTCCAATGCAAAACTGTCATTTTCTGTGGCAATATGGCAACAGTGCTTGCATCCCTGTGACTAAACCTAATCAGACTAGGGTAGATCTTCTTATCGAGAGCTGCTCAAAGCGTTGTCGCTGTGGCGTATGTATCCAAATGGATTTGAATGGGTGTCTGCTTGTTTACTGGAATTTGTACAAAAGTGAAGAGGATCCATATCTGATCACATCTGACACGTTAATGCGGTCTTTCCATGCCCTATTTCGTTTAGTTGCAGCTTATAGAATTTTACCAGTTTTTATCTAAATGTCGCTGACTAGATAATATTATCGCAAGCTTGGGTTAGTTGCGCTGATAGTTAAATAGTATGATCTTCTGGACGATAGAGCCTTATTTAATCATTTATTTATACCTCATATGCTGATGAACATCTTAGATCCATCAGGCCTAGAACTAGCACTTTCTTAGTACATAGCAGCTATTATTTTCAGTTATTTGTACTGGGAGTTCTATTTTCTAGAACTCTGATGGTCAGTCTATATCGAGTTGTCTAAAAAATATTTAACACTGCGGCTCTATGACTTTATGATTTTAGTAGCGTTACAACAACAAAAAAAGTTCCAGAGGAATGAAATTAAGCAAAGTCTACTATTGGTTTTGATCTTATATAACGATGAAAGCTGACCTCTTTATCTTGTTTATAGGAGTGCGGCTTGATTAATCTTTTGGATTGACTGAGCCTGGGGACATTATTCCAATGGCGTAGGTGGTACACAATTATTAATCAAGGCTATGGTAACCGCCCAATTAACGCAACAAGAATGCTTGGACGCTAATAATGCTGTAGATGGTTCATTACCTTCAATGTCTTGATAATAAAGCACTAGTCCAAGTTTGACTTTATTGTGTCTAACAAGAGATTGCAATGTATCAAAGCAGCACTTGACCAACTTTGAGTCGACTGGAATCTATTGATGGAGTCCCTGTGAGAGTTGATTCACTATTCTGTGTACGTGCGCTAAGAGGTAAGCACCGCTCTTTCAGCACAAAGCGAAAAACATAAGACGATGGCTAGCGGAATTATACAGCAGTATACTGGAATCAGGCACAATTCCAGCTGCGTCCAGGCGGACGGAAGTCATATCGTCGCCTACAAGTCTTTATCAATGAGTGAGGAACATTAGTAATGGTTTGCCCCAGGGCTCCGTCCTCGCCCCTTTCCTCTTTAATGAAAATTAAATGTGGGCATGTAGATCACCAGGCAATTCTTATTCAGGATAAGGAAATACCGAGCACAGAAAGAACCTAACCTTGAGCAACTCAACGTATAATTTAGACAATAGAGGCTACGCCCAAGTATGTATAAAACAGAAGTCTGCTATTTCCACCTAACCAACCAACTTCTAAATTACAGACTGACTGTCTAGTTCAACAGCACCTCTAACCTTAGACAGATCCCTTAGAGAGATCCCTCACATACAAGTAACACTTAACAAACATGGCTGTGAAATTCAAAACTCGTAATAACATCATTCAAAAACTCACTGGATCAACCTGGGTTTCAAGTGCATCAACGCTTCGTACTGCAGAGAATTCTGGCTGAACAGTGCCTATATGCAGAACTCAATAACACCATGCGAGTAATATCTGATACTTTAAGATCAACACAAATACGATGGCTTCCTGTTCTGAGAATCTTAGCTCCACCCCACCTGTGCCGATCAAGCATACTACTGAGGGAGCGCAACAAGACGTTGAACTGCCCATGCACGAAGACACTCCAACTCTCCTGTCACGTCAGCACAGGCTAAAGTCTGGCCACGCAACCATAAATCTGGTTCAAGAAGCAGCTTGCATTGAACTAGCTTGGTGAGCAGAATGGGCAGTATCCATGCAAGCTGATACCATCACTGTCTCGAACCCATCATGCCGACTCTTTGGATTTGACCTACCTAGCAACATCAGGTCGACGCACAAATCACGGAAGACTTCCTGTTCCGCTAGGGAAGTATGTAGTTCATGAAGTATTCACTAGATGGTTTGTCCTGACTGGAATCGTACGAGTAGGTGCCAAGTTTGGTTCCATTTGGGATTCAGAATAAGAGTGTCCCATTTGAAGTTAACATCCTACTGTACCGAAGTTCAACACGCGCAGGAGTGCGTGCGCATGTTTTTATCTTTTGATAAATTATATATAATTGCGAGGGCTTATGTCTTCTGTCGTACGTTTTTCTCCCACATTCGAAGAACTATTACCTCAGCACGAATCTCTAATTCAACAGTGCTAAACCGGCTTATTGCATAATGTCAGTAGAACTTCAAAAATTTCTCTAACAACTAACAGTCATGTCAAATGCGCATATTTCTACGTCAAATCCGCCCACAATCCACCTTTCCATTTGTTAATCCAATAATTGCTTTCTGTACTAGTCTTCTAAGAATGCCTCAAATCCCTCCAAACGCAGTGCAATATCGCATTACAGCCCACGGGGGAGGAATTCACAAACATTTTGCATAAAAATAGATCGCACTCCCTATGCACACATTGGACTCTCACACGGTAAAAGCTGGCCCCCCCGAATGATTAATGGCCAACTCACAGGCCCATTTGTGAAGCGATTAACTTTTATGCACATGTCTAATGTACACTAGCATCACCCACGCCCGCACTCCCCATCGAACAGCTGAAAACCGCTGAAAATAATAATTACCATGGAGCTCATTAATATCACTCGCAGTGGAGAACCGTGCGCGCCCGGTACATACATTGACAGTTGCAATGAGTTTTCCTTATTTTCTGACTGAAAACAGTCAGCAGGATGGGTTTGCGGGGGAGGTGAGGGGACAGCCTTAGAGCGGAGATAATTGATGAAAGAATCTCCGAGAGATAAAGTTGAAGAACATTTTCTTTAATCGGTTATAAACTTTGACATTGAACATGGGAATATGGGTAAACGTCAACGTCACATCTGTCAAGAGAGTAATTTTTCACCCATGAGCCCGCCCAAAAAAGAAGTCAGCACTGTAGATGATCCACTCTCAGACGCAGATATCTACTTCACAGCTCCATCACGGACATTGCCGCAGCCGATGCTGCCTCTGTCAATCTGACAGTTGTCTGACAGTTGACAGTTCTTGTCTCATTGTGCGGTTAATTAATGACGCAATCGGTCGGACTTTTTTTTGACTTTTTGTTCAAAAGCGTGGCTGATAGTGCAACATCACCACAATTAATGGAAGGAAATTTTTTCGTTCCGTAGAGGGCCTACTCTGGTGAAAATGCCTGTTCGCCCATCGTCAACATAGCACACATTTGCTCAGCAATTGGTCGTCGTCGTCGGATGTGCAGAGGACATACGTACATATTATGTGTCGAGAAGATACTATCGTGCCCATCACTTTGCCACACAATCCACATCCAGTCGACAGGCTCTGATTAATGGACTTCCATTTCGCATTTAGTCCCCCGAATGTGTGGTTACCAAGTGGAACAGATGGGTGGGGGGAGAAAAAGGCACAAAGCTACTTTTGAAGACAAAAACGACTACGACGACGGTCTATGACTTTATTTGCCAAGGCTCTTTGGAACACAACACCACAGCAGCAACAAATGGGGAGTTCATTCAATTTCAGACATCATTTGGGATTTTGAGATACTTTCCCCTAATGAGTCATGAAATCAAAAAGTTTTTTGTTTTTTTTTTTAGTTCGAGAAATCGCAGTGTGGTGTCGTCCTATACGCCGACAGAGAGTTAGAATAGGCAGACATGGGCCATAAGGTATTTGCTCATTTTGCTAGGCAACCAACCGCTGCCGCCACCACTTCCATCTACTGCAGTGGACGTGCTATTAATCACAACGTTTTTGACACCACAATTAAAATTGTTCGTGACATTATGGCGAAGGGAGTTTAGGATGAAGACGATGCTGAAGCTGATGATGATGGGCGGCAGGCATGCAGTAAATAGGATGGATTCAAAGGTATGGGTATTCATTTAGTAGAACGCTTTCATTTAATAGAGCAGGAAAAAAGTGGTTACATCAGAGAGCATTTCAGAAATGTATTTCATAAGGGCCTAACTAGTTGTAAGTAATTTAGGATTTATTACTGAAATTTAGATGTCGCTTAAAGACAAGTTAGACTAGCAACTAACTACCATATCTCAGGAGATTTTGATATGCTGCAAGAAAGGTCCATTACAGTTGAACATCTAACTCTGTTAACCAGCCTTACTTCAATCTCTTTCTTTCATTTTCTCTTTCTGACGCCCCTTACTCAAGAACCACTGAACGGATTTTGATGGAATTTGGTAAAAAGTGCTAGGTACCTGCTACTGAAAATCTCAATCCCGAAAACGAAAATCCCGAAGATCCAAAATCCCGAAAATCCAATATCCCGAAAATACAAAAACTAGGAAACGAAATCCCGAAAAATTTGGTTGGGTACAATTGTAAATGCTTGTTATCTGGGAGGCGCCTGTATCTTAACAGTACTTAGGTGGCGCGCTTCGCGGGATAAAAGGATTTCACACTATGGGACATCTCTTCGCCTCATACACCGGACGGCCATCGGCCTCACATGCAGGTGCTCAGGGCGCCGGCCGCTATGCAGCGAGTAACCAAACACTAAATTTTTAAATATTTCCTACAAAAAAATTTTACGTTTCACTTTCGGGATTTTGGATTTTCGGGATTCTGTCCGACTCCCTACAATCAATTGCAGGCGAGATATAGAGGCATTATTTCACAATTCTTCAAATAGTCCCTATCACACAGCTAATACAAGGACCACTCCTCGGATTTTGACGAAATATGATTTGTAAGTCGGTTTTGATGTGCTGACGATCACATCAAAAAATCATTGAAAACGGATAAAGTAGAGGTACGATTTGTTGTCGATTGTGAGCAAACGCGGCACCCATCTTGCGGAAAGCTTTTTTATGTCCAAATATTTATGTAAAATCGAAATCACTGAGCCATGTGATAAGCCTGTGACCTCTTCAAGCTCGCGCACTTTCACTCGCCGATCGTCCATTATCAAACCATGGATTTTGTTGACCATTTCTGATGTGGTGACGTTCGGCGTCACTTGTGCTTGAACGACCGCACCGAAATTGAGTAAACCAGTGGTGAATGGTTCCAATCGATGGTGAAGAGTCCCCATAATATTTGTCAAGCTTTTGTTTGGTTTGTGTGATAATTTTTTCTCGCAAAAAAATAGTGTTTAATGAGCACTCGAAATTCACTTTTTTCCATTTTAACGAAAATGCTAGTAGGCGTCTATATAAAATGGCTGCCACAACAAAACTATTTGACAGATCTGTCTGAAAATTTGGGTGCGTTTTTTTTGAAATTTGTGTTAATTTTCAGGGACTTATTGACCCACCCTCGTAAGAAATGAAGTTTAGCTAAAACTTATTGTTTATTCTATTTTTGCATAGAAATGTGTCTCTTTTTTAGGATTCCTTTCCAAAATAAGTAACCCCTCTCATTGTGAAACTATTGACAGGAAAAATTTGAGAAGAATTGTGAGGATGGAACGCCATAAGCAAGTATTTACACCCGATTTCGCTACTTTTCAGGCAGAGGCGGGTCTAAATTAACTCAAACCAAAATTTCATCAAAATCTGTTAAGTACTTCTTTAGCTAGCTGAACGAAAAAATAATTCGAATATATTATTTAGAAATTTAGAGTTTTAAGCGAAACTAAATTTTTTTTTTTTGTAAATCTTCTCCCAGAAGAGACGAACTTATAACACAGGGCCGATGATGCTGGTAGATGCCTGTTGATTCTACTCTTGAATTGTTGGAAATTAAAGGCTTCTGGAAATATGTCTCCAGAATATGTAAATTCCAAAGCAGAAGGAGTTTTGATAAAGAGATGTTAGCTCGTCTTCGATGAGCTAAAGGTTGGAGATTGGAAGTTACTGCAGGATCGTCTGTCGAGCAGATGATGAGAATGTTTTGGTGCCTACCTTCGAACGAGAAAAAAATACTCAAGCCGCAGTCAAACTTGTGCTTTGTACAGAACAAGAAACTGTTTCGCTGTATCTTTTTGCTTTAAACTGGTAGCTCAATTTCATGGATCCCAATTTTGTTATGCTGGATATGTGGTCATGCAAACTATTATGCATGGTTTCCTTGGAATGTTTAGGATGACCTTTCTTTTGAAACTGTGGTACAATAAAAAAATTCTTTCTGAGAAAGACGGAGAATTTCTTGTTTGATTTTCCCTACTGCAAGATTTTCTGCAGGTCTTCATTTAATGAGGTGATCAGGTCGCATTTCTAATAATGTGATGCATTTGCGTTCACCCGCATAATGTTAAAGCGAGACGAAATTAGGGAGCTGTCATCGCCAAAACAAAAGCTTTTGTTGTTTGTTGACTTTAGAAGGTCGTTGTTATGGAGTAGAAACAGAGTTTGTGAAAGCATAGAACCCTGAGGCACTGCAGCGTTTACTGAAAATATTTCATGAAATACGCCATCAATGTGAATTGATCTGTTATGGAGAAGATGTTTCATCCAACCGCAGAGCTATTGTGGTAGTCCCTAAAAGGCTACTTCATTTAATAATGCCCTTTGTCCAGTGCAATGGCTCTTATTTCCCGTATCTGGACATAGGCACGTAGAAGTATAAATTAAATTTTATCAAAACAACTTCAGTGGTTCTCGAATTTTATTTTTACTTAGAAGTTTCGTTATGTGCTTGTTCCTTATCGCTATTTCCGGAAGCAGGGATGACCTAGAAAGTTATAACGTTCATATAGTAAGTGCAACAGAAATAAACCCGAAGTGTCCGAGTTGCTGATTATCCACATACAGGGTGTTACAGTGAACATTTTTCATCTGTCTCATAATACAGGGTGGCCCAAAAGTCCTTTTCCTACGTATATCTGGAATAACTTTTGAACGAAAATATAAAAACTAATGAAATAAATTACAAATAAAAGTTTATTCCATTGAAATTTTTTACATTATGCATGGAAAATCATATCGGTTAAGTGGCCACCATTAAACTGCATCCACTCATGGGCTCTTTTGATGGCACTTTTCATGGGTTTTTGAAGTGTTGCCGGCGTAATTTGAGCGATTTTTGTGCGAATGTTGAGTTTCAGTTGCTGTATAGTCTGTGGTTTGTTAATGTAAACATTTTCCTTCAGGTAACGCCATAAAAAAAAGTCTGGAGCCGACAGTTCAGGCGATCGCAGCGGCCATTCACGTTTTTTGAGATAATGCGATTTTGGGAATTGTTCGCGCAACAACTTCAGTGTCTCACGAGCGGTGTGAGCGGTAGCTCCATCTTGCTGAAACCAAATCAACTCAGCATTGTTGTCTGCTGGCACAAGTGGAAAAAGGAAGTCATAAAGCATCTGTAGCTGCACCCATTGACCGTAACGCTGGCACCCGCATCATTTTCAAAGAAATATGGCCCATAAATCTTACGCGAAGTTATTCCACACCAAACAGTAACACGAAGTGAGTGTAAGGAACGTTGATGGCGATTTTTGGGATTCTGTGTTTCCCAAAATCTGCAATTTGCTTGTTCACAAACCCGCTCAGATGAAAATGTGTCTCGTCGGTTATCCAAATATTCTTCGTCATTCTCGGCGATACTTAGGCCAGTTCTGCTGTACTCCAGACGGTTTTCTGGGTCACCAGGATTGAGCTGTTGGACCAACTGGATCTTGTAATGCCCGAACGCCTCACATCTCCAACGTTCCCATATTGCTCAAATTTGGCCACCACAAATCGGCAACTTGTTGATTTTCCAGCACCCAATCGGCGTATGTTCTTTGCATTCTACAACAGCAGGTGCATTGAGCGGTGGTTAAACGATCCATATTGTAAACTGAAAAAGCATGAACTAACTACCTGTCACTATGGATGACAGATGGGTTGACAGATGTCATATGGCAGGGATGTGAAATCCCAACCTCGAAATAAATAGCCCTTTACTACCTCCTCTTCTCTTGACGCTCCCTTAGATATACTATAAGTTGTATTGTATTAAAGTTACTCGTTCATTCATATCGATAGGATTGAATTTTATAAATTAGTTTCCCCCAATGCATTGTTCCGGTCTATGTTTTAGGTCAATTTAGCTCAACTTTCACCATCAAAATCTATTGATGGTTACCCAAACCATCATTTTATTGACTATCATTTCCGTGAGACTTATTTTTTTTTTCTTTTTTCAAGAATCGATCTTAAAGTCATTAGTGTGGGTTGAAGTTAATTAGTCAAAGCTTATATGCGTTTGGTGCCCACCCAACAAAAAAAAAAAAAAATCGATGTTTTCATAATTACGGCTGCGTCATGTTGCGCGTGACATCTTCATACGACACAGCGAGGAAGTTCGTTCCCCTTGTTTTTTTCATGTCTGACAACAGTGCGATTGGGTTGTGAATGCAAGAGCAGCCTAATGGCTTGTTAAATGCTAATTAATGTAATATTACTTGTGAAGGTTGCGGTAGAATTTTCCCAAAATTAATCAGTTTCCACCGTCTTTTTTTTGTGTGTGTGCTGAACAACAAGTAAAAATGTTGTATCGGCTGGCTCCACATAGACGATTGTAAAACTTGTGTGTTAATTAGTGGTTTAATTGAGATATATGGAAATTTTGTAATAAATTTTAAGAGTGGAAAACGATGCTTCGATCGTTTCAAGTTTGATTTTCCAGGTCGGTTCACCACGTATGGATTTGTGGGTCGTATACATGTTTTTAATTTCCAATCGGCAAAAAGTAAGTTTTTTACCAGCAGAAAATGATTCTTTAATTTGCACAAAAAAAGAAAACAAATTCAACAGAAATAGTGAATGATTAGCAAAAATTAATTATTTGATCAGCAATAATTGCTTTAAGATAAGGAAGCGGATAGGGTTTCTTTCTTTTCGTCAACATTTTTTACTTTTTCTGCTGAAATTTTATTTTTTGCTATTAGAAGTCGAATTTTTGTCCTGCTGATCAAATAATTTATTTTTTCTGAACATATTTGCCTGTTTTTCAAATCACGGAAGCCTATTCGTTAGTCCATCCGTTCATCCGTCCGTGCATGCACCCATCTGTAACTACCTTCTATCTGCTAAACTATAAAAGTTATATACACGATCGATTTTTACACAAATGATGTAAAACAATGACCTGAACACAATGCTGGTGTCACTTTTGAAAAAAAAAACTTCTTTGTGGAAAAAAAACTTCTTTATTCTTATAAAGGCATGCGGCATATCGTTAAAAAGAGCTCTTTGAGTAGAATACAAACATATTTTTAAAATTGTAAATTTCTGCTCTAAGTGGAGCAATGCTTGTGAAAAAAGAAAGCATCTTCGCACTAATAGAACCCTGTAAGTGCGAACGGAGTCGTGCCTGACGAATTTGTTTACTTTTCTTGTTCACCAATAAAATTGTATTCTGCTGATCAAATAATGAATTTTTGCTGATCATTTGCTTTTTCTGCTGATTTGGTTTTCATTTTCTGCAGATTAAAAAGCTAATTGCTAATCAAGTACAGAATACAGAAACTTTTCCACAAACTGCAAGGTGGTCAATACTTTACAAAGGACGACTTGTCCGACTCCTATCGTTAAGTCCCTTTAGACGAAGGGTCGAAGAAGCTTTGCGTCATAAGTACTGAATTTGGTCTCCTCTATTATCAACGTCTACCTTTTTGGAACTTCGAGTTCCACCGGAATTTTGAGAAGTACATAGAACAATTAACCACTGACCTAGACTATTGCGCTCCTGGATCGTTTAGAATGACATGGATTGTGATGACGTTTGGGAAAATGTCAATTTGCAAAGAGTGAAATCGCCTACTTGGGACATATATTCGATGCTACAGGTATAAAGACGGGCTGTAGCTCCCCACAAATTTCCTGCCCAACAATGCTGAGGAGCATCTATTCCCCCATAGACCTCCTACACTGTGCACCATCACGAGAGAGACCAGCACGAAACATATCCGGCAAACTCGCCGGATGAACTGCTTGAAGCATGGAAGATAGGTGACAATAAAGCGTCTGGACCCTGATAGAATATATCATACGAGTATATCGCAAACTGATCGAATGGTTTCAGAAAATCGCGTTCTACCATCAATGCTATATAGGCGGTAGTAGATACAGCAGCTGAAGCAATACTGGGGAGAAAATGTCGAGGGGCACAAAGAAATACTGTATAGTAGTAAGTACTACAACGTTTCTGCGAGAGTTGTGCAGGAGTCAGTCCTTGGATCACTCCTGTGGAACATAATGTATTACGAAGTCCTGCTACTAACAAGGAGTTAGAGTGATCGGCTTTACTGACGATATCTCCGTGGTTACTGTGTCCAAACACATCCACGAGATAGAGTCTGCCGCGAATGAAGCAGTCGCCAAGATCAAAAATTGGCTAGAGTCTGCCGGCCTAGAGCTAGCTGACCATAAGACCAAGGCTGTCCTAATAACCAGCTGAAAGACTGTGGAATATGAAAATTTCCGGGTTAGGAACCAGACAATCAGGTCTGAAGAGTCATTAAAATACTTAGGAGTAATGCTCGACAACAGGCTGAACTTCAAAACCCACGTCGAGTATTAAAGTAAAAGATGCGTTATAGATGCAGGCAGCGCTTTCCCGTATGCTGCCAAACATCGGTGGGCCTAGATACGTTAGGAGGATCCTGTTATCCGGAGTGGTAAGCCCAATTCTTGTATACGCTGTCCAAGTCTGGGCGGAGGCACTCCAACGAAGGAAACAAGAAGGACGCTATGCGCATTCAGAACTATAAGAGGTTTCCGAACAATTTCAGACGAAGCAGCCTGTGTTACAGCCGATATGATCCCCATCGACATTCTCGCCAATGAGATGCAAAGGGTTTACCTTAAGCGAACCGGGAGGATAAAACGAGAAGAAAGAGCACCATCTGTAGCACTGCGGCAAGTCAGGTGTGATAACATGACAAAGGCAGATGACCCCGCAAGCTGATTTTCACCACTGCAACTACCACCTTACGCAATTCCTATCCGGGAGTGCCCAGATGAAGGCGAGATGAGCTGAAATGGCAAATGTGGATGATATAGCATAAGTTGCTAACAAGCCCCGCGAAGTGAATGACAGAAATGTGCAGGGTGTGGTTTAGTACGTAGGCGCACTCCTGGCATTGATTATATGGGTTTGTGAATCGTGCATGCTGGTTGCCCGAGCTATTAGTATCTTCAGAAGACTGCCGCATCCGAAAAAACAAGTATATAGGCGTTCATTGGCAAATTAAACAATCAGATGTGGTTGATTGTGGTAGACCCGCAGTCCAAGTTCCCTTTTGTTGTTCGAATGGCATCCATCACGTCAGAGGCAACCATTCAAGCCTATTTTTGCAATAGTTGAATTACCCGAAACCCTGGTATCCGACAACGTCGGGCGACTTCCAGTACTTCTGTCGAACTAATTCCATTTAACACGTGACGTCAGCACCTTTTAACCCTGGTGCATACCACACTTTGAAAATTTTTACTGGATACACCAGAGTGGGATGAAACTCTTTCAGTTATTCTCTCGACGTACCTACGAGTATCTACACTTAATGACAGTGGGACATCGCCTGCAAAAAAGCTTCAAGGAAGACAACATCGTATCATTCTCTCTTTGATGGTCCCAGAAACCAATAAAGTGAAGGAGGAGTTCAAAATCAAGTTTTCTATTGGGCAAGTGGTTATCGTAGTGGATCGGTGCAGTTACAGAGAAGAACTTTGGTAGATGAATGTATTTGGTAAGATCGCGAGCTGAATAGGAAGACGTCCACCCTTTTGTAGCAGTATCAAGCCCTATTAGCACACACAGAACAGGGGTATTCAAGCAACACTGGACGGTGATAGACATAACGTGAATAACTCGGACGTTTTAATGTATCCAGTGTCACCACCAACCAACATCAATCTAGATTCACCTCAGCCGCTTGCACGTCCAGTCCGAAGTGTGAATCCACGAAATCTGGCGGGAGATCTAGAACCAGCAGAAACAATACTAGAGCTTCTATAATTTGAGCGGTTACGCGCTAAACAAGTCGTTTAATCAAACATAAGTGTGGGGGAAGCTGATGTGACCTGGCAGCATTTTTGCAGCGCATTATGAGCGATATGTTGATTACCCTGACTTGACACCTGCTGTCAAAAAAAAAACAGCGTTTTTCCCCCTATTAACCAAAAAGATATTCCCTCTCGAATCTTCCAGGTCTTCAGAGCTAACTTAGACATAAGTTGTAACTGAAACGATTAATAAAAGTTAGATTAAGATTGAAGTTCAATCTCAGCTTTTAATGGGAACACTACAACAATTTTGCTGATCAAAACTATTTACTGCTGATCGATTAGAATGATAGCCTTTAAGTTAAGTTTTCATAACTTCCTTGCCAATTACAAATTCACTCATTTCCTTGTAGTTTCAAGTGCAGAGAGATGCCTGCAACATCCCACACATAACTAACAACCTCCAATGTGCCGATCTTTTGTTGTTTGTATCCACAAGGCATTCCCAGTCTAATAAACTCCCATGTCAATTGTGATGAAATATGACTGCGAGATAATTAACGTTTGAACCTGGCGGGGAGAGCTAAAATCCTAAAGCCATCCAACGAACCAAGCCAACCCAGTCACCGAACTTGTTTTCATGCAACTGCGCGCATTCTCTCGAAGCGTATACCCTCTAGCGATCAATCGCGATCAAAGATGGATTTTCCATTTTATTGTTGCCCACTAGTGCCTACGTTTATGAGACTAAGCCCACAATTGATGAGGACGACGACACGGTCCATCCGAACTAAAATTATAATTAGCAATCACAAATGTTGTAGCCATTGGAACTGGAGTTGGTTTTGGTTGCCGGCTGGGAGCTTTATTGCCACCATGATCACCATGGGGGCGGTCGCACAGGAATCCAAGTTTCTACGGTCACCGCGCATAGATTCGTCGGTGATTTGGCTGTAAGATAGAATAGATGCCCGACAGATTGCAATTTGTATCCGATATGATCGTAAAATATCGAAATTTGTTATCCCACTTGTTGTTGATGTTGTTATTGTTGTTGGTTTATTACAGTCGGGAAGGTTGGACCATAACGAGCCGAGCAATATCGTAAAGCAAACGCTTAGCAAATGTTTGCGATAGAAATGTGCCACAAAGAGGTGGATTAATAGAGCTGGTAGGCGGATTGCGGTTGAGAGATTGCTTACGCCAAGTTATGACCCAAGCTGGAAAAAAAGGTGGAAGAGGGATGGATGAGTGATGTCTTGCTGCTGCAATGTTGTAGTAATCATGTAGCAAATGGATGGTACGATGCAACAATTTAAGGAGTTCAGGTGTTGATCGAACTGGCAGACATGGTAGACGGATGAAAGGTAGAATGCAGAGGCAGTTTTTTCTTTCATTCTTTTAAGTGGGAATATTATGTCCATGGGCTTGTGGTTTGCATCGAAATATATTGCTATTCTATGTTAACGTGTCTATGTATGAATATTTGTGCAATTCATTCAAGCAATCCCGTGCCGTAAGTACTTCAGTTTATATTTAATACTTACACTTGAAAGATATGCATCCTTCCATTTCGCAGTTAATTCCACTAAGTGCCATGACTCATTCGCAGTCCAAAAATAACTTAAACTCCAAGACTCCAAGAGTGAGAGTCAAATAAATATTTTCTAAAATATTCCAACGCATTTTTTTGTAATGTATACCCTTCCACTTCGGGTTTTGTGGGGACAGACGCGCGTTTGTTTCTCAGAAAAAATTATTCAAAAGGGGAAAGATCTTAATTACCCTCCGAAGAGATTAGAATCGCGCACAGGACGTAGAACCGCGTGTATACAAAAATGGAAGCAAAATTAATTCATCCCCTTAATACCAAATAGGATTCGCTTGTCCACGCTCCTTCTATATCCCACTGAAGAAGTCACTTCCTCGCCGTGTTAAGAACAAATTTCGCCAAAAAAAAAATTCCCTACCACGAGATAAGATCTATGAGAGCGGTGTGCTACAGAAATTCCCTGTGCCCGGTTTTATTTTCTATTCTAGAGAGTTCCTGTTTGATTGTTATCGCGAGCGCAAAAAAAAATGTCGTCCTTTTTTTGTTATACTACGGTTGTTTGCAGACAAAACAACAAAATTTGCATCGGTGTCTGAAGTAAGAAGGCGGAACAGCGGCACACAGCCGGAGCGTACTATAAATTTACATTTCTCGAGTGCAGAAAAGGAGAACGGCAACGATGTAATCGAGACCTAGTACCTGGTTCTCTCGCGGATGTCCAATTCGGTTTCAGTGCTTGCGGCAGACTCGTAATTGTTCTGGAGTGGTGGAAAGAAGCGGATGCTTTAGATATGGTCAATGAATATGGTGGCCATATAGAAATTTGGTCAGAAAAACTATTAAAGGTAAACGGAACCAATTTGGATGCTGATTAATAATCTCGTTAGGGTAAAGTGATGTAGGGCTTGTGTTCAATGACACGAGATACTGAAGCTAAGTGTTACTGGCATTAAGCAGGTATTAGAATCTCCATAACAATAAGAGTAGGTATAGCGTAACTTATGAGCCATCAGTAGTGGTAGTCATAGCGATGTTAAGAGGAAGAGGTACTCGCCTGTTCAACTCCAGCAGAGAAAAAGCATGTGTATATACATATGTACGTAAATATTATTATCTTCTCTATGTTCCATCTCCCCTATTAAGGTCTATTCTAAGCCCCTTACAACTATGGATTGTTTACCCAAGGTTATGTAGATGACTTTTCGAAATAATATAATTTTTGGATTTATTGGACGTATCTCACCATCGTCACATCAATTATTACGTACGCCTCAATTGCATGAAGCCTTCTTAGATCGCCCACCCCTATAAATAAGAACAATAAGGTCTGCTTTCAGCAGTTCATCTTTGCAAGTCTAAGACCTCCGATTTATGCATGACTTCATGCCCAAACAAAGAAACTTTAAATCACAGCTTAAATGGAGCACCAATTTAACTGGTACACTATAGCAAATGGAGTAACTGGCCCTAACTTTAAATTAGCTGTAATGCAGCAACTGCATCTTCGAAGCAGATATGCATCAGAAGAAACCTCCAAAGATCAAGAATAAACATTCTTTCAAACAGCCATGCGGCCCTTAAAGCTCTAAAATCATTCAGCTTTGAGTCTAAGCATAGGATCGTTACACATTTACTTTCTGGCTATTCCCATTCTCATTCTCATTCTCATTCTCATTCTCATTCTCATTCTCATTCTCATTCTCATTCTCATTCTCATTCTCATTCTCATTCTCATTCTCATTCTCATTCTCATTCTCATTCTCATTCTCATTCTCATTCTCATTCTCATTCTCATTCTCATTCTCATTCTCATTCTCATTCTCATTCTCATTCTCATTCTCATTCTCATTCTCATTCTCATTCTCATTCTCATTCTCATTCTCATTCTCATTCTCATTCTCATTCTCATTCTCATTCTCATTCTCATTCTCATTCTCATTCTCATTCTCATTCTCATTCTCATTCTCATTCTCATTCTCATTCTCATTCTCATTCTCATTCTCATTCTCATTCTCATTCTCATTCTCATTCTCATTCTCATTCTCATTCTCATTCTCATTCTCATTCTCATTCTCATTCTCATTCTCATTCTCATTCTCATTCTCATTCTCATTCTCATTCTCATTCTCATTCTCATTCTCATTCTCATTCTCATTCTCATTCTCATTCTCATTCTGATTCTCATTCTCATTCTGATTCTCATTCTTATTCTCATTTTCATTCTCATTTTCATTCTCATTCTCATTCTCATTCTCATTCTCATTCTCATTCTTATTCTCATTCTTATTCTCATTCTCATTCCCATTCTCATTCTCATTCTCATTCTCATTCCCATTCTCATTCTCATTCTCATTCTCATTCTCATTCTCATTCTCATTCTCATTCTCATTCTCCTTCTCATTCTCATTCTCATTCTCATTCTCATTCTCATTCTCATTCTCATTCTCATTCTCATTCTCATTCTCATTCTCATTCTCATTCTCATTCTCATTCTCATTCTCATTCTCATTCTCATTCTCATTCTCATTCTCATTCTCATTCTCATTCTCATTCTCATTCTCATTCTCATTCTCATTCTCATTCTCATTCTCATTCTCATTCTCATTCTCATTCTCATTCTCATTCTCATTCTCATTCTCATTCTCATTCTCATTCTCATTCTCATTCTCATTCTCATTCTCATTCTCATTCTCATTCTCATTCTCATTCTCATTCTCATTCTCATTCTCATTCTCATTCTCATTCTCATTCTCATTCTCATTCTCATTCTCATTCTCATTCTCATTCTCATTCTCATTCTCATTCTCATTCTCATTCTCATTCTCATTCTCATTCTCATTCTCATTCTCATTCTCATTCTCATTCTCATTCTCATTCTCATTCTCATTCTCATTCTCATTCTCATTCTCATTCTCATTCTCATTCTCATTCTCATTATCATTCTCATTCTCATTCTCATTCTCACAAAAGAAACACCCCTCTAGACAATAAAGTCCAGAATTAATTTCAGTTATTTCAATTGGAGCACTACTCTTGCCCTGCTAGTTACGAATTAAACCATTTTATGTTCACATTATTCTCATAAACACAACCCAAAAATGCTGTCAAAACAACCTCATAATCCTGAGGTTATCATAAAAACCTCATTGGTTGCAGTTTCCTGTTAGCCAATTTAAGCAGACTTGCAGCTTTATACACGAAACAGTACAGGCGTTTAAATGCCAACCAACTTAAGATAAATTCGTGAATACCCCGCGAAACTTGTGCAGGGTTATGTACACACGCCACCGACATAGTTCCGAACTAAGCGGCTTATCATAATTGCTCGAGATTAGAGTTGGTTGTGTAGTTTTATTTTATGCTAGCATTGTTAAAACGGGAACACAATGCGCTATTAATTAAGCCGTGCACGAGACACAATCAAACGCGACTTTGAGGTCACATCACGCAACCTCCAGGGGGTACGCTGCCTGCAGCAACAAAGTTTACCTACTTCCCAACTGCGAGGGTGAGTGAAGAAAATTAATCAAATTCCTTGTGGGGTACGAAATGTGCTAAAGAAACTGAACTTTTCCAGTGATTGGAACAATGTAAGTGTGTAAACCTGTTCGGAACGATGTCCCTTGGCATGATTAATTGTGGGACAAGGATTCGGGGGTGTATCCCAAAAGGGGTTAATGTTTGTTTTAACGGATTTCATAGGGTATTCCGATAGCGTTTTGATGTGTGTGGTGAATTAAAAGTACACCAACAGTATCGGACGACACTTACGGGATCACTTACGGATTTCAATAATTCAACAATTTTTGACACATTTTCGGTTTTGGACTATATGGGTAAATTCAGTTGGTGAATTGCTGTTGAGTATGTACTCATGTAGATGCAGACACGAGTTAAATCTAAATTCAATCTCAAGCGGTATTCCTAACTCTTTTTTTATAAATTATTTCTGTGATTTCATCGAGAACTAAAGAAAGTTATTTCTATGTGGCTTAATTCATAAATCGATTTAATCGAGATCTAATCACAATGGATCTATCTTGTGGCGTAGTTTGTTTCACACTCTACGTCAACCCATTAAACCTAACCTAATCGAGACCTAGGATGCACTTGCCAAAATGATCTAATATGGCCAGCACAACACTACACTAAATATCTCGGAAAAATTGAAGTTTCTGGCATCAAAAGGCAAACTGAACTTTCAGAGAAAATACATCACATAGACTCATGGAAATTGCTATATGGGTAAATAAAAATGTATGCCTACAAAGACTCAAGATCATCTACTGGATGTACACAGCCTGACATATGCATGTCAGGTTTAACCACCAGTTATCAAAGCACCGCAAAACAGTCAGATGTGTTAAATGGCATACAGCTTTTGGAGCTGTATGTTTTCAGGAAGACCCTTGATCTTCCAATAAAAATACGGCGACAAAAAGAGCCCTAAATCTCAAGAAGTTTGATTTTTTGGAACAATGTACTTAGGTCCTTTAGATCGTCTGCGGTTCCTACTGTTGTGTTTTAGTTCCAACAAGCTCCCGTGGGTTCTATTGCGTAGTCAGACGGGCTATGTGATTACAATTTACTCGCTGAATATCCATCGGTCTACTGCCACTTTCGCTAAAGTATTATCGAAGCTATGGGTATACATTCCTCACCCATTTGCAGGTTTATATTGGGACCGACTTCACGTTGAGTGGAACAGTCACAGGAGTGCTGAAGCTCCACCGAATTTGTTTCTGTCATCAATCATGACTCTATACTAAAGGAAACAAAATCGTCGTTATTTACGAGTAAGATAGCTTGTGAGACTCTACTAGATTTCACCATTTCGTTCCGGCAAAGCACTTCGAAGAGCCTACTTCTATGCAGCATGTGACATTTTACATCTTCGTAGCATGCTTTGATAATAACTATCACTCTTCAGTTTCCCGCGAGCCCCTCTTGTAGTCAATGAAAAGTAAGTGCAGTCGTGAACTAAACTTACTAGTCGCATTGTTCGATGATGATGTTGTCAATGGAGGAGTGTACATAAAGGAAACCACCTTGCTTACGTCAGAGAGGATTGTAGAGAACTCTTCTGTTTTCAAACTCTGTTAGGTTGAGTGTTGACGAAAAGTGTTAAATTCAATAAGCTCCTTAGTGACTTAGTTATACTGTCATGCCTAATTAAAGCTTATTCATACAGTAAGTATTTTGTACGTCTTTTCTCCAAGATTACCAGACAATACTTCCCGCTCCAGATACAAGTACCTAAATTCTTTACAACACACCAGTACTCCTCTAAATGCGGCAGCATATTGGCGCACTACGAGATCACTTAGTCTGCCTGTGTCATATTTAGTTCGGAACGGCTTCACCCGAACCCCTGGCGATCTCGTTCCTTTCCGATGGCAGCTTCATGTGGTCAATTGTGCTGGATCTTCGCAGCGGATCAGCCGAGACCCGACTCATGGCAGGGCTTGTGATTTTACATGGTGCCACCTATGAAATCATTGGGTTAACTGGGGCCACACCTTCAAATGCTAACAAAGGTCGGAGAACTTTGCACTACTATATTTAATCTTTAAATCTGTTGTATTTTGGATCGCTATGCTAGTGGGTTATGGTGATTGCGTGGCTAAATTTTGTAGTTATTGTAGAATTTGAAGGTCTTTGTGGATTAAAGTGTTCTTAACGTACCATGCGGCACCAGTAATTATTCCGAAAATTTTTAATTAGGCTCGTTGGAGTAGTTCTGTATTAGAGATGTTTGCAGAGCCCCAGAGCTGGATTCTATATATCTAGATTAGCTTGATGATGGTTTCCTAATGAGTACCTTGTTGTCTAGACTTCATTTGGAGTGTGTGTTTATAAGCTGCCTGTCTTAAGTTTAATTTATAGTTTCTTAGCTTCAAAGTGTTTCCTCCACGTACTCGTAGGTCGTGTATCTAGGTACAACCACAAATATTTCACTCCAACAGCTTGGGGTATTGGGCTGATTAGTGAACATGTTTCGCATTTAAATGTAAATGTGTGCCATTTTTCGACACGCCTGAGGTGGTTGTCTAGGTGTTGGTCTTCAGCTGTAGTAGCCATTAGTGCTTATGAATGCCATGTCGTCCGCAAACGTTGAGGTGGCCCTTTTTTCATCTGTTAGTAGGTCAAAGGTAAATAGTAGGTATAAGAGAGGAACCAAAAGGCTTCCTTGAGGTAATCCTGCCTCAGAAATAGCGTTTTTGCATTTCACTTTAAAAGTTAAATTTTTTAGATAGGACTCCAAAATGTTATGAACGTTACGTGGTAGTAGCTTTCTGATTTTGAAGATCAGTACTGTATGACAGATTTTATCGAAAGCCTGGACGACATCTAAGAAAACAGCGGAATGGAACTTTCGTTTTTCCAGAGAACTTCTACCATGCTTTGCTCGGAAGCTGAAATGGTGGAGAAGTATTACATTGTTGTTTCGTAGGTGAGGTGTTAGTTTCGCTAGTAGTGGCTTCTCAAAAAGTTTTGAAAGTGATGGGAGAAGGCTTATAGGTCTGTAGGACTATGGTTGGGTTTGGTCCTTTTCAGGCTTTTGTATCATAATTTTTTATTTTTTTTTTTATAATCTGCGCACGACGAAGGGGATATGAATACCCTTAAACTGTTTCAGGACACGGGCGTTAGGAAAAGGGAGAAGGGGAACAGAGGAGGAGCCTGTGCACGTTGGCTTTAAATGTTTGAAGGTTGTAGTGATGGGGAAATACAGAGCCTGGTAGATCATTCCACATTCGTGTCGTTGGGCTTATAAATGAATCCCTATATTTGACAGCACGACCGAAATTGGGCTTAAGGGTGAACTGATGTGCATTCGAGGCATGACGCGTATTGCGTCTTGAGGTATGTCATTGGGGTCACTCTACGAAAAGATTTATTTTCTACTTGCGTTAGTTGCGGGAGGGATTGTTTTATTTCTTCATAAACTGGGCAGTTTACAGTGCGCGTTTCTCCACAGTTACTGTCTTTGTTACGTTGACGTCATTCTTGTCCGACTTGCAGGCAGATGTTGCATATAGCTCTTCGCAGATAACACAAACAGCAGGAAGTTTTTAGTAGGCCTTAGTGTGACCAAGTGTTGGCATTGAACTAGCCCTCCTCTCTCGTGTGGTTTTTCAACAGAGATTTCTATTTGTAGATCGTTCAAGTTCTACACGATAAAGTGGTTGTGGAATCCTATGGTGATTTATGACGTTGCAAACTGATTTGGCTTGGAAACCTTCAGCTTTCAGTGCCTTCTTGATTTCCAGAGGATGTACACAAGTTTTTCTCATTGTAGATTTGAATCTTAGTTTCACTGATGTTACCTTTGTTGATGGGAACGACATGAAAAGTATTATAGGAGTTGTCATGGCTGCAGAAGTTTTTGTCATTTCTCCTTGGATGCTTGCAAGTGCAGCTGGCATTTAACCACCTTTTTTTTGAATTTGTACGTATCAAAGGGGATATGAATACCCTTATACAAATTTTTTAAGACACGGACGTTTTTGTGGAAATGGACAAAGAGAAAGACAGATTGGTGTAGTTGGTTTGAAACTCAGGTGGTATTAAGTTTCAGTGAACTCCAAGGGTGGCGTCCAGATAACTGGGGAGTATTTTTGTTCTGATGTTATTGTCGTTGCTTATGATTCACAGTATTTTTTTCCGTCCTCCTGGTGTCATCATCACGATCAAGTTGCATATTAGCCATATGACCACCCTACTGCCAGTGTTATGCCTTCGCAGTAGAGTTGACATAAGCTTTCGCAATTGATCGACTTTTTTATTTATTTTATGCGAAATAAATAAATGATTCTTAATATCAGAATTCGAACCGTGAACCTGCAGCGTGACAAGCGATGATGTTACCACTACAACATGGCCACCCACATTTTGAACGATTTCTCCTAGTCAAAGACGAAACCAATTTGTGTCCGGGAACGATAGTTAAAAGCAGCTAACATATGATCATTTTTTATCCAAGGCACGGTAGCTGTTGCCGAAAACGTAAGATATCACCTCTCGTTCTTAGACTTCTAGTTATCATGCTACCAGCTAAAGCACGTACTTGCAATTGATTTATATATGCAGTTACCGGAGACCACTCGCATATGGTAAAGCAAGAATTGGGTCCTGAACACGGTTTTTGAGCTCTACTGGCTCAAACCAAGTTTTGGGAAATCCGACCACTCGCCAGCTCGATATATAACTACTGAGCTGGCCTCCTCCAACCTTGCGTATGGTGCATAGAATCGATCAATTTTCATGGTCACCGTGCGCACATCCAGTGTGCATACTCGTCTGCAGACAGACTATTCCATCAAACTATAAACATAGCTAAGCTAATTTATCTAATCGCCTGATCTTTATAAATAAAATAAATACTCCACTACCACTCCTTCACATTTTGCTTGCGACTCATAAAAAAAAAAACATAAAAATTGTCCCTCCATAGGGCACAATAAATTTTCTGCACCCCTAAGCCAGAAACTTTATATGTTTTCAAATCACAACGCCTTTCAAAAGGCACTACCTAACCTACAGTCCTACAGGTTCACTTCTGCCGCCACCGGAAAGCTCTGGCTTCCCGTGCGAAATGTGCCTTTTTCGTCCACTTAAAGGACATTTCTCAGTTCAACTATGCTGTTCGTCCTCCTCCATCTCCGCCCTCTGCTTCCTGTGTTTGTTTTCTGCTCTGATGAATTCATGACATAAAATTTTTTCAATGTGATAACGGTTAAATTACCCGCGTGTACAACCGAAGCACAGGACAACACATGTGTTACATGAGCCAATGTTGGTCAGTGTTTAAGAAGAATGAACGACGACGCCGTTCTTATATGTGTGTGTATCTGGAGTTATTTTGGGGGATTCAGTTGAGCCTCCACTCACGCCCCCCTGCTGAGATGAGGTAATGTCACGCGATAACTCATGTCCTCAGTCTCCGGAGTCCTTTGGTGGTTAAAGAGAATGAGAGAAAATGTGGGTGCTTTGGAGGAAGGAAATTTTGTGCTATGATTTATGATTCTTTGTCCTGGACAGCCTGCGAAATGGGCTGAATGAACTTATGGACACGGGAGTCTGGCGATGTCTGGACAGAAGGAAATTTCCTCCACCTTTTGGCTTTCTTTTGCTAAAGAGGTGGAGACTGTGGGCGGGGTTGTGGTTTCCTGCGGGAACAGCTTTCTATCTACTCTGAGCTATGAATTCTCTGCAAAAAATGAGCCGAAATTAATGGAGGGATAACTCACAGAATTCTGGACTGAAAAAATATTCTTGCTGAGGTTTTTTTTCCTCGTAATCCTAGAGGATGAAATAGAATTTTTGGAATTTTTTAAGGTATTTCCTGAGTGGGCGGTACATGTCCACGCAAATTTCTTTTCGGTTAGTTTGGCGCAAGGAGTCTGCAAAGGTAGGATTTATGTATGTAATGGGATACCATCATCAACAACATTTAAATAAAATAATAATTCTGGGTGTAATTGCAAAATTTTTAGACGAAATCAAGATATATAGTGGATTAGTTTATAAAGTGCGAAGGCTGAGTGTGTTTCTAACATTCACCTCACCTACTCAACCGGGTTTAATCAAATGGCAATAGCTTGGTCAGCAACTTAACCTTGGTAACAAGGCTTAACAGGCTATATTGACTGCAGTACATAGCTCTTGTGAAGATTACCCTTGTATCGATTGTATTAAAATAGAGACGCTCTGATAACAACCCTTATTAGAGAGCAACAATGGCTGTATGGCAAGCCTATATTCTCCTTGCAATTCATAGAATCAAAACATAAACAAGTAGATAGAGAAATTCAAAATCGCTGGATATCTCCGGAATAGTGTAGGGCGGAGCACATTTTCTAGGACCATCCGTGTCAACATGATAGCAAAGGCGCTGGGAAAGCCTCGACACCAGCTGCCCCGAATCATCACTTTCCGAACAGAGTGCATATTGCACAGCTGGCAGAGAAGGAGACTTAGTGAGACTACTACACTTTACTCCTTCGATCAGAGCCTTGGAGCAAAAGTTAGTAAGAAAGTAGGGAAAAGCGAAGGAAGCGGGCCCGGATTAACGAATTATGCGTGAGGAAAAGGGTGAGGGAAGCATATTTCGCTCTTTCCAAGAGCAGAGGTGAAGAAATAAAATGACAGCATATATAGGTATTTGTACGAAGGCATAACTTATCACCGCCTAAGTCCAATAATGCAGGCAGAAGTACTGTTCATAGAATCCTCACGAATTACTCGTACATTCACTGTGGAAGGACTTACCTACATACGTAATATAAAAGACTCAACTGTGTACTTGTAGGCGGGCACCTCCTGTTCAAAGTCTAAACTTAAATTTGAAGGTATCTCCTTGAAACTTTGCATTATGCTGGTGTACTGCGGTAAACAACCGAGTGGCTTAAAATCGTAACGAAAGATGGGATCCCGAAAGTACATATCAACACTATTTTCCTCTCAGGAAGTCATGTCCACAAAAAAAAAAAAACATAGACACTGATTGGGGTATAGAACCGTGGACGATAGGTATAGATCAGCGATAGTTGAGAGGTGGATTGACCTCCCCCCGTGACAACATCTCAAGCAGGGGTAGAGTAGCAGGCTCTGATGATGAATTTTTGTTTAAAAAAATATTCTGTATCACTTATGACTTCGAGTATGCTTTTTAAAGCTTATTAACAGAGACATAGAGAGAGAGAGAGAGAGAGAGAGAGAGAGCGGGTATAGAAAAGACATAAAGATTAGAGAGGAAAGATGAAGAGTGAGTTTACGATGCGGATTTTAAGTATTTGAACATTTTAAAGCATCCATTTTGTTTCATATTCAAATTTCAAAATGCACCTGAAAGGAGGGCTTAAGATATAAGAGTGTGAACAGTTCAACTAGCGGGATACAGGTATAGTTTTCATCTGAACACTTGTGGTGGTCACCGATCAATATATGTACATTCTTGACGTTGAATACAATCGGGTTTTTCTTTCTTTTTTTCGGTGAAGAATATCTGAGCCCGCACTCAGTAACTATGTGGGATTTCCACCCACTAAAAAATACCTCTCCTTTATTGCCCCTCTTCCCCACGGTACCGCTGTTTCATTTCATCGTGAGGAGCAAACAGCTCTACCTGCTCACAATCTGATTGATAATTCATCACTCTGTCGCCTCTGTCGTTTGAGGTGTCTTAGTTATGTGGTAATATGCTTTGCATAATCATTCACGGCACTCTACATCTCCTGCGATTGGATCATACAGTGTATTATATACTCGGAGAGTTTTTTAAATTCTAAGCTTGTCTCTCGGTTTCGAATCGCGGACAGTGAAGAATACATGCTCCGCATCTTCCTGACCCTGAATGTAGTAAGAACAGTAGGGAGAATTGTCAAGCTTGAATTTGTAGAGATACGTGCGAAAACATCCGTGCCCACTTAGTTGCTGGGTTATGTAGAAGTCTACCTCGCCAAGTTTGTGGCCTGTCCATGCCTCCAAAAGCGGGATCAGACGATAGGTCCATCGGCTTTATCTTAACACACTCCAATACATCAAAAGCCAATGGTGGTAGCTCCCGCCCAAATATGCGGGTTGTATTCAAGTGTCAGATGAATGTAAGCTTTCCAGATTGTAGTCATGTGAGGGGAAAATCGTTTACATCTTTTGCGGAGTACTAGATATCTAACACCAGTTTTAGCAGCTGATTCCAGCGAAGGTCTGGGCTGACATGCATGCCAAGCATTGGTAGACATTTCGATTCCTCTACAACAACTCCGTTAATTTTTAGATACAGGAGACAGCACTCAGTTATATACGAAGTTGACATTATTTGATATTTGTCATGGAGTCGATAAAGTAAAGAGGAGGAGGATTTACCCCTCCGGGAGCGAGATCAGAATTAACCCTGGGGTGAATATCCTTCACTCTAAAAATTATTACGCTGATTTCTGCAACTACATCCATGAGCCAAATTAGTGGGCGACCGAAGAGCCAACTAGACCCATGGAATAGCGAACAGGCCACAACCTGAGTTTCGAACCACTATAACAAAAAAATCGTTCTCTCTTTTTCTACACTCTTATCCTTCCGACTAACGCATGCAAAGGGTGTTCGTAATCCTTTGAGCCGCAGCGCTAAGTTAATCCGCACCGAAATAAACAATCGTTCGTGGTCGTGAACCTATATAGACCGCTCTGTTGGGTATAGAATCAGGGTTACTACAATGGGTATTCATACTTAGTAGCATGTAAAAATGTAAAATACACTATATGTCATTTTGTTACACTTTTCCAATTTAGCAATGCTCCAACCCTATTGTTACGGCGAGTGTAAAAGTGTAACATTGAATTGAACATATATTCTTGACAGCTGGTTGTTGTCGTTTGGTTCTAATAATTTATAAAATTTCATTAAATTGAAAAAATTGTCCGAAATATGGACGACGAAATGAGGTGATAAATAAAAAGTACCGAAGTGAAAAGCCTTCGAAACTTATCTAATCTTGGACTACAATTACGAAAGAGTGCATTCACTTTGTGGTGTAAAAATTATACACTTTTACACTTTTATAAGACCAAATACAACGAAGCGTTGAAAATAACTTTAGCTAGTACACTCCGTGCCAACAAAATCGCCACACCCATGCATCTGTTCTAAAACGCATTGTATTTCACTGAAATTTAAATATATCTATAATTTCTTTATGAGGCACTGTCCTTCCTATCATTAAACAACTATTTGTGGCCAAATTTCCCCCATACGAGTATGTGAAAAAAGTGCAAGAACTGGTATACGGTAACTTTATTGTAGCACTGCCTTAGCCTTTATGACCGCTTGGACCCTTCGTGGCATACAGTCATAAAGTTTTTGGAGTTACTCTGTTGCTATATCTTTAGTCCACACTTCCTTCAATTATTTCAGGTGCCTTGTTGCATACTTTCTGATCCATAATTGACCCCAAGTTCTGAGCCAATTTAGGGATTCAAGGCCAATATCTGCCTTGCATTGCTTTATAAGAAAAAAGCTCAGCTTAGATGAAATGATAATTAAAAATTGTGCATCGGATAAATCCTTATCGACACTCTCAAACGAATTTGCAAATAATATCGCGGAACAAACCCTATGTATAATACACCACTGCGATGCTATTACATCTCAACACAATGGTACTGTGATTCCTAATTCCATTTATATTGAGGACACAAACGCAACTGAAGGAAAAACCATTATTCTTTCTCTCGGTGTAAATAAGTCCCCAGGATTCGACGGCATTAGAGTGATTGATATAAAAGCCATATAGTTTGGTGCTATAATAGCTAAAAATATTAATCAGAGTCTGCATCAAGCCAAGATCCCTAGAAGATAAAAATAGCAGTGGTACGGCCGGTACAAGAAAACATTATCGACAACTATAGACCAATATCGATCCTACCTTATTCGAAAAGTGTCTGGAAGAAGTGATATCAAGACGGCTACTAAATTTCACTGAAAAGCAGGCTCTTATCCATGAAAAGCAATGCGATTTTCAAAAAAATAAAAGTACTGGACAACTTCTGGGTGAACTGGCTAACTCTGTGAATGAAACAAAAACCACCATGTTCTAGTACTGTTTATGGATTTCAGTAAAGCATTCGACACACTAAATCACACAAAATTAATTGAGGCTCTAGAATGTATTGGAATTCGGGGAATGCTTGCAGTTTCGATCAGCGATGACCTTAGTGGTAGGAGTTCTCTGGTGAAGATAGAGGATAATTTCAGCAATTAAAAAGAGTACAATATGGAGTCCCACAGGGATCGAAACTAGGACCCAACCTTTTTATTGTGTATGCTAATAAACTACTTCGCGTCTTCAAGAATAGCTTTCTATTTGCCTATGCAGATGATACTGCTATAGTCGTCCGCCATAGATCATTGGATGCGGCTACGCGAATCATGCAAAATGAGTTCAATAATGCAGTAAAATGGTGCCACGATAATGGACTGATGGTAAACGCTACAAAGACTAAAATGATGCACATCCGATAGCCTCATCTTGCAGTCACTCAACAGAAGATACATCTCAAGAATAATGCTTGTCCAACTACATGTACGAGTCAAATAATTGATATTGTTGAAACATATAAATATCCGGAAGTACAATCGTTAGCTACTTTATTTGGGACAAGCATATGGACAACTTACGTTTGGATCTGAGGAGAGCACTGTTTGGTTTAGTATACTTAAAATATTTCTCTGCTCCACATGTCTTAAATCATGTTTACTATGCCCTTTTCGAATCCAAGCTAAGGTATGGAATTCTGGCATGGGGCAACGCATGAACTGCATACTTGCAGAAACTCCAACGGCTACAGAACTCAGCCATAAGACTTATAAGGAAGACCATTTACTGGAGAACTATGATGACGCGCGTTATAAGAGGGTCATTGACAATACCAGAAGACGTGCAGAGGGTATGCTACAAATACCATCATCATACAATGCTTACAATAATTTTAGGTCAAAATTTGATTTTACCTATGGAATGAGAAGAATCATCCTGAAATATGAGATTTGGGATGTAGCAGCATAACTTCGCTATTGTAGGAACAACACCATCAGCAATGATTTCGTTGTATTTTGTTACATTTACAGAACCGTCCGAAAGCAAAATACGGTCAAGACCGCAATTTGTCATGAATCTCTAAACCATGGTGAATTCTTAACGGTGCAAACATTCGTCTAAATATCGCTCCTTAACTCTCCTTCGCACTGTCTGCTTTGCGACAGGTCCAATCAAATTAAATTTGAATTCGTCAGAAAATATGATCATCCAATCTTTTGGCGGTCCATTCCCGGTGCTGTTTGGCCCACAACAATCTTTTTATCTTCATTACTGCAGAGAGAAGCGGCTTCTTTGCAGGTCTACGGGCTTGATGATTCACTTCATTTAGCCGGACTTAAATTCACCGCGTGCTGATGTTAATAGAACATTTCTCGTTCAAGTCTTTTCTTAATTCCTTGGCAGTTGCGAACCGTATTTTTAGAGACATGCGCTCCAAAATCCGATCTTGACATGTTGTCGTTTTTTGGGTCTTCCGCTCCCAGGATGCCTCCCCGTACTGCCCGTCGAGCTCAATTTCTTCAAAAGCCGTCTCACAGTACTTTCGTGGGATCAAACGAGAACAACGTCTGCGGTCCTAGTGAGAATAAGGCCTTTATCTGCTTCGCACAAAACTATTTTAAAATTCCTTAACACTTTGTCGCGGTCTAGTGCAATAATGCGTTATCGAGTGTTTCTTCAAAAAGCACAAGCATATCACCGAAAAACTGCAATCGTAGCTACATACGAGTATGTGTTAAAAATATGAAAGGAAAGCACCCGGAAGTCATTAAATCATAAAATTTTCATAGTGCACGATGTGCATGTACCCTTTTATTTAGCCATTTTGTATACCCGGCTAATCTAAACCAAGAAAATGGATAAAAAGATAAAATCAGGAAAGGATTATCATGCCTAGAATTTCATATGAATGTACTCTATACAAACTGATAAAGCTAAAAGTCAATGCCATTGAAAGAGATTCCACGCAAATTCAAACAGCAATTTATGCTTCCACGTGTCACCATTCTGCTCAGATAAAGGGTACAACCCTTTTATTACGTCAAGTCTTGGATTATTTTCAAATCCCACTTACCATGTACAACTGCCAAATGAAGCTCATCACTGAATTTGTGCACTACAGAAAGTATACGTAGCCAATTGCACCTCCTCACGCAGAATAACATTCACACCATATGCTTGATGGCCCTAGGCAAATGGGTGTTCTTCCTTCGGGATGATTATTGTGCCTCCCCTTCTTCGCCTAGCGAAACCAGCAATTGCCACGTAATTTATTGTGTACAACTATTTGCGCCTCTTCAGCTGGATAACCAACGAAGACGAAAAAAAAAAAAACCCCCCAGAAGGCGGAGGATGAACACGACCACGTCTGCCAAAGTCCTTCAGCGTACATTAAGTGTGCACATACTACATACAACCAATTTGCATTAACGACATAAATTCATTTGAATGTTACAGTCTCACATACACCACACGGGTCTTGCGAAGTGAGTGTCATCTTTCTGCAGCCATGTCATGGTATAACTAAAGACGCGCACTTGGTAGTCTTTAGTTTGTATGCTCCTCTGCTTGGGTCTCCAGATCTCGCTGGTTTACATAATCCGTCCCGGGCCCACACACTCGTGCAGTTTTATAAACGTGCATTTAATATCGTAATAATTTAAATGGCATGCAATGTTAGGTCTTAAATGGTTGGGCATTTGCCCGGATGATGGGTGACTTCGCTGGTTGTCAGAAGCCAAAAGGAAGGCAATTCAGAGGTCCCTCATTTGGGTGATATTACAGGCATAGATTTTTTTTTGTTAAAGGCTGCTTGCTATTGTGGTGATTGGGATCGCGAATTCGATTTGCTACGAGTGGATGAGTGGGACTGAGATTAATTGCAGAAAATTTCGGATTTGGACATTAATTTGTTGTAAGGAGGACAGAGTGTGATAGTTTCCTTCTGTGTTCAGAGCAATCGTTTAGAAGTTTTATTTTGGTCTAAATATGACCGCTTTTAAACCCAAACGCATGCGAAAGTATTATGTGTTAGAAACCTTTAACTAAACAGATACTGACAGTGCTGTCGATTGAGGAAGAAACGAGACATGACATATTTCCTTTAACTATGGGTGGGGCATAGGTCGGCAACATATCCCTTTCATCTGTGTTGGTCTGCAGATATTTCAGATGCGGCCACGTTTTCTCTGGGTCGCTGCTTCTGACATCTCCGCGTTGTTCTTGGTCTTCCAACCCGCCGTGAATTCTAAGGATTCCATTCGAAGGACTGCTTCGCGATGTTGTCATTTGGTTCCCTCAGTGTGTGATCAATCCAGCGCCATTGTCGCTGCCTTATCTCGACATCCAACAGGTTCTGACTCGTTTTACCATACATTTCCCATTTCAATATAATTTGCGGCCAGCTAATCTTCAGGATATATTGCAGACAGCGATTAACGAAAGCCTGTAACTTCCTCGTGAAGTTTACCGAGACTTTCCAGATTTCGTCTAGTCCCCATGGATTTAATGTTGGATTCGAAGAGCCTCAACTTAGTACATAAGAAAATTTGATTGGATTTCCAAATTGGAGACAGGATACCAAAGGCAGCGCGAGTTTTATTTATTCCGCTTTTAACATGTAGGTCTGTTAAACTGTTCGACCTCCTCAACTGACGTCTACTTCTGATGTGTGGAGCGTTGATACTTAAACCGACAACTCTCCAGTCACTTGCAGTGATTGGCGTATCTCGTCTAGCACGCCAGGAAACAGACATCATCAGCATGACCACGATGGTGGTCAGTACATTGTAGAAAGAGGATTGGCAACAGAACATCTCCTTGTCCATTCCCTGTTGGTCTTCGAAAGAGTCGGAGTGCTGTCCATTCTGCAGAACGAAACACCTTGCGTTATTGCAGGACTCTTTTATAATAACAACTATTTTTAGGGGCATTCCTCTAAAAAAAGAACAGAAGAGGCCTTCTCGAAATCCACGAACATGAGGTAAGACGGTGACTTAAACTAAGCTGATTGCTCGAGAATGATACACAAGTTGTAGATGTGGTCGAAGCATGATCGACCTCTCCAAAAGCCAGCTTGATGCCTTTTTAGTGTAGTTTCGATTCTAACCCTTTTTTCTCAAATAAGTAGAATTCTAGCCATTGAGTGGGATCTGCCATCAGGAACTCAGCTGGTATACCACCAAGTTCAGCTGCCTTGTTGGCTTTAAGGAGATTGATCGCAGTTTGAATTTCTGGAACTGTTGCAGGTTCCTGTAAGGTTTGCACATGTCGAACAACTGCGGACTCATTTCTGCACTCTACGCGCCAGAAACATCATTAAGCAGGACATAAAAATGTTTCTTCCATCTGTGTAGCTGATCTTCAGTTATTACCAACAGAGTGCTGGCTACATTCAGTACATGATGGTTGGTGTTGCTTTTCTGGCCCCTTCTGCAACGATTTCCCCCAATTTTCCGTAAGACCGCCCAACCTAGTCCTCCTGTAACCCACTTTCGGATACAGTTCCTATAAATAAATTTCGTGATGGGATATCCTAAGTATATAAGATGTAGAGTAGTGGTCCAAGCACGCTTCCTTGGGGTACACCTGCTTTAATTTCTCTAAGTTCCGAATATGCATTTTGTTCTTTTATACGAAAGTATCTGTCTGCGATGTACGATTCCAAGATCTTGGTGTGCTGTTTGGGAAGAGATTTTTTTAATTTGTAGATCAGTCCTTCGTGCCAAACTTTATCGAATGGCCAATCGCTGGCCTTGTCAGTTCAATTTCCTCATATTCTTGTTCTGGTATATCATCTGGCAGGTCGTCGGTGTCACCTGGATTCGGTTCAAATATTTCCTCAAGATATTCTTCAAATCTATGCCTATTGCCTATCCTGAACAAACAAATTGGCCTTTTTTTAACTTTACTGTGACTTTCCATAGAGAAAGTTCTGAATTATTTTCATTCCAGAGTCTTCTGAGGTAAAGATTGATTAATTCATTCCTTAATTTTTTGATGGATCTTTTGACTTATTGCGAAAGACTGTACAGTCTATTTAAGAGTCAAGTCTAGGTTAACGTTCGTATTTTAGTTCGAAAGTGGCAAACAATGAGGATGCGTAATTTTGTATCTTTAATTTTAAATATTGTTAAATGCAAAATTATTTAATGATTAAATGAACAAGACAAACACTGCGACGATAGATGGACCAGTCACTAAATCAGTTCCAAAATAAATAATATGGGGTATTCATACTTATTTCTAGGTCCAGAGTATCTACTACAGCGTTTTAGAGCCACCCTGAGATCACATCAACCACAATTTTCATTAATCTTGCTTCCAATACGTAAAAGATTATCAAAATTTGATTTTATTGTACGAGTATATGTTTATGTAAAATACAATAAATTATTAAGCAACTCCTTTTTTGAGTTTACTACCACTGAGGAGTGGATGTAAGTCCTGGAGTAGTTGTAATAGGTCCTGTTGGAGTTGGACCATGTGTTATGCAGGACCTCAATAAGTCAAATGCATAGTCGCTCTGGACCTTAGCATCTGTAACGGCCTTAGTAAGACAGTTTTGTTCAACTTCGTCAATTCCGCGAATCTTATCTCCATACTGGCTGATTAGAGCCGTTGACCTTGAAGCAATGTTGTCCAAGACTTGTTTGTCCTCATCAACCTAAGTATTAAGCCATTTGTATTACTCAGAGTTGTAATAAATGATTAATTCAAACCACTTACAATACTTAACAAGCATTCAAAGTATCCCAAACCTTCTGGACTTTCAGTGCAAGCTGTCAGTGAATCCTGAATCCTTTTCACTTGGGCAGAAAGTTCGGAACGCGCTTCTTTCAAGGAATTGGTTGCGCTTTCCTTTTCCGCGTCGGCGTTGTTCACACATGTTTGTGAGTTTTCCCTGGCTTCGGTTGCCAAACGATTGATAAGTGGAATGAATTCGTCGTCGTAACACACAAGGTGAGCGGTACTGCCACGCATCATGCGAACACCTCCCATACCATCCTCAACATATGACATCACCTGGGAATGGACCTGTTCGACCTTGTGATCACTCAATGCCAAAGTGGCCTGAATCCAAGAGAAGTGAAAAAAAAACTCTGTAACTTTAGTAGTCATGGGGTATTTCTAATATCTTTACACTCAGAACACAGGCGAGGGTAGCTACGAAAATACAGCACTTCATTGTCTCTCAACTGATCGGATTGAACTTCGGAGAAAATCGAATCGTTAACTGGCACTCGATGATCAGGAGTTTGTATCTTTTATAGGTGTTTCAGGTTTGCTTTTCTTTGAGTGGAGCAATTTAAGTGGCCCCTTTAACAGAAGTACTGACTAGATAGAACTGTTGATTGAGTTCGTAGAATAATTACTTGATGACTTATCAAGTAGATACGAACATTCGATTTATTTTTGTCTTTTTCTTCGAAAACGTTGCTGATTGTTCTAAAGATCTCGATTTTCGATAAATTTTAAAGACTTTTATGCCTTTTTTAAGGCTGAACTAAACCACTCCAAAGGATTGCATGAAGGTAACATCAAGACAAGTCTATAAATAGCAGGGGCATACCAAAGTGTCCAGTAAGTCGGTGAATTTGTGCTGGCATGTACATTCCAGAGTATAAAGAATTAGACCGCAAGTTGGGAGATGAAAGTCACGTACCTAACAAAATTCATAGTTTTGATAGAGAATCTGAAGCCAGTGACACGTTATTCCTTTCAGATTATTGCCGAAGAAACAGCTGGCCGAAATACTCCAAGTCAAGAGGAACCTATAAAAACCGAACCACAGCGGGACCGCCCTTAAATATCTCCGTAAATCCACTCCCATCTATCGAATTATCGGTATCATCCAATGAATTCAATCAGGTCGAACCGGGACCTCTGTCTGAAGTATGGTAAGTATGGGCATTACAAATTTTCAAAAAAACATCAACATGAATAGGGTGACCAGATAAGAACAATAGGAAAAGAAATTTAAATAAGACAACAACGGTGTGAGACATCAAATTGATTCTGACTTTATTTTGAAGCTACATTTATGCCATTATGTATGGAGTAGCACATTATTTAAATGGCCACCTCGGCTGTGCGGCGTTATTCCGGCAATAGTGTCTCGAATGTTGGCCTCGAGTTCGCCCAAAGTGGTTGGCTTGTTAGCGTAGACTAAAGACTTGAAATAGCCCCTGAGAAAATAATCGAGTTGTATCAAGTCGCATTATCATGGCGGCCAATTGATTAACGCTCGCCGTTTCTCCTTCACCACTTCGAGCGTCGCGTCCTTGTATGGCATGTAGCACCATCTTGTTGGAACCACAGCTCGGATATATCAATGTTGTCGAGCTCTGGTCACAGAAAGTCGGTTAACGTCGATCTATACCGGGACCATTGAGGGTAACGGTGTCTCCTTCCTCATTTCGAAAGATATAAGGCCCGATGATGCCGCCGTGCCACAAATCGTACCAAACAGTCAATCTTTGTGGATGCATGGATGCTTGGTCGAACATTTGTGGATTGTGGTCGCTCCAATTTTGCTTGTTGATATAGCCGCTGACCCAAAAATGGGCCGCGTCCGAGAAGATGATTTTTTGGCCAAAATCCGGATCTCCGGCCAACATTTACCGAACTCACGGCATTGTCTATGGTCGTCCGGCTTCAATTCTTACGTCAGCTCAGTCTTATACGGATGTAGGCCCAAATCCAGCCGCAAAATAAACCTAGTTGACTCTCTGGCGATGCCCAATTCAGCTGATCGGCGCCGAATCGACATTTCTGGGTCTTCTTCGATACTGCTGGCGGCTATGTTTTCTTCACTTCGCACCAATCTCTGTCTGGTTGGTGGCTTGTGATCCAAATGAGTGTACTCACGCTCAAACTTTTCCACTGTGCGACGAAGCCATAATGAGTCGGAATTTCTTCTCTTTTTTTCTTTAATAATTTCCACACGTTCGGGAAGCGTCAAACGATAATCGACATAATTTTAGGGCGAAGCAAGGCAGTCAGTTTGCAGACTTGCAGAAGGTTCGAACCTATTCCGAGACAGACGAAACCGTACACGATGGTGCGTAGGTGTGGTAAATGGCTAAACCCTAGTGTAAATGAAGTATAAAATCCATTCAAGTAAACCATACTTTTACTTCGTAATTGCTGAACGCGACTGTAAATAACAGATTCGTCCGAAGCGCATCAAAAGATTTCTTTTATGCTGCAGCATATGGATTGCAGATATAAGTCTTTAAAAACTGCAATTTTATGCCAGTGGTCACTATGTTACCGTCTACATGGCAAGTCTTAAGTTAATCAGCGAATCGTGTGACTATAGCTCATGTGTGAGTCCCTCTAAAAGTCCAAATCAACCTCTTCAAGGAAATTTCAATAACTTCTCCTAAAATGTTTTTTTGTATGCATTACAAGCAGGCGAACTTGTATCTTATTTTCGAGAAAACAGAACATACCTCTACCGTCCTTCTCCTCTTAAACTTTAATTATACCTTTCATCCTCTTACTCATGTTCGTTCAGCAAGACAAATTAGTTATACGCACCACACGTTGTCCATGGCCATGATGCAGTTACCTACATAACTTCTAACGATGTGATGGTTCTGATGGTTCTGATCGCACTTGCCTGTCTCAACTTGGCCAAAAGACGTAATTTATTTTAAAATATAATACAGTTACGTTAAAATAGTCCCAGCTACTTACGACTACGATCACGACCACTTTGTGACAAGTTATTTGGATTTTACGTTGCCATTAAGCAAATAGTCAATGTCCACCACCAAACGATGAGATCCTAGATAAATGGCCTGTTTTTATCAACAAGCGCTGGTCGCACGAGTGGAGAAAGTGGCGATAAATCTTCTTCGGACTGTTTTGCATTCGAACATGAACTGACATCGAGGTGTAAAAGAGTTTTACTAATCAGACTAAAACGATTCAATGGCGCCGGAATGGGTTGGGAGATGGTAGTAGCAGGAGATACTTTCGATAACGGAATGTGGCAATCACTGTATTATACTGCATTTTTGCCCATAAAGCTATCAAGTTACTATATGATCAACCAGATGGGTGAGAATGAGGTTGAGAATGATTATTAGAATTCGTTCACACAGTGAATATTTTTGTTCTTTCAACTGTATATCCTCAAGAAAGCAGACCCTTTGAATAGCGTCAGCTACAGAGGGACGGAGATCTCCTCAACATCGCCACCCTTTCATCGATTTTAAAGCCGCCTATGATAGCGTATATAGATAGGAGCTGTGTAGAGCCATGAATAGTTTTGACATCCCTGTGAAATTCATCCATCTGTGCAGGAGAATGCACGCTCCATCAAGGTCGGTAACAACATCGCCGAGGCTTTTGATAGAGAAGTACTACGACAAGGTGAAACGCTGCCATTTGGTTTCTTAACACCACACTTAAAATGATTGTAGAAAGTTCTAAAGCTACTCGTAACATCTGGGCTACGATCTTTCAAAAGTCTGTACAACTACTCGCGTAAGCTGAAGACATATGTACATACTCGTAATTGGAAGAACACAACGTGCCATCAGTGGTGCTTTCGTGAGTATTGAAATAGAGGCGGCGAAAATTGGTTTAGCGTTTAACGAGGCCAAAATGAAATACACGCCGTCCTCAAAAAGGACACTCAACATCAGTGACTTGGATATCATGTCACAATATTCAGCTACCATTTTGAGATAGTTAAGGCCTTTGTCTACCAAGGCTCCGCTGTAAATTCAAAAAATTACACCAGTGATCAACCCAGACCTGTTATAGGGTGCAGAAGCATAGACGTTATCCAAGGCCGATGAAAACACCCTTGTGTTATTTCTGGTCCCGTTTATATCGACAGGCAATGGGCAATGAACTATACCGATTGTACAGCGGTATGACCTGGTCAGAAGAGTTTGAATTAATCGCCTGAGATGGCTAGGACATATAGAACGAATTGATATCAACGCTCCGGCGTGGACAATCTTCAAATCTACTCCCGAGGCATCAGCTTGTATGTGTATAAGCAGAGCACTGAGGACGACTCCGCCTGCAGCACTGAATATTCTGTTTCATCTGAAAATTCCCCCACATTTTTGGCAGACAAATGGCGGCTACCTCAGCTATTCGACTTAAAGCAATCTCACATTGGTCTAATAAAGAATTTGGCCACACATTTTGAATAATTTCAGAATTCTTCCAGCAAATATCGACTACACCAGGTCCTTCTGGGAGGAAGTAGGAAGTTTGTAGAAGATAAGTCCATTCAATTTTACACGGACGGTTCAAAAACTAACGACGGGGTGGGTGGAGGTGGTTTCTCTAATAGGCTTCCAAATCCATGTAGTGTACTCCAGGCGGAAATAATGGCGATTAAGGAGGTCTTATCCTGGCTAAAGAAAAACGTCATATCACTCAATTAAGCATAACTTCTTGTCTTGACCTCTCATCTGACCATTCAGTGTAGTACTTCACTATTACAAAAGTACGATGCCCTATCCCTTCCCTGACCAATCATAGAACCAATTGGATTCCTCTTAAAATACACCAAGTTAATTGGACAAATCTCACAGTAACTCAAACAACAAACTATTCACTGTGGAAGGAACAAAAGGCAGGAACCTCTGATGAAAGGTAATATGTTAAAACAACATTCACCAATGGCTTCAATGGACGAAATATTTCACTCACAAATAGCAATATTTCCACATCTAAGAACATGACAGTAAAGAAAATACGAACCAATGAAATAAAACACTACCTAAAAAACAAATTAAAATGTAAAAAATCACCCGGGAATGACCTAATAACTGGAGAAATACTAAAAGAACTACCGGATAGAGCTCTAACTTACATAAGAAATATCTTCAATGCCATCCTAAGGCTTCATTACTACCCAAAAGTATGGAAAGTTTCCAAAATAATAGCAATCGGGAAACCAGGCAAAGATGCATCTTCCAGGCCGATAAGTCTTCTACCGATTATTTCGAAAGTATTCGAAAAACTTCTGCTTGATCGTATTGACATATCACTAAAACAGAAACACCTTATTTCGGACCACCAATTTGGATTTCGACAAAATCACTTTACAATTTAACAGGTGAGTAGGAGTGGCAAACCAAATTCTAAACGACTCGAATGAGCAAAAATACTGCTTGGCAGTTTACCTAGACGTTGCAAAAGTCTTCGATAGTGTACGACACAAAGGACTACTATCCAAACTCAAGACAATGCTATCGGACTACCACCAACTTATCAAAAGTTACCTGGACAATCGACACTTCTGTGTGCAATATAATGACGTACATTCAAATTTATGTGAAATCGATGCAAGGGTTCCACAGGGTAGTGTACCAGGTCCTATCCTTTATTTACTCTTTACTGTATTAATGTATGTATTATACTATTTACAAATTTAGACAACTATACTGGCTTTTAGGAAACAACTCTAAACTCTCTGTACAAAACAAACTATTAATCTACAAAAGCATAATAAAACCGATATGGACATATGGCAACCAAATATGGGGAACTATTCTATATTTTAGGTTAATTTTAAGTTTTGTAATTTTTCGTAATTTTTTTTTTTTAAATTTTCGAAATTTGAAGGTACACAATCCTCGGACTTTACCCTGAAACTAATTGTGGAAATCGTTTTTTGGTTGCAAACTCCTGATGTTCAATCGAAATTTATTAATATCCCATTTGGAGTGCCACGAGGTAGCCACCTTGGTCCTTTGTTATTTATTTTTTTTAAATCTTTGGTGCATTTTGCAAAATTTTTAATGTACAGAGGTGATTTGAAGATATTTGCGAAAGATGTAAATAACTGTATTAATCTACAAAATGACGAAAAATATTGTAAGATGGTGGGGTGATTTTTTTCAACTCAATGTCAAAAAATGCCAATTTATTTATTTTTATTTATACAAAGGTGGGGCAAAAGTAATGTCATAATGTGAATGTGCCATAATTTTTTTGCAAATGGCGTCCAATGTCATTGTGCTTTGACATTTATGTGTAGACAGATAGAGAATTAATTGACAACAAGCAATGGAGCGATACACACCTGAAGAACGCGGAATTATTGTTACTGCTTATTTGACCAATTACCGGTCTGTTGTTTTAACGCAGTTTCCTCGTCGCCCTGCACCATGTGCGCGAACAATTAAGCGTTTGGGTGAGCGTCTCATGTAAACTGGATCTACTAGAGATGTCGCAAGAAGTTCGGCCGAAAATATCACTGCTATGGCCGAGGACGCCCGAGAGAGTCCACAAACATCGACGAGACAACGATGAACATAATTTGGCATCAGCAGATGTTCGTTGCATCTAAATTTGGTGAAAGACATGAAGATGTTCCCTTATAAAGTGCAAACCGTTCATCAATTGCTGCTTGCTGACCGTCAAGTGAGGTTAACTTACTCCCATGCTCTGTTAAACCTAGTGCAAGAAGAGATTTTCGTATCCAAAATCTTACTTAAGTGGTTATGTGAATAAACAAAATTTGCGTTTGTGGGGCAGGGAGAATCCACATGAAATGTACAAAGAGCCATTGCATTCCCGCAAGTGAAAAGTGATTGGCCCTTATTTTTTGAGGACGGCGACGGCACCACCGTAACCGTAACTGGTGAGCGCTACAGACAGATGTTAAACGAGTTTTTTTTTTTGCCGCAAGTTGCTGAATTGGTTCTTGAGTATTGTTGGTTATTGTTGGGTATTGTTCACCAATTTCCGGGCTGTATGATCTCCCGTTTTGGCTATTTGAACTGACCGGAGATCGCCACATGAAGTTCAGAAAAACCGTACTGAGTAAGTCCAATAGGCATTTATTCGATTTTTAATACGACAACTCAATGGGTATGAAATACAATCATATTGTGCTCTGTTTGGTTTAGATACCATTTTTCTTGAATGCCTGCATTCCACAAATCAACAAGAACAACAGCAAATATTTTCGCCTAAACGCAGAGGACGAACACGAGCATAACTTGTGGTATCAATTAGCATGCCAATCTCACGAACTTTCTTCACAAACTTGCGTACAGCAGGCACAGTTGGTGTATTATTTTGACCGAAATTTCTTTTCAAAATTCACACTTTGCAACTATAAAATAAGTTTCCAATATTTCTCAATGTAAATCGATGCATTTCGTACCGTGGAGATATGATACTGTATTTCTCTCAATTTTTTGAACGCGAAAGAGCTGTCAGTGTCAAAATAACATGTAATTTAAAAGTAAACCAGAAGATGGCGCACCCAAAATATGCAGCGCATATACGAACTGTAATAACAATACCAACAATTGAAGTAACTATAAGTAGCAATAATAATATTTAATTAATCCCGGGCAGACCCTAGTGCGAATATCCCGAAAGGGAAAGGTTTTTTTTTTTTTTTTTTTTTTCAAACAAAATAAACTACATGAATTACAAATGTTTTTTACACTGCGACTAGTTATGAAACTAACGAGAAGTTTGCTTTTCAGTATTATTAGCGGGAGAAAAGTAAATGGCTAACAGTTTACTATTTTTAAGGTACATTATAATTGTAATTTGTTGAATGTTAACTTTTAATGACAGTAACAAGAGCATAGATGGGATTTAATCCATTCTAGCGTTGTATCTCCCACTGCTAAGACTGCCGTGTCATCGGCAAAAGTTGCAGTCTTGGTGTAGGGCATTGTAGGTAGGTCTTTAGTGTAAAGAAGGTATAACAGAGGTCCGAGGACGCTTCCTTGAGGAACTCCGGCTTCGATCTGCACTAGATTAGAGTAGTAGTTTTCTTGTTTTACACGGAAGTATCACGATGTTAAATAAGACTCCATTAGGTGGAAGAACTGTTCTGGTAGGTACACTTTTAGTTTATTGAGTAGACCTTCATGCCATACTCTATCGAAAGCCTGTGCTACATCTAAGAAAATTGCAGAACATACTTTTTTTTTTCTTCTAGTGCTCTTTCGATTTCAGTTGTTATTCTGTGAACTTGTTCTATTGTGGAGTGTTTGCTTTGAAAGCCAAACTGGTGATTTGGGATTAGGTTTCTTGACTCTACGATTAAAAATCAGTCTTTCAAACAACTTTGATGTTGAATGAAGTATAGATATTGGTCTATATGAGGATACCTCGTGAGGGTCCTTACCTGGTTTAGGGATCATTATCACGTCAGCTAAAATTCCAGACACTTGGTACATAGTCAAGGCTAATTACTTTATTCATTAACCGCAAGAGTTTAGCTAACCCTTTGTTTGGCAGTTGCTTCAGGACTTCCGCAGTGATCAAGTTAAAATCTGGAGCTTTTTTGTCTTTTAATTGACTTATCTCATATTTTAACTCATGCATTTTAATCGGAGGAATCATAGAACGGGCATTTTCATTGAGATTTAGAAGCTCATCACAGATAGCATCATTAGGCTTAAAGGTATTCGCTAGGTGGTCTGCAAAAGCAGTAGCTTTTTCCTCATTGCTTTTAGCCCATTGCCCATTACTGCATATTATTGGAGGAAAATGATTTGTTGGTCGCTTAAGACATTTTGTACTTTTCCAAAGTGAATATTCAGTGCTCTTGTCAGCAGTTAGCTCTGATAGATATATTTTCATTGACCCATTTCGGATTAGCATTATCTCAAGCTTAAGATCTTGTGTGGCCTTGTTGAGTCTTGTTTTATTGGAAGGAGATCGAGTTTGTTGCCATCTATGCCGAAGTTTTCTTTTATTCCTTATGAGCTCCTTTATTTCTTTTGGATAATTGGTACCCACCGTTTTTCTCTTTGTTGGAGGAGTACAGCTCCAAGCCGCAAATTGGATTAGTTGGATGAACGAATATGCTTCGTTTTCCAGCTGGTCTGCCGTCTCAATAGGTGTACTAATATTGATTTTATCTTTTAGGATATGTTTAAAACTAAGCCAATCTGTGAACTTATCTGAAAGGTATGGATTTTCCTCTTTAACTATAACAGTTTCACTAAGATTTGTTAATGTGAACTACTGGAACATTTGTATATTGTATAGAGGCCTCTTTGTTCTATGAAGTCCACTTTTTTTTAGAAGTTAGTTACGCAGATATTGAAATCGTCATAAGCTTCCAGCGAGCCATCATTTTACACAAAAACCTTTTAAGACCAAGTCACTGCCACTGATTCCGGACAGATAACTGAAATATGAACACTTTTATTTCATATCTGCAATGCAATGTAGGCTACATGGGAGCAGTGTTTAAGTGTGTCATCACTCTGCAGAAGACCAAAGTTTCGAGTCCCAAAAAACACAAAGGAAAATATTTCCACGGTCCCGTCTCTGACAAACAACTCTCAACCGTAAAAAATGCACTTTGGAAAGAGCAAACCATTCGTGTGTCGCACAGCACAAATTTCTGCTAGAAGCTAGCTAGTTAGCGCCAAAATATTTCATTATTTCAATAGCCCTGTCTGGTATTGAAACCAGTCTTTCTATATTCTTTCACCGATCGATAGCAACCTGCTTAAAATTCTCTTCAGTCATAAAAAAAAACATTCATCCATCCTTCAATCACTATTGTAACGTCAACTATACAACAGTCATTACAACTGTCATAAATCGCTTCCTTCAATTAATTATAATTCTCGCAGCCCGCCACTGCAACAATGACAATTCAATCTATCAGAAAATGCTAAATTCAATCACACACACAGATACAAACACACACAGCTACGTACCTGCAAATGCACTTTACATCAATTTCCTCGTCAACGTTTCCATCAGAGCCCGCTGACAATGAAATCTGCATACAAAGGAACAAAAAGAAGAAGCCACGTCGACAAACAGCCTGTCAATAGTTTCTTTACGTCTTCATGGCCGAATAACCATTTAGCATAGATTCCCCGTCGACGGTCTATCCAAGCGCACATCATTTGCATGGATCCATCACAAGCTCTGCAAGAGCGATGTGCGTCTTCTTCGTTCTGCTACCAATGGAATGGAATTAAGATTTCGCATTAAGATTGACAGGAACTGGCGTATTTGTGATTATTGCCTCTCGTGTTCTTCATCCGTTTGGATAACCGGGCTGCCAAGCCAACCATCGACCAACCGACCTATTGCCCAAGTGAAGATCCCAGATACCCGATAAGAAGAGTCGTTCGCTAGATTTATGTGGTTTTGCTCGTCGTCATATGCAATGGAAAGGAAGACATTTGGTAATGGTTTTGGCCATTCTATTAATTTGTTCAACAGATTCATCGCTTGTCACCGGGTGTAAAATTCCAAATTTGATTCACAGTTCCGTTTTTATCACGCTGGCTGCAATGGCGCCAAGTGGTTGAGTTTAGGCTGGCTACACAAGGCGTCAGACGGCGACATAAGCCGTGTAGTTAAACAAAGTCCGCAAAACCCATTGCACTAACCATGAAACGTGTGATTTATTACCGCCCGTGGATGGATTGAGTTGCGATCCCAGTGGGAAAAAGTTATCAGGACTCAAATCACTAAGTGGTCTGTGTTGTGTGTGTACCCTCTGTTCGCAAAAACAGGTGATTGTAACTCTCAGTAGGAGTTGCGAGCGCCAGCCAGACTTGTAATTATGATTCCGGGAATCTATGTAGCTAGATGCAAGTAAGTAATACCAGTGGTATTATTAGCCAACAACCCAAAGGTGGTTAGAAATTGCCCAGCATAATTCATGACCATTACCTATAATTTAACACTTTGCGATCACTATTAGTGATCGTTAATGGGCGGTTATTACCGGTGTTACCCTCGAACTAACAGGTACTGGTACCGCAGAATTAGGATCATGAATTGGATCATGGTTTAAGAGCAATTGCAAGGATAGTGTGTAGAAAAAATTTGTCTGTAGTGGAGCAAGTAGCCTAGAGGTAGCTTTTCAGTGTGGACCGTTTTTTAGGGCGAGAAGATTTATGACGAATTGCAACTACTGTGTTACTTGGCTTAAAGGGTGTAGATACTCGTATTTTGTTTAGGTTTAGCATTGTTGAAGAGATGACACTTTTTTGGTGATAGACCTCATTATGAGTTAAGGTCCCATTTAAAAGATTGCACAACTCAAGCATAGTCTCTAAAGAGGGGGAAGACAAGTTGGAGGACATTTTTTGCAACAGCCTCTCTCTATGGGCATTAAAGAAGGTAAATGGGATAAGACTAACATACATAACGTTAACATTCTGAGATATACCAAAACATTATACAGTGAACCAAAAAAAAAGTGAAAAGACAGCAGCTAGAATGCAATTGCAACTTGAATATTTTTGCAATATGTAGGGACATTGATGCCAAATAAACTGCAAATGAAACTTAATTCTTCAGCCCGTTTTCTAGATTATTAATTTTTATTTTAAAACAAACATTTAACCGAAAATTCAATTTTGTAGACCAAAAAAAAACTTGGACAGATTTCCCTTATGAATGAAATAGACTACCTTAACATCCTCAAAAACAATTTGCCAGCAACGGCTACTAAGTTAGGCATAAACAATAATTATTGCTTTGTCCATGATAACGACCCTAAGCACGTGTCCTTTATTGTACGAGAATGGTTGCTCTATAACGTGAAAAAAATTCTTCCCCATCCTCCACAAAGCCCAGATTTGAACCCCATAGAGCACCTGTGGACCCATATGGAGAAAAAATTGAGGGAAAGGCCAATACCCAGCAAAAATGACTTGAAAATCGCTCTTCAGGATATATGGGCCAATATACAACCCCATGTTACCAAAAATTTGGTTAATTCTATGAATAGAAGGCTACAAGCCATTTTGGAAGCCAAGGGCCACCATACTAAATATTAAAATGTTTACTTTTTTTATGTTTTCAGTTTTTTTTTTTGATGAAAACTACTTTTTTTTCTTTTTGTGGCTTCAATTTAAAGAAAAATAAATTTTAGAAACAAAGAAATAAAATTGTTTGGAAAACTTAAAAAATTATGTTTTATTTGCAATTTCATTGATTTTAATAGCATTGCGGGTTGCGATTTTATTCAATTTTATAATTGAATCTTCTTCCTATCCAACTTTTTTTTTGGTTCACTGTACGTGCGTTAGCAATACTTGAGCATCTTTGTTTAATAAACAGTATACGATTTTCAATACTATTGTAACATAATGTAGCATAATAACTACGCTCCAAAAGTATGCAACACATTCCGAAGTGTCTTTTCATTCGAGGTTCGTGTACGGATTATGTCTAAGACGACGTCGCGGAATTAAGAGAGAATTATAACCGCAAGAGAATTATAACTGCAAGAGATTATTGGCTGCGGCTGTCATCTTGGAATTATTACATCAGAATTTTCTTGTTCCAGTGGTCGAAGAATTTGCTAGAAGTTTCTGGCTATCAGAAATGCGACTATATAAGACAGATGGCGATCGATGCAGGGGCAGTTGGTTTTCGAACCGCACGAAGAGATTGGAAAAGTGATAATAGGCGAAGTTGTAATTTTGTGATAGATTGAAAGTTAAGAGTTAACAAGAAGAAGTAATTAGTTTGGATTTGTGAATTAAGTAACTGAAATGAGATAAAGTGATTTGAGAAGAAAGAGACCTTGTAAGGAAAGAATTTGCGAAGAATAGTATAGTGTGAACTTGAATTGCTCTATAGACTAAAAAATAAAGAAATAATTTCACAGAATAACGTTTTATCTACTCGACCCGTAGCTCGCATATTACACTATTATAATTCATTCTTTCAGATTTATTTTTTTAAAAATTCTTATAACGTTTAGTGAAATTATTTTTATTAAGACAACCAATTTTTAGCGTGATCGGGTTCTTTTTCCTCCATTTTCCTATCACGAGGAGAGAAGAGCAGCCGTTGCAAAGACTCTATCAGTCAAAGTATTTATCATTGGAAAAGAAGCAACCCGTTAGGTTTCTTTTCTCGAAAAACTATGGCCGCCACCAACCTGAAGTTGGTCGCATTTGTCTGTCGAGTTGACTGCTGTCAATGCAATGTCACGTTGGGTATGTTCGTTATTTTATTAAAAATTGTACTTTACTTTTCAATTGACTATTAAAAATTGGATATTTCTCGTCTGTGGTTGAAACGATTTTGTTCAATTAATATCTAAAGAATATTTGTGTAGCAGCGTGGTATTCTATACCTACTAAACCTTGTGCCAAATTAGTCGGGTCTACGAGAGGGTATTTAGGATAGTGATACAAAATAAAAATGCTTCAACAAAGTATTGAATGCCAAAAAAAGACTTCATTTGGAAAACAACAAACAAACAACAGAACTAACTGGACTGAAATCAGAGAAAAAACTAGAAAGTTTTATAAACCTAAGATCCCCAAATGAGGTAAAACTGACCATGAAGTGGAACAATCCACTGATGATGTTCAACATGCGACAGGGGAAAGCACACCAGCTAATTTGAACAGAAGACAACCTGAATCAAAATACCCCGTCGAAATAAAAGAGTTAGTATTAGAAGAAAGAAGGGCTCGTAGGAAATGACAAACCGCGAGATACCCAGACGATAAGACTGTTTTCAACCATCCCAATAATGAACGAATCTGTGAATTTAAAAATGAATCAACTTTATAGTTTTCTACGAAGTTTAACGACATAGGTTAGTATGCGTCCACCGATTACTCCTTGTGGAAAGCAGCGAGTATCTAAAAAGTAATCTCGTAATGGAAAATCGAAACAAAAGACGTCTTCGCGGCACATCTGTTGAACATTTTTCTAGAGTTTGTTCGTAAAAGAAACGAAGGGACACTCAGAGAAGTACGAGTAATAAGCATGTGTTAACATAAATTATCAAAGAAAAAAACACCAGGGTACGATCTAATAATTGCCCAGGTTTTAAAAGAAATGTCATCAATAAAATGGTATGCCACAATCTTGTGCAAGTTCAAACATTGATTTTTAACAAAATCGATCGAATCAAAGTCGAGAAGCTGCCGATTTTCAGCCGATTTTCAAAAAAGTCGTTGAGTTTTCGACAAAACGGTTTTTTTTTTTTTTTTTGTTAAATCGGCCATTTGTAAAGTACGGTTAATTTTGGGATTGAAATGAAAATTCTGATTTCCCCCCAAATTTTGACCCCACAGACCTTAGATGTGAAGTTTGAAGTAATATCTTCAAGCCATCTAGGTTGCAGTCGTGCGTGCACACAGACAGACAGACAGAATGGATAGACCCACTTTTTTGAGTTTCTTTGTCACAGTAATGTCAAATTTGATCAAGGTCTCAAGATCAAACGTTTTCAGGACAATTTTGTTCAAATTTATAATCTGAGTTATTGAGCAACATATAAAGGGTGTCCCAAAATTCATGCACGAAGTAATTTTGATAGAAAACTCAGGTTTTCAATTAAAAATTGTAAATGTTTTATTGATTCATGAAGTATAAAGTACAGTATGGCCTCCACGGCTTTGCTGGCACATACGCATTCTTTTGTGGAAAGCAAAGAGCGACACGTTGTGGATGCATTTGTTTCTCAACAAACACTCGAGGATTTTCTGAACCCCAAATTCGACAATTTTGACGATTAACAAAGCCATCAAGATGAAAATGAGGTTCACCACCGCTGAAGATGATTTTGTTTGGAAAATTAGAATCCACTTGTTGTTGTTTCATCTTCACTTCGCTGTACGTGACCAGTAGTAAGGGTGGCCGTGGTGTAGTGGTAACATCATCGCTTGTCAAACTGTTGATTCACGGTTCGAATCCTGATGTCAAGAATCATCTATTTATTTCGCAAGAAATAAATAAAAAAGTCGATCACTTGCGAAAGCTAAGTCAACTCTACTGTGAAGGCATAACACTGGCAGTAGGGTGGTCATATGGCTAAAATGCAACTTCATCGTGATGATGACATCAGGTGGACGGGAAAAAATACTGTGAATCATAAGCAACGACAATAATAGCGAAAACAAACAAAATACTCCCCAGTTATCTGGACAGCCACCCTTGGAGTTTACAGAAACTTAATACCACCTGAGTTTCAAACTACACCACTCTGTCTTTCTCTCTGTCTCTTCCTCTTTCAACAAAATGAACGTGTTCTAAAAATTAGTATAAGGGTATTCATATCCCCTTTAACACGTGCAAATTATAAAAAAAAAAGAAAAAAAAGTAGGCTTCAGTTCTTGAGTCAATTGCACTTTGTATGCATGAAGATGCAAATCTTTCGTGAGAATACGCTGTAGAGAGCTAGAAATGTCAAATTCTTGACCGCAGTGCCGAATTCGTATTCCTAGGCATACACTCTCGCGAACTGCTTTGATGTTTTGTGTTGAACAACTTGTTGTATAACTGTCAACTGTCACGGTGTATTTTTTTCGTTGGAAACACTACCGTTCAAATTCAAATCTTGCATGAATTTTGGGACATCCTTTATGTAGGTTCAAGTACGTACGACCCGGTCGTGCCCTTGAAATATGTACATAAATGAAATAGTAAAATAAATTAAGAGTCAAGTACAAAACTTGGCAGCCTCTAGGTTGACGTTCGTTTTTTGGTTCGACAATGGCAAACAATGAGAAAGTGTAATTTTGTATCTTTAATTTTAAATATTGTTAAATGTAAAATTATTTAATGATTAAATGAACAAGACAAACACTGCGACGATAGATGGACCACACATTTTCCTTGAATCGAAAGCAGTCACTAAATCAGTTCCAAAATAAATAATATGGGGTATTCATACTTATTTCTAGGTCCAGAGTATCTACTACAGCGTTTTAGAGCCACCCTGAGATCACATCAGCCGCAATTTTCATTAATCTTGCTTCCAATATGTAAAGTATTATTAAAATTTTATTTTATTGTACGAGCATACGTTTATGTAAAATACAATAAATTATTAAGCAACTCCTTTTTTGAGTTTACTACCACTGAGGAGTGGATGTAAGTCCTGGAGTAGTTGTAATAGGTCCTGGTGAAGTTGGACCATATGCTATGCAGTACCTCAATAAGTCAAAGGCATTGTCGCTCTTGACCTTAGCATCTGTAACGGCCTTAGTAAGACAGTTTTGTTCAACTTCGTCAATTCCGCGAATCTTATCTCCATACTGGCTGATTAGAGCCGTTGACCTTGAAGCAATGTTGTCCAAGACTTGTTTGTCCTCATCAACCTAAGTATTAAGCCATTTGTATTACTCAGAGTTGTAATAAATGATTAATTCAAACCACTTACAATACTTAACAAGCATTCAAAGTATCCCAAACCTTCTGGACTTTCAGTGCAAGCTGTCAGTGAATCCTGAATCCTTTTCACTTGGGCAGAAAGTTCGGAACGCGCTTCTTTCAAGGAATTGGTTGCGCTTTCCTTTTCCGCGTCGGCGTTGTTCACACATGTTTGTGAGTTTTCTCTGGCTTCGGTTGCCAAACGATTGATAAGTGGAAGGAAATCGTCATAACAATTAAGGTGAGCGGTACTGCCACGCATCATGCGAACACCTCCCATGCTATCCTCAACATATGACATCACCTGGGAATGGACCTGTTCGACCTTGTGATCGCTCAATGCCAAAGTGGCCTGAATCCAAGAGAAGTGAAAAAAAAAAAAACTTAGTAACTTTAGTAGTCATGGGGTATTTCTAATATCTTTACACTCAGAACACAGGCGAGGGTAGCTACGAAAATACAGCACTTCATTGTCTCTCAACTGATCGGATTGAACTTCGGAGAAAATCGAATCGTTAACTGGCACTCGATGATCAGGAGTTTGTATCTTTTATAGGGGTTTCAGGTTTGCTTTTCTTTGAGTGGAGCAATTTAAGTGGCCCCTTTAACAGAAGTACTGACTAGATAGAACTGTTGATTGAGTTCGTAGAATAATTACTTGATGACTTATCAAGTAGATACGAACATTCGATTTATTTTTGTCTTTTTCTTCGAAGACGTTGCTGATTGTTCTGAAGATCTCGATTTTGGATAAATTTTAAAGACTTTTATGGCATTTTTTAAGGCTTAACTAAACTACTACAAAGGATTGCATGAAGGTAAGGCAAGTCTATAAATAGCAGGGGAGGGATATAACCACTGCTGAGGCGTCAATGTACATTCCAGAGTATAAAGAATTAGACCGTAAGTTGGGAGATGAAAGTCACGGACCTAGCACAATTCATAGCTTTGATAGAGAATCTGAAACCAGCGACACGTTATTACTTTCAGATTATTGCCGAAGCAAACAGCTGGCCGAAGTACTCCAAGTCAAGAGCTATCTATAAAAACCGAACCACAGCGGGACCGCCCTTAAATCTCTCCGTAAAACTTACCGAGTTATTGGTAAGTTGGGTAGCGCCATTGGAAGAACTTCGTTTCAGCGACATTAAAGGCTTCAACGTGGGTAACAAGCCGCCTAGCTCAAGAAGCACGTCTTACAACTTTACATCAGTCTCTGGAGATTAGAAAGTATGCACGATATTACACTATCATCCAATGAATTCAACCAGGTCGAACCGGAACCTCTGCCTGAACCTGTATCTGCACAAAAATCACATAAAAAGAAAATAAAGGAAACAAAAATGTGAAGAAAATCGTCAGGAAAGTATCCTTTATTCCGCGGTAAGATTGAAAATTTCGTTTTTTAAATTGTGGACCAACAGACCCTAAAAAATGAAACCAGACAGACACAATTGTGAGAACCACTTTTTCTGAAATTCTCTATTACAGTAATACCAAGTTTGTTCAAAATCTCGAGATCGAACATTTGCACGAAACCAATACTTGCCGTTGTAAATGCAAGTAAAAGGTGAGCAAAGGGGGCAATAAACAGCAGTTGCCTGTAGGCATGGGTCGTATGCCTAAATTCTCCGACTGCCATGTCCGCGTCACGCCTTCTGGAAACTCAAACAACCAGTTGGAAATCAAAGTTACCACACTTTGTGAGACAACAGGTCGGGGAAAACGAGAGCAAGAGGTCCTACCGGGGCTTATAGGACTTTAGTTGTTTGACAAGGATGTGTCTGATGGGAAAGATCTGATAAAAAGAACTTAGCGCAATCTGTAGCGGCCAAAGCCTGTAAGGGAGGTCAGTACCTTTGCGTCATGTGGCAAACGGCAGAAAAAACAAAAAAAGCCAAACTGTACAAGGCATCCCCCAGAAGCGGCAACGCACTATGCGATAGAGCTCTAATGCGCTAAACGTCAAAATAGCGAGGTGGAACTTATGTTGCGTGAACGCAGCTCAGAACTGGTGCAAGCAATAATGAATCGCATCAATATAACCAGCATAATTCACTGAACGGATTTTCTTCAAAGTTTATATCTGGGATCTGAGGAAGTCATAATTCAAGGTAAAATTGGAACTTTCATTCCAATCCCCATTACAGGTTTTGCATCTCGCGATTTCGATCAAATTTCACATTTAAGTTGGAGAGAAAAATACGTATAACGGCTTATTGACCGTTTTTTTTGAAAATTATCTCGTTTTCGGGTTTCTTGCGATCACGTACAAATTCAAAATCTGAAAGATATTTGAAATACACAAGGTGTCTTGGAAAATTGTCAAAATTGTCGATTTTTACCGGACTTTTTGAAAAATTTTGAACATTTTTTTAAGTGGCCAGCTTCATCTTTAGGTATTTGCCTCCAGTTTGGCACATGAACTTAGTTGAGGTCCCTTTGGCTAGGTCAATATCAATTTCACAATGTAAAGGGTAAAGAGCCATCTGTTGGTTTCTTTTCCAATTTTTTTTACTTTATTGAAGAGAGTACACATTCCGATTATTTATAGAAAATAATTTCATTTGAATGGCTGCCGCGGCTGGGTTAGCAATAGCTCATCCTGAAAAAATCCAACTGCGTCAAATCGCAACATCACCAAAACGACTGATAAAGATCGATTGTTGGACAACTTGTGTGGCACGTAGCCAAATCTTGCTGAACCCAAAGATCTTCAAAGTTATTTTCCTCAGTTTCTGACAAAAAAAAAAAATTCCGTAGACCGTAACATTGCTGCCATCTTCAACTTCAAAGAAAAATGGGCCAATAAATCCACCATTTCACAAACCATGCGCTGAAGATGTATTCGTTTCTCCAAGACTACATGTGGGTTTTCCTAGCCTCAAATACCGCAGTTTTGCTTGTTTACATAGCCGTCGAGATAAAAATGCGCTTAATCCGAAAAAAAAATATATATATATTTTTTTTTTTAGCAAAATCGACGTCTATTTCGAGTTACTCTAAATCCCAAACAAAGAAGCGATAACGAAGCGGGTAATCATTTTGCTCCAATCCCTGAGTCAGTCGGACCTTGGAAGGGAATAATCCGAGATCTTTATACATAATTCTCTTCAGGTTTGTGCGGCCAATGTTCAATCGCTGAAATCTGTGACAAGTTTAGGTACGCACACTTTCGGCAACAGCAGCATTATTATCGGCTGAACGCACAGGACGAACAACGGGATAACTTGTGTTATCAATTAGCATGCCAATCTTATGAACTCTCTTAACAAACTTGCGTACAGCAGGCACGGTTGGTGTATTATTTTGACCGAAATTTCTTTCCAAAATTCGCACACATTGGCAACACTTTATTTGCAAAGTGTTGCCGAAGTGTGCGAATTTTGGAAAGAAATTTTCAATATTTCCCAATGTTGTTCAAGCGTAAATCCATTAATTTCATATTGCGATGTTTCGGTCAATTTTGTGAGCTCGAAAGAGCTGTTAGTGTCAAAAAACATGTAATTTAAAAAGAAACCAGCAGATGGCCCAGCCGTTACAATAAATAAAGATGGTTGTCGTATCTTCTTCCTAATAAACCACCGATACAAACGGAACCAAAAATATCTCGAAGCATTTTTATTTTCAAAGCAACCAAATGTGCTTTCATCCGCCTTTGATACCGTCCATACTTCTGCGCCATATAGCATGACTAGAATGATGATGGTCTTATATACATAATGTCACCTTAGTTGTCCATAAGAAGGTTTTGTTACTATTTTCCATTCATAGCCCAAAGATACAGTGGGTGGCAATAAATTTGTTGAGTTTACTTGGGAGCTAGGTAGTCAAAGTATTTCTTCCTCAAAATTGACGTTAGTTCCGAGTCGTATGTACTGAGTGTGTTTTTTTTTTTTTGTTGACAGCATATATTTTGCCATTTCTGTTTCAATACTCACGAACTCATCATTGATAGCTTTCCGCGTTTTTTTTTTTAATATCTAAACGTCTTTAGCGATCTGTTGTACAGACTTTTGAAAGTTCAAACCCTTTATGTTTATGGTGTTGTTACTGACCTTATTAAAGCGCCTTGCTTTCCTCGTCATCATGTACAGGGATGCCACGACTAGACACGGTTTTGTATAGTTCGTCTATATAAATGCTATCATAAGCAACTCTAAAATCGATAGAAAGGTGGTGAGTATAGATTTGAAGCTCCTGATTTGTTTCCAAGGCATAAATTCACACTAATAAGGACCACTCAGAGTTCTGACAACAGATGTACGCCATTCATGTAATATGGCGAATAAGATATCAATGTCGCCTCCGTAGTCGGCTGCTTTAAATAGCTCTGCAATTCGACCTTCGGCTCCTGTAGCTTTGGTGCATTTAAGCATAAATATTCCTACATATTTTCCTTTCACATTGGTCGGGTGGGCGGCGAAGTTTATTGTCATCATCCAGGTCGATCTTTCCAAATTTTCAGTATCGACTGTGACTCTACTACTAGACTTCCTTCTATGATACTTCCTTTTACTCGATTTTACCTTCTTCATGGGGGCTGTGCCTTAGACGTAAGTGCGCGATCAGTAAGCGGGAGACTTGTTGCTGGTCTTTCAGCCGCAAGCCTTAGAATCACCGCTAACACGGGGCATAGAAAAATCACCAAAATGATAAGAGAAATGACACCACTCATCGTGATGTTGTTGTTGAAAGATCTTATACGTTCACCAACAGCTTCGAAACAATTTTCTCGACAAAAGAATCTTGGACGAACGGAAGGACGGCAAGAAACTCCATCAGGGGCTGGCATCTTCCGTGCTAACCCACCGATTGAACTTGTTATTCACCTAGATCCATTTGTAACTGTGTTCCAAGCAGAAGTCCTTGCAATTATGAAAGCAACAGAAATACTCGCAGAAGAGACCAGCGAAGAGTGGCAAGTAGACATCTGATAGGACAGCAAAGCAGCAATTAGCGCGATCACAAACCCTGTGTCAAAATCACGACTAATAAACCAGTGAAAAATTACTTGCCAGGCGTAATAGAGTCCTCCTTATATGGGTACCGGGGCACGAAGGTGCACCGGGTAATGAAAAGGCAGATGAACTAGCAACGAAAGGAGCTAGTGACACAGAACTGAATCCCGCTAAGACTATAGGGGTCCCTCTGACAAGTATTAAAACGATAATCAATGAGAATATTAGACAAGAGTTCAATAACTACTGGCCGAATCTTGACAGGTGTAAAGTGGCCAAATAAGTGGTAAAAGAACCAAGTAACAACACAGCTAAAAGAGTTTTCAACTCAAGCAGAACACAGTCAATAACGATGGTGGGACTTTTAACAGGGCACATCAATCTTAATAAACACTCGTTCAGACTCGAGCTAGCTGAAACAACAATCTGTGCCAACTGTGAGGTGGAGGAGGAAGATATAGAACAATTCCTCTGCCACTGCAATGCAACAGCAAGATTAAGACTGAAGATACTTGGATGTCCAAGGATACCGGATCTAACACACATCAGCAAGAAAGGAATCGGTGATATATTGCAGTTCGCTAGACGAACAAGACGATTTCTCGATCACTATATAACATAATCTCCTTCGTGATACTCCCATGATCCCAATACCTATATCCTCTCTCATCACTTAATTGCCCATATTACATTACATTTCCTGCAGCTCGACAGACGAGGCCAACACAACGGGCCCAGTGGAGGCCTAAGTGAAGAGCATAAGCTCACCCTCTTAAACCAACCAACCAACCAAGCGGGAGACTTAAGGCTCGAGTCCCGAAAAATACCACAAAGGATTTTAAAGGTCACACCTCTCGTAAAATTGCAATGAAAAAATTCTCTCAATCGAAATGCCACCCTACACGAATGGTTGCGAGAAGCTAGGTCAGGCCGTCCATGGGATGTTAGCGCCAAAATATTTATTTAAAATTATTCCTGCTTTAAAACCCCCTGCTACCCTTTACTGACTCGATAGATCGCTTCGACACTATAATGTCACTGATTATCTGTGCTTGAAGTTGGCAGCATTGGACTTCGTGAAAAGGACAAAATAGAGTAAGTCTTCTGGAGTGCTAGAAAGTACTCCAGTTTTCGTGCCAATGCCAACATTTGTGATGAAGCCGTCAGTTTAGAAAGACAATCAACTCTTCGCTGCTGTGACCACCTACGTAGCTCAAAAAGTTGGCAGCCAGTGTCTCTCGTTTACTCAATTTCCCCAACAGGGCAGAATTGAACGTGGTCACTGCTGTGTCTAGCAAGGACGAATGTTTAGTTAGTCCAACGTGAAACATCATAAAATAGAGAACCAAGCTGTAAAAGAAACACTGACACGTCCAATTTAAAAGCTTCTGTACCTTGTAAAATATTTCATAAGCACCAAAGTCCCAGAAATCAAATCCTATAATGACAAGCCACCCACTTATTCCTCCACACACACACACATACACAACATTATGATAATAAAATTTAAATTTTATTAAAACCAACGCCGTAGACCATTTAACTTAAGTATCTCGATGTTGGAATGGTGATGGAACTCAATTTCCATTACTCCCTTATTGCTAGTTCTTCCCCAAAAACAAAATCATCCCCTGCTCTCCAACTCCAATGAAAGCAAAAAGCATTTTGAATTCATATGCAGACTCGTTCCACTACCCTAGTCACCCATCTGATCCTTAAGTGGTAGTATCATAACTTCACTTACAGTAGCAGTAACATCATGTACCCCCAACGCAACCCCAACACAACCCCAACCCAAGTTGAATTTTTGGAGAATTTTCGATTTCATTTCTAGAGTTCAGTGGCAAAAAATTTCGCTTCATAAAAACAAAGCCACTATGGATGTAGCTGGGATTACGTTGAGCGAGCTAATAAGAGGTTTGAAGTTTATGACATCTCATATGAGGATGTTTGGGGGCAGAGCATGAGCAAACTGCGGATGTAAATTGGATCAGAGTCATTTAACACCATCGAGACTGGTAGGAGGGGCGGTTTCCCCAACTTCATTGAATCAGACGATGAGTCGTTAATATTACTACCAGTGACATCACATTTACAATGAACTTGACTGTTGCGATTGGAATGCGATACATGTATCCTTGGCCACTTGAAACTGTGAATTGTGATCGTTATAGCGAAGTCGAAGCCGGAAATACGATGAATTACTTTGGCAAACATATTGCGTTGATTGTACCCCAAAGCACTTGAAGGTGAAGTGCACAAAAATAAACGAATTCGAGTGCGTATTGTTTGTATTTTTATTTTTATCGCCCAATGCGCTTATATACTGGTATCAGTGACACTCATATGAAGGAGTGGACGTGCATAGATGAATTATCTGAACATGATGCGAGTATTTATTTTTTTTTTTTTAAATAGAAAAAGTTTCAACAAAATCAGTACCCAGGAAGTTTACTTGCATATTTGCATCAAATCCGACACCTTGCGCAAATCCGTAATATCCTATCACTGCTTGGATCCTTAGCAATCTGCTGCTAGTAATACTAAAATTTTCCGTGGCGCAGAAAAGCGGAGTGGCGGCTTTTCTTCGTCAATGATGAATATTCAAAACTAAAGAAAATTAAAGCAGATATTCCACAAGGAAGTGTACTAGGACCTGCATCTTTTGTATCTGTATGTATCAAAGTGATGTACTGGTGGATAACAAGGCCATGATGGCTACTCTTGCAGATGACACCATAGTATTAGTACTTGATAAATGCATTGTGAAGGCACACAGAGAAACTACAGAATGTCAATAGTGTTAGAGATTGTGCGCAACAATGGCGTATCAAATTCAATGAGTCAAAACCAACTCACATAATCTTCAGAAAGAAAAGATAAACAATCTTCCGATATTCATATTCGATTTCAACAACTATACCAATACATCCAAGTATCTTGAAATGGTTACTGGGAAGAAACTCAGATATGTCTACCCTGGATAAAATCATGCAACATAAGCAAGTTTTAAAGCCTGCTTGGACGTACATATAAAAAGAAAATAAATGTCAAAACTATACCTCCTCTTGGAATAGTAAATGCCCTTTGGTATATATGAAAATAACGTGACCTACAAAAATACATGGTGACTATAGCCAATGGACTAGGCAGGCATAAACTCCCCGGACTACTACAGGAGCTGCCATGGTGAGGAAAAAATAGAAACCATAAAATACTTGCTCTGCGACTGCTCAAGTTTTCAAAACCGTCGCCTGCTTTATATAGGAAACAGACTCTTTAGAGAACTGGGTGGGCTTGAGCAAGCTTCGCTAGTTGGCTTAATGCACACGCTGGTCCGAGCAAGAACCAGCTAACTAGCAACAGTGTTACTACTCTAAGGGGAATCACAATAAACCAATAGGCCATGGTGTAAGCATCTCCATAAGTTGTAAAATTTTCTGGATGAGGGTTATATCAAATGTGCACATGTGATCTGATGATTACGTCGGACATTTGACCAATTCTTAAAACCCGGAACAAACTGGAACGCCAGGACATCACATATAAATTGAGTCTGGACAATTGGTGGCCGTGGTGTAGTGGTAACATCATCGTTTGTCACGCTGTTGATTCACGGTTCGAATCCTTATGTCAAGAATCATCTATTTATTTCGCATGAAATAAATAAAAAAAAGTCGATCAATTGCGAAAGCTAAGTCAACTCTACTGTGAAGGCATAACACTGGCAGTAGGGTGGTCATATGGCTAAAATGCAACTCGATCGTGATGATGACATCAGGTGGACAAAAAAAAATACTGTGAATCATAAGCAACGACAATAATAGCGAAAACAAGCAAAATACTCCCCAGTTATCTGGACAGCCACCCTTGGAGTTTACAGAAACTTAATACCACCTGAGTTTCAAACTACACCACTCTGTCTTTCTCTCTGTCTCTTCCTCTTTCAACAAAATGCACGTGTTCTAAAAATTAGTATAAGGGTATTCATATCCCCTTTAACACGTGCAAATTATAAAAAAAAAAATATCTTATCCCCTATTTTTACTTCATCAGGATTTGAGAAAAAATTTTAAAAAAAAACTGAAGATGGCATGTTCCGCCCCCACTCCCGTCTTTGAAATTACCGACACAAATTTAGCTACAAAACTTACTTATTCTCACTTGCGACTATTAGGTGTTTAGGCCGCATAGGGTAGATATTGTGCGGTAAAATGTGTAGATTACTGAACAAGAGACTCAGGTTCAAGTCCCAGAAACACCAATACGATTTTGTACGGTCCTTCTGGAGCGTCTGACAAACATTCAAGAGTAAGACCATTCGCATTCAAAGCTGCATGCAATATGGAAAATTCTGCGTAAGCCCAGCTGCAGGCTACTGAACTGATGGACGGGCTGTAGATGAACGGCCTATACAGCTTAACTATGAATGAGTATGTATTTACAAATAAGCAATCTCCAATAAGCAGTGGATATTGTATAGGCGTGGAGATATTTGCACATAGATTTCCTAAGAAAAACGACATACAGCTGGCTCCAATATCGACATGTAGGGCATAAATATAAATAAATATTTTGGGGGTAATAGTCCATACATGGACGGTCTAATCCATTCTCGTATCCACTCATACTGTGCGACGCACGAATGGTTGGGACCTACAGTTTAATGTCTTTCCCGAGAGAAGTTTTTTCGATTCAGAGAAGCTTCTCCTTACAATTTCAGTCTTAAATGTTTGTCGTGAGATGTGGGACCATGAGAAAACTTACTTTTTGTGATATCTGGGATTTAAACCTTCAATCTCCCTTTCAGTGATAACTGAGCCATGTCGCTTACATATGTAGAGCATGTGCCGTCTTTAAGTACCTAAGCATCAAGCCAATCATTGAAGTGTGTATCTGCTCATGTTCCGCACACGGTGCTACGTAAATGGAACTTCGGTTTCTATTTGGTATGGTCAACTGGTGCAAATATGATATTCGCACTGGTTCCGTGGATACAACCATCACAATCGCTGTTCCGATATCCAAACAAGAATTTTACAGCACTCCTACATGAAGACCTCTTCACTAAGGAGCTGGCTTTTTCAACGATCCACGATGCACTACTATGACTGGGTAGGTAAAAACTTTATTGAGTCAAAAACTGAAGGACCAGTGTTGTCATTGTGATATAATATTTGTTACTGATGGCATAATTAAGTCGGTGGTGACGTGATTTCAAAATCAAATCAAAAAACATAATAAGCGATATTTTTTAGCATTCTCAGAAGAAGTGACATAATTTTAGTAAACAATGCGAAACAAAGAAATTGATCGTCAACTTATAATTTTGGTTTTTTTTTTCGTAAAACCTTGACAAAAACTGTAGAAACATTTGGGTATGATTGCAACAAGATAAGAAATATATTATATTGTGCATATTTTTATGTCAAAGTGACATTTTGTATTCGTGAAATGAAGGGAGAAAGGTGTAAGATAGAGGCAGAGTTTGTTTCGAGTTTTGTGGAGGATTATGTTATGTGACATAATTCGGCCAACAAAATGACATCATTTTTTTCAAGTCGATGACAACAACAGGCCTGTGACCAGCATACTATATATTCGGTGATTTATTACAAATAATTCACAAAATGAAGGCCCGCGTGCAGACTGCCACAAATTAGCAGTGATACATAAATTAAAAGTTGATGACACAGGGTCACGTTTCAGTTTATTGTTTGTAGCTTGGTGTGCAAATAGCCCAAAACAAAAAAAAAAAAAAATATCCGTATGGGGAATCATACATGGAAAAATTGATTGTCAAAATAAGGTCTAGCAATAGAACAAATAGGGAGGGCTTTAGAAATGATTGCGAAACAAATATCGCCTTAAATGTATCACTTAAAACACCTTGTGAACTAGAGGACAAAGTTGATAGTTTCGTGGAAGAATGGAGAAACACTCCTTCTAGAAGCTATAAGATTAACCGCAACGAAAAGTATCCAAGTGAAATAATTGAACTGGTGATGGAGAAAAGAAAAGCACGAAAGAAATGGCAAATCACTCGTGCACCGCAGAATAAAAAGATCCTTAACCGACTATGCAATCGCCTTAGAGATAGTATTCGGGAATTTAAAAGCAGTAAGATAGCGACCTACCTTGAAAATCTCTCCACTGGAAAAGAATCAAATTATTCACTTTGGAAAGCGCTAAAAGGCATCCGGAAACCTCAGAGAAGATACGTTTAAGCCATTCGACGGCCCTTTGATAACGCCCGACTCCCCAGTCACGACATCTGACAACTTTAAAGTAAAAAAAAGTTGCATTAATTAAACTGAGGGAAGTGATTAAAAATCTAAAGACTAAAAAAGCATCGGGTTACGACTTGATAACGGCGCAGGTGGTCAAGGAATTGCCGAATAAAGCTCTCATCAAACTGCTCTATTTGATTACCGCTTCATTCAGATTGCTCTACGTTCCGAGACAATGGAAAGTCGCCGAGATTATTATGGTCTCAATACCAGGTAAACCTCTGAATGTGAAGAAATCATATCGGCCTATTTCCCTATTGCCGGTTATCTCTACAATATTCGAAAAACTACTACAACCCGTAATCAACGAAAGACGTCTCATTCCTGACCATCAATTTGGATTTAGAGTCAATCATTCAACAATCGACCAAGTCCACAAAATAACTGACGTCGTTGTGGTGTATTTCTTGACGTCTCACAAGCTTTCGATAAGGTTTGGCACGAAGGTTTGGAGTATAAATTGCAACGACTACTGCCATGGCAACTCTTTCTAATTTTACGATCGTACCTCACCGAAAGACTTTTTCGTGTTAAGCACGGAAATGATTACTCTGAGTTCAAGGAGATTGCGGCCGGAGTCCCACAAGGAAGTGTCCTCGGCCCTCTTCTATATGTACTCGCGTGATATCCCCCAGGAAAGAAACTGTGTCGTCGCCACGTTTACGGACGATACGGTGATATTGACAACGGGTGATACAATTGAAGCAGCAACTGAAAAGCTGCAACAAAGTCCACGCTTGGACGAATTCTTGGCGTATTGTGCTGAATGAAAGCACATCTACTCACGTCAACATTACCTACAAAAAAATGGACAGATTACCCGTATATTTAAACTCGGCTCAAATACCATACGCGGACGAAGCAAAATGTCTAGGAATGACTCTAGATGTTAAGCTTAAATGGAAATCGCACGTAAACAAGAAACGCGACGAGCTCGAAAACAAATACCAACAAAAGTACTGGCTACTCGGAAGACATTCGAAGTTGAACCTACATAACAAACTGCTTATCTATCAGCAAGTGCTAAAGCCAGTGTGGACGTATGGTCTACAACTATGGGGTTGTACCAGGAAAAGCAATAGAAACATCCTACAAACTTTTGAAAATAAAGTTCTTAGAACGATCGTTGGCGCACCGTGGTACGTACGTAACGAAGATATTCATCGGGACGAAGATCGTGTTCACGGTCATTGTAACAGTACCGTCATTCAACTACTTGAGGCGAACAATTCAATTCGTCGTCTGCAAAGGGCAAAACCTTTTGACCTCGCATCATAGTATATGCCGGTCGTGAAAACAGCAGGAACTTTCATTGGAATTTAACCTGTCTAAAGCACTACATTTTTTTTAAATTACATACGAACATCCTTTTTCGAAAAATTGCGAGTCTCGTAAGCGAAAATAAAACTGCTGGATAAGCGTCGGCTTAGTTGTAGTATTAATCTTGAAGAGTGGTGTTTTTAGTGAGTAAAAATCTCACACTACCATAAGCACGCACGGTCGGGCCTTATGGTGTCTCTAGAAGATTTTCACCCTCTCGGAAAAAAAAAAGAAAAATAAGGTCTTATATGCAAAATTACAGTGAAATTTACCAAAAAATCACTGATAACACAGGTGCCAAGTTTACAAATTTTGTATGCTATAGGTTCTCGTTATATCCTACAACCTGAAAAAGATTCTTTGAAATGTGTATATCCTGATAGAAGTGATCGTGCACGTATGCAAGGCATGATTGAATAAATACAAGTGTAATGCAAAATAGAACTAGCTTCCAGAATTGTCGACTTAAATTATGAAGACGAGTCTACATATTCTCATAGAAAGTTCCGCACTAATAATCGTGAAAAGTCGACTCCGCTTGCTACAATCCACCCTGAAAAATTAATAGACTTCCTGACATCCCGCTCTAGAACGAAAATGGGTCAGCATAATAGGCCACAAAATTCTTACAATTTTGTAAAAAAAAGAAAAACGACCGTATGCTTATCGAAATGGTTATTGTTCGTGAATGGAACACGTTAGGAAGGTCTACCGAGTCAAATGTTGCTATTAACGTCGCAGAAAATAAGCGGAAACATTTTTCCTTTACTACCTTAATTAGCAATCCGAAGAGTTCTGAAATTCTTTTCAAAAACTCTCATTTTGTTATTTGAAGTGTACAGGGTGGCGCAAAATGACCCTTGGGCCTTATTTGAAAGAACGAGTGTATGTCAATAAGCCATCGACCATCCCCCAAATGAAAACCAATAATCGCAACGAAATCCGGTTCATAAAATCCGATATTTTGCGAAAGGTGATAGAAAATGTGTTAGAAAGAGCACGAATGTGCGAAGCAGAAAATGCGGGATGTAATCTTTCTCGTTTAGATCAATGAAATTCCCCATTTGTACGAGTATACTGTACTTAAAAAAAATAGAAAATTATAATTTACTCTGAAATAACGAAGTTATAACGAATTCAAACCATAAAGGTAATTTTGAGTCACCCTGTATAAATCAAAACTTTATTTCACTAAACCATTGGCTATCAAGAAAAGTTGACAAATAATACGTTCACGAATGAAGTGTATCTAGAACACAAACATTATTTCAAAGAACGCTTGATCAAATGTGCAACTCTATTTGAAAACCGAATGCATTTCATCAAAATAGTGAGTGGCATCCTTTCTTCCTTAGATTGAATATATGTAAATGCCATCAAATTAAAGGTTCACCCGTCTATCATCCGCTCTGAGCACATATTTCTTTTTCCAACTAACTCACTACGAGTATGCATCCGCCATTTATCTAAGCTCCGCCACTTAAGAGCCACCTCGAATCCAAGAAAACTGACATCAAGCCAAGTGAGTCCCGCCAGCCAAACAATGGAGCCATCCGTCACCCTTGGCACTATCGCTTATCGTTAATTAAATTTCATTTTTCATTTAACTCGTTAACGTCTTGCTCGGCTCCTTCAAGGATCCCCTCTGGGCACCCAAGAAAGACGAACAAGCCGTGTATTTTATCCAGAGCAGCAGTGTAGAGATCCATTTTCTGATTTGTGAGTGTAATGTGAATTTAAAGGACATTCATGGAGTTGAATATGTGTGACAAGGAAACACTTGTGTGCCATGACGTTAGAACAAGTCAAGTGCATTTACGAGCAAGGATGGTGCGCGTGAATTCATGAGGATGCACTAAAAGAATGTTTTATATCTAAATTATGCACATAGCTTCGTTTCTCTTCTTCTTCTTCTTTTTTTTTTGTGTGGGTTCGTCCTTTCGTTTGTTTTTCTGTCTGTGCCTTGGCGGTTCACATATTGCCAACGTTTCTTTTAGCACTAGTGCTGCACCAGAACTTAAGGTCTGGGCTCTGTAAATGCGACCGACACAGGGTAACTTGTCTTCACACTTTTATCGCGTTATCCTTGTGTCAAGTGGGGTATGAAACGGATAGGTGGTGGGTTCATTGCCAAGTTGTTTGCATATAGAGTTGAATTTAATGAACGTTAATAGTTTTCATCTCTTTTTTTTTCTGTCCTTAAAATTTAATCGATACGCGGCGCACTTGGAAAAAGTTTATGAACTCTAGCATGCCAAGAAGTTCAAAGTTTCTATGCACTTGCGGTGGCGTCGTGGCACGGGTATGTAGATCGGAAACCATATGTTTGCGGTTTACGATAGGACCGCACTTGAAGTTTGGAATAATTGAATTGGAAACTTGTGATACATTACGTTCTTGTGATGAAATAGTAAAAGGAACATGATTCAAATAGTGTGGAGCTTACAACGAAATTAACTCATTTATAAGTGGTTCAATGGGGATAGTGGGTAAGTGACACCTTTATATTGTGTCCAGCATTATCCACACAAACTAGGTTGACTTTCTTTATCGTGAGATGAAAATAGAGACAAACAAGAATGGAACTTTGTTAGTTAACTATCAGTCAATATTCAGTTGTGTGATGGACTAACTATATGAGCAGCATCAGAAAAAGTTGACGAAGATTAGAAATCTGTCGATACTTAGGGCTTTGTAATCCCGGAAGAGTCCTATATGAGTTATTTTGATTCTAAAAACTATTCAAGGAAGGTATTCAGCCTTCGCAAAAGGAGAAGGCATGTATCCACCTTCAGCAAAAAAAAACTCTTCACTGTAACGTTGGAAGATAGTTTGCTTACTAAAGTTTTTAAGGAACGCATTATCAGATCAATGATTAAGAGCAAACCATAGATGCCAAACGACCTAGCTTTCAGGTACCTAGCCTATCAATAGTACAAGATCTGGTGAACCCTATTTTTCTGAGGTTATAGTAGCCGTAAAGGTGATTACTTACTAAATAAGAAAAAAAAAACGTGTCTCTGGCAACAGGGTAGCTATTACTACGTTATTTAGGTTGAAGTTCTTCGTTCGCTGTCACCGTAAAACTAGGACCTAAATTTTATTCATTTTTCTTTTATGGTTGGGTGGCTCTTGATTGTCCCAAGCAAACACAATATCCACTACACCGTTACCCCCTTTCCAGTTCGTTGGTGGCATCTGACATAAGTGGAGTAATCCTAATAGGGCAATCTTCATCTGATTCAATCCGCTTTGATGTTTCAAAGTCTGCAGAATAAAACAACGACCACAATTGGGTACCATTTGCCCAAAAGGTTGTCTTTCCACTGAACTCTGGTTCTATAGCTTTTGGTGTTTTAGTATCTATCGAAGCTGTCAGAACCAGTTGCAAGAAAACTCACTGCAGCTTCAGTGTGCAGGCAAAGGAATAAATCACTTCTTCCCCCGCATAGACGACTATAATCAATACGTCCGTGACATCCGTCGTTTGATGCCATATACAGGTTGGCCCAAGGCATGCACAGTATTTACAGTTTAAAAATCAGCTGGAGGAAGAAGCCGTGATGGTTACGGAGGTGGTCACGCATACAAGTTTATTCTATCAGAAGATAGTAAAAGGATGTAATGAAGGTCAGACCAGAAAAGACTTATTTAATTTTTAAATGCTAAATGGAATCCCTTAAACCGTCATGAAGGATCAATTCATTACCCAGGAAATACTTGGCGAATTTCGGCTGAAGAAAAGTACAAGGTGTCGCAAAAGTCGTCACAATACCGGAAGATGTTCTCATTTTTACAAATGGCGTCGTATATCATCGCGACTTTGACATTTGTGAAGTAAACAGCAGCAGAATACATATATACAAACCATGAACTACTTATATGTACTCTTCAAGAACGCGGAATAAATGTGTCAATATTTTTGACAAATAATGGGTCGGTGGTTTTGGATCAACGTGAACCCTGGTCGTTTGGCACCAACTGGGCAAACACTGCGGCGTTTATCCGGTCGCCTCGAGGAGACAGACTTAATAAGGGACAGTAGCAGCTATTCGGTCGAGAATGTCGCTGCTGTAGCTCCAGATGTCCAAAAGGACCCTCTAACATCAACCAGACTTTTGGCATCAATAGATGGTCTTTACAGCTAAATCTGATGAAAGACAACAAAGTACAAATAGTGCATCAGCTATTGCATGTAGACTGTCAATCGCATGCAAATTACAGCCAAGATCTCCTCTCTTCTCATGGCCGCTTAATCTCTCGTTTTGGTGATTTGTACTGGCCCGCAAGATCACCCAGATTTGACGGTTCCAGTCTCATTTTTTGCGACTTAATGGAAACAAATTAAAATATCTACTTGAATACTTGAGTACTTCAAAGACTGGTCAATATTAACACTTGAAAGACTTGAGTACACATGTTTAAAATAAAACGAAATTACTACAGGAGCATAAGTAGCACTGTTCGAAAGATAATGCCAATCAAACCTGCCTTATGAAGCCCTCAAGAGCCATGTTGTAAATTTATCAAACAATATTTTTTGATTTCAAATGAACATTGTAAATTGAATGATGGGCAGTACAGAAGCATAATCTACCTACTCCTTAGGTAGATTATGCTTTATCGATATTCCGAAAATAGTCAAGAACCACTTGAGGCATTTTCATAATATTTCGCACTTCAATATATAATAGTGTGCAGATAACCATCTCCGACGCCTACAGTTCCAAAGTATCTGAAAGCAATCTTCTTTCAAAGTTCGACTGTTGCCAACCTATTCGCTCACTTCTTTAGTCAGTCGTTTGCTGACCACGTCCTTGAACCAGACCTTGACTATTTCTGCTATTTGAACAACTCTACACAAACCTCCCTTGTCTCCGTGGATATAACCCCGTCAATGATTGTTAAAAAGATTAATCAACTGAAGGATGACTACTCTCGGGTTCTGACGGTATCCCCGCCATAGTATTGAAAAAAAGTGTGAATCATCTGACACAGTCAATCTCCCAAGGCATTTTTCCTTAATTATCGAAAAACAACTGCATTACTCCTATCTCCAAAAAAGGGTGCAAGCTTAGTTTCTAACTATCGTCCAATTGCTAAGCTCTCATGCATACCTAAACTTTTCGAGAGCATCGTGTATGATACAATTTCGTTTCACTGCAAGTCGATCGGATTCCTTAAAGGTTGGTTGACCACCAACTTAACAGAATTCCTGTCTAGTGCACTGAACGTTTTGGAAGATAGCAATGAAGTTGCCCTTTGATTCCAACTTTGGTTCGTCTCATGGATCAAATCATACCTAGTGGACCTCCAATACAAAACCTCGGGGGTTCCTCAAGGCACTCATTTTGGACCATTGATCTTCATCCTTAAAATATATAACGCCGAACGTATCAGCCGGAGCTCCGATCTTCTGGTCTACGCCGATGATATGGAGATCTTTAGACCGATATTATCTCCCGCTGATTCCCGCCTTCTGCAGGATGATCTAAATATTTCCTCCATCTGATGTAATACAAATTTCTTAGAGCTTAATGTCAATAAATGGCATTATATTTCCTACTCCCACAAACAACCTCCTAGGGTCTACTTCGTGACGAGCCTGTACCTTAAGTCACATCAGCATGCTACTTGGGTGTCATCTGCGATAGTTAACTTAACTTTCGATCACACATCGACCCTTACGTAACAAAGTCCATCATCTATTTTGCCTTAGACCCTTACCCGAGTATGCCAGCTAAGTCGATACCATAAGAATCGAAGCTGTGCAGCGCAGATTCAGACGCTTTGTGATAGTGCACTGAGCAGATGTTGGTACAACAGGCAAGGAACCATATTCTTGTCTGCCTAGCTGTTACAAACACACATCCTTCATACACGGATAACATCTAGAATGATGGGTTGAAGCCCATCAGTCATTTTTTATATTACAATTGATTTGTTACTCCCGTAGCTATAGAGTTGAGTTATCCCTAGTCATAACTCCAACTTGATCGTTAAGACCAATAACGTGAATGGCAGTAGGTACCCCTATTTGCGATTTATTCGGCACTATTTTCATTAGCAATAAGACAGAAACCTTTTTGACTTTAGTCCCGACTATTTGCAGATACAGCATAAAAAGGTTACTTACTAGCTCGACATGAGTCAAGCTGTGACGATAAACATTAATTCCTCTGCAGCTCCAGTGGTATCACAGGAAAAACGGACTAATTAGAAATATCTGCTTCATGCGCTTTCAAATGTCTTTCCAAGATACAACGCCCACAGGGCTCGCCAAATGAAAATAAGAATAGGCGTTACTGGACACACATGTCAGCCTTTGTCAGCGCTTTGTTTGGCAAGAATGTTAATCCAGACATTACACTGGTGTAATCCTCCAATATCTGTCTTAATGTGCATATTTACTCAAAGGGAACATGCAAACAATTTCTCATTCAGCTTTTCATAAATAAACACACTTTCTGCATTACAAACTCTTCAGAACATCAATTTATAATATTTATCCCGCCAACCGCTTTTAAGCCGAGCAAACTGCAAAACTCATCTAAAACTAGTCCAATGAACTTTTAATACGCATCACTCCAACTGACAGACTAACAACAGAAGGGGAAAAAAAAAAAAAAAAAAATGGCAACACAATTTAAAATTCAAAATTAAACTTTCGAGGACACTCCGACTTCGGCCAGAGAGTTCAGTTTATCCTGTTCTTATCCCAACAGCAACTGCAACAACAATGATAAGTAAAGAGGATCAACATGACAACAAAAACAACAACAAAACCCATCGACCCTAAATCCCAGTGCTACTTAACATTTTCATTTAACTCTCAACTTGAAAAGGACATATCCACTCTACTCGTACATTTTGCTCTTCCACTCAGACTGTTCATGTTCCATTCTCATTAAAAAGGAGAAAAAAAAGCAACAACAGCAAAATTGGTATCCGGCAACACTGCTTACACGGACAGGATGATGTACAATCTCTCAACAAAAACTTATTGATAACAATGTCAGAGGATTAATATTACCAAGGACAAATATGTATAACTTCTACACTGGATTGTCTCTCTGCTCCTCTGGTTGAAACAGCGATGAACATCCACGGATGTTGATAGTTGAAAGTCATCCCTAAGACGACACGATGATACAGGATACGAGTACATTGGAACTTTTTCTGAGCAAATATTGGTTAGGGAAGTTGTTAAACTTCTTCGATGGGTCCTTCTAATCCTTTATCCCTTTTTCCTTTCGCCATAGCGGCATTCGCTCTCATCATTATTGAATAAAGTGTAAAAGTGTTGAATGTATGCCAAACAAAGTTCGACTTTATCGTCTTTTACTTGTGTTGTGCTCCTTTCCCTATTTAGATATTGGTAGTTCTCGGTTCTATTTGATGAAAGGATTTCTTCATTCCTAGACAAACATAATGTAATATCCGCTTTTTGTTGACAAAGGATCGATTAACCTAAAAGCTATATGACATACGGATTCGTCAAGAGCAAACAAAGGCGCCACCCGAAGAATTGAAACTTGACATTTTAGAATTTAGCAGGGGATGGTTGGTTGGGTGGGTCTTGCATGAAAAGGAGGAAGGCAGGAAGTGTCAATTGGAAAATTGTTTAGTTAAATCCACTCCTTAAGGAAATAGATCTCAGTAACATTAGAACATTCCTTTATAAAGGGTGACTTTTTTTTAGAGTGAGAGAATTTTCAGTAGGTTAAACCATCTGTCAAATTTGACAGATGTAGGTACACTAAACACCCTGTATCCGCTACCGCCATATTCACGAATTCGCTTATTCGCGATTAAGTATTTAACACCATAATTCACGGTTTTATTTTTTCAACCCTCAGAGTTCCTACATTTTTCCGGGGTTTCCTTCTTTTTTTCTGTGTACATATGCAGGTACTTCCCCGAATACTGTCAACTGTTTCGTGAATCTCAATCGTAGACCTCAATGCGCCCAACATCTTTTTTGGAACTTAGCAAAAAGTGGGAAATAATTCAGCGATTAGATAAGCCCCCTGAAATTTTAAGATTTTATGGTTTGAACAAATCAACAAATCGATCTATAAGATCCCCCACTCTTCCCAAATACATGACTTACTTAAGTTACATAACCCTTTCTTCAATATTCTGTTAGAGCACTTCATTTAATTCCGTCGTTAACTTCTCGTATGTACACAATATACTCATCCAGAAGATACTTGTTGCTATCAACATTCAATCTAAAAGTCCTTCCCACATCAATAAGCTCTCAAACACTTCAAACACTGCAGACATACATACGCCCTTGCATTCATTGATGGTAGTATGGTTGTTATTACCACCCATGAACTGTCTACAGAATTCACACCATCACCACTCTACTCCCATGCACAGCAGCTCATTCAATTGGTCAGCATCGGAGTTATGATGCTCCCCACTTGTTAGTGTGGCTCGGTCAAGGATCTTATTAAATTTACACACATGGGTAAATAAAAATGTGAACCAGGATCTGTTCTTCATCCGTCTTCATCATCAGAATGATGATGAAATTTTATGACGCTCTGGGTTCTTGACTCCCATAAATCGAATGGAGTGGAAGAATTTTTTTTTATGAACATCAGGCATACTACAACATCCTTCAATTTCACCTACGACGAACTTCCATTCGAAAGAATTTCAAACATGCAAGTGAAATGGTGACCGGGAGTCGGTGTGGAATGAAAATGCACTAACCATGACCGGATTGACCCTGAGGTAATGTAATAAAAGTCTCAATAGCACAGGAAGTTGTTAACCTTTGAATTTTAGAGTTGGCAACTTTACTCGTAGTTTTATATGCGGAATTTTTTTTTTATAAAGTGTGGTGGCTGAATTGAGTTTACAATTTGTGTGGGTTTTTAACTTAATGAGACTTTTTTTTGTTTGTATAGTGAGTCGATATAAGTTTAAAGAATATTATACAAACGGGATTTGCATTTTTCAAAGACTGTTTTATGTTTCCAGTTCCCTCAATTTCAACTGCTAATTCATACGCAGATACATGCCATTTCAAGTTTTGAAAAATTGCCAAAAACTTATTTTTGAACGGATTACAAAAAAAAAAACTATTGAATGACTGAGTATCTGGGTCGAAGTACGTGCGATCCAGGTATAGCCTTTATTGTGTATGGCTGTGAAAATTATTCCCTATCCCATTTTGATACACAGTTTGTAACATAGATAATCAATAACAATAGACCTCCAAAAGTGCATCAGCATCGGAGGTTAAATCGATCTACCCTTTGTCCCTCCGACCTTATGTCACCAGTTTTTGGGTAATAAATTTTGAGCCACAAAGTTGATATTTGGTGTATAAGCTTTACAGAACCCGAAGTAATACACATTTTTAAAATTCGCCCACAGACACGCCCACATTTAAAAAAAAAAGTTTTTTTTTCAATATTTTTGCTAGAGACTGAAAACTATTGTCTCAATGAAATATGTAGGGGTTCACATTATCTATAATTCGTTCAAACTTTGTATAATGCCACGCCTACTTTTTCGGGGCATTTCATTCAAAAAATCTGTCTTATTTTCAAGATCTCAACAGGTTAGGTGTCCTGTGACTTGTTTGTCACTGTTCACTTAGACCAACAGTCTCAGGTCCATTGTGTCCATATGAGTGTTGTTTCTACCCTGGGAAGTTAAAAAAAAGAAAGAAAATAAAGCTGCCGATTAAGAACCACCCAGATAAGGATATGACTCTCAGGAGGTTTTCCAGCTCGATTTTGTTCAAATCCTCCAATTCCATGAAGAAGTGACTGCCAAGAGTCTTCATTTTTCTGTTGGCAAGGGCAGGACATTCACATAGCAGGTGACGAACAGCAATAAACGTGGCGCTTCGAGTGAATACCACTGGCACAGTGCACCGTAATGATGCCGGAGACGACTCATGTGTTATTAGAAATTAGCTTATCTACGGTCACAGATTTCTAGCCGTCACGCATGCAACCAAGTGGACCCAGCGCCTGTTGGCTATACCAGTACCACCAGGCTTCGTCGTCGATGAGCTAATGGGAATTGGTGCCTGCGAAATATGCAACGCTAATCCTTTCCTTGCAAGTTCGTCTGTTCTTTCATTACCTGGAATATCCATATGCCTTTGTACCCAGCATAGTGTCACCGAATTGACTGTCAATAAATCAATTAGGCGTCATTTCCAGGTGTTTACTAGTCTTGATGTGGTTACCGCGGAAGTCGAGGTCATAGCGGCTGCCTAAAAGTCGCTGTACACTGTAATTAACTTCCCGACGATATTAACTTCTAGGATTATTTTTGCACCCTGAGAAATGGCTGTGATCTCGGCTTGGGAAATGCTGCAGTCGTTGTTAATTCTAAAGAGTTTCACAGAACATCCTAGCCCCTATACCGACATCCATTTGGAGCTATCTGTGTTAGTTCGCCTTTGGTTATGACTTGCTGGTTCTTCCAGTCGTTTCTGTCAGGAATTCTGATACTGAATCTCCCGTCAAAAACAAGTGTCTCGAGTCACATAGTCAGTTTCTATCTGCCTGGTAGTAGTTTTCCATAGGAATATATTGGAAGCCACGACTTTATTGGAGTTAGATATCCAACCGAATGAGATTGCCGCTGTGGATGTCGTTCTAATAGATCATGTAATCTTGATGCAGGCCGTTCTCTGGATCTTGATGAGCTTTCAAGATCTCATCATAATCCATGAACTTCGGTGACAAATAGTTACGGCCACGCCCACTTTCGTATAAGAAGAAGCCAGAAAATCAGTTTTTGTGATAAAATTTCTAAGAAATTGCGAAAGTATACTCAGAATTGAAAGATACATGTAGCATTGAAATTGAATTGAACATTTCAGAACGTTACGCCCACTTTATTAGGGATGGGTTAGATGGTGAAGGATAGGGTGTTATATGATCCATTTCAGATGGTTTGTAACTTCATTGATGCATCTAGCAGCTCGATGTATCACTCGAATACCTTATGGGAAAATGTAGGGATACACAACATGCCCTTCACTACTCCAAGGATCATTACACTGGTAGGAAACTTGGTCTGCATCACACGTGGAGCATCTGAAGACTCTGAACCAGCCAGTTGTTATTCCTTCTTTTGACCTTCTGGTTCATTTTTTTTTCAGCGGAAAAAAACAAAGAACGCCTAGATCTTCCGGTTGCTTCAACTTGTTGAGGAGCCGACTTCCTCAGAGCACACGCTGGTCTATCATTTCCTCCGACATAAACTGACCACTTCTTATGGCATAAGACTTATATCGAAAATTTTCATAAACCACACCGAGAATTAATCGTTCAGGCACTTGAAGTCCCCTTGCAATTGACGTAATCGACGTTCCACTAGTTGAACTTGTTCCGGGTTTTTCTTGCTGTCCGAACGTGATTTTTTACGTTTCGAAACAGGGGAGACGTCGTCGCAAGAATAATCCTCGTTGAGAACCTTATGAACAAACTACCGGATGACTTTCAAAATGCGCGATATTTTGAGATCACTGTGGTCTTCATATTTGGTAACAATCGCTGCCTGTCTTTTCATTTTCTGTGCTAGGTATTTAGCTGACATTGTACCCGGGAAAACCTTAAACATCTGCTATCAACGCGGTTTCAACTCAACAATTCTTAATAGTTTCCAATGATATTGATCTCCAGGCTACTTAAAGAATTTCTCAAAGTTTCTTTTTCAATGTTGGACACTGTCTTCGAACCTTTCTGTTAAGTTCGTCCCAAAGCAGCGCTTTGGGTTGTGAGGTCGGATGATTGAGCAGACCATTTCATATTTGTCAGTGTTCCTTATTCTTCTTGATCCATGTACCCTCGGCAATGCTTGGAATAATTTTTCAGATCATTATCTTGCCTTAATGTGAATTTAGGGCTTATTAATCGTAAAACCCGATGGTAAAGTGTGTTCTTCTAATATTTGTCTGTACTTCTCCTTATTCATGATTCCATCGATATGGATGAGGTATCCAACAGCGTCGGAAGAAAAAAATCCCCAGATCATTATTGAATCATAGCCATGCTTAATTGTTGGGACCACACTGCTGGGGAGCATATTTTCTTCAGCAGACCGCCGAACGTAAACTCTCCTTTTTTGTCCTAAAACTTCAAATTTGAACTCGTCCGTCCATGAGCCTTTCGATCAGTCGATTGATGTCCAATCCTGGTGCTCTCTTCTCCAATCTAGCTGCTCACTTTGTTTTGAGGTCTGCTACTACACTGTGAAGGCCTGCTGCAGTTAAATGCCTTTTGTCGTTGTTACTGATATCTGCTTTGAGTGCGAACGGTTGAACTCCCTCGTGCTTATTAATTTTATAGCCTGGTCCTCCTGCTTTGATGTTTTGATGTTAATAAGGGCCTTCCGCTTCTCTTCAGAGTCGATGATTCTTTAATACGACGTATGGTATCGTGCACTGTAGACTTCGATATTTTAAGCTTATCTTATCAAAGTTAACGTTCAACTTCACTTTTTTCCTTCTTTCTTACTTTGTATATTGAAATTTGAAGACTAACTGGCGCCGGAAGAATACGCAACCTGCTTTTATAGTTGGAAAACAAACCTGATTTTTCTAGTTTACCTTAATTCCGCTCCTTTTTCTTAAAACCGTTTAGCTGTTTTGTACTTATTTTAACTCCAAGTGGTAGCCACCAGGGTATTGTTCACCCAGACTTGGCTTGCCAAACTTATAAGAGCGAGTGTTGATCAAGAGAAAACAGCAGCACTATAAACATGTCAGCTAACTATTTCCCTCGATGGAAACAACGGTGTCGTCAAACTTTCCAGAACGGAAACAACACCTTAACTGGGCTACTTCGACATATTCAAAGCTCAGGTTGATAAGATTTTTTCATTTTTTAGTCAGGGTCTTGGAAAAAGATGGTGGCGGATGAGCCTTTAAAGAGGGCCAACGGCAGCGCTCACATCCCCGAAGTGGGTTACTGACATCGTTTTTTAACTGGCGCCTCGTTCTAGCGTGTCAACAATGAACCTGACCCTCTAGGTTGAGGGTTGTGCTGTTGGGGTAACTTCTCTACCACGGAAAACAAATATAGTTTACATACACAACATGCCTCGGATAATGGACCCAATCATAAAGCAACACGACCCGGAACGTCAAAGGACTACGAACTAAGAGTATGCATCTGAAACGTAAAGTCAAAAGACGTCGACTACACTCGCTCGGCCACATCGAGCAAATGGACAATAATGCTCCAGCTAAGAGGATCTTCGAATCCCAGCTCCCAGATTCTAGAAGACCAGAGCGCTTGGTCTGGAAACTGAAAGCAGCGTGCCGTGGATCGGAGGCTGTCGTGTCTCAGGCAGGGACTCTTCACGAGTTGGGAGCCCATTAATAAAAAAACAATTTTTAATTCCGCCCACAGACACGCCCACTTTTCAAAATTCAAAAATTCAATTTTGTTCAATATTTTTGTTGGAAACTGAAAATTTTGTTTGAATAGAATATTGCAGATGTTGACTTTCTCAACATTTTGTCCATATATTGTACATATCCATGCCCACTTTTTGGAGGCGTTTTCTTAAAAAAAAAATAAACATTTATTGCATTTTCAAAGCAATATGGTGATGCCTGTTTCTTATTGTGTATATCTCATCAGAATCGGTTACCAGCAATGTATCGCAAATATATCCTCTGAATAGGAAGATGTTATTGCATTTGTTTCAACTTTTTTGCAACGACACGCCCACTTTATTCGAGATGTACTGGAAGAGAAAGGGTATCATACAATCCGTTTCAAATGAATTGTAACTTTCCCGCATGTTTTTTCGTTGATTACATTTTAGCAGCGAAAGTGTTTTTGATTACCATTGCAGCTATAAAGGCGTTAGTGAGATCTGTTTGTAGTATTTTCCATACCGGCTTAGCTCAATGATGATACTCACTTTAGCAAAATAGCAACATTTCGGCTTTAAATTTACCTACCAAGTGCAAAAATCCAACTAAGTACTCTCGCACAATTTAAACCCGCTTATTACCAACCGAAAGCAGGTCCCGCCTGAATAGGTGTCTTCAATTCGAAACACCAAGGTTTTGAAGCATGTGGTCGCTTCGTCAATGCTTGAATCGTACTCTTACATCAACGAGTAAGTCAGGTGTTCGCTACGCAGAGATTATTCTCGAGAATCCTTTACTTTTCAATATAGTCGACCAGCTCAATAGGACCTGGATTAAGTTGCAACATATCACATTTAATCACGCACCTTTATTGTGTGAATTATTGAGTTAAAACTGTGTAATCTTTAGTGTATCTGTACAAAGGGACCAGCTTGCCCGTACGTATCTGACGATTTGTTCTATTAAGAAATCCCTCTGAAAATAAAAAAACACATAACCTGTCTCACAAGGTACATCATTTAGATGAACTTCCTTTGCATATGTCAATAACACTTTTATTTACTATTCTTTCATATGCTTCCTTGCTCCATCTGCACAGGATATTAGCATAATCCTTGCTTAACTTTGGTCAAATAAAACTTTCACCCCCAAGACGACACAATGGCAAGAGACTAAAGCGCTTTCTTCCAAGTTCTTCAGATGATTTTGCAAGATGTTGCCGTCTGACTGCATTTTGTTGACATTGTATGCTCTTCCGATGATGATATCCCTCTTTGCTCGTCCTTACTAAGACAACATAGACTTCCTGCTAGAAATACCGTCGAAAAGCACTCCATGTAAACAAACAAACCACTAAAAGCCAACGACTTGTGAATGAGGAAAAGAATACCTAACTGCTCACTCCCTTAAAAAAGGATCAATAGACATCGTTGCAGCATCCTCGTATGTGTAGTAAATTTAAAAAAATCTATTTGGCTGTGTGAGCATTAGATGAAATCATTAACTTTGAATCTAACCGGCCGGCGGCGAATACTTAACAAAACTTTGTTGATGTTCATACCGCAGTCTTGTTTGTTGTACACATTCTTGACGTACAGTAGTTGTCCAATATAGAGAGCAGTAGTAGACAAGTTTGTGTTTTGTTAACAAAATATTATCAGCAATCAACATTTCAATTACATTGCGAAGCTGATAACGCAAGTGGAGCTACTTGAAAGCGAGAAGGTTCTAAAGAGGAAATCAGTGAGCAGGTAATCAACTCTGTTTGGACTTCAATTCAAATAGTTTTGAGTAAGTGATTTGTTTCTTATGAAATTTTCTGGAAATTCTATTTCTATTTATGATCTACTATACATCAATTCAATTTGCTTGATTAGGGTTTTAATTGTGATGCAAATAACATTTGAAATTGTTCAGAATGTCGACATCGACTGAATGCAAATATGCGCTAGAGATACTTGATAAGTGTGTACGAGTATGTATCTATAGTATTTACAAAACTCTGTACCTAACCATAAAATGTTTCTTTGCTTGCACCTACAAGGCAAGTATTGATTTCCTGAAAATGTTTGATCTCGAGATTTCGATCAAACTTAACATTACTATGATACAGAAATTCAATAGAGTGGGTCTCTCAATTCTGTCTGTTCGCACGACTACAACCAGATCGGCTGGATGTATTTTCTTCAAACTTCAAAACTCAGGTCTTTCGAGGCGAAATCGGAATTTTCTCGAAAATTGCTCGAAAATTTATGACCAAATGTGATTTTTGACTTATGGTGGACATATGCTTTCAGATGGCGTACCATGTTTTCGCCAAAAATACGTTTACACCATCCTCTTACGCTAAAGCCCGTATGATACTACATTTTTTTTCGCATTTTTAATTCATTAAATCATGTTAAAATGTCAGCTTTGCATGAAAGAGACAACAAGTTTTTTTTTGGAAAAGAGAAGCCATTATTTTGCAAAACAACGCAAACAGTTATAATTTGTTTTCAAACAAAATTGACAGCAGCAAAGGAGAGATGGCAAAAATTAATAGGGAGGACAAATTTGTGTTTTATTTAATCGAGGAAGTGCCACAATTTATATTTACAGCACTCAAAATAAGAAAATCTTCATCCATTTTGCAATTCAAAACAATTTAATTTTGAAATGTTAGAATTTAATGCAGAAATGTCAAAAAAAAAGCTGCCAGTGGCTGAAGAATGTTGTTTGAGTTACATTTTTAATGCATTTTTTTTTGTTGACATTTTCACATTTATAAGGTTAGTGCGTACTCACTCATACCTAAGGGAAATTTCAGTAGTGAATTTGTTGCACTCCTCTAGTTTCATTTTCAGCGCATTAAAATGCGAAAAAAATGTAGTGTCATACGGGCTCTAACGTCAGAGGATATTAATTCTACAATGCCATTCAACTTGCAAATAAAACAAGAAGAGGTTCAGCAATTTTCATTAAAGAAAACATAAAACACCATCAAGATATAAAAATAGGGGAAGAGTACCTACAAGTTACTACAGTATAAACCTATTCCAAATGCTTGGGTGCAATTTCATCATTGGTGAAATTGCACCCAACTTCAATGTCAAACACACTTTTTCGGTGTTCCAGGCTAATGAACCTAAAAGGTGGACTATTACTTTAAAGTCTACTTATTGGCCAACAGACGCAAACAAAATATCTGATATTAAAGATATATTCGTCACGAATGGCATATCTCAGAACTGCATATACAGGGTGGGCCATTTAAACCTTCGGGATGTGTTTTGATAATAATTTTAAAAAAACAATTATTTGTTGTGAAGTCATTCGTAACTTAACCTTTTTCCCAGTCTACTCTGGATAATTTCCCATCCAGCCATGATGACGTTACTAAAGTTTGTGTATTATTGTATTGTGTGGTCGGTTAGAGTTGCTGACATTATACGGTTTGGTACACCAGCACCCCAGTTCTTTTAGTCTGACTGCACTACATGCTGGTGTAGTGTTACATTCAGGGCTTCGGTAGGGAATGTTCTCATGGCCCCTGTTGTGCCTATAGCCACCGTTCTTTGCACTTTGTTGATTAACTTGATGTTGTAGTCTTTTATACAGAGAGCTTGTCGTAGAAGGCGACTAAGGGGAAATTCACATCCAGGCAATTTTTAAAATATCCAGGTGAGCCTAGCGACACATATACCATCTTACAACTGTCCCGCAAGTGTGCATGCGAATCCGTGGGTTAACACGACTGGAGATCACCGGTGTTGTAAAAGTAAGATCAAACATAAATCAAAAATCAGGAGCATGCACGTGTCAAAATCAAAAAAAAAAAACGCTTAAACCCTAGCATAATGGAAAAGTACGCTAAAAAGAAAAGCACTCCCCCACCAGGCACTACCAATGTTACGCATGGCTGTGATCCTGGGGCGAGCAGAAATGCTCGGGTCAAAGCTATTCGGTTTCCGGGGGATAACAAAATAATATAACGGCTTAGATGTAACCAAGAGTAGCAAGTTGGAACCTTGGAAGTATGAGTGGTCGCAGCTACGAGCTTGATAGAGCACAAACGGCTCGGTTGGTGTTGTTATGTTTTTCATGAACCCCGTCAAAAAGTCAATATCAATCAGCGTTCCTACACAATCGCGCAAAAAAGGCTGACCAAAAAACAACTGGATACACAAATGCAAAAACACCAGCATTCGATTGGCCTCAGTGACGAAGTGATCCGAAACCGGGGAGCATGCCGGTACTTCCTGAGGTCAAACCGGCAAACCCCACAGGCGGACCAGTGGGGATGCAGTAAAGTGGGAGGGTTGTGATCCTTCTACTTCAGATCATAACTTCGCCGTAAGAAGAAGAAGAAGAAGAAGTTGTAGTCTTTTCTTAGAGCGGTCTACCGGACTAGTGACCCATAGGAAAGTATATGATGTGTCATTGCGGTATACATCCATAAGACCATCTTCGAGCGAAGTCCTCACTTCGCGACCAAGGTTTCGCTGCAAGGATAGAAAGCCTATGTTAAGCTTCCAGCTCAACTTAGGGTCAAGTACCACACCTAGGTACCTACCGCTGGAGCATAAAGAGAGTAATTGGTTATTTACCCGTGGGGGCGTGAGGGTCAGTATTTTGTTTTTTGTGGTAAAAAGCATCAGTTTAGTCTTAGATACTAGAATCAACCTTAATTCTGCCTCTCTCAAACCTTGACAGGATCTTGTTGATTACCATATGCCATATAAGAGTAAATATAACCCCTCCCTGAGGTGTACCTCGATCTGCGAATTTGGTTAAACTACTGTTACCGAGGGTCGATTAAATAATTCTGTTGTAGTTCTTAGCATGGTCACTATCAAATGGTTAATGAACTCTTCCACTCCTAATTGAATTAGAGCTTCCTGAATCGATTCAATACGCAAGTTACTGAATGCACCTTCGCAACTTCGTGGAGAACCTTCCCTGTAGAATGCTGTTCATAGTCTGCTGGCTTCCACTGCGAATGGTTTTTGAGCGATTAGATTTTAAGGGATTGTCACGAACACTGTCACTCACTGCGGCGATATTTTTTGCGTGACAGGTTCTTTTCGATGACGCACTGGTCTTTGCACATCCAACACTGACCTAGTTCTATCGAATTGTTCACAGTAGTATCACATTTAAATTGTAACCTTTTGTTGAATCACTCAACCAATGATACATCCAAAAGAATATTTCTGTTGGAGCCCCCACTCTTCCCAAAGATTTGACCGCAAGCGTTGTTCTTGGCTCGTTGTTCAAAGCTGAGTTTTGGATCTAAAGGGTGGTTAAATTTTAAGGGCCGATGTTGAATGTGAACCACACCTAAACGTCAAGTTTTTTTTTTGCATTTCATTTGACATTTCTCAATTTCAGACTAACTCAATTTGAACCATGGAAAGATACACAATCGAGCAACGCGTTAAAGTTATTCAGGCTTATTATGAAAATTGGCGTTCAAATCAAAATGCATCTCGTGCATTTCGTGATTCTTTCGGTCAATTTAATCGTCCAAATGTGCGTACAAACGGAAAAATCGTGCAAAAATTTGTGCAAACCGGGTCTGTAGGAGATGTGAAAACACCAGTGCATGCTCGAACAGCTCGTACTGCAGAAAATATTGCTGCTGTTCGCGATAGTGTGGCTGAAGAGCCGTCCACCTCAACTCGTCGTCGTGCCCAACAATTGCACCTCTCATGCTCGTCGTTGATGAACATTATGCATAAAGACTTGCATTTACGCGCTTACAAGGTGCAATTGACTCAAGAACTAAAGCTTCTTGACCATTTCAAGCGTCGTCAATGGTCACAATGGTGGCAAGAAATGGCAACAGTGGATGATCAATTTTCGAAGAAAATCATCTTCAGTGATGAGGCACATTTTCACCTCAGTGGATTCGTCAATAAGCAGAATTGCCGCATTTGGGCGAATGATAATCCAAGAGTGATTGTCGAAAAACCAATGCACCCACAAAGAGTGACTGTTTGGTGCGGTTTATGGGCTGGCGGCATCATCGGGCCGTATTTTTTCCAAAATGAGGCCGGTCAGGCAGTTACTGTGAATGGTGTTGGAAGATATGGATGGGGACGATATATGGTTTCAACAGGATGGTGCTACTTGCCACACAGCTAACGAAACAATGGCTCTTTTGCGCGACAAATTCAATGGCCGTGTTATCGCACGTGGTGGCGATGTCAATTGGTCGCCAAGATCATGTGATTTGACACCGTTGGACTTCTTTCTTTGGGGTTATTTGAAAGAAAAGGTGTACGTCGATAAGCCAGCAACAATTCAAGAGCTAAAGGATGAGATAATTCGGCACATTAACGGCATAAAACCTCAATTATGCCTCAGCGTCATCGAAAATTTGGACCATCGGATGGAGGTGTGCCGCCGAGGTCGCGGCGGCCATTTGGCCGATATTTTGTTCCATACATAATTGAACCATACCAATATTATCATAATAAAAAGAAATGACAGTAATTTCCTAAATAATTTGTGTTTTATTCAAAATCAACATCGGCCCTTAAAACTTAACCACCCTTTAGTATAACTCTTACGTACCTAGTGCTGGAGACTAAAGTAATGAACTTCTATGCAGCTACCTCGATGAGAGATGATTAAACAAATTCGGCTTAAATATTTTTGAAAGCATCTCTGTGAATAAGAAGGCAGCTAGGATGCATTACTTGTCGTGAATTGTCTTTTTAAGCATTCCCACTCAGTTAGCTCTAATAAAGCTTTACTGCAGGCATCATAGAAAGGTGATATGCTTCTCCAAATAGTTCCAAAAACATAGTATCCATTAAATAATTATATAAATAAATAACAGGTACCCATACCAAAGTAAACCCCAAACAGAATTCCCTTTATTCTCTCTCGGCCAGTCCCTTACAACATCAATAATTGCGATAAAAGTTAATTATCCAGCAATAAAATTTGTTTTCTGGTCTGATTACTTCCTAGTCGACTGAATCCTTCCTACTGCACTATTCCAATCTTTTCTCCTAACCTTTCGAATAACCAACTCACATGTGCACAGGGACACCACAATTGGTAAATTCGGACGCAACTGGATGCAAACTATGTACATCATCCTCTGTGGCCCATTTCAATTTGCAATTGTTTCCATCTGTGGACTCAATTTTTAGCATTCCAAAGCCTCTCCCTCTCTCTCTTGATGATGCCCAAACGGATGTACACTGTATCTATTCAGCAGACCAAATGCAAACAAACTCCCGATAGTGCATCCAATCGCCTTTTGTTCTGCCGCTTCATTTGGCTACACCAACGATTCGTAATTAAAGCGAAAATTTATCGGAACTACCATGCTGTACAATTCCACAAAGGATATTCCGCTGGTTCGTCGCTCTGAATTGGTCTCGAAATTAATTTCGATTGTGCCTTGGGGCAGCGGGCCACGTTAAATTCAACGAAACTCTAACGTCTAATCCGAAGCAATAAATGTCTAACAGAACGCACGCGTTGTGAATTTCAAACCATCACACATTCCACGCAGCGCGGCAGATTCTGTATGGGTGAACGTGGAGTCTTCAGAAGGGGTGCTGCGCTGAGGTAACACCCTATCTAACACGCAGCACAAACGAACTCAATAATAGAGATGAGGAGGGGGTAGGTAGTCTAAAAAAAAGGTCCTTTACGAGCGAAACACAGCCATTGTTGCGGCAATAAACATCTCGCATCCTTGTAGCACCAGAAAGGTATGTGCAGGATACTCCTCCTTATCGGTAGTATCGTCACCTGAAAACGCTATAGGGTCCCGCCGCCATACCGTTAAGGACCCCCCGACAATAGGAAACAGAATGACGCTGTTTTGTTTTGAATTTTATTGCCGGCACTCGGAGAATTAAGAATTCCAAGACTCTGGTTGCCTTCTTAATTGCTTCCATTAATTGCGTCATTTCGGGAGTTTTAAGTGTCATTAAACTGGGGGTGTGGCAATTACTGACAGAGGGAGGCTTGGAACATTATTGCTGTTGTTCATGTTGATGTTGAGTTGTTGTTTCGATTTAAGTTTCTGTGTTTTATTCCATCGGAGGTGGTTGGTATGGCATGGCACACTGATGGACGCACGATGAAAAACTGAAGCTAATTTTCAGAGTCGTTAATTCCTGGGCGGTATAAAATTTATTGCGACATCGAAAAGTGGTTGCGGGATTTAAGGCTATTATGTATATACGGCTACAATGTGTTAGAATGACGAGTGAGATACAGTCGTCGTTTGCTGAGGTCAATTTATAACGGTCGTAAACGTACGCTCATTTTATTTGTTTGAGATTTCAAAACAAGCCAGATTTATAAGGCCGTCCATTGTAGGACATAGAAGTTCTGTTGGCCATAAGTCCCAGCTGCGAGTTGTAGAAATATTTACTCATAAATGTAACCTGCCCACTCCGGTCGATCTATCAATCAAGTTTCCCTTACCGCAACATGTTTGCAACCATTCCCAGTGACACCTGCGAGACAACACTGCCTCAATAGGCACGAATTTCTAATTCGACTACTCTGTTGGACAATCCAATGAGTTACCCGTACAAACAATTAACTTGGCTTTCAAAATGATGATTAATTAGGCGCAGCCAATACGTATCGTCGATGGTTGCATGGAGTACTCGTACACACCAGCCATTGCAGAAACATCGACAGAACTGGTTCGTCCTCGGCGTCTGAACCCCACATGCAAATGCAAACTTCATGTCTGCATCTAAACCCACCTAGACGACTGATTTGTATTTTGTTTTGTGTTTTAATTTTCTTTGAAGTAAAACAGGTAAATTGGGCGCTAGATTACGGACCTGTTATGGGCTAATTTCTTGCCAGCCAAAGAATCACAAACAACAGCGCGCGCAACGATTGTGACATAACCTAGGACGATTGACGGAGATTGGCGACTGAAAATTGTTCGTTGTTGTAAATCTAGGGTATGTCAGGTGTTATTTGACTTTTGAAACGAAGAGGAATGTTACATATAAGTTACAGGAGACGGTCGAGTTTTGCGTTTGATTAGAACATACTTTACAATACTTTTCTCCAGATAGCACGACCTTGCCACCGAATATTAAGTTTGCTTCATCAGTACAGTGCCTCTGGGATGGATCCACTCTTCGGGCCAGTGTGCCGCTTCACATTACCAGCCATCCTAAGCAGTGAAGGCATATCTTCTTCATTAGATCAAAAGGTTCTACTCTTCTCCCAGTTTTGTTACCCCGTCATAAGTGGGAAGGCTTAATTAGGGTCACATGCACCGATTATGTCAGATAGCTACGACCACTGCAACGTAGACTGAAAACCTATAGAGACACAAAATTAGTTCCTCTAAAAAAGTTAAACAAATATTTGCATTTTATTTGGATCCCAAAGGTATAGCAGAAGGTTTTGAAGAGATCATACAGGAAACCTGCTGAAACGACAGCTCGAGCGGCTAATGAAATCCAGAAGAGATAGTGATGGACAACGCGAAAGAGCCTAAGGGCGTGTGAGTTTAATTTTCAGCACAGCAAGACACAGGATCAGGTATGATCTAGATACTCTGTTGAAGATGGGATGGATGTTATAGAAGCCTTCAAATGCCGGTCTTCCCGAGAGCTTATCCACGTTTGGCATTAGGTTAAAGTTAGGTCTTTCCCTCGCAGTAGGCTGAATTTAACAGGGATATGAGTTGCAAGGCGGAGGTTCACATTTTTTGGTGGGTGGTGCATATAGAGCTCCGTTCATGGGACATGCTTTTGCACATCCATATCTGTTGAATGATTCAGGGCGTACGTGATACCACAAAATTACCTCCATCTTTGTGGTTTTTCTAACTCCCTCTATCTGTTGACTATTTTAAATAAAATTCTAAAGTCAACAGTCAGTTGCTTGTTTTTATAGTAAAATTTCCGAATGTTGTTTCGGTCGAGGGACTCTTTCATTTCCTTCAGTTGTGGGAAGCATGGATGATCCTTCTACGAAATATTTTCTTCTCCTCCTTTCTTCGGACACGGCTCTTTTATCTTCCTGCTCTTGTTCTTTAAAGTTTGCCTCGTCAGTCACTCTTGTTATATATACGCTGTCTTAACCATAGTAAAAGATACTTTTTTTTCGCGTTTACGAAAAATCAAGAGTGCTTTCGTCTGCGAAGGAATGATTGAGTAACAGGATATAGTTTTATTGACGTAAATTAGAAAAATAGTTGGAGAAAGTACTGAACCCTGAGGAACACTGGCATTAGTGGAGAATGATGTAGAAGTAGGTACATCTACCACTTCATAACCCTCAATCCACTTCACGAAACTGTCATCGACATCATGAGTTTGCAGCTTGTTTTTCAAGGGGCTATGGGCGGCACACCCTATCGAAGCCCTATGGGGCTGGTATACCTGGGATATGCTAGTATGTCAGCGAATCGATTAGGTTCTGTTATTGATTCAACCATTCAGGTTGCTTTGTGGATAGAGGAAATCAAGTCCTACTTATCACACTTGTGCAAAGTCGTTAAGTCGAAAAGTATTGCTTAATATCGTGTCTTGAAGGTTGTGCTTACCGATTTTGATATTGAATTCTCCCAGTACGATTTGGACATCATAACTTGAACAGGCTCTGTAGTCTCCATCCAGGAGACCATAAAATTACGTACTCTTTGATAAGGTTCCCGGTGTCGTCGGTAGGGGCTGTTGTTGCTAAAGTCAAAAACTCTTGACCGCAGTCGATATCAGAATAAAGTAGGTATACTCGTATGAGAATGCAGAATAACACTGAACAAAGGGTTGGACACTGAGCGAAATTTCGACCAGAAGGAACCCCACTCCCGGACCGAAAAATCACTTGAGAGACAGAAATTCACAGAAAAGCCACGAAAAAAAGAAAAAAATAGAGCTATGGACAAATTTAGAAAAAAAAAGAATTGTGACGTTTGAGGTGACAGCAGATGTCAGAACCTGGGTATGTTCAAGATAGTGGTTGATGCAGCGCTCCCATTCGACTAAATAACGGGTTGGATTACATTGATGACCAAGGTGAAGAAACAATGGGAAATAGATGGAAACTGATGGGGAATCACAAGGAGCACGTGTGTAATGGAATGATAGCATCCGAAGCATTGAAAAGTGGCTGGAAGGTAATTGGAATTTGCATCCATTTTTCTTGGAATCAGGAGCATGCGGGATGGCAGGAGAGGACGGATAGATTTCAGTGGAGAGTTGAAATGATTTAAAAAGGGGGAATGCTTCACGAAAGAAGACTTTTTGCTGATAGATAATCGTTGCAAACTTAATAAGCCCTGACAGATAACTGAAATGCGCATGAATGGACATATCAGCGGAAAATGCAGAACTAACGGAAAGAGGAAGGACAGTACAACTACTTACTCTGCGTTTTTTTTTTTCGCTTTTATAGCTTCACAACACCCTCACAGGAACTGTACCAATGTTGAGATGGTGTAGGAGTCGTTTTCTAACGCACGCTGTTCGCTGAAGTTCACTAGCAATGAACGAGTACGTTTGCGCAGTATATGCTCCATCCATCTGACAACCGATGAAACCCTATCTTTTTTTTCGGAGGAAGGTGAAGAATATTTAAAAGGTGAAACTGAGCCCATACTCAGTAACAGTGTGGGATTTCAACTCATTAAAAAAACACCTTCCACTTTATTACCCTTATTCCCGATAGTACCGCCGTCTTGGCATTTCATCGTGGGGGACGAACATCTTTACATATTCACAACCTTATAGATAATTCATCACTCTGTCGCTTTTCTCGTTCGATGTGTTTCAGTTGTGTGGTAATATGCTTTGCATAATCACTCGCAGGACTCTTCCTGTGATTGGATCATATGTATATTGTATTTACTATATTGTCGGGGGTTGGTATTTTCCAAGCTTATTTCTCAGCATTTGACTATCAGTCTAATCGTGGACAATGAAAGAATACATGTTCTGCATCTTTCTGAGCCTGAATGCAGTAAAGACACAGGGAGAATTGTCATGATGGAATCTGTAGCAACACGCCCGAAAACATCCGTGCCCACTTAGTAGTAGGGTTGTGTAGAAGTTTACCTCGCCATGCAGTTTACCATGCCTCCAGAAGCGGGATGTGACAATAGGTCCATCGGCCTTCATTTGATACTCTCCATCGTTGTTTCCATTTCGCTATGCTGTTTGGCCGTTCGCTTCTCCGTCGGTTAACACACGTTCCTGGTTCCTCCTTTCATATGTTTTATGAAACTCCTCTGTCAGTATGTCGATTAGAAGTAATCCTGTAATAACATAGACTGCATCTTCTGATATTCTGCGAAATGCATACTCTAATTGCACAAAGACTTACGGTATGTCGACTCAATTTTACGCCGGTATGACTTAATTTTCATAGCTTTGGCCCAAAAGTCGCCGTCGACTGTATCTCGGCCCTCCATGATTTACATGCATATGAGTGCGTTATATACTTGAGAAGATTTGCCACTAGCATATTCCAGATGTCCATTAAACGAGAGACCTGAGTCAATCATGAAGCCTATGTATTTGATGGCGTGCTTCTATAGTAAGAGTGAATGTTTCCCTCACTTCTCTGCTACTGATTAGTACCGCTACACGACTATGGCAATATCGTCCGCAAAGCTCATGATTGTAGCTTCTTGTGGTAAAGGCAGACTGAGTATTTCGTCATTCCACAGAAGTGGACCCAACACCGTACCCTGTGGCATGGGTGATGGTATAATTTATATCAGGATCCTTTTCCTTAGTTAATTATCCGTCACTGTCGTCATGATGTACGTGGGTACCCTCATATTTCGAAGGTTTTCCAAGATATACTTCCAGTTCGCAGAGTTGAATGCGTTTCTTACGTCTAACGTGATACATCTTCTGGCTTCATTGGCTTTCTTCGCTGAGTCAACGACCAATCGAATAGCATCTATCATTGACCGCGATCTTCGGAAATCGAGCTGATGTTCTACCAATCCTCCTGCATTTCCAATGGCTTCTTTCAGCCTGTTTGCGATGATACGTTCCAGAATTTTTCCAGCCGTATCTAACACACAGGGTGGTTGAAACGACGATGGATCCCCAGGATCATTACTTTCTTTGGAGATTAGCACTAGTTTCTGTTTCTTCCATCGCTCTGGGAATAATCCTTCACACAGGCATGAGCTGTAGATATTCGCAAACGACTAATCTATCTAACTTAAAGCATTTGCATACAAGTATACGAAAATAATAATCATCGACATGAGTTAGACGTCAAAGGAGCTCCTGGATCAAACTCAACGGAGCATAAGACATAAGCAGACAAATCATATATGTAGCTCGCCGGTATGTCTTTTTGTTGCAAAATTGTTGGCCATGCCAATAGACATTGCGCATGTGTGTAGGATGTTCTATGGCGCTTAGGCGATGATTTGTATCGGCGAAAACGTGACAGTCTTTTAATTCCTAAGTCTCCTTCGGAACACTGCAATTAAACCTGTTGTCTGAGTGCCTGGTGGGTTTTTGTTTCTTCTGGTTCATTTATTTCTTCGGTTAATGACGCCTGGAATTTGTTCGTTTTGTACTCTTGTATAGCCGTATCGTAGGTAGTTGACATCAAATTATTTCTGCCTCAATATGGCCAATTATAATTCGTTGACAGTTGACTATGGTCACATAATGAACTTATGACTCAGACTCGTCAAATCGTCTACAATTAGGTATCTCGTATAAAAGGGAAAGGCATTTCTTTTTCATTCATTTTCAAATCAATCTCTGTCAACACTTAAAGGGGCACTATCAGCACTGCTTGCATTTAACCCTAAATCGCTGTTTATTCCAAATGGATCGCCTCGAGCCCGTATTCATTTCAAAGTAAACAAAGATATGCGGTACGTATGGCCACATGCATCTGTGACAACTTAATCTCGGTCAGGCATACAACATACTCAGTCAGAGGGTGGAGGTGATTTCAAGTTGAACAGACAACCCGACTTGAAGTTTTGTTATGTAAACAGTGCGTGGTCATTGGTCGGTGAGTGTTTCATTTCAAAGCCAACGCACCGTACTCTTGGTGCAACTTAAGAGATTAAGATAAATGGATGTTTTATGGTTCCGATTGAGGCAGTAGATTGTTCATGTGATATAGAAAAAGTTCATTATGCAGTACGTACCTACTAACTATTGGCAACATAGGGCTTATCGAGATCTGTGGTGGTTATTGGAGTTGTTGTGACTTCCTTGTCGGGAATAACGTGACGTATTGTTATAGCTGTCTGATGTCGTGACTTGAACAAAGTTAATAATAAATTAAAAACTTGGTCAAAGGGTTTTGTTTATTGGCTGCGATATGTAGTACACATGTATGTAGGAAAATATGTATATATTTGCTTGGTAGAACCACTAGAGTTCCTTTGCCCAACTACTCCTTAATCTACCTCCATGTAATGCCGACTGGCAGTATGGACAAACTAGGTAAAGATTGGACGACAAACTCCGGTGGAATCCTTGGTCACATGCTTTTCATCCCACAGCATCTGTTCTCTATGTTAAGAGCGTCTTGTTGATGCTAGTGGGGCTCTAAGCAATACTTTCACTTTAGTCCTCCGCCTCCGGCAAAACATAAGCGGCAAGCCATACGTAAAAAAATCAAACAAACGAAGAACAACGAAATGATTCGATTGAACGGCTAACATGAGCACATGTTCTATATGTTAGAATCAACATGCATAGGTCCTACCTCGAAAGTGGCGAAGATAACTAGAACGAATGTTACGCGCGTCTTACGAGTAAACGTGATTTCGATCGTTGCCCAAAGCTTGATTTTGAAATTGTCACCACTGCCAGGTTGGTCAGGAGGAGGAATATAGACCGAATATTAACACAATCAGTGAGCAGAAAGTGACGAACGAGGCAGACCTATTCCTGGCACAGATCCACCATCTAAAGGTTTATAGCCGCAGATCACCACAACAGACGAACATTATCGACTATAGATCTTCTCGATGCGCTGATTCGAACTGCTTCCTAGTGATGGTGAAGCAATGTCCATTGTCACGGTATAATTTGAAGCTTTTAAAGCAGGCCGATGTTGCCACAACCTACATATGCGTAGCATTACCACACAGCCACATCTCGAGTAGTGCTGCAGCACTATGAAGACAGCAATTAGGGACGAAAAGGAGAATGGAGAACGGAATCAAAGAAACATCAAACCATCTGTCATTGGAGCATTATCAACAGAATCAAAAATAGCAAGCTGACTTTACCTGGGAGAAAAGGCACAACCTGGAAGAGTCGGTGTGAAGAAATGGCACTACTGTATCGGTCTTTAGAAACATGTTATTATAAAAGGTGACCCAAAATTCACGCAAGATTTCAATTTTGCACCATTTGTGCGGTAAAGTGTTGCCAACGAAAAAAAAAAAAAAAAGACAGCGTGACAACTGACAGTTCAGAGTTATTAAAAATGGAGTGCTACACGAAAGAACAACGCATTTTCATTGTTGAGCAATGTTTTAAAAATAATTAAGGTTTGGCAGCTACAGTTTACAATTCACGTATAAAATATGATCGGAATAGTGATTAATTCAGGGAGACTGGATCAATTAGTGATCTTAGACACTCTGGCCGTCCTTCAACAAGTCGTTCAATACAGAACATCGAAGCAGTTCGTGAGAGAAAGTTCAGGAACATCAATTCAGCACCATGGTCAAGAATTGGTCATTTCGAGAATCTCTCTACAGCTTATTCTCACGAAAGATTTGCATTTCCATCCATGCAAAGTCCAATTGACTTAAGAACTGAACCATAATGACTACGCACAGCGAATAGACTTCGTTGAATGGATTATGGAACAACAACAAGTGAAAGCAATGAGGCTCATTTTTATCTTGATGGCTCTGTTAGTAATCAAAATTGTCGAATTTGGGGTTCAGAAAATTCACGATTGATTGTTGAGAAACATATGCATCCACAACTTGTCACTGTTTGATGCGGATTTTGGGCTGAAAGCATCATCGGACCATTCTTTTTTGAAAATGCGGATGGTACATGATAATCCAGTTTTTTGTGCCTCAATTGCAAGATATGGATGTGGACGACATGTGGTTTCAACAAGACGGTGTCACATGCCATACAGCCCGAGAAACAATTCAGTTACTGCATGAGTCATTTCCTGGTCGTGTAATTTATCATTTTGGTGATCAGAATTGGCCTCCCAGATTTAACGCCCTTGGACTTTTTTTTTTGAAGTTTAAGATTTCTGCCAACAAGCCCACGACCACGCACACCTTGAAGGAGCAAATTAAGCTCTGTATCAACGAAATTCAGACACATTTATGCAAAACGGTCATGGAAAATTTCGACAGAAGAGTGCGTATGTGCCAGTAAAGCCGTGGAGGCCATTTACCCGATATGCTATTCCATAAAAACCTGCATTTTCTATCAAAATTACTTCTTACGTTAATTCTGGAACACCCTTTTGTTTTGCAAAATCTGAACGCCGCGCACAAGGAATACGCGTACTAATATATACAAAAATAAAAAGACAGGCATACAAAAAACTACAACGAAAAACGTCTAAATAACCCGCAAAAGAGACCAACTAGAGGCGAAAGATAGTTTCGTAGTGCATTTAAGTACGCTACAAAACAGTTCAAGAAAAATAAACCCACATTTAATAAATTAGTTTCGGGAAAGTTAGCCAGTTGCCTGCATTGACAAGTAGTTAAGATCTGGGACTCAGAAACCGGGGGATGGAAAAGAAGTATTCAAATGCCCAGTTTATGAAGAGGCAACTATCAAGCTAAAAGTATAGTGAAGGCAGCCTATAAAGACTTCTTCTTCCATCGATTATTGCCACCAACAAATAGATCAGAATGAGTCAGATCTTTACGTCTTTCCTAGAAGCTGACCAAACTGATAGATGGAGTGCGATGTTGCCTGAGGATCTTGGCAACACGAAGACAATTTGTTGGTTTTTCATATGCGTGAATATTCAATATGACACAAGAAAGTGTTATGCGACCAGCGGAAGTCGGTTTGTCTAGAATATGGCAGAAAATTTGAGGTGATAGGCGGGCTGTAGTCGTATACCCAACAGAAGCGTGAGATTGACCCTATCAGACTGAAGATAAATGTGTCTAAAATCAAAAATGTTGAACCTGTTCACCTTGGTGACAAACTGATAACAAGACCAGCTTAGAGATACAAAGACATACCATCGGTGAAAGTTGCTCCTACTATGGAATGTACAAGTGACTTATTGGCCGATTATCTTTTACTGGTACGATGGGCAGTTACCAAATAGGACCACTGAGCGCGACGGATGCTAAGGAGTATCAAAGGCGGTACACAGGAAGGAATTTGGTTGGAGCAAGGCGCAGTGCATTACTAGCTATTTAGGTAGAACAGGACTTGTCTAACATCTCGCAGCAACGATTTTGGAGAGAAACTGCTATAAATGGAATTATTTGGTCAGGCTAAAGCTCAAAGCATACAATATTAGATCCGAACTTCAAGAAAAGGTGGTATGCGTAAAAATTTAGCCACGAATGGAGATATGTTATGCAAATCTACCTAATATTGCCCACGAATTGAAATAGATTCTTTTAACCATGAGTACTTGGTTACACAGTATTTAAGTAACATAAGTATCTCACTACAATTTAAACATATTCCACCTCAACCATATGGCAATGGAAGTTGTCGGCACCGTAAACACTAAGCCCGCCATTGGCAAATGTTCAAAATGTAAATTTTTATCTTCGTTCTGTGTAAGTACTTGCGACTAAGTTTCGAATCGCAAGGATTCATATACGCCCACAAAATTTCAATAACCACAAAAAAGTAACAACAACAACACGAAGAACAGTAACAGGAGCACAACTATGAAAGAAACATCTCCACTACGGGCAGGCTGGATACACACCAGGACTGGCTGGCGTGTAATTAAATTCTTCAGCAAGGCGTATAAATCACCTGTAAAAACGCCTAATTAAAACGGAGTTGCTTTCACTTAAGAGGCAGCTTTTATCCAGGACCTTCTACCCCCCGTTGGGGAACTTCATGAATATGGATGAGTTGTTGCAGCATGAAGCATGGTTGGCAGGATTTGAAAGGATCACATAACAGTTATCTTTTATGTTTGGTGCGCATTTTAACATGACTTGCATGGTGATATTTTGATGCTCGATATGTGGTTAGAAAACAGTCACAAGGACATGCAAAGACCGAGTATGAGTATCCTTGTAATATTCTGCTTTGTTGTATGATGGAATTTTCAAGTTAAAACTTTTAGTTGAAGTAGATGGTGGTGCATAGTTATTTAGCAGCTGTCGAGAGGTTGAAGTTTCTTAAGGGAAATGTCATCAAAAGAAAAAAAGGTATTTACTTATGCTCAACGTGAGGAGCATAGTCCAGGAAGTAGAATAGTAAGGTTGAAGATATTCAGGGAAGAATAAAAGATTAAATAAAACAGACTGATGAAGCCAAGTAGAGGAATTCAATTACTCGAACAGCTTACAGAGTATTGTTTGGATTACGAAACAAATTTATCAAAGAAATTTATTATCTTCTGTGATAAGGAAATTGTTGCTCCTGGTTGGTATTGAATCTGTAACCTTCTGTTCAAGAAGCCGACTGTCCGTTCACTGCACCATAGCCATTCGGAAAATTGATATGACAACCTTCTGCACATATCGTTGGGAGCGTCATTCACATGCAAGTTAAAGTTCCGAAATTAAAATGGTATTTAGATGTTTCTCTATTTATTGTTTGAGGGCAGTACTCGTATATACTAGTACCAGTCAATTTCACATCGTTTTAAGCTAACAAAATTCTGTATCTTTGAACAAATAGGACAATGAATGAGCTACTAAATTTGGAAAATACCTTTGATAACTCAATAACTCTCTTGCTCCAATCATTGATTCAACCTGTTCGGCATACCCCCGATAAGATTGTTAATTAAGTCCTGTGGAATATTACACTCTTCGAGCAATGCCATCTTAAGCTCTTCCGAGCTAAAAGACCTGAATTTGTCTGCTTCATTTATCTCTCAAGCCTACCCCAAGGTTGATCAGAGGAGTAAGCTGGCCAGTCTAGGGTGTGCAGTTAGACCTGGCGAAGAAATTGATGGGGACGAACGTTATTTTGCATCCGAAGAAAATTGTCGTTTATATAAGAGGCAAACGTCTTCTTCTGAAATGTCCCTTACATATCGCTCTGATATTAAAGAACCGCGTTCTATGTGTGCTCCCAAACATAGGCCATTACAAACCATGACTGACCTTCCACAATAAGCCACGCTAGGAGCGATGTTGCACAGTGCATATCGTTTGCCAAATAGTCTATAGACCTTTCGTCGTTTATCATCTGGCTTTAGGCAAAATTTGGACTCATCAGTAAAGAGAACTCGCTTCTAGTCCTCCTTAGACCAATCTGGATGGTGTGGGGAAAATTCAGCATGCATAACTTTATGACAATAAGCAGGGCGCCCTTCGCGGGGTTGTGTGGCTTCATTTAAGACTCACTTAAGTCTTCTTCTTATGGAAATATGTCGTACTTGCTGAGCTCTATTCCTTACCACAGTTACCGTTGCAGACCTGTTGCTCAGGTTGTAGCTTACCTCGAATCGGTTGTTTCTTTGCTTTGTGGACCTTCACCTGCCTTGTCCATGATTTTTTTTGTAAAACCCAATGTCTCTGTAACGTCTCACGCTACAAAAAATTACGGTCTTCTAAACATTGAGTCCACTTCTTGGTACGTACGTCCAATATCAATTAAAGAGACGGCCTTGGCTACTTGCACTTCACTTAAATCAGGCATAATCGCTTTAATTGTTAACCTTTGGGATAAACAAAATGCCAATAACAATTCATCATCATCATATTTCCTTTAACCCCGGGTGGGGTATAGGGCGGAACAAATCTCTTCCGTCTTTTTCGGTCTGCAGCTAGATATTTCAGCTGTGGCCACGTTTTCCTGTAGGTCGTTGCTTCCGCCAACACTGTTGATCTCCACGTTGTTCTTGGTCTTCCAACCCGCCGTGAATCCTGAGGATTCGATTCGAAGGACTGCTTCGGGATGTTGTTATATAGCTTCCGCAATGTATGACCAATCCAGAGCCAGTTTCGCTGCCTTATCTCGACATCCAACAGCTTTTGAATCCTTTTACGCCACAATTCCTGGTAGGAAATAATTTGCGGCCTGTGAATCTTTCGTAGATGGCGCAGATAGCCTGTAAATTCCTCGTGATGTTTGACGAAACTTTCCAGGTTTCACAGGCATATAAAAGCATAGATTTATAGTTGGATTCGAAGAGTCTTAAATTAGTGCGTAGGCAGATTTGACTGAGTTTATAAACCGGAAACAGAATACCAAAGGCACCGCGAGCTTTATTTGTTCTGCTTTTAACGTCTAGATCCGTTCCGCCATCGAATGATATGAAAGTTCGAGTGTAGTCTCGATTCTAACCTTTATCCGCTCGAGAATGATAGTTGCCATTAGTTTGGAAAAAACGGGCAAAACGGTAATACCAAGCCAGTTATTGCCTTCTTTGATATCTTAATAATCCTTCCCTGGGATATGTTTAATTTTCCCAAATAGCCTGTATTAACGGAAGTAGATTACTAGTCATTGTGGCGGGATATGTTTTCAGGAACTCAGCTGGTCTGCCATCAAGTCCAACTGCTTTGTTGGCTTTAAGGAGATTGATCGCAGTTTGGATTTCTGCAACTGTTGGAAGTCCAGTGTCAATACCCCTGTAAGATCTGCGCATGTCGAGCAACTGGGAGCTCATTGCTGCACTCTGCTCCCCGGAAATGTCATTAAGTAGCTGATCTTCAATTGATAATTGTTTAGAGAAAGTCAACATATATTTTTCTAATGCAATATTTGCGAATATTGAACAATTGTTTTTTTTTAAGGGAACATGTTTCTGGATGGATTCCAAAATCGTTCCAAAAATCTTATATACAAAATTTCGTATTCCTAGCTCAAAATTTAAGGACTAAAAACTGGTGTCATACAGACTGACACCAGGACCACCGGACGACCGGATAGACACAGACATGGCTACATGCCATACCTCAACCTCGACGCGATGAAAGCATGGTACACTTGTTTTTTATATACAAGTCGTTGCCTTGTACTGTAGACAGACCAGTGCAAACAGAGATCCCCTCAGCAGGTCTTTGACAGTTTATGGTGACACCTAGATACTTGTAAGTGTCTACAACCTCAATGTTTTCACAATTGGATCATCTAAAAGTTTTTAAAACGATGCGTGACTCTATGTACATTGGACTGTGGATGTACATTAATTTGGTCTTTGACTCGTTGATCACTAGCCCATTGTCGTGACATCATCTTCCGGCTGCGTTAAATTCGGTATGCAACATGCTTACTGCTTCTTCCAGAGATGGACGACCTTCTACTTTTGCCGTGTCGTCTGCATAGTCAAATGGAACACTTCCTTTCAAACACTTTAGCATTTCATTAGTGTATAGTATAAAAAGTAGGGGGCCAAGCTTAGACCCTTGTGGAACCCCATGCTGCACCCCATATTCACTGCTAGACGAACCGTTTATTTTAACGTGAAATGTTCTATCTTGAAGGCAGTTGAAAAGCCAGTCCAATAGCTTTCCTCTAAGTTTTCCGTGGTTGAGGGTATCAAAAGCTTTGCTGAAGTCCAGAAGTAGGACTAATACGTGATGACGCTTGCTCAGTTTAGTGTTGATCAAATTGGCAAAATTACCGAGGAATTGGATACTTTTCAACGATATCCTTTATTCGGTCTGATATGATATGCTCCATAATCTTTTCTATAGCTGGTAGAATTGCTATTGAACTATTCCCTACGCGCTTCTTAATACCGCCCTTATAAATCGGTCTAACAATTGCCTCTTTGAGCTTATTTGGTACCACTGACGAGTAGAAACTGAGATTGATTAGTTTCGTTAGAATAGGAGCTAGTAATTCCAAGTTTAATTTTAAGTCTATTGTCCTAATACCATTTGCACCGGGTGCATATGGTGGATAACCATACTCTAAATCATGCTGAATTAAGAAATAATCAGTGTCTATGTTTGCTAATCTGAAGGTTCGCACATCCAATACGTTGAATTAAGAAATAATCAATGAATGAGACTTGCAAGCTGGTCCATTTCATTATTAGTTTTACAACATGGAGACAGCTAGGTCCGCCCATACGGATTCGATTTCACGAAAACCTTATGCTTCTTATCAATCATCAATCAGTTTGTTGGAAGCTGTTGCCAATTGTCATACCGTAGAGGCTGCACTCGCTAACTACCTCACCAAAGATGCTGTCCTTAAGAATTTTGACATTTAAGTCCTCTGAGAAGAGTCATGGCATCATATTTAGGATAAGATCCGCATGCTCTGTCCAGAAGACCGCAAACTTTAGTCGCTTATAAGTATCAAATGTTTACTGATCTCATTTACTGAAATAATATTTGTACTCTTAAAGGATATCCTGTTCATACTTGATCCACTATTCTATTTCCATGAAACGAAATCTAAAACACCACCACCTTAAACAGCCAGCAGTCGAAAGTTCTCTGTTTCTCTTTTGCTTTCGGTATTTGCCTTTTCATTGGTACTTTTTTCTTGGAGCTGTCTACATAGATACCATTGGAAGTACATACTAATTTAATTGCCATACCCAAAAGGATACAGCTGGGTAGGATAATTAAATGAAAGTTTGCCTCTGCTTGGCTAAAAAATAATAAAATAATGGCGACATTTTGGTATATTATTTGCCATCATCATGAGGCAGCATTAGTAGTAGCAATTAAGAGAAGGAACAACCATAAATTCTCAAGGACATCATCTTTGCAAATTCCACGACACTTACATACCTATACATACTCGTATCTCCATCTTCCACGTTTCATTTGTTTGGTTAGGATTCGAGGAAAAATACTCCTCAAACTAGGAGCAACAGTGAAACACACTGCCAACATTTAACTAATTCTTGATGGAGTATCGTATCGTGTCGTTGTCGCTCATTAAGCTGTTTGCTTATCATTAGACAGAAGGACGACAGCTGGGATTACCGAGTGACGTCTCCTAGCAACTTGGTCCTTTTTTTTTTTTTTTTTTTTTTGTTGCCATTTTCTTGTGTGGAATTTTTTTTCTTCTCATCTTCAGCATTGTCGGAGGGAGCTTATAATTGAAGAGCATATAATGAGGAGAAATTTCCTGGAAAAAAAAAGGATACAACAGAGTAAATATCATCATTTAGAGAAGCTTAGGAAGGATTCCACAATAATAATACTCGTATGTATGTGCCGTACTCCTACTTCTTATTTTCGTATAAAAATTGTTGATGATTTGTGTTGCGTGCTACGAGTAGTTCCTTCCAGACAGATCTACTACAATATGCTTGTTAGAATGTCTTCATTTTGTGTGTGCCCTTGTTGAGTGGGCTGTTTTGGAGAGGGGGTTTTACAGGAGTCAACAAACAATTGTAGGTGGTTGCTAAGAAACGAACTTTGAATTTACTTATCCCAGTCTAATGTTCGGAAGGGATAACAAGTGGGGAAATATTCATCGTCATTACTGCGAACGGATGATAAGGATCTAAATTTTGTGAGATGATTGTATGTACAAGGATATCCTTGTGATTAACAAAACCGTTAGTGGCAACAATGACGGTTATACTGGTATTGTTGTTAAAACTGTTGTGATTCCTTGTTACTTATCATCATTAAGACATCATTTTGACTTTTGCCTTAATTGGCTGCCTCACTTAGTGAAATATGAAGTGGCAACGTTGAGAGCGCTGGTGTATAAAGTGGTAAGGATTTGCAGTTGAGATGATTGATAAATTTATAATGAGATTATTTTTCGTAGAACTATGTTCGAGTTTTGTGAAAATATTCATGGAAGGATTACAAGTTATGTACGAGTAGGTGTGCGAGACTATTATCTCTGTAATCCTTTTGTAGGGTTCTTTACATTTGGCCGTATGCTTTGTTAGGAAATTTCGAAATACACTTCACTACTGGACGAGTTTAGAGGAGTGCAAAGATTGAGTTATAGTTTGTTTTGTGTTTTAAGGTTTTCTCCTGGTAAGTATCTGCAACTAGAGGTAGAGGAAGAGCTTTCCTAAGATGGGGCGCGTAATTGGAAGGACACATAAACCAACTCGGCGTACAAAACTGGAGGCAGCTAGCAAAGGATCGAGATGCATGTTGTTACTGACCGCCCCGGACTGTAAGCGCCATATAAAGTAAAGTAAGTAAGTAAGAAACGGAAATCCATTTCCTACAAAGCCAAGCACTTTAACTGCAGTAATTGTACTTTCGATCATTCTTTTTTTTAGTTTAATTATTATTAAGCAATCTTATCACCAATGGCGAACGAGAAATGTTATTATGAGTACTCGTACATGAAATATGACAAAAATAGAACTGTGTCCCCAAGAGATAACCATGTCATGGAGAATCCTCCTACTGCCTTGAATGTAGTAAATCACACATCGGATTTGGGGGTGCGGCATCTTTTGTGTACTAGCGTCAACCGAAACCCCCCACAATAAATGAATCGACGACAGATTTAGAAATATTTCTGGTAATGCAGATGGAACTTTTGGCTACCGTAAAAGTACGAAAATCGAAGCATGGAACGTTCGATCCCTGTACGGGGAGGGGGCATAAGTGGAACCAAGTGGAGATCAGACACAAGACGAATTCCGGAATGTAGTATTCCGGTGAAGATGAAAGGGAAGGTGGCCAGTCTCATTTCCTGTGCCGTAATTTCTGCGAGACTAATGTCAGCGAGGTTTTGTTTAAAAATTCGGAACATCACCATTATCCAGTGCTACGTCCGAGGAAGAGAAAACCGTTTTCAATACTCATCTTAGCTCGGTGTACAGCAGTGCTCCGAGAGCCGATATCATAATCGTCATGGGTGACCTCGTTACCCAAGACAAAGCGGGCCTGGAACGCGTAATGGAAAAACATGGCTTGGGGTCTTGTCGACTTGTCGACTTTTGCAACGCACATCGGCTTGTATTCGGAGGAAAGTTTTTTTCCGCATAAGATCTGTCATAAAATCACCTGTATGTCTCCTTCACTTCATGGTGCAACAGCTCTGGAGAAAGTCACTATGTGAAGTTTGTAATGAAAGAAAAGCGGACGTAGGACGTGATCGTCACTTGTTATTTACAAGCTTTAAGTGCAGCGGCGCAGAGTGATAACCAAATTCAACACGAATGCTCTTAATAACCCCAAAATATGCCTAATTTTACCAACACCCTCTAACGGCTGCCAAAATTGGTTTTCGAGGTAAATAAGAGGAAAACTAAGTACATGCTGTCAACGAGAAGGGACACACAATATCAGCGAATTGGACAGAAGATCACAGTCGACGGCTATAACTTTGAGGTAGTAAGGGACTTTGTCTACCTTGACCCTGCTATAAATTCTGACAATAACACTTCAGCAGAAATAAAACGAAGAATAACTCTTACCAATCGCTGCTTCTTTGACCTGGGAGGGCAATTGAGTAGTAAGGTCCTATTTCGAACAACTAAGGAGATTCTATACAAGACCCTTATTATCCCAGTCCTGCTTCATGGCTCTGAAGCATGGACTCTGTCAAAAGTGAATGAAAATATCCTCGCTCGTTTGAAATCTTAGAAATGTACCTACTAGCCTGAAAACATTTCCACCAAAGAAGATGTTGATAACATTGTTAATCAATTTTCTGAACACGTCTTAAATTCTGCCGACAGAAGTATACCCAAAAGAGAGAAAACATGCTATAGGAAAATCGATGGGCATGATCCTCCTCGGCATAGAGAAAGCATTTGATTCCGCCTAGCATAACGGACTTCTATACAAAATGCAAAATTTTTACTTCCAGCTTTTCTCAGCAAAATTTTTCAAATTTTGTTGTCAAATCGTTGTTGTAAAGTGTATATCAATAACAGTCCATCTAGCTTATTAAGTATCCTCGCTGGTATCCCTCAAGGTTCAGTCCTAGCACCAATCTTATACAACTTGTATACATCAGATTTTTCAAGCTTACCAGGATGCGAATTTGCAATATATGCTGACGATACTGCAATACTTTCATCGCATGAGTTCGGTCTCAACATCGAGACGAATCTCAAAAATGCGGCTGAAAAACTACGAGTAAGCGAGTACTATAAAAAATGAAAAATTAAATTGAATTCGGAGAAGATACAAGCTATCTTTTTTAGTACAAATATTGATGAGGCTGTCATAACTAATCCTAAAGACTTAGCTGATAAATTCAATGTTTATTTTGCCACTGTCGGTAAAATAGTGGTGTCAGATAGTTGTGCTGAGTTCACTAAATGTAATTGCTTAACCAATGATATTTCATCCTCTCAGAGCTTCTTCTTTGACCCAATGACGTCTTCTGAGTTGTACAGTATAATTATCTCGCTCAAAAATTCCAACTCTAAAACGATTAATTCCCCCTCTAATAATTTCGTAAAGAAAATAGCTTTGAATATTTGTGACATTTTATGTTACATTTTTAACATGAGCGTTTTCAAAGGTATTTTCCCAGATGACTTAAAAAGCCGAAGTAATACCATTATTTAAGAAAGGTGATAAAACGTCATTAAACAATTATAGGCCAATTTCTTTACTTTCGGTTTTTTCGAAGATCTTTGAAAAAGCTATAAAGAACAGAATGATTAAGTTTTTAGAAAAATCAAATTTCTTCAGTGCGTGTCAATTTGGCTTTCGCACTGGTCTTTCTACTGAGGGAGCAATGTTAAATTTCTGTTCAAATATTTATAGCGGTATTAATAACAAAAACTTAACTGCAGCTCACTTTATTGATATCACTAAGGCTTTTGATACCGTTGATCGCCAAATACTTTTAGACAAGCTGTATAAATGTAGTTTTAGGGGTGCTATGCATAGTTGGTTCTATTCCTACTTATCTGGCAGAGGGCAAAAGGTTAAAATCAATGGTCAACTCAGTTCCAATATGACTATCTCCATAGGTGTTCCTCAAGGTTCTGAGCTTGGACCTATTTTATTTTTGATTTTTATTAATTCACTCTTCTTACAGGAATATCGTAGCAAAGTAAATGCATTCACTGATGATGTGGCATGTGCTTTTCACAGTGACTCTGCTCTAAATCTTTCTGCTGATATAAATCATGATCTGGAAGTTTTAAGCCATTGGTTCCAAATTCATAAATTGGTAATTAGTGAAAAAACCAAAATTATGTTTTTTAATGTGTGTGGCAACGTAGTAGACTATGGACCATTCGTTTTTCATTGTGCTAACTGCAACAGATACAAACACAGTAAAGTTATATGTGAGTCGCAAGATGACTCACAGACATTTTTTGAGTCACGTACGTGCACAAATAAATGTTTTACAATTGAACATGTCAATTCATTTAAGTATCTTGGAGTTTTTCTTGACTGGAAAATGAGTTGATCTGCTCATACCGATGCACTTAAGAAGTATATTTTCGCGGCCACAAGGCAAATTTACTATTTAAAATCCTATTGCTCTCGGGACCTTCTTAAGTGTATTTATTATAGTTTAGTGCATTCGAAGCTTGAATATGGCATAGTCTCCTGGGGTGGTACACATTACAACAAAATATACCCTATTCTGATTTCTCAAAAACACATTATTTGTCTTATTTGTAATAAAAGTCGCTCAAATAATAGTCTAATACTTTTTAGGGGCCTTAAAGTTCTCCCTCTAAAACACTTGCATTGCTATAAAGTTTTAAATATATTTTTTGCTAGATCTGGCTATTTATTGAACAGATGCTCTTCTTCTTATAATCTCAGAATTAACTGTCAATCTCTTGTTTTAGTTTTTTTTTTTTTTTTTTTGTCAACTGCACCGAAATTATTTAATAGCTTACCTTATAATATTAGAAATATTAGAACTGAATCTATTTTCCTCAAAAAAGTAAAACAATGGCTTTTAAACATGAATTATAATGATATTTATGAATTGTTGTTTGTAACTGTATAACTATCTTGCTCTAATTTCTACTGCGTGTATATATTTTTTTTTTGTACTTTTTTTTTTTATTTTGTATCTTTATTTAATGGTATTGTATTGCTATTTTATATATTGAATTAATGGATAATATTTATATATAGAACATTTGTCATGACCCCATCTCATCTTATTATATTCCGATTTATTTTTATTTTTGTTATCGTAGAGTGTTTCTCGCTGCTTTCGCCTCTAGTTCCTTATGAACTATAGATTGCAGATGCTTTATTATTTTATATTATTTTATATTATATTACTAATGTCAGTTATTTTAATTTAAGCCTCAAGAGAAATAAATTGAATTGAATTGAATTAAATTAAAGCATCTAACCAATTGATGATAAATGGACATCAGATAGCTTGGAAGTCATCAGTAAAATATTTAGGTATACATATATCTAGATAAGAGATTAACCATCCAGAAACACATAAGGAAAACACTGCATAAAATAATTATAGCCACTAAGTTGCTATATCCTTTTATTATTAAATTTAACCAATCAAACCAGAATTGCCGTACATAAAGTTATATTTCAAGCGGTCTTACTCCACAGTTGTCAAGTGTGGGGTAAATGTCATATTAAAAAATTTACAATCAACAAAATAAACTTTTGAGAATGATGCTGAACCTTCTTTGACATCACTCAACCTTTTCGATGCCTGGCTATGGAGGAGAAGATTCAACGACGAACTTTATGAGTTGAACAGCAACATCTACCTTGTTAAAAAACTGGACATCAAAGCACCCAAAAGGATCGACGCAGTAAAGAAAGACCTCGCTTTAGATGGAGCGCACAAGTAGCGCACAACTTAGAGTGCGCAACTAGAGGCAGTTGGCTAAGGACCGGGCTAATTGGAAAAGTTTATTGGTTGAGGCCCCCCGAACTATAGCGCCACCTAAATAAGTAAAGACATCCTCTATAGTTTGCAGGATGATTGTCTTGACAGTTCACACATTTCGCTTTCTGTTCTTTATTTGCCTTCACAACTTACAAAGGCAAAGCTTTGATTGCAGTATTTTTGTGTACGAGGGTGGGTCAATAAGTCCCTAAAAATTAACACAAATTGTGTCGTCACCTCAAATTTATTTTTTTTTGTCAAGAATCATCTTGACAACGCATCTGTCAAATAGTTTTGTTGTGGCAGCCATTTTATACACTCGTAGACGCCTACTAGCATTTTCGTTAAAATGGAAAAAAAAGTGAATTTCGAGTGCTCATTAAACACAATTTTTTGCGAGAAAAAACTCTCACGCAAACCAAACAAAAGCTAGACTAATATTATGGGGACTCTTCTCCATCGATTGGAACCATTCACCACTGGTTTACTCAATTCCGGTGCGGTCGTTTAAGCACAAGTGACGCCGAAAGTTCTGGTCGCCCAATTGAGGTTCAAAATCCATGGTTTAAAAATAGACGTTCGGCGAGTGAAAGTGCGCGAGCTTGAAGAGGCCACAAGAGGCTTATCACATGGCTCAGTGATTTCGATTTTACATAAATATTTGGACATGAAAAAGCTTTCCGCAAGATGGGTGCCGCGTTTGCTCACAATCGACAACAAACGCATTCGTTTGACAACTTCAAAGGTGTGTTTGGCGATGTTACAGAAAAATTCGGCAGAGTTTTTGCGCCGTTTCGTAACCGTGGATGAAACCTGGATTCACCACAATACACCCGAAACCAAAACAATGGACTTCTCCTGGTGAATCGAAGGCGAAGAAGGCCAAGGCGGGTTTGTCAGCAAACAAGGTCATGGCGACATTTTTTTGGGATGCGCGCGGTGTTATTCACATCGATTACCTTGAAACGATGTAAAACGGGTAAAACGATCACCGGCGCATATTACTCAGAGCTGCTGGATCGATTCCAAGCCGATTTGAAGCAAAAATGGCCGCATTTGGCGAAGAAAAAGTTCTTTTTCACCAAGACAACGCACCGGCGCACTAGTCAAAGTCGCAATGGCAAAATTGCATGAGTTAGGCTACGAACTCCTCCCTCATCCAGCATATTCTCCAGATTTAGCCCCCTGCGACTATTTCTTGTTTCCAAACATGAAGAAATGCTCGGAGGTAAGAGATTTGGGTCGAATGAAGAGGTCATCTCTGAAACAAACGCTTATTTTGAGGGGCTCGTGAAATCGTATTATTTGGAGGGCATCAAAAAATTGGAGAAACGTTGGATGGTGTGTATACTCGTAGAGCTAAAAGGAGTCTATGTTGAAAAATAAAATGTTTTTATACCGAAAAGAATGTTCCTTATTTCATTTTTCAGGGACTTATTGACCCACCCTCGTATGTAAAGTATGTTTAATTTCAGTTAGTTGTAATGAAATGTGTTATCTGTAAATCCACTGAGTTCTTTGCTTCTTAATCTTCTTCTCTAACCTTTATGCATTTGCCTCCATCAATCGCGTCCATTCCTTAAAATCGCAATACAAACGTAGACCCCACACACATAATTTCCATGGAAAGAAGGTATTTAAAAAAATAATTCATACTTGAAATTTTTAATTTTAGCTTCGTGTAACTGAAGATATGTATCTTCAAAAATTCTGTCACATCGCACGAGCTCATAAAATTCCACATTCGTCCCCTGAACCACAGCGCCATTAGCCTCATATAACCTCTTAATCCCCCAGACTAAGAGTACAATTGGACCTCAACACGATCATCCAAAAGTACACTCGAGTATGTAAAGAATTTTTGTTTACAAAATTCCCTTCTGTCGTTATGGAGCAGAGAGGAGAAAAAAAAAAATTGTACCCCAAACAGAAACATGAAATATTGTTAATCTTGCGATCCTACAATGTCTGCAATTTGTTTAGATTATGTTTATGCGACAGCTGCTTCCACGAACATCCCGAACAAACAAATCCCGGACAACAAAGTTCCATTAATTCCATCCAAAGGATTAAATTCCAGATCAACGCGTAAACATAGCATCCGTTCGCTGAGCTACTACCGATGCGACAGAGGCATCTTTGGGCCACATGTTCCGTACCGAGAACAAAAATGTGCACCAAATGCAAGGTTAGCAGCTCTGCAACAAGCACTGAACGCTTTTGATCGATGACAATTATCATAATCCTCCTCCTCATAAATACAAAGTACGCGCGTGTTTGTCTGTGTTTGAGGGGCAAGTGCGCTCTTTGAAGATTATACAGCGTCCAAATGTCAACCGCATGGGTTGCACATGCACATGAAACGACATTTTCTGATTGTTATGCGCTTCTGTTTTACCCAGTGCGTTCGGATGGATGGAGGCGTGCAGCGAAGGGGGTGCTATTATGCCTAATAACTGTAAATTGATCATTAATCATATCAGAGAACAAAGATAAATAGACTGAACGATAAAAGGCCGACGCATTATAACGATTACGATAGAAGTGTGGAAATTGATCGTTTCCACGAAGTGGGGGCGGCTAAACTGGAGCGGTTAACTGGAGTGGGTGCAGTTGCCCGATATAATCAGCATGAAACGAGCAATGTCCGTTTGGGGTAATAAATAATACAGCGCGAGATATTGTGGGTACGACATAGAATGAGAATCCAGAGAATCGGTAGCCGATCAGAAAGTTGTACTCGTATATGCTGATGGACACAGATCGGATTACAAATAGTCTTTGTTCCGTAACTCACCTTCGAATATCTGAGTTCCTAGTCAGGGCGTGTTACATAGGTACGTACATTCTGTCAAAAAAAAAAAAAAAAATACCGGGAATTGTTCAGTAAAATACAAAATATTGGTTTAATCATCCAAATTTATATTGCCGCCTTCGAAATAGGCGTCGTTTGATGCCAACGAATACTCGTAAACCAGTCGTCGAAACATTTCTTATAGAAAACTTTCCGGTATGGCTTTCAGTTCAAAACGTCTTCTATTAAATTTCAGTTTGGGAACAGCATAAGTCACACAGGGCCATATCTGGCGAATACGGTACTTGGTTGATGACATTCGTTGAGTTTTTGGTCAGAAATACAGGTAAAGGGTGGTTAAGTTTTAAGGGCCGATGTTGATTTTGAATAAAACACAAATTATTTAGGAAATTACTGTCATTTCTTTTTATTATGATAATATTGGTATGGTTCAATTATGTATGGAACAAAATATCGGCCAAATGGCCGCCGCGACCTCGGCGGCACACCTCCATCCGATGGTCCAAATTTTCGATGACGCTGAGGCATAATTGAGGTTCTATGCCGTTAATGTGCCGAATTATCTCATCCTTTAGCTCTTGAATTGTTGCTGGCTTATCGACGTACACCTTTTCTTTCAAATAACCCCAAAGAAAGAAGTCCAACGGTGTCAAATCACATGATCTTGGCGGCCAATTGACATCGCCACCACGTGAGATAACACGGCCATTGAATTTGTCGCGCAAAAGAGCCATTGTTTCGTTAGCTGTGTGGCAAGTGGCACCATCCTGTTGAAAGCACATATCGTCCACATCCATATCTTCCAATTTGGGCCATAAAAAGTTCGTTATCATCTCACGATAGCGAACACCATTCACAGTAACTGCCTGACCGGCCTCATTTTGGAAAAAATACGGCCCGATGATGCCGCCAGCCCATACACGGCACCAAACAGTCACTCTTTGTGGGTGCATTGGTTTTTCGACAATCACTCTTGGATTATCATTCACCCAAATGCGGCAATTCTGCTTATTGACGAATCCACTGAGGTGAAAATGTGCCTCATCACTGAAGATGATTTTCTTCGAAAATTGATCATCCACTGTTGCCATTTCTTGCCACCATTGTGACCATTGACGACGCTTGAAATGGTCAAGAGGCTTTAGTTCTTGAGTCAATTGCACCTTGTAAGAGCATAAATGCAAGTCTTTATGCATAATGTTCATCAACGACGAGTGTGAGAGGTGCAATTGTTGGGCACGACGACGAGTTGAGGTGGACGGCTCTTCAGCCACACTATCGCTAACAGCAGCAATATTTTCTGCAGTACGAGCTGTATGAGCATGCACTGGTGTTTTCACATCTCCTACAGACCCGGTTTGCACAAATTTTTGCACGATTTTTCCGATTGTACGCACATTTGGACGATTAAATTGACCGAAAGAATCACGAAATGCACGAGATGCATTTTGATTTGAACGCCAATTTTCATAATAAGCCTGAATAACTTTAACGCGTTGCTCGATTGTGTATCTTTCCATGGTTCAAATTGAGTTAGTCTGAAATTGAGAAATGTCAAATGAAATGCAGAAAAAAACTTGACGTTTAGGTGTGGTTCACATTCAACATCGGCCCTTAAAATTTAACCACCCTTTACAAAGCTCGATGTGTGCGAAAGGTGCATTATCGTGGTGCAGAATCTAATAAATTGTTCTTCCACAAATCTGGCATTTTCCGACGAATATTTTCTTTCAAATGCCTCATAATGCACAGATAATATTGTTTGTTGACAGTTTGCCCCTTCGAGTGCACGACACTACAATGGTCAAAGAAAATAGATTTCGGCTCGTTATCCAAGCGCCAGTTTGCATATCAAACTCATAAACCCACGTCTCTTCAACCGAAATTATGTATTTCATGAATGTAGGGTCCGAATTGGTTCGTTCAAGCATGTCTTTAGCAACCTGTTTACGGTGCTCTTTTTGAAGAAATCGCATAGCACACTTGAGGTCTACTAACCTAACCAACAGATGTAAACAAAATGGTTGACAGATCGCGCCAAAACTCTATGTGACAATTAGATACATTGGTACCAACTTACAGCTAAAATAATTTTTTAATACCGTTTACGTGAGCTTTTAAAATGAACCGGTATTTATTTGACAGAATGTATATGTATGTACTGTGTCCATCTTTTTATTGTCGGAGGATTGTATAGGTACGTGCGTATATTACAGACCAAGGGTGTTCCATTATTGTTGTAGTATCATAGACACTGCCGGCGAAACAACTGGAAGAAATAGAGGACATTTGCAATGAATGTATCCGGAAAGTGAGGCGGTGGATGGCAGCGATTGAGTTAGAGCACAAAACAGAAACTATACTAGTAAGTTGCATGAAAAGAGAAACAATCACCATCAGGGTAGGCGATTGTTATGATCGACGCTAGGCTTGTTTATAAGGAACACCTTGAAAAAACGTGCGCGAAGCTGCTCGGGTGAGTACAGCCTTATCCAGTGCTGCATACATTATGATGGTGCAGCCCATCAGTATGCAGTACCAATATGGGCCAAAGCAGTGACAATTATGCCTTACGGCAGAAAAATTAACTCCGTCAACCGAATGTGTGCACTGAGGGTGTGCTCTGTATTTCGGACGGTGTCAGATGATGCTACGAGTATATGTATGTGTCATCGCGGGAATGCCTGGCTACCGAACTACATAGGACTTACGATGCCAAAATTCAGGACCCCCAAGCTTCAGTCAAGGATATCAAGCTGGAAGGAAGACAGTGGAGTATGAGAGCATTGCAAGAGAGATAGAAAAGCCTTCCAAGGGAAAAATGGAATATTCGAAAATGGACGCTAACTCCTAACCGGACATGGCTGCTTTCGAGCGTATCTGAACCGGTTCGGGCTCAATGAATCTACCACCTTCAATTTTTTAAATTGCGGAGAGGCCAGAGAAGATGCGCAGGACATATTTTTTTAGTGCTCAAAGAAAGAATTGGAGAAACACCAACTCAAGAGAATATTGTAAACCTCATTGATCACAATATGGGATGCGGTGAAACAGGTTACAATCATGAAGGAATTTCGGCAGTTGGAAAGAGTCAGGAAAAGCAATAGTGAAAATGAAGCCCAGACGACATCTCTCATGGAGCAGAGAACGGAAAATGCTAAACCCATTTTTGAAGCAGCAAACTGGGAATGAAGAGCATAAATTACTAACCAGCCCCGCGAAGTAATACCTAACGGTAGTCCCCTAAGTTTGAAGGGTGTTGTTTAGTACGTAGGCGCGTTCCTGGCATCGAATACTCGTGTTTGAGAATCGTTCATATCAAAGGAAGATTACACATCCCTTGGCGCCGCCAAAAAGTTCCTTTACCAGCTTTGAATTGACATACAGTTTGGGTATTAATATTTCATACCAGCTCGGATAGCCCAGTAACCTTGAAGACACTTTCTTCCCATGTGAAGGTTATCCACTTGCATTATTATGGCTAAGGACTCCGCTTGGAATTCTGTCGGAAAATGTTCCACATGGTCTGCGATCTGCAAGGTTAAATAGAAGTGATTCATCTCAGATCCCCTGCAGGTAAAATGCTGACACCTATGACAATGTATATTTTATTATTTTTATCATTAACGATTTGCGTTTAGAACACAAGAGTAAATCAAATGGACTTGTCCCTCTTTTAATCCTCAACACTTTCCGGCATTTGTAGTACGCCCATCTGTCTATCTGATTCTGCTATCTAGAGGCCTAGGTCCACCATAGATACCGAGATTGGCTGTTGCCAGTTAGAGAGCAGGTGTTCAATAAGTTTGTTGTCTTCCACTTGACATAATATTAAATCACATAGATATGCCATCTATTCACCGTTCAAAAGCTATCGAATATAAAATTGTTCTCGTTAAACTGCAAGAGAATGTATTTTTTTTTTTTCATTGCATCAACCTCTTCATTCAAATTCATTTCAACCCTCTACGACTGTCATTACAATTCAGTCAATAGAACAAAATGACTGCAAATTTGATAATTTTTAGTCTCATAACCGCAAACCATTCCTGAACCCATCTTCAGATCCAATTATGACTTCCTTTGCATGCAAAATACCACCCTATCTTCATGCTTGAGTGAAAGCTTCCTCTCAAGACGTGCACTCGCAGAATAGACAAAATTAGCATCCATCTGAACAGAAAAAAAAGCTTCCAAATATTTACAAGACCATTTGCATAGAGCTACGATTGCCTCAATTTCCGTCACACATCCTTTCCATATCCTGGCGTATTCCGATGTAATCAACTTCCTTAAAGGCATTTGCCTCTCGTTTGCAGTCATGCACCCATGCATGCACACAACGTAGGTACCGTAGTCTACACATTCGCTTAACGATCTGTGAAGATGGAAATTTAAGGAAACAGAGAAGATGCGGTGGAGTCCCTTAAACCGTAACTAGTTTGCTTCCCTCATCACCGATATCAAACTGAATTCTAAAGATGTGTATCTAAGCTTCAGAAACATTCTTAATTCTATTTGATGATATTCAACTCTACAGTTGCAGTCACGTCAATTGCCCATTCTCCAAGGGTAATTAGCCGCCTTCACGCCTTTCAGAGAAACACGAGGACCAATCACTGAACCCGCTGCTTGGTTGTTTGAGTACACGATTCCCGCAGATACCGTGTGCGCGCGACAAAACTTTTTGCCGATTTAATTAAACTTTTCGCCCGTAATTGGATTATCTCCTGTACCGCTTGCTTGCGGTTATCCTTTCCCCAAGAGTGAGAAAACTTCCACAGCAGTTTATTCCGAAACTAAACATTCTCTAGTTAGCACCTGACGTGGCCACATATCGAAAGCCGCAAATTGCACAGGTGGCGATGATGGTGATGGTTCCAATCTTAAGAGGGTGGTTAAGGATTTAATAATTTCTGAGATTCTACGGTAAGATTCGAGGCCGACAGACATGTGATGTCCTTGTACTAACTCCAATTTGAAAAGTTTTTTCTCTCCCCCTGTTCACAACACATAAATCCGAATTCGTTTCATGTGCTATTGAATGTTCAATGTTAACGTTCATTGGAAGGGGTTGTAGATGGCTTGAAGGGACCTTGATAAGGACGAACGAACACGAAACAATGACAGAAACAAAATGTAACAAAGATTTTGTCTTCCTTGTAGTTCAGGGAGAGACGACATGTTACATATCCTTTGAGAGAACATACGAGTATCCAAAAAAGTTGGCAAGCAATTTTCTTTCGTATTCTATGTTGAACGCGGGACCTGGAGGAGGTTTCTGTGTTTTGTTTCTTTTAGGATTTTCTTTGGTCCTTCGATGAAACTAGAAAACTCCCGCGTTGGTACTGTTCATGTGAAAATTATTGCATGCTGGGGGGAATGCCACCTGCATTAGATTGTAGGGGAGACATGAGTTTGTTGAAAATCTATTTGCGACGATGCGGGAACAAAATAATTAAATCTTAATCGCAGATAGCAAATAGACTGCCTAGGCCCTAGGGAAGTGATGGGTACTCTGTGACTAATGTGACAATTTCTAGTTATGAAGTAATTATGTCCCCAAAAGCCCCCCCTCCACACTTTTTTTTACATACTCGTAATTGACTTTGGTTCAGCACTTGTTATTTTTGTGCAGCTTTCTAGATCATGTAAACCATAAAAAATAAGCGAAGTAAATTTATAAGTCTTGCGTCTCCACCACAGGATAGCATTGGGCTCACACCTTAGGCAACCGTGGCACACTTGGGAAAGCAAGAAACACAGCCAACTTCAAGAAGTAAAAATGGCTGAGTATCCGGGTCTCTGTCCTTCCGACATCTAACATTGTGAGTCCAAGTTATTTTGTAATCTTTTAACAACCAGCAATCAAATTGAATATAAATAAAGTTTTATTTTCTACAATCAAAAGGTTCAAAAGTTACAAGCGTGTGACAGACACATGGACAGACGGACTAATGGATTCAACATGGAATCCATTAGTGTTTCGTGGTACAGACCACTAATTAACAAAATCGAACACAGAATAGAGCAATGGTTAAGAGGATGCTCCCCAAGGTGGCATTCTGTCTCCACTGCTATGGTGCATGGTGGTCGACTCTCTGTTGCACACTCAGAATGGTTCTAACGTCTACTCTCAGGCAAATGCGGATGAAGTTGCCGTACTTTCTGTCAGACCATGCTTAGGGACTGTCTGTGCTGGATATGATCGATGAATGGTGCACTAGAAATGGGCTTTCGGTCAATCCTCACAAAACTGAGGTTGTTCTTTTTACGAGAAGGAGGATCTTCACCGGACTGACGCAGTTAGTGGTAAAGGGCGTCACTGTCCAGATTTCCAATGAAGCTAAATATTTAGGAGTAATCCTTAATAAAAAGCTCCTTTGTTCAAAACATGTCAAGTCGAAGACAGTCAGGTGCTTTCGGCAAGACATGGGGCTTCCCTAGCATATGCGTCAATTGTTTGGTGGAAGGAGCTTTCGCGTAAATGTGACTGCCTTTTGCTGCACGGGAGCTTCTCCGAGTATGCCTGGCACTGCTCAATCTACCTCCTCTAGATACTTATATCATAGGTAGTACTATCAAAGCAATCTGTCGTCTTAAGCGAGGTGACTTTTGGTACAACCCACACTGGAGTTTTGATGACCTTGCGCGACACTTATCCTACGACCCATGTCTTATGGATTGCCGTCTGACGCAATGGCACCAGAACTTCGGTTGTTGTGTAAATTTCCCTTGTGTTCAGGCCAGAATCTGAACCAGGAATGAATTATAGCCGAATCTTCACGGATGGCTCCAAAATCTGTCAGGGGTCCGGTGCTGGTGTCTTCTTATATAGATCCCTTCTATAGATCCCTTCCCTACCATTCAGTGTGTCACACATCACGAATGGCTGTGAAAACTAGATTCTCGCTAGCCACGTTATGAATGTATTAGTGTGAAAATATTCCCATGTCTCTACTTTTAATAAAGCAAAGATACGTATTAAGGTTGCAGTAATCTTAAAAAATCATTTCGTCACACATCTAGCTTATGTTAGATTAGGATAGGGTGGCTGTCTGCACCTGTGTACAGGCGTACTTAGACCAAAGGGGGTCCACTGTAATACAACGGGATCTATCGCTATTCCAAATACCTAATTGAACCAACCCAAAATTCTTATGAAGCAGAAGACGCTTCTGACATCAATATTCGCCAAGTTGCCGAAGTTGTAAGAAGAGCCCCAAATAGAGCAGTCTTCTTCTGTACAGGCCTAAGCAGGATCAAAGGAGTATCGTTTTGTTCTCCTCTTCACAGCTTCCTCGGTTGAAAAGAGACTTAGCCCTTTAGGGTGTAGACCTATAGGACAGTGTCCCTTGAGGATACCCATAACAGGTCATTTTAGCAAAACCAATCTATAGACTTTTTCCCATCTAACTAACGCCAGATCTGTCTATATTCTTGACACGTTGATTGCATCCAGCATGGTAAGTGTTTACATGTAGCGAGATGCATACTCAAAGAATGATTTTCCGCCCGAATACTTAGGGTAGTGCCTTTTCTGGGGGAGCTCTTCAGCCTTGCATCAGTAAATGTTAAATTGCTCCATTATCTCTGGAGGTACGAGCGGAAATCTCGACCGGCCTTTGAATTAAGTGAGCCCCAGTATTTGGAAGCATCTGAGTAGAAGTGAACTAAATCACCATCGTTAACGGAACCGTTTTCAAACTCATTACAGGCGGGATTAAATCTCAGTTTCAGTGGAGTGTAGTCGGTGTCGTTGAATGTAAAATAGATCAAGGATCGATGATCCTAATAATGTGGACCACATTGAGGAGGCTTTTAGTCAGATAGTTAAACTAGTGGATAATGCTGCAGGGGCAGTGGATCTTTATACTTTCCTTAAGAGCTTGAGGTTTATTGTATTTCAAGTTCCGTCCACGTCATACATGTGAATGTCCATGTTTCAGCACCTACTCTCACCTTCATTTTGAACCCATCCATAAAAATTGACAACTATTCGGTGTGGAGGATAGTGCAATCCGTCCACTCTGATCTATCCGGTGTCTTTGCAGATATTAACATGCCAAGTGTGTTGTTCTCTTCTGTGCTGGGCCCCGGAACTTCTTGTATGAGCAAGCGTGACGTAAAGCTCTTAACAGACTTCCTCACCTTAGACACATGTCGACCATGAATAAGAAGAAACGCATTGCAAGGACGGTCCTTAGGTTACTAGATGAACTGGACCTTATTCAAGATCAAGTTAACCAATCACGACAATCATACCAAATGCGATCTGGGTACGGTTAATTTGCTTATTGGGGTCCCCTAGTTAGCGCTACAGTTCGGGGTTGACCTGGTCAAAAGTATTTACTATAGCCGCCATATATGGGACTCTGAATTTTGGATTTTCATTCCAGCCTATTACGGGTCGGAAAAGCCACTTTACTCCATTATCCCTTATTTGAAAAGAAATAACTCACCTTCGCCCACAGGGAAACGAAAATGGCATACCAGAAGAATACCCCCCGGCTTAGAACTTTGCAATTGGCAACAAGCACAGCAGGGGATACCCAAAGACCGTTCATATTCTGATCCCACATTGTTGCTTCCTTTTATTCGTTACGATGACGACAATCGTTTGCTGTCCCTTCCTTTGTCTGTCTTCGTAAAATATCACACATGACCCATCTATCCATCCACCCAACCCATTCCCGCCCAGACCGTCTAAACATATTGACATGACTTTGGAATTTTCTTTATCTTTTCGTAATCGAATTGAAAATTGGATTTCATTCCAGTTAGACAATTCAAACGGACATGCCTGGCATGTAGTCTTCCCCTCTACCCTGTGGACATTTTTCCTGTTCAACAGCAGGATGATTGCGATTGACAGCACTACACAGACTACACGAGTAAAAGAACGACAACGACTTTCAACTAACGGAGCAAATCCCAATTACAATTACTAGGATGTTCGCGAAATTGACCAGTCAGGATTGAAATTCTTGAATGTCCCTGTCATAAAAATCAATTTCTCAATCATTCTGACAACAAAAATGTTCTGTCTCTTAATTAAATATTTAAATAAGAATATTTTTTCTTTCCTCAAAAAAAAAGGACACCACAAAGAGATTTTCATCAGGTAATTAGTTCCTTGCACATTATTCTTTCCTGGATGGGCAACTTTGCTGCCTAATGATGATGGTAATGCCGCACATCCAGGATAATGCGGTAAATTATCCGAAAATGACGATTAAATTAGTGCTTAGGTGTTAAGCAGACAGGAAGTAACTAAAAGTCTTGCTAGCGCCCAAAAGGATTTTTCTTTCGTTTTGCTCTTCGGTTGTTTCCTCGTTCTTCGACATTTCCTCTTTCTAGCTAATTACACTTTGGGAAAAATTCTCTCAATGGTCCTGAATCTAGGAATATCATAATTTCCAACTCATTGAATCGTCTGGCCGAGACGACTGTGGTTCGCTTTGTCTTCATCGAAGCGAAGCTAGTGCAAAGAAATGAGCAAAAATGACGGATTATCCTTTTTTTTGCGAAGAACAAGGATATACGATGTGATGTGGCTGGCGTACACGACCAACGAATGAATTTGTTGATTCGACATTTGGGGGTTTTTATTTGAAATGCAGACGTAGATCCCCTTGGGCGGTGGTAGGTCTTTTTTTTGTTGGCAAAGAGGATCTTTTTTTTTTAGTCACCAGGATATCGGGGTGGATTTATTCAACGATAAGAGTACGAGTATATTTGCGCACTTAATGACAGTAACAAAGAGTTGATGATTAATTTTGATCTCATGAGAGTTGGGGCTGAGTGATAAATTAGAATTCGGAGTTCATTCGTTGGCTGTGTTGGAGGACGAAGCAATTAATTTCTTTTCTGGCTGTCATATGTCATCCGGAGATAGGGAACAATAAATGTTCCTGTCATGACTGCTTAACGGAGTTTTATTGCATTGGCACAATGAAATTATATTTTAAGAAGAAGGTGAAAAGAAATTTGGAATTTTTTCGCAGCATCCCTTGATGTAAGGGAAACTTTAAGTTGACATTAAATCTGTTAGGGAAGGTCTAGACCCCCTGAACATAGATCTGTTCCTCTTGGATCACATCAGCTCAGAGTTGGGAGATTACCAAGAACAAAATGCTCTGGCCATCCGGGTATTCCCATTAAAGTTGTACTGAACCAATGGCAACCTCAATAAATGTTGAGGGTGGCATGAGCCATCGACGTGGTTATACTGACAATAGGCAATTCATGTCCACCATCTCAGAAATGTTACAACCACCCATAAATACAATGAACAACGGATGAGCAGAATACAACTATAAATCTAATCGTTTAATCCTTGGATGCATACTAGACCGTAAATTAATGCTGCGAGAAGAAAACACTTTCCATGTATGCAGCAGAATCTTCGGTAAAAGATGAGTCCCCAAACATGTGTACAGACATAATTTGGCCAATTCTAATATTAACGTACCTGGTCTGGTAGCCAGGTGCAGGGAAAGCCACAAACCTAAGAGCACTCCAACTACCACTATCACAACCAGCGTCTTTAACGGAATCAGTTGATTGAACGCCATACCTTTCGATTTAAATTCCCCCTCAAGTCAAAACTGGCCTGAGATAGGTAGGTAGGAAGGAATGGTTGCTGCTGTGCACTGCCCTACACCCCTAGTACCACTTTAACCCCATTTTGAGTACCACAACTCAGGTGACCTTGTTTGTTAGATGGTGTTAATGGGTTGTTGAAAGGAAACGGTTTCAAATCCATCCTGCCACATTCAAGAAACTGATCACCTCTGTGATGCTTTTCTCTGAAATTTCCTTACAGTTGTCGGAAAACGGTTTGTCTATAATACCAGACACCCACAGAGGAAGTGGGATAGAGTTTCCTTTTCATTTACATTTTCACAACTGCGGCAGTGTGTGTTAAAAGCGGTATCCAGTCTAAACGCATACGTCCTTACTGGCCAGTGATCTGTGCTTATCGCTACAGTTATTTCAGTGTCTACCCGAGTCCTCTTCTCAAGTAATTCTGGGCCAGTTGTAGTTCGACCAGATCTGCCTACAAATGACACAATTCTGCAAACTGTTCCACTTATTGTACTTATTGTTTGCCATGTGAAAAGATTTCGCTCTTGACAGTTCCCTTCGAAACGAGAACTACCTCTGATAGGGATCTGTCAAGGGCAGACCCCCTCCTCGTCATCTCGTCGGCTCGTTCGTTTCCCTCTATGTTGCTATGACCTGGCACCCAGAGAAGACTAATTTTGGCCCAACAACCTAAGCGACGAGAGCTATTCCCTACACTATTCCACCAGCTGGGAAGATGATGGAACTTCCACAGTGTTTCCGAAAAGATTCACACATCGACACCAGAGTCCATCTTTGAACCGTCAGTATGACATGCTATTTTGAAATTCTTCATGACTTCACCTCTTTCCCAGTCTGCTCTGGACGGAAAATCGACTGTAAAGTTGTTTTTAAAATGTAGTTTGAGTACGGTGTAGCCGGTCAGAATTTTTTTTTGCAGTTCCCCTGGTAATGAATCTATAATCTTACTGTGTCCGTAAGTCTCTGATTCTCTGAGCTTGACCGCTTTGCATGCTGAAATGTTCTTAATATATCAAGTGGTAGAAGATGCAGAAGCATATCTGGACAGAATAAAGGAATTTGTTTGAAGAAATCTGCCATTGCCATATCAATAAAGCTTCCGAACTATGAAGTTCCAGCCCTCTACTAATAGATATCGGTGATCAAAGCCATCGCATCTACAGTGACTAAGTTTAAACTGGTAAAAGGGTATTGGAAGGAGCTGAAACTTCTTAGCTTAAATCGCAATGCACCATTCTTTTTTAGGTCCCAGGTTTCGATAACGAATAGGCAGACGAACTAGCTTCAAAACATTACAAGCTGTACAAAATAATGTTCGGACACTCAGTTCTGATTCTCCATCTTGCTGATAAGAGACGGAGAACACTTCCATCGCATAAGAACAATCCGATCTGGTACTCTAACGGATTTAGTGTTATATAAGTTAGGATGCCGGATACGTCTAGGTGACATGATAATGCAGTGCTACGCTTTCATTTGAACCATAAGAGTTATTGCAACGGGAAGGGTGCTCGGGAGTTTTAAATAAAACTAAAGACGATCCATGACATTCCAGATGAACCAGATAGGTCACGAGAGGTCCTGAGAGTATAATAACAATAGACCTCGAATCGCTCAAATGATTAACTAAGTGAACTTGTGGGGATGCCTTTAAAAAAAAAAACGAAATTCTAAGGACAACTTAGGAGATTCCGCACGATTATCATTAACCAATCTATTGGAAAATTTCTTATAACAGTATTTGTAAAGGCTGCCACGCTCACGATTAAGGAGCAAACAAGAAACAAAAAGTTATTGACGATCAAGTCCAACTTGGGAGACCAAACATTGTTCAGCTTTCAGGAATAATCACATTGAATATACCGATCCTTCGGATTAAAGGGCAAGCAATAGGTATCCACTTACCATAAGCAACCAACGAAGCTTACTTGCATATTTCGTTGGCACTTTATGCGAGTCCCTTGTAGCTGTTGTAATTTCCTCGAACTGCCGTGATTCTTAACGATTAGCTTCATTTCAAACACCAAGCTTTTGCAGATCTTCCAGCGTTTGGTCTCTTCTTTTTCTCTTTCCTATATCCTGCTCGCCTATACTCTAAGTTTTCTAACCATCGGAGCGCATCAATTTGTGTTATTTTTGTGATATAAGAGTCGAGGTATAAGCTTATCATCTGTTAGAAAAATTACATTCTTCGTCTGATTTCGATAGCCTAATTGACTGCAGTCCTGAAGAAAGGAGACCCTCTGAACTGCGCCAACTACAGAGGTATAAGTCTTCCCAACATAGCATATAAGATCCTGTGTGCCGTATTATGTGAACGCCTAAAACCAATCGCCAGCAACCTTATAAGTCCTTATCAGTGCGGTTTCAGGCCCCGTAAGTGCACCACTGACCAAATATTCACACTACGGCAGATCTTGGAAAAAACCCACGAATATAACATCGATACACATCACCTTTTCATCGATTTTAAAGTTGCCTATGATAGCGTGTATAGAGACGAGTCATACAGAGCCATGTCTTGTCTTGACATCCCTGCCAAGCCCGTCCGTTTGTGCAGAAAGACAATGGAGAACTCTTGCTGCTCCATAAAAGTCGGAAACAACATCACCGATCCGTTCGATTTCAGGAAAGGGTCCTAGACAAGGTGACGCGCTATAATGCGATCTCTTTAACATAGTACTTGAAAGAATTGTACGAAATTCACAAATCAATACCAAAGGTACAATCTTTTACAAGTCTGTACAACTACACGCCTACGCCGATGACATTGCCGTAGTTGGAAGAACTCAGCGGGCCATCAGTGGGGCGTTTTCGATTATTGAGATCGAGGCAGCAAAGATGGGTTTAGCGGTCAATGAAAGCAAAACAAAATATATGCTGTCTACAAAAAAGGACACCCAACATCGGCGTCTTGGACAGAACGCCAGAATAGATAGATATAATTTTGAGCTGGTAAAGGAATTTGTCTACCTAGGCTCTATGGTGAGCTCCGCAAATGACACTAGTGGGGAGTAACGACGAATTACTCTTGCCAATCGTTGTTTCTACGGGCTAAGAAGGCAATTGAGTAGCAAAGCCCTATCCCGAACTACCAAGGTAACTCTTTATAAGACACTAATCATGGCAGTCCTGCTGTATGGCGCAGATTCATGGGCTTTATCAAAATCGGATGAAGATGCCCTTGGTTACTTCGAGAGGAAAGTTCTTCGAGTGATCTTTGGTCCCGTCTGCATAGACGGCGGGTGGAGGAGAAGATATAATGCCGAATTATACGGCCTTTATAATGACATTGACTTAGCCAGAAGAGTTCACATACAACTAAAGTACGTTGTGACAACAAAGTCATCAATTAGGATACTTAGTGGATGGAGGAGTAGAAAAATCTTGTGCTACTCCTTTATCAGAGAGAGCGTTTAATTGCTCTATATCTAACAGAATTTGCTTTTCGCAACAATTCGCAGAGATTACGTCTTTATCCTCACTTGGGGTATGCGCACATAGTAGGGTCATTTGAAGAGTCTAGCTCTAACACCAGTAGTGCGCTGGGGGTTGGTAGGCTTGTTTCCATGGTTTTATCTTCCATTTATGGATCCACTACCCCGAATTCGAGTCTATCTGCACGGCGTCATTCGTTTTGTTTACGAACTTTCTCTCAAAGTTGGCGCATTTATTGGATGGCGGTTATTCAATCTGTTCTATGGCAAATCGACAACCGGTACTCCGGGACAAGAGCTAAAATGCGGGACTGTCCTACGTAGACTCAACTAGATTGACTCAACTGACGGCAGTTAACTTTAGCGGAGCATTGAGTTGGTTAGATGATGCTCGTAGTAGACCCCATACTATTGCGCCAACTAATTAAATAAGTCTTTCCTAAAGTCCACTCCACACCCACACCCCAAAGTTGTACTTGTTAAGGAAATCTGGGAATCAAACTGAAAACAGAAGTAGCAAATTGGGCGATTCAAAGCTGCTCCATAAAGTATGCAATAACTTAATAATACAGAATCTTGACGCCTATGAGGCTACTATGGTTTTTTTCATTTATTTAACCTACAAATTGTACAGCCAGACACACACTTTTCTATGTGAATAGTTCTGATCTACAACACACCTTCGAAAATCCAGTAAAGCTCCATGGACTGTTAAACACTGGCTAGAATCATTCGAACTAGACATAGATCTAGACAGGATGGAAGCAGTACTAATAAATAAACATGGAAACGTAAACCGAGTGATGATATTGGGCTTATAACTTAATTGGTGCGGTTTTTTTTATTCAAAGTATTGCCCATCTGAAGCTATGACTTTTTCCCATCTTTCTGGCAATTTGTGGATCCCATCCCAAAAGAACTGCGCCGGCTTGGCAGCCAAGAATGAATCAAGCCAATTTTTGATATTCTGCTCTGATGTGAACTGTATTTCAGTGAGGGCGTTCTGCATCGACCGGAACAAATGGTAGTCAGAAGGGGCAAGGTCTGGGCTATAAGGCGGTTTGGGTAAAACTTCCCATCCACTGTTTTCCAAATAGTTCTTAACCGGAATAGCAACGTGGAATTGCCTCGTGTCTGGTCGCATATTTCGGGCGTTTTTCGGCTACTGCTCTCTTCAAACGGATTAATTGTGTTCGGTAGCGTTGTCCATTGATGGTTTCACCCGGTTTTGGCAGCTCATAATACAGCACACCCTTCTGATCCCAACAAATACAGAGCATTACCTTCGCGCCATTGATATTCGGCTTTGCCGTTGATTTGGCTGGTTGGCCGGGTTTCACATATGATTTTTTTGCGCTTGGGGTTGTCGTAATGGATCCATTTTTCATCACCAGTAACAATCCGATGCAAAAATGACTTCCTTTTGTGGCGTTCCAGCAGCATTTCGGACATGCAAAACCGCCTTTCGACGTCTCTCGGCTTGAGTTCATGTGGAACCCAATTTCCTTGCTTTTCAATATATCCAGCTGCTTTTAAACGTTTTGGAATGGCTGCTTGAGTGACACCCAAAGATTCTGCGAGCTCTTCTTGTGTTTGGCAACAATCTTCATAGAGTAATGCTTCCAGTTCTTCATCTTCAACTTTTTTGGCTGCCCAGGACGTTCATCGTCTTCCAAGCCAAAATCACCACTTTTAAATCGTGCAAACCACTTTAGGCACGTTCGCTCAGCTAGCGCATGTTCACCATAAACTTCCACCAAAATACGATGACTTTCGGCAGCAGTTTTCTTCATATTAAAGTAATGAAGAAGAACTCCCCGCAAAAACACTTTTTCAGGCACAAAGTTCGACATATTTGAGTGAAAAAAAATTATTGCTGTTTATCCCTCAAATGAATGACATATACTGAAATGACGTACAATGACAGTAGCTTTCAAACGCATGTTCCAATGGAATAATACAAGTTACGCCATCTCTTAGCAAACCGCACGAATTAAGTTATTGACCCAATAGATACAAGACCCCCGTACAAAGAACATTTGCTAAACTCAAGCGGGAAAGCCACTTGCGTAAGCGCCTTATTAAGGATAATGCCAAAAGTTGAAAGCAAAGATAGAGCAGAAGGCTACTGATGGCAAGGATCGTCCAGTTAATATAGGCCAATGTACTAAGGGTAAAAGCTTAGACGAGGCAAATGTGCAATAGCAGAAAAAGAAATCAAGTTTTCCGAGATTCTCAAAGGAACATAAAAGATTTCGAGTGAAAATCTGCCAATCCTTAACTCCACCAACCTTTTAGCCACCACAATTCTTAGCTTAGCATGCACAGTTTTGTAGTTTGCACATGTGCGCGCCTCCTTACTTTTTAGATCCTACCACAGCTCGAGGGACAAAGGACAACATAGACCATAGAGCTCTGCAATGCGTTTCAACTCACTTCAGTTCTTCCCAAGTGACCTCGATTCCTCTTCAACTGATTTGCCCCACGTTTGCCTAGTGCGACCCACTCTTCTGCCTGCCTGTATAAGTGGATTACACTAAGTGGCATATTTTGCAATGGAGTTGTCTTTGTGCCGTTTGGTATGACCGATCAATTTCCACTTTCTCCTCTGTTTCCTGATAAAATTGTTCGTTAGAGATACGGTTCAGCCAAAAAATCCTCAAGGTGATACGTAAATACCTATTTACAAAGGTTTACAGCTTTCGTGTGAGAGTAATCTTCCGAGTACCACAACCATACAGCAGTAATGATTCGACGTTAGAGCGAAACAGTATCAGCTTATTTTTTGTGCCAGTTAGGTGCCACCCTCGGTCGAGACCATGCTTCCTAAATATAGGAGGTTGTCCACTTTCTCGACCTGCTGCACGGAAATGTTTGGTTGCATCTTACAGTTGGAAATTCTCAGGGCTTTTGTTTTTCCCGTATTTATCTTTAGCCCGCTTTGCTTGCTTCCAAATTGTGAGTCATTTGATTTAGATCTATTACTCTATGTGAAAACAGGCAACATAGTCACCATAGGCAAGGTGTTCAAGGTAGGATGTCATTGTCCAATTTATTTTCTGGTTTCTATCCGCTAGGGCTGCCCGAAGTATATCGTTGAGTATACAACCCTGTCGTACCCCTTGTAGTCCTACAAAGTCCTCTGACACTTTACCATTGTGCAAAACGTGACACTTCCAACCGTATTACGTAGCTTTTACAACAGCTATAAGTTTTTCTGATATGACTCTCCTGCGAAAGGCCACCCAGATATCATCTTGGTTCAAGCTATCGAAAGTCTTCTCGAAATAGATAAACGATCAGCAAATGTCAGAGGAAATTGTTATTCTGTGGCTTAAACAGCCATTCCATTTCTCAGTTTTGGCAATTCAGCCTACGATAACATTTGTTAATCTGTTTGAATCACAGAACAGCAATTTCGTCTGACATATTTCCCCTGTTAACCATTAAAGGATCCGGCTCTGGTCTTGACTTAAGAAATCGATTGAACTCTAAACCTTGGACAGTCAGTCAAGCAGCAATTAGATGATTTTGATAATAGTGTCGTTGAAAATAGGCTGTACAACGACTATCCAGAATGAACTATGTAAGAGTTTCAGGTCGTTAATATGTTTTACTCCCAAGCACTGTTATAATTATGACACTATCGCCCGTTGAATTGAGGTTTAAGAAAAAACTGACATTTCCCAACAAAACATTGTTGCATAATCTTCCATTCCAGGCTTTAGTCCTTACAGCCCATGTACACACTTAACTTCAAAATCCACCCACCATACAGTGCACTTAAACCTATTCTGTTCCACTGAACAGCATATTTGCATTGAAAGTACAATGCAACCCAGAAAAATGCAGAACAGCAATCTCATTTGCTAGCAGCGGAAAAAAATAAAATTCCCCAACAGTATATAGGTACAGTGGGTTGCTGCAGTAATTTAACCACTCACGAGGATCGAAGCTTCATAAGGCATTCCCTTGTTACATTGTGTCCCATCCGATGATAGGACTCTTCTCACTCCAATGGGCCCGTGGAACAAAAACATGGCAAAACAGAAAATCAATATCTCTTCCGCTAGCGTGTAACCCAGTTCTTTCCAGAAGACAGGCAAATCATCATACAATGGGAAATTGTATCAATGGCAGGAGAAAGAACAAATTGAAATCCCTTACTCTACTGCTACAGCTCCCACACTACAGCCTTTTATAGATAGATTTCCAATTACGGCTTTACGTTGGGGAATTGAAGAGACAGGTGCACGACCTAAACAGCCCTCTGAAGGAGGATGAAATTAATTTTCAGTTCCAATTGCCATGTCATGTCTATGATCGAGAAATAGGTCAACGGAAATCCCCTAAGAAGGCAGTACTTTTATTTTGCTTTACCTAAGTAAGTTTATTAAAACTAGAACCTCTCGATGTGAAATAGGCTTCGGATTCAACTGGGATCCTAAGTGGGTCTATTCAATGCTGATATATTCTTTTTGTTCAGATACTTTCCAATGGAATAGTTTAGATGACACTAAACAGTTTTTATGCTCATATTGGATATGAACTATGATTTGTCTTTTCAGCACTAAGAAGTTATGTAGATACAATCTAGCCAAAGGGCGGAGCGAACTAAAACTACACATCTAGCGACGGAATCATTGAATATTCGCAAGACCTACTTTGAAGAGCCACCAACACTTGATGACTGATTTCTTAAAAAGACTCGATTGATACCGAAGTGAAGTGTTGCCAAAGTATCACATAAAGGTAGCACTGGTACCTGGATACCTTTTTGTAGGGAAGACCAAATTCGATTGGTTCGTAATTTTTATTGCACATTCCACATAGATTTTGTAACTCTGCAGAGCCTATTTATGAATTCTGTGCATATTCGCTTCTAATTTTGAAACGAGTCGCATCCCTGACATATGGCATCTATCAAATTCATCTGTCATCCATAGTGACAGGTAGTTAGGTTATTTCCTTGCCTTTTGGACGCAATAAAATTATTGCATGTTACTACAAAAATAACAGTTCCGTAATATCTGTATAATTGCCCAACTGAACAAACAATTCGAAACTAATCACCAAATTCGAACAATTCGTTTGTGTTTCTGATGTCGTAAAGCCTGTGCATCATCGTAATACTCAATCAACTGAAAACTTAGAAGATGTGTGTGCCCCAGTGGCCGAAAACCCGGAATTGTCAATTCTACGCCGCGCACAGTATTGGACATTTCCGTCACCTCAGTTTGGAGTATTTTGCGCATGGATTTGCATCTTCATCCCTACAAGTTCCAGATTATACAACTAAAGCCTGCTGACCATAGACTAGATTTGCATCTTCATCCCTACAAGTTCCAGATTATACAACTAAAGCCTGCTGACCATAGACTGTGTAGATCATAAGCCGATTGGGTGCGGGAAAATTAATAACTTGACAAACAAGTCAAGTTGACAGAGCCCATTTCTTGCTCTGTGGCTACGCAAACAAACAAAATTGCAGAATATGGCGTTCTAGGAATCCAAATGTGATTGTTGAGAGACCATGGTTCCAGGTGACACTTTGGTGAGCGCTGTGGGCCTTTTACATTGAATTCTCTGCACTATTGTCAAATGATAACCAACTCTTTTTGGATTCAGATTGACGGCATTGATGTGAGCGACATGTGGTTCTAACATGACGAGGCTACGTGCCACATAACACAGGCAAATCTGGCTCTATTGAACGAATAATTTCGAAATTTGGCGACATTAATTGGCCACCAAGATCATTTTGTGCTCTAGGAATTTAAATTTAAATAAAATAAAAACTATTAAAGATTTCAATGACATTTTTTTGATGCTATTTTGGACTATGCGGTTAAATGGCCGCCACGGGAGTTTTTGCAAACTTCGATTCTTGTGAGATAATTTTCGATGACTTTTTGGCACATTTCTGGCTGTATTGCAGCCATAACTTCACGGATATTAGCTTTTATAGGCTCCAAAGTTTGAGGATTGTCTGCATAGACACGAACCACAAGCAGGATACAAAGTGATGTTCTCCCACTTAAAGGGCTCTCGATCAATGAAAGTGTTTGCCTTATAGACAGCAGTCTTGTATCCAACACGACTACCATGTCTGCCGACTAGAATCGATGATCGCTTCACTCAAGTATATGATAAGATATATGTATTTCGGGGCCAGGTGTAATAGATTTGCCTTAAGCGAAATGGGAGCAAGTAGGATTCCATTTCGACAGTAGGAAATAAAAACATACAAAAAATTATAATCTGTCTGGAACGGATGCCCCATCTTCTAACCCACCCCAATAAATTAAGTTTTTTTTTTTAAAAACAGTTTTTGACATCTTTCTATTCAGAGGACATTTCCGCACTTTTTGAGAGATTTTGTCAGAAAATCTGTTGTTTTTAGCAGAAAGTGGTGGGGGTGGTTCTCAAAATTTGTAACCGAAGTTCCAGAATTCTGATGAGATATTCAAAATAAGACTTAACCGTCACCATAAATAGCTTTGAAAAGCAATATAGACTTTCTAAGGAAATACCCCCAAAATGTGGGTGTGGCTATGTACAATGTATGGGCAAAATGTAGAGAAGAGAAGCATCCATATATTTTGAAAAACTTCAAGGTGGGGCAAAAGTTCTCACACGATTTCCTAAGGCAGTAACATTGTGTATAAATAAAATGAATTGATTCTGTTCGTTGATTATGTTTATTTAGATGTTTAAATTTATTTCTATTTAGTCACGAATATAATATCGATCAAGTGACCGCCTCCAGAGTTGATCAACGTTTGGGCTCGTTCCACAGCATTTTCCATGACTTTTTTCAAAGCTACTGGCGATAAATTCTACAATTTTTGCCGGATGTTCTCCTTTAGGGCTGCCAAGATCTGTAGCTTGTTCGTAAAGACATGTGACTTCAAAAACCCTAAACAAAGAAGTCTGGAATGGTCAAATCCATTTGCGGCAGCAAGAAGTCGTTGATCATGGCTCTGTAGTGTTTACCAGTCACAGTACCAGTATTGCCGACGCAGTCCTGGGCCAATTACCTTTCCTCCGTAAACGTCGCATCAAACAGTGGCGGATTTTCAGTGCACCGGAAGTGATATCACATTACATAGGTGGTCAAGTCTTTCACCAAAATTCGCGGCAAAAATCGTTTTGTTGATGCCCAATTGCGCGGCCCGTTGTCTGGTTCATTTCTGAGGGTCCTCTTGGACATCTGCAGCCACAGCAGCGATATTCTCGATTGAAAGGCTGATTGCGGACACTGATGGAGTAACTACCGTCAACGATCTGGACGCACTCGCACTGTCACAAATTCACAAGCGATCAAAACCGTTAAACCCAGGATTAATCGGATACCGCTGCGAAAGCAGAAATCTTGTCGCATAAATCTACATATGTCTCGCATTAAAGAAGATTTGGGACCAAGATTTGTTCCCAAATACTCTTATTAAGCCCTTGAAGCGCTCAATTTTCCGTGCAATTTTTGACAACTTTCCAATGGACGAGGTGCATGCTGTGATCGATGAGTGGCCTGAGTGACTCAAGGCCTGTATAAATGCAAACAGGTGCCATTTCTTATAAATTGTTTAAATATTATTTCCGAAATAATCAATTCAAGCTTTAGATCACGGAATATGAAAACCTATCCACACCAGTGGTATTAGGAGGAAAGAGCACACCTCTAGGTGATGACCAAATGTAAAATCAAGTTGTGATGGAAAACTATCATAAAAGCTATTAGCTTAAAATTGCATTTGCTTTTGGGACGGGGCCAATGTCAGTTAAAGCGTGTGTAGGAGGAGAAAATTTGATTTATACTAGTAATTGCTATTTGTATCTTGTCGCTTCAAAAACCAAAATAAAAACATTCAACAAATCCAATTTTTTTTACCCCCGAGGGTGGGTGAAAATCTTCCATAGACACTATGAGGAGTAGTGTGAGATTCTTTCTCACCAAAAACACCTCTCTTCGATATAAATTTGTCAGTTACTGCAACTAAGTTAAGACTTATCAGGCAATATTTGTTTATCACGAAATAAACACGTTCGGCAATAAAAGTTTGTGCTTGTTCCGCTATTTAGACACGGTTAACCTTTATCGAAAGGTTTGGTGTTTTGTAGACAACGCAATAAATTGTCCTCGCCCAGAATTTGTAGGACTGTATTATTAACATGTCCGTTTAATCGAATTTAGTTTTCTTGGTACAGTTGTAGATGGTGGGTCAATAAGTCCCTGAAAAATGAACTAAGGAACACTCTTTTCGGTATAAAAACATTTTATTTTGCAACATAGTCTCCTTTTAGCTCTACACACTTCATCCAACGTTTCTCCAATTTATTGATGCCCTCCAAATAATAAGATACAATCGAGCCCCTCAAAATAAGCATTTGTTTCAGCGATGACCTCTTCATTCGACCCAAATCTCTTACCTCCGAGCCATTTCTTCATGTTTGGACACAAGATATAGTCGCAGGGGGCTAAATCTGGGGAATATGCCTAACTCATGTAATTTTGCCATTGCGACTGCGGACTTGTGCGCCGGTGCGTTGTCCTGGTGAAAAATAACTTTTTTCTTCGACAAATGCGGCCGTTTTTGCTTCAAATCGGCTTGGAATCGATCCAGTAGCTCTGCATAATATGCGCCGGTGATCGTTTTACCCTTTCCAAGGTAATCGATGTGAATAACACCGCGCGCATCCCAAAAAACTGTCGCCATGACCTTGTTTGCTGACAAACCCGCCTTGGCCTTTTTCGGTTTCGATTCACCAGGAGAAGTCCATTGTTTTGACTGTTCCTTGGTTTCTGGTGTGTCGTGGTGAATCCAGGTTTCATCCACGGCTACGAAAAGCGCAAAACACACCTTTGAAGTTGTCAAACGAATGCGTTTGTTGTCGACTGTGAGCACACGCGGCACCCATCTTGCGGAAAGCTTTTTCGTGTCCAAATATTCATGTAAAATCGAAATCACTGAGCCATGTGATAAGCCTGTGGCCTCTTCAAGCTCGCGCACTTTCACTCGCCGATCGTCCATTATCAAACCATGGATTTTGTGGACCATTTCTGGTGTGGTGACCTCAATTGGGCGACCAGAACGCTCAGCGTCACTTGTGCTTGAACAACCGCACCGAAATTGAGTAAACCACTGAATGGTTCCAATGGATGGAGAAGAGTCCCCGTCCCCCGTCTAGCTTTTGTTTGGTTTGCGTGAGAGTTTTTTCTCGCAAAAAATAGTGTTTAATGAGCACTCGAAAATCACTTTTTTCCATTTTAACGAAAATGCTAGTAGGCGTCTATATAAAATGGCTGCCACAACAAAACTATTTGACAGATATGTCTGAAAATTTGGGTGCGTTCTTTTGAAAGATGATTCTTGAAAAAAAAAAAAAAATTTAAGGTGACGACACACTTTGTGTTAATTTTCAGGGACCCACCCTTGTATACCATAGGGCCACACCGGCTTCAGTACTTGCTTGTATAAGAGCAGCTTATTCTCAATGTTAGGCTTGGAATATTTTCCACGTAACCAGTACATTTCTCTGTATTTGTTTTCGAGTTCTTTGCGTGCTACTTCCATTTCAGCTTTCCGAGTACATTCCGAGGTATTAAGCATCGTTGGCGAAGAGAATATGGACCGACTTTATAAGGACATGCAAGCTGTTCGTTTTCTTATAAGTGAAATTCGCATGAACAGATTTGGTTTCATTGAGGGCGAGCCGCCAGGTCTTTGACCATTCACTTACATTATTCCGAGTACTTTTTAGCTGTACAGTTGTTTCTTCGATCGTTTGAGCTATTGCTAGGATAGCAGAGTCATCGGCAAATGTAGCTAAGATGGTGCCTTCTTCTTGGGGCATATCGTTGGTATATAAAAGATACAGAAGCGGACCAAGAACGCTTCCTTGCGGTACGCTAGCTGAAATTTCTTTAAATTAAGAGTATTCTTGTTAGTTTTAGAACCATTATGACCTCCGCTACTTTCCATTCATTCGCGACGTATACCAATTTAAGCCCAGCCTTTATAATATTGAGAAGCTTAATTAATGCTTTCCTAGGCAACATTTTTAGAACTTCTCTGGTTATTAAGTCGTAACCAGTTATGGTATCCGAAACCTGGCTGAATAGTAGTGTCACATGCCAACTAGTAAATGTACCTGGCTTTAGATTGTGTTAAGGAATGATAGCATAGATAGAAGTGAAGGTGGTGTTTGTATGCATGTTAATGAAAATATTCCATCCAAATATATCTATTCCTCAAATCCAACAATTATTCAATTTCTTTGTTTTGAGTTAAGAAATAATCGAGAAATTTTTATTAGTTGTGGTTTACCCTTTGAAGAGGAGAACTTCTAGGAATTTGAGGATACCCTTTCAAAGTTGAGTACTAAGTACGACAATACATGATACAAATATGATACATGATACAAAATAAAACTCAGATATTTTGCTTCGTTGGAGAAGGTACTAAGCTAAGCTTGTTCCATTAAGGGATGAAGGGTCAATAGATGGGATTTTATATTTCCTTGAGAAGAGGACTAGTTCGGTTTTGTGGGGATTCACTCCAAGAGAACACCGAGCTCTCCACCTAGGTAGCTTATTCAAAGGGTTTTTTAGGAGCACTTTTAAGGTAATGAGGTGTTTATCAGAGTCTGCTATACTCGTAGAAAGTTGTCCGCATAGGCAATAACATCGCAACCCTCAGCCTCCAGAATTATCAGTAGTTCCTTGACCACTAAATTACAGAGAAGTGGGGATTGGACGCCACCTTTGCTGACATATCTTCCAACAGATGTCCCACCCAGCTTTGAGTTGATAATCCGACTATTAAGCAGTAAATTAATCAGCTCGCCAAGATTTGACACTGCTCTCGTTATCGCAGATGAGTACTCGTAGACGTTGTTAAAAGCGCCTTCTATATCTAGGAAAGCTACCATAGTGTACTCCTTATGATACATGGAGTGCTCACGTATGCAATGCTGTTTCTACTAACTTGCCCTTACAGTATGCATTTTGAGCCACGGGCAGCAGCTGTTTATTGTCCTATAAATGGATATCAATCTACTGTTTTTAGAAGGAATGATGATAGAGTATGTCTGAGATCTTTTGGACTAGCTTGAGAATATTTACCAGCTTTGGGTATGAAAACCACATTGACCTCTAAATTTGCGGAATGTGAACCTGATCAAAACAGCTCTGAAATATAAGAATTGGAACTGGCAGGATAATGTCAGATGACATTTGTAGTTCAGCAGGTGTTATGCCGTCTGGTCCAGCGCCTAAAGCAGTTTGTCCTGCGCAGTCAGACTTGAAAGTTTTAGTACTTGACTTGTTAGGGTTAATATTATCGGCAGTTAGGGAATTCCTTGGGAAGTGTGTATCGATAAGTAAATTTAACGTATCTACACTAGAAGTTGTACAAGACCCGTCTGTTTTTTTTAATAAACCGCTGGGCATTGAAGGATTTGTCGAGAGGATTTTTCTCAGCCCAGACGCCTCAGAAGATTATTCTATTTTACCATAAAAGAATCTCCAAAATTACGTTTGGCTTTCCTCAATTCTTTTTTATATGTTTTTAGAGATTCTTTGTACGAGTCCCAGTCAGATGCATCTCTTGTACTTTTGCCTTTGTTGAAAAGTTTCCCGCAAGTATTCCTAAGTGGTCCTAGATCATAGATCCACCAGTGTGGTTTTTTCTTGCCCCTAACCTTAACCAAATGACAAGAGGAAGACAACACTTTATTGGAGGCCTAAATAAGGTCCTTAACAATACTCGTACAATCAAGCTCTTGAGGATTGCTCCGAGACTTTAAAGTATCAGAGGTAACCAATTTCTTTAAAGTTTCCCTATATTTAAGCCTTTTACGAATATTTCTGTAAACCAATGGTCCTGGAGGATCGTCGACAAGACTAAATTGAAGGTATCGTTGGTTAGAAAAAGAGTGTTCACCAGATACCTTCCTTTGCAAATAAAATGAAACATGAAACCAGGTTTTAATTTCTTTATTTCTTTTTTGAGTTCCATTAGCATTTCACTTGTTATTGTGTGATTGTCTGGTGCTATTTCCGATGCATTCATATTACAAATAAGCACCTGACCATCGAACGCCTTAAAAGTCTCTTCTATTTAAATAGGCGGCAAAAATGTCCTATTCGTCTTGATTTTTCTTGATTGGCGGCGTAGAGAATTTACAGCTTTCGAGGTAAGTACTTATTGTACGGTTTTTAAAATTCCTAATACTCTGCCGACAGGTTACATAAGTGATGCAAGCGTGCTCTACTCTGTGGAGCACGGCTTTGTTGCAATTTTCTGAGCACTTTTATTTTATTTCCGGTGAATATTTTAGGCCGCAATTTATAGGCTTTTTCTTTGATATGGAGTGCGGGACGCACTGCACTAGTTCAACAAATCCTACTGCGACACAGTACCACTCGACCAAAGAAAATTAGAATAACATCAACATTTGTCCACAAGAACCATATATTATACAATATACTGACTAAACTAATTACATATGTAATTATTATTTAATTTATTCAAAATTAATATCATCAATCTTAAGTGTTAAGTCTTACTAATTAACATCAGTGAGTACAAAAGGTGTAGGTACACGTTTATTTTACAAGCCTTTAACAGATGATTTTTCAGTCATTAGCCTCATACCTAATCTAGAGATACCACTTGGCTTAGAAACTATTAATTTGTACTAATATGTATTAAGGAAAAAAAGTTAATGTAATTAACATGCAACACAATAAACAGAAAAGAATTAAATATGTAACAGTGATAAGTTTTAAACGGCCCAACATCTATGCAGATTTTGCAACAACTTTTGTCAAAGAATTAATTTTGAACACAAAGGACCTACTACTCGTAAACCTGCCCGTGTTTGATTACGTTGACACTGGTTCAAGTCAAAAAAAACCTCAACCCTCAACCAGTGTCGAAGTTTAAATAGATTTTGACAGCTTTTTGAATGTTTATTTAAGGAAGTAACGAACTTTACAAAGGCTATCAAGTTTTCATCTCACAACGACAACTCCTAAATGTGATATTTCTCAGACTACACTCTCCCCTAATAAGCTAGAGCTGAAGATGAAAAATGCTATGATTCCGGTGTTGTCGACAATGTTTCCGACTCTGTTAACCTTTCAGGTCTTGAGACATGATTATTTTTATACAATGATGTTACTATGAGTATTATACAAATGACAACTGCTATGGCCACGGGCACACCTATAGCAGTTGACGTACCCGTATATCAAGGTTCAGTCCTTTGGCTTGGCCGATCCGACTCTGAATCGGTCATTGGTGTGTCATTTGTCGTGGTTTCTTCAGTTGCTGGTGATGAATCTGGCCAATGATTATTCATCATGCACTCCTTAAGGTCCGCGAAGGCTTGGTCGCTCTTACGTTTAGCTTCTTGTACTACTTGATCAATGCAATCATTTTCCTCTTTGTCAATAGCCTTTGTCCTGTCAGCATATTCTTTTATTAGTTCAGCTGATCTTTTCGCGATCATGTCCAGTATCTGCTTATCCTCGTCAACCTAGTCGAGCAGTAAATAATTTTATCGTACAAGGAGCAACATGAAATAAGAGGGAAAAAAAATACTTACAATGCCTTTCAAGCACTGAAGATATGTCATGTCATTCGAATTTGAACAGTTCGTCAGAGAGTCTTTAATCCTTTTAACAGCAGCCATTACTTCTGCACGTCCATTTAGTAGTAAGACATCCCTTTTTGAGGCAGCAGTGTTAACACAAACTTGCGATAGATCCTTGGCCTGGTCAGCCAAACTATTGATGAGTGGAATGAATGTGTCGTAGCACACACTGCTACGCATAATGGGAAGGTCCTCCATGATGTGGTTCACATAGGACATGACCTCAGCGAAGGTCTCTTCACTTATGTGAGTGTTGAATGCCAGGGATACCTAGATAGTGGACGAACGAAGAAACTTTGTGACCACTAAGGGTTTTTTTTGAATTTTATTCATCCTTACACTGAGAAAACAGGCGAAAGTCGCCACACGATAAATACACTTCATTGTGTGTCACTTACGAGTATTCAGATATTATTCCGAGAAAACAATTAAATAATGGGCCGCGCTTGGGGTCTTTTATAAGCGCTGAGAGTTTTTCTTTTTTTGTTCGCGAATCTAAGTGAAGTGGTCAAGAGTGCTGGTCAGATAGGTTTATTTACTGAAAAAGATCGATTACTTTGTTTTGAGGTGTTGATATGATGTCAATTAGATAATTATTTTTGTCACCTTGGGCGGTGCAAAAGACGTCAGACGTTGAAGGTAACTGCAGTAAATTATTGATTCTATTTCGATAATATGAACAAATATTCTAGATTGTTGTCTCATATTTAAAGTAAGGTACATATGTTGTATCACAGATTCAAACTGAAAATAAATTCGCATCAGCGAAATCATTCGCCAAACCATTAGATTATGCTGTCCAGGTCTAGGTCGGAATTTAATGTGTTTAACATGCGTTGCCGTTCCTCTTCTACGGCCGAAGAGCAAGGACGTGAGTTAGGGGACGATACCTATATGAAAAACTGAGGGTACTATCATCAGCGAAGGATTAGAAGTTGCAGACAAGAGATCCTTTATAAAAATAAGAAAGAGAATCGGAGACAAAAAAGAACCTTGGGGAACATCAGCATTTATATCGTTAATTGTAGACTTGAGGGCGTCCAAGACAACTTGTATTGAACGCCCCGAAAAGTTTTTTTTTTAAGGATGGTGGAAAGCATCGAAAGCCAGAGTATGGGACTTTAACCCTAACTAAAACCACCTCTGCTTCCAACCGCATTTTACGACGATACTACCAAGGGCATAAAGTCTTCCGGGGGGGTTTCAGGCGTGGATTGCATAGTGTAGGAAAGCATCCCAAACAGAAAACACCTCCTATTGTTACAACTGAGAGGAAGTCTCATCCAGTAACTTTTCTCTAATATATTATTAACGTTTTTTTTGGGGGGGGGGGGGGGGCTCATTAGCTGACCCCGAAATTAATATTGTGACTAGGTTAAGTTAGGTTGAAGTGACTGTTAGCAAAAAGAAGCCAACACACTTAGACCAATAATAGGTCCATTGTGATACCACATGGGTTTGCGAAGCGGCCTATTCGTTGAACTATTTGAAGCTTCTGACGAAGCGTAGAAGATCCCTAACGTCAATATTATTCAGATCATTTAGGTCATTGAAACAGAAGGTTCTTAAGTGGAGTTTCCTTCATTGGGAGAGAGCTGGGCAGGTGCAAAGAAGGTGAAGAATAGTCTCTTCCTCCACCTCGTCCATGCCAGCTTCTGCAGAAATCGTTAGAGAAGACGCCAAAACTTGTTGCATGCTTGCCTATTAGACATTGATACCTATTCCTAGAGCGTTTCAGATCCAGCATAGGCCAAATCTGTTTTGTCGCTAGACAAGTAGTACCCCTTGTCTACCTAGAATTTGTCTTTTCGATAGCATCCTGCTTTAACTTAAGTTTGCCTGTAGCGATAGGCATACCCAGTGAATTTTTGCCTGGAAGGATGGGTATTGTTGTTCCATGTATGGCAAGATCGTCAGCCTTACAATTCCCTGGAATATCCTTATGCCTCGGCACCCAAATTAGGTGAATATTAAACTGCTCCGCCATCTCTATAAGAGACGATCGACAGTCTAGAGCTGTTAAAGAATATGTGAGGAAGATTCCTGGGATTTGATTGCGGCTTGGCTGTCGGAAAAGATGCGGATATGAATGGCCGATGACACGTTTTCCTTTAGCCAAAACAAGACTTCCCTTATTGCCAATATCTCCGCCTAGAACACGCTACAATGGTCTGGGATACGAAAAGAGAGGATTAAGCCTATCAGAGAAGACACCACCACCCAGCCCGTCGTTAGTTTTTGAACCGTCGGTATAAAAATGTACCGACTCATCTTCCGTAAAGCCACCAGAATGCTTTGGAAGGGATGGTAACTTGGAGGTTTTTGTCAAAATTTTACTTGGGGATGGTGTAGTCAACGTCTTCAGGGAAGATTTTAAATTTATTTAAGATGGAGGCGTGGCCATACATTTTTTTAGACCACTGTGAAGCAGCTGAGTTAGCTGACATTTGCCTGCCATAAATATTAAGGGGTATTAAATGGAAAAGAATATCCATAGCTGCGGAAGGTGTCGTCCGCAGTACTCCACTAATGCACAGGCAAGCTGAACGTTGGACTTTGCTTAATAACTTCTGGTTTATTGCCTTATCCAAGGCACTCCAATAGACAAATACTCCATACATGAGGATAGGTCTAATGACCGAGATATAGAGCCAGTGAGTTAGTCTGGGTTGTAAGCTCCATTTGCACCCGATGGCTTTTTTGCAAGAGAAGAGTGGCTTTCTTAACTCTTTCCTGTATACGATGGTGGGTCAATAAGTCCCTGAAAAATGAAATAAGGAACACCATTTTCGGTATAAAAACATTTTATTTTTCAACATAGTCTCCTTTTAGCTTCTTTATCTCCTTTACAAGCAATTTGAGTTGTAAGACAGGTGACCGAAGCTTCATACATAATAGGATTGCCAATGTCTAACGTTACTAGGCCATATCTTCGAGGATATAGCCCAGTAATCCTTCACGGTTCGGATCGGGAGTCTGTTACAGTGCAGATGAGGATAGGAAATAGAAAATAATTGATGGACAAAATTATCGTAAGTTTGGCGTTGGCAAAGAAGCTTCTTTACAACAACTTTACTATAAATCCTACACTAAACCGATTCACCTTCACCATGCCAATGTCATTAAATTTCCAGTCTCACCCAAAATAATACCCGTTCCCTATTTCAATCTTTGCGCAACAATATGCACAGCACACTTCTGTGATAAAAGCGAAAGCTATCGCTTCACGTAATTAAAATAACAATGTTAAAATAATTCCTAATTATCAGAGTAGGTACCTTCAGCTCCTACGCTGTAGACACGAGCCGTACTAGGACGCTCGTAGTATGTATATCTACCCTACTTTTATCTGCATTCGAACACCCTGTGCGTCGACTAAATTAACTTAATGAATAATGATAATTAGCTCCGCAGCTATGACAACCCCCGTACGTGTTCTTCCCTGCACTCACGTCTCCACTCACCTACACGTAGATACCATTGCGTTCACGTATAATGGCTAAATAATCTCATTACAGTCAAAGGATATAAGGGTGAGAACCACCAGCACCAATTCCAAAAAAAAAAAAAAAATTTTACAAACAAAATTCACAACGTCGATGCGTAAAGATATAAACCGGATGCCGGGAGATACAATGCACAATTATTATTATAAATTCATTAAAATATTATTCTCTGGCATGTAAAACGTACATCGGTTAACTTCATGCGTGTGGATGTCACGTCAGTGGAATCGCTGTCCGTAGAGCGATGCAAATGGAATGACAGGGCGTATGAGTGCTTTCTGGTTCGAATTAAACTACGACAAATTAATTTCCCTTCCGTGTGCCGAGGTAATTCAATTAAATCCAACAACGATAATAGCAAAAAAAAAAAAAAAAATATGGAATTCCGATACCCCATGGGGGTGGAGTGGTGATAGTGACAAATTAACTGCTGGTGCCACTGTACCCAATGTGTGCTTCAATTTACGGCCGCAATCTGCTCGCTAAAATATCTAACCGCAGGCAGTTTGCAGAGTTATTGTTAATTAATTTGAGCGCTGAATTGGGGATTGAAGCGATTTATGGGCACAGCAGCTTTTCCAGTACTTTTTCAGAGTCTCTAGCGATTTGCCAAGTTATTCCTAAGGCTAGACGAGATATGAAAGGGAAACTGTTACACAAATGATTTACATTCTATGCGATTGTGGGATTTTTTTTTTTATAATATTCTCTCAAGATAAGCGAACCTATAACTATACAAAATCTTTTAACCTCGCGTCATAGTATATGCCGGTCGTGAAAACCGCAGGAACTTTCATTGGAATTTAACCTGTCTAAAGTGCTACATTCTTTTTAATTACATACGAATATCTTTTTCCAAAAATCACGAGTCTCGCAAGCGAAAATAAAACTGCTGGATAAGCGTCGGCTTAGTTGTAGTATTAATCTTGAAGAGTGGTGTTTTTAGTGAGTAAAAATCTCACACTACCATAAGCACGCGTGGTCGGGCCTTATGGTGCCTTTGGAAGATTTCCACCCTCTCCGCAGAAAAAAAAATTAGCATTGTTCCAATCGGTATACTTATATCACAAACTTTTAGTACATCTATCCATATAGGCACTAAATGTAAAGCTATGCGAGCGATTAACAACCATATTTTGAGGACAAACATATTCCGGAATTGAAAGTCCATGACTGCATCCGTCATCGGTCGAATTTTGTGATATATCCTAAGCATTTCGTTCAGGATCGATATGAGAATATGTCCATTCTTCAAGTAGGATCGGGTAAAGAGGAACGTGCTGGCGTAGATAGAAAAACACTGACAAAATTTCAGAAAATTCAATTGTTCATCCTTGAAATTAGAAAATATGTATAAAGTATCTTTCTACAAATAATACAGTGAGTTGAAATGTTACCAGCCCGCTTAATATTAGACTAACTACGAACAATATCCGCGAAAAGCAGTACAACATTTTTGAATATTCGAATTTTCTAGTCAAAGGATTGTACTTGAATGGGTGAAGCCAAGGCATTGGCATGTCCTTAGAAAGACTTCTAAATGCCTACTGAAATTGATTTCCACTTGAAGTCCTTCCGAAAGACAGATTATTATACAAAGCCAGTATGAAAAGTGGTGTGGAATTTTTTTTCGACGGGAAAGCCAACGTATTGGCCAACTGACAATAATAAAATCCCTGACCTCGTCGACTTCTTTATCGCAAAAGCGCTAACTAAAAATCTAACGGAAGTAAAAGAATGCTATGATTTATGCTCAGACCACTCAGCAGTCACTCTGGAAATCGGTGGAAGTCTAGCAAAAAAAGAAGGACCGCCTAAGTTAACTAGTAACAAAACAAATTGGGACGTTTTCAGAAAAGACTGCAAGGAAAATATTGCTCTAAATGTGCCGCTAAAGACACCACTTGAAATAGAAGACGAAATTGACAATCTCGTGGAAGCATGGAAAAATACCCCTTTTCGAAAAACAGCAAAGTCAAAAACCAGTCTGATATCGAAGACCTCATACGAGAAAAGAGAAGAGCGCGCAAGAGATGACAACAACCCCGCGCGCCACTGCATAAAACTTATCTTAACCACCTTTGCAACAAGCTAACAAATGTGCAGCAGGACTTAAGAAATCGCGAGACTTCTACTTACCTCGAGAGCTTGACCGCTGATAAGTGTTCAAACTACTCTCTATGGAAAGCCTTAAAGTCCATAAGGAAATCCGTAATGCACTCGCCACCAATAAGGAAAGCTAACGGCGAATGGGCAAAAGGAGACAAAGAGAAAGCGGAATTATTTGCCGAACATTTAGAGAAAATGTTCAAGCCATTCGATGGACAACCATTGATCGAAGATCCGAATGCAAATACGGCACCCGACAGCTTTAAATTAAAAACTGTATCCCTGTCCGAACTTCGAATGACAATAAGAAAACTGGAAAATAACAAGGCTCCAGGATATGATTTAATCACTGGCGAAGTTTTGAAGGAGCTACCGAAAAAAGCGTTAGTTAAGTTACTCTACATTATAAATGCTTCATTGAGACATCTATATGTTCCAAGGCAATGGAAAGTCGCCGAAGTAATAATGGTTCCGAAACCGGGGAAATGTACAGACGACAAGAAATCATATAGACCCATTTCGCTTCTGCCGATAATATCTAAGGTCTTTGAGAAACTTCTGTTGAAAAGATTGCACCCAGTAATTGAAGAAAGGCGATTGATCCCAGATCATCAATTCGGGTTTCGGGTTAAACATTCCACAACCGATCAGGTGTATAGAATAACAAATGAAATTGAAAAAGCTCTAGAAGGGAAAAAGATATGCTCTACCGCTTTTCTCGACGTATCGCAAGCGTTCGACAAGGTATGGCACGAAGGCCTGAGATATAAGTTAAGGGTAATCTTACCAGATGAACTCTACAGAATATTGGAATCTTACCTTAATAACAGACTCTTTAGTGTTAAACATGGGGCAGAATATTCGAAATCCAAAGAAATTCATGCCGGTGTTCCACAAGGAACCGTTCTCGGCCCAATCCTGTTCCTGCTCTACACAAGAGATATACCACAAGATGAAGGGACTGTCGTAGCAACGTTCGTAGACGACACGGCTATCCTTGCAACAGATGATGTCAGTCGAATCATTAACTGGAAAACTCTAACGAGCTTTAAACAAAGTATGCGAGTGGACAAAGACCTGGAGAATCACCCTTAACGAGACCAAGTCAACGCATGTCAATTTTACGTACAAAAAGATAAACAGCTTACGGTACAAATACCGTACGCAAACGAGGCAAAATATCTAGGAATGACACTAGACGCAAAACTTAAGTGGAAGCCACATGTTAAAAAGAAGCGCGACGAGCTCGAAATCAGACTTAGAGAAATGTACTGGCTACTCGGGAGATACTCGAAGTTAAGCGTTGCTAAAACCATCTTGGACATACGGTATACAACTTTGGGGTTGTACCAAGCCAAGCAATATGACTGTTCTGCAAACATTCCAAAACAAAACACTAAGAGCAATTGTGAATGCTCCATGGTATATAAGGAATAGTGATATTCACAGAGATCTAGGAATTGCTACCGTGAGGGATGTAGTAACAAACTTTGCTCACAAACTTCGTATTCGCCTTCATGATCATTGCAATAATGAAATAATCCGTACTCTGGACGTGACAAACCTCGAGCGCCGACTACAAAGAACAAGACCGTACGATCTGGCGCAGTAACGGAAAACCGCATGTAATGACGGTATAAGTAGGTGCCTTCGCTGGATAGCTACCTACCTAACGCGATTAACACTACAGAAGCGTAAACTACTTGTTAAGGTAACTTAGTCGTAGTCACCACAAAACGAAAAAATGAGAGGAACGAATTTCCTACTACTATGAGCACGAGCGGCCGGTTCTCATAGTGCCTCTCTGGGGGGTGAGGTTTAGCCCGTAGGCATATACTGGCCGACACTTATGAATCATCAGGTCAGATATATGAATCGGGCATAACCAATGGTACGGGCCATTGGTATCTTTTGAAGATTCCTGCACCTCCAGGCGCAACCAAAAAAAAAGTCCGTCCATTCTGTGCAAGTCGCGAATGACAACTGACCAAATATATTTACATAATGTATGCTCATTAAGGAAATGTTCACTGATTGACATAATTTACACAAACTGCGTACCTACATTAGGATATTGGTTTACAAAACAAATTGTCAAGCGTTAATCGATCTATTCCAATACCGTGTGTCCTTTTTTTTTTTTGTTTGCAAGTGGAAGTGAAGATCTCGAAAGACATTAAGTGACGTATTTAATTAAAACAAGTTGTCCCATAAGCAGCAATAAGGGTGGAAAATTAAGATCCATAGCACATAAATTGAAGCCTAAAGGACACTGGCAAAGCTACAGAAAGGCACTTGCACAGTACAGAACTGAGAAAATCTAAAAAGGAAAGCTTCAGGAGATTTTGCGAGACAATTATTCGTACTAGCACTCCTGCTGCAGCAAGACTGCATAAAGCATTGACAAAATCAGTCGGAATGCAAACGTCTCTAAAAAATCCAGAAGGTAGTTTCACTAAGGATGAAGAACATAGGGCACTACTGCTCTTAAAAATGAAGAGAGCATGACCAACATATCAAGACCACGGGAGGAAGATTGGAAAATAGCGGGTACAATCTTCTCCAGAGGGAGTTCCAAGTAACCAGGTGTGGATGGTATCACACCAGCCGTACTACAGAAGGGGCAAGAAAGACTACCACCATACTTAGTCAGAATAATGAAAAGTAGCCTCGCATTGGAGTATATTCCAAAGAAGTGCGGACGGGCGATTCATACCAAAAGTAGGGAAAAAGGACCCAACACAGTTGAAGTGTTAATCGTTTTAATGAAAAAGCTATGGATAACTACATAAGTGAGGAAGTACTAAATACTTCACTACCGTCAACATTCATACAGTGCAGGCAGATCCACTGAAACGTCTCTTTTCCAGTTGACGGAAACCATACAGAAAGCTCTCGAAATGAAAGAGATATTTCTCTGCGTCTTCCTAAACATCGAGGGGGCATTCGATCGCAGAACAGTATCTAAGTGGGTGTACGAGTTATTCAGAACAAAATCAGCAGAAACTCAGACGTCGCGTAGAATCATTAAGGTCAACACAATAAGAGGATGCCCACAAGGAGGAGTACTATCTCCTCTAATGTGGATTCTAGTTGTGGATGAAGTTAACCAACATCGGAATTAACTGTCAAGCCTACGCTAGTGACATATTATTGATTGTCAGAGGAAAGTTTGAATGAACTATTTGTGACATCATACAATAGGGTCCAATAGCAACTCAAGAATGATGCTGCACGGCTAGGCTCAGCATAAACCCGGCGAAAAACTACAATAGTACCATTTACGAAAAAAGGGACCTTGAGCTGAAGCCAATCCGACTGTCGGGCACGGAACTGACACCAGCAAAAAAAATGAAATATCTAGGATTACACATAGATAGTAAACTCATGTGGACAAAGCATACAGAGGAGATATCCAAAACGACCTCCCCTCTCAATGATATTTAGAAGCCTAGCGGGTAAGTCGTAGGAGCTTAGCTCGAGCATTCTAATATGCATGCAAGAGCAGTGATCACATATAGAGCGATAGCGTGGGAAAAATGAACCACAAGGACGGAGGCACTTACTAAAGTGCAAAGACTTGCTTGCCTCTGTATTCCTGGGGCAATGAGAACATGTGCAACTGCTGCCATGGAAGTATTCCTGGAACTAACTCTGCTTCACATTAGTTCACGGAGTTGAGCTTAATACAAAGCGGACGATACTAAGGATGACAAAGGAGGGTATTGGGAGGGATAAAAGCATCAGTTCGAAAAATGTGATTTACTTCTTAAGAAACTTCCCCTTCCAGCAATGGGATCAAAATAGGATCAAAAATTTCGTACGAAGTTAACTAATAAGAAGGAATGGAGCAATGAATTCATAATATACGAACTGAGACCCCCACACAATAAAGTAGTAAAGAAGGAACAGGGGCAGGTATATTTGGGCCAAGAACAAAGCACTCAGAACCTGTGGGCATATTTCAAGCTATACGAGGACAAGAAAATCTACTGACAAGCCAATATATTTTTTTATATTTAAGGTCTAGTTCTACAGGTTTCTTCCATCGAAGTTTAGTGTCCAGTGTCATGCCGTCTTGGAATATGGGATAATGCTATTATTTATAAATACTGGGACATCAGTTTGTTTTTTATTTGTGAAATTTATGTGTACTGACTTAAGTTCATTCAGTTTTATTTGCTATTTTCTCCTTCAGGTGTTTATATTGTTTATTGACATTTGAAGGTTTTCTGTCGATTCTTGAATTGATACTTTTATACCACTGTCGGTATAGCAATGTCATCTACAAATGTTGTTGTGATTGTATTTTTACTCAGCAGTATGTCATTTGTGAATAACAAATAGAGCATAGGTCCCAGCACACTACCCTGTGGTACACCAGCCTTGATTTATTTTATTTTCGAAAACTCATTCTCTTACTTAATCCTTTAAAAACCGGTTAGCTATGTGAAATTCTAGAATGGTGCAGAATTGTTTTTTTCAATTTAACTATAAGTTCTTTGTGGGACACCCGTTCAAATGCCTGAGCTACGTCCAGGAATACTGCACATCATACCTTTTTTACCTCCAAGGCTTTTTCTATTTTGTCTGTTAGCCTGTGAATTTGATGAGATGGTATCAGAGATTTTTTCTTTATTACAGGTTAAAGCCAGGAGTTTTCCAAATAGTTTTGAAATCATCGGCAGCAAAGATATCGGTCGATGTGATTTGCCTACAGTTGGTGATTTGCCTAGCTTTGGTATTAAAATTACCACGGCTATTTTCCACGTGTTTCATATGGAAAGCTGCATTGATAATCTGTATAAGTTTAATAAGAAATTAAATTAAATCCTCGAGCCTTTTTAGCTTTGATGCTTGTTTTTATTTCCTTCGATTTCTTTGCAAGTAACCAGTCGAATGGGCCCTTCCTCCTCATTTATCACGACCATCACTTTAAGTTTCAGTTCTTCATATGGCTTAAAGGTTTTTTCCACAACTGTGTCCTAAGAAAACTATAATCGTATGTGTATTTAAAAGTGTCAAGTCGATCAAATCCTTTTTGTACCACGTCGAAAATCACTCTCTGGGTTTTGATAACCTTTCATTTGTCGTAATGCATAGGTAGTTTCGTCTAAAAATTATCAAAATAGGTTGAAATGGGTGCAAGTTATAGGGATGAGTTTTGAAAATTGTTGGATAATTCTTCTCACACACATAATACAACAACAACACAACAGATTTGGATGGAATATGGGTTTTAAAGATATATTTTCAAAACCCACAAAAATATATTTTTAGCAATTTTTTTTCTGATTATTTTCGGCCCACTACGTACTAAAATTTTGGAAAATTTCAGACATATTGAATTCGAATCTATTATTTCTCTTTTGGCCTGCCACACAGCGTGAGAAACATTGCAGTTATTGCACGCAAACTTTCCCGGACAAGTCATCTTTCGTTTCAGCGACTGAAATTCGCCACCAAGATCGTGCGATGTCACGCCGTTGTATTATTTTCTTTGAGGTAGTTTGAAGCATGAGATATATTTCAGTGAATTTCAAATGATTTCACAGCTAAAGGATTAGATTCGACTCGTTATTTATGAACTACTGCAGGAATTATCCCGAAAAGCGTTTGTAAGGACAGCCGTGGCTCCCGATATCATTTTTCATGTTTAATTTGAATGTCTTAAAATTATACTGGAATAAAAACATCAGCAGTTTATATATCACCAATATTTTTCTTTTCAAATTCAGATTGTAATCCCCAACTGAATCACCCTATACTATTCTGTTACAGAACACTGAAAATCGTAATTTTAGCATTTTGCCGTTTCAAAACTTAATCCTTAATCTCATAGTATACCAGAATTCTAGGAAATATTTTGACAGCTTTACTGTTGCGATTTGTTAGCAAAATTGGGCTAATTATGTAATCCCCGAAAACAAAATCCCCATACCGAAATCTGGAAACCCAAAATCCCCAAACCAAATTCTTTCGACACAGCTATTGGATGAATTATAAGTGGGTTCACAGTGGGTGCAGTGGCTCAGTGGTTAAGGGGCGATCGCTGGGATAGAGCGTATTGGAGCCGATTATGTGATTTCCGAAAATACCAGGAAATATTTTTCAAAATCTTTAAAAATGATTTCCACACATTACGAGACTTATCATACTTATAGTAGAGGTTATGGGGTATACAGGCTGTTACAAAGAAGACTTTAAAAATCACTTGATAGCGTGCCTTGCTGGGATGACCTAGAAGGATGGAAATTTGCACACTTACAGCACAGACTATGTGCTACTAAGAAATTTCTAGGGCCATAGCGAAGTCCATCCTATCAAATTTGTTTCTTATTTTGGTAACATTTGACTGTCTTACGTGGAATTACCTTCATAGTAACTCTAATTCTGGCTGGAATTTTTCATTAATAGAAAACCTGTAGGATCATCTTCTCCTAGTCAAAATGTTTATAGAAACTAGATAGTTTGAGAATACGAATCACATTCAGGTGACTTAAAGCTGATAAGTATCTGCAAGTCAATGACGATCACCAACAGCGAATGTCGCAACTATACATCTTAAGGCACAAGGCACTCAAGGATGACTTTTCCCTTGGCTCTGACGATTTACCTCCTATTGTTCTAAAAAGTCCTGTGAACGTACTGTCTCAACCTCTCACAGTACTGTTTCAACTTTCTCTCTCAAAGTCCGTCCTTCCTAGATTGTGGAAGGACTCCTTCATTATTGTCATTCATAAAAGGGCTGTAAGAATGAAATGTCCAACTTCCGAACTTTACCAAAACTGTAGTGCATCCCAAAACTTACTGTCAGTTAACTGCGTACATATACAAAGTCCAGTATAAACACTTCAGGAGCATACTTCCAAAATATAGTCCATTGACGCATCTTAAAATGGTTCTTCGTGATCCACGATCTGTTGAAAATTATTAGACCCCATTTCTGGTAATCTTTGCCATCTTCTTTTTCTTTTGGTGTAAATTACACTGGTAAAGCTTCAAAGGATCCTTTGATCCTAATTGATTGCAAGATATACCTCATAACTTCATCCCCAACTTACAAACCATATCAACCCTAATTTTTTTTTAACAAATCATACGCCCCCCTATATCAATGACAGTGACGTCTCATCACCGTTAATTTGAAAATTTACTCAGTGAATTATGCCATACATCCCTACCCTACCTCCACCATAGATGCAAATGTGTCCTCATCGCTTAGCAGACGTATGTAATAAGGATTTCAGAATGATTAATCCTCTTAAGGAATTCAATTTACCTTACCAACTGAAACACATTACACGAGGACGAGACCGTATTCCATTTGGCATTTGCTTTCCTTCTTTCACTCATTCAATAACCAAGGCGACCCCATAGCACAACCGAACGTCTTGTCTGCTTCGCAGGGCAATAATTCAACCATTCATATTCGGAAGGATTGGGGTGCCCTATCTTTTGTAAGCGGATTATCTTTTCGTTCGCGAAAACGGAGGTGGAGCCGCACAACCCATTAGCAATGGCAATTGCAATGATTCCCCTTCACATGGTTAGAGTCCTTATTTTATCCTGCGAGCCACCCATCACTAATTATTTAAAAAGCATAAATTTTTAATTTGAATTTTCAAAAGTAATTTCTGCGTTTTGTGTTTTCTTTTTTTTTTTTGCTCCTTTGCGCTCGTCCTTTGGTTCATTACGAGGATTTGTATTTATTTATTTTAATTTTTTTTTTTTGCTCGTCCTTTTTTTTTTGTGTCCGATCCATGCAAGTAGGTGAAAATTTCTTCATCTTTTATGCATTTGAAGGCAGCAAGAAAAGAGCGAATGAAAAAAGAAATCTCATTTTGCGAGATGCAAGGATACAAGAAATTCAAGAAGTGAAGGATTTTTTTCATTCACATTTGGATTTTGCCTGTAAATTAAGGAAATATTTACCCATGATGTTTTGTATTTAATTTAAATAAACTAACGGGCGAAGGACTCTCGCTTATGCTAGCTTAATCCTTTTTTTTCGTTTTCGTGCTATGCTCTGAGGGTGTATAGTAAGTATATCACAACACCGGTGGTCGGAGATTTAATGACGTTATTGTGGAGAAGACGCCTTTAGCATTTTTAATGAAAGTGTTTTGTTTCGGCGGGGAATAGTGTTGTGAATGGCCGTTTTGGTGAATGTCCTTGCACAGTAATGTCTAGTTGCATTTGCATTTTAAAGTAAGAGTTTGAGACATACGGAAAGTGAAGCGACAGTCAATATTTTAAACTACATCCATCTATGAAGGACGATTGATTTGATTTTGAATATATTTTGCGACTGATAGCGCTCCATAATTGTACCCTTTGGAGGACCTGTGTAAGTAACTTTTGAAACACAAAATCGTATTTGGCGATGGAAATGAACACATCTTTGGAAGGACCATTGGAAGACACAGCTTATACCTGCTAGGTTGCGCAAAATTTATCACTCGATTTCCTTAGACAGTAACTTAGTTTGTAATTAAAAATAATTGGTTCTCAAGTCGCGAAGATAATATCGATCAAGAGGCGGCCGCCATGCACATTCGGGTTCCTTCCACAGCATTTTCCATGACTTTTTTCAAAACTTCTGACGATAAATTCTCCACTTCTTGTCGAATGTTCTGTTTTAGGGACGCCAACGTCTGAGGTTTGTTCGTACAGATCCGTGACTTCAAAAAACCCGAAAGAAAGAAGTCTGAAACGGTCAAAATGGGCGATGTTGCGGGCCAATGCAAATCGTCAAGAGGAGCAACTAAGAAGCCGAGAGGAAGGAGAAGGGCTTGGCTGTAATTTACACGCGATTGCCAAAATTCGATGCAAAGACCGTCTATTGATGCCTAATTGCGTGGCGGTGGCCCGTTGTCTGATTGATGTCTGAGGGTCCTCTTGGACATCTGCAGCCAAAGCAGCGATATTTTCGACCGAATGACTGCTCCGGGGGTGGCAACATGTGATACTGTCCCGTATTGAACCAGTCTCACGCAGTCTTTGCCCAGTTGTTGCCGTGAATGAAATTAACGTTGACATAATTATTCCTCGTTCTTGAATAGTATATCAACCCATGGTCTGTCTGCGTGTATTGTGCTTCTATTTACTTCACAAATGTTAAAGTCCCGATGACATAAGATGCCATTTGCAAAAATTGGAGTATCTTCCGATATGGTGATGACTTTTGCGCCATCATGTATATAGCCCACTCCCGGACTCAGTCTGAATTTTCTTCGGGACGTAATACTGCAGTGAGTAGCAAGAAATTTCAAGATCTCTAGATTCTTAAAGTTATCATCATCATGATCATGATCATTTTACAATAGACGGAATAGACTCCTGAACTGTACTGGATGTGTGAACGTTAACATTACCTGGTTGCAGTGAAGGTACGTGTACGAATTCAACCGTTGTTCAACGTTGAAGGTCCGGATCGGATATCGGATATCCCTAGAACTTGCTAAGAGTCCAACGGCAGCAAGCAGTAATAGTGACAGCGAAGAAAATGCCCTTGCATATATCAAATATTAATTCGAGTCATATCCGAGAGATGATTTGATCAGGCAACTCATTTACTAGACATGATCTGACGGAATTATGTATGCTGCATGATGAGCAACGAACTCATTTGTTAGACATGGTTAGACGGAATGTTTGCTCGATGATTTAAACTTCAGCACAATTTGCATGATCCTTAAAAAGCAGATCACTCAAATGCGCCGAATACCTACAAAGTCCTGAGTAACTGATTGGCCCTATCAGTGTGGTTTCAGACCTTGAAAATCATCTATTGACCAAGTCTTCATATTAAGTCAAATATTGTTGAAAACCCACAAATACCAAATTGACAGCCACCATCTGTTTGGCAACTTCAAGGTCGCGCATATGTGTGAATATCGCTCCGTATCAAGTTTTCAAATTCTTTGGAGTATACGTTGGAGAAAGCATGCTATTCCGTCAAAATTAGAAAAGTCAACGATGTGACTTTCAATACTAGTAGAGGTTGGCAAGAAGGATTCTTCGTTTTACTTCCGCACTCATGTAAGTTGGTAAAATTTTTGACTACTTCGAAATTATATCATGACGTGTTGGCCAAGGGGTAGATAGATGCATTGGACTGGTCGGTTTGCATTACTTAATGGAAACAAATTTAAACGTCTAAATAAATATAATCAACAAATAGAAGCAATTCATTTTATTTGCAAACAAAGTAACTGCCTTATTGAGTCACGACTTTTGTCCCACCTTATAGTTAATAGTGCGGACAGCAACTCAACTTTTGACGAATTTGATGCGCTGTCCGATTCCGTCACTCGAATTGTCTCCCTGTACTCTCATACTGAAATCGTCATTCTGGGCGATTTCAATATACACAATTCGGATTCGCTTCAACATTCTGGCCAGGCAACACCCGAAGGAAGGTATGATGAACTTTGAGCCTACAGGTATGCTGGACATTGAAAGTCATTCCGCCAACACTCTGGACTTGTTTCTTACTTTGCACCCTGATAAATATTAGGTGTGCAACTAAGTTCTCAATAGATGGCTCCAGCAGTAAGTGCTGGTATGGAGTAACAAAAACTCCTGTCACAACTGTTGTCTCGCTCGCTCTTCTCAAACATTGGACACGATGCTGCTGACAGCTATTTAAGTCGCCATTTCATTGGAATTTTTCCTACTTTTCCTTCTTTCCTTCTGGTGCCTTCCGGCGAAGCAACAGGCCAGCTCCTATCGTCAGACAAGTAATTTTATCGCGCTTTATAATCTGTTTTAGATAATTTAAAGAATAAATAGTTGAAGTTATAAGAACGTTGTTGTTTGTTTTTTACAAGTGGAATTTCTAACCCCCACAGCTGGTCGACTTTGACATATCCAAAACGTCATGAACCGAGCTTAGACTATGGTAAACAAACTGTTTTGACACATTAGTGAATTTGTTTTGGCGTCATTTTTGTGCCAAATAATCGTCATTTGCGGGAAGTGTTGATTTTCGTTTTTCATTGGAAGAAAACGGCGGCTGAAGCGCATCGAGAGGTCCAAAAAGTTTATGGACATGCTGCTCTAAGTGAAACAATGCGCCGTGATTGGTTCCATCTAAGACGGTGATTTCGATGTTGACGACCGTCCGCGTGAAGGAAGGCCAAAATCCTTCGAAGACACTGAATTGGAGACATTGTTCGATGAGGATCCGTGCCAAATGCAAGAACAGCTTGCTTCAGTATTAGGAGTTACCCGTCAAGCCATTTTCAAGCGATTGCATGCGTTTGGAATGATTTAAAAACAAGGAACTTTGGTTCCTTATGATTTAAAGCCAAGGGACGTTGAGCGTCGTTTTTTCGCCTGTGAACAACTGCTCCAGCGGCGGCAAAAAAGGAAAGGTTTTCTTCATCGCATCGTGACGAGTGATGAAAAATGGATTCATTACAGCAATCCAAAGAAAAAAAAGTCATGGGGACTGCCCGGTCATGCTTCTACGTCGTCGGCTCGGTCGAATATTCACGTTGCGAAGATTATGCTGTGTATTTGGTGGGACCAGGTCGGTGTCATTTATTATGAACTGTTGAAACCCAACGAAACCATCACTGGGGAACGGTATCGACTTCAATTGATGCGATTGAGCCGAGCACTGCACGAAAAATGGCCACAATACGAGCAGAGGCACGAAAAAGTGATTCTACAGCATGACAACGCTCGGCCTCACGTTGCAAATCCGTTAAAACCTACCTCGAACCGCTCAACTGGGAAGTCCTACCCCACTCGCCATATTCCCCAGATATTGCGCCATCCAGCAGTTCCGCTCATATGAAGACATCAAAAAATGGCTTGATTCGTGGATAGCCTCAAAAGACGAACACTTTTACCGTAACGGTATTCGAGCTCTGCCATAAAGATGGGAAAAAGTTGTAGCTAGTGATGGGCAATACTTTGAAAATTTGCATTTTCATCAAAAAAAAAAAAAAAAACAGCGAGAACATAGTTGCCCACCTAATACTTACAAAAAAAATACTTTTTGGTTGATAACCTGAAATCGGAAATCGGTCGATGACATGAACTTTAGATGTCAACGACACAATATATTAGAAACAATGAAGTTCATAGGAATCAATATCTTAATGAATGCATAAGCTTCGTTAAAATTATCTCAATTAGCCATCACTTTCATTAGAGCATATACTTTGAGGTGTGTAAAACATTCAGTCAGTTGTCGTTTGTCACTAATGCAGGATGCATAAATCTCAAGTGAAAGTTAGTGTCTCTCGGCATTTGAAACTCTTTCTAAAAACATATCAGTACTGTGGATTCACAAATTTCACGTACAATCCTTCGACCAGAAAATTCAAACACTCAAAAGTGTTGTCCTTAATTTCACGTATATTGTTCCAAGTTGGTCGACTAATTAGTGGGTTATGTATATCAATGTTAACAACATTTACAATGAAAGACTTTCTGAGTACCTCCTACGACACGTCAGTCAAAGAAGATCAGCTAATGTTTCTCTTGTTTGCCCACGTCTATTGGACTTTCTTAAAAACGTTTCTCTTAACTGGAAGTTACTTAAAGAATAGACACATTTTCATCCCAACGTTAAATAAAATGCTTAAGATTTTCCACACATTACAAACGATGACGAATGGAGAAATTATCTTTCCAGCCAGCTACCAGTTCCTGCTTATGCTCAAAGCGTGTTTGCTAATTATGCGTTTAGTTTTTGATTCACTTCCCAGATCTATAGTATGCATATGGTATGGTGATATAAGTACACTGATTGGGACAGTACTAATGGAGCTCACCTATTTAAGTCATGTGATAGCCCATTTGTTTTTGACTTGTTTCTATCTGAAGATGAATGAGTTCATAGACACGTTCGGTGGAGTAATGAGGGAACGTGAAATTATCAGACACATCCAAAGGCTAACATCGATTTCATTTCGAATTCATCGGTTGAAACGTACGCTTAATAGATTCTACTCCATTCTGTATTTCTGCAGCTATTTGGGTCTCTTTAATGATATCAGAGGTTTATATACACTGATACGGAATATAATATGTCTGAAGCGACATCCAGACGCACTGGATGGACTAACACTTCTATATACTTTAATGTGGAATCTTATGATGGCTTTTTCGACGTCCTATGATATATACCTGATTGGAGTTGTAGGAGAGATGCTAACCAGGGCAGAGGGCTTATTTCGAAATAAGATGCTAATCCTGTTTTTTAAGAGCAAGGAATTAGGCACCACCCAGGTGCAGAGAGATGTAAGTAAGGTGATTTAATTGAATGAAAGCATGAAAGTGTTTTTATTCCTTTTCTTACAGATCGATTTATTGCTGATTCAGAATAATATTCAGAACTTATCCACAAGGGCGTTCGATTTATTTGTTCTCGATCAGAAGTTCGCATTTGATTATGTTAAAGATATAATCATTGTGTACGCAATTGTTTGCCTGCAATTTTTTGCAGCTGACAGTCTTTATGGAACAAAGAATAAGAACTTGAGCTGGTTTTAAAATTAAAACTTTAAGTACTTTGTAATACAATTAATTGAATAAATATAAAATTCTTGTTAATAATTTACTCGTATGTATATTGTGAATATTTTTCTTTAGAAACACTAATACGTACCAGTGGCGTGGGGTGAAATTTCAAGAGAGGGAAGCCGAAAAAATGTTAAGTAAAATGTTTTATTCAAGACTTACCATTTTGGTGCTTATTCGAAACACAGACACAGACACAGAAGATATGCAATCTAAGCCACCTTTGTTATACTTTAAGTCATTGGAATTTACGTAGACAATGAGCTCATCGCTCGGGGCTTCGAAAGAAGCCGTTCTGGGCAGAATAATCTATATAAGTTATTGATAAGTCGGAGCGTTGTTAAATATAAAAAATTTAGCAATTACAATTATGTACTACCTATTTGTACTCTAAAGCTATCCTACGATTCTTTTTTACGAATTCTGCTGAAACTCTTTCATAAAAATTTGAGTTATTTTTAATTTCTAAAAGAAGGTGCTTTTCGATAGATAAAAGTGCCAGGACTGAGAGTCTTTCTTCTTTTTGGAAATTTCTTAAGTAAGTGTGGACTCCTTTTAAAATCGAAAAAGATCTTTCGACAGAGACCACAGTCAAAGGCAGGGTTAAAAAGATTTCACACAATGTTAGAGCTTGAGAAAAAGTATATCTAGGCATTTCCGTATTAAAATGCTTATAAAGTTGAAAAACCACAAGCTTTTTAAGTGAAGGGGTAGTGTATAAAACTTTGAGTTCCTTTTTTTGAAGTAGTAAAACTAAAAATTCCATGAAATAGGGTAATTAAAGAAGATATTTTGACATCCGGCATTGAATTAGAAAAATATTCATGTTTTGATTTGTTTAATAAATTCCCCGTGCAGGGACGGGTTAAGAATATCACTGCAGCGCCCCCCACAGGCACTACCAATACTACGCATGGCTGTGATCCTGGGATGAGCAAAAATGCCCGGGTCAAAGCTATTCGGTTTCCGGGAGATAGCAAAATAACGCAACGGCTTAGGCGTAACCTAAGAGTCGCGGGCAAACCCCACAGGCGGACGAGTAGGGAGGTTTGTGATCCTTCTACTCCGGATCATAACTTCGCCGTAAGAAGAAGATTTGTTTAATAAATCAAAGAAAATATATGAACTAAATGAACTATACCTATACCTTTTATATTGCTATAAAAATTCGTCTATAATTTGTACTTGAATCAATATTAAGTAGTCGGCGTTTGCGTGGAGGTTCTGAGAAGTAACTTACGCTCTCGTAGATTGAGCCAAATGAGTTTAAAAATTCAGAATGAATCGATGACTCAAAACCCTCGATCTCTTGCTTCGCAAGCACTATGTCGGTTTGTTTATTTTGAACTAAACTTAAAAGAATATGTGTTTTTGCTAATATGACGGAAGTAACAATGCAGCTTGTAAAACAAACTTTCGGCCATAACCAGAGTATCGTTATTCCATTCTTCTGGTTCACATAAAATCTGTTCAAAAGTTTTTATAATATCTTCTCTGCAATTGAATAAGACGTTCACTATACGCGAATGATAGTGCCATCGAGTCTCTGATACCCCGGCATTCGTCGATCAACAATGTCATTGGAGAGGCCGGAAAAAATGGAGTTTTGAGAACTTGAACTTTGTTCTAAATGCGAATTCATTAAATGGTCGTACTTAGCCAAGTATGAAAGGGTTTCAATATAATTACCGCGATTATCTGATCCAGATTTTTCGTCGTGTCCACGGAATGCCAGCTCTTGTTTTCCTAGAAGAACTACAGTGTCTATGAAACGCTTCATTAAATCGCAATTGCGATCAACTTTTCTATTATGAGCCTCGTAAGAATTCCCTAAAGAAGTCTCTATGCGATATTCGCCAAATTCATGCAAATGCAAGCAGCCGCGTATATACTTTTCCGTTTAAATATGTTTTTTGGAAGAATTAATAAAATTGTATATATCAAAGAAACCTGTGTGACTCCAAACACTAGGAGAATTAGAAAAAAGAAGACAAGGAAAACAAAACATTCTATTTAATTTGCAACTGCCAGTCAGCCATGGATTCTTTTTGTAAAAAGACTCATGAAAATGTTTCTGATACCCATCCTTTCGTGTATAATCAATTTTCATTGATGGTGTCGAACGACCTAGTTCTATAACTATTTTTTTATAGTAGATTTATAATTACTTACTTTTTTTTTATAATTTGCGCTCGCCAAATGGGATATGAATACCGTTAAATTAGAGAGAGAGAGAGAGAGAGAGAGAGAGAAAGATTGGTATAGTGGGTTTGAAACTTAGGTGGTATTAAGTTTCAGTAAACTCCAAGGGTGGCGTCCAGATAACTGGGGAGCTTGTGTGTTTTGCTTTTTGTCGATTCACAGTATTTCTTTCCCTCCACCTGATGTCACCATCACGATCAAGTTGCATTTAATCCATATGACCACTCTACTGTCAGTGTTATGCCTTCGCAGTAGAGTTGACTCTAAGCTTTCGCAATTGGTCGACTTTTTTAATTATTTCAGACGAAATAAATAAATAGATGATTGTTGAGATCAGGATTTGAACCGTGAACCAAGAGCGTGACAAGCGTTGATGTAACCACTGTACCACGACCACCCTTACTTGGTATATATAGCTAATAACTATTCACTTAGCTCACTCACTATTTTATAATAATTTAATAATTTAAAACACTAACTTAACTACCAATATGTAATTGCTAAATTTTTAAAATTTTCTAATAATTAGCAGTCACAAAAATCACAAAAATTTGCATCCAAATTTTCAATAAATCACGCACAATTACACAACCGATTTGCAACCGTCATTTCAAATTTGCAAAAAAAAAAAAATACCCAACAAGTAAGAAAAACCTCAAACACCGTTCGAACCACTACATCACCCAATAACCCGATTTTCGACGGCTTATTTTGTTGCCTACAATAAAAAAAAAAACTCCTTCGAACTAAAACCTTTCTCCTCCACCAATGTTCATCCAAAAAAGCCGAGAAATCCCGGGTTATTTTCTTCATAAGCGAATGTATGTTAGACAAAGAAATCGCAAATAAACGTCTACTATATGCCAGAAAGGAATAGAGTTGAAAGTTCGTACTGTGAAGAAATGAATGCATAAGCCGGAAAATGAACGGCTTCTCAAAAAAATTCATTGCACGCTCTCTCGCTAGAGGAGTTCATACTTGTCTCGGCTATGTGTGTGAGTTTGTGTATGAGTAAAAATGAATAAACAACCGAAGTGGTCGCAGCATTTCATCTTCGAGCGTGTATAAAGTTATGAAAAATTGTTTGATGAACAAATAATTGAATGTGATGATTGGCAAGTGGCAAAATAAAAATTGTTGATATTTGAAAAGGGAAGCCGGAAGGAATCGGCTTGTATGGACGCCACGCCACTGATACCCATACCTTTTCGGAGCCCGCGGCCCCTAACGCCCATTATGATCGGCCCACTCACTGATCTCAGTCCTGCTCTATGGTGCAAAAGTGTAGACTTGAAGTCTTTGAGAGAAATATTTACGGTCCTCTCTGCGTTGACTGTATATGGAGTAGATTCAACCATGACCTGTAATTACGAACTGTAAAGCGAGATCGCTTAAGAAGACCAGATTATGTGAAGCTCGTTTTCAAATCCATTCCAGGCGGATTACGGTAACCTCAATCATTTCAGAGTATACAATTGAAAGCAACTGTCTGGAGAAGCTTGTTGGTCTAACCAGGGAGTACCTATATAGCTACATGATGTAGTTTATTATGTTAAAGTCATCCTTCATTGATTTTTAGCCTTCGGGTCAACTAAAGACCATTGAACTCTATACAAACTATCCTATGCGATACATTTTATAGCATTGATACACAAACCAAATATTTAATGCTCCTTTGTACGAAACTTTGTATAGGTATGTCTGTTATCGATTCTATTTGTTCAGCTAACATTCGCTCCCGGTCTCCTTGGGAATTACAACACAATCAATATTCATATATGTACGTGTCTCCGAAATTAATTAGGAATTCATAACGGAAACCTTGGCATCTTGAGTCGTAATTGGAAGTCAGAGTAGTTATCCGAATCGCACACACGATTTATCCATTTCCTAGGTCATTATTTACTTAAACATGCAAGTGGCTTCTTGATTTCCCTAGCGTATCTTCATGCATATATGAGTACATACATATGTGTTTATACTATCCCTCATAATTCCAACAGATGGGCGATGATGTAGTAGAAGCTTCACCATTCGCCAAATAACCCCAAGATAATTGCATTTATTGAAATCGATATTAATTATTCAAAACATAAAAGCTATGTCTCATTTGGGAATTCATTCGCCAGAGCAGAAAGGACCCATTCCCCTAAAGTAGGGTAACCATAGTTGCGGACACATGTGCTGTGCTGAATTCGAGATGTTTGTGGTGCTTCCAATCCATTGAATCTGACAGTGTATTCTCGGTTAATCGCATTCATTCGATTGTCTCCTATCGAGTTACTCAAGATGGATGGACGAATTTTTCAGATAAAGGGAAAAAAAATTGCTTTTCCAAGTACAAGTGTTGCCTTGACAATTCTCTGAATGATAGGGTGAATCCCATTTCTCACTCTGAATTGTGAAAACACTCAGTGAAGAGCTTTTCAGCGCTATTCTACTGTATCCACCTGTAGAATTTTATACGGTTACGAGTACATAGTGCCATGCATTGTAGAATGGACAAAGCCGAGAGAATCCTTCATAGCACTCAAGTCGAAATCCTTTTGTACAGTCCCAGTAAATAATGTTGTTGTTCAAAACCAATTGTGTAAAATTATTATTTTACAGAAGTGGCAAAGTTGTTATTTGTACTTGGCGGTGAAAAATTCACAATTGCAGTGGGATATAGAACTGCCTCAGCTGGTTCATCATTTCCGTTTAGGAGTATTATAATGTTAGGTGCACTCAGTGGATTGTTGGTAGAAGGTTAACAGATAAAGAATGCTTTTGCATTTCCTTATGTTATGAAGTCACATTTATCATTTAGAGAATTTCTTACATCATTGTATTTCTAGATTTAGCATGGGTTTTGTTAAACAGAAACCTTAAAATCCATTCACAGCTCAGCGGCCAGTGAATGGGCGAACTGCGAACAAACAATTTTTAGTACATCTAAAGGCACACAATTGACAACTTTACTATTCCAAAAGAACAGAGCTTAATTTATCTATCGATTAGTAGGAAAAAAGTTAAATTTTAATTAGTTTCTGCGAAGAAATTAACAATTCGCTGATTTTTCCTCGAATAGGCGAATACTTCTTGCGAACTGTCAAATTTTATTCACATTCCACAAATGTGGAACTCAATTCACATTCGCGAGAGATTAACCTCACAATTCTTTTGTTTTGTTCTTGGTGGTAACGAATGACAAGTGAAATTCGCAAATTGCTTCGACTGGAAAATAAAACTTGCTGTGAATGAAATGTCAAAATTTGCGAATATTCGCTCGTTCGTATTCGCAGGTTGCTGAGCTGTGAATGGAAAGTGTAAGCTTGACTCTAGAAGGAGTAGTCTCTTGAACGCCAAACTCAAGTCATTGTGAATACTAATACATTTGCATACTCGTCATAAACGAAATAACAATCTTTACTCGCAAACTCCGTATTCGTCTTCATGGTCATTGCAACAGAACCATACTCCAAATTCTGGAAGTGACATTGTGCGCTGTCTGCAAAGAACGAAGCCGCATATAATACTCGTAGCGGTATCAACAGGTGCTTTTGCTGGCAAGTTACCTGCCCAAAGCGAATATTTTTGAAACTCAAACTACTAGATAAGGTAACCTAATTAAATTCAACAAGTAGAAGGGAGGTGTTTTTAATGAATAAAAATTTCACACTGCTAATTGTGGGTCATCTGTTGATTTATTTTTAAATTGAAGAGAGTACACTTCCCAATTACTTATGGAAAATAATTTTATTTAAATGGCTGCCGCGTCTGGTTTGGCAGTAGACCATCCTTTCACCCCACTGTTGCAATATATTTTCGATGGTTCGAGGCTCTATTTCACGAATAGCTCGATTAATATGGTGCTTAAATGCCTGAATCATTTCTGGGTTGTCAGCATAACATCGATCGGGCATCAAATCACAGCTCCGCGAAAGCCAACCAACATCACCAAAGCGACTGATTATACGATTATTGAACTTAGTGTATGGCACTTGCTGAAACCAAAGATCGTCCAAGTTCAGTTCCTCAGTTTCCAGCCAAAAAATCGGTTATCATGTTGCCATCTTTATTTTCGAAGAAAAATGGACCACACCAAACAGTCAGATAATGGGGATGCGTTCGCATCTCTATAACTATGTGTAGGTTTTATGAGCCCAAAATACTGCAGTTTTTCTTGTTTACATAGCCGCCGAGATGAAAAAATCTTATCTTATACCGCACTCCCCAATGTTATGGAAAATGCTATAAAAAGAGCAGAGCGTTCGAGAAAATGGTTCACATTTAACTGATATTATTTTTCATACATAATGCAAAGAAAATAGCACAAAATAAACTTTCTTTAAAAATTTAAACTTTTTGTTGTTTTCATTCCATTCAATATTTAAAAAGCAAAACAGATACTCGTAGTTACTTTTGGCAGGTGCTCACGGTGTAGTGGGTAGTGTGTTCGCTTGTGACTGGACTGAACTGTGCAGGTTCAAGCCCGGACGGGGAACAGCAATTACAGCCATCCGAACATAAAAGAGAAACGAATAAAATCTAAGTTCCTTCAACCAGTATACCAAAATGACTTCTGCCTGGTAGTACAATGGACAGAGAAAATTGAGTCTGAGTGTTCCGGGATTAGCAAATTTCCTTAAAAAAAAAAAAAAACTTTTGGTGCACCCTTTATTTTTTTAACGCAATATTTTTAAAGTAAAAATAATGAAAAGTTGATTTTTTTAAACAAAAAGCTTATATACTAAATATCACCTTCATAGCCCAAAATTAACCCATACAGACGGACGGGCAGACTTGGCTAGATCGACATGACTTCCTTATCGCAAATATATATTCATTTTCGTATCTGTCAGCATTTCTGGTATTGCAAAGTATAAAGCATCATATAAATGAGGCTTTCGCAAATATATTGCGCAATTTTCTACACCAGAAACAGCGTAAGGAAATAAGAATTAAGAACTGCTAATACTACCATTTGTACACCATATTGAATTATTTTATACAGCAGCACTTTTTTTGCTTGATCTTGTGTTTGCATTACACCCGTGCTATTTTATAAAAGTTTGATACAATTCATTTAAGCATTTTAAGCATAGAACTTCAAAATATTTATATTATTGAAAATGTCTCCAATAAAAATAGCTATTTATGTAGGAATAACATTATAGGCTATGTTTCATTTCACTTGAATACAAGTATGCTACTAACAGCTGTTATTTTAAGAAATGACAATTGATGTCATTTACACATAGCAATTGTAAGTATGCAATTATGCAGTGAAAATGTAATTTGTATCGGACTTTTTTTTTGCTACTGCATAATAGCGCCATGATTCAGTGGTTAGTGCTTTGGACTACTAAGCGAGAGATTCATATTTCGAATACCAGAAAACATCAAATGTTTTTTTCAAATATCTCCTGCAAATATCTGACAATCCTTTTGGAAAATGGCAATAAAAACCATAGGTAATAGCAAATAGCAATGCCGCCGTAGCCGTGAAGATTAAGGCGTTCCATCGACTCGTCGTGAGGCATTGAATCTTTTTTGTTTGGCATTCATTTATTAAAATAAAAAAATATAGGAATAGCAATATGGGCTATTTTTCATTTTCTTGGTGACTGCATTGCTGTTGTTAATATAGAAATAGAAATTTATAGTAAAAATTCTTGCAGTTTTTTAGCTAGTGGCGCTGAAAATTTTTACAGCTCATGTATTTAAATATTAATATGATAAATAGTTATTGGTTGAAAAGTTAATTTAGAGACAACAAAGTAACCGGAGCGGACCGGACCGAACTGGACAGGACAGGAAAAGGAAACAGGCTTGGTCAAAGTCCCTTCTACTAATAGAGATGAAAAAGCTCGCCTTGAAGTGATATATAGATGTTGCAAAAATTTTGTGAAGAAAAAGTGCGCCCAAAAGTATGGAAAGCAGTTGAAATTATCACCTTCGGGGTCTGATAGGAACCAGGCTATCCAGTAGCTTTGATAAAACAACTTGAATAAGGGAACAACTATCTTCAAAATAGCCGCCCAGAGAAGAAGAACTTCTCAGGAGATTAGTTTCCTAAAGTTCATTAACAATGCTCAAGGTCAGCTTCTTGTTTAAGACGACAAAAGGACAGTTTTCCCGGGTATACTTTCCAAGAGCCGCTCCTGATCATGTTGAAGTATCCGACATTATTGTCGAAAAGTCAGAAATGCGGTCAAATACTCCAAAAAAAGAAAAGCGGTTGGGCCAGACGAGACAACCTCTGTATTCGGGGAAAAGATAGGAAACATCGGGTCCAGAAGACTCATGATTCTTATCTCCAAACTTATGAGCAGTGATCCAATACCTAATCAGTGGAGGGAAAGTTATCGTCTTCCTTTGCACAAAGAAAAGGGCAATACGCGAAACTGTGATAACTACCATTCTGTCAAACTGATGTCAAACATCATGAAGATCGTTGGGCGGGTATTAGATGGCCGACTGTGGAAAATAATACGGCTATCTGATGAAAGTGCGGGTTTGTCTAGGGTAAATCAACAACAGATGCAATCCAAAGTGTAAGGATCATAATGGAAAAACATCGTGATTCCTTAAAGGACTTGCATATGATGTTGGTTGATTTAGAAAAAGCCTCTGATAGACAACCATGAGATCTCTCATGGGTGGCGCTAAGACAACGAGGATTTCCAGAAACCTACGTGCACATGTATGAGGGAGCAAGGACAAAAGTAAGATGTCCCGCAGAAGTCACCGAAGAGTTCCCAATCAAAGTCGCTGTACACCAGGGAAGCGTCATCAATCTATTGCTACTTATTGCAGTACTGGATTATCTGCTTGAAGGAAAAGTGACGGATCCCAAAGTGTATCAGTTATTATTTGCTAACGATGGAGCTATCATAAGTGAAGATCAAACGACCCTGCAACGAGCACTTGATGTATGGGTGGATGTTTTGGATGGATATGGGTACCGTATTAGTTAAAAAAAGACAGAGTAACTGTGCTGCCCGTTCTCTGACCCACACCGGCCTATTCCAGACATTTACTTGAATGGAAAAGTGCTTCGTAAGTGCGAAAAATTCAAATATCTCGGATCTATGATCAATAGCGACTTGTAATGATGATACCAATCATAGCGTAAGTAGGAAGTGGCGGGAAAACTCCGATATCTGCTGTGACCGTAAAATGTCCCCTAAGCTAAAATGAAGGCTCTACTTGGCAATTGTACGTCCGGCGCTCACATATGATCCACAATGCTGGACAATGTATAAAAAATATGAGCGCAAATTAACGCAGCCGGGATAAAGACAGCAGGAGTAACAAAGCTTGATAGAATAAGAAGTTTAAAGATTCTAGGAAGTCTTCATGTAAAAGAACCCATCACAAGCAAGATAGAGCACGACCGACTCAGTTGGTATTGTCATGTTCAAAGGAGAGATCCTTCGAACCCCGTCACAAAAGGCAATATCAATCAACGTTCCTACACAATCGCGCAAAAAAGGCAGATCAAAAAACAACTAGATCACACAAATGCAAAAACACCAGCACTCGATTGGCCTCAGTGACGAAGTGATCCGAAACCGGGAAGCCTGCCGGTACTTCCTGTGGTCAAACCGGCAAATCCTCAGGCGGATCAGTAGGAATGAAGTAAAGTGGCAGGGTTGTGATCCTTCTACTCCGGATCATAACTTCGCCGTAAGGAAAAGAAGAACAACAACAAAGTAACCGGATATTTTTGTCTAAAACTTTACAAATTACTTCATCCACTCAAAAACAATGACCTTGGGTAATGGAACATTAATTCCACAGCGTCGTCAGGGTCCTAACGACTTCAATAATCAATATAAACATTTAGTGTCAATGCTTGTCCTAATTAAATTGAAGCACTTAACAAAGTAAAATATTTGTGCTGTGAAATAATTTCTTTTTTATGGACTTCTGTCAAACCATGGAAGTAGCAGTTCACAAAATTTGATGCAACAAGTGGTGCGATAGTATACTTTTTTTTTTTACAAAACAAGTAATTTTTTCCAGAGTGTCCGAAATAAATGATGCTCAATAGCTGATTATTTTTACCCATCCCTACTACAAACCGCTGTACCCCGGCCCACCCTCGGTAAGCAATATTATATTCGATATCTCATTACTTTTGTATTTAGCAGGATTAACAAATGGGCTACTAATTAGGTGACCATTATGTTAATTAATATGTTTCATGTTTGTCCGCTTTTTGTCCAAATTATGTCAATCAGTCACCATATGCAGGATGTATATATTAAGTATTCGGTCGATCGCCATTTCTAGGATGCATACATTGAGTAAGTTTCCAGTTGTCATTTCGAACTTGAACAAAATGGACAATACTCGACTTCAAATTAACTTATATTGGCATTTGAAAGTCTTTCTGAAGACATGTCAATACCTTGGTTTCACACATTTTACGTACAATCCTTTGGCGAGAAAATTCAAACATTCGAGAATGTTGTTTTGTATTTCGCGGATATTGTTTATAGCCGGTCTAATAGTAAGCGGACTCTTCATAATTTTGCTTACTGTAATGGCTATACTACGGTACCTAAATTATTACCTAGAAAGTTTACTTCCCAATACCATGGATGAACAGATAAAGATACTCAAATTTTGTCAGTGTTTTTGGATCTACATCAGTACGTTTCTCTTTACCGGATGGTATTTGAAGAATGGGCATATTCTCATTCCGATCCTAAACGAAATGCTTAGTATATTCCACAAAATTCAAACGATGACGCATACAGTGATCGAGCTCCAATATGACAATCTATTTTGCCTCAAAATAGGATTCTTAATCGCTCGTATAGTTTTCCATTTAGTGCCCATGTGGGTAGAATTAATGGAAGTATATGATATCAGTACACCGATTGGAACAATGCTAATGGAGCTCACCTACTTGAGTCACTTGTATGCTCACTTGGTCTTGCTTTATTTCTATCTGAAAATGAACGCGTTTCTGGCCAAGTTCAGCGGAATGATAGAGGGACATAAGACTACGAAACAAATCCTTAGATCGATGTCGATGTCCTTTCGAATTCGCCATTTGAAGAATGCTTTAAATAAATTCTACACCATTTTCAGTTTCTGCAACTACTTGAACTTATTTACTGATATTATGTTTGCGTATCAACTGTTGGTGAATCTGGTGTATCTGAGGATAACTCCACAATTGTCAATTTTTTTCTATCTGGACATAGCCCGTAACGTCATGATGACTTTTGCTACCTCCTATGACATATATCTAATTGGACACATAGCGGAGAAAGTAACTAAAGCAGAGGATTTATTTAGAACGAAGATGCTTTTGCTGTTTTACAAGAACACGCACCTGAGATATATCACAAGCGTGAGGCAAAATGTAAGTTAGATGCTTGTAAAATGAACAAAATTACATTCGAGCATTTTTTTTTGTTTTTCTTTCAGATTGATTTATTGCTGATTCAGGATCATATTCAGGATTTTTCCACGAGAGCATTCAATTTGTTCGTTATCAATCGGAATTTTGTATTCATTTATTTAATGGATATAGTCATTGGTTACGTGATCGTTTGCCTGCAGTGTTTTGTTACTGATAAATTTACTAGGGGCTAGTTGTATCTATATGTTATCAAAACCCTCACATAATCGTAATTTTTTGAATAAAATTGTCAACCCACTGTTCTTGTTTTTTTTTTAATTAAAGCCTTTCTTTAGATACAATTTTTAGATATCTCTGGGGAGAGTTTGTTGTTTGTGTTTGAAGTTCGCATTAATGGCATCACATGCTTTTGAATTCGGCTGAAATATTTGAAATACTGTCTTAAATCTCTTTTAACTTTCAGACGTCTTCTATTCCCTTAGCGTACTTCCGACACTTAAAAAGTCTCGCGCACATGACTACAAATTCTATAGACCAAGCTTACTGGTAACCGCCATAGCTTGGATTTTAAAACGGAGACTGAGTGGTAGCATTTTATTTAGGATCGAAATCGGAATGTGTCTTTATGAAATTCAAATAGCTTTTGACAAAATTTTAGAATTTCCAACTGATCGCACAGGCTAAAAGAACTGCAGTGATCGGAGCTAATTAAAGTCCACTTATTAGCAAACCACCCATGAACAAAACACGCGGAATACGGTATAGCACTTTGGAGTATTCGAACTTTCGCGCCGAAGAATTGTACGTAAAATGCGAGAAGTCAAGGTATTGGCATGTTTTCAGAAAGATTTCCAAATGCCAATATAATTCAATTTGCAGTTGAGAACCGTCTATTTTGTTCAAGCTCCAAATAACAACTGGAAATTTACTGACAGATTGATATGGAATAGTTTGGATAAAGCAGAGACATACGTAGATACATTAAGATATTGATTTTCATAAAATTTATAATAACCTATTAGTCACCTGATTGGTAGCCACTTTGCAAAATTTTCTACAGAGTGGCACAGAAGTCACGAACTGGTTTGTTTACCCTAAAATTCGTAAAATATTAGACTTTGGGAGCGTGGTGGCTAAGAAAAGTCCGCATTTTTCGAAATTAATCTTTCTCCAAAAGTTGTGAGCAATAGGTCTATTGAAGCGCGAGCTTTGTACAAAGTTGCACCCTCTTGCTGAAACCACAGCAGTGGAGTATTAGCAACAGCTGACACCAACAAGTTTTCAACCATTGTCCGGTATCGGTCGCCTGTGATGGACACAGTATGACCATTTTCTTTCTGACGTAACACTGACGTAACACCTCTCCAAACAGAGAAGTTTTTTTTTTTATAATCCACGCGCGCCGAAAAGGATATGAATATTCTTATACTATTACAGGAAACGGGCGTTGTGAAGAAGAAAGAGAGAGAGAAAGAAAGATTTAGTGTAATGGTTTGAAAATCAGATGGTAAGTTTCTGTAAACTCCAAGGGTAGTGTCCAGATAACTGGGGAGCATTTTTGGTTTTGTTTTTATTGTCGTTTCTTATGATTCACAGTATTTTTTTTCCGTCCACCTGATGTCATTATCATGATCAAGTTGTATTTTCAGCCATATGACCACCCTACTGCCAGTGTTATGCCTTCACAGTAGAGTTGACTTAGCTTTCGCAAGTGATCGACTTTTTTATATATTTCATGCGAAATAAATAGATGATTCTTGACATCAGGATTCGAACCGTGAATCAACAGCGTGACAAGCGATGATCTTACCACTACACCCTCAGTGAAGGAAGTGAAGGCAAGTGACGCTGTTGAACTGGTCTTGGAGTCTTCGAAGCCCAAATGAGCCTCATCTCTCATGATGAGTGTGTGAATAAAATTATTGTTTTGTCTGACAAAATTTTGGAGTCTACGGGAATATTCAAGGCGCTTTTATGGATCCAATTGAATTTTGTATGGAAAAGGTGCAAATCCTTGAAAGTTCTTTGATGTGATAAACGTCTCCTGTTGGATGTTGTTGCATTTTCAGCAACACTATCCTTCACCATTCCTGTAGTAGCCGCGCCTTATACCCGATCGCGATGGACAGTTTACAGTATTAAAATGACGTTGGTATGCATCCTGAAGTCCAACAATTGACTGTTGATTTGTAAAAAAAGAATTCGACCACTTTTGCTCGTTGTTCCGTAGTGAACCTTATTAATTGCAATTTTGAAAAGAAAAGATTGAAAAGTTACCTACGAGTAATTAATAAGTTATAAATTGTTTATCCTAGTTCGTTACTTCTGGACCATCCTGTATATGCAGAAATAATTAATGATCGGTTATTTGTATCGCTGAGTCAGTTTATTGCTAGTACGAGCAAGAATAATGTTTCGATTTTCATTCAATTAAGTTCCAAATAAAATGCTTACTGATTTTTACTTTATTGTTGGATGGTTAATCATTTTATTTAGAAATTTAATGGATTTCTTTAGAATACTAATGCACAATTCGTAACAAACAATATATATAGTTGAGTAGTCAAAAGACAGTACCCATTTTTTAATACCATTAAGAAATACATTTTTCACTCTTTCACGTCTCATAGTATCTGGAAGTAGGTTGAACAAACGGGGTGCGGTAGCAAAGTAAAATCATCCAAAGTGAACTTTATGAACTGTAGGAATGGTTACAAAATTTCTAGTATTTCCTCTCAAATTATAGTTTTCGATATTTCTGACTGAGTAAAAACCCGCATTTTGGAAAAATATTTTTAGGACTTTATAGCAGTAGAGATGCCTTAGAGGAAGAGTTTCAATGTGAACAAATTAAAACTTGGAGTTTTGCAATTTACTCGGCATAAGATTCGAATTGCATGTTTTTGTTTTATTAGTAAAGGCTCAGTTTTTTTTAAAAAGAAATGCACCACCCCAACAAGAAATACCATATTCCAACTTAGATTTTAGTAGACCATTATATACAAGTTTTAAAATTGATTGTGGACAATAAAGGCTGCGGTGATACAGTTGTCTTACTACTTTGTGAAGATATTGTTTAAGATAACTTGTATGATTATACCAAATCTAAGACAATACCTAAATATTTAAAATTGTCAACGCACTCAACTTTAAAACAATTACTGCAACAAGACGTTAAATTGTTAAAGGAAGAAGTATTATCATCGATATTAAATAAGCGAAAGCGTGTGCAACTCGGATAGAATAACGACAAATCATCACAAATTTTACTTTTGATATTGAATATCATAAATTTCGTTTTACCGCTGATTTTGAGCTTGTGTATTGAAAACCATTTTCTCAGTAAATCGAGGTCATGGTTTACATCCGATAAAACATTCAGCAAGCTTTTATTTGAGTATGAAAGCGAAGTATTATCAGCAAAGGCAGTAACTTTACCTTTGAAAGGTTGAATAAACAAAGAATTTACTAAGAACAGAATAGGACCTAAAACTGACCCTTGTGGAACACAAATCGAAATATTTTTTGGAGAGCTGTAAATATTCTTGATCTTTACCATTTGCTTGTGATTTTTCGAATATGAAACAAACCAATCATATGTATAGCCCCTAAAACCCATACGGAAAAGTGTATTCAATAATAGTGAGTGATCCACCATACGAGTATCAAAAGCTTTAGTGATATCTATAAACAAAGGAGCCGGAATCTCTGATGAATTAATACTGTGATATAATACACTAGTTAGTTTCAGCAGTGCAGTTTCAGTAGACATTCCGCTTCTAAAACCGTATTGACAATCAGTGGAAAAGTGTGTTCTTTTTAGAAATGACAATCTTCTAGATTTAATACCCCTCTCAAATATTTTTGAAAATGCCGATAACAAAGATATAGGACGATAGTCAAGGGCGGATCCAGGGGGTGGCACGGGGGCACGGGCCCCCACAGACACGATTCAGATAAAACAGGCCAGTCGAAAAAACACTAGCAATTAGAATACTATGGGGTACTCTCTTTACCTATCTGGCCTTTGTGCCCCTCCCAGAAATAAATCCTGGATCCGCCCTTGACGATAGTTATTTAAAATGGTATTGTCGCCCTTTTTATGGAGTGGCATAATACTATTGCCGTTTTTAAAGATTGCGGGAAATTTCCTAACTGAATACTACTATTAAAAATAAAACATAAACCATCAGAGATTTGAAACCAAATTTTTTTCAACATAAAACTTAATAATTGGATGTTTTAAGAGAGTAAATTATTTTATGGATCTCCAGAGCAGTAAATGGGTTACAGAAAAAACTCTCTCTTTGACTTTCCATGCCTACTAAATGAATATTACTCCTGCAATTGAAATTATTGTTGGGTGAGTTCTGAAAAGAATTAATATTGCGAAAGAAATCGTTGAATGAATTTGCAATTTCCAAAGGGTCAGAGATAGTTGAGTTGTTGACGTTCAAAACTATATCCAGCTCTGAAGATTTTCTATTAAGAATTTCATCAACAACACGCCATTCTTTTTTGGAATTGCCAAGACTTGCTGTTAATTTACGATGAAAATAATTACTCGTATCTCTGCAATAAGGGACTTCCACTTTAAGGTCTTTATTTAACTTTTCGTAATATTGTTTAAGACTAGTATTATTTGGTGTTTTCTAACTCGAAAACAGAGCCTATGTTTTTTTCGAATTTTGTTCAGAAGTAAAAGAGTATACGGTGAATAAACCTGTTCACCGTAACCACGACATTGAAAATAGAGTCCTGGTGAATCACATTTATCTACGCACCGAACTTGAGAATTGGCGATCTGAGAATAACGGCTTCACCGTATTCAATGATGAAAACCATGCGAACGTCGTCATCGCCGATAGACGAGACACATCTCACTTGTTCGTGTCGAAAGATGATCTTCTTTGCATCTTCGATTCACTTAAGAATAAAAAGTCGGCGGGAGTGGATGGTATCCCAAACGACATCTACCTCTAGAGGCTGTAGATATTTTTGCCACGCTGTTTAACAATGCGCTGAATAATGCATATTATCCGGCGTATTGGAAAATAGCAGTGGTAGACCCTATCGCAAAAAGGGGTAAAGATAAGACGAACCCTGCTAATCTTCGGTCAATTAGTTTGCTTCCGAATGTTAGCAAGGTCTTTGAAAAAGTTGTCAATAGGTGTTGAAGTGGGTCGAGGACAATAACGTTATTCCGGACAACCAGTTTGGTTTCAGGGCGGGGCATGACACTATTCATGCCGCGTCGAAACTGGTATCCGACATACAGTGGAACAAATGCAAGAACCAGTGGACGGGTGCTTGCCTAGTTGACTTTGAAAAGGCCTTCGACACTGTATGGTTAGAGGGTCTTTTCTATAAGTTGACTATGCTGGGTATGCACAAACCCTTGCTATATATAATTTATAATACGCTTATGGGAAAGAAGTTCGTTGTCAAATGTGGCAACGTGATTTCGAGCAGAGTCTTCGACATTAAAAATGGTTTACAGCAGGGGGCGGTGAATTCGCCGATACTGTTTAACATCTACACGAGTGATCTGGTGAGTTCACTCAAACACGCTATAGCGTATGCTGACGATTTAGTGGCATATAGATCAGGTCCTAAAATCAAGGTTATCAACATCCTTTTGCAGCGTGACTTCGATCAAATTAAGGGATATTGCGACGACTGGAAGCTGAAAATCAACTTACAGAAGTCGGAAACAATCCTGTTCAGAACTCCATTGTCTGATGCCCCTAGGGATACCAGAAAAAACTGGAAAAAATTGGCCATTATTGGACAAAATGGACAGCCATTGGCGGTGAGAAGCGTAGTTAGATATCTCGGTATCTGGCTCGACCAGTATCTATATTTTGACAAACATGTGGATGCTTGTCTTGCCGGGGCCAAGAGGGCTTTTCCTCTGACAAGGAGACTATTTCATAACGGTCAACTTGCCTCCAGGGTGAAGGTCATATGCTACGTGGCCCTGATAAGGCCAATCATCGCTTATGGTTGTATAGCGCCTAGTTATATGGAAAAGATTCGGGTTTTGGAGAGACAATGTCTTAGGACATGTCTTCGGTTGTTCCGAACACCTGAATCCAACTATATAAAATACTCAATTGAACAGAATTGACAATTTCCTCATTAAAGTGATTCGAAGGCACGTTGCAAGGGCGATGGCCAGCAACAATAGTCTGATCTGGCTTATTACCCCAATGAAACATACCTCGAGAGTACGCTCCGGTCTGGCTTCATACCGCCGGAGGCATTTATCCATATCGATGCAAAAGGGCTGGTACAGACGAGGGATGGTATCCCGGTATTATACCACCGCCACCGCAGAGCGAGAGACAAACGGCTTAACTACGGAGGGAACGCCGCCGATGTTCCTGAGCTCCTCCGTTTTAGTTCCGCAATTGCGGAGAGTTACAAAACGGATACTGCAAAACAGTACACCACGTTCTGGTGGCTGTTCGAAGGGGAAAGTGTCAACACGCCTTCCCAGGACTGTGCGTTACTTTCGGTAACATCCTCTTAGTTTTAAGATAGTTTAAGTTAGCGAGTTTAGTTAGGGGGTTTCTGGGAGATGCCGGGCTCATCAACATGAATTGGTGCTTCCGAGAGTTGACTGACGCCTCTTGGCCTCGGTCAGCTTTCGGCGGCGCATGTGCATGGGACTGCCAGGCGCCCGGATAGCAATTGGGATGGTGACCACTCGATGCGTGAGGCAACGAGTGCTCACCACCCTGATTATAGTTATTGTAGGTTAAGTAGCTTAGGTAGGTTAAGTAGCGTAGGTAGCCTGTAAGAGTTTTATTTAAAACAAAATAAAGATACCAAGTTTTTATTCTATTTTATATTTTCTTGGTAAATAATAATATGTAAATTAGTTTGTAGAATAGTTTTTAGGCCGAAAGGCAATATGTTATATGATATAGTTAAGTTTAGAGCGTCCGCATAAGGACCAGTAAGCTAGAATAAGAAACCTGTTAATTTTTAAGTTAGATTTAGTCATTTTTGTCTAGTTTGTAAGTTTAATAAAGATAATAAAAAAAAAAAATTAAATTAAAAAAAAAAAATATTTATTTTTGTTGTTTATGTTACTTTGCGTCTGTTTGCTATTCTTTTTTTCTTTCAAGACAGAACAAGGTTGTCTTCATCCGTCTTTGCAGAACTCGGAGTGAGGATCTTATAAAAAGTCACCATGAGATGGTTTTGTTACTTAATTACCTTCTTAGCTCAAAGAAATAGCGCCTGACAAGAGTGATTATTGACGTGATCTCTACGCTGGTGTCATTATTTGAATTTACAGCGGAGTCTAGCTAGACAAAGTCCTTAACCTTCTGTTCAAGCCGTCGATGTTAACTGTCAATTTTTTGATAAAACCCAACGCTTGACTGTACCCGGGGTATTTTTTTTTTATAATTTGCACGTTTCAAAGGGGTTATGAATACCTTTATACTAAGTCTTAGGACACGGGCGTTTTGAGGAAAGTCGAAGGGACAGAGAGAAAGACAGATTGGTGTAGTTGGTTTGAAACTTAGCTGGTATTAAGTTTCAGTGAACTCCAAGGGTGGCTGTCCAGATAGCTGGGGAGCTTGTTTATTTTTGCTTTTGTCATTGCTCATGATTCACAGTATCAGTTGCCTACTGCCTGTCGTCGCGCGCGCATGTAGAATACGATCGCTACAAAAAAAAAAAAAATTAAAAAATTCCTTCAACAAATAATAACTTTTCGTGCCCGTCAAAAAAAATCACAAAAGTGCAGTGGAAAAAATAAAAAAAATAAATCAGTGCCGGTGCTTTCCATCTTTCACCTCCTCTCACCCGCGGTTGCGCTTCTTTGTTATCGCAATTGCAGTACGTGCTATGTATGCACATACTTCCAGTTGCGATGACTGAAAGAGTGTAACATTTGATACATAGCGGGTTGTGAATGTTTATCCGAATAGCGGACCTTAGCTGATTGTCGTTTGGGCATAGCACCTGCGACAGTTTGTTTTGGAAAACTATTCATTGGATCTTCACTTCACAGCTTCGCTTAGTTACGTCAGAGTTGTGTCTTTTTGTGTTTCTATGTTGTAGTGATGAGAGAATTTAGGGTTGATCTTACCAACATTCGTGGGCTTCGAATGAATTCCTTTGATGTGTACGCCCACGCCCATTCCCATAAACCAGCTGTTTTGGCACTAAGTGAAACACAGGTAGTTGAAGAATCTTCCGATTTGAAACTGCCTGGATATAACTTAGTGTCATTATTCTTTCCCCACCGTGGCCTCGCCATTTACGTCCGTAGTGATATTGCTTACCAAGTTCTACCACAGTATGGCCACTGTTCCAACCCGGAATTTAATTTCAAATGGCTAAAATTCACCGTCCGTAAGCAAATAATTCACTACTGCTTTATTTATAGAAGCCCTAGTGCGGACAGCAACTCAACTTTCGACGAATTTGATGTGCTGTCCGATTCCATCACTCGAATTGTCTCCTTGTACCCTCATACTGAAATCGTCATTGCGGGCGATTTCAATATACACAATTCGGATTGGCTTCAACATTCTGGACAGACAACACCCGAAGGAAGGTATGTTGAACTTTTCGCTGAGGTAAACAATTTGACTCAGCTTGTAAATGAGCCTACACGTATACCGGACATTGAAAGTCATTCCGCAAACACTTTGGACTTGTTTCTTACTTCGCACCCTGATAAATACACTATTGATGTTTTAGCGCCTCTAGGTCGGTCTGACCATAATATCGTATCAGCTAAATTCTCGTACTCCGAGCACTCAGTTAAAGAAAAAACTCCTAAAAGAAAAGTATGGCAATACGAGAAAGCCAACTGAAGCGGCCTTAATAGCTTCTTTAGGAGTTTTAACTGGTCGCTATGCTTCCTCGATAGCGACGTGGATGCCGCAGCCGATATGATCACTAACACCATACTCTTAGGTATGAATGACTTTATTCCTAACAGAATAAAGAGCATTAAACCTAAGGCAAACTCGTGGTTTGACCAGAGCTGGAAAGAGAGTATCAGGTTGAAAGAAGTAACTTTTCGGTGTTATAAAGCCAACAAATCTGAGGAAAACCGAAAAAAGTTTAAACAAGCCAGAAAAGACTGCAATGCCCATATTCGACGTGTAAAATTCTTACATGACCAAAAATTGAGGCAAAAAATCCTACAATGTCCCAAAGGTAGTAAAAATTTTTGATCATTCGTCAAAAATATTAAAAATTCTGCCTCGTCTGCCATCCCCACGCTCATCTACAATGACATTCCAACTGTCATCTCCTTAGACAAAGCTAATCTGCTTGCTGCTCATTTTGCAGCGAACTCCACACTGCCAGATAATGCTTTGTCTCCACCTGTATTTGAGAGCGTCAAAAACAGGTCCACTTTCGCACTCGTACAGTTGCAGGAGTACTCACAGGTCTTAACATACTGCTGGTCCAGATGGTATCCCCCCCCATAGTTTTGAAAAGGTCTACGCTGGCAAAACCTCTGCGTAAGCTTTTCTGTCTATCCTACTTTTCAGCGCTCTTTCCGAGTCGATGGAAAACAGCATTTGTCCAGCCCGTCCCCAAAAAAAGCGAATCTTCCTCCCTGTCCAATTACCGACCCATTGCATTTACGTCCCTTCTTCCCAAGGTCATGGAAACGCTGATAAATCGTCAGCTTATGAAATATCTAGATTCACGAAAACTCCTTAATGACCGGCAGTATGGTTTTCGTAGCAACAGGTCCACTGGTGATTTGATGGCATATCTCACCGAGAAGTGGAACCAATCTCTCCATCACTTCGGCGAAACCAACATGGTTGCGCTTGATATTTCAAAAGCATTTGACAGAGTTTGGCATCAGGCTCTTTTGTCGAAAATGCGTGCATATGGCGTCGATGAGTCTCTTCTTCAATGGATCATTCAATACATGTTGTCTGCAATTCACCAAATAAATGCTGGTGTTCCTCAAGGTTCCGTTTTGTCTCTGAAACTATTTTTTTTTTTATAAATGATCTCTTGTCTGCAATTTCAAATCCAATCCATTCTTTCGCTGATGAGAATACCCTCAGTTTTTCATATTCGTTCCCTAACTCACGTCCTTGCTCTCTCTTCGGCCGTAGAAGGGGAACGGCAACTGATTTCTCGTTTTCTCCACAAAAAATGCTCCAACGAAATAGCCAGTTGCATTCCTCCCCTTCAAAATTTCATCCGCAATACGCGACATGCTTCGAATGCACATCAGTTTACCCTAAAGCCAAACTTCGGTCGTACTGTCAAATATAGGGATTCGTTTATAAACCGAACGACACGAATGTGGAATGATCTACCAAGCTCTGTATTCATCACTACAACCTTCAAACTTTCAAAGCCAACGTGCATAGGTATGTACCTCCTCTGTTCCTCTTCCCTCTTTTCCCTGACGCCTGTGCCCTGAAACAATTAAAGGGTATTAATACTCCCTTTGACGCGCGCAGATTATAAAAAAAAAAAAAAAGTATTTTTTTCCGTCCTGATATCATCACCACGATCAAGTTGCATTTTAGCCTGACCGCCCTACTGCCAGTGTTATGCCTTCGCAGTAGAGTTGACATAAGCTTTCGCAATTGATCGACTTAGATGATTATTGACATCAGGATTCGAACCGTGAACCTGTAGCGTGATGCGATGATGTTACCACTACACCAAGCACAATTTTAGTGCAGTATTTCAGCTGACATACTGACGGACAGACAGATACTCAATTGAATCTATTAGTGTTCCGTTTTATACCATTCAAGTGCGAAACATCTCACGTATCCGTACCTCACCCTGTTCACTTTGAGAACTTGATTTTCCTTTTTTTTTACTAATCTATATCCACCACCATTCTGATTTGAGATTAAATCTAGGGGTGTCTTTTCCACTATTTGAGTTTTTGAAAAATTTACTGTTGACTACTTTTACTCCCTCTCTATCCAACGATCACCATGGTATTTGTGTTTATTAAAAATAACACAGTGATATACGTAAACTGAAAATTGATGAAGAGTCAACTTTTTCACCAAACAATTGAATAGTTGTTTCTCGCCAGGTCTAAGAGATAGCATATATAAAACAAAAACTGTTCTTAATTCATACATCAATACCTGTAAAAACTTAAAAAGAAAATACCAACAAAATGGGTAAAAAAAGCAAATCAAAAAATAAACTCGCAAAAATGTCCGAGGAAGAGCGTGCTAGATATTTGCAACTTCGAGCAGATATCGAAGAGGAGGGTCGCCGGCGAAAGCAACATCTGATATCACTCTATATGAAGGTAAGTGTTTCTAATGGGCTTGTACTGGTGAAGAAGTCATAATCCTTTCACCTTTTTTTCTTCAGAATAAACTGAAACGTGAAGATGCCTTTTCACGACTTAATTTGGCAAAAATCAACCAAGAATGGCGTTCCATTCTTCGTCAGATTAAATGTAAGGACTTGAAACATGAAATGATTGAAGTGGAGAAATTCTTTAGGATAGCACTGGAACGAAAGGATCGTATTATTCATCGACTTTTGAATGAATTGGATATTGCTGAGGATATCTATGCCACACTACAGCAGTCGCAAATGGAGATTATTGGAAAAATTATTTGTAAGTGAGAACAAGTGTCGTCTATTGGCAAATACAATCCAATGTTTTTTAGACAAACGTTGCATATTATTACATTTGTTCAAATCATGTAAAGGACGTAGTAGTAGGGCTACTACCAGCTAAAAAGACCAGATAAGTTGAAGTTGTTGGCCACGATGAGCGTGCATGTCTAGCTACAAAGTGGGGCCAAAGTAATGTCATAATGTGAATTGGCTGCCATTTTGTTAAAAATTGTCTCTGTTTTCACGAAAATCTATTTGAAGTGGTAAAATTGATGAAATTAAGTTGAAAAAATAATATCGGTCAACTGACCACCTCTTGAGATGCACATTTGTGCTCGTTTTACAGCATTTTGAATTGTTGCTCGCAAAACATCTGGCTCTAAATTGGTGATTTCTTCTTCAATGTTGGCTTTCCAGACTTGCAAGGTTTACGGTTTATTATGGTAAACGCGAGATGTCAAAAAGCCCCAAAGGAAGAAGTATGGCGCCTTCACTTTGATGGGATGCAATGGCTCTTCGTGGATTTCACGTGGATTCTCCGTGCCCCAGAAATGTAAATATTGTTTATTCACATAACCACTTAAGTGGAAATGGACTTTGTCGCTCATTATAATTTTGGATACGAAATCATTCTCTTCTTGCACCAGGTTTAACAGAGCATGGGAGTAAGTTAATCTCACCTGACGGCCAGCAGGCAGCAAATGGTGAACGGCTTGCACTTAATAAGGGAACATCTTCAGATCTTGTCAGGTAAATTTTTCCCCTGCTTCTGTCAAGACTGTTGATCTCCACGTTGTTCTTCATCTTCCAAACCGTCGTGCACCCTGATGATTTCATTCAAAAGACTCAAAAGACACATTCAACAGCTTCTGACTCGTTTTACGTCACAATTCCTGGTTGAATATAATTTGCGGCCAGTGAATCTTTAGGATGTATGGCAGACAGCGATTAACAAATCTGTAGCTTTCTCGTTTCACAGGCATACAATACCACGGATTTAACATTGGATTCGAAGAGTCGCAAATGAGTGCGTAAGGAGATTTGATCTACGAGGGCAAGGTGAAAAGTTCTCGGCCTGACAATGAAAGACTGCGATTTTCAGTTAAAAAATAGTTTTATTTTTCTACATAATCTCTCTTGACTTCAACACACTTGGTCCAGCGTTTCTCCAACATCAGTATTTCTTTTCGGAAGTAAGAGTCTGGAAGGCTGTGAAAATATTCATCTGCAGCCCTCTCAACTTCTGCATTGGATGCGAAGCGCTTCCCGGAAACAAATTTCTTCAAGTTTGGGAACAGATGGAAGTCTTAGGGTGCCAAATCAGGAGAATAGGGGGGATGGCCGAGCAAATCGTACCCCAAATCCCGCAGTTTTCACATCGCCAACGCACACTTGTGTGCAGGTGCATTGTCCTGGTGAAAGATGATTTTTTTCTTCTTCAAGCCAGACCTCTTCTCGCGAATTTTGGCATCCAGCTGGTCAAGAAGGTTGGGGTAATATTCGCCTGTAATTGTTCTGCCTTTCTCAAGGTAATCAATTAACAGGATCCTTTTCGCATCCCAAAACACACTGGCCATGACCTTTCCGGTAGATGCCATCGACTTCGCTTTCTTTAGCGCTGAACCACTGGCTTCCACCCACTGCTTCGACTGCTGTTTCGTTTCTGGCGTTGACCTATGTCTCATGTTTTGGGTAGGTTTTGGCCGTCCAATTTAAACTTGGTCGCACGTCCCTCGAAGATGACCCACGTGAAGGTCATCTTCGAGGGACGTGCGACCAAGTTTAAATTGAGCTGCCCACTTTTAACTGTTGACATGAAAGGAGCAGAGTCCCCGTAAACTTTTGTCAACTTTGGATGAATTTCCTCAGGGGTTAACCCATCCAAAGCGAAGAATTTTATCATCGCGCGATTTTCAAGTTTATCCGTTTTAACGAAAAACACGCAAGACGTCTACTGCAAAAATTCGTGTAAAGAAACTACTTGAGAGAACAAGTTGAAACTTGCCATACGAACTAATAAGAAGTGCACCCAGGCAGGAAACACAAATGTTTGCTGATTGGAACGCCATCTCTGCATCAGGCTGGGAACTTTTCACCTTGCCCTCGTAATTTCCAAACTGGAGACAAAGGCAGCGCGAACTTTATTTATTCTGCTTTTAACGTTTAGGGCCGTTCCGCTATCAGATATTACAAAACTTCCCAGGTAGTTAAACTATTCGGCCTCGTGAATTCAAGTCTGTTTCAGAATAATACGCTGATGTGTGGAGCGGCCTGTGGGCACTTTTTTTGTCTTTTTACCGCTGATCCTTAGACCTACCGACTCTCCATTCACCTACAGTGGATACAGGATAGGAAACATATATCATAGGCATAAATATCTCAGAATTTGAAATGATCTCCATTGAACGCCACATCTCTCAGATACACCTACGGTGGCAGTCAGTACGTCGTTTATCGCCAGTAGAAAGATGATTGAAAACAGAATATCTCCCAGTCTCCTCGTTGCACTTTCAAAGAATCGGAGAGCTGTCCATTGTGCAGAACACTATCCTGTGGGATAGGGTATATAAATTCGTTAATACCATACACCCACCCACCCAACCACTTTCACAGCACTATTGGCGAAAAAAAATTCCAAAATTTACCATTTGTCCCAAGATCGTTTACTAAAGCAATACTTACCCTCTACAGCTGTACGTAAGAAGAACGTCTGTAGAGTGAAAGAGAATTCAGTTTGATAAACTTCACAATAAAATTTAATTAATCTTTGCAGCGACCCAAAGCTTTAGAATGGAGTTCTTTAGACAGCAATACTCAAAGGAAAAATCGATTATCCTAAAAGAGTGCAATCAAGACTTCGCCTTATTCAAGGCTAATCGCAATAAGGCTCAAGAGCAATTGGAATGTGTTGTCTATGGATTAGAAGACAAGAACGATGCTTATTTTAAAGAAAAACAAGAGAATCACCTATTCCGTTTGGATGATATGAGAAGTGAGGTAAGTAAATTGCATTCTTATGTTTATTTCTATGAACAAAAAAAGAAAAATTCACCCCACTGTACCAATTGCTGCATCTAAGCGGGTATGTCTAAGTAAATATCAAAGTATGATCCTGCCAATCTTCACAATTCGCTCGAGCGTACTCCATCATACAATTAATCAGTTCCTTTGAAAACTGACATTTATCTTTGCGTCGCTGCATCTCCAAGTAATGAAAACATTCCTGAATGCTGTCCGTATAGAAAACCCTTAGCTCTCGATCGCGAATGTCCTTGGTCAGGATGAAGTTAACTTTGTGTTTATCCGGATAGTCATCGTTATTCAACTGAAATTTAAAAAAAAAAATCCATTCAATTTAAAACTCACTACACTCGTACATTCATACTCACCATATTCAACTCCTCAAAGAAACAGTGAACCACACAGGCTCCGTCTTGTTCTCGTTGCATATCCCGAGGTTGGTGATCTCCATATGAGCTGTTGTTGTTATTGTTTCCATTTATGTTGCCATAGTGGTTATTTCCATTCGAACGTTGATTCTGGTGATTTTGATGTCTACCGCCATTTGATGATGGATCGTATCTACGATCATTGCCCGATGTTCTCGATCGTCCTGTTCTTTTTTGTAAGTTTCCCTGACGAAATCTGTCATCTCGATTATATTCGTCATAGTCCCAGTCACCGTAATTATTATGTCCTGAACTATCGCTTTGATTTTGATTATAGCGACCAACAGTTTCACCGATTTTACGCATACACGATCGGGCTACACGCTTAAGATCCTCATCCGAGGGTCCATCGTCAGAGCGACATTTTAAAGCAAACGAAGTAGATACACAAATGGAAATTACCGTAAAAATTACACTCAACCAGAGCCGTTGCATTGCAGAATTGAATAGAGTTTGGAACACCATAAGGGAGCTTTAAATAGAAGATCTTGGTATCCAACAATACGAATGTTAGGTATGTAAGCGTCAATCATTCATACACGCAATATCAGAATGTGGACAGTTGCAAATGTTGAAAGGTGAATTATTTTGTCAAGCTAAGCACTTTAAAATATAAGTTAACACGACAGCGTATTGTTCTTTTATTCACGAATAGCTTTTATTCTAAAACTAAAGTATAGTTAGACTGTATTCAAATAAATTTTAAATGTTCAGACTTGAATGCATTTAGTTACGTCCGCTTTGAGTTTTAGCAAATGATCACTCAGAAACACTTTTATAAGTACTTATACCTACTCAGTCTCATATTCATACATCTGATGGGGCAATATATATTTAATTTTAGTAAGAATACATAAGAATAAAAAAAAAACTTCAATTAATTCAAATATTTCAAGTAAAGTATTGCATATTCTTCATAATAAACATAAAATTAACAAAAATATGGTCAATTTCGTATTCGTACTCTTAGATATTAGGTTAAATTGCTTAAATTATATCTCAAAATTAATATTTTGCAGCATATCCTTTGTTAGCTAAGACCTGTTTAAGACGGTAGGACATGGATCTGACTAATTTTTCAGTACATCGAGTTGTAATTTTTATTCATTCTTCAATAAGCCTTTCTTTGAGATCATTTGTGTTCCTTATACTGAATTTCCTTATTCGTCGGTCCAACTCGTCCCACAGATTCTCATGGCATTGATATCCGATGACTGTGGAGGTGTTTTCAATACTTTGCGACAGTTATAAAGAAGCCACATTCGAGTTGCATAAGCCTTATGCTTGGGGTCGATATCCTGATAAAAGGTAGAATTATTCCCGAGGCCAATTTCAACAGCACTTTCCTCCAGATTTTGCTTCAATATCTCAATGTATTGCTTATGGTCCATTATTCCTTCAATTATGTGCAGTCGTCCCACTCCAGCTGCGGAAAAACACCCCACACCATTACCGAACCACCACCATGTTTGACTGTTCCGTGTGTTATGTGGAAGATATTATTTGGTTTCCGCCAAACCATTTGTCTGCCATCCAACCCATGAACATTAAATTTAGACTCGTCTGTAAATATTACCGTTTTCCAGAAGTCTAAATCGTTAGATTGGTGTTGTTTAGTGAATTCCAATCTCTTGCTTCTGTTTATTAAACAAATGGAAGGTTTTTTACGCATTAGTCTTCCATTGTACCCATGTTCCTGGATGCACTTCCTTAGCGTTTCTGTACAAAAATCTTTATTTAAAGCACGACGAAATTTTTCTGCCAGTTTTGGTGCACTACATTTGAGGTTTTTTTGAATTTCCCGTATAATTATTCTCTTGTCATGTGCACTAAATACATTTCTAGAGGTATTTCGTGGTTTATTTTCGATGCGGTTTTCATTTTTGAACCGATTAATGATTGTTTGGATGGTTGATCTTGGCCGACTTACCAATCTAGATAAGATTTTCCGTCACCGTTGTATTTAATTATCAGTTCGCGCAGTTCATTTGATGTCTCACCTTGTTTTCTACCCATTTTCCCAACAAATCTCGAAGAACCTCACAAAATAATTTTTGTTTTCTTTAATTCACTTTGAGAAATAATAATTCAATGCAAAGGACAACTTTGACAAGCAACATAACAGTAATTTTTGTCTTTTAGTGAATAAACGATCGGTGTACGAATACGAAATTGAGCTACTTTTGAGATCATTTTTTACTTCTCTTCTATCTCCAAACCAACGCGAATGTTAACTATTCTCAAAACTAGATGGAGTGCAATTGCTCAATATCCTGTAATAATACATACTGTAATATGCGAGCTACGGCTCGAGTAGATAAAACGTTATTCTGTGAGATTATTTCTTTATTTTCTAGTCTATAGAACAATTCAAGTTCACACAATACTATTCTTCGCAAATTCTTTCGTTACAAGGTCTCTTTCTTCTCAAATCACTTTATCTCATTCCAATTACTTAATTCACAAATCCAAACTAATTACTTCTTCATGTTAACTCTTAACTTTCAATTTATCACGAAATTACAACTTCGGATCACTTTTCCAATCTCTTCGTGCGGTTCGAAAACAAACTGCCCCTGCCTCGATCGCCATCTGTTCTTATATAGTCGCATTTCTGACAGCCAGAAACTTCTAGCAAATTCTTCGACCACTGGAACGAGGAAATTCTGATGTAATAATTCCAAGATGACAGCTGCAGCCAATAATCTCTTGTGGTTATAACTCTCTCTTAATTCCGCGACTTCGTCTTAGACATAATCCTATTCTATCCGTGGACACGAACCTCGAATGTGTTCAGAAGGAAGACACTTCGGAATGTGTTGCTTACTTTTGGGGCGTAGTTATTATGCTACATTATGTTACAATACTATATTAAACTTAATTTTTCAAATCGTTTGTGATCAGGAATGGAATGTAATACTTGATAGCTGGTGTACGAATATGAGATTGATACACTGTACATAGTATATATGAGAATATATTACTGTTGTCCATGAGATACGCCGAAAAGGATCAGGAATGCTGAAAAGTACAAGATGTGACATTTAAAAGACACAGCTATTACAATGGACTGCACATGTTAGCATGTGGATTCGTCGAGGGAAATCAACTGCGATCAAGAGTTATTGACTTGAGCAATAAAAGCTCAATAACTAATATGCATACACTCCCCTACCGACGACACCGGGAACCTTATCAAAGAGTACGTAATTTGATGACCTCCTGGATGGAGATCGTACTCGGAGAATTCAACATTAAAATCGGTAAGGAAAACGTCTCTGGCGGAAAGCATAGTCTTCAAGGCACAAACAACGGCTTTCGACTTATTGACTTTGCACAATCGCGTATACGGCGATAAGTAACACTCGATTTCCTCGATCCACAAAGCATTCTGGGTATCACTTTAGATGGTTCAATCAATAACGAACAGTGTGCTAATCGATGTGAGAAAAGCGTTAAATATACGGAGCTCCTTTTGATTGGGTGTTCCGCCCAATGACCCTTGAAAAACAAGCTGGGAATCATGGCTCATTTTCGTGGATTGGATTGAGGGTTTTTTGAGTGGTAAATCATTGCTTGTATTAGATAGATGTACTTCTACATTATTCTCAACTAATTCCCCAGGGCTCAGTACTGTTTCCAATAATTTTTCTGATTTACATCAATAAAATTACATCCTGTAACTGAATAATTTCTTAGCGGACGAATGCGAAAAAATGTATGTATATTTTGCTATACGATTAGTTAAGAGAGCGTACATCTAAAAAGAGTAACTGACGAGGCAAACTTTCAAAAACAAGGACAAGAAGATAAGGTTACCGCGTCAAAAAAGGGAGGAGAAGAAAATATTTCGTACAAGGAGCATCCACGCTTCCCCATTTGAAGGAAATTGAAGGGTCCTGCGGCCCAATCAACATTCAGAAATTCTACAATAAAAACAAGCAACTGGCTGCTGGCTTTAATATTGTATTTGCTTAACAGATAGAGGAGCTAGAAAAAACAACAAAGACGTAGATAAATTTGTGGCACTGAATTATCCAACAGATCATCTGTTTTTAAGAATTAAGAACGCATATCTTGTTAAATTCTGCTTACAAGATGCTATCCAGAGTATTTCGTTAATGAACACTGATTTATCAGAGTGGCTTTGAACCCGGTAGATTAACCATACATACATAGTTTGTAATATAGAGAAGTAATAACAACAGACCCTCGAGTATTTGTTATTAGCATTAGAACATTAGAACATTACAGTAACGGACATTGAAATCTAGACATGGGGAAAAAAAATAATTTAAGTAGAATAATTTTGGAGGTTGTAAAGATAATCAAGATCCAACTTTACCGAACGTTAATTTGTTGAAATACATTTCAGTTTCGGAAAACAATAAACCAATTTCCAAAAAAAAAGGGCTTTAATACAAACATTTTGAAATTGTTTTAAGTAAGCATAATGATTTTTTATTGCTATTCCAGTTTATGATTTTTATTACAAGCTTCTCAAACTTCCGAGAACTGAAGATGTTAATAGTAGTCCCTCCTTTTTTTTACGGTTTTTATCCGGTCGGGCATTGATGTAATCAGGCTGTGTAAAGTATCCAGTACGATTTCCTCATACCTCACTTTTTCAATGAATTTGTCCAACTCGGTTATTGTCCGTGGCTTCTTCTTCGCTACCTAAGACCAAAGGTTGTCAATCGGGTTCAGGTCAGGACTGTTTCCAGGCCACTCCAATGTTGCAAAATGTTAGAAAATTTTTGATCTGGAATGAAAAAATGCATTTACAACAGCAAAACTTTACTTACTTACCAATTTCGCGCGGTGACAAGGCGCAGAATCGTCTTGGAAAATCAGCTTATCTGAGTATAACAAGTTTTCTTCTAAAAATGGTAGCAGATTGTCTTCCAATATTTTTTTATATTTTTCTGCGTTCACCATTCCATTTATTAAAGCCAGCCGTCCAACGCCGTGATGGGAAAAGCATCCCCAATTCATCCTTGAGCCTCCTTGTTTCATGGTTGTTGTCACGCACTCATCATTGAATCTTTTTCCAGTTCTTCGCTCACGTACTGTATTCTGTCAAAGCCGAATATTTTGAACTTGGCCTCATCTGAAATGATCACATTTTTCCAATCCGTTATGGTCCAGTTTGCATGAACTTTCGCCCACTGGAGACATTTTAGGCGCATTCGTTTATTTAGAAATGTTTTTTTTTTTCGTTCAAGCCAGCTTCGTGAAATCTTCGTCTTACAGTCCGTGAGCTTATCTCTGACCTTCCAGCCTCTACAAAATCTGTCTTTAAGTCTTCAGCAGTTTTGAATCGATCACGCAGACTTATTCGTTTCAAAAGCCGATCTTCAGCGCTGGTCGTCTTTCTTCTGCGACCCGTCCCCTTTTTCTTTGCAATGAGTTCGTTGGCTCGAATTTTTTTTTATGAATTCAGCTACTGACGACTTACTGAATCACACTTTTCGCGCTATATCACGAATTTTTCATTTTTTAAAGACATTACTTTTGTTTTTTCACTCATTTTCTTTTTATTTTCCATATAAATAAAATTAATTCCGCTTTCACTCAAACTACTTTTTTTTCAATGAATTATTACAAAGTGAACAAGAATCAAGGCCCAAGTTAATTGAATTTTATTACCCTGTCCAGAATTCTATGCCCGTTACTGTTGCTTTCTAGAATCCGAAGCAGTACGAGTTTAAACATATTTCAAATCTACCCACAGACGCGCCCACTTTTTAAAAAAAATTCCCTTATCCCAAGATTTTTGCTAGAAACTGAAAAATATTATTGAGGAAAAAATATGTTGACAACTTTCTCTAAATTTTGTCCTAGCCCCGCCCACTTTTTGGGGACGTTTTCTTAAAAAAAAATAATACATTTCTTTTTCAAAGCCTTCTGCGGTGATGGTCATGTATTCTTCATCAGAATCCGTGAATTTTGGTTACAAATTTTGGGAGCCACGCCCACTTTCTGCTAAGAAAAAGCTGTAATAACAGTTTCATAACAAAGGAAGTGTAGGAAGATATCATTGCATCTGTTTTAAAAATTTCACAACGCCACGATCAGTTTATTAGGGGTAAGTTAGAAGATGGGCGATAGAGTACCATACTATCCATTCTAGACAGATTATAGCTTCCCTGTATGTTTATTTTTCAGTCAGAATTATGCAAAAATATATTTAAACACAGGCAACAGGCAAAATTTGGTTGGCTCTATACTATGTTTTTAATTAAGATCAAGATAATTGAAGAAGTATAGTTAACATTTGACCGATCTTTTACCATCTACTTTTTGGACATAAAAATAAAAATAAATTTCAAAATGGTCGAAGCTTCGCCTTAACTAAACTCGTGTTACTTTTAAAATATGGTTTTTACACAAAAAAAAAACAAACAAAAACTATGTTAATAACAGTCTTCCATATTGTGGAAAAAAATAATAGAAATAGAATAAAAAAAAACTACAAATCCGATGCTTTCATATGTTCCCTGGTTTCAAGCAATGGATGGCTAAAATCCGTAGAGACTTGATGAAGATACAGCCACAATAAAATGATTATAGCAGAACAGCATAAAAACCATGACTCCACAACGGTAAGAGATTGAACCATTACAAATAGCGAAGAACTTTTTGAAACATCCTGTACACAAAAAGGTTAATTTTATCAACCTTGCCACCCTATTCTATTGCTCTAAAAAAAAATGTTAGTATAACGAGCTTTAGCGAACGACGTGCTTGCGGTGTTGGGCCAAATTTGTCCATTCTCCTTTCAACAACTCGCAAATGCAACGTGATTGGGATACGCAGACGATACTGATATTCTAAGTTTGCCATTGTAGAGTTTTTCACGTCCATTAAGGACCACGCGAATCATGTTGATCTTCAGGTTAATAAAGCGAAAGCTAACAAACTAGAAGAAAGCGTCACTGTCGATAACACAAACTTCGAAGTACTTAGCTAAGAAGTTCATTTATGGATACCCGGAAGTAAAAACTCCACAAATAGCACTATCACAGAGATCCGTCGACGACTGACCATAGGAAATAGTCGCTACTTCGGCTTGGCGAAACAACTGAGTTCAAAAATCCTAATTTGGAGAAAAAAATACATGCTCTACGAGTACCTATCGATGTCCTTCTTCCTGTTCTAATATGAAGGGTGGGTAAGTTTTAAGGGCCGATGTTGATTTTGAATAAAACACAAATTATTTAGGAAATTACTGTCATTTCTTTTTATTATGATAATATTGGCATGGTTCAATTATGTATGGAACAAAATATCGGCCAAATGGCCGCCGCGACCTCGGCGGCACACCTCCATCCGATGGTCCAAATTTTCGATGACGCTGAGGCATAATTGAGGTTTTATGCCGTTAATGTGCCGAATTATCTCATCCTTTAGCTCTTGAATTGTTGCTGGCTTATCGACGTACACCTTTTCTTTCAAATAACCCCAAAGAAAGAAGTCCAACGGTGTCAAATCACATGATCTTGGCGACCAATTGACATCGCCACCACGTGCGATAACACGGCCATTGAATTTGTCGCGCAAAAGAGCCATTGTTTCGTTAGCTGTGTGGCAAGTAGCACCATCCTGTTGAAACCATATATCGTCCCCATCCATATCTTCCAACACCATTCACAGTAACTGCCTGACCGGCCTCATTTTGGAAAAAATACGGCCCGATGATGCCGCCAGCCCATAAACCGCACCAAACAGTCACTCTTTGTGGGTGCATTGGTTTTTCGACAATCACTCTTGGATTATCATTCGCCCAAATGCGGCAATTCTGCTTATTGACGAATCCACTGAGGTGAAAATGTGCCTCATCACTGAAGATGATTTACTTCGAAAATTGATCATCCACTGTTGCCATTTCTTGCCACCATTGTGACCATTGACGACGCTTGAAATGGTCAAGAGGCTTTAGTTCTTGAGTCAATTGCACCTTGTAAGCGCGTAAATGCAAGTCTTTATGCATAATGTTCATCAACGACGAGTGTGAGAGGTGCAATTGTTGGGCACGACGACGAGTTGAGGTGGACGGCTCTTCAGCCACACTATCGCGAACAGCAGCAATATTTTCTGCAGTACGAGCTGTTCGAGCATGCACTGGTGTTTTCACATCTCCTACAGACCCGGTTTGCACAAATTTTTGCACGATTTTTCCGATTGTACGCACATTTGGACGATTAAATTGACCGAAAGAATCACGAAATGCACGATATGCATTTTGATTTGAACGCCCATTTTCATAATAAGCCTGAATAACTTTAACGCGTTGCTCGATTGTGTATCTTTCCATGGTTCAAATTGAGTTAGTCTAAAATTGAGAAATGTCAAATGAAATGCAGAAAAAAACTTGACGTTTAGGTGTGGTTCACATTCAACATCGGCCCTTAAAATTTAACCACCCTTTACTAGTACAATGCCGAGTGCTGGACCGTAAGAAGAAAAGCTGAGCAGATATTAGGCTGCCTCGTAAGAATAATCGAAAAGGGCGAATGAAGGATTATCTACAAACGCGAACTCTACGTACTGTTTCAAGATGTGAATGTTGCACAAAAAGTCACGGCCCGACGATTACATTGGCTAGGTCACGTAACAAAGTTTCATCCAAGAGAATCTTCGAATACCAGCCTCAAGTTCGAAAAGACCAAACAATCGCCAATGCCAGGCAGTTTACTTTACCAACAAGCGTCTCCAGATAGCTCGATCTTGTACTAGCACGCGAAGTTGGTTGCGGTCCCTTTCCCCTTGTGTACGCCACCTTAGGTCAGGCCTTCCTTTACCGCGTCGTCCCTCTGAGATGGATTCGCCTTACATATTCACGTCATTTCAGGCGATGAGATGGCCAGTCAGCTTGATCTGAATAATTGTGGGCGATGGTCATCAGATTGATGATTATGGAAGTCTGCGATGTCTCAGAGGGAGAATATTCACAGATCGCGAACTCAGCAGATCAGATTCTGTGGTCTCGATGACTTGCTGGCAATGATGCCACTGTTCTTCCGAATTAGATGTTGGAGCCATTAGACTTATTGAGGGGTTAAGGGACAATCGCTTGACAAAAGCTTCTGCAGTTTCTTAGTCTTTCAATTGTTTGATGCTGCAGTGTTCGGGACATCCGCAAACGTAACTGCCTTGCAAGTAACTACTTATTTCACTGGTGCGAGTAAATGTTGGCAATTCGGAAAGTGCAAATATCCAGCCTTGTGTTGATCGCAGTCTTGTAGACAGTTTATTGATCAGGAGACCAGCCGGTCCCTTTATGAACATTCAGTTTATGGGAATAGAGCTCTCTACATTGATGTTTCACCGGCTGCAAAATCGATTAGCTATTTCGAGAGCTAGCGTCGTGTAAACTAAAGCTTTTCCTTTCGAACTCTTGCACTAGAATCCCTGAGCGCTATCTTAACGCCATATTTAATTCGTTGGTGGTGAGTCCTGTCGAGGAGATCGTAAATCAATCTTCTTTGTCCTCTGTGTGCAAGTGAGTGCATATTCGTATTAGAGAGATGGCTTTCTATCGTTGAAGTTAGTCTCATGAATACAAGACATTCTTACTTATCACAGTGCCATCGGCATTCAAGCGGACATCTCGAAGTCATCCACATCTGTTTGATATCTATTCTACGAATGTCCTGCACTCGCCAATTTAAGACTGAATTGAAACCCAATCCCTCGAGGTACGAGACATTCAAAGGTGAGAATTGAAATTAGTTGACAGTGGATAATGTATCGACAGACACCTGTGTCTACATAGATTAATCTGCTTTTGTCTACCCTTTATAAATCACTTTTTTTTTTAAAGGAAATTTTCAAATCCCGAGGGCACACAAACTCGATTTTCGGTTAATAGTACTACCAGGCAGAAACCCCCTTTTTTGTAGTGGTTGAAGAAACTTAGATTTTATTCGTTTCTCTCTTATGCTCGGTGGCTGGTGGTTGCTGTTCCCCATTCGGACTCAAACCTGCACGTCTTACTAAAGACTTGAGTAGTTTTCACGCCGAATAGAAGTCTAACAGAATTTAAAATCTGTCTAGAACACATTAGTTAATTTAAGAAGAGAAACTAACTCAAATCGTGATTCCCACATTTCAGAATCATTCCCAAATACGATACCTTCTCTCGTCCCCAGATGACGTTGCAACTGGAAGAAATAACGAAGGAACGCGAGCAAAAACTTGAAAAGCTCTGGAACGACTATCAAGAAGTCCTGAATAATTACGTCAAACACACCGAAAGTTTCTATGTAGAATACATGGATCTGAAAGAACGTGATGAACAAAGCAACACGATCATCCGAGATCAGTACCGTGAAATCGAAAAAGCCACCGAACAAATCGCCAATCTTAAAATTGCCTCTGTAAACGCATCTGATGAAGCAGAATCTCAGATAGAGTATCTTCAAAAACTTCGCAATGACCTAGCTGAGCGTTTCGCTCAAATGAAGAAAGACTTTGATGAAAGGTTAAAGATCGAAAAGATGGATTTCAAAATCATGGGAGTTGCCAGCCACAATTCCTTGAAGGTTTGTATACATTTTCAAAAGAAAAAAAAAATTCTTTAAAAAATCACTTGTTCCCGTTCAGGCTTTGGAAACGTTAGCTAAGAAAGGGCAATCAATTTTGCAACTCGCGGCTGTATGCCGCCGTTTAGAGACTGAGAGGGAAAAAGTATTACCATTTGGTCTACCAAAACGGTCACTTTTTGAGAATACGATGAACGACTTAAACAAGCCACCAAAGGAGCTTAAAGGGGTTAGAATTTTAAAGCACAAAATAATATTTGTAATAAAATTGTTCCAAATTTCAGGCAACTCTTTTGGCATGGACGAATATGGAGAAATTCTGGCGTAGAGTCAATAACGCTCGCCTAGACGTTGCTTATATGAAACGAGAGAAAAATCGCCTGGAAGCTGAAAATTCCAAACTCAAAGCTCAGTTGCGAGACTATTTGGTCGATTTAAACATTCAAACGGGTAGTAATGCCCACGTGAATGATTGCGTTGCTAAGCGTCCGAAGAGTATGATGGTGGAAAGAGTTGCCAGCTTTGAAATTGAAAAGAGCAAGAGTGCTGGATACAGACCCATAAGACGCCCGTATACATGTGTTGAAGCAAATTTCTCAAATGCTGTTCGTTCGAAGTTATTGGTAGCTGGCAAGCCAACAACTGCAAAAATAACAACTATCATCCGGCAGAGAATTTAATTGTCCAATATAAATATTATTATCTACAAATTGTGTGACACTGTGTGAAATATATGGCATTATCAAAAAAAAAAAAATGGTCTAGCGCAACTTCGTTTGCACATGGAGGAAAAGGGTGACCGAAAAATATTTTTTCGGAAATTTTGGAGGGGCTAATTTTGAACACTTATGCCTTGGACAACTTATATCTCAGAAAAAATAAATATATATATATTTTACATGACGAGTATATATGTATGCAGCTGGGCACCGCAACTATTTTTTTTTTTATTTTAGGTTTTTCCTAGGAACAAGGAAAAAGAATATGTGATGGAGGTTCACCCATATAAATTTTTAAATTTTGGGTTCCAGGGGTCCGACTGGATATTGTATAAAAATCTTGATAATTTGTGTGGATCTCTTATTCCCAATCACCAGTTTGGGTTTAGAACCAAGCACTCAATAATAGACCAAATGCATAGAATAACTGATTTAATTGAGAAAGCTTACGAAGAAAAAAAGATTTGCTCGAGCGTACTCCTTGATGTTTCTCAAGCTTTTGACAAGGTCTGGCATGAAGGATTGAAATATAAATTACGACAAGTTCTGCCGGAACATTTATATAATATTCTGGAAAAATACTTGACGAATCGACTTTTCCGAGTCAAACACGGAAATGAATATTCAGAATTTAAAGAAATAAGGGCTGGGGTGCCGCAGGGAAGAGTCCTTGGACCGCTTTTGTACCTATTATATACTCGCGATATACCGCAAGTAGAAGGCACCGTATTAGCTACATTTGCCGACGACACTGCCATCCTGGCAATGGGTAAAACGATCGAAGAAACGACTGAAAATTTGCAAGAAGCATTGAACAAAGTAAATGAATTGGAAAAGATTTGGCGACTAGCTTTAAACGAAAACAAATCTATTCATGTCAATTTTACTTATAAAAAAATAAATAATTTGCCGATCTTTTCAAACTCGGTTCAAATTCCGTTTGCAAACGAGGCTAAGTATCTTGGAATGACACTTGACGCTAAGCTGAAATGGAAATCGCACGTGAAGAAAAAACGTAAAGAACTCGAAACCAAATACAGAGAAATGTACTGGTTACTTGGAAAACATTCCAAGCTTAATATAGAGAACAAACTGCTTTTATACAAGCAAGTGCTAAAGCCGGTATGGACATATGGAATACAACTCTGGGGTTGTACCAAAATAAGTAATGTGAATATTTTATATTTTACAAACTTTTGAAAATAAAGTGCTAAGATCAATAGTTAATGCACCGTGGTTTATTAGAAATAGCGATATCTATAGAGATTTAGGAATTGCAACAGTTGAACATGAAATCAAAAACTTCGCGCGTAAGTATAAAGACAGATTACAAGGACACGTTAACAATGAAGTCCTTCGAATTGTAGATGAGAGGAATCTACTGCGTCGTCTACAAAGGACTAAACCTTTCGACTTAACGCGATAGCAAGAAACCGCGTCTAATTTGCGGAAGAAGCAGGAACTTTCAATGGAAAGGGGCCTGCCAAACGATCTCAATACGTGAAAGAAAAACTGATGGATAAGTCAAAACTTAGTTGTAGTAATCAAAGAAATTTATTACGAAGGGAGGTTTTTTTAGTGAGTAAAAATCTCACACTACTATGAGCACGCGCTATCGATCCTCATAGTGTCTTCATAAAGTTTTTTTACCTACCCTCGAAAAAAAAAAAAAAAAAAATTTGTGTGGGATATAAAGGACCCAATACCCAAAATTCTGGCAATCGTTTTCTTATTTACGATGGGTGGCTGATAAGTTCGCGGCCTAAAGCATTAAGTGAAGGAAGAGATCCGATTAAACAATTTTATTTCTCAATAGGTACAATCTCCCCCGATTGAAATACATTTCTCATATCGTGCTTACAGTGACTTTCTACGGCCGCCTTGATCTCGTTCTCATCTGCAAATATTCGGCCTCGTAACTCCTTTTTCAAATTAGGAAAAAGGAAAAGTTGCTTGGGGCCAAGTCTGAGCTGTATGGTGGGTGGTCTGTCGTTGAAAAATCTGTGCATTGCAATGCAAAAACAACACGCCGTGCCATAGTTTCCCACCTCACTTCCGTACGACCGCTTGACGTGCCTGAGTCAATAAATTTGCATAAAAAATTGTTGTCCCCTTTGACAGGTAATCAATCAGCAAAACACCTGCGATGTCCTTAACAGTCGCCTTTAGCTTCGAAACCGACTTTTCCACGTTGAATTTTTTCGGTGGCCTCTCCCCTTTTTCAATCCACTGCATAGGCTCTCGTTTGGATTCCGAATCGTATTGGCGAACCCAAGTTCGCATCTACAGTTACGATTCGGTTGCACATTTCGTCAAGATTATCTACGGCTAACTCCAAAAAATCTTTGCAACACTCGAGTCGTCGTTGCTTGTCGAACGACGTAAGCATTTTCGGTACCCAGTGCGCACAAATTTTGTTCATGTTTGAATGCTCGTGCAAAATTTCTCCAATCTGTTCTTTACTGATGTGCAACTCGTCCGCTATCTGCCATATTGTTCGGTCAGCCAGAACTAATTTTTCAACTTTTGTAATGTTTTCTTCAGAGATCACTGACACAGGACGCCCTGGGTGGGGGTCGCCTTCACAGCTTTCTCCCCCTTGTTGAAATAAGCGAGTCCATTTTTTGACCATGGTATCCGAAGGCCCGATGACATGTCTTCGAAAATTTCTTTAGGCTATTTTAATTTTTTCACAGGTTACTTTATCACACCACGGTGCTCAAAATTGCGAGAATGTCCGATTTCGGCTGACATGTTGATGTTCATCCTACCACAGATAATAACCAAATGAGATTATTATTGAAACGATATTTATACTACGAAAGAGTGCCACAGTTAGTGCTATCACTAATGAGAAAATGGCTCGTTGTTGAGTATCTCAGGCAGCGAACTTATCAGTCGCCTCTCGTATGTACATAAGTTCGCGGATTGGGATAGAAAGAGAAAACACTTCTTAGATCTATAGATTCATTCTTCTAAGCCTTTCTAAAAATAATTGTCCGGTTTGCCTTCAAAATGCTCGTTTACGGCTACCTTTAACCGTTAAACGCTTTCCACGTGTCTTTTTTTTAAATTTGGGATCGGATAATAATCACAAAGTGCCAGGACAGGACTGTAAGGATGAGCTACTTCCATTATCATGAAGTAAAAGCACGATTATTGCTAATCACTTTAACAGATACTCTTAGGTATCTTAGAACATGAGCGTAGTATTTGTATTTTTTTTTTTTGTGATGCTGGTGCCTTTTGGTTTATAATATAATATATTAACAGCATTCCTTGTGAGTCTCAAAACACTGTTGCCATGATCGTCCTAGTCGATGGTACGACCCTAAACTTCTTGAGGGTTTGATCACTCTTTTACCCCTGCTTTAACTTAGAGTCATCATGATGGATCAAAGTTTCATGTCCAGTAACAATTTTGTTGATACCTTCTGCTGGATCGCTGCCACAAAGCTCTGAAAACTGCTTACGAAACCTTACCTGGATTGCCTGACAGTAGACAAATAATTCTAACCCCAACTCTTTCTACCTTCACTCCTATTCAACTAACTTAAGAAATCTCCTGCGTATGTGCGACGCAGTCGTGTACTTTTATCGTTATCGTTCAATCCGAAACTTTAAGACCAGCGTTCCCAGTGAATACCTGTATGAACCTTTATTTTACTTCACCCTAGTAGATTAATATGTATTATGTAGTGACAATAACACCTCTCCTTGGTTGGTGGCTCTGAGAGCATTTGCGTGGCAATCTCCTAACTCTGAGATATGATGAATCTCTAGTCTGAGATGGACAGACCTACATATGTCCATCCGAATCTTGTCTATTTCACTACATCAACATTATAAATAGCTCCTTAAATGTCCAGGAAGGCTGAGTGAATTCCTTGTGATAGACTTATTTTTCGATTCTTGTTACCACCTTACACAGAGCTGTCTTTCAAGTAACCACTTGAAGAGAGTGAAGCTATACCTCTGTAGCCAGTTTCATCGTTAGCTACCTGCATAACTCCGTTTTGGATTAATATTTTCGTTGATACCCCTTTCTCAACTTTTACTTTTCATTTTAGGTGACATCTTCAGTTACCGCTTTGACGTGAATTCGAAGACGATTTAGAATACCTAATTCGAGATTTAAGAGTACGCAAAGTTAAGTTCACTAATTCCTTATGCCTTGTCATTTGCTATCTTTTAGGCAATTGTGCTCATGTTCGTTGCTCTCGATATTCTGCAAACTAGGTACGAGTATATACAGTCGAACTTCTCCAAGTCGAAATCACAGGAACCAGGAAAAACAATTCGAGTTAATTTGGGCTTAGCAAGATCAATCTTCTCTATAAAAAAAATCAATTGCCGCATGTATGAAAGATCATCACTTGAGAACGGCTCGACCGATTTGACGTTTTTTTTTTTTGGTCTATTCAGAATTGTAAGGACAAGGTTTGTATGAAAGAAAATTGTTGAAAAATCCACCGGAAAAGTCGGAAATTTGGATGCTATTTTTGAATGAAAATCTCAATAAAAAAACTGTGACGTTGAGTTTGACAGTTCTGCTGTCAGATGTTCCCATAACAAAAAAAAAAACTTGACATTCAGTTTGACAGTTCTGCTGTCACATGTATTCACAACAACAACAAATTCCACGTTGAATATTGAAGCGATATTTCAGTGTGTTATCGGTGGTGATCATATCTTTGGTGCATTCAAAACCGTAAAACTCATCAATTTGGTGTGTTGCAAAGATTGAGTTCGTGGTAATTGGGTGTGTTGCAAACATTCAATTGATTTCAGTTCGTGATTTATTTCTTTGGAAAAAATGCCACCAATGAGGCGTCGAAATATCAGTCGGCGTATGCGCAACGCAAGCCAACTACATGATCGTCGAGTGAATGAGACTGACGAAGAGCGTAGACAGCGTTTGGAGGCAAATCGAATAAGAATTTCCTAAGCGCGATCCATTGTAACTCCAGAACAATGAATAAAGTCGACAAAACAGACGGCCAAACTTGACAATTCGGTCGACTTCGGAACAATGAGCAATGTTTGTCAATATTGCAATACTTTGAGGTTTCGACATGAACTGCCAGGATTATATTGTGCGAGCGGAAAGGTCAAATTACCACAATTGACACCACCAGAGCCATGCTTTCTGGCAAAGAACCTCGATCGAAGCATTTCTTGCAGAGTATACAAAAGTACAACAGTTCCTTCCAAATGAGGGTGGCCGTGGTGCAGTGGTAACATCATCGCTTGTCACGCTATTGATTCACGGTTCGAATCCTGAAGTCAAGAATCATCTATTTATTTCGCACGAAATAAAGTCAACTCTACTGTGAAGGCATAACACTGGCAGTAGTGTGGTCATATGGCAAAATGCAACTTGATCGTGATGATGACCTCAGGAGAACGGAAAAAAAATGCTGTGAATCATAAGCAACGACAATGATAGCGAAAAACAAACAAAATACTCCCCAGTTATCTGGACAGCCACCCTTGGAGTTTACAGAAACTTAATACCACCCGAGTTTCAAACCATACCACTCTGTCTTTCTCTCTGTCTCTTCCCCTTTCCATAAAAAAAAAAAAAAAAAAAAAAAAACGTACGTGTTCTAAAAATTAGTATAAGGGTATTCATATCCCCTTTAACACGTGCAAATTATAAAAAAAAAAAAAAAAATGACATCATTTGGGGCGAATATTATCGAAGAACGAGGTTTTAACCCAACTTTTAAGGTAAATTCTTTTTCGACTGCAACGCACATCACATACACAAAGACAAACATCAGCTATTCACAACTTTTGTCTTCAATTATACAGATTCAAGGATATCTGTTGTCTACGTGCTGACGATGGTTTCTTAAGTAGTATAGTTAATGTACGATAGGTGGAGCTCGAAACCAGATATAAGTTACACAATTGTCTTAACTGCTAAGGGCAGGTGAAGCAAGGCGAGCATGGGTCAGCTAGTTTCATATAAAAGTGTTTCTTTACAATTGCTTCGCACTAATCACTTATCACTGAGTAACATTTTACAGGTATTCATCCTTATTAGCGGAAATAATTAAATTGATTATAATGTTCGCACTTAATTTAGAAAAGAATAGTCAAAGCCAACGGAACACCTACCTACACTATACGAAGCAAACAGGTTGCGTTGTTCAAAGAAGCACACACTTACTCTCAAGGATCTTAATAAATCCTGAATTTTGTGTTAAATAAATCATGAGCACTTCACGAAAAATGGAATATTTCTCAACCAAAAAGGTTTCTCTTTATCTCTATCGATGAAAACACTATCTAAGAGCTGTATCATTAATCAAAACCATCTCAACTAAGCTGCTCATCAATACTCGTATATCCTGCTGAATATTCCTTCCTCTGTTTGGTTTCCTAATTTTACTTTTATAAATCATTTTTTTATTCACTTAATCCGGGATATTGAATGGTTCTACGATGCCAAAAGGACAACATCCGCTCATTTTTACTTTTCATCCAAAGTGTATATCTTTTTCTCTATCGAATTTATTTCACGCATCATTAAGTCTATTTTTGTGCTTTCCTTTTCGGTAGATTTTTCCCTATTAACTTAAATCATTAAATTTAAAGAAACAGGAAAATATTCTTTAGCGTATTTGAAATCAATGTCCTTTCCAGGCGGTAAATTTAAAATGTTTTGCCTTAAGGAATGGAAAAAAAAACACCTTATTACTGGAAACCCCACTCCATATGCCATCAAGAATCTCCCCGAGGAGTGTGCGATATCCTTTAAAATTCAAAATGTCCTTCGGATAAAAGCCAAAATCTCTGCATACACATATCCTCCATACAATGTACCATGTACGTATCAATTGAATTGTGCCATATCCTGGTTGTTAAACAGATCGTAGTAGACTGTGAGAGTTGAAAGCTGGAATCCTTTTGTACTCACACATATTGTGGCAACCAGGAGGAAAAAAAAAATGAAAATGCAAAAAACCAAAACAACAACGTTAAAACGAGAAAAACAGATTTTTCTTTCGATTTTTTTTTTTTTTTTACGAAAGAAAGGAAAACGAATCCTGACCCAAACTGAATTCGAAAAGACATTTCCATCCATTAAGGCAAATTGAACGTCTCAAATGGAAAATCTTCGCCTTGTTAAATTTTCAATTTTCCTCTCCGGTTTTTGTTATTGTATGAAGGGAATATTTAGGAGGGACGGGCTAAGGTTCTGTGTGCACTGACTGTAGTCGCTTAGAGATTTTTTTTTTTTTTTTTTCTTTGTCTGTATCTTTTTTCGAAGGAAAGAGGAAGAACTCAATTTTGCCACCACAATAAAATTCCATTCGATTTTATTTCCATGTTGTAATGTAACAGAGTGGAATAAAGTGAAAAATAAAAAAATGAAAACAAGATAATAATGGTAAAGAGAGAGAAACACAATTTGCAATGAGGAGAGTATGGTGGAGGATTGCTCTGGTTGCTACTTACTATGCAAGATCCAAGTGGAGGAAGTGATAAGTTTAAGTTGCATGGTGCATTTGAGATTTTTGAAATAAAGAAAGGAACTAATGCAAGGTTAAGAAGGACATTCAAGAGCACTGCAGTGATGGTTTTTCGAAATTTAGAAGCACACAAAAGTGGAAATCGTAATTGTAGTCAGAGCTCTAATTCTTAAGCAACTCAGTGTGATCCTCCTTTATTTATTTTTTGGGAACAATCAGGGGTCGAATTACGACATCAGTTAAAGAGTGAATGAAATCCATACGCTATCGACTGATCGAGTAACCCACATTGGGATGATCACATAAGAACGGTCACGTATCGAGTGCATTTTGAAAATTGAACTAGTACAATTCTACTACATTGAATTGAGATGGCTGACAAATGTCAAAATTATTTATTTTTTTTGTTAGGAAAAGTTTTGTATTCATCGTCTTCAATTAAAAATTTAATATTTACTTTATTTTTCATCTTCTGATTCAGAGGATGATCGCTATGAGTATATTGAACGAAGACGTTTAAGAGATAAAAGCGATCCCTTCTCTTTACAAGACTCTGCGTACGTATACAAAACTATAATTTTCTGAAAATATCTTTCACTTTTGATTGCAGTTCTATCAAAACAGTCAGGGCAAATAAGAGAGCATACTTATTTATAATGGAGAGGATAAAAACCCCTGTCACAGCTCATAAAATTTGCCAAAATCTACTTTTCCAGAGGGTTTATTTTATTACAATAAATTTAAACAAACGCAAAAATAACAATAAACAAAGATATTCTCACATATTTTCTCTCAAATGCACCTCAGCTCGTCAGCAGAAACCACATCGAATAAATAAATACACGATAACTGATGACAGAATGCTAAATTTCGATACTCGATCTCTTAAACGGACATGTCAAATCAATATTTATCGGTCACGTGTTGCTCGATAACTGAGGCGATAATTCAACCACAGATATCGTGGTGTAAAAAGTAGTAACAAAATTTCCCTTTTTTTCTGGTTTTACAACAAATATTTAAAAACTTGTGGTAAGAAGATTTCGATACAGCATTAAGCAGTTACTATATAACTTATGTCCAGGGGGATAAGAGCTGGTACAATACAGGTTATTAAATAATGGCCGCTACTTCATGATCTGTTAGCAAAAGACATGTGTTAAGTATGGGTCCGACTTTTAGCTTTGTTGATATGTTTTTCTTAGCATCCTTCTAACTTAGCTCTGCCTTCACTCAAAATGCATCAATTTTTATAATTATACTTTCAATCGAACACTAAATACACAGTTTACTACATTTGTGAACATTTTGAAAACATAAAGCTTCCAGATTGCTTTTAAATTAGAGATGAACCCAATTTTTCATATTTTTTTTTTTTTTAATTTTTTAAAAAAAAAATGCATGTTCCAATCAAAATACAGTAAAATTTCTTGTAGCTTTTTCTTGCAGTTATTAAATTTTTAGAATTGAGATGTCTTTTTCTGTCTGGAAATCACAACGATGGTCAAAAGACGCTCTATTTTGCTCACCGATTGACCATCGATCTCAGCACAAATGCAAGAATTTCATCCCACCGATCAACGAAGATCGTCTAGAAGTAACTTCATTTTGCTCTCTAAAGGATCATCAACAGCAACGCAGAGCAGAATCCCTATATCTTATTTCTTCGCAAGGATTGTCGAACATCAGCCATTATTCGCTTCATATCGCATGCAAGATATCTAAACCTTGCCAAACAGCGATCCAGCCAATTTTTCCGCATTTATTATAGTTTTTGGGATTTTTGGATTTTTGGATTTTCGATATATTGGATTTTCGGGATTATGGATTTCTTGGATAGGGATTGGTTCCATAATACACAGTCACAAAATATTGTGCTTGGGGATTTAGTGCTTGGGAATTTGTTGTTTGTACATATTTCAAAAGTTGGGGTTATTTTGAGGATTTTAATTTTGGACATTTAGTAGGTCTGCCAATGTATAGGGGATTTTAGCACTGGGGATTCTCTCTTCAGGGATTTTGCTACTGTAAATTTGAGTTTGGGAAATTTAGGTTTGGGGATTTTGTCTCGGGTACAATTTTTTTTTTATATATAATTTGCACGTTTTAAAGGGGATATCAATACCCTTATACTAATTTTTTAGAACACGTGCGTTTTGTGGAAAGGGGAAGAGACAGAGAGAAAGACAGAGTGGTGTAGTTTGAAACTCAGGTGGTATTAAGTTTCTGTAAACTCCAAGGGTGGCTGTCCAGATAACTGGGGAGTATTTTGTTTGTTTTCGCTATTATTGTCGTTGCTTATGATTCACAGTATTTTTTTTCAATCCTCCTGATGTCATCATCACGATCAAGTTGCATTTTAGCCATATGACCCACCCTACTGCCAGTGTTATGCCTTCGCAGTAGAGTTGACTTAGCTTTCGCAAGTGATCGACTTTTTTATTTATTTCATGGGAAATAAATAGATGATTCTTGATATCTGGATTCGAACCGTGAATCAACAGCGTGACAAGCGATGATGTTACCACTACACCACGGCCACCTTTGTGAAAATGTCACCAACCCTGATTAAACACACCTGCATTGGTACTCCAAAATAAAAGGTACCGTTTTCCCTGTAGGGACGGCCGAACGAACAACAAATGACACACACACACCCGGACCGGAATTACGTTTATTGAAACGAAAACTCCCGAAAAACACAAAAAAAGGACAATAGCCGGCGCCGTGAAAAAAAAGAAAAAAAAAAAACAAATTCACAAAAAAGTCAACTCTGACTTTTGCCATCAGATGTCAGATCCGGGGTACCTTCAGTGCACTGGTTGATGTCATTCGGCTATCTTGCTGGTTGGGTTCATCAATGAGGTATAGGATGCAAGGGAAAATAGGTGGGAATTGTTGGGAACGCACAGGAAACCAATTTTAATGACAACAAAGCTACAAAAGTGGTGAAAAACGAAAAAAGGCCATTACAAGGGTAACTCCATGTTCTCCAAGACAATAGACCCCTTGTTGGAATGGAAAAATTACGGACAATCTGGGGAAATGGATGACGAAGGCAAGGGCCTATCCACCTTAGGCGGAAAATTGTCTGTCTACAATTGGCGGAGGTAAATCCGAAAGGCTGGAAGATAATTGGAATTTTCATCTATTTTTTTTTTTTACAATCTTTCCAGGAGCAACCGTGATGATAAGAGAGGACGGGCAGATTCGACGAGGTACATTTTGGTGGAAAGTTTGAAGCTTTTAAAAGGAGCGCGTTCGGCGTGAAGGAGCGGCTTTTTGCTGGTGATACTAGACGTGAAAATAAGTCGAACTTCGTCGCGATCTTGATGTACCGAATTAGCGGCAATAAAAACGAAGACCAACGAATGGGAAAGAGTAACGCAAAAGGAGTAGCTGGAGAAGGAACGCACATCAAATTAAAAAAAAAAAACCTATCGGGAAGCAGAAATAAATCAAGTGAAGTTTAGCTAAGAAGTGTTTTTCTTTATTCACCTGTGTGTTTTCTTGATTCTTGTCGATTTGCTACCTCTCTTTCCTCCATCTTCTAGCTTCAGCCTAGGGACGCCATCAGTACACCCCCTCCAGAAGTGTAACAATATAAATTGCTGATTAGCTTGACGACTAGGTGCGATAATTAGAAGGATGACATAAATCATGCCTTCTCCGGGTGTTTTTAGTGGATTGAAGTTCCGCAAAGTTCGCATGCGATTTCTTTCGACGATTTTCATCCAGCTACTCAATGTTATTCCAATGATTTTTGTGACATTGGTCACATAATCTTAATGTAAACACACCTCCTGTACTTAAAAAATATGTACCTAGTGTCATCCATACAGATGTATAAATAAATACTTAAGTAAAATAAAAGTAGATCTAAATATGTTCCGACCTTAATCGTTTCGAATGCAAACATTTTTTAATACGCCGCTAAGAAATTTCGGAACCAAACGATTTCGCGGATCCCAATTTTTATGCAAGTTCGAATGTCAATCGGTTATGAAGGTTATAACATTTACACTTCACTTTTGGCCCAAAAAACAATATTTGGCAGAGTATTATCAGGTTGTCTCCCACAAGACTGTGACTTACTCTCACTTCTGACACCCCATGTTTTTAGATTCTACTTTATAAAGAATAAAACACATTCTTTTCGAAATTAGCAAACGATTTTCAGTTTTTTATTAGGTATCGTCTGACAGGTCACACAAAATCACATCCAAAATTAGCAGATTTCTTATTCTATAACTTTTGCTTTCTCTCCATTTTACTTAAGCAATATCGTTGTTCTTTTCTTATCTACTACGATGACGCACTGAATTCGAGTCAGTTCAAACTATTTCAGTCCCAAAGTAATTATACAAAAGATTTTTAATATCATTCAGATGCTCAGGAAACCTGGAATGTATATAAGTTACTTTATTAAAATTAAAAAAGAAAGTAAATCATTTTATAGTGCAAACTTGGAAGTCTCAAATAACTTCATATAGTTACACCACATATACGAGTGTGCTAATATTATATCATAAATTCCAATACCAATACTTTTTCCACTGCATATAAAAAAACGCGTTGAAAATAACTATATTAAACATAAATTTAAATATGAACTGTTGATCGATTTTAAAACAGCTAAAGGCTCTAGTGCTCAGGTTCTGAATATTATTCTGCATCAGTAACAAATCAACCTGCAATAAAAGTTGTACACCCATGAATATAATTTATTTGTCACCTACGAGTATATACGTACATATTTCCTTCCGGACGCGCTTCTCATCGTGGTGCGTTCGCAAGACATCAGCAACACCTTTTGTCGAAATTTATCCTCCATCGCAGTTAAGAACTCTGCGACTTGTCCAACAAAAAAAAAATCACAAGATATAATTAATAATGTAAAAAGTAACGCAATTATATAAACCAAGTTCGCCAAGTTTTCATAAAATGTTCCATTCGTATCCCTATTTAGAAAAAGTAGAAAACTCGTACACGAATCATTGACATTATTAAGGACGTTCAGGTAGAAAAAAACGAAAAGAGTCCTATGATATTTATCCATCTTTTGCTTCACTTGATGAATGCGGAACGAAATGACAATCAGAGCCCGGGTCCTGCTACTCAATTCATGTTTTTCCATTCTTCCGCTGAAGTCACACAGGAACTTATTCATTTGCATGTAGAAACCAATTAGGACAAACTGTGTACACAAGTGACTCCAATAGGTTAACCTCACTAAAAGAGATCCAATTAAGCGAAAACCAAGAGAGTACCTAATGCATTCAATGCACGAAAATAATTCCAAAAACGTAATGGTGCCACTCAAAATGATCCACTTTCGAAGGCGAAGGGGAAAGCGAATTTTATTGCTATTTGTGCACTGCTGAATTGTTTCGAAAATTGACAATATCTCATTAAGTGTCTCTTTAAGACTGCGTCTATGGCTTATGTTGCTTCCACTTATCCAAAGAACGCCAACAGATAAACACAACGTACTGTAGAAATAGCAAATTAAGTTGAGTGTTCCACTAATTCTCTGTCCTACGGTGTAGTCATACGGTGTAATTAACATTATAAACTCTAAGAAAATTATTATTCTTATGAATTTCATCAATAAGCGCGAGAACAAATTATCTGATTGATCAATTCTTCTTGTATTAGAATTGTAGATGAGGGATCCACAGCTGAGGAATTTGTGTATCCACAGCAAAATTGTTAAACATTTACAGTAAGAGGTCCTCCACTTTAATGGGTCCATCATGTCGTGAAGGAGAAATAGAACCGACTGGCTTAAAGGGGCATACCAACATAAACAACAAGCTATTCGCAAGGGTTGAATGGTGTCGACAATTTGGTTGATTAGTATGATAATGACACATCGATCGAATTTTTCTTCCAGTGGTAAATGCCTATACATGAATTGGAAAAATTAATTTTTGCTGAAGCCTTTTCGACGCATTTATTGTCATAATGCTACCATTAACCTCTAAAGTTGACTTAATTAAGATAGTATCGAAGTGCACAAAATTGAATACTCGTATGTCAAATCGAAATATAAATAATAGTTTAAGTAAAATTGAAATTTTAAGTTTCAATGTCCTCGGAACTCCTAAGAATTCTTTAATTTTACGAGTATATATTGTAATATGCGAGCTACGGCTCGAGTAGATAAAACGTTATTCTGTGAGATTATTTCTTTATTTTCTAGTCTATAGAACAATTCAAGTTCACACTATACTGTTCTTCGCAAATTCTTTCCTTACAAGGTCTCTTTCGTTTCCAAATCACTTTATCTCATTTCAATTACTTAATTCACAAATCCAAACTAATTACTTATTCTTGTTAACTCTTAACTTTCAATCTATCACAAAATTACAACTCCGCCCATTATCACTTTTCCAATCTCTTCGTGCGGTTCAAAAACCAACTGCCCCTGCATCGATCTCCATCTGTCTTATATAGTCGCATTTCTGATAGCCAGAAACTTCTAGCAAATTCTTCGACCACTGGAACGAGAAAATTCTGATGTAATAATTCCAAGATGACAGCTGCAGCCAATAATCTCTTGTGGGTATAATTCTCTCTTAATTCCGCGACGTCGTCTTAGACATAATCCTTCTCTATCCGTGGACACGAACCTCGAATGTGTTCCATAAAGACACTTCGGAATGTGTTGCTTACTTTTGGGGCGTAGTTATTATGCTACATTATGTAACAATATATTGGAATGCTAGAGGCATTCGAAGTAAAGCTGTAGAATTTTTTCCCTTTTTAAGTAAACACACTATTGATGTAGGTTTAGTTAGTTAAACTGGTTTGAATCAAATTTGAACAAATTATCTAACTCAATATATAAATGTTATCGTCTTGATAGGAATGAGAGAAGGGGTGGCGGTGATTTAATCATCATTAAGAGAAGTATAAAACATAAAATACTTTTGACCCAATTATATTATATATACGAGTTCAACAAACTGCCTTTATATAAGTATGGTACGTACGGTATTCAACTCTGGAGTCGTGAATGCTCTCTGATGTATTAGAAACAATTATATCCACAGAGACTTAGGGATAGCCACCGTCGAAGGCGAAATAACAAACTTCGCTCGCAAGCTTCGTATTCGTCTTCGTGGTCATTGCAACCATACTCCAAACTTTGGACGTGACAAACCTTGTGCGTCGACTTCAAAGTGCGCCGTTCAATTTAACGCAATAAGAAGTAGCCGCAGCAGATGCTTTTGCTGGAAATTAACCTGCCTCAAACATTTTTTTTTGTTTGAAGATTAAACTACTTGAAAATGTACATAACTTAGTTCTAGTAAACAAGTCAAAGGGAGGAGTGTTTTTAATATAATAGAAATCTGACACTACAATGAGTATGCGGTGTCTCATACTCGTAGTGTCTAAAAAGATTTTCACCTTCCTACGAAGAAAAGAAAAAAGTTGAGTATATCAAGGTGCATCCACTTTATTTACATTATAAAACCTAGAGCATTCTGACCTCCCTTTTAGCTTGAGTCGCAATAGCGATAGGAACACCAGTTTGAAACTCTACCAATTTTTAAGATTCTAGCTTAAGCGATTACCGAGATACAAGACTTCAAAAAGAGAGCTTATTTTGGGACTGACTGGCTGACTCACTGGCACGGACTCACGCACTGAACCTTTTTTTTTTTTATAAGAAAATGAAAATCATTAAAAACCTGTGTGCGGGACTTTAATCCACTAAATCCACCTGTGCCGCTGGTCTCCAGGGTACCGTCGTCAAGCATTTCGTCATGAGGGTGACTGCAGCCGTAGCATTTTTTATGTTACTTCTTGCGTTTTCCGCGCTCTCTTTCCTTTCTCTCTTTAGTTGCTTCAACTCCTGGTATATACATACGAGTATATTTGGCATAGAAACTAACTGCGGTCCACTTATTTTTCGATTCTCGCATGTGATGTACAAGGTGGGGCAAAAGTAATATCATAATGTGAATATGCCATAATTTTTTGCAAATGGCGTCAAATGTCATTGCTTTGACATTTATGTGTAAACAGATAGAGAAATAGTTGACAACAAGCCATGGAGCTATACACACCTGAAGAACGCGGAAATATTGTTACTGCTTATTTCCGGTCTGTTGTTTCAACGCAGCTTCCTCGTCATCCTGCACCATGTGCGCGAATAATTAAGCATTTGGCTGAGCATCTTGTGCAAACTGGATTCTCTAGAGATGTCGCAAGAAGTGGTCGGCTCCGTATTGCTCGTTTGGCCGAGAATATCACTGCTGTGTCCGAGAACGTCCGAAAGAGTCCACAAACATCGACGAGACAACGATGCACACAATTTTGCATAAGCAGACGTTCATTGCGTTGAATTTTGGTGAAAGACCTGAAGTTGTTCCCTTATAAAGTGCAAACCGTTCACCAATTGCTGCCTGCTGACAGTCAAGTGAGGTTATCCTACTCCCATGCTCTGTTAAAACTGGTGCAAGAAGTGGATGATTTCTTATCCAAAATCATAATGAGCGACGAAGTCCATTTCCACTTCAGTGGTTTTGTGAGTAAATAAAATTTGCGTTTCTGGGGCACGGAGAATCCACATGAAATGCACGAAGAGCCACTGCATCCCCTCAAAGCCGACGGCACCACCGTAACCGTAACTGGTGAGCCCTACAGACAGATGTTAAACTACTTTTTTTTTGGCGCAAGTTGCTGAATTGGGTCTCGAGCATTGTTGGTTTCGGTAGGACGGAGCAATCGCTCACACCGCTCGAGGGATTTGAACTAGCCGGCCAGATCGCCAGACTTCTTTCTTTAGGGCTTTTTGAAATCTCGCGTTTACCACAACAAACCACAAACCTTGCATGTCTTGAAAGCCAACATTGAAGAAGAAATCACCAATTTAGAGCCAGATGTTTTGCGAGCAACAATTCAAAATGTCGTAAAACGAGCACAAGATGTGGTCAGTTGACCGATATCATTTTTTCAACTTAATGTCATCAATTTAAACTTTTCGTGAAAACAGGGCCCAAGTTTTTTTCATTTCTAAAATAATGGCAGCCAATTCACATTTTGACATTACTTTAGCCCCACCTTGTACAATGTTCTCAAGAGTTGATGTTTCTTCCAGTACTCTTTGTAATTGGAATCGTGGGTAGTGAAAGAATACATGATCCACGTTTTCGGGAGTACAACTGCAAGATGGTTATCGTTCTTAAAACGGTTTATATATGACCGGAAACAGGCATGTTCCGTTAGCAGTTGTGTTATGTAAAAGTTAACTTCACCATGGCTACGGTTTACCCAAGTCTTGATAGTCTGAATAAGAAGGTTAGTCCATCGGCCCTCAGGCGAAAGGCTCCAGCGTTGCTGCCACTTTCTCAAATTTGTGTTTCTTTCTGTTGTCTTTGCATCACTGTATGGTAGCTGCCCCTCCTGTCTGCTCTTTAAGAACTTTCTCTGCTTGATCGGAGGTTGTGTGGAAAGTGCTACTCACTCTTGCATAGACTTCTTGAAGCTGTTGGGAACGTCAGTTATTTCAAATACACGGTTGGACTCTGCTGTAAACGTAACCGAAAATACTGTCCTACAATTTTTATACAATTCAAAGGAAATGCGGTCTTCTCCAGGGGCTTTCTGTCTTTAGAATTTTTGATGACCGCCTGCACATAATACAAGGACGAAAAACATTGATGCCGTTTGCTGAAAAACTGGTGAAATTTTCAGAGCATTAAGTAGCCTGTTAAAGTGGTCTTTTAATTATGGGGCCTGCCAAGCTCGAGCAATGATGCTTGACTATCAGTTTATAAACGTTTCGACTTTTCAAAAAATCGGCAGATAGATCGACATGTTTAATACAGCATTTTTTTCTCGTAACAGGGACGGCTTAAAATCTTTATTTGCTTCTTCATAAAGAGACTTGAAGGTCCTAGTGCTAAAATATAGTAAATTGATAACATTTGGATAGATAAATCTATCCAAAAGGCTTCACCAGAAATTAATGTTTACAATTATACTAGCTAACCACTGAAAGAAAATTTTGATCGATATGTCATTATTGTATTAATCAACCAAATTGTAGACATCAATCATGTACTTCATATATTTAAAGTATATACGTATACTTCATACTTCAAGGCAGTCGATGCTATTTGCAGACAACGACATGATGGACGAACTCGAAAACTTATTTTTGTACGTGGCTTAGAATTTTGCTGTGGATACAGAAATTCCTCAGCTGTGGAGTCTTCACTTACAATACAAACTTAAGAAAAATAACCAGCTATTTTGTTGAAAACGCCATAAGAATATTTTGTTTAACGCCATAAGAATATTTTCATAAGAGCCGTAATGAAAATTACGCCATTCAACTAGTCTACTACTTCTAACCTAACTACATTCGTGGGACTTTTTTCATAGCTGTTAGTAAGCTCGCCCATAGAAGCATTCTTAAAGGGCCACTTAATGAAATGCTGTCCATTTTCGACACATGGCAGTCACCTTCCACTTCATTTTCGACAATTGACCGCTTCAAAGCCTGCATTTTGTTTCTACAATTTGAATTTTTTTTTTTTTTTTTATATAATTTGCGCGCGCCAAATGGGATATGAATACCATTAAATTATTTCAGGGCACGTTGCGCCTGGAGGTGCAGGAATCCTCAAAAGATACCAATGGCCCGTATTGGTGCGAGCAAAGTTTGTTACTTCATCCCTCACGGTAGCAATTCCTAGATCTCTGTGAATATCACTATTCCTTATATACCATGGAGCATTCACAATTGCTCTTAGTGTTTTGTTTTGGAATGTTTGCAGAATAGTCATATTGCTTGGCTTGGTACAACCCCAAAGTTGTATACTGTATGTCCAAGATGGTTTTAGCACTTGCTTATACAGAAGGAGTTTGTTGTATACGCTTAACTTCGAGTATCTCCCGAGTAGCCAGTACATTTCTCTAAGTCTGATTTCGAGCTCGTCGCGCTTCTTTTTAACATGTGGCTTCCACTTAAGTTTTGCGTCTAGTGTCATTCCTAGATATTTTGCCTCGTTTGCGTACGGTATTTGTACCGTAAGTTGTTTATCTTTTTTTACGTAAAATTGACATGCGTTGACTTGGTCTCGTTAAGGACGATTCTCCAGGTCTTTGTCCACTCGCATACTTTGTTTAAAGTTCGTTGGAGTTTTCCAGTTAATGATTCGACTGACTCATCTGTTGCAAGGATAGCCGTGTCGTCTACGAACGTTGCTACGACAGTCCCTTCATCTTGTGGTATATCTCTTGTGTACAGCAGGAACAGGATTGGGCCGAGAACACTTCCTTGCGGAAAACCGGCATGAATTTCTTTGAATTTCGAATATTCTGCCCCATGTTTAACACGAAAAAGTCTGTTATTAAGGTAAGATTCCAATATTCTGTAGAATTTATCTGGTAAGATTACCCTTAACTTATATCTCAGGCCTTCGTGCCATACCTTGTCGAACGCTTGCGATACGTCGAGAAAAGCGGTAGAGCATATCTTTTTCCCTTCTAGAGCTTTTTCAATTTCATTTGTTATTCTATACACCTGATCGATTGTGGAATGTTTAACCCGAAACCCGAATTGATGATCTGGGATCAATCGCCTTTCTTCAATTACTGGGTGCAATCTTTTTAACAGAAGTTTCTCAAAGACCTTAGATATTATCGGCAGAAGCGAAATGAGTCTATATGATTTCTTATCGTTTGCACATTTCCCCGGTTTCGGAACCATTATTACTTCGGCGACTTTCCATTGCCTTGGAACATATAGAAGTCTCAATGAAGCATTTATAATGTAGAGTAGCTTAACTAACGCTTTTTTCGGTAGCTCCTTCAAAACTTCGCCAGTGATTAAATCATATCCTGAAGCCTTGCTTTTTTCAGTTTTCTTATTGTCATTCGAAGTTCGGACAGGGATACAGTTTTTAATTTAAAGCTGTCGGGTGCCGTATTTGCATTCGGATCTTCGATCAATGGTTGTCCATCGAATGGCTTGAACAATTTCTCTAAATGTTCGGCAAATAATTCCGCTTTCTCTTTATCTCCTTTTGCCCATTCGCCGTTAGCTTTCCTTATTGGTGGCGAGTGCATTACGTGTTTCCTTATGGACTTCAAGGCTTTCCATAGAGAGTAGTTTAAACACTTATCAGCGGTCAAGCTCTCGAGGTAAGTAGAAGTCTCGCGATTTCTTAAGTCCCGCACCACATTTGTTAGCTTGTTGCAAAGGTGGTTAAGATAAGTTTTATGCGGTGGCGCCCGGGATTGTTGTCATCTCTTGCGCGCTCTTCTCTTTTCTCGTATGAGGTCTTCGATATCAGACTGGTTTTTGACTTTGTTGTTCTTGAAAAGGGGTTGCTGTTTTTCGAATAGGGGTATTTTTCCATGCTGCGCAGTGAATGGCTTCCACGAGCTTGTCAATTTCGTCTTCTATTTCAAGTGGTGTCTTTAGCGGCACATTTAGAGCAATATTTTGCTTGCAGTCTTTTCTGAAAACGTCCCAGTTTGTTTTGTTACTAGTTAACTTAGGCGGTCCTTCTTTTTTTGCTAGACTTCCACCGATTTTCAGAGTGACTGCTGAGTGGTCTGAGCATAAATCATAACATTCTTCTACTTCCGTTAGATTTTTAGTTAGCGCTTTTGCGATAAAGAAGTCGACGAGGTCAGGGATTTTATTATTGTCAGTTGGCCAATACGTTGGCTTTCCCGTCGAAAAAAAATTCCAAACCATGTTTCATACTGGCTTTGTACAATAATCTGCCTTTCGTTGAATTACATCTTGAACCCCAGAAAGTGTGTTTCGCGTTAAAGTCGCCACCGATGATAAAATTAGGCCCGAGTGAGTCAAAGAGGCGAACTAGGTCATCGTCCACCAGCCTATATCCCGGAGGGAAGTAACACGATCCGATCTGGTAGTCTAAATGATTTATTTTTACGGAAACTGAACTTATTTGCATAGAATCCAGTTCTACTTTTATGTTTTCGGAGTGCTTAATGTATTCTTTAATGTACGTAGAGGAACCGCCTCTCGCATTTTCCGAAGGATGATGGGCGTGATAATCACTGTAGCCTTTTATTCTGGGTCCAGGTCCTTTTTTTAAGTGGGTTTCCGATATCAGGCATATATCAATATCGTTTTTCCGTAAAAAGATTTCTAATTCGTCTATTTTTGCCAGAATGCCGTTTGCATTCCACGTTAGTATCTTTAGCAGCTGTTTCATATTCATGTTTTGTTGTTTGTCTTGCGAGGCTTGAACTCGAGCTTGCTCAATTTGTCGAAAATAACTTGATTAACCTTGGTTTGCTCCTCAAGTTTTTCCAATATCACAGTTAGTATTTGGCAGACCGGATCTGTTGTGGCTGACCTTGATGCGACTTGTGCGTACGATTTCGTACTTCCAGCCAGTGGCAGTTTTTCCGTTGGACTTGGACCAGCGACGTTCTCTTGTGCAATTTTTATATTTTCCTTTATCGATCTCGTCCTTTTGACTGGCTTAACGGTCTTAGGCTTATCGATTTTAGGATCTTTTAAGTTTGGTTCCGGGTGTAGCGGTTTTTTTTAGAATATCGCGACTTTTTTGAAGTTCTTTGGCGATTTCGCAACCTCGATGGTTCGCTGGGTGGTTTCCCATGCAATTTGCGCAGACCGCTGGGACCTGCTTGGTTATGTTGCACTCTTCCGAGAGATGTGTACCGGCACATTTTACGCACCGTGGTTCTTTCTGGCAGAAGGCCTGCGTATGGTTAAAGCCTTGACATCGTTTACACTGAGGTATCGATCTCTTGCCCTTACGCATGGGCTCGACTTTTACCTTGATGTTTAGAATGGTTTTCATTTTGAAGATTTCGTCCACATTCTCGGTCCTATCAAAGGTAAGCATAAAAAGTGGGAGACCGCGTTTGATGACATTATCTTTGTCTCCTTCCGTACGTTGCTTTTCTTTCTTGATAATATTCACGGCGTCAATAATTTTCAAGCCTTGGCTTTTCACGTCTTCCATAACGTCTTCTTTTGCGCACTACGGGTGAAGTCCCCTAACAAAGACTCGCAGTGGTTTTTCGTACTTATTCTCGTAAGTATACCATTGGATTTTCTCGGTGTTTAATTTTAGAGACAGTGCTCGGTAGGAGTCTGGGTCATCTACGTTGATTTTCCACTCGTTGTTTCGGCGCGAAGTTATATTGTGTTTTGTCCTCAGCGTATTTTTGAGAAAATTTCGAAGTTTACCATAGTCCGCTATCCCGACGACATTTATTGCGGGTGGAGGGCGATTTTTCGCTTGGGTTTTCGCCTTGTTTGATAAGGCGGGCTTATCTTCCTTGTGTGAAACTTCGGGTGAAGTAACGGCCTTACGTTTTTGCTAGGCCTTTTTTTGGAGGCCGGATTGGTTTCGTGGGCAAGTTCTTCCTCGTCCGTAAAATATTCACTCGCTGGACGGTTTGGCGTTGTATCGGGATTTTTCGGTACATGAATGTTCTTGAGATCCTCGTTTTCTTTTCGCAGAGCATCTACTTCCTTTCTAAGCTCGTGGAAGAGTCGCTCCATTTCATTAAGTTTAGCTCGTAGTTCGTTGTTCTCTTTTACGAAGCATTTCGTTTTCACTGAGTCCTGGTTAGCCGGCGGACTACTTTTCCCGGAGATATTCGATGTAGGTGGTAGGATTTTCGCTTGTGAATCAGTTTTATGTTCACTTCCAAATTTACTGGTTTCAGTTCCAGATTTCTGTTTTTGTATCTTCGGAATACTTACAACTATAGCGCTATCTTTCGCCGAAAGGCTTTTTTGCGCTATCGCTTTTGGTGGAGTTCTCGGCGTGAGTGAAATTCTTCTGGTATTTTGTTGGAGAAGCAATAAATGGTCCCTCCCAGAATCCGTGGGACCGACCTCCGAGGAGGGTGGATTTTCCTGTTTACCTGGTCTGCCACCTGGGGTATTTATATCGTTTGTTTTATTCATTGCCATATTTTGTAACCGTATTAGTTTTATTGGGTAGTAGAGTTATTTCTACTCACAAACCCCCTGCCAGGAGAACCGGGTCATTTGTTTTTTTTGTTTGCCAATTTTTCGAAGTTTTCGTCTCCGCTTTGTGGATTTTAGTCGTCTCTTACGACAGGCATGCATACTTCGGGTATATTCTGTCCCCTACCCGAAGGGGTAAAATTGAGAGAGAGAAAGAAAGATTGGTGTAGTGGGTTTGAAACTTAGGTGGTAATAAGTTTCAGTAAACTCCAAGGGTGGCGTCCAGATAACTGGGAAGCTTGTTTGTTTTGCTTTTTGTCGTTACTCGTGATTCACAGTATTTTCTATTGTTTATTATTTATAAAAAATATTTAAAAATTTTACAATAAAACTGTTATTACAACTTTTTCTTAGCAGAAAATGGGCGTGGCTCCCAAAAAACTGGTAACCAAAGTTCACAGATGCTGACGAAATATTTACAATAAAATTTAACCTTCTCATCGTAAATAGCTTTCGAAAAACTACACATGATTTTCTAAAGAAAACATTCCCAAAAAGTGGGCGTGGTCATGGGTAATGTACATATTTTGTTAAGACAATATTTTTCAATTTCTAACAACTGTAGAAAATATTGAGAAAACGAAATTTTTTGGAAAGTGGGCGTGTCTGCACCACAATACACGTAACTAAGGTAATATATTCCGCTAATTCAATTTCGTTCTCGTTTGCGCATCTGTCAAAATTGAAATTAAATGACGGCAAATGTGAACCCGCGACTTGTTGTGAAAGTGTAGTTATTTGTTTTGGTTTGTGTTTTCGCGAGTTTTTATATTAAATTATAAATTATAAATAATAAAACCACGGGTGGCCGTGGTGTAGTGGTAACATCAACGCTTGTCACGCTCTTGGTTCACGGTTCAAATCCTGATCTCAACAATCATCTATTTATTTCGTCTGAAATAAATAAAAAAGTCGATCAACAGCGAAAGCTTAGTCAACTCTACTGCGAAGGCATAACATTGGCAGTATTGTGGTCATATGCCCTAAGATGCAACTTGATCGTGATGATGACATCAGGTGGAGGGAAAAAAATACTGTGAATCATGAGCAACGACAAAAAGCAAAACAAACAAGCTCCCCAGTTATCTGGACGCCACCCTTGGAGTTTACTGAAACTTAACATCACCTAAGTTGCAAACCCACTACAACAATCTTTCTTTCTCTCAATTTTCTATAAACACCCGTGCCCTGAAATAATTTAATGGTATTCATATCCCATTTGGCGCGCGCAAATTATAAAAAAAAAAAAAAAAAAACAAATTATATCGATCTAGGAGGAAGTAACCAGGGATTGTTAAAAGAACTGAAGATATCGGTTCAAACATCCTATTTCCAGAATCCAAGTGATCCTAGTAATTAAATTTACGTTTCCGCCGATGTGACACATCTCATGAAGCTAATTCGAAATAATTTCGTTGATAGCGAGGGCTTTTTATTAGAGCTAATTTCTAAAACCAACAATAAGTCAGATCTTTCAGTGGCTTATAAAATATCACTTGCCTATTTGAATGTCCGAGGTGCAGAACATCAGAAAGTCAAACTTGCGGCAAAACTGTTTTCACATACTATCTCGCAAGCAATATTCCGTGCAGGTAACTTGGGTGAGTTGACTTCAGAAAATTGGCTTAAATGTTCTGAGTTTTTTAAACAGGTACCTATACAACAGTTACTAAGTTACTAAGTTCGATTAATAAAAAACATTTCAGGTAAACGATTAGTTTGATGCTTTAAACATAAGAGTGCCATACAAGGACAGTAGGGAACGAGTACAGGGATTTGATCTATCGGAAGCTCTTCAGATTGAAACTGTGGATAACATGTCAACTACAATGCTGCAAATGCGAGCCAAAGGAAAGGCTAATATCTATTTAGTAATATGCTACCGATTTCTTATTAATAATTTCTTAATATTTATAGGTATCATTATGACCAATAACTCCCTGAAGCTTCTCTATTATGATTTGAAGGCCAAACAAAACATTTCGTATTTGTTGACCTACATGCTGAATCAAGATGTACTGGAAAGCTTTTTTGGGGTTTTCAGAGTTAAGAGTGGACTACACGAGCATCCAGATCGACTGGAATTTATGTATAGGTTTCACTCGTACATACTTGGTAGGAATGAGGGCAGTTTATCATCACATGGTAACTTAAACTTATACATAGATATTTAAAGTAGTGAAAATGATTTAATATGTTTTTATATGTCTGGCAGATAATACAATGGTAGGTGATACACCAGATTTGGACACTGCCGAAAACCTGAGTAGTGGACTGTTCGTAACATTGACATCTGAGGTAAAGGTATCCGACGAACTTGAAGCTATTGATGGGTTGGAGTCATTGCAATATGATGGGTTAGAGCACTTGGCAGGATACATTTGCCACAGAATCAAAAACCCTGATTTAGTGGTCGATAACATTGTGATCAATACGAAGAGATACATCATTCACCTGGGCCAACCAATTAAGCAAAAGATTTTTACAAAAACCAACGGATATGATGTCCAAAATGGAAGAAATGGAAATAATTTTCAAACATTTCAATGAAGATGATATAATATTTTGTACACATAATATAAGAACACTGATAAAATTAGCGGGGAATGTATTTATAGAACAAAAAGTATTTTTTTTCCGAGAGAGTGAAAATCTTCTAAAGACACCATAAGGCCCGACCGCGCGTGCTTATGGTAGTGTGAGATTTTTACTCACTAAAAACACCACTCTTCAAGATTAATACTACAACTAAGCCGACGCTTATCCAGCAGTTTTATTTTCGCTTACGAGACTCGTGATTTTTGGAAAAAGATGTTCGTATGTAATTTAAAAAGAATGTAGCGCTTTAGACAGGTTAAATTCCAATGAAAGTTCCTGCTGTTTTCACGACCGGCATATACTATGACGCGACGTCAAAAGGTTTTGTCCTTTGCACACGACGAATTGAATTGTTCGCCTCAAGTAGTGGTACTGTTACAATGGCCGTTAACATGATCTTTGTGTTTACGAGCAAAATTTGTTATCTCTTCGACGACGCTAGGAATTCCCAGGTCCCGATGAATATCTTCGTTACGTACGTACCACGGTGCGCTAACGATCGTTCTAAGAACTTTATTTTCAAAAGTTTGTAGGATGTTTCTATTGCTTTTCCTGGTACAACCCCATAGTTGTCGACCATACGTCCACACTGGCTTTAGCACTTGCTTATAGATAAGCAGTTTGTTATGTAGGCTCAACTTCGAATGTCTTCCGAGTAGCCAGTACATTTGTCGGTATTTGTTTTCGAGCTCGTCGCGTTTCTTGTTTACGTGCGATTTCCATTTAAGCTTAACATCTAGAGTTATTCCTAGATATTTTGCTTCGTTCGCGTATGATATTTGAGCCGAGTTTAAATATACGGGTAATCTGTCCACTTTTTTGTAGGTAAAGTTGACGTGAGTAGATTTGCTTTCGTTCAGCACAATACGCCAAGAATTCGTCCAAGCGTGGACTTTGTTGCAGCTTTTCAGTTGCTGCTTCAATTGTATCGCCCTTTGTCAATATAGCCGTATCGTCCGCAAACGTGGAGACGACGCAGTTTCTTTCCTGAGGGATATCACGCATGTAGAGTACATATAGAAGCGGGCCGAGGACACTTCCTTGTGGGACTCCGGCCGCAATCTCCTTGAACTTAGAGTAATTATTCCCGTGCTTAACACGAAAAGGTCTTTCGGTGAGGTACGATCGCAAAATTATAAAGAGTTGCCATGGCAGTAGTCGTTGCAATTTATACTCCAAACCTTCGTGCCAAACCTTATCGAAAGCTTGTGAGACGTCAAGAAATACACCACAACAAATCTTTTTTTCTTGGAGAGTTTTCTCAATCACGTCAGTTAGAGATTTTCAAGGTAGGTCGCTATCTTATTGCTTTTAAATTCCCGAATACTATCTTTAAGGCGATTGCATAGTCGGTTAAGGATCTTTTTATGCTGCGGTGCACGAGTGATTTGCCATTTCTTTCGTGCTTTTCATTTCTCCCTCACCAGTTCAATGATTTCACTTGGATACTTTTCGTTGCGGTTAATCTTATAGCTTCTAGAAGGAGTGTTTCTCCATGTCGCTCTTTGGATTGCTTCCACGAAACGATCAACTTCGTCCTCTAGTTCACAAGGTGTTTTAAGTGATACATTTAAGGCGATATTTGTTTCGCAATCATTTCTAAAGCCCTCCCAATTTGTTCTATTGCTAGTAAGTCTTGGAGGTCCTTCTTTCTTGATCAATGCTTCACCAAGTAATAAAATTACCTGAGAGTGATCAGAAGAGAGATCAAAACTTTCTTCGACTGTAATAAATTTATCGTAAATACCTTTTGAAACGAAAAAATCGATAAGATCGGGAATTTTTTCTGAGTCGGTTGGCCAATAGGTGGGTTTTCCTGTCGAATAAAAACAACAACCGAATTCATTTGCCACTTCGTAGAGAATTTTTCCTTTAGATGATGTACATCTTGAACCCCAGAAGGTGTGCTTCGCGTTAAAATCTCCACCAATAAGGAAATTTGAACCAAGGGCATTGAAAACACGAAAGTAGTCGTCTTTTTCAAGCGAGCATCGCGGCGAACAGTAAACAGACGCTACGTTGTAGCTCAAGTGTTTATTTTTAACCCTCACTGCGCACAACTGATGTTTTTCGAGCTCTATGTTTATATCGACCGAGTGTTCGTTGTTAGTTTTAATGAATAAGGACGAACCGCCCCGCGCTCTATCAGAAGGATGATAGGCGTGATAACCAGCGTAGCCTCTTATCTTTATTTGCGATTCCCTTCTTAAATGTGTTTCAGAGATCAAGCATATGTCGATATTTCCTCTCATTAGAAAAATTTCTAATTCGTTAATTTTTTGTAGGAGTCCGTTTGCATTCCATGTTATAATTTTAAGCAAAGAGTTCATATCTACTTAGATTTAGATATAAGATTAGCCCTACAGAAGCTTTCGACGTTACTGAGTCGTTCGAGAATTCTTTTGTTCGTTTCACATTGTTCCTCGAACTTAGCGTAAATGCAGTTCAGAATTTCTTTCAACGGATCAGAGGGTGGCCCGTCGTTTTGTCTGGTTGCTTTGACTGCAGCCTGAGAATATATCAGAAAACTGGGATTCGTTGGCTTATCCGAGGTTATTTTTCGTTCAGTCTTTTAGTGGACGACTTCGACGTACTTTTAATCAGCTTAGAGAGCTGATTGACTGGTTTAAGTGTCTGCACTGCTGATTCAAGCGTCCTTTCAGTGGGCTTAGGAGTCTGTACAACTGGCTTAGGAGCCCGCTCAGTTTGCTTAGCAACGCGCTCTACCGACTTAGGAGCCCGATCGACTGATTTCGTTCCCCGCACAGTCGGCGTTGTAGATTTTGTCCGTCGCATCTGTAGTTCCTTTGCGACCTTGTAATATTACCTGTATTATGTGTACTGTGTGTCTGCACTTCTTCGGATTCTAGAAAGCTTACTACCTTGATCAAAAAGTTTCAGGAATGACTACCGTGTGGTGCTTTTAGTTACCTGTTTTTTTTTTAGGTTGACACATCTGTCATTAACAATCCTTCCAAATTTTAGCGTCGTAGCTTGACATTTGTAAAAGCTACGCTGTCGAGAGTGAAACAACGAGTTTGCATCAAATTTTCTGTTAAAAACGGATTCAACGGTGCATAGACTTTGGAAATGTTGGAGAAGTGTTTCGGCAACGATACTCTATCGAAAACAAATGTTTATGCGTGTCACAAACGCTTCAAAAGTGGTCGTGAGTCCGTCGTAGGCCGTCGACATCGAAAACATCAATAAAATCAAAGAAATGTTGGTCGAAAACCGCAACTTGACCATCAGAAAACTGGCAGAGGACTTGAGCATTGCTTATGAATCCATTCAAGACATTTTGGTTAAATATTTGGGCTTCACCAACCCAAAATTCATCATACGCATGAATACGAAACGTAATCCAGGCATCAGGCAAGTGAAAGGCGTACACTGAATGAGCCAACACCGAAAAAATCGCGTTGTTTTTAGTCGAAAAAGAAGACGATGCTCACCTTTTTCATGGATTACAACGGTCTTGTGCATCATGAATTCTTGCCACAAAATCAGACAGTGAACAAGGTTTATTATTTGGGCATTATGAGACGTTTGCGTGAAGCAATTCGCCAAAATAGACTCGTGGATTTTGCACCACGATAACGCACCGTCGCACAATGCCATCCTTATTCGTGAGTTTTTGACCAAGAACAGTACGAATACCATCCAGCAGCCACCGAATTCGCCTGATTTGACTCCCTGCGATTTCTCCTGTTTGGTCGACTCAAGAAATCGCCCCGCTGAATGCGTTTTAGTAGCCGAGAGGAGATAATAGAAAATTCGAAGACGACTCTGAGGGCCATACCAAAATCTGATTATAAAAAATGTTTTGACGATTAGACCAAGCACTGCAATAAGTGCGTTTTCGTCAATGGAGAGGGGACAATATCGATTATCATGCGAGGCGGGAATCTGTTCTTGACATGTTCACGTACCGCTGGATGCTCTCAAGGGCAGTATCATCGCGCATTTCCTTTCAAAGGGCAATAACAAATGGCATGGATTGCGAGATTGTATCATATCTAGGCAGATGTGACTCAACTACAACTGGCGGAGAGCACAAGATATACAAAATAGAAACCGGACAGATATTGAGATAGAATTGTGGCAATTAGTACGTAGTAAGACTATGCATTACATCCAATGCACATTCTCGCAGCTGCAATGCCGCAAGCGAGAAACTATCTACCACTTCCTCTACAAGTGCCCGGCTCTAGGTAGGGCAAGACAGTGCACACTAGGCAAACTTTGCTTTGATAACCTAAAGGAGATTGCGGAGAAAAGCATTGGGGAAGTTATTTATTTTCTTAATGCCACAGGAGTGGATTTAAGGAAGGCTTACGCTAACCTTCTCCATCTCTAGAGTTCATCATCCGAACAACACCCGATAGGTCACGTGAGTTGTAGCATAAAATGGCACTAAAGCGCTTATCAGATTTCAGCATGCTGTTACAGTCACTCCTGCCTACCTGCCATTGCTTTGTTGAAGAGAGAGCGCTTTCCGATTATTTATGGAAAATAATTTCATTTAAATAGCTGCCGCGGTTGACTTGACAGTAGCCATCCTTGTAACCCAATTTTGCAGTATATTTTCGATTGGTCGGGGATTTATTTCATGAATAGCTCGACCACTATTATGCGTAAGTGCCTGATACGTTTCTGGATTGTAACGTCGTCAAATCGCAGCTCCGCGGAGGCCCAGCAATCTCACCAAAACAGCTGAGTATACTATTATTGAACTTAGTATTTAAAAGATCGATTGTTGGACAGGTTGTGCCGTACAAGCACCATTTTGCTGAAACCAGAGATCGTCCAAGTTCATTTTCTCAGTTCCAGGCCAAAACAAATCGGTTATCATGCCTCTGTAGCGTTCTCCGTTGACGGTAACGTTGTTGGCATCTTCATCTTCAAAGAAAAATTGGCCAATAATTCAGTTTTTCGGGTTTAGGCGGACACTTTCGGCAACAGCAGCAAATTTGTCGGCTAAGTGGATGAACTTGAGGATAACTTGTGTTATCAAATAGCATGCAAATCGTTCGTTATAACGACCGAAAATTCTTTTCAAAATTCGCACTGTTTCGATAACACGCTACTCACTTTGAAAATAAGTTTTCAATATTCTCCAACCATGCTCAGTCGTAAACCGATTCATTTCGTACCGCGGTGATATGGTACATCTTGTTAAAAACTTTTAACGACTATCCTTGTAACAGGGACTATTCCTGACGTATTTCAGCTGTTCACTGCGGGTTCTGTTCCAGGCCTTGTGCCTTGATAGACTTAACACTGGTAAGAACTTGCTGTAGTTAGAGCATGGTGCAATGGCATACATGCGCAACACCCTGGAGAACAGTTAGAGTACCTTTTATACTAAAATTCGGTAGAGATGACTACTGACTTAATTCTTGCTAAAAGTATGGAAAGACTGGTTGAACTGCACTACTTTGAGATAACATCCTCTGTCTGAGATTCAACATGCCTATTAACTCCGAATATCCTGTGAAACTGCGCTTCAGAATCGTGTTAGCAGAATTGAATGCGCTCTTAATAGAATTGAGTACGTGATGGGCACTTTCATAGATATTGAGTGTGCTTTTGATAATGCGACTTTTGACAGTTTGTGCGATTCTAATAGACAACTAGGCATGGACGAACCATCAGTGTCAGTGGAGTCCTTCCGCCACTGTTATGATTCATGGTGGTCGACTCTCTGCTAAACACTCTGAACAGCTTTGTATTCACGACTGATTTCGTCTCGAATTGTGAACGTATTAGTCCCAGATATGAAATTCAAAGAAGGTGAAACTTAGGCTGTAGTCAGTGCACACAGACAGACTTTTTGAGTTTCTCTTTTATAGTAATACCAAAATTAATCAAAGTCTCGAGATCGAAATTTTCACGAAACCATTGTCCACTTAGCTGCAAGTGCAAATAAAGGGATAGGGTATCACACAATCCATAACGGACGGATTGCAATCGTATTTTTTTATTTTATTCCAATAATAATGTAATCGAGAGTTATTCTTGCATTTTATATTTTAAAGCCATCGGTTTTGTGAAAATTCGTACGAGTCTACGTACACGCCTTGGGGACAACTTTTCAAGTGTGCATCTTAATTCCATAAAGTGATGTATTAGAAAAATGTTTACAATACGTATATACATACCTAGTCTAGTCATGAATACTGATACAAAGAAAAACGTATGCCAAATAAAAACACGCTAATATTTTTTAAAACAAAAATAATACTTTTTATTTGTCAAATCCCAGTTACAAGTTACGGAAGACTTCATTCGAAATGGCGGCCGTTTGTCTTAAAGCACGACCTGAGACGCAATGGTCAATCATGAATCGGATTACGGACCTTATTCATCGGAAAGTTGTCGACAGCCTGGACAAGTGCTCGCTTCAAAGATTCAATATTTCGCTGTTTTTATTCGACAGGAAAACTCACCTATTGGCCAACCGACTCAGAAAAAATTCCCGATCTTATCGATTTGTTCGTTTCAAAAGGTATTTACGACAAATTTATTACAGTCGAAGAAAGTTTTGATCACTCTCCGGTAATTTTATTACTTGGTGAAGCGTTGATCAAGAAAGAAGGACCTCCAAGACATACTAATAATAGAACAAATTGGGAGGGCTTTAGAAATGATTGCGAAACAAATATCGCCTTAAATGTATCACTTAAAACACCTTGTGAACTAGAGGACGAAGTTGATCGTTTCGTGGAAGCAATCCAAAGAGCGGCATGGAGAAACACTCCTTCTAGAAGCTATAAGATTAACCGCAACGAAAAGTATCCAAGTGAAATCATTGAACTGGTGAGGGAGAAATGAAAAGCACGAAAGAAATGGCAAATCACTCGGGCATCGCAGCATAAAAAGATCCTTAACCAACTGTGCAATCGCCTTAGAGATAGTATTCGGGAATTTAAAAGCAGTAAGATAGCGACCTACCTTGAAAATCTGTCCACTGGAAGAGAATCAAATTATTCACTTTGGAAAGCGCTAAAAGGCATCCGGAAACCTCAAATGCAAGCGCCACCAATTCGGAAAAACGATAGAACTTGGGCCAAGAGCGACAAAGAAAAGGCGGAACTTTTTGCTTTGCACTTAGAAGATACGTTTAAGCCATTCGACGGCCCTTTGATAACGCCCGACTCCCCAGTCACGACATCTGACAACTTTAAAGTAAAAAAAAGTTGCATTAATTAAACTGAGGGAAGTGATTAAAAATCTAAAGACTAAAAAAGCACCGGTTACGACTTGATAACGGCGCAGGTGGTCAAGGAATTGCCGAATAAAGCTCTCATCAAACTGCTCTATTTGATTACCGCTTCGTTCAGATTGTTCTACGTTCCGAGACAATGGAAAGTCGCCGAGATTATTATGGTCTCAAAACCAGGTAAACCTCTGAATGTGAAGAAATCATATCGGCCTATTTCCCTATTGCCGGTTATCTCTACAATATTCGAAAAACTACTACAACCCGTAATCAACGAAAGACGTCTCATTCCTGACCATCAATTTGGATTTAGAGTCAATCATTCAACAATCGACCAAGTCCACAAAATAACTGACGTCGTTGTGGTGTATTTCTTGACGTCTCACAAGCTTTCGATAAGGTTTGGCACGAAGGTTTGGAGTATAAATTGCAACGACTACTGCCATGGCAACTCTTTCTAATTTTACCATCGTACCTCACCGAAAGACCTTTTGGTGTTAAGCACGGGAATAATTACTCTAAGTTCAAGGAGATTGCGGCCGGAGTCCCACAAGGAAGTGTCCTCGGCCCGCTTCTATATGTACTCTACATGCGTGATATCCCTCAGGAAAGAAACTGCGTCGTCTCCACGTTTGCGGACGATACGGCGATATTGACAAAGGGCGATACAATTGAAGCAGCAACTGAAAAGCTGCAACATGCTGCAACAAGCTGCAAGTCCACGCTTGGACGAATTCTTGGCGTATTGTGCTGAACGAAAGCAAATCTACTCACGTCAACTTTACCTACAAAAAAGTGGACAGATTACCCGTATATTTAAACTCGGCTCAAATACCATACGCGAACGAAGCAAAATATCAAGGAATGAATCTAGAGGTTAAGCTTAAAAGAAACGCGACGAGCTCGAAAACAAATACCGACAAATGTACTGGCTACTCGGAAGACATTCGAAGTTGAGCCTACATACAACTGCTTATCTATAAGCAAGTGCTAAAGCCAGTGTGGACGTATGGTCGACAACTATGGGGTTGTACCAGGAAAAGCAATAGAAACATCCTACAAACTTTTGAAAATAAGGTTCTTAGAACGATCGTTAGCGCACCGTGGTACGTACGTAACGAAGATATTCATCGAGACCTGGTAGTTCCTAGCGTCGTTGAAGAGATAACAAATTTTGCTCGTAAACACAAAGATCATGTTCACGGCCATTGTAACAGTACCGTCATTCAACTACTTGAGGCGAACAATTCAATTCGTCGTCTGCAAAGGACAAAACCTTTTGACCTCGCGTCATAGTATATGCAGGTCGTGAAAACAGCAGGTACTTTCATTGGAATTTAACCTGTCTAAAGCGCTACATTCTTTTTAAATTACATACGAACATCTTTTTCCAAAAATCACGAGTCTCGTAAGCGAAAATAAAACTGCTGGATAAGCGTCGGCTTAGTTGTAGTATTAATCTTGAAGAGTGGTGTTTTTAGTGAGTAAAAATCTCACACTGCCATAAGCACGCGCGGTCGGGCCTTATGGTGTCTTTAGAAGATTTTCACCCTCTTGGAAAAAAAAAAAAAAAATATTTCGCTGATGAGTAGAGCAGGTTATTCCCTCTAAAACGGACCACAACTTGTAATCTAAAGGATTGAGGTCCGGACTACTAGCTGGTCAATTATCCGGTGATATGAAGTCCGGTAAATTTTTTTCAGCCACTCTTGAGTGGTTTTCGCTTTATGTTCTGGAGCAGAATCTTGTTGGAATGGAGGTTGGTTATGCCATAGTAGCTCAGTCCCCACCATATCATTATATTGGCCTTTTTCAACCCTTGGAATAAGTTCTGAAGCTTCTTTTCATGTCCGTGCATACACTTGATCATTTTGTTTATTAAAAGTTTCTTCGACGGTACAAATTTCCTCGTCGATGAACAGATTTTATCTGTGAGCATATTTAGCGTACCGCCTTAAGAGAGCTATTGATTTTTGCTTACGTTTTTGCTTCAATGCGACTGTTAGCAGGTGCCTAGTGTATCTTTTGTAGGCATTAAGTCCCAAGTCTTCTTTGATGATGGATTTTTGTCAAATGTTCATTTCCCGCGACAAGATCTTCTGCTTTCTCAGTGGTTTGTGTCTGATTCGAGCCTGCACGGCTTTGATGGCTCCCGGAGTCCTCACAGTGCGTGGATAGCCAGATCTCGTACTCCACCAGTATCCTCGAATAATTTAATAGTGCGATAAACAGAATAGCGAGTGATTCCAAGGGGTCGCAATGTCCGAAAGATATCACCTTTTGCCATATTACACTTGTATAAGCCGATCACAACGACACGATTTTCGATGTCACCCAATTCCATGATTGTAAACGACTAAAAACAAAAATCTTTTCCGCAACAAAGAAGCATAAAAGCAACACATTAAATAATAGTTAACATGAAAAGAGTGCAACTAATACTTTATTTAAAATGGTTGCAATAAAAATTGTATCAATATTTATGACTTGACTAGGTACATAAATTATTGACAAGGATTGACTTTTACTTAATTAATTGTATTACAAAGTACTTAAAATCCTAACTTTAAAACCAGCTGCACTTCTTATTCAATGTTCCATAAAGACTGTCAACTGCTAAGCATTGCAGGCAAACAATTGCGTACGCAATGATTACAACTTTAACATAATTAAATGCGAACTTCTGATCGATTACAATCAAATCGAACGCCCTTGTGGATAAGTTCTGAATATTATTCTGAATCAGCAATAAATCGATCTGCAAGAAAAGGAGTAAAAACACTTTCATGCTTTCATTCAATTGAATCACCTTACTTACATCTCTCTGCACCTGGGTGGTGCACAATTCCTTGCTCTTAAGAAATAGCATTAGCATCTTATTTCGAAATAAGCCCTCTGCAGTAGTTAGCATCTCTCCTACCAATCCAATCAGGTATATATCATAGGACGTCGAAAAAGCCATCATAAGATTATAGATTAAAGTACTCGTATATAGCTGACTTAGTGGACTCAGCGCGTCTGGATGTCGCTTCGGACATATTATATTCCGTAACAGTGTAAATAAACCCCTGATATCATTACAGAGACCCAAATAGCTGCAGACATACAGAATGGAGTAGAATCTATTTAACGTACGCTTTAATCGAAAAATTCGAAATGAAATCGATGTTAGCCTTTGGATGTGTCTGATAATTTCACGTATCCTCATTACTCCACTGGACGTGTCTATGAACTCATTCATCTTGAGATAGAAACAAGTCAAAAACAAATAAGCTATCACATAACTCAAATAGGTGAGCTCCATTAGTACTATCCCAACCAGTGTACTTATATCACCATAACGTAGGCATACTATAGATCTGGGAAGTGTATCAAGAACTAAACGCATAATTAGCAAACACGCTTTGAGAATAAGCAGGAACTGGGAGCGGGCTGGAAAGATAATTTCGTCATTCGCCATCGTTTGTAATGTGTGGAAAATCTTAAGCATTTTATTTAACGTTGGGATGAAAATGTGTCCATTCTTCAAGTAACTTCGAGTTAAGAGAAACGTTCTTAACACGATCCAATAGACCTGGCCAATCCAGAGAAACATTACCTTATCATCTTTCATTGACCTATGGTAGCATTTATTCAGAAAGGCCGTCATTATAAGTACTGTAAACCATGACAAACATAACCCACTAATTAGTCGACAAACTTGGAACAATATGCGTGAAATTAAGGATAACACTTTTGAGTGTTTAAATTTTCTGGTAGAAGGATTGTACGTGAAATTTGTGAATCCACAGTACTGACAAGTTTTTAGAAAGAGTTTCAAATGCCAAGAGGCACTAACTTTCACTTGAGATTTATGCATCCTGCGTTGGTGGCAAACGACAACGGACTAAATGTTTCACACACCTCAAAGTGTTTTACATATGCATTTAGTAATGAAAGTGATGACTGATTGGGATAATTTGCACAAAGCTTAGACATTCAATAAGATATTGATTTTATTATATATTACGTCCTTTGACATCTGACGTTTATGGCGAAAATAGAAAAAAATTACTCAATTGTCTGCCCGCCTACAAGTCTATTTGTTAATGATTTTTCCAAAAATAGAGGCAATAAATAGTTGTCTTCTATTTCAAGTAATCAAACTTTGGGAGATGATAGGTCTAATCGAAGTAAGAAAAAAAATATGGGAGGGCCGGATCTACCTTCTCTCCTATTCCAAGTTATCGAGCAAAGAGTATTTTTTGTAATAGGTGTGTGAATATGAAATGTCGATTTGACTAACTGATGGCATAACTACGAGTACTACATATGGTTTGTGTCAATGATAAGAATTAATTTAATTAAGTACTTTTTTTTAAAAGAGGGCGCTGTGGTACGATGATTAATTGCGGGAGACTCAAGGTTCGACTAACGGAAAAAAATAAATTAAAAGAATTGTTTGCACGTTTCACGAACGTCTGACAAACATCTGAGAGTAAAATTGTCATGAGAAGCATCTCTCCATCTTCTTTGTTTGGAAGTGGCGTAGAACTGAAGGTCCCTGCCATTCGCGTATCGCACAGCCAGTGTTGCCAAAGACCTACAGGAAAAAAAGAAACTAAGATGTTTGAAAATAAAAACTAGAAAAACTGACCCTCAATATTTGGTCCATGAATATGGGCGGTGAGGAATCGATAAAGGTACATAATTGCTAGATCCATTTTTTCGAGTTTCTCTACAACAAAGGTACTACATAATTATACCGCAAACGATCTTGATCCAAATTTATATCGGTTTCTGGGAAAATTGTAAAAATTCAATAAAATATACGAACTCTATAAGTACAAGATGGCGCAAAAGTCCTCACTCGATTTCCTAAGGCAGTAACATTGTTTATAAATAAAAAGAATTGGTTCTGTTTGTTGATTATGTTTATTTTTCTTTTTAAGTCGCAAATATATCATAATATAGGTCAATTGGCCATCGCCAGAGTCGATGCACATTGGGGCTCGTCTCACATAATTTTTCATGACTTTTCTCAAAACTTCTGATGATAAATTCTCCACTTCTTGTCAGATGTCCTGCTTTAGAACCACCAAGGTCTGTGGCTTGTTCGTATAGACCCGTAATTTCTAAAAAAAACCCAAAAAAAAGGTTCAAATCTGGTGATCTAGTGGATCAGTACGAATCGCCAAAACGAAAGATTAAGCAGCCACTTGCTGCAGAATATCCACTATCACTCGTGTTGTGTGTGCGGTTGCATCGTCCTGCTAATACCATATGTTCTTCAAACTCAGTTCTTCAATCTGCTGCAGCGAAAAGTCATCCATCATGGTTCTGTTACACTCACCAATCACAGTAATAGTGTTGCCGACGCCGTCCTCGAACAAATATGGGCTCATCGTGCATTACGCGAGCATTTTCAGTGTCCCAGATCGCGTGTAAACCACAGCCAAACTCACCTAATCCTCGACCGCTATGAGGATGATTTTCCATTCATCCTGAGCGACGGGGCACGTCCTCCACCTAAAGATGGAAATGTGCCTCGTCACTCATGATGATTTCCAATGGAAAATCATCGTCATAGCGGTCGAGGATTATGAAAGTTTGGGTATAATTTACACGCGATTGGCGGTCTACAGGCAATAGCTTATGCACTGTTTGCACTTTGTACGGGTACATTTTCAATTACATGGACCGTTGTCTGGTTAATGTTTGTGGGTCCTCTTGAAAACCTGCAGGCACAGCAGAGATATTCTTGACCGAACGGACTTTAGTGTGAAAGGAAAACTCCTTATTCACGTTTCAACCATTCACAGTTTATTTTTAAGTCGTTAACAGGTAACGAATGTGAATTTTCATTCGCAGTGAATAATATCTTTACTACATTTATGGTGGCCAATGCCGACACTGACTATTTCCTAATTGTAGCCAAATTCAGAACTCGACTACCCAATGTGAAGAAGCTGCGGCATAGGATATGCGACGTCGGATGTATAAAACTTAATTGGAATGATTATTATGTACACAAGCAGGTGCCAGTTTACTTGAAGTTTTTGAGTTTGAGTTCGGATCAGTTGAGCATGCAAAATGAAAACTTCTTATGAAAGGCATGCCCTTGGTGAGACGTAAGAATAACCCCCGACAAAATATCCTAACAATTTTTTCAGGATTCGTGGTAGCGTTATGAGTTAGGTCACGGAGACAGTTTCAGTGAATGTTAAAAGTGCAAATATTCGATTTCACAGACATGTGATATAACCAACAATTCTACCTTAAATGATATACTTTGAGCGTCACTTTTCAAAGCCTTACAAGTCTCCAGCTTTGTAACTTTTTTTTGCTACACCGCATCAAATGCTTGGAATTTATTTTACCAAAAATAAATCCATAATTTCTTTTTAATATTTATTCTGCATTCTATGCGACTGATTTAGGAGCAAGGAAGCAAACCTATTCCGCCTACCGCACTTGAAAACTTTTATATTTACTCGTTTTGCTCTTGAGGAAATTATGTTTATCTTTCGCTGTTTCTTAATTACCCGCTGCGTAACAGCTTGCAGGACTACTGGCAGTACATCCTGACATGCTGTAATATCCAAAAGGAATCCTTTTTTTTTTTTTACGTAACTTTACATGTTGGTGTAAACATTTTTGAGTTCTTTTCCTTTTTCCTGTTTATTCTGCAAAGCCTCGTGTTTTATGCGTAGGATCCTCTGCCTCTCTACACAGGAAGCTCATTATCTTGAAAAATGGAATTTGTTTGTAAATAATTTTCTAAAGAATGTTTAACCGTTTTCTATTTGAAAAGGTAATGGTTCTATGCCCCTACTTTGAAAGACAAGAACAAGGAATCATTATAAAAAAAATATATATATATATTGCATTTGTTTGAAGACCTTTTTCGCTGATGAAAAGAAAATATCACACTGTGAATATGCCCCTGCCATATCTTCGTCCTGAGTGTTTGGTCGTCGAATGAAAAGACAACAAAGGAGAGAACTTAATTGCAAGTCAATTAAAGATTTACTTTTGATTTTTATTTAACACGAGCAGTCAATAGTGCGACAAGGATATATGCACTCATCCATCCATATAGAGGGTGTCCCAAAAGCCACGCAAGAAGTAATTTTGATAGAAAACACAGATTTTTAATTAAAAGATTGTAAATGGCTTATTGATTCATAAAGTATACAGTATAAGGTTATGTATGGAATAGCATATCGAGCAAATGGTCCCCAAGGCTTTGCTGGCACGTACGTACTGTTTTGTCCAAATTTTTCATGCAATTTTGCATAAATGTGGCTGAATTTCGTTGATACAGCGCTCAATTTGCTCCTTCAAGGCGTGAGTGGTCGTGGGCTGGTTGGCATAAACCTTAGACTTCCAAAATCACATGATATGGGTGGCCAATTCTGATCACTAAAACGGGAAATTACACGACCAGGAAATGACTCATGCAGTAATTCAGTAGTTTATCGGGCTGTATGGTATGTGGCACCGTCTTGTTGAAACCATATGTCGTCCACGTCCATATTTTGCAATTTAGGCCCAAAATTGGATTATCATGTCGCGATAACGAGCACCATTAACTTTTGCTTGCCTAACAGCCGCATTTTCAAAGAAGAATGGTCCGATGATGCCTCAAGCCCAAAATCCGCACCAAACAGTGACACGTTGCAAATGCATTTGTTTCTCAACAATCACTCTTAGATTTTCTGAGTCTCAAATTCGACAATTTTGACGATTAACAAAGCCATCAGGGTGAAAATGAGCCTCATTGCCGAAGATGATTTTGTTTGAAAAATCAGCATCCACTTGTAGTTGTTCCATAATCCATTCAACGAATTCTCTTCGCTGTACGTGGTCAGTAGGCTTCAGTTCTTGAGTCAATTGCACGTTGCATGCATGAAGATGCAAATCTTTCATGAGAATACGCTGTAGAGAGCTTCTGTGTCCAATTCTTGACCACGGTGCCGAATTGATGTTCCTGGACTTTCAACAACACTCTCACGAACTGCTTTGTGTTGAACGACTTGTTGAGTGTCTAAGATCACTAAATGATCAAGTCTCCCTGAATTTTTGAATTAATCCATTGACAGCTGATGAAGTTAAATCACTATTCCGACCATATTTTGTACGAAAATTGCAAACTGTAGCTGCCAAACCTTTATTATTTTTAAAATATTCCTCAACAATGAAAACGCGTTGTTCTTTCATGTAACAGTCCATTTTTAATAACCCTGAACTGGCAGCTGTCACGTTGTCACGCTGTCTTTTTTTTTTTTTTTTTGTTGGCAAGACTTTACCGCACAAATGGCGCAAAATTCAAATCTTACGTGAACCCTTTATAAAGCGTACATGCATTTTAAAAAGGATAGAAAGGCTGTAACTTTTAAACGGGTATAGATATTGAAACAAATTAGAAAGGAGCAGCGATGTTTGAGTTTTACAGGGTGCATCTATTTATTATTCAGTCGAAAGAAATACTCCAAGTTTTCACATAAATACAAACAAAATGAAGTGCACGACTGGGTCGTACGTACTAGCAATTATGTGCCGTTTATTTGCAAATTGCTCAGATTTTAAATTTAAAATACAATTTAAAAAAAAAAAAATTTGTTGCCAATTTTTTAAAACTTGGTCTTTATTTATGTCAAATACTGCTCAGATTTCAAAGCGTTTGAAATTTAAACCAGAAATAACCGATTGTTCGAATGGTGAACAAAAGAAAAGGGGGAAAGGTGCACCAAAGAATAATCAAACTGTAATTTTAAGATCCGAAAAAAAGAAGTAAACTGCACGGTTCCGCAACGTTATAAAAATTCAGTTTTATTAGATTTACGTTAACATTTATATATGTGCAGTGACGTTTTATAAAAATGACAGAATTTCCCATTTGGGATTTTTGAAATGGATGGGTGCATTCCACCTCACACGGTGTCACCGTCACCGTCACCGCCACCGTCATTGTTATCGTTGGCGTTATCGTTGACGCCAACATTCTCCCCCAACGAAGAAATATATTCGTGTCTTGTGTCCACTTCTTCTGTTCCCATTCTTCGGCTCCCCTTTTTCTAGCAGCTGCCTCCATTGTTGCCCTTGGTAACTTGGTTGTTGACAAATTGCATTTGGGTACATGAAACGAAACAAGAGATTAATACCAAATGTTAATGTACAGACAGTGACACGGAAAACAACAACAAACACTCTACGAGAGAACACAGCTATTGCGCCAGCATTCGATGTTCGAGCCCACACATGATCCCGTTTGTGTATAGGCGATCGCATATGAGCGAAAAATTTTTTTTTTTTTGCTTTGTTTTGCTATTCTTATGCTGATAGGAGTATATGCTGCTGATAGCTGATTGCTCTTGTTGTTGTTGATGTGCATTTTGTAGTTGACTGGAAGTTTGAGAGTATTGCGAAGAATTTGTTTGTTTGTGGACTGGAAGTTGAGATGAAGAGTGAAACGAAGATATTGTTGTGGCTGGTGATGGACTGGAACTCCAAGTGATGTCGAAGGGGATATCGATGCACCAATTATGAATGCTAATTGTTGCTTCCATTCGGGTTTGATTACGTTTGTGAAAGTTGTGTTGTGCAGTGCGGGATTATACTCGATTTTTTTTTGTGTTGTATTAAATTTATAATTAGTTGATCGTTTCGGGAACGCTGAGAATGCAGGTGAGTGAATTCTTTAATTAATTTATTTCGTTGTAGTGTGTAGTGTAAGTGCGTTTGATATGCATATTTTTGTGGGTAATTATATTATGTGTACATATTGTTTATAGTGTATTTTCTTACGCGTGCGGGTATTTTCGTGTGTTTAATTTGATAGAGTAAATTCTAATTTCTTTCGGCTATATTAATGCCGTGGCATTTTGCCTCAAATGGGTACTTGTGAGTGTGTAGGGTTGATTGGACTGTATCATAGTGCATAGGGTTTGTGTAGTTTAATTGTGATCTGTTTGGGTGATATCCTAGTATCGATGGGTTATGTGTAAAGTGTTGTGTAGAGTTCTTAGGTGAGTTATGGGTTGTTTCAGTGTGTTGAGGAATCGTCTTCCTCATAAATAGTGTTAACTGGCAGTGGACAAAGTTTGGTTATAGGCCTTCTGAATTCGCCGGCTTGAGTCTTGATTTTCACGACTCTTGTTATATTGTCTGCTCCAGGGTAGATCTCTGATATGCGTGCTAGGCTCCATCTTGAAGGTGGGAGTCTTTCGTCCTTTAGGAGGACAAGGTCTCCGATTTTCAACTGCGGTTGCTGCTTAAGCCACTTTGGTCGATGTTGCAGCCGTGTGAGGTACTCCTGTTGCCATTGCTTCCAAAACGTCTGCATGCGTAGTTGAACCGTCTTCCATCGGTCGCTTAAGCTTATTTTTGCGGACATCGGATCCGGTTCCGGAACAATTAGAACCTCTTGACCGATTAAAAAGTGTGCAGGAGTTAAGGCACGGAAGTCATCGGGATCTTCGGAAAGGGGGCACAGTGGCCTAGAGTTAAGACACGCTTCAATTTGTGTCAGAAGCGTGGTTAGCTCTTCATAGGTAAGTGTCCCATTACCGACAACTCTTTTGAAGTGGTGTTTGACACTCTTTACGCCCGCTTCCCATAAACCTCCGAAATGAGGGGAAGCTGGGGGAATGAATTTCCACTGAGTTCCTTGGCTCGCCAAAACTTCAGCTATCTCCTTCCAATCGTGGGTTGCGTGGTCTAATAGACGATGCAGTTCCGCTTCTGCTCCGACGAAATTCGTGCCGCAGTCGCTATGCATTTCATAGCAGAGTCCTCTCCGCGCGGTAAACCTTCTAAAGGCAGCCAAAAAGGCTTGGGTAGTAAGGTCTGTTACGGCCTCTAAGTGTATTGCCTTGGTTGCCAGGCAGACGAATATGGCCAGATAGCCTTTATAATTCCTGGTTCCTCGGCCCCTCCATGTTTTTATATCTATCGGTCCTGCGTAGTCGACTCCGGTGTGCGTGAAGGGTTTTGCGATCCTCACCCTGGCGCCCGGTAGATCTCCCATTAGTTGATGAGCCGATTTGCTGCGATACCTATAGCAGATCGTACAACCGTGGATATGCTTTTTGACAGCTCTTTTCAACTGGAAGATCCAATATTTGTTTCGCAGGTGCCCCATCATCAATTGGATGCCGCCATGAAGAGTCTTACTGTGTGCTTCGCCGATAATTAATTTTGTGAGGTGATGGTTTGGTTCCAGGATGATTGGGTGTTGTTGGTCGAAGGAAAGATCAGCGTTTTTCAGCCGTCCCCCGACCCTCAGTATGCCTTCACCGTCTGTGAACGGGTTCAAGGATCCCATGCCTCTAGTCTTAGCTGGCCCTTGCTGAAACATTTCAAGTTGAGCTATGCGTGCCAGGACAGTCGTCGCCACATCGAGTTCCGACGGATTTAATGGCCCAAGTGTTCGTTGAGAGCTCGTCTTTCGGGAATTCGCCACGAATCTTCTGCAGTAGGCGGTTATCCTGATAAGCCGGCTAAGCTTAGAGGATCGATGTATCAGCTGACGGAGCCCGCTGTCAGTTTCGTTGATGTTTGCGTGATGAGCTCTTATGGACCTTTCCCCTTCCTCGGTGTTGAAATCAGCTGGTTGTTCTGGAAAGTCAAAGTCCCAAGCAGTTTTTAGAAATGTGGGCCCATTCCACCACAAGGTGGTTTGGATCAACACAGATGGAAGCATTCCTCGGGAAACAAGATCTGCAGGATTATGCTGGGTAGGAACATGATTCCATATATCGACCTTCGTCAAACGATGGATCTCCCCGACTCTGTTTCGGACAAAGGTTTCCCACTTCATAGGATCTGCACGTATCCAGCACAGTGTGATCATGGAATCTGTCCATGCGAAGGTGGGAATGCCTCCCCCCTCAAGAGTCTGAACAATGTTGTGTATGAGCTTGGCAAGCAAAACAGCTCCACATAACTCCAATCGCGGTAGAGTGACTGGGCTTATAGGTGCGACCTTTGATTTGGACATGAGCAGGTGCATTTGAATGCTGCCATCCTCATCTTGTACTCTGAGGTACACCGCTGCTTCGTATGCCCTTTCAGAAGAATCGCAGAAACCGTGCAATTGAAGACGATTGGCCCTGCTTGTGCCCAACCATCGTGGAATGTATAGCGTGTTAATGGCCTGCAAATCATTGTGAAACGTGTTCCATTCTTCTAAAATGTCGGTATCAACAGGATCATCCCAGGATTGTTTGCGGATCCACAGAAGCTGCATTAGGAGTTTTGCCTTGATAATAGATGGTGCGATCCATCCCATAGGATCGAAAAGGCGTGCAATCGACGATAATATGGATCGCTTCGTAGGTTGTGGAATTTCCGAAGTCGTGTAATTGAAGGAGAATACATCATGAAGAGGGAGCCACTGTATGCCTAGCGTCTTCACTCTCTCTGAATCTCCAATCGGTAATGAAAAGGATGCCTCATGATCCTTACTGGGTACGTTATCAAGAATATTCTTATGGTTGGCGGTCCATTTTCGTAGATGAAAACCAGCTCCATTCAGAATCTCCTTAATTTCGGCCATTTTTTCCATAGCTTCAGGCAGGGTATCAGCTCCTGAAATTAAATCATCGACGTACATTTCATTACGGATCATCTTTGTAGCTCTTGGATGCAGCCTTTCGTTTTCCTCTGCCAACGCCTGAAGTGTACGAATCGCCAAATATGGAGCAGGGGCTGTGCCAAAGGTCACAGTCCTTAAGCGATATGTCCTTGAAATATCGGATGGTTGCCTTCGCCAGAGGATAAGTTGGTAATTTGAGTCACGTTCTGGAACCATTATTTGTCGATACATCTTCTCTATATCTCCAGTAAACGTGTAGCGGTAAGATCTCCATCTGAGGATTATGTCCATGATGTTTTGTTGGAGCGCCGGGCCTACCATCAGTTGATCATTCAATGAAATGTTATCAGCCGTCTTGAACGAAGCGTCAAACACTACTCTGAGCTTCGTAGTCGAGCTCCCCTCCTTGAGTACGGCGTGATGTGGCAAGAAGTAGTGATGCTGATCCGGAATAGTGCCTTCCTCCACTTCTTCCATATGCCCGAGCTTCAGGTAATCTTCGATGCAATCTGTGTAGCGTTGTTTTAAATTTGAATCCTTTTCCAGCTTCCTTTCCAGACTTCTAAAGCGAGCGAGTGCACCTTCTTTGGATCTGCCCAGTATAGGACCGACATCGCCTTTGAATGGTAAGGATACTTGGAAGCGACCATCCTCAAGGCGTCGAACGTTTCTCCGAAAATGTGCCTCACACTCGCTGTCCTCTGGCCTTTCATATGGTTGATGACCAATCTCTTCCAGTTCCCAGAATCTTCGGAGTTCAGTGTCCAGGCAACATGTTTGAAGGAAGTTGTTAATTTCTCGGGTTACTATCGGAGCTCTACCAAATAAGATCCATCCCAATTTCGTCTTCTGAGCGATGGGCAAGTTGATGTCGATCGGTTTGACCATTTCAGGCAGCAAAATATCAGCCAGGACATCACTGCCCAGTAACAAGTCGACCTTGGCTAATCGGTTGAAATCGGGATCCGCCAACGTTAAACCGGTCAAATGTTCCCAACCTTTCGTGGTTAAAGTTTGGGTTGGAAGATGCCCAGACAGCGACTTGAGGACTAGAGCTTGAGTCGACACTCTAAACGCTGAATGGTGAGAGGTTAAGGAGATATCAACCACCTTCGAGCAGGTGCCGCTGCTGACCAAACCCAACCCAGAAACCTTGACGGAAGTTTGCCTTGACGGAAGACAAAGTAGCTGATGTGGTTATAAAACTCGCTTCTGAGCCTGAGTCTAATAACGCTCGCAATGAAAAAGATTCGCCGTTCACCGAGTTCACCTTGACTAGTGCAGTTGCAAGCAGCACTTGTGTTCCAGCGTTTGTTGCATAGAATGCGTTGATGTTTGTCCTTAACCCAGTTTCTCTTTCCGATGGTTGGAATGAAGGTGCACCAGCGTTCATCGAGGAAGTGGATGGTCCCGAAGCGTATCCTTGAACAGTGCAGGCGTTCGATTGCCCCACCATCGGATTGTTATTGACTCGAGGAGGCGTTTGTTGGTAACAATTAGGTGGTCCAGCATTCATAGAGGAAGTGGTTGGCCCAATAATCTGTGAAAGCGTTCGTTTGGCTTGCGCCAATGTTGCCGTTTACGTGGAGAAGTGAATGGTGAGTTTGTTGGCAGTAATAACAACGTCGACTACTTGGACACTGATCAGAGGTATGGCTATATGCTAAACAATTTTTACAGATCCCTAACCTATTTACCTGTTTACAGCGATCTGTAATACCCAATTTCAAAAACTTGTTACATTTCCTAATAGCATGCTGACCCTTGCTGCAAATTTGACAAGAGTATTTTGCATTGTTTGTGGTGGAATGCAGGACGTTTCGATGGGACACACTCTTCATAGGATTCGGTGTGACTCTTACTTGCTGCTGGTTGACTGCCTCCAAAGTACGGAACCTAGTTTCCAAGAACTGGGTAAATTCAGCAAATGTTGGCAAAGCTTTGCTGTCATCTTTGGATCCTAGCTTCTCCTCCCATAGATGCTGTGTTTTTGCAGGTAGTTTTTGCAGCAACACGAATATGAGCACAACGTCCCAGTGTGCAACAGCAACCTTCAAATTAGCCAAGCTATGTACCACTTCGGTCGATGTGTCTAACAGCTCCTTGATGGAATCGGCACGTTCTTGAGAAATCGATGGCTGGTTGAACAATCGCTTTAATTGTGTGTTCACTAGGAAGCGTTTGTGATCGTACCTGTCCTGCAATATTTTCCATGCTTTGGAATAGTTACCTATATCCATACCCAGGTGAGCCAAGAGCTTATCAGCTTCACCAGACACACTTGATTTTAAGTAATGCATCTTTTGTGTTTCAGAAAGTGATGCGTTGTGATGAATAAGTGAGACAAAGAGATCACGAAAAGCGCGCCAAGTCTCGTAGCTGCCCGAGAAAACCGGCAAGTTGATTTTAGGAAGCCTTATCTCTGCCGACCTGGACGCTGTTGGCGCAACTACTGTGGTATCCTGCGGTTTGTCATTCGATGTCACCTTAGAAGCTTCTGCCTTGTCGATAGCATCGAGAAGATCGCTACGATATTCGAAATACGATTCTCTAATTGTCTCGTAGATGCCATCCAATGCAGATTCCTTTTCCTCATCGTCATCACCCAACGCAGAGAGTTTTATTTTATACTCGTGCTCCGCCGACTCCATTACCTTTTCAAGCGCGGACAAGCGGCCCGTTAAATAATTAGTTGTACGCCTGGTCAGACCTGTCTTGGTGAAGTTGGAAATATCCTTCTCCAACTGTTTTAAAATCTTTCCTAACATACCCTTTCCTAACTTTCATGTTGTAGTCGTAGTTTTATATATAGATGTTGTAAATATATATATATATATACAAATACATGCAATAAATATATGCACACAGTAAGAGACACCACACAAATGCACTTACTTGTTAATTTCAGCTTCTCGTCCAAGTCCCGTCGCACACTCTACGTTTTCCTTGCGTTGGTACTGATAAGCGTTGAATATCGCTGATTGCTTGAAATCTCCGACGGCAGAACACACTGTTGTTGAATTAATATTCTTGCTGGTGGTGATGAAATCCCGCAATGAATATTGCTGATGGATGTTGAAAATCTCCGACGGCAAAATACTCTTTGTTAATTCACGTTGAGATCCCACGATGAATATTGAGGATGATTGTTGAAAATCTCCGACGGCAAACAAATTTTGTTAATTTTAATTTTCGGTTTAACTTGCCGAATGCCAATTGAAATAAAAAAATCTCTGGTCACAATAAGTGTCGAGTTTAAAAGTTAGGCGTAGAAGGACCAAAATGTTCGAATGGTGAACAAAAGAAAAGGGGGAAAGGTGCACCAAAGAATAATCAAACGGCAAAGGCAAACTGTAATTTTAAGATCCGAAAAAAAGAAGTAAACTGCACGGTTCCGCAACGTTATAAGAATTCAGTTTTATTAGATTTACGTTAACATTTGTATATGTGAAGTGACGTTTTATAAAAATGACAGAATTTCCCATTTGGGATTTTAGAAATGGATGGGTGCATTCCACCTCACACGGTGTCACCGTCACCGTCACCGCCACCGTCATTGTTATCGTCATTGTTATCGTTGGCGTTATCGTTGACGCCAACACCGATTTTCAAAAATTCGATAAGTTTTTCAAGATTTTGGTACGCCATTTAGTGAATTCAATTCTATCGAAATGTTAAAACTAAATAAAACCGTTAGAGCTGTTTTTGGGAAAACCGGTATATAGAAAATTCCGATATCGTCTCAAATTGTGACCCCACAGAACCCAGATATGACGGGGTCTGTGGGGTCAAAGTACCATTGAACAACATGCTCAAACTGGAAGTCTTGAGGATAAACCACGGTCAGGACGGCCTAGAGCTACAACTAAACACGAGGATCGGCTAATAGTAACAACAAGCAAACGAAGTAGATGAAAAACAGCACCCGAAATTAGCGCCGAAACACGAAATAAACCACTGTTCTTGATAACGGTCAAACGAAGATTAAGACATGCTGGACTATTTGTGCAAGTTGCTATTCGAAATCCCCTGCTGCGACCACAAAACAAACAGGAAAGATTAGAATGGTCCAAAGAACATAAAGACTGGACGGGAGAATATTTCAACATAGTTTCATGGAGTGATGAAACCAAGTTCGAGCTATTTGGCACAAAATGGAGAGTTTTCGTTCGACTCAGTGCTACCAGACTGTGTGGTTCCTACCATCAAGCATTGAGGTGGTTCTTCTATAGTCTGGGGAATGTTTCTCTTCTAGTGGAGTGTGAGATCTGGCTCGAGTGATTGGAAAAATACATAAATAAGACAATATTGGAAGAAAACGCTGTGACCCCTGGACTAAAATTAATTGGCAAAGGATTCGTATTTCAACAGAACAACGATCCTAAACACATGTCAAAACTATACCAAGACTAAAGATGAGGAAATCCTTCAAATGGCAGCCGCAATCACCAGATTTAAACCCTGGGAGGAACTGGATAGAAAGTTCGGAATCAATGCTCATCATCAGAATCTGCGTTGTGGAATATACTATTGGATTGCTGGAGCAGTATACCAAGGGCAACAATTCAAAAACTGATATCTAGAATGCCAAGTATTGTAAAAAAAGTAGTCGTATGTAAATTTGGCTTTTTCGACGAAAAATCGGTTTAAGTATTTTTTTCTTCTTTTTAATAAATTCCTGTATGTTAAGAACAAAATGAAAATATTTTTCTTCTTATTTTGGTTCCATATATGTTCCCCGTGTATTCTACTAAAGAGTTTTTTCGATGCATATGGTGCACCGTGTCCAAGGTATAAAGTAAAGGGTTATTCCATTCGAGGTTGAAATTTCACATACCTGCCATATGACATCTGTCAAAACCATCTGTCATCTTGCCTTGCATATTTTACAATATGGTTCGTTTAACCACCGCTCAACGCTCAAATAACAGTTTTGTAATATCTGTGTATCGCGATCGTCATGAACGCCTAACTGAGCAAATAATTCGAAACATAATCACCAAATTCGAACAGATCGGTAGTGTTTGTGATATCATAAGGCATGTGGATCATCGTAATGCTCGATCAACTTAAAACATAGCTGCTGTGTGTGCCTTAGTGGACGAAAGGACGGAATTGTCAATTCCATGTGCTGCTCAGCAATTGGGCATATCCTAAGCTCCGTTTGCCGTATTTTGTGCTTGAATTTGCACCTTCATATTTGTAAGGTAAAGCTTAGCTAAAGTCTGCTGACCATAGAATGTGCAGAACATACGCCGATAGGTTGCTGGAAAATGAAAAAGTTGACACCGATTTTTCGAACGAAATCTTTTTCAGCACTGAGGTTTATTTCTCTCTCGGCGGCTACTTAACAAATAAAATTGGAAAATTTAGGGTTCTGAGAATCCAAATGTGGTCGTTGACAGGTCATTGCATCCACTACGGGTGACAGTTTGGTGCGCGCTGTGGATCAGCATCGTGATCGGGCCGTACTTTATTTAAACGACGAAAGAGCCATTGTTATGGTGAATTCTTTGTGCTATTGTCAGATGATAACCAATTTTTTTTTGCCTGTGATTAAAGACAGTGATGTGAGCGATATGTGTTCCAACAAGACGGGCTATGTGCCAAACAACACAACAAGAGTCTCTTTTTTATTCTGTATCCAACTTCCATTTCCGTTGGTGTGTGTCCTTACCAAAGTGAACGATTTATTATATTTTGAGGACTTCCAGTAAGCGATGATGGCAGATCCACAAGGGCACAGGGTTAATGTCCTTCTTTCTAATGTTATCCGATATGTGATAATATACAATGTATCTGCTTCTGGTTGTGTATTATATAAAGGGTTTTCCAATAATTTTGTATTTAAATAAAGCACAAAATAATTGAGATATAGGGCTGAAATTTATTTATTTATTTATTTATTTAATTTCATCAAACAGAGCACACAATCTCTTACGGACTAATTAGATATAATAAAGTAATAATAATAATATGGTTCAATATTCAATAATTTAAACAATTCATTAACACTAATTTAAATATTAGTATATACATATATATATACATATATATATATATATATGTAAACAATTAACATTAAACACCACGAGGCTGATTTAAAATTACAATAAGTTGATTTTTGAAGCAATGCCTAGAACAAGTAATAAATAAATCAATTTGTGTTATAATAGAGTTCACCTCTTTGATGCAACGAGCAATTGGCTCATTTCCGGCATAAATAGTTATATGAATATGTTCACGGAAGTGAAATTGACTACGAAGATGTCGCGAAGGTGAGTAAAAATCGAGCATGAAAAGCAACATAGGACATTGAATTTGACTGTGAATTAAATCTCTTACAAACATAATAGAAAAGTACTTACGACGACATTCAAGAGTATTTAGGAACCTGGTTTTATAGGAAGACATCTCAATTTCCCAATTCAATTGGAAAACCATAAATCTAGTGAAACTTTTTTGTATTCTTTCAATTGTATCTGAATGTAAGACAAAAGACGGATTCCAAATGATACAGCAATATTCTAGATGGGGTCTAACCAGGGATATAAAAAGCGTTTTTAACGTATAGGGATCAGTAAAGTCTTTCGAATTTCTTTTAATGAAACCTAGCATCGAGTTGGCTTTACAAACAATGTAATCAAAATGGTCTTTGAAAGTGAGATAAGGATCAAGTATTACTTTTCGAGGTTACTCTATCAAGGAACTTTGATTTAATGGAATATCTATACAAAATAGGGGTAAGAGACCTAGTTAAGGTAAAGCATTGGCATTTCGATCACATCATTCATCTACGGCAACGATATCATCTTGAAGAAGGTTGCAATCATGTTCCGATTTAATTGGACGAAATAACTTGAGGTCATCTGCAAACAGAAGACATTCAGAGTGCTTGATGGCTAGCGGAAGATCATTGATGAAAAGCAAAAACAGCAAGGGGCCGAGGTGACTACCCTGCGGGACACCTGACGTTACTTTTATCGACTTTGAGAAACAATCATTAATTTTAACATATTGGACCCGATCACATAAGTAGAATTCGATCCAATTTAGTAAGTTGGAATGAAATCCAAGATCAGATAGTTTTTGGATTAGTGTTTTGTGATTGACTATGTCAAAGGCCTTCGCAAAATCAGTAAAGATCACATCCGTTTGCCAACCCTTTTCAAAATTTTTTACAACTGAATTACAAAAAATTGCCAAATTAGTGGAAGTAGATCTTCCCTTCATAAAACCGTGTTGATTATTTGATAAAATATTTTTAACAAGAAAAGAAATTTTGTTGCAGATTATCTTTTCAAATAGTTTAGGAATTGATGAGATTTTACAAATATGTCGATAATTGCAAACATTTTGTTTAGATCCAGACTTGTGAATTGGAATAATGTGAGATGTTTTCCAAATATCTAAAAAGAACCCACATTCGATCGACTTGCTAAAGATAAGGTGAAGTGGAGTTGATAGCGACTTTGCACAGTTTTTTAATAATATTGGAGCAATACCATCCGGGCCTTCACTATGAATGCTTTTCAGCCCATTTAGAGCATTTTCAACATCTAACTTATCAAAAGGTAAATCGCCAAGATCAATTATGGGCTGATAACTATGCGAGTATGAATTTACTTCAGATTTAGTACACATGCTAAAATTACTATCCATACGACCACCGCGAGCACGTTTGCAGCGATCTATTCTTTGGAGCCAATTTTCCACCACTTTTCGACACATATCGGCCGGAACGTATTGCATTTTTTTTTTCAAACTTTTGCAGAACCCAATCGGAGAAATTTCGGAGTTTCAAATGATTAAAAGGTTTCAGTTCTTGAGTTAATTTGATCTTGTAAGGATATAGGCCAAGATCTTTACGCAAAATTCGCCACAATGTGGACTGAGAGATTCCCAATTCCTGTGAACGGCGTGGAATCGACTCATTTGACTCATTTTGAACTGAAGCACTTACTGCTGCGATATTTCCGATACTTCTCACTGGCACGTTGTCTCACTGGCACAGAAACATTCAATAGTGTACAGGGTGGCTGATGAATATTGCTACATTAAGAAACTCAAATAACTTTTTTTTCAGTGTATGGAATTCATTTTTCTTTTATTCATATTAAAGCTCATTCAATTTTATTAAATATAGCTTAATTAGTTTTAAAAATAATGGAATTTAAATGCCCCCCCTGCTCGTTGATGCATGTGCGGCATCTTACCAAAAAGTTGTTCATTACTGCTTGGAGAGTTGAGACAGGAATAGCCGCAATTGTTTCTCGAATGGATTGCTTTAGTTCATTCAAATTTGTTGGTTTTGCTTTGTAGACTTCCTGTTTTAAATAACCCCACAAGAAAAAGTCAGGTGCAGTAAGGTCAGGCGACCTGGGGGGCCAACGGAATGTGGAGTTTCTGGATATCAGCTTATTGGGAAATTTTCGTCGCAATTCTGTCATAACAGGCCGGGCTATGTGAGGAGTTAGTTGTACCATCTTGCTGAAACCACACAGAGTTGAAAGAAATTCTCATTCGGCGTAATTCTGGATAGAAAAACTCTCTCAACATGCTCAAATAACGGTCTCCAGTAACCATAACGGTGTGACCGTTTTCTTCGAAGAAGTAGGGCCCGACAACGCAGCGTGATGAAACTGCACACCACACTGTGACACGAAGTGGATGCACTCCATATTCGACAATTTTGTTTGTTTATGTTGCCGTTTAAATCGAAATGGGCCTCGTCAGACATAAAAAGACAGTTCAACATGTTTCCGTCCTCTTCCACCATTTGAAGCATCTTCTGGCAAAATTCCAAGCGAATCGGCAAGTCTGCTGCGTTCAGTTTGTTGGCCATTTGAATTTTATATGGGAATAAGTCCAAATCATTGTGCATAATTGACTGCAATGACTGTCTGCTTATACCCATTTGAGCAGATAAGCTTCTTGTCGAAACTCTTGGATTGTTTTGTATGGCAGCAGCTACAGCAGCGATTATTTCCTCCGTCCGAACTGAAGGGTTTCGATGGTAAGGTCTTCTTTCGACTGTCCCATGCTCGGCAAAATTGTTAACAAGTCTCATTATGGTCCATCTGCTCGGAGGATTGCCGCCAAACGTGCGCCTATACTCTCTTTGAACCGAAACTACGGACTCCAGTGCGTGATAGCGGCGGACAATCCAAATTCTTTTTTCAGTGTCCCAGTTATCCATTTTTGTTAAATCTAAAAATCAATCTGCAAAATAAAAAAAAAAAATAACCAGATTCATTAAATAGAAAAAAAGTTATTAAATTTTTTTTTTGGTAGCGGCTTTCATCAGCCACCCTGTATATGTTGACTCGAATTTATCCACTACAGCACACACTGTCTAGTGGGAAATTATTACGACCGAAAATTCGAGTAAGCGCTCTTAAACTTGCGACCACCGACTAAGAATTTCGGTAGTAATTTTTAATAATTTCCAAAGGTTGCTCATTCATCAACTTCACCATGATAAAAACGTAAACCTTATCTGACGTTTTGACATTAACAGATCATAAAAGAAGTTTAAGCATGCGTTTGTATTAAAATACAAAACTGTTATGCCCCTTTTGAAAAACCCTTCTCTATTATGTGCCAAAATTTCACTTAAGATCGGAACCACAACAGATGAATACTTCCATATCTGCAATTTTTGATACGATTTCCCGAAGCAAAATTTAAATTTAATTTTAACATTGAAATCCATTTTTTTGAAAAGTAGCTCTTTAATTAAAATCTGTGTCTTTAGCCCGGCGAAAAAGGGTTTAGAACCATTTTTTTTAATTTCTTTTTCCCTTGAATTGATAATCCCGTCGAATGTTTGGCTCAGTGATTTGTATTATTTCCGCTCACCGAAATATGCAAATAACACCTTAACTAACGCCTACTCTATGTACACCTGATTACCAAGTCTCATTTCCATACTGTAAGCCCTCAGTACACTAACAAATGCAAAATTACTTATGCAAAGCAAATTAAGTGCTAACCAAAGTATGACAAAGAAACAAGGAACGCACACCTACACTCAGAAACAACCCACTGTAAAACAAAACAAACAACAGGCGCGCGCCATAGCATTATCCTTGACAGAATATCAATTTCATCCGGCGACAATATGACAGGATATCTGTCAGTCAGTCCCCCTTATTCCTCATCATAAAGGAAAATCAATTAAAAGTAATCGGATTAGCTTCGTTTCACAAGCTAAGGACCTTAATTGACAATGCGTTTGAATGCGCGTCAAGAAAGGTCTATAATCGGTTAACTGTGTGTATGGCGGGCAGGGTATGGGAACATCGAATATCTTTCCAGCCTTTAAAATTAATCAGAGAAACAAAGACGGCAAAAAGGATTACTCCTTCATCGTCCCTCGTAATTAAGAGAATTGCAATAGGTGTGTAATAAATTTTCTCAAATAAAAGATTTTATTGCTGTCGAAAAGATACTTTCGAAACGATGGCTTTGTAAAGAAGTAGAATCCTTATTCTTGCCTTCTACCTTCTGTTCTCGGTCTGTGGTAGTGCATCAAATAAATTCTAGAAATTTATGGCCAAAAAGTTCTACCGTCAAGCGTTGTAATAATCGGGCAAATATTTCCACCATAAAGCTGTCCAGCATCCTTGTGAATCTTTCTCTCTTACTCTGTCCTTAAGGCGAACCAAAAATTCTTTCAAGGAACTTCATAAACTATCCTGTTCGTGTGGTAATCATTAAAAAAAAGTTATTTTTCTTTGCTCCGTAAAAATTATAACTACTTTTCCCATTTACTACACTTTATAAAATCCTTTAAGGATGTTAGCAGCTGTTTTAGAAGGAAGCCGGCGGCTTGCATTATGAACTACTTTTTGGTCATAAAATAATTGTAGGAGTGTAAGTTGGTCAAGTTGGTTGATGTCCTTTTATTTCTTGTTCGGATTCTTGTTTTATGTTTCATAAAAGATTTGAAAAGTTGAATTGTTGATGTTGCTGGCAGCCGTTACAATGGGGGAAATATGCGGCTTAGATATCCTTTAGGAGAAGAAATTTGTGCACATAGTCTTGGAGAATGTGTTCTGTGCAATAAATTATTTGGACCCAGAAAACAAGCCACTTTGGACAAAGTCAGCCAAAGCAATTTTACTCTTCTGAAATGTTTTATTAGCAATAACTTAAATAAGTTTGGAGTAGCTTCATGTTGTACATGAAACTGTGCTAATTAATCGTTTTGAGGTTTAAAAATTATGAAAACATGTAATTAGGAAAGAAATGTAAAGAAGGAGTATACAGTCATTTCATTTCCCGATCCCTAATATGCAGTTTAAAATATCCTATTGGGACTAGAGCTCCAGATGTACTATAACAGTGGTTTCAGTACAATATCCCGGAATTCAAAATCACAATATTACAGAATCCCGGAGCTGAAAATCGCGAAGTATTGTATATAATCCCTTAACGCAGAATCCCGGACGTCAAAAACTCTATATACAAAATCCCGAGCAATAAAATTCCGAATGACAATTGCTCGAACAAATTTTAAAATAAATAGAATGTAGAAAGTCAATCCTTGTTGATTCTCATTATTTTGAGACACTTTTTTAAAAACTTTAATATACTGTAGCATAATAATAACTACGCTCCCTTAAAGTATGACGCAACAAATTCCGAAGTGACTTTTCATTCTGGCAGAATTTTGGTTCGAACTGTCCTTTCATTCGAGGTTCGTGTCTGGGATGAAGTCTCCACAGCTCATGTCAACGAAAGAGACGAATAATATCAGGGATAAAAGGGAATTATAACTGCAAGAATTATTTCTCTTGTTCCAGTGGTCGAAGAATTTGCTAGAAGTTTCTGGCTATCAGAAACTTCTGCTATATAAGGACAGATGGCGATTGAGAAAGCAGCAGTAGTTTCTAAACTGTGGCGAAGAGATTAGAAAAGTGATAGTGGGCGAAGTTCTAATTTTGTGATAAATTGAAAGTTGAGATTTAAGAAGAAGAAGTAATTAGTTTGGATTTGTGAATTAAGTAATTGAAAAGAGATAAAGTGATTTGAGAGGACAGAGACCTTGTAAGAAAAGAATTGCGAAGAATAGTATAGTGTGAACCTGAATTGTTCTATAGACTAGAAAATAAAGAAATAATTTCACAGAATATTGTTTTATCTACTCGAGCCGTAGCCCGCATATTACAATACCTACCTGGAGCTCTTTAGATTAACTTGGTTGGTTGGTTGGTTTGTTTTAGAGGGTGAGCTTATGCTCTTCACTTAAGCCTGCATTGGGCCCGTTGTGTTCCCCTCGTCTGTCGGACTGTAGAAATAGTGTCGAGGTGTGGGAATTATTTGTTGAGAGGGGATGCAGGCATTGGAATCATGGGGAGTATCAAGGAAGACTACTCGTATGTCATATAGTGTACCGGAAATCGTCTTGTTCGTCTAGCGAACTCCAATATATTACTGATTCCTTTCTTACTAAGCTGTGTTAGATCCGGTATCCTTGGGGATCCCAGTATCTTTAGTCTTAACATCGCTGTTGCAAAGCAGTGGCAGAGGAAGTGTTCTATATCTTCCGACTCCTTCTCACAGTTGGCGCAGATTATTGGATCAGCTTTCCGCGGCTCAAGCCTCAACATGCATACTGTAAGGGCAAATCAGTAGAAACAGCATTGCATACGTTAGTCAATAAGATCGAATATTCCTTGTATCATAAGGAGTACACTATGGTAGCATTTCTAGATATCGGAGGCGCTTTTAACAACGGCTACTCATCAGCGATAATCAAAGCACTCTCAAACCTGAAGATAGATAGCTCATTTGGCGAGCTGATTAATTTACTCCTTAATAGTCGGAATATCAACTCAAAGCTGGGTGGGACATCTGTTAGAAGATATGTCAGCAGGGGTACCTCTCTTACCATTTCGGTGATTTTTCGATGTCCCGTATTTACACCTTCGTTGAAATGGCCGATAGTTCTAAGCCGTGAGACCATACATTGTACTTTTATTAGCATGTCTCTTGCATACTTTTTGTCTGTCACTGCCCACCATACTCGTACAACTACTCCGTAGAAGATGATGGATTTTATTACGCCTTCGTATATCCAGTGGACCTGTTTCGGTTTCCGATATGCCCTCTTAACTTTGGTAACTCTTTCTTCCAGGTTCTTTCTCCAGGTCAGTTTTTTGTCCAATATTATGCCCAGGACGCTGTCACAGAGTTGCAGTGATACTCCTCCAAGTTGTGAAATGTGAACGTCACTAGTTTTGGTTTTCTTTGTAAAGAGAACTACTTCCGTTTTATTTAGATTGATTTATTCTAATCCACTCTCCTCCGCCCATTTTTTTATGATTCGTGCATAAGCTCTCCTATGATGTTCAGGTGCTTTTCTCTTATCAAAACGGCTAGATCATCTGCGTACGCTACGCATTTTGCACAGGTTCCATCTAGGTTGTCCATTGTGAGCACACACAGAAAAGGAGATATTATTTCAGATTAACTAACTGTCAACCAGATTGAACACATTGGGATTGATGACAAGGCACTCCTCCAGTATTTTGGCACCTTCCGAACAACTAGCATTGACTCGGATCACTACCAAGGTACGCATGCGGATATCCCAAACGCAACAACACAAAACAAGTACTGCAAGGCTATCGTTTTGAAGGGGAGTACGTGTGTGTTTTGGAAGGCATCATCTTGACTTAGAGGGTAGTATGATGTACGAAACGATAATTAAATAAAAAAGTCCGGGATTTTCTCGTGATATTAAACAATAATTTATTTTAGCTAATGTCCAGCCTGCGTTACAGGCATATGAAGGAGTAGATTCAGTGGCTAATCAAACAAACTGGAGATACGCTAAACCGACCTCTTCAAGAGTCTTCGCTTTTAGCACTTAAAATGAAACAGATGACGCAGAAGACACAAACCTTATCTTCGATAAAATGCAAGAGTATAGAGAAAATTGTGTGTATGCAATTGAAAGCAGCTGGCAAGGGATCATACTGACTGGGAAAGCTTGTTAGTTGAGGCCCAACTCTACCAAGGAGAGTAACGCCATCGAAAGTAAATCAAATAGTGGCTAGCTTCCTCCAAAGCTATACACCGAAACTAGCTAGTGAAAGTACAGAGATTAGCTGTGCATTAGTGGTACACTTAGAGCTACCTCTTCTTTCAATTAATACCACTGGACCTATTTGCCAAACAAAGGGCAGCTAGCGCAGCCATTCAACTCAATGCCACCTCACAGTCATCCAGTATATACACAGACCACTCCACAAATCTTCATAATCTATACTTCATTCTAAACAGCACCGACTAAGCCCTATCTAAATTGCCTCCAATAAAAGCTTCCAGGCCACTATCACATCTAGATAAGACTAGGAGGGAGACGTGGCCCTAGACAGTGAATCTATATACAATCCATTGAGTGTAGTGGATGGTGGGGTTTTCTCCGACGGGCTAAACATTTCAACTCTTTCCGCCTCCCAGATCACTGTAGCGTTTTCCAGGTGGAGATAATGGCGATCAAAGAAGCCAAGGATATTGGCATCTTCACTGATAGACAAGCTGCTATAAAATTTCTGGAATCAATCTCTTCTTCATCAAAAGTAGCTCTAGATTGTCGCTCGTCTCTGAATGAGCAATTCAACAATCACTTGTGCTGTGTGCTGAGGCATAGGGATATTCCAGGGGATTGTATGGCTGATGATCTTACCAATTACAGAAAAGGGAACCTCGGCAATCATCCCGCTAAATGCAAACAATTGCTCAAGCTGAATGCAATCAAGGAGACCAACTTCAGATGAGAATCTGACATCAGTGTCATGTCACGACAGATTTGGACCAAGAATCAGAAGCAATCGAATGTTTGCCTTAGTAGAAAGCATATCAGCGTGCAACAGTTGGTGTCATTTGAAGGACTTCTGTAGAAGCTATAGGGACGAGCACTTGTCCAGCTCTATATCTATAGCATGAGGCTTCACTTAAGATCTTACTTCTACGACAAGTTCCATCGTTTCATTCGAAGCTCCAATTGGTTTTAAGGACGGGAGAAATCTGCTATGGTATCACAACGGATCTACTTTGGTCTAACTGTGTCTATGCTTAAGACGCCGGCAGCCACTAGAACCTAACCAAACCTAAGAATGCTCTGCATTTGATTACATTCTTAACTCTCCGAGTTTTGTTTGTATCCCAAGTCACAATGAGATTGATTGCGAGAAATGAGATCTTCGATGAACTAGCTACACAAGGTTCAGAGGAAGAACACAACTTTCGTAGGGTCTTCCTTTATTCTCGGTCAGGGATTCCATTCACAGTTCGGTTTCCTATAACACAACAAGAAATCGGCGACATTCTTTCTGTTTCTCAGAAAAAAGGACTGCAGACAACTTTTTAGCATTCTTACGGATCGCTGCACTGTTCCTTAGGTAGATGGGGGTTGCTTCCTTATAGTAGAATCGACCAATATTGAGTCTGAGTGCTCAAGTGAGGTGCACTTTTTTCCTTTTCTAAGATTACAGATTTCTACTACTTAAACACCTGCTATTGCAGCTTCTTGTGAAATACACTGTTCGATCCGTTTCCAGGTGACTGTTGGTGGCGATTTATACTGGAAAAGTTTCCTGCTGTCCCAACATATGAACTCCTAGTCACTGATATCCCATCACACAATTTAATAGTAGGGCTGATGTCATTGGAATGTCTCTAGAGTTAGGAAAGGTCCTAACAATCTCCAGAATCATACCAGTCCAAAGAAATGTTCGAAGCTTCAAAACTTGCTAGTATTGTGAAATCCCAGAGAGGTTTAGCAAAGGAGATTTCATTATTGATTCTGTCTTACTCTTAATTTTTACGTATTCAGTTCCAATTGTGGTATCGCCCTTCGAATATTCTACTGAAAATCCGTCTGAAATCGGAATAAGGGAGATTTCTTATCGATTCTTCGATTTCAGAAGTGAAATTGTTAAATTCGCTGAGAGCAGAATGTTACAAGGTGAAATGGCAGTAGAGGAGTTTCTACCTTACAGGGTTGGCCTCCAATCACAGTGTCAGTGATATATCCTATCCATCCTCCAGAAATATCTTTCACTTGAACAGGTACAACGCCATTGTTACACGTTATGTCACCGAAAAATTACATTCAATAAATATCCAAGGACGAGATGATCCACCCTTGAAACGACATCGACATCAACTAAAAAAAAAAAATAAAAAAATGCACGAAACACGAAACAGAATAGAGCAACGCAAGAAAACTCAATTCGATTTTGTCGCGTATCCTGAATTGGCTAATATGTCATTTTCACTACACGATAAAGCGCTATCTGCATCACAGGATAACACACAGCGTGTGCTGTCATCTGAATGAATATTCCTCCTCCTGCGTCGCCTTAGCGCAACGAGGATAATAATTTATCAATTGACACATCCAGATACTTTTTTTTTTTTTTTCATCCTTGCTCATGTCACTGCTATACGGGTGGCCTTTTATGGCTGTGTAATAAGCGAGCAAAAATCCGTTCTGACAGGAAGAAATCCTGTCACGTAGAATAGAGCTACATCCACAGTACACCCGGTACCCGGATAGAAAGAGTGCAGTGTGTTTAAGAAGGTGCTTCAAGTTGGCTGGAAGATTTCTTATTTATTCTTTGAAATTGTTGACAAGGAAGAAAAACAACGATATACTCGTATAGTATGTGCATACCTATACACACTTATCAAACATCCTTAGCACGTAGCTGACATGTGGGCTTTCTCTGTGTGGACATCTTTGGGTATGCGCATCTACCACCTCGAGGACGTGTTTAATGTAATCACAGGACAATTCCATCCCATCAATGAATGACTCCTCGTAATTCTGGTTGTAATCGAATGAACTTGCTAGCAGGACATTACATTCATTATCCTTTTTTCTCTGTTGTACTTGATAAATCGGTCTATTTGTGACGCACTGTTGCAATAGCAGTTAAAATAAAACACACACCCATACATACATTCTCTCAAACGGAAAATGTAGTGTCCAATAAATTAACCACAAGGACTGAAGTTGTCTTCCATTATCCTGTTGAAATGCTACTTTGCAGAGAGTTTTCCTCGAAAATTTTGCACTTCACTTAGGTTTTACGATGGGAAACGGTGCAGGTGGACTTTAGTCTTTGTCTCTAGTCGAGTGCGTTATAACTTAACCGGGATATCTCCAATCCAGTCTGAGGTGGAGGATTTTGTGGTTGAATTGTGGATGTTATTTGTGTTTGGCCAAGGCGAGATATTATAGCCGAAGTGTAAACATATCCTTGGCAAAAATATAGGATTTAGAGAATGTTCGTGGAAACATTGCTGTCGCTTAGCAGTTTTCAGACAAAGAGCAATGTCCTTGTTTGCGGGAGATGACAAACTTGTTGGAAAAATATAAATATCTTCTTTTTTTTTAAATAGAGATACGGAACACGAGATGGAAAGCCCGGCAGTACCTATTGCCATAGACTTAAGCAAAGTAAAAGTTGGACATCAATGAAGCCCCAAAAGTCTGCCACCTAATACTAGCAAATGCAGAATAATCGCAGATGGTTTTGTCGTTCAATACTAGCGCATTAAGGTGCTTAGAAGAAGTGTAATGGCCCGTATAAATGTCAGTAAGGTAGGACTTTCATTTCACAGACGTCGGCAAGCATTCGTTTAGTCTGTTTACACAGTTGTGTTCATACGACAGCCACCCACCAATAGAAGCCTTAACCCAGGACACAGGAAGACACAACGCAATTTCAGGTCCTCTGAAACTTGTATAGCGAGATCTTAGAAAATCGTATTTCCAGTAATCCCGTTGTACCCAAACAACACTCAGTGGGCTCAGCATTACAAACAAACTCTACTGCGAAGGCATAACACTGGCAGTAGGGCGGTCATATGGCTAAAATGCAACTTGATCGTGATGATGATATCAGGAGGACGGAAAAAATACTGGACAAAAGGACAAAAGCAAAAACAAACAAGCTCCCCAGTTATCTGGACATCCACCCTTGGAGTTCACTGAAACTTAATACCAGCTGAGTTTCAAACCAACTACACCAATCTGTCTTTCTCTCTGTCTCTTCCCCTTTCCTCAAAAACGCCCGTGTCCTAAAAATTAGTATAAGGGTATTCATAACCCCTTTCACACGTGCAAATTATAAAAAAAAAAAAAAAAATAAAAAACTCAGAGAGCTCTTGCTCAAATGCCTAAGCCCGGCTGTTGCTACGGTACAAGATACTCTGCCTCTTCTGCATGTTCTTCACAATTTGGTGTATAGTATTTGAAAGGACTTCGCTTGTTTGTCTAATTATATGTGAAGCTTTGTCATATTTCACGGGGATACCAACCCGAGACCCTTGAGTGGATTTTTAGATCAAATTGTAGCCAGGTTCCAAGGTCACCCCTGAATGCGAGGAAAACCGACTTTAAATCTTCGCAACCATCGAGGTTCTGGTGGCATTGAGTCAAAGCGAAGAGAGAGGACTTGATGTATAATTATCGCGCCGGTTCACCAAGGCTTTAGTGTGGGTTGTTCCAAAGGCTACCTCCATTTAAAGTTGAATGGAAGATAGCTCTGATAGTGCACCCACAACATGAATATCGAGGCGAGGGAGGTTCATTAAGGCATCTAAAGTTGACGAACCAGACGTTCTAGTTAAAGGTCCCGTGTAGCCGGTGCGAATGATAATATTATCATGTCTTGCAAAAAAAAAAAAAAACATTCTAGCGCTGTGAGAGAACTCACGAAAGATGAGTCTTAAATAATCAGCTTCAATGGAGAGTCGAAATCTTTGTGCATTGGTTGATTCAGTCCGATCAAAGTTTTCCTTCTCGTAAAGAGAGCGATCTGAGTTTAACCGATAGCCTATTCTTGGTGAACCTTTTCTCATGATAACGTCTAGAGCCAGTAGTGCAGAAAGTGGCTAGCTGCACTAAAATATGTCAATGCATGAGCATAAACGTTGAATCTGTGCTTAGCAGAGAATCGACTAGCATGCTGTGGAGTCAAAACATCAGCTGCCCCCGAGCGGTTTATATTATTATTATTACTAAGGGGGAAGTCTTAGGCTGGTGCAAGTTTTGTGAGTTTCTTAAAGAGTTTGAAGTTTTTAGTTTCTACCTCTCTATGTAGTACTGCCTAATCGATTGGCCTCCTTGTTACCATTCACTCCAATGTAGTCTGGCACCCAGTATAAGGTAACATTGTAAAGTTTGTGGTGGTATTTCCATACCATCTTTAATCTGGTGCTTAGTGGGCAGCTTAGTTCATGGCCCTAATTCTCTCTCTCCATTCCTTCTAACTGTCCTTACAAATGTATTGTTTGGCTGAATTCGTTATAAGTCTTTGTTTGGGAATGGTTCTACGTAATTGTAATTTGTCTCGTACCGAATTTGTTTCAAGTTTTGACAGATTTTGCGGACTTCTTCCAAAGACGTATCCAGTAACAAATAAAATCTATGATTCTTCAGGCAGTGTTTATTTGTGGTAGTACAATGGACCGAAATGGAAACTGATTGCTTCGGAATCGCGTCGCCCTTTCATTAAGAAAAAAACAGAATAAGAGTCAGGTTAATCATCTTCTGTCGTCCTATAGTATGAAAAATTGACTCAAAGCGAACCTTGTTAATGGTTAGATCAGACAATAGAATTTAATCCAGGAGATGAATTCCGCGGGTATTGCATTTGCTGACGCCCCATACAGTGTTCTGAGCATTAGCATCGCAACAAATGACTAGAGGTAGTATATGAGTTCAGTCACTGCCTCTAGTAATGGAAGTGCTAGCAAGTCATAAGGGAAATACGCTAACACATCGAAAAAAGCTTTTATTTCTATGTCAGTTTCCCAGTTTATATTTAACAAATCCTGGCCATGGAACTAACCGAGCTCATTCTCATTTTTCACACAAATGGTTGCTCCCGGGTAGCATGAAAAACCTGCTACTACTACTAAAAGCAGTAACAGCCTTGGAGTGTTGTAGATTGGTCAGAACGCTACGAGTTCGCACACACTTTCACCGGTAGGGTTGGGTCCAAATGTCTGGCGGATAAAAGCCGACCTTATTCTCTTCGCTAACAAGGGAGGGCATCTTTGCACCGCACAATCCTTCATTTCGCCTTTCGCTTGCTTTTACTTCGGAGCTTATAAGAGTATGTCGCTGTTGGAAATGGGAGCTAGTTCAACCTTTTTAATACCTCCATTCGTTACATCCAGCACCTCTTCAATCAGCTGCCTTGCTATTAAAATTGAGATTAAGTATACCATGTTGGATTTTCGATTATCCAGCGGTTTGGTGATAGATGCAAATTTGCATGCTGAAGATAAATTCCATCAAAGCTTAAATTATCATTGTCACTGAAAACCCATTAACGTCACAACTGAGCATTGCTTGGCAACAGGCCAAAAGAGTACAACATTTTGAAAGTATTGGACGTAAGCAGATGCTACATTCGGTATGTTGTGTAAAGCTTATACACCAAGCTTAAACTGCTTCGCTCAAAAACTTCGCGCAGGACAGTCGTAGAAGAATCTCGTAACTGAGAAGAATCGTACATGATGGCTTGAGCATAATAGATACCCCAAGACCCAGGATGGTGCAAGGAACCTAAGCAAGTTAAATTTTTCTCCCGGTGTCTACATCTTTTCAGCTGAACCTGCCAAGCCTGAACCTGACAAACGTAGCAAACATTCTCACAATTCCTACACCATAATTACGGCTTCCATAGTCATTACCAAAGCCGCAGTCGAGAAGACCAAAGGTGGATTTTCGTGATTACGGTTACAAGTGGTTGTTTCTTTATACTAATTTTAACAGATTTGTCATTAATGTTAAGACGCCTTTAGTCGTTGTCCCATCTGATATCTTTTTAGACCCTTAAAATCTCTGACCCTTAAGACTTCCCGCCATGACAAGGTACCTTAAGATTGGAGAAGGAGTACAAAATAACAAAATTAGGGTGGCCGTGGCTGTTGATTCACGGTTCGAATCCTGATGTCAAGAATCATCTATTTATTTCGCATGAAATAAATAAAAAAAGTCGATCACTTGCGAAAGCTAAGTCAACTCTACTGTGAAGGCATAACACTGGTAGTAGGGTGGTCATATGGCTAAAATGCAACTTGATCGTGATGATATCAGGTGGACGGAAAAAAATACTGTGAATCATAAGCAACGACAATAATAGCGAAAACAAATAAAATACTCCCCAGTTATCTGGACAGCTACCCTTGGAGTTTACAGAAACTTAATACCACCTGAGTTTGAAACTGCACCACTCTGTCTTTCTCTCTGTCTCTTCCCCTTTCCACAAAACGCACGTGTTCTAAAAATTAGTATAAGAGTATTCATATCCCCTTTAACACGTGCAAATTATAAAAAAAAAAAAAAATTTACAAACAATTTGATCAAAAGCCATGCATTTTTTTTTCTACGTGGGTATGTGAAAATCTTAATAGACACTAAGAGTATGAGGACCGGCAGTGCGTGCTCCTAATAGTGTGAGATTTTTACTCATTAAAACCGCCTCTCTTACCTTATCTAGTAGTTTAAGTTGCAAAGAATATTAACGTTGGGCAGGTAGCTTTCCAGCAAAAGGACCCGTTGATACCGACATTACGTGCGGCTACTCCTAACTGCTCTAAATCAAACTGTTTAATTCCTTGTACAGAGCGCGGCGCACAAGGATTGTCACGTCCAGAATTTGGAAAATGATCATGAAGACGAACTCGTAGTTTGCGAGCAAAGTTTGTTATTTTATCTATCATTTTCCTAATATACCATGGAGCATTCACGAACATTACTATTGCCTAGTTTAGTACAAACCCAAAGTGGTATACCATACCATATAGGTTTCTGCACTTGCTTATATAAAAGTAGTTTGTTATATATGCTTAATTTGCAATGTCTTCCAAGTGGCCAAGACATTTGTCTGAATTTGTCTGTACGGCTTCCATTTAAGTTTCGCTTTTAGTGTCATTCTTAGATATTTTTTTTTCCTTCCTCTTGAGGTGTAACTTGAGAATAGAGTACGAACAAGACCGGACTAAGAACACTTCTTTGTGGAACTCCGGCAGCGATTTGCTTAGATTCTGTTTATTCGGTTCTGTGTTTAACACGGAAAAGTTTGTTGGCATGGTAGGATTCTAAAATCTTGTATAACTGTTCTGAAAAAACTTACCTTACGAGTAGCTTATACTGAAATCCTTCGTGTCATACCTTTAAAAAACTTGTCATGAAAAGCGCTAAAACACCTATAAGCCAGGTCAATGTGTGAAATACTTGATTCTGAAGCTGAATTGATGATCAGGAAACAAATGTATTTCTTCAGTGGCGCTTCAACAGGAGTTTTTCAAATACCTTTGACATTATCAGCAGGAGCAATATTGGTTTGTACGAATTCTTGTCGCTTGGAGATTTTCCCGGTTTTGAAACTATCATAACTTCAGCGACTATTCATTGCCTTATATAATATAGTCTCAGCAAAGCATTTATAAAATAGAGCAATTTGATTAGAGCTTTCTTTGGCAATTCCTTGAGGATCTGTCCGTTTATTTAATCATATCCAGGGACCTTATTATTTTTCAGTCTTTTTGTTGCCTGTCGAAGTTCGGCCAACGGCACACTTTTTATTTTAAAGCTGTCAGGTGTCGTAATCATAGCACCAAGATCCTCTATTCTATGTGCTCGGCAAATAAATCCGCCTTCTCTTGGTCCTCCATTTACCATTGTTTTTTGTTTTGGTGACGATTGAATTTGGAGTATTTTAATACCTCTCATAGTTTTCCAGGTAAGCATTTTGAGTTTTTTTCTGCAGTCAAGCCTGCGAGATAAGGGTGGGTCAATAAGTCCCTGAAAATGAAATAAGGAACACTCTTTTTGGTATAAAAACATTTTATTTTGCAACATAGTCTCCTTTTAGCTCTACACACTTCATCCAACGTTTCTCCAATTTATTGATGCCCTCCAAATAATAAGATACAATCGAGCCCCTCAAAATAAGCGTTTGTTTCAGCGATGACCTCTTCATTCGACCCAAATCTCTTACCTCCGAGCCATTTCTTCATGTTTGGAAACAAGAAATAGTCGCAGGGGGCTAAATCTGGGGAATATGCTGGATAAGGGAGAAGTTCGTAGCCTAACTCATGTAATTTTGCCATTGCGACTGCGGACTTGTGCACCGGTGCGTTGTAGTGGTGAAAAAGAACTTTTTTCTTCGCCAAATGCGGCCGTATTTGTTTCATATCGGCTTGGAATCGATCCAGTAGCTCTGCGTAATATGCGCCGGTGATCGTTTTACCCTTTTCAAGGTAATCAATGTGAATAACACCGAGCGCATCCCAAAAAACTGTCGCCATGACCTTGTTTGTTGACAAACCCGCCTTTGCCTTCTTCGGCTTTGTTTCACCAGGACAAGTCCATTGTTTTGACTGTTCATTGGTTTCTGGTGTGTTGCGGTGAATCCAGATTTCATCCACGGTTACGAAACGGCGCAAAAACTCAACCGAATTTTTCTGGAAAATCGCCAAACACACCTTTGAAGTTGTCAAACGAATGCGTTTGTTGTCGATTGAGAGCAAACGCGGCACCCATCTTGCGGAAAGCTTTTCCATGTCCAAATAATTATGTAAAATCGAAATCACTGAGCCATGTGATAAGCCTGTGGCCTCTTCAAGCTCACGCACTTTCACTCGCCAATCGTCCATTATCAAACCATGGATTTTGTCGACCATTTCTGGTGTGGTGACCTCAATTGGGCGACCAGAACGTTCGGCGCCACTTGTGCTTGAACGACCGCACCGAAATTAAGTGAACCAGTGGTGAATAGTTCCAATTGATGGTGAAGAGTCTCCATAATATTTGTCAAGCTTTTGTTTGGTTTGCGTGATAGTTTTTTCTCGCAAAAAATAGTGTTTAATGAGCACTCGAAATTCACTTTTTCCATTTTAACGAAAATGCTAGTAGGTCTATATAAAATGGCTGCCACAACAAAACTATTTTACAGATCTGTCTGAAAATTTGGGTGCGTTCTTTTGAAAGATGACTCTTGACAAAAAAAAAAAAAAAAAATTTAAGGTGACGACACAATTTGTGTTAATTTTCAGGGATTTATTGACCCACCCTCGTATGTAGAAATCTCGCTGTTTTTCAAATCTCGAATCGCTTTTTTGAGTTCTTTAATTACCGGTCGATATCTAATTTCGATATTTGCAACTTCTTTCTTCCTATAGGGAGTTTCGTTCCACGCGGTACTGTGTTTTAAGCGCCGCGCTCAGAACCATCTTCTACTTCGCTAAATATTTCTAAAGCCGTCCCAGTTAGTTTTATTGCAAGTTAGTCTAGGCGCTTCAAAAGCCGTGCAATGATTTTTAGGTCATGTGTATGATGCCGGACGATTTCCGTAAACCTCGCCTCACATATCTTACCACCCTTTCAGATGGGACCATTTGCATAGCAAACCAAACTAACAAACAAAATTTCATCGAATACCGTTCTCAGCTATTAAAGGAAATCGTAAAAAATAGTCACAGGACATTCTTTCACCCCCAAACGATTTCCTAGCTTTTATAAACTTTTTTCAAGTTTCAATTGCGTTTACAGCGAGAGAAAGAAGCAAAAAGTTTTTTTTAAAAAAAAAAGTGTCATAGCTGAACTTTATCGCACACATAATCGGTAATTGCATTTAAATGCAACCGTGCCCCAACCTGCACACAAATTGTGCCAACTTGCATTGCGTCGCCTTGAAAACTAACCTTAACCTTTGTTCTTCGCTCTGTGACGCCAATTGCTCCTCCTGTCCACTGCCCATTGAAACCATTTGATTTCCATTTGCTTCTACCCGTGAATGGTAATGGCGACGGTGCCGGCAGCCAAAGGATATGGCGTACTCGTACCAAGAAAAGGTATTCCTATCATCCCGTCTTGTCCGTAATCGTAATTTCGAAGGAAGAAATAAAACGCGCAATGAGCACTTGTAAGCGACGATAATTCAATTTAATAGCAACCCGGTAGACCATCTACGACAACGATTCTGAAAAGTAACGACTTTTCACTCAGCAAGGATACGTTGCAGTGTATGACACAATCGTCGTTTTGTCCTTTTTTTTTCCTCCTCGTTCGTGATCAGGTGGCGCAGGAATAGAAACTGCATTTGGTTGGCCAAGGCAAACAATTCCGTGAATATCCTCAAACTGCAGCAGGGTTAGTCGATAGAATAGAATTATTCGCCGACAGAGAGATACGACAATTGCCGGCCATAAAGATTCTCCACACCTGGGCACAGATTAGGGAAACCATCGTCGTCGTCTTCGTCGTCCTTAGCCGTAATTGCACCGTTAACAGTTCGCATAAATTTTGCCGTCCTGCGAGTGGATAAGACATTCGTGAGCGAACTTGCGGAAGTGAAAAGATCTCTCTCCCTCTGTGTGTTTCTATTGAAACTGGTTTGCTACACTAAATCTCTGTGAATGGCCCTCCCGGTGGCTTTAAGGATGCAAAGCGCGTTTAAAATTTAACTGCAAATTGAGTTCCATATGCCAATCATTCAACGGGCGTGGTATGTGTATCATTCATTTTGGTTCGTTAGATTCTTCCCAAATGCATGGTGACACGTATAGAACACTCTATTCGAATACACCGCCCTTACCTTATCAACGGAAAAGGATTCAATCTAGTTCAGCCCTCTCGACATGTCAAAGAGAGGCGGCATTATCATTTTTAACACGTACTCGAGAGTAGAGCCTAGGCTCTGTCGAAATCAATGATTTTGCCAAGTTCATGACCGCAATCATAATCAAAGTTAGTCCTCTAGCAGTGCAGTGATTGTGATTCGATTTGACTCTGGGGAAGAGGAGAATGGTGGTAAGTTGAAGCTTGTTAAGCGCACGATGAACATAAAGGGTACTTGCTGTGTGGTAGATGTTTCTTTCGAGAGGATTATGTCGATTTGCATATTGCGGTTGAGTGGAAGTGGCATCACCATCGTGTGATGAGTACGAGTGTATGATTTAGAAAATTCCCAAAATTTTGACGATGACATTTGAAAACTTCAGAGAGGAGGAATACGGCATTGGGTGTTTTCCGGAGAGGCGATTAAAGTGCGTAGCATGATTGAGTAATTGAAAAATTTAATATTAGAACCTTAAATTTACGGTATACTGAATGGAAGATAAAGGGCAGCTTGTAGTCTATGAAATAACCCTCGGCAATCTCTTGAAAAGTACATTATGTATATAAATATTCCGAAAGTTATTAATTATATCGGGGTCGTCAAATCACACCTTCTCAAATAAGCTTTCTGCAATTTCGAATAGAGCTTGTAGGTGTTTCAATACCCCATGGTTTCTTAATCAGATGTAAAGTAGAATTATTCTATGTTTAATAGGTCATCGAAACACCTTGGTTATGTCCTTTCCAGCTACATTGATTGCATCCTATATATCCTTTTCGACCTTAGGAGCTCAGCAAGCGACACTCCTAGCATCGTCTTTCAGAAACCTACGAGTACAATCCTTTCCATACCGTCGAGGCTTCTTTTCAACCCACTTTCACATAAATCTGCCAACCCACAGTATACATTATCATTCTTATGGACATGATTCCACCAGGACACCTTTAACATATTTCCGGGTCACAAATGATTGAACTGAATTTTTAGTGTTATCTGCGAAGTGCAGCCCGCAACTGTTGCAGCTTGGTAGTCTAAGTAGTAAGCACTTTCATATATTGGTATTCATACTGGTAGTCGTCCGTTTATTCAACATAAGTTAGACTCCAAGGAATTAAGAGCCTGTTCTGCTGAAAAAAAAACTCAATCAATTCGGGGTAAAATGGGACATTTTGAATGATTTCAAACAATTTTCGGAAAATTGTCCAAATCCTAAAGACGAGTATACATATACACTCCGTGCTAAAAAAAAAAAAAACGCAGCACCCATTATTTTTCCTTAGTACTCTGTAGCACCGCCTTTAGCCTTTATGACCGCTTGGACCCTTCGTGGTATAGGCTCAAACAATTTTTGGATTTCCTCTGTTGTGATGTCTTTAGTCCACACTTCCTCTATGCCTGTTTTGAGCTCTTCGATTGTTTTAGCTGCCTTGCTGCGTACTTTCTGGCCCATAATTGACCACAAGTTCTCTATTATATTAAGGTCAGAGCTATTTCCTGGCCAATTTAGGGATTCAAGGCCAATATCTGCCTTGCATTGGGTTATCTGTTGAAAGAAAACAATATTTAGAAGTGGTTTTGAGTTTAAATTTGATGTAAAAAGTTGTTTTTACTTACGGAATTAGCTCGATGACAAGGAGCGGAATTATTCTGACATATGTAGCAGCATAACTCTTCTATTGCAGGAACAACAACATCAGCAATAATTTTTTTGTATTCGCTGCATTTACGGAACCGTCCAAGATCAAAATATGACCAAGACGACAATTTGTCATGCATCCCCAAACCTTGGTGAATGCTTAACGGTGGGATGCAAACATTCATCTAAATATCGCTCCTTAGCTCTCCTTCTCACTGTCTGCTTTCCGTCAGGTCCAATCAAATTAAATTTGGATTCGGCAGAAAATATGACCCTTTTCAATCATTGGTCCATTCCGAGTGCTCTTTGGCCCACATCAATCTTTTTTCTTCATTACTGCAGAGAGAAGCGACTTCTTTGCAGGTCTACGGGCTTGAAGATCCATTTCATTTAGCCGGCGTTGAACACTCCGTGTGCTGATGTTAATAGAACATCTCTCCTTGACAGTTGCGAAGAGGTTCTTCAGAGACATGCACTCCAAAATCCGATCTTTCCATGTTGTCGTTTTTTTTTTTTTTTTTTTTGTCTTCCGCTCCAGGTTGCCTCTCCGTAATGCCCGTCGAGCTTAATTTCTTCCAAAACAGTCTCACAGTGCTTTCGTGGCATCCCACAACGTCTGCGATTTGCCTATTTGAAAAATGTTCGCCATGAAGGGCGAGAATACGTCCTTTATCTGCTTCGCACTAAACCATCGTAAAATTTCTTAACTATTCACAAAACACTTTATCGCTATCTAGAGCACTAATGTGTTATCGACTTGTGTGTTTTTTTTTTTTTTTTTTCTTTTATATATCAAAAAGAATAAACATATCACAGAGAAACTGCAATCGTATCTACTCGTTCATATGTGTTAAAAATATGAGAGCAACGCACCCGGAGGTCATAAAATCATAAAATGTTCATAGTGCGGCCTTTTTTTTGACACGAGGTGTAAATGCAACATAGTGCTCTGCACTATCGTATTGGGAACAGAAAGTTGGTCTATTATAACGTTGTTCAAGTATATTGTCAATTATATTGCCTGCTGAAAATTTGGATCGCGTTAATTTTTTTATAGGATCACCGTTTTCGAGATATTATCACTCAAAAACTTCTGCATTTTAAAAAAATTATATTTATTCATAATATTCAGATTCTAGAACAACTTTCAATAACTTCAGGATAAAGTCGGGGATTTTGAAAGATTGCTTAGCTACAGTTTTCGAAAACCAAAAAGAATTTTCGAAATGTATTAATTTCAATTTTAATAATGTTTCCAAAAAAAGTTGAAACATTTTTGAAAAGTTGAAGTATTTCAAAATTATATTTAGAGAGTAGTAATTCATAGTTCATAGGACGCACGATTGCGATATATTCCCATAAAAACTAACTTACTTCCGGATAGAATGGGTCGCCTTTAAAGACTACGTACCTTTAGTTTTCAAAGTTTTTGAAAAATTCGGTATTTTGGTTTTAGAAGATTTCGAAGATTAAAATTTCAACCGAAATAATTTTTTCCGTATAACGCACTGTTTGTGAAATGTTTGAACTCAACAACATTGAATTTTTTATTAACTTCCGTATGAAGTCGGATAGTTTGAGAGATCGCGTACCTTCAAAAAAATTTGGATTGTAATAATTCTTTTTGTAGGACGCGTCGTTTTGGAGATATTCGAACTGAAAACCATTTTTTCATGGATTCACGGTAAAGTCGAACAGTTTGGAAGATTGTGTATCTTCATATGTCATTTGCCAACAATGTTAGTTATGCAAGGGTGTTTAAAAATATTTAGAATTCAGAAATTAAATGGTTTTCATTTTTTAAATTGGGCCTGGTGTGCCCCTAAATATCTATTCCAAGTTGACAACAAACCGTTCATCCGTTGGCGTGATCTATCGATTTACCTCAAAACAAAAATTCGCCGCAGAACATGTCCAAGCACTTTGAAAGGGTATAACATGGGCAGGATTAAACTCCATCGGTTTATTGCCTGGATAGACCGTCTAATTTGACCTTAAGCGAAATTCTGCTTACTCGTGCGTGAAATTTTCAGATACTGTATTTCGCAGTCTTCGAGACACTTCTCATCAAAACTGGTTCTTCTCAGTTCGATAAATTGAGATATTTGCTTACAACAGTGAATCCCATTATGAGCCCTAAAATCAGCCTCAAGTCATTTCTTCTAAAGCTAAGCGGAAACCTACATAGTCTGCTAACACTTTCGCTTGTCGATTTCAGCTTATGCCGATTGAGTAGTGGTGTAGTTGCAACAACAGATGTAGAAATGTAGATGTAAATGTAAATATGAAGGGAGTGTGATTCTAGAAGAACCTACTCACTCCAGACAATGTCAGAAATTCTATGATAATTTATGGGTGGATGGCAACAAGAGTGCTGAGGAGTTAAGTTTACCGCCAAGCGTCCGCTCTTTTAATATTCTCCAAACATAGTGTACTGGTAAGGTTCATCGGCAGGTTTAGTCTGCACGGATACTTCTTTAGGAGGCAGTATTTTGGAACCATGTGGTATGCTGAACTCACAAGCGTCCTTAGTATCTTTATAGGTACTTGGGTACGATATTATATAATACAAATGGAAGGGTCTGTGTGTACTCAATCTAGCTTCCATTTGAATGTGGACCTTCAGGGGGAAAAGAAGCTGATATTCAGGGATGCAGTTGGAGTGGTTTATAAACAACGTCCATCCCACTGCGAGTATCATCTAGGAAGACTACAAAGGTCAGCTTATAATACTCGTATCTACCCAGGATATTAGCATTCTCATTGATAGCCAGGCTTCTTGTTTCTTAACTATATGGCTAAGCGAGCAACTCAGCATTCACACAATTTATAATCTTTCTGGATACTGTATGGCCGATTAACTTACCAGACATGGCACAAGTTAATGATCCTACCATAGAAGTTAATTGTAAATTGTTACTTAAGTTAGATGCAATCAGCAAAACCAGCAGGCAGATAACACTACGTGCCACGTCAATAGACAGATTTGGCCTGAACTGGATCAAAACGATCAAGCAGTTTGGTCACGCTAAAGAGGAAGCACATCAGCACAACAGTAGGTGTCAACCATAAAATTTTTTTTTACCGGGATGTTAAAAGCCTCGGTATCTCCTCTTGCAGGAGAAGCAGAGTAGATTACTTATGTCCTGTATCCCCTTGTGGGTCCTAGGGCCTCTACAACGCCTACGCGCCATCGTGTGCGATTTCTGGAAATATGCCTTAGCTCTCCCCAACTCTTTCCCAGTTGCCGTGCTTCCTTCTCAACTGTTCTGCGCCACGTACTCCTAGGACCGCCGCGTATCCTGCCATCCTGGGTAAGCGGGTTCCATTGCATCGCTTGGTTAGCTATGGACCTGTCACCCTTTCGGAGAGTGTGACCGATCCACTGCCACTTTCGTCGTCGTATGGTTGTGCCTATAGGTTCATGGCCCGTTCTCTGATAAAGCTGTTCGTTAGAGATACGGTTTGGCCAGAATATCCTTAAGATGTAACGTAGACACCTATTGACAAACGTTTGCAGCTTCCTCGTGATAGTGACGGTCACTCTCCAGGTACCACATCCATATAGCAACACGGATTCAACGTTGGAATGGAACAGTCGTAGCTTGGTGTTTAAGCTAATTGCATTACATCGCCAAACTATGGATAGCATCCCAAACGCAGATTTTGCTTTACCTATTCGGCTGGCTATATCCAGTTCGGTTCCGCCATCGGGTGAGACAATACTCCCAAGGCATTGGAAACTCTCTAGTCTCTCAACCGTTTGTCCAGCAATGCATATATGAGTTGATGAGTTTGGTCCTAGGCTGATCATTTTTGTTTTTGCCGAGTTAATTTTCAGTCCAACGACGTCTGCTTCCCTCTCCACATTTGCTGTCATTTGGTCAAGGTCCATTATTCTGTGAGACAGTAGGCATACATCGTCGGCGTAGTCGAGGTTTTTGAGGTGTTTGAGTTCAGATGTGAGAGTCCATCGAATTCCTCCATTTCCCGTTGATAAGGCCGCATTCAGCACATCTCTAATCACCAATAAAAACAATATTGGTGAAAGTATGCAGCCTTGCCGAACCCCACTTTGGACTTCGAATTCCTCAGACAGAGTAGATGAGCTTGCCCAATTCCCTCCATTAGAAGAAAGCTTCATTTCGGATCTCGACAACCTTGCTGATCTGACTAATACGGATGTCAGATATCTCCAACAATTTGTATACAACTATGATGGATCTGCTGGTAGGTCTGAAAAATCCCTAGATCCCTGCAGTATCACAATGCAACTACTTCTACTCTTAGTATGTCAGCACTCTATGTGCGGGCAGCCACATAAACTTAACCTAAGTGTTAATTTTCCTCTCCAAATTTTGACTCACTCTACATATGTACGTATATGTTATGTTAATCACATATCAAATCTGACTCACAATAATTTCGGTACGTATCCCCATTATCATTCATCGATTCATGGGTACTACCCCAATTAATTTATCGAGTGGTATCCCCCAATTCCAGGTCCCTCATTAATCAATTCCGATTGCCCGGTCGCTGTCATAATTCATTAAACTCCACAGGACATCACCACTTACACTGTGTTCTCGCATTGTATATTGAGAACACCGAACACATTCGATAATTATGACCACACAGTAATTGCGCATCTCAGCATCGCCATTCATTAGCCAATAACATTTATCTTGTTATCCTTTCCGCATCCGCAAATCCAATTGCAGTATTATGCTAATCGCTCCTTGGCAAACGTGTAATTATTACTGATTCAATCTCACAATCGCAAAGTCCTTGCGCCCACGTGTAGATACATATGTATACTTCTCTTCCGGTTCGATGTCGTCTTGTTTAACCTGAACATCTTGACCTCGGTTCCCCAGTGACAGTTGGACAGACCATTAAAATGTAATGAAGAGTACCAACCGACGTTATTCTGGTTTTGAGAAATAGGACCCTCCTCCTCCATTGGGTTAAATGGTGGCAAATACGGAATCAGTGACAAGCAAATTACCCCTAACTGGTCGAGCTATTGGAGGACTTCTGTCCTGGATTCCGTTCACTGTTGTGGTCGATTGTAATTCGTTTCTGTTCGTGTACACAGTAGACGACAGAGGTTTGTGCTCTCAGGGGCTGTTCACCACAGGGACCACCCTCAGGGTTTCTAATGAGTGATACAGTTCCGTGTTTCTAAATTGGAAAAGTCCCGAACGAAACGTTTTGAATATTTACGATGAAATTATTCATTTGTATGATTTGACAAAGTTGCACAGTATCATTGACAAGAAATGGAATTAAAGTCCACCGCCTATCAATTAGGTAAGGATGATGAAACAGATCGAAAACAGCTCATCTCATTACCGGACAACTTTAAGAGCTGTTTATTGAACGTTTCTAACGTTGGCACGCGCAGAAGAACTAGACTGTGTTATTTTCCTCTGCAGCTCCTGCCCAATTTATTACAAGCGCTGCCTATCCTCTTAGCATACTTAGAACACAGTGAGGGAATTACGCTGGGTCTGGCAAGGATAACTGACTCTAGTTAAACATTGTTAAAGGCCCACTTGCCCACTTTGGGTATACAACCGTCGTTACCTCGGGCTAGATTTTCCGTATAGTTTTAATGCAGCCCTTTAGAATGTATTATGTGATGTCTCTTAAGGGCCTTCTAAATTTGCAAAGATGCCATCTGTTCTTAGGGAAGGGAGTCCTCTACTCAAGAACTGTTTAGGAAACTTGATATAAATAAGCCTTCTTCCAGGCATTGGACATCCTGTTAAGGAATCTACGCCTATTACTCCAGAGCACTGCGATAACCTAGCTCCAGCCCGACTGGATAAACATGCAGGGTAAGTATCTTTCATCCTCGATTATGGAATAGCTCTCCTTTTTTGACGAGCTCTTTTGCCTTGGTTGAAAGGAGAGGATTTGTGCAGTCTGGGGAATTGCGTTATGTTTTCAATGCTCTTGAACTTTCTTAAAGTGTCAGGTCAGTCTTGAAGACTTTCAGTTCGTAAGCAAGCCTGCTGCTTGTAGCCTTTTTGAAGTTCTTTCTGTTTTTGTGTTGATACTTTCTTTCATTCCTCCTGGCCGTAGGACAAGACTGCTTAAGAGTGTATGGAGGACAGAAGTCAGAACATTATTAAGCTGCATAGTTACTACTGGCTGTTTGGACAGTAATGTATTTACACCAGAACTCTGCAACAACTTGTAAGGGGATGCAACTTTTGAGACTGATTTCTGTGTACCATCTAACAGGGCTATTAAATATGTGAATACAATATGAGGTAGTGGCAGCCTGATTTTGAGAACCGAACGTGACGTCTATCAGCTATTGTGGGTTTTTAGTAATGAAAGTAAGACTAGTTCCTTATCCTTTATTAAAAACTACTCCAAGACAAACTCATCTCTGCGTGGTGCACCCCACAGCGATCTCCTAATTTGTCTTCTCCAGCTTTGCAGCTACTAGATACTTTCCTAAGTCACAGGTTTCAGAAAGTTTCTGGTCATCTTTATATGTGGAATAGCGTTAATCCAGGATAACGCCTTCTGCCTCAATCCCTTAACCGTGTTCCGTACTTGGATTAGAGCGATGCCATAACTGCGTTTGATGGGGCTTACTATCAAATCTCACAGAGCACCGCCACAGGCTCATGGTCAAGAATAGCCTTAAGATATCCGGTCGCTTGTGGGGCCTCCTTAGTTATAACGGTCATAGTTGAAAAGCGAAACTGAAATCCAGGTGCATCCGTCACACAATTGCGGCACACTGGTCAGCTGCACAACAGGTGTTAGACATTGTCTCACCTCCTTGTCACCCCTACAGCCGTGAAGAAGTCGTGATAACGTTTCGGAACTTTGCAGATGGCCCGGTACTACAGGTATCACGGGGCGGGGCATTTACTGATACTAACAGAAGATTGTAAAAAAAAAAAATAAAAAATGGGAAAGAATTAGTGATGGGAGAGATCGGAGCATGCTTGGTAACTTAGAGTCTTTTGCTGGAAGATCAAAGTTTCGATAACTCATGATTCCCAGGTCTTCGTCTAAAAAGCTTGGTGTGAGAGGTACCCAGACCCTCAGTCATGACCCGTTAAAGATATGCCTCCTTTACACTGCTAGATTTTATCAATATGTCACATAAAAGTCTTGGTAAAATCTACCAAGTTTTGGTACCTGCACGCAAGGCGCTTAACAAAAACTTAGTGCCTGCAACTCATCTTTGGGACGATTGGGTGCTCAAAAAGGAAATTAAGCACTTCTCCTTTGCAAAGGCTTCTCTTATACAATTCCTTAATCTCACGACACTTCCACGAGGATATCCTTGATTGTCTCAAGAAAGTCTGTGGAGATTGTTGCCATACCCCGAGCCTTCTTTAAGGCATTGGACACCTTGTTAAGTGATCTACGCCTTCTATGACAGAGCACTGGGATAACCTAGCTCAAGTCTGGTTGGATAAACCTGTGTCTTTCATCCTCGATGAGGGAATAGCTATCCTCTTTTGACGAGCTGTTTTGCCTTGAGTGAAAGTCCACTGCGATGGATACTTTTCAAACGTTCGTTAAACTTCTGTCCGATTCTCATTACTCATAAGCGAAATCCTTCCTCTGACTTTCTTCATTGCTTTTTTCGCCTTCTTACTAAGACTGTCTGGAGTGCTTAAAGCATATGGTGCCAAGAGACTTAATGACTTGGGAACTGGGAAAAGAGCTGATCTCAGATCTCTGTTCTAATGCGCATGCTTTCGATAGCATCCTTCAAGTGTTAAGTGTGCTTTGGGATACTGCTGGTACCAGTTCTTGACAAATGTTGGTCTCACCGTTATTTAGGAAAAAGACTGTTAGTTTTCATACAGAGCGATATGTGGACAAGATTATGCTATCCAGATGTCTGGACTTAAGATCTTACAACCAGGCAATAGACTTAAGCAGGCTACTTTATCAAACTAAGCTTTGAGTTTTACCCAACTTTGTGGGGCATCTGGTACGAACCCGTAGCTGTGACCTGGTGATCTAGAAAGTTGATCCTTTGGGAAGCTGTACTCTATGGGAAATCTTGAGTTCTTTGCTGATTGAATAATGAGATATTTTCAGAGATACGTACATGATTAGTTAGTAACTTTCTGGTAAATGAAAATGGTTGTTCATTTAAGACATGCGTAGTGTGATTTCAAAGCTTATGAGGTTAGAGTATATTCCTCTTGGTACCTGCTTTTTGATACTTCCTGATGTGGTTCAGTGTAGGATGCCCACTCTCTGACGTGATTAAGTTTAGAGTACAGTTTGTTCAAAGTTCTGCTATTAACAAATACTTCCTCGCTCAAATTTATAAGCCAGCCAAAAACACTCTAACATTTCGAAGCTCTGCACATTTTGATGCCCTCCCTATGAATTGAATTTAGTTCGTGTCCTTTCTCTTTCAATTCCACTGTATTTGTCAGTGACACTTAATTCATCAATTACAGGACATCACATAATTTGCATGCGGAATTTCTTGTTGGCACTACCATCGCCAGCCCAATCCTAAGTGACTTTCCAACCCCCTCCCCCAGTTGACATTTTATCAATTACCATCGATTTATTTTCCGATTTATTATTGTCATGGGCCGCACATGATGTTGTCCCGTGGTGTGATTTTGTGTTCGCCACTCGGTAGTCCATTTAGTCCCAATGGAGTGGGCGCTCGGCACTACCACCCATCCATTTGATGAAGCCTGATAAATCAAAAATTTAGATATTTCAGGAAATAGAAAATGTGAAATATGGTAGGGTTCGATGACCGCAGGATTGAATAGAATAGAGTTTGAAAATTTGTGAGTTATGCCCTGGAGAACGAAGGAAGCGGATGTGGCATTAGTTATCGCACGTAGATAATAGTAGATACCCAAAAGCGGGCTGCAAAAATTCTCTTAATTGTGTACAAGCCCTCCTACTCGTATGCATATGCACATATTTCGTACTAATGGTGCACCACATCCTTTTTGTATTTTAAACATAAATTTTTGTAGATTGAATCTGTGGATGGATTGTGTTTGATTTATTTGAGCGCGTTAGGTCGGTGCCCATTGATTTGGTTAAAAGTGCATTTGACAGTGTTGACCAAATTCAAAATTAGAATAAATTGATTGACGTGGAGAGTTGCAATATGTAGATAACGTTTCAAAGTGGTCCCATTGAATGAGTTGCATTGAGTACTTCTGTGCATAGTGTCCTGAACTAAACGCGATGAGCTTTGAATGAATTATGACCATTTATGTGATTACTGAATAGCATAATTTAGGACTAAATTTTACACGTTTAGAGAGAAATTATTGATGTTACATACATATTTAGATAAACTGGAAACAGACATGTTTATACACTTTTTGCTTGGGCTTTTAAATTTTTGAAAAACTCATTTTTCATTGAATTGTAAAAAACTTAAAGCCACCACATACACATTTTGAGCCAAGTGAAGGTCTATTCATCACTTGATTTGAAAATATTAAGCAAAACATGCACCGATGAATACCTTAAACCATTGCTGAAAGGAATGCGGTCGAAGCCTTTCTTTCTTTGATATCTCGAAAACGGTTGTTTTTGAAAAAAATGCTGCACAACAAATGTTTTTCTTAGTACCATGAATTTTTGTTATCTTTAGATTTAAAATAATGGTTTGAAACTCAAGATTAATTTGTAAGTAAAAATGATGAATATTTAATCAAATAAAAAAAAATTCACTTTTCAGTTTTCTTTTTCTAAGATTGACCTGGTATATGTTTTGCAGATGTTGATGTAGACTCTTGAATACTTTATATACGGTCTTTTTTTACCGCACTCGTTTATAAAGAAGCTGGATACATTCTCTGCTCTTGTCGTCTGGTATCAAACTGGTGGCTGATTTGTATTCGCAAGTTCAGGTTGTCATAGTATTCCAGCGCCGCTGTCATTTCGAATATCTGCTTAACTTTCAGAACTCTTACGTTGTTGATTATAGTGTCCCTACTAGATAGTAGCTTAATCGCCCTATTCTCGATGCGTGTTTGCGCTGCACCTCCCCAGGCTAGTACACCATATCTCAGCCTGGACTCTATAAGAACATGGTACACTTGCTGTTATACACAAGCCGTAGATTTGTACTGTATACAGGCCAACGCAAACAGGGATTTGTTACGCAGATCGTTTATATGAGCATCCCAGAGGAAATGGTTGTCGATAGTGATGCCTAGATATTTGTATACGAGTACATACAAATATCTACAAATATCGACAACCTCAATGACTTCGGAATCAGACGTGGTGACATCCAAAGGTATTTAGTACGTTTGGTACTGTGAACTTCGGATATGCATAAGTTTTGTTTTTGATGGCACCATTTGACGACTTCATAAAACTCGTCTTGCATCAACCTTGCATCAGATTGATGACAGACAGCGATCGCTGTGTCATTCGCAAACAGGAAGCTCCTCTTCAGTCGTCTTAGCATGTCATTTGTATACAGTATGAAGAGTAGTGTGCCAAATTCTGAACCTTGTGGTACCCCATACTGCAAACCTTAATTTTCACGCGAAAGGTTCTTCCTTCTAGGTCCTCCTTATTCCGATTTTCTGGATAGCTTCGAAAGTCTGTTATGGTCCAGTGTATCAAATGCTTTGCTAAAGTCAAGAAGCAAAACTACTGCGTATTGTCGTTTGCCTAAACTGATGTTGGCCAAGTTCGCAAAGTCTCCAACGAGTTGGTTAGTGCTTCTCCTTTTCGGAAGTCCTATTGTTTTTTTGTATACTAATTCATTCTTTCCGATGAAATCCGGTACTTCCGGCACTTACAAGGTAACAACAAGTAAGAACGGTAAGCTTATAGAGAGAGTCAGTTGTCTGGCCGTCCGTCTGTCCATCTGTCTTTCATAACTTTAGAACCATTAGACGTAAAGGATTGAAACTTGGACCCGATTTGAGGCAGATGAAAAATCAAATTTTAAAGAAAAGTTTTGAAGGTTATAGAAAACTAAATATAGATACATTATTTGTATCAAATAAAAGATGATGACACGCTGATTTCAAAATTATACTGATATCTTATTTTTACTTTATCATTTTTCAAGATAAATCAAAAAGAACTGTCAAAAAAGGTATGTTCCCACTCCCCACCCCCTATCACTGAAAGTACCAAGCCGAAAAATTTTGAAAAATTCGAGATTCCTCAAAATTCCTCAAAAAACAACAGGAAAGCTAATTTTGTTTCGACACTTACTCGTATGTCAGTCTTAAAAAAAAATACAAATGTGAGTGATAGACAAAATGACTTCGCCATCTTATTTTTCCCCGAAATATCCTTTTTATACAAATCTGTCCTACCGTTTAAGCTGCAGTCACCCTTAAACACAGACAGACAGAATTGAGAGGCCTAGTTTCTCTATAATATGTACAACTTTAATCGAAAATGTTGGTTCGAAAATGTGGTTGGGTAATAGTTTGAATTCTTGTGAGTCATACTAAAGCCGGTAACTTATTGCACAATCTTATTGTTCTAGTAAAAGGAAATCTCCTAAGCCTAACAGTTCTAATGAAGATAATCTTCAAAGCACATGCGTAAGCCGATTTAAAAGGTTTTCCATTAAGAGCTTTCATTTTGAATTTAGCGGTATTTTTGACCTTTCAAACATAAAGCTGTCATTTCTTGGCAGCTGTCCATAAAATTTTTGAAAATTCATTGCAAAAACGGTGAAGATTTCGCGGAAATATTTCGTAAAGTTCGCACTTTTTTCGGTCGCCATGAAACACCTTCTGGCCTACCTATTGTGAATCTGATCAATAAATTTGAGTCAACCAACTCGTGCTCGTAAAGCTAAGTAAATCGAAAATATTGAAACTGAAAGTGTCGTTGAAAGCTCAAGTTTGTCCATCAAAAGACGTTTCCATCTGCAAAGTTTCGTTAATAAGGAGAACTGTCGCATCTGGGGCACTGAAAACCCGAGAGTAATTGTCGAGCAACCTTTCCATCCACAACGAGTGAAAGTTTAGTGCGATTCTTGGGCTCGAGGCATCATCGGACATTATTTCTTCGAAAATTGAATCGGTGCGACCATCACAGTCAATGGATTGCGATACCGAACCGATTTGTTTTGGCCTGAAATTGAAGAACTAGACTTGAATGATATTTATTTCCAGCAGGATGGGGCTACGATTGAAGACTCTTTAAATAGATTCACGTTTACTGCGGATAAATATAGGTAGATAGAAGGGCGAGACACATCTACAAAGTCATCAGAATCTATAGCGTGGGTGGAAATATCAGTAAAGAGAGCAGATTCAACAGGTAAGTGATCAGCTCAAAGACGTACACCATCAATAGACTTAATCATATTACTGGACATCCATTAAACTAATATTCACTGTGAACTGTAGGTCTCATTGTGATTAGGCAGCGTGTTGTTTCAAAAGTTGGAATGAAAACTAATCGAAGTGCTGTGCCTTTAGTTTCATATCCCTCATGTTCTAATTAATCTCTAATAAGAAAACGCCCTCAAAAAGTTTATGTACAATGTATGGAAGAATTGCAAAGATTCGGTTTTCTAATTTTGATTCTAGTAAAAGCATACAGGAAAGTTACAATCCATCTAGAATGGATCGTATGATACCCTATTCCCCATCTTCTAACTCACTTCTAATAAAGTGAGCGTGGCGTTTCGAAATTTTGAAACCGATGCAATGATATCTTTCTGTACATAGGATATTTCCGAGATTTTAAAGAAATTTTATAACAAAACGGTTGTTGTAATTTAGTTGAAAGTGGACGTGGCTCCCAAAATTTGTAACCAAATTGCACGAATTCTGATGAGATATTCACAATAAGACTTAACCATCACCGTAAATAGCTTGGGAAAAGCAATATATGAATTGTTTTTAAAACGCCCCCAAAAAGTGGGCGTTTCTAACAAAAATATTTAGAAAAATTATTTATTTTTTAAAAAGTAGGCATGTCCAAAGTACTTTGGGAATGTAGAGTTATTATTTCTTTATGTTACAAACTATGTAACAAACTTACAAGCAATATACCCTGGAAGGGTATAAATATTGAGAAAAATGTATTCTTTTTTAAATAGGCGTGTTTGTGGGAGGATTTAAAAAATGTTTGCACTTGCACTACTTCCAGCTTCAAAAAGTTTATATACAAAATTCCATCTTCCTAGCTCAAAAGTTAAACACCAAAAACTGGTGACATATGACAGACGGACAGTTAGATCGGCATAACTTTTGATGCCAATCACAAATATATATTGGGTTTATAACTTAATTCGTGCGGTTTTTTGTCAAAATTTGAACGTTTTTTTAAGAAAAACATGTACAATAGTATTATTCAAAGTATTGCCCATCTGAAGCTATGACTTTTTCCCATCTTTCTGGCAATTTGTGGATCCCATCCCAAAAGAACTGCGGCGGCTTGGCAGCCAAGAATGAATCAAACCAATTTTTGATATTCTGCTCTGATGTGAACCGTATTTCAGTGAGGGCGTTCTACATCGACCGGAACAAATGGTAGTCAGAAGGGGCAAGGTCTGGGCTATAAGGCGGGTGGGGTAAAACTTCCCATCCACTGTTTTCCAAAAAGTTCTTAACCGGAATAGCAACGTGGGGCCGAGCGTTGTCATGATGGAAAATTATTGCCTCGTGTCTGGTCGCATATTCCGGGCGTTTTTCGGCTACTGCTCTCTTCAAACGGATTAATTGTGTTCGGTAGCGTTGTCCATTGATGGTTTCACCCGGTTTTAGCAGCTCATAATACAGCACACCCTTCTGATCCCACCAAATACAGAGCGCTTGGGGTCGTAACAATCCGATGCAAAAATGACTTCCTTTTGTGGCGTTCCAGCAGCATTTCGGGCATGCAAAACCGCCTTTCGACGTCTCTCGGCTTGAGTTCATGTGGAACCCAATTTCCTTGCTTTTGAATATATCCAGCTGCTTTTAAACGTTTTGGAATGGCTGCTTGAGTGACACCCAAAGATTCTGCGAGCTCTTCTTGTGTTTGGCAACAATCTTCATAGAGTAATGCTTCCAGTTCTTCATCTTCAAACTTTTTTGGCTGCCCAGGACGTTCATCGTCTTCCAAGCCAAAATCACCACTTTTAAATCGTGCAAACCACTTTTGGCACGTTCGCTCAGCTAGTGCATGTTCACCATAAACTTCCACCAAAATACGATGACTTTCGGCAGCAGTTTGAAGAAGAACTCCCCGCAAAAACACTTTTTCAGGCACGAAGTTCGACATATTTGAGTGAAAAAAAATTATTGTTGTTTACCCTTCAAATGAATGACATATACTGAAATGACGTACAATGACAGTAGCTTTCAAACGCATGTTCCAATGGAATAATAACAATGGAATAATACAAGTTACGCCATCTCTTAGCAAACCGCACGAATTAAGTTATTGACCCAATATATATAATATAATACTTTTGAAGGCTTACCATTATTATAAACAAACTTTGTATCAACATTAATATACCCTTTTGGGATAAGGTATAAACAGTCGGTCGTTTTATTCGTAACTCTCCGAAAACTCTTCGTTACGTTACTTCATTCGATTTTAATGATTTGCGACTAAAAAAAAACCGTTGAATAGTTCTTGAGTTAGATGTGTGAGAAGAATAATTGGATGATTTTTAAAAATGTTCTCTATATCTTCATCCGATTTATATCAATTTTACGTGGAACAACTCTCATGTCAGTTAGAACTTATCAGCCAAATTTCACCAAAATCCGTTCGGACATTCTTGTTTGAGTCGGCCAATAAAAATGATTTAAATATATTTGAAAGCCGTCTTCCCAAAACTGACCCAGCTTCAACCGATTTCGTAATTTTTTTTTTACAATACTCCATACCTATATATATCAGAACAAACTCATCACATTTTATCAAAATTTTGGCAATGGTTCTCGATCTCTAGCGAGCAATGTAAGAACAAACAGACAAAAAATATATTTTCAAACACGATAATAGATACTCTTTTTCTTCTGTTTAAAGGAAAAGCCAGGTAAGGATAAATAAAGGTACGAAACACTAACCACGACCGGACACGCGCTTGTCTTACTCATTTTGCGTTTTCTTCACCTGCACCTACTCAAGTTAGTGGTTCCTAACTAATGTCTTGCCTTTGCAAAATTACACTTGCCTGACAATGAACCATTAGACACTCCTGTGCAATGTCCTGAAGTTAATATTTTCCTAGGATTTTATTACTTAAGTGACAGCAGCTTGGACAGACGCATAAAACATGGGCTGTATCCTCGTCAACTACCTGGTCACCGCAGTCTATGTGTGATTCCTAAGCAGGTTACAAGCACCTATGCCAGTCTTGATAGCGACTTTCTATGTTTGTTTATTATGGCTTAGTCATACTTTGACCAGAGCTTCTTTGATGTTTCACTAGTGATCAGTGATCTCCACATATGATAGCTTCTGTCAAGATTTTGTACACATGTTCTTCCCTAAGGTAACAAATTATCGGTTTAACTGATGGGCCAGCTCGTTCTCGATCTAATGCAATCCCGATCTTGCCAGTTCATCAGCCAATTAGTTTTCTATTATGTTCCTGTAATAGTGGAGACAGACTGCTGGTATTGATACCATGGTACGAATACCATGGTATAGTGAATACTACAACCCCTGACAGACTGCATTTCGTAGTATTCGATGACTTTGGCGTTAAGTATTGTAGTATACTTTGACGTTTGTGTTGTCTGTCATAACAAATAAAAATAGAAAATTCAAGATAGGATGAATAAAAATGATTTACTTTTATGCCAAATGATGAATAAAAAGAAAATTAAAATACTTGAAAGCGAAAGTGCATACCTAAGAATTGTCAAAGAAGCTACGAAGACTAGCCAATAGAGAGAAATTGGCGCTGCAATCAGTAAGATGGTGGTATACCAGCAAAAAATTGCGAATCTCAATACCAGGTATATTTCATGGTATACTAGCTTTTTACGTAGTATTGCAGTGACAGACATGTGGTATAGAACTTAGTATTGTTATACCATGGTATCAATACCAGCAGTCTGTCTCCCACATAACCAGTAGAGTTTAGTATTTTGCTGCGAATCCGAAACTTTAAGCTCTTCGATTTTATTCCAAAAGCAGTATTATGTAGCTTTTGTAGCCGCCTAGTTGTCAATAATGAAGATGATATCATCTCATGGTATTGCCATCACTGGGTCTGGGTTGACCGTTTTCGTCACTATTAGAACCTTCGCTTGGGGAACCCTACTGTAGACGGGGTGTATAAATAAAACGCTTAATTCTACTGTTTCAGAAAAGAAAGCTGCATCAGAGATTGCTTGATCTTCCATTCTTTCCTACCTTCGAAGACTCAGAAGAATGGTTTATCAAAGCCTTGATGGATTCTAAGATCGCTTTTGGCTACAAACTTATGCATATGCAGATCTAAGGCCAACATGTTAAGAATAGTTTCCTAAGCTATGTGTGGTTTCCTTTTCATCTCAAACCTGGACTGAGAGTCAAACGCCCCTTGGCTTGAGCATTGACGTCCATTTGCTCAATGCGACCAATCCAATACAGTCTACATCACTAACTCAGTTACAACCTCAGGTGTCTACTGCACAATTCAAAGAGCTTAAAAATCCCTTAATCACTGTCACCACCTTTGGCCGAATATAAACTTGCTGCAGACATCTTAAAAGGTCTGCACTCCAGCTTCATACCCTCGATTCACTATTAAGTGTATACTTTACTACACAGAACACTTAAATAAAAGAAGTATGCACTTTCTACATAAAAATTAATCCTGAAACAAAGCAAACTAAAACAAAAAAAAAATTCTTAGAGTAGCACTCGGTGTAAACTCTTTTTTTTAGTCCTTCGGCTTTGGTGTGATTTGTTATTCTTGTGTGCATTTCCGGATATTCACTGTGAAACAGGAAAAGTTTTTCACATCCCGGCTGGTTTACGAGTGCCATTTATTTGGTGCGAATTATTACCTCTGAAGGGAGAATTATTATGATTGCCCGGCATTAAATTTTTCCCCACCACCCACGCCCACTTTGAATTCCAGCTTCTATACACTACTCTACACCTCTTGGGCGATGAATTTTCGTTTGCATTTTACTTTAGAAAGTTATATTTCGAATTTATTGTGCAAAACCTGGAGGACGACTGCACTGCATTGTTACACTAAAACGTGCCACACAAAGTAGCGATCAATTCTCCGTCGCAGATGTTCCTTTCTGTTATCCTTTTCCTTTTTTTTTTCTTTAGTCCATGCAATGGTTACATAGTTCTTCATTTTGGGGTAAAAGTTAATGAATAACTTACCACAAGAGAGTCAGAATACCAGTTAAACCCTTTAAGCTGTCAGTGGTTCACGAGAACTGGCAAAGAGTATTCGTAAACTTTTAGCTGCTGTCCGTGACACATAACTTCATTGACCCTGCCTCAGAACTGTGTCTTCATTTCGTTGGCAAAAGAGAGAAAGCACATTATGACAGAATCCTCCTTTACAGGGGGGGTGGTGGTTCGGTCTAGTATCCGTAAATTTCCAATTCATAGGATTTCCTTAATTTGGCTAATTTGCATGTTCAACTGCAGGAGTGCAAAAGGAATCACTTCAGTGCCAGAGACAAAGACCACGAACACAATAGCGAGGACCATGCAACATAATAAACCCACGTTTATTCAATTTCAAAAACAATAATTCTCACTTGAAGAAGTTTTGTGTGCGGAAGGAGGAAGGAATCAGTGGATTTGAAAGTTACCCCCTACCGGTGGGGCCATCCTCATAGTTCGTTGCATATACATTGTTTCATAATTTCTGTGTGCTTTTTTTTTGGTTGGAATAGTTTATAAATAGCTTATTAGTTTGATATTGGAAAGTTAAAAGTTCACTATTTGGAGTTTAGTGATAATACGTGAGCCAAAACTAAAAACTAAATTATAACATTTTTATGACGCTCCATACATGTCCCACTTCCTGAAGTTGATGTTTAAAACCGAATCTAAAACAATTTTGAGCCAAATCGAGGTATAATGTCATTTATCATGCAGTAATTTTCGAATGTTCGTTTGTCTAATGTGTCTTTCGAATGTCTACCAAAATTCTGAACCAAACACCGGAGTTTATACAAACTCTATACCCAGTTCCTAAAAGTTCCTACCTACAAACAAAATTAAATTAAAGTAGATACCTACTCAAAATTAACATTAAACCTACCAGGATTGGAAAAACTTTAATAAAAATGCATACAAAATTAAAAAGGTGCTCCTAATGTTAGGGTGTCTTCTCGAAAAAACAGCATATCTCCTCAACCACACGTCTTTTAAATTGATGCAACCTTTTTCAAGCACAAATTTTAGCTGACTTCAATTTAAGGGTGGCCGTGGTGTAGTGGTAACACCATTGCTTGTCACGCTGCAGGTTCACGGTTCGAATCCTGATGTCAAGAATCATCTATTTACTTCATATGAAATAACTAAAAAAGTCGATCAATTGCGAAAGCTTATGTCAACTCTACTGCGAAGGCATAACACTGGCAGTAGGGTGGTTATATGGCTAAAATGCAACTTGATCGTGATGATGACATCAGGAGGACGGAAAAAAAATACTGTGAATCATAAGCAACGACAATAACAGCAAAATAAAAATACTCCCCAGTTATCTGGACGCCACCTTTGGAGTTCACTGAAACTTAATACCAGCCTAGTTTCAAACCAACTACACCAATCTGTCTTTCTCTCTGTCTCTTCCCCTTTTCGCAAAATGCCCGTGTCCTAAAAATTAGTATAAGGGTATACATAACCCCTGTCACACGTGCAAATTGTAAAAAATAAAAAAAGCTGACACTAGTAAGCGTGGGACTAAATTATGTCGAAACATACGGGAAAGTTTCAATCCGTCTAGCACGGATCTTATGTATGAACCATATCTCCCTATGCCTATCTTCTAAGTCACATCTAATAAAGTGAACGTAGCGTTACAAAATGTTTAAAACAGACGCAATGATATATTTCTATAAAGAAAATATTTCCGCGATTTTTAAGAAATCCAATCACAAACCTGTTATTACAACTTCCTCTTTGCTAAAAGTGGTGTGCCTCCCAAAATTTATAACTAAAGTTCACGGATGAGATATTCACAATGGAAGCTATTTACGATGATGGTTAAATCACCGTAAATGACTTTGAAAAAACAAAATATGTTTTTTTTTTAAGAAACGCCCCTAAAAAGTGGGCGTGGTTATAATATATGGACAAAATTTAGAGAAAGCCAACGTCTACTTATCTTTCCTAGACAATATTTCTTTAGTTTCTAGCAAAAATAATGAGAAAAAAAAAATTGTACGCTAGGTAGGGGAAGGTCATGTACCTTGGACCGGACTTTACTTTTTTTGCTATATCTTTTGTTGAGTGCTAATTTTTCCAATTTAATTTCTATTAATGTCTTATATTATATTGGCTATTAAATAGTGCTATAACAATCTTATTTTGTTAGCCAACTTCATACGGTCTAACGTACGAGTACATACACTGAATGTACCTTGGACCGTTGGCGTATGTACCTTGGACCGAAATCATGTTCACTCAATGAAAAACTATATTTTATTTCAACAAAAAACAGTCTGGCAGAAAGTATTATACTATTTTAGAAAGGTTAAAAAAATCTTATAAAATTAATATTTTTTCGGTCAGCTACAAGCAAACTTGAAATCAAATAATCACTTTCGACCTCGGAATCACTATCTGAAACATTAGCTTCTTGGGCAAGAAAGTCCTTTACCTTTTCTTCGCTGCTCTTGATTTTAAAAGACTTGGAATTAGCGATTCGTTTTCGCTTTCTGAAAACGACGTGCTATGGTTTAACGCCTTCTTTTTGATTTAGTTTTTGATGCTTTTTTCATTGCCTTTTTGATGCTTGAATCGCTAGTATTTCCTCTTTTTCAGGAGTGTCCGTGAAGATTCTACTTTTAGACAATTTGCTAAAAGTTTGCTTTTGGTCAGCTTTCTGTGTGTAGCTTTGGGGAATGGTCTTATGTCTGCTGCCGAAATTGTTGGTGAGTCAATCGGGATTGTACAAGATGGAACTGTTATCCGTTTTGGTAAGGATCAGAAAACGATGAAAGTGGGAACATATTTAGACATAAGACATGTTAAGCCAATTGTCTGGAATTGGCACCCTGTCCAAGGGACAAGCGGTCCAAAGTACGTGACCTTCCTGTACTCATTTTATAAAGGGTGTCCCAAAATTCACGCAAGAAGTCATTTTGATAGAAAACGCAGGTTTTTAATTAAAAATTGTAAACGTTTTATTGATTCGTAAAGTATACAGTATCAGTATAGGATTATGTATGGAATAGCATATCGGGTAAATGGCTTCCACGGCGTTGCTGACACATATGCACTCTTTTGTCGAAATTTTGACCGTTTTGCATAAATGTTGCTGAATTTCGTTGATACAGCGCTCAATTTGCTCCTTCAAGGCATGAGTGGTCGTGGGCTGGTTGGCATAAACCTTAGACTTCAAAATACCCAAAGAAAAAAGTCCACCGGGGTTAAATCGCATGATCTGGGCAGTCAATTCTGCATGTGGCATCGCCTTGTTGAAACCACATATCGGCCACATCCATATCTTGCAATTTAGGTACAAAAAACTGAATTGTCACGTCGCGATAGCGAGCACCATTAACTGTTATTGCCTGACCAGCCAAATTTTCAAAGAAGAATGGTCCGATGATGCCTCCAGCCTAAAATCTGTACCAAATAGTGACACGTTGTGAATGCATTTATTTCTCAACAATCTCTCGTGGATTTTCTAAACCCCAAATTCGACAATTTTGACGATTAACAAAGCCATCAAGAAGAAAATGAGCCTCATCGCTGAAGATGATTTTGTTTGAAAAATCAGCATCCACTTGTAGTTGTTCCATAACCCATTCAAAGAACTCTCTTCGCTGTATGTGGTCAGTAGGCTTCAATTCTTGAGTCAATTGCACTTTGTATGCATGAAGATGTAAATCTTTCGTGAGAATACACTACGATGTAGAGAGCTTCTCGAAATGTCCAATTTTTGACTACACTGCCGAATTGATGTTCCTATAGTCTCAACAACACTCTCACGAATTGCTTCAATTTTTTGTGTTAAACGACTTGTTAAAGGAGGGTCGGAGTATCTAAGATCAATAACTGATCCAGTCTCCTTAAATTTTTGAATTAATCTCTTTTTGATGAAGTTAAATCACTATTCAGACCATATTTTGTACGAAAATTGCAAACTGTATCTACCAAACCTTCATTATTTTTAAAATATTGTTCAACAATGAAAACGCGTTGCTCTTTCATGTAGCACTCCATTTTTAATAACCATGAACTGTCAGCTGTCACGTTGTCTTTTTTTTTTTGTTAGCAACACTTTACCCCACAAATGCACTTTTTGTTTTAGGAAAACACCTATAAAATGTGAGTTTGAGCCTACAAACAAATTAAAGAGCAAACTAATATCTAAATATTCTGCGAACACCATTTTTCACCATTTCTACTAGAAATCTTATCAACAACAACTCTGAATGTTTGGATTCACTAGTAAAGTGGGCGTGTTCATGGGCGTATTTTTAAAATGTTACTACTTGCCCTGTTTTGGGTTCCAAAAAGTTTTCAAAAAGTTTCCAAAAAGTTTCCAAAACTCTTCTTAATTCAAAATATAAATAAACATCAAACATGAAACATCACCCAAAACTAGTGATGTATAGACGGATATTTAGACGAACATGGCCAGTTCTACATTACTTTCGATCTGATGCTTTGGCAAATAATTGTGCATCGCTTAGAATGCGAGAGGACCACTAACTTCCGCCGTAGTGGACCTCGCGATTTACCACCTTTTAATAGTTCATGGTAGTAGCGAAGTATCACTCGAGTTTTAACCTGCTTTTTAATTTTAATTTCATTCAGAACTATCAGAAGAACGTGTATTCCAAAACCTGCCTCTGGAAGAAATTCTAAAGTTCACGTTTTTGATAGTGATTGGACTAGAAATAGCCAATTTTCAAAAACCAATCAATAAGTAAGGCACCTGCCATAATACACCATCTGGTAGTACATATGAACCTTTACTTAAATCTGAAATTTGAGCAAAATCTGAAAGCTGTTTTCGAGAAAATCGATTTTTTTTCCAAAATCGGCTATTAATGCCGTTAATTTAAGAATTAAAATGAAAATTCCGATTTCGCATCGAATTGTTAGCCCACAGTCCACAGATATTAAGTTTCAAGTAATTCCTTTCAGCCGATTAAAATCTTCAGATCACAAATTTTACCGAAACCAATACTTGCCCTTCCCTTTACCAAGTTAAATTTATAGTCTAAATTCGGGAGAAAAGTTTTTCGGATAATCAAGTTCCTTCCTAAAGCTTTGTTTTATTCATGAAATAAACCATTCGCTTTCCAAGACACAAGACAAATGGCATCCTATAATAGTTTCTATAATGAGTTTTGTGTCGAAGACACAATTATGGGACATCTGCATTTATCTTATATTTTAACCGCAAACTTTTATTCAAAGTAAGTTTGAGCGCCTGTGTTGGAAAAATAATTGTGTTTTAATGAAATTTGTTGTTTATATTTAGTTAACTGAACTGCAAAACCTTATGGTCAATGCAATATGGATTTACTATAGACTGAATCGGTTGCATTACCAACAGATTATGTACATTGCCCCAAACTAACCTTCAAGACAGTTGGAAGAACGGTGTGGTCAAAGTTTTCGACACAGCAATCACATGTACCGACGACGGCCCAAAGATAGTCTGCGGTGTGTGTGCGACTGTCTACTAGGAATCGTCATATTTTTCAAAATTGACTTCTGGACTCTGCCAGTGTCTTTCAGGCAAAGTCACTGACAATCCAAGAAGCCTGTGTGTTAATAAAATAAAGCCAAGCCGCTATAAAGGCTGGTACTAGAATGCTTTAATGATCTAATCCACCTGGATCATCAGTTCAAGTCATAGAGTCATTGAGGGAAATAAAGGGTCTTTCATTAAGCGCTTCCTATCTTCAAATTTAAATAAAACAAAGTGTGTATGAGGTATCATCAAAATTTTTTATTCCTTTGAAAGGCCTATCGAAGCCATTATGTATGAAATATAACATCGACCTGCGACTTCAGAAAACCCCACAAGAAAAAGTCTAACGGGGTCAAATCGCACGATCTCGGTGGCCAGTTCACATCAGCTCCACGTGAGATGACCATGCCAGAATTTCCAATGTGGCGTGAGCTGTGTGGCATGTAGCGCCATCCTGTTGGTGTCCATATGATCCAATTCAGGCCAAAAGAAGTTGGTAATCATCGACCTATAGCGCTCGTTCTCAAAGAAATATGGACCGACCACACCAAACAGTGACTTTTTCGGGATGCATTGGACGCTCTTGGATCTCATTATTGATATCGTCCCAAATTCGACAATTTTGTTTGTTGACGTACCCATTCATCGAGAAATGGGCCTCATCGCTGAAGATGATTTTTCGATGAAAATTAGGGTCAGTTTCCAACTGCTCCAGAGCCCATTCAGCGAACACACTTCGTTGTCTATGGTCCTTCAGCTTCTGGGTCAGTTGAATTTTGTATAGGTGCAGGCCCAAGTCACGACGCAAAATTCGCCAAGTTGTGGTCTGCGAAAGGCCGAGTTTTGTGAGCGACGCGAAATTGACTGCCTCGGATTCTCCTGCACACTCTCACGGACAGCGGCGATGTTTTCGGCAGATCTTGGGTTTCGTCGACGTATGGATGTTGGTTGATCATTTACTGAAGCAGTGTACTCAAATTTATCCACCACACTGCGAATAGTCCTCTCGGAAGAACGATTATGGCGACCGTAAAATGGGCGAAGCGCGCGGAATGTTGCCCGAACAGAACACCCATTTTGATAAAACAATTTTATTATTTGCACGTGTTATTGAACGATATATCCATCCATGGTGATTTGGCAAAATAGACTGAATAAATGGCAGCCAATTTGACAGATGTAGCTTCAACAATATGGCCGCTATTAACTGTCAAAGTTAAGAAGTCCCTATTGGAAGACCCTGTACATAAACGCGCTGACGAACTGACCATTCAAGGCTTAGCTCTCCACAGCTCAATTGAGGAACGAGTCCATATTCTGACGGAAGCTGTCAACTGAAAAATGTCCTCACACTTCTTATTGAAGTCTTATTGAAGGTGAACCTTAGATGGAGTAGGATAACCAATTGCGTCATATAGACGCACAACAAGAAAAAATCAAAAAACCTCATGAACAGAATTCGAACATATGTATGTATATCGCCAATATAAGGGCAATTAGCTCGGCCAAACTAAGTAAAGGGTGACCAGATAGCAATGATAGTTTTTCCAATTGTTATGTTTCAGCAGCTGTCAAAGTTGCCAATGATATTCAGCTGTCAAAATATTCAGCAATGTTTGCAATTTCATGATGCATCGTTTGACGTTTCGTGAGGTCGGTCGTCAGGCAATTCGTCACACCGTGAAAAAGTTTTAACATGAGTACACTCCTTTGGACCTTAAGCCTACAACCAGACAGAGATCGGTGGGAAGTGAAGAAAACATAGCCGCCGTAGCGGCCAGTATAGAAGAAGACCCAGAAATGTCGATTCGGTGCCGATCAGCAGAATTGGGCATCGCCAGAGAGTCAAGCAGGCTTATTTTGCGATTGGATTTGGGCCTACATCCGTATAAGATTATGCTGACGCAAGAATTGAAGCCGGACGACCATAGAAAACCCAGTGAGTTCTCTAATTGGGCGCTGAAAATGTTGGCCAGAGATCCGGATTTTGGCCTAAAAATCATCAACAAGCAAAATTGCCGTTAATGGAGCGACCATAATCCACAAATGTTCGACAAAGCATCAATGCATCCACAAAGATTGACTGTTTGGTGCGCTTTATGGCACGGCGGCATCATCGGACCTTTTTTCTTTCGAAATAAGGAAGGAGACCGTCAATGGTTCTCGGCATAAAGCGATGTTAACCGACTTTCTGTGGCCAGAGCAGCACAACATCGATACATCCGAGCTGAGGTTCCAACCATACAAACGACGCAATGCTCGAAGTGGTCATTTAAATGATGTTCTATTCCGTACGTAATGGCATGAATGTAGCTTTAGAATAAAGCCAGAAATAATTTGATACCTCATACTGTTCTTGATTTATTTAAATTCCTTTTGCTATCGTCCTTATCTGGTCACCCTATATAACACACACACACACACACACATATAAGGACGCGACCGCGAAAGAAATTCTTATTCACTTTGCTGCTGTCCTGCAACTAACTAGGGTCAGGCAACGTGTATTAAGCAACCCCTTCTTTAACTCACTTGTTAAGATTTTAGATAAAGGGATACAAAAAATGTTCCTCTTTCTAAACTCCACTGTTTCCCAACAACACACCTCTGCAACCAGGACACTTGAGATGTGGTCTCAAAATTTCGCAAAACGCTAATTGGGTTCACTTAAACCATCACTTGTACCTACCTAAGATTGAGGAAAAGGACAACACCATCTATTGTACACATTAAATCGATTTTATTCTTCTTACAAATATTACCATCCATATTAGAGTGAAATGGAATACAAAATCGTTGCCATTAGATTTATGAAGCTTGCAGTTTTTTAGTGACGTTTATGAGCGTTATAACAACCTAATTACGATCACGGAGTTTATTTCTCCTTTTTTGTTTCTTTGTCTGCGGTGGTAGGAAGCTTTCCAAAAACTCAATTGTATTGAAAATAGTATCAGAACTGACATTGCCGATGTAGTTTTTGTCAAAGAATACCACCGGAGGTGCTGGAGTTGCTTCCAAATATCGTTGGCCGCACATACAAGGAGTAGTGCTGATCTCCGCACGTAATGTTTCAACTTCAGTGTTGATAGCCGGAGCTGGTGGCGCCGTCTGAGGTTCCGGATCCGGATTAACTGCGAAAAAAACCGTCTTAAGACTAAACAAATAAATAAGACACAAAATACAGACTTGGAATTATATTGTGAGGACGAAAGCACTCCTTAATTTGTATCCACTTCCGACAGTAACTCTTTATGAAGTTGTCGTTCTGCGGGAAAATTGACCGGCCCACTTGATCGACTTGAACTTGCATGAACGACGGTATAAATGGCCATTTTCCCTTTGCCGCAAAGAAGCAAATAATATCTGAAAGATGTATTTGTTTAGGTTGTCCTTTTAAAGTTCATAAACTTACACGGAACATTAAAGAGATGAAAAAAGTTCCTTCGTTCCTCCAACTTTGTCTTTGCGAAAATTCCTCTCTCATCGTCATGGGTACTCCTTATTTTAAATTGAACCTTATCCTGTTTAATCGAGTTTAAGAATCCATCGGAGGAGAGAATAGTGGCAGCAAGTAAAATAACCGAGAAATTTTTGAAAATCATCGTCCAAACTGTGTGAACTGAATGTGTCAACTCGAAGTACTAATTGAATAGTCAGGATATTTTGCACATGCAAGTGACTGAAAGTATGTTATATCGATTTAATAATTCATTGCATGCCTTTCGGTCAGTGGAAGGGTTAACAAAAAGGACATTGAACCGAATGCACTGACGTGTAATGCGGTTTCGTCCGGCAGACTAGTTGCATGTTCACTAATTATAGTCACGTTCGACGATAAACAAATATTGCAGGACATTAATATAACAATTATGGCTCGTTAGAATGTATACTTCATATGTTTGAGCGTGATAATCAAACTGTTGAGTCAGAATTTTTAGAGCCCTCACTGATTTATTTGAATAGAATGTTGCATAAAATTGTTACCAGTACGATTTCTATCCACTTGAATATATACGGTGAATGGGGTGACATAGAGGAGATTGATGTTTTCAGTCATGCTCAAGTTGTAGATACCAGCACACAGTAGTTACATATTTGGATCGGGCTGCCCAAATTCGCACGCTTATAGAGAATAACTCACTAGAACTGGTCTGCAACAGATGACTTTTCCCTAGGTGCTCACATAAATAAATCTTCGCTGATAAACCATCAGAGCCGGCGGCCTTGTTGTTCTTAAGCTTTTTTATTGCTAAGCCAACTTCTTCTATACTGGGTGCTGGAACTGATTCTTCATTGACTGGACGTGGGTTCTCTTCTTGCCCTATCACTCTCTCTACATGCTGGAAGTTTTGCTTAAACACATCTACTATTCCCTGAGCTTCGGTGACTAGATTTCCTTCGCTGTTTCGAAGAGCCTGTGTTTCGGCCTTGAAGCCAGCAGCCAGTTGCTTGGCTTTCTTGTAGAACTTCCGGATGTTGCTTCGATCACGAGACTCTTCGATCTCCTTGAGCTGGGAGACTGCGTAGGCCCTCTTCTTTCTACCAGTATTTTCTTCTCCTCCCTCCTCCTGGCTCGATACTCTTCCCTCGCTGCCCTTGTTTTGCGCTGCAGCGTCTTCATATGTGCATCTTCTATCACCTTTTTCCGGCGTACGCATTCATCATCATACCACGGGCTCTTTCTCTGGGGTGGCTGGTACCCTAAAGTGGTTTCGGCTACCTCTTTGATGATGTCGCGATACTGGGACCACAGGATGTTGGCGTCTGTGGTAGGTGGATGCACTGCGGAGAGTTTCTCACTCAGGCGCTCTCTGTAGACTCTGGCTACTCCAGGTGTGCTAAGGCGTCCAACGTCGAATTTCTTCTTTTGGGCGGTTCGCAGCTTCTTCTCTTTGGATAGTCGAGCTCTGAACTTAGCCGCAACAAGAAAATGATCAGAGTCGACGTTTGCCCCTCGGAGTGTGTGCACGTTGAGGATGTTGGATGCGTGCCTTGCATCGATTAGCACATGATCGATTTGGTTGGCGGTTCGACCATCTGGAGAGCGCCAGGTTGCTGTGTGGATCATTAGCCTTGGAAACCTATATATGAACATATGTATAGAACTTTGATATACATATGTTCATATATCGTGACAACGACCCCATATTTTGTCTTTGAGCCATCGTTGACAATGTGGATGAATCTACACTTTTTGTGGGGAAATCCACAGCGAAAGCTTTCCTGAAGTACAGCCTAGAACTGAGGTACTCTTAGTGTATAAAATTGCAAGTACGGGAGCAGACCTAAAATAAAATGAGGTGGCAATATTCGATAATTGGCATATCATAAGGGTAAATACATAGATCAGGATGTATAAGGTGTAAGAGCACACTTGGCATGTCTGTTGGACATGACCGCATGACCACTGTCGTCATTTGAATCATTTTTAATTAATTTATGTTGTAAACTTTACTCAGCTGTCTCTGCTAGTCTTGTGACTTGTTTGTAAGAATTGGACGTACTATAACTACAGCCTTGGTTGAAGCCCACATTTCTTTAAAAATATTCCATTGCAGGCCTTCTTAACCCTATTCAATTTGAAATAAAATTTTTATCGAGATAAATGCCGAGATAGGTAGCTCTAGGATATTACAAGAGTGGTTGACCTTTCAACTGGAGGGATGAAGGGTTTAGTTAATTAAGACCATACGTTCTATTTCTTCACGATTAACACAAATTGGCTAAGAATTAGTTTTTAATTCTTACGAGAGGTGAACCTATAAAGCTGAGAAAGCGATGCTTGTTGATTGTGTGTTAATTCTGCTATTGAATGACTGTAGATTGAAAACTTGAAGGAATATGTCTGTTGAAAGGAACTTTAAAAAGTTGAATTTTCCTTGTTCGCCGGTTACCAGATGGATATAAAGGTAATGGACTTTTGCAGCTTGAAAAGGGTTCAGATGAAACGAGTAACAATATCACGGGTAACAGATCACTCTTCAAAACTTTATTTTTTTAACAATGTAACAGAAATTAATGGCTGAATTGAAAGGCAGAGGACTTAAAAATCAAATACTTCAGAAAAATCAGTATGTCAATACAAATTAGGTTTTTTTTTTTTTTTAAAAAAAATTCTGCATTAAAAATTCTTCCCAAATACTACAAATTTTTAATCCTCATTCCTCTTAATCTCCAGCTATTCAAGAGCAGAACCAGCAGGCATGTGGATATGGATGTATGTTTTTTACTTACTCTTTGGTACGACCACTTATCGATCGCAGCACGCACCTCGTCCATTGGAAAATTGTCCACTACATAGATGAGTACACGCTTCAAGGACTCAATATTTGATCGAGAAGAACAAGCCATCGCCTCTAAAATAAACCACAGCTTATCGGGCTGTGCTGCTTTGAAGTCCGGCACATTGTTCTAGAACCACCCGTTGTTTTTTGCCTGATGAGCTGGCGCGGAGTCTTGTTGGAAGGTCCGCTGGTTGTTTGAAAACAATTGTTGGTTAAGCCCCTTCATAACGCCTTCCAGAACATCCGTTTGGTAGATTTTTGCTGATGTTCGTTCTCAAAATATTCCTGTGCCCATTATGCTCGTAACACTGGTTTTCCGTTTCCGTTTTTGCTTCAATTGGGCTGTGAGTAAGTGACCAGTTCGTCTCTTATACGCGTTGAGTTCCAAATCTTGTTTGATAATACGAGACATAGATTTCTACGATATTTTCATTTCTCGTTACAAGGTGTTCTGCTTTCGCAGCGGTTTCCGATTAATCCTGTCTTTAAACAGTTTTGATCAGATGTGAAGTTCTGACAGTACGAGGACGTCCGGATATTTAACGTTTCGTTTACTCCACCACTGTCCTCAAACAATTTAACAGTTCGATACACAAATATCGCCGCGGTCGTGCGTTGACAAGATAAGGGACCGCAGGCGTTTGGTCGGTTTTTGATAGCAAATATCGTGAGCTACTCTCTACTGTTATAGCACGTTTTGACAGCTCACAGTGGATTGACATTATTCTTTGACTTGTTCGATTTGAGCAACGAGATTATGTCTTGTATGTACTCCCAATTGTTAGCTTTTAATATGTAAAAATTTTTAATTGTTAATTGATGTTTTTTGAAAACAAATTAATTATATTAGAATATGCAGAGGTTTTTATTTTTTTATTGTCTTATTCATACACATTTGTTTGAATGCGTATGTGTATCAACCAATTTTGTTTGATTTTTTTTTTTTAAATGTAGATAATTAAGGTGCAAAGGTGATAGGCAAAAAAAAAATTACAAAAACATTCAAAAACATTGATAAAAAAAACTTACTATACAGCTGAGTACAACAAAAAAAACGTTTTTTTTTTAATGCCTGGCGAAGCGGGCGGGGTTAAAGCTAGTCAAACCATAAAAATAAAAAGAGTACATTTCTACTCTTCATTCTGCTGCGAAATAGTGTGTGGGAAATTTGAGGGAACATAATTCTGTCATATTCCTAACCTCTCAACGCTCGACCGTCTTGAAGCCACATTTGATGTTGCAAATTTTGGGATCGCTTGTGACTAATATTATCGTAAGCCGGTAGAATGTCTGTCAAAGGCCCGACCGCACGATCGCCACATTGTGTTTTGTCCTTTACGCTTGTAACGTCCAATTCCCACAGCACGATTTTCACTATCGCCCCACTTCATAATTGCAAACGACTTTTGTTTAACTGCCCGAACACAATGGAGAAGCCCCGCAGCAGATGAAGTCGCTGTAGTTCAAACTGTCAAATAAGTCGCTCACTGAAGTAGTAATGTACGTACACAATGGTGAAGCGCAGCTCGATTGCTCAAGCTGTCAAAACGGAAAGATAATCGCGCTGTACTTCGTGAAAATGTTTTTTGTGGTGGATTTATTTTATAATAATAACTAAGGAAGAAGAAATCACATGCTATGAATTTCTCCGTAGACGGCTCGTTTTTTTTTTTTTGGTTTTGTTTTAAGTGTCAAAAAGTAGTACAGCTCGTTCGGAAGTTGAAGTTGACTCAACTTGTACTGCACCTACTTTTCGTACTTCAGCTGCAGCTTCGCATTGTGCTCGTGAAACAGGGAGTACGTGTATTTCAACTTTGACAGCGCTGCGTACTGCAGCTTCAGCTTCATCATTGTTTTCGTGCAGTAAATCTTTTTGTACGTTAACTCAGTATAAATGCCACTCCTTAAATACCTGTCAATATAAAATGGATGTACTCAATACTATAATACTTTTATGATGAGTGCGTTTAAGCGTGTACCAGTATTTATGACACGACTAGGTAATTTCCGTAATAAAAAAAAATTGTTCGACCGCTTTTTAAAATTGATCATTCAGTGAATAGAGTCCACTTACCTTACAAGAGTGTGTCACTATAGATAAATATGACGCAGTTCAGTTGGGAAGGAATAGAGGTCCCTGAGAATACTTCGAGAATGATTTAAAGAAATCTGAGCCGTTGGCGTTGTTGCCACTTTTATAAGGTCCCATTTGTAAAGTGGGTCTTTAATACTTAGACGTCTTTTGAATCTGTGTGTTCTGGATTATTAAAAATGTCGCATATTGTGTAAATAAATTAAATATTCCATTTTAATAAAAACATCGGTCATCTGTACAAATTTCACTTAAAACAATGTTATTTGACAACAAACTTAACAAATAATTCTTCGGCTCTTAAAATATCTAAATGGCAAATCATTACTAATGCACTCAATTACGCGGTATCACATAGCAATTCCTGTTGCGGATTCGCATTACTCGTCGGATTGATAAAACGTTTGTTTTCTTTCTTTTTGGCTTTTCGTCGTTTTCGCCGGTGTATACAGCATAACACAACTAAAAATAAATTAATATTTTTTTTTGTAATCTTTTATAAAACAATTGTTAATATTAAACTAAATTACCAATAAGAACAATAATAGCCCCGCCTAAACAACCGGCTATTGTTAGCCAAACGCTTTTCGCAGCTGCTTTTATCGTTTCCTGATTGCACTGGTCAAATTCTGGCAACCCTACAGTGATGTTGTACAATGGTGGACATTCTTCGAGTTCTGCACTGACTGAAAGAAATAAATAAAAAAAAAAAGTATTATATATTTTTATAAGGCAAGCCTACAACAGGGTGTCACATTTAAACTCACTTGAAATTTGGCAAACAGGCAAGAAGGTATTTTTGATTTTCCTTAAATTAACATAATCTACAATTTGATGGCAGGCACAATTTGGCATTTCAGTTTTAGTCAAGTCTATACTTTTAAGGTGGCACATGGTGGCAAAGGTTTCGGTGGTTATGGTCTTAAGGGGGTTAGATGAGGCATTTATATGCCATAGGTCTGGAAAAAAAAGAAAAGGAATTGTATAAAGTATGATAGGAAAGGATGCAGAATATAAATATACACTTACATGGAACGATTCCCATATCAGGAAGGTCTTGTAGGCCGCAATCGGCTACGTTTAAATATTCCAAAGGAGCTTCTATAGGCTTCTGCATGCTCTGCAAAAAAAAGGTTATTTAAACAAATTGCCAGTTACAAATAAAACAAGGAAAATGTATGGTCTTTGAAGTAAAAATAGAACTTATTATACTATTAAGGTAGTCATATGTCTTCAAACCCACTCTTGAGCTCTAAGCTTACCTATGATGCAAAGGCAGGACAAGCATGGACCTTGAAACAAAGCTTAACAAAAAAATCACTTAGTTTCATTGAAAGCATATTTATTGAGGTCCTTGTCCTGGTAATTTAGTATTAAAATCATACCAAGACAAAAGAAATGTTTTAAGAAAATTATTGATAGAGTCACTGAAACCCTTCGCTTCACTTGGACCGTTTACCAACTAGATAACCCGAAAAGCGAAGAAGCTCTGCGTCCATGTAGCATGGCTTCATTTGCCTGCTACGAAATGGCAGCTACTGTAGCCCTCGGAGATTCAAAATTTAGGAGGCAATTTGCATCATTGATCATTTATTTTAGGAGAGTCTTACTTTATGAACATGTAGGTGGAGACATCTATTCTGGTGCGGTTTTTTTTTTTGTTCTTCCGAATTTTGGATGACGGTTGCCATGTCACCTTATTCTACGAAGAGCCACACACTCAACTAGTGTGTGTAACGCGGCTTCATTCTCCTGCTGCCAGAGACAACATTCAGTTTCCTGTGAAGAAGGTTCATCTACTTAAGACGATATTGTAGGATAGTCAGGCCGCAATCAAGGCACTGAGCGTTCATGAACTCAGGTCTAAACTGGTGTGGGAATGTAAGTCAAGATAATTCGACTGAGTCAGAACACCAAAGTCACCCTCTACTGAGTACCACGTCACGTAGAAGTAGAGGGAAACAAAGTGGCTAATGAACTAGCAAGGAAGTTATCAAAGCCCGCCTTCTTCAGACCAGAACCATTTTCCGGGCTGACACTGCATAAAATACTTAAAGAACTAAGGAAGAGGATTGCACAAGCGCCAAATTTTGGGATGAATTGTGAATTGAAAAATAAGTTAGGTCTGCATAAACATTAACAAAATCCCGCTACGCATTATTACGTGCATCTTAACGGGTCAGTGTACACTTAAGAAACATCTGAGAAAACGAAGACTGCCAATTTCGCGAGGAAACCCCAGGGCACGTGCTTAAAGAATATAGAGCACTGATCCACAAAAAAAGGGACCACTTGGATGCCTATCAACTATTAGAAGGAGATCTGCCATCGTTGGCTCCACTCCAGATTCTCCGGTTCATCAAGGCAATTGAACTGAAGGAGGGGCCCTAGGTTGAATCCATCATCTACAAAAGCTCCAAGTTGGAGGAGCACAATGTCGGTGCGCTTACAGCCTGTCCTGATCAATATTTTCTTCACACATTACTAGACTATAAACATACCCAATTATTGCGAACACCACTAACTGTAAACTGAACTAAAGTGCACGACTGGGTAACACGCACTTGCACTTATATGTTGTTTATTAGAAAATGTCTTCATTTGACATTTAAATAAAATCGTTAACATTTTCTTTTTTTTTAAAAAAAAGAACCGCTAAAAATCAAAAAAAAATATTTTAAAAATTTTCTAAAACTTGGTACACTATGACATCGCACATGTTAAATATTATTTATATATTATTTTTTAACAAAATCGATTGAGTCATACCCTAGCAATGACCAATTTTCAAAAACCGGTCAATAGGTAAAATACAGTTATACGTATTACTTGCCAAAAACATGGTACGCCATCTGATGCCATATATCCACTACAACTCTAATATGAAATTTGATCGAAGTCGTTGGAGCCGTTTTCAGGCAATCGAATGTTTTTGAAGATCGGCCATTTGTAAACAATCATTAATTTTGGGGTTAGAATGAAAATTCAAATTTTGCCTCCAATTGTGAACCCACCGACCTTAGATATGAAGTTTGAACAATGTCAGTTTAGTCATTTAGGGTGCATACAGACATCAAGGCAGACAGAAGTACCTTCAATACGCTTCGTATACGAAACTAAGAGCATCACTGAAAAAGGATTCTTCTTCTTGGTAGAAATTTCAAGAAAATTGTAGCATGCCAATGTGATCAAAAGCTGAAAAGCTGAGCTAGGAAAATGCAATTTGGTATGCAAACTTATTAGAACCCGAAGTAAAGTGTAAATAGTGTTAAGTCCGCTGTAGCTGTAAATTGCTAGGATACTCTCGCTTTTTGATGTAAGAAGCATTGCTCCTCCTACGTATGTATATAACGATACAATACAGAAAGCTACGAAGAGTGAATACCCTTAAAATTTCTGTTAAAAACTGAAAAATTGAGGTAATATTCTTTACAACTCATGCATACATTATACAGGCCCACGCGTTTTCCTTAAAAAAAAAGCCATATCTGAATATGTCATCAGAATCCGTGAACTTCGGTTACAAGTATTGACAGCTATGCCCGCATTTTTCTAAGAAACACTAGTAACAACAGTTTTTCTTTTGATAAAATCTCACAAAATTGGGAACATATCTCTGGGTAGAGAGACATTTCAATTGAGTTAGACAGATTATTACTTTCCTGTATCCATACTGCAGCTCTGTGAGATTTGTAAAACGAGAAAAATATCCAATGGCGTGATATCGCACGATCTTGGTGCCCAATTTTGGTCGCCGAAACGAGAGATAACACGACCAGGAAATTTTGTGTGCAATAACTGCATTGTTTCTCGCACAATCGTGACAGGTGGCATCGTCTCGTTGAAACCACATGTCTTCCACATCAATATCATCCGATTGGTGCCAAATATTATTTGTTATCATGTCCCGATAACGTTCACCTTTGACTGTTAGAGCAGCACCGTGAGAATTTTCAAAGAAGAACGGCCCAATCTCGCCGCCGGCTCAAAATTCTCACCGAACATTGACTTTTTGTAAATGATTCGCCCATGGATTTTCATGATTCTTTAAATAAAGAAGTTTGCTGTGGAAAGGCGCTATGAAAGCAAATTAGATTCTTTAAATTTATTTGAAAACATAACTTTAAAGTCAATTCTAAAAGACAATACCACTCTTCCCTTCCCCCACCGCCTTGGAAAGTATTAATCCATAACCTTAAAACGTGGGTTAACCTGTCAATTTATGACTATATAATTGATTGACGAGAAATTGAAACTACGTTGACAAATCGCCAAATATTCTTATGTACACGTACGTATCTACTTCATTATCGATTCTTGATTAAATAAAAAAGGAGTGTTTTAATATTTGGACTTCCCGTCAAATTTTTACGAGCAATATCTACTAGATAGTTCTATTTAAAAATTAAATTACTCACCTCCAAGTCGCTGTGTAAGTTAATTAAGTCATTACTATCAACATAGAGATTTCGCAACGATGGCAGTTGAAAAATGTCCAATGGAATTGTCATGAGGGCATTGTTTGATAAGTCGATCTCCTGGAAAAACAAAAAAAAAAAAAACAAAAAAACAATAACACATTTCAATCATCGGGAGTGCTATTTTATAATTTCCGTTTAATCACCTACGCTTACCTGTAATGATGAAAAGTCTGCGAATGTGCCAGGTTCCACAGACTGAATCATGTTTTCGTAGAGAAGCAGATACTTTACCTTCCGATATCTTTCGAATGAGTATGTCTTTAGTTTTTTTATTCGATTGAATGATAGGTCCAACACCTGTAACGAATGGTAAATTCACCAAATTGTATTTTTTTTAAATAAATAAAAAAAAAAAAAATAGATAACAAATATGATTAAGAAAACAGATGTTGTTATACGATATATTGAACGTCAGGTGACAAAACTGCAAACGATCTAATCTTTCCAAATCAACTCGACCGTCTGGCCAAATCAGATCTTCTTACAGAGTTCTAAGAAAGACGCGGCATATACTGCAAATACTTATGTACATAAAGAGTGATTCAATCGAAAATTTCAATCTAGCACTACTGTGGTTCTGTCAAAAATAAACAGCTGATATTTGACAAAGTTGAATACTAGGCATTGACTTTGGCTAAAGAAAAACGTGATATCGATCGTTGATATCCGCATCTTTTCAGACAGAGAAGCAGCAATCAAATCCTTGGAATCATCCTCAATAAATTCTATAACAGCTCTAGACTGCCGATCGTCTCTTAGATTTTAGATTATCAAAATAAAAAAAAAAATAAAAATATTTGGCGCAACAGCTCTTTAAGTGCCAGGGGGCCTAGCTTCTCGCAACCACTCGTGTTGTGTGCGTTATATTTTTCACACGAATGGAAGGGACCTACAGTGCCGTATCCGAAAGGCAATTTGTTTTGAGAAGCTTTTTCGTGACAACAATACTCTCGGATGTTTGTCAGATGTTCGCGAGAGGTGGGATCGTGAAAAAACATTTTGGTGTTTTCTGGGATTCGAACTTGGAACCTCTTGCGTAGTGATCCGGCACACTAACCACTACGCCACGACGCCCAGATTTTAGATTTTAGCAGTTTAATATTCACCTAATTTGGGTGCCGGGGCATAGAGATCATACTTCGAGACAAAAGTTCACTAGGTATGCCTATAGCTACATACAAACTTAAATTAAAGCTGGATGCTATTGAAAAGACAAATTCTAGGAGGAAAAGTTGTAGAACTTGTCTAGCAACAAAACAGATTTGGCCTAAGCTGAATTTAAAACGCTCTAAGAATTTGATTTCTATCAACAGAATGCATATCAGCGCTGTTATAGGTGTCACAACTGGACACTGTCTAATAAGCAAGAATGCAACAAGGCTTGGCGTTTTCTGCAGAAGCTACATGGACGAGGAGGAGTAGGAGACTATTCTTCACCTTCTTTGCACCTACCCAGCTCTCTTCCAAAGAAGGAAACTCCACTTGGGAGCCTTCTCTTTCAACGACCTAATTGATCTCAATAAAATAGACGTTAGGAACCTTCTACGCTTCATGAGAAGCTCCAAATGGCTCAACGAGAATGCTTCCCAAACCCATGTGGTATCACAATGGACCTATTACTAGTCTAAGCGTGTTGACTTTTAGCCGACAGCCACCTCAACCTAACCAAACCTGAGCATTGACTTTCGAAATTATAGAAATTCTACGAATGAACAACGCATTTCAATTTTTAAAGCCCATCACCGACTCGCGAAAAAATGTATACATAACCGTTACCGCAGTTAAGAAATTAATGAAAAAATTCCATCAAACCGGGTCAGTGTTCAGGATCTGCAAAGACCAGTGCGACCTTGTAATGGGCTGCCGCACGAAAATACCGCCTCAGTGGGTGACAGTATTCTTGGCAATCCATCAAAATCCGTTCGCCATCTTTCCCATATAAAATTCTCGTAGTCCTGCCGCAACAGTCAAAGGTGAACGTTATCGGGATATGGCAACAAATTATTTTTAGCACCAGTTGGACTATATTGATGTGGAAGACATGTGATGTCAACCAGACGATGCCACCTGCCACACAGCGCGAGAAGCAACGCAGTTTCCTGGCCGCATCATCTCTCGTTTCGGCGATCAAAACTGACCACCCAAGATCGTGCGATATGACGCAGTTGGATTTTTTTCTTTGAGGTTACTCGTATGTGAAGCAGAAGGCATATACTAATGACCCCCAATCAGTTTCATAGCTAAATGACGAGATTCGACGCGTTATTTATGAACTACCGTAGGATTTACGCCGAACAGTAATAGATAATTTCATCAAAAGGGCGGAAGTCTGCCCGTTTGGCCGACATCATTTTTCAAGTTTAATGTTAACATTATATTGACATAAAAATATCAACAGTTCATCAAAAACCAATGTGTTTTATTTCAAACTAGCGAATGCCCGGGGCGCGTTGCTATGTCTCCGAATTTTGGTTGCCAAAACAACACTTTTGACGTATATAATACGTTTTTAAATGTCATGATGATCGGTTGAAGGGTTTAGAGAGCATACATACAGAGTTGCATTTATATACATATACATATATGTATGTAACTCGTTATATCCACTTGAATCACCCTGTAGGATTACTACTGTGTTTATTTTAGAAAAAAATGTTGGCATGTGACCGGAAATATAAACTCTGGAGCTGGCTCACCATTTAAAAATGTTGCTCACACTATTCTCAGAAAAATATAAAAGATAAATATTCTTGATCGTACATCACCAAATCCGTGTCACCCTGCACAAATCTTAGATGAGTTTACTGTTTTGCACTTGGTGACATCTTTTTGTTCGCCTTAATTAATTTCAATTGGAGGGCGTTGATGAGAAGAGAACTCAGTCTGCCAAGCACTTCTGTTACGACATCCGTTGCCTCCTTTAAGACATAACAACGCAATGACCTCCACTCAATTGACACGAATTAAGGCGAATGATGGCGATGGTATAGAAGAATAACGAATACATAATGTTCTAGATCAGATCTACATATATGTCATTGGAATTAACGTAATCGAATGAACCAGTAATGTGCATGAACAACAAAAACTTATTAGCACAATTCAGTTAGTTTAAACAATTATAGCAGCAACTACTTTGGAATAGAAGTGTGTTTGTATATTTGATCTACATTTCAGATTTCTGATTCAAAAGTATGAGACATAGGCTAGCGATTAGTCACAAATCAGTGGAAATATAAGAAGGTCTACATCAGAGGGAATTTGCTTTAGCGGCATTCCTAGATGTTGGAGACGCCTTCAATATTTTATAGGGTTGAGCTGTCGCACACGCTCTAGCAAACCTCAAAAAGGAGCAAAGTATCAGGTTGGCAACTAAGGAACTGCCGATTTCACACATAGATGTCTTTGGCCATATTTTTTTATGGCTTCTGTCAATGACATATTTTTTTCCTTTTGACATTTGTTAGCTGTCAGTCTTACTTTGCTTTAAAAGCAAATTGCGCGTATTTTTGTGAAAAGGTATTGGTTTGGCATCAGTTTTAATATGGACTGCAAAAGCATTTTCGTCATATTTTACTTTTTTATTTCCATAGAGGAAAGAACGCAGCGCAAGCTGCTAAAAAGTTAAGAAAAAAAGACAGTGCCGGAATTGGTTTGACAAATTTCGTTCCGGAGATTTTTCACTGAAAGTTGAACAACGATCAGGTCGACCAGATGAGCTTGATGATGATCATATTAAAGCCATAATCGAGTCGGATCGTCATGTAACTGTACCAGAGATAGCAAAAAAGTTAAATGTGTCATATACAGCGATTAAGAAACATTTAAAACGTATGAAACACGTTAAAAAGCTTGATATTTGGGTTTCACATGATTTGAAAGAAATTCATTTAACGAAGCGCATCAACGCTTGCGATTTGCATCTTAGACGCAATGAATTCGATCCTTTTTTGAAACGAAATGATATAATAAATTGCTAATGTTAAGATGCTTGACAGAAATTCCGCACTAGGTTATAGCTCCATAAGGAAATGAGGAACCACAGGCACTTCACAAAGGCAAGTGATACATATCTTCACTACTGTAGAAGCTGCTTGTTGATGACAGACTAAGCAGATTCATACTAATTACACCTGAGGGACACCAACATTATTCGTGATCAGCTAAATAATTAAAAGACCAGCAAAATACATATGCTAGCAAACCAACAGGAAAATAATTTACCAACAAAAAGTTCATTCTTCTATCAGCAAAAAGTAATTTTTTGATCTGCAGAAAATAAAATAAAACAAATCATCAGAAAAGTAAATGATTAGCAAAAATTAATTATTCGATCAGCAGAAAGAAAGTGACAATGCTTACAGAAAACGAATACAAAAAAGAAAGAAAAAGTTTTCCAACAAAATAGCTGCATAAGTTTGTTAAAATTTGTTCAGATTATTATTTACTTTTCTGCTAAAATTTTATTTTTGGTAGTCAAAAGATAATATGTTCTGCTGATCACATAATTTATTTTTTGCTGAAAAAAAAATATATAAATAAATGCTTTTCTGATGATCAAAAAATTAGCTTCTGTTGATAAACAATTATTTACTTCTTCTTCTTGCTTGGTTTTGAATATTCTGATGATCAAAGGGACTGTTAAATTGGTAACCAAATAATTTTATTTTGCTGGACAAAAATCACTTTAACCGAATTGATTTGACAAGTCTTAGTAAATGCTTAAATGATATGGACTTAACATCAATCTTAACAAGTCTCTTCGTCGGAAAAAAAATGACAAGCTCCAAACTACTCTGAAAAAAAATAGTAGTAGTAAGGGAACGACCAGTGTCGCCACTACAGAGGTTATATGCACTATTCCTGAGATAATACTAGATACGTTCATCTATCTTTCGCCGCTTGGTATACAAATTGAACGCATTACAGGATATGGATCAATATAACAATATTTAACGAATTGGCAATCCAATAAAAGGGATGATATCCTTTTCGTATTCGACTTTGATATGCCGTACGATATAAAATATCCTGAAAGAGAGGAATACAATTAAAAAACAAAGTGAAATTGCAATTTATACGGACTGTTCTAAAGCCACAGACGGAATAGCCTCTGATATTTTTTCTACAGAACCAAAGTTGTAAGGATCTTTAAAACCTCCGGATACATGCGAAGTGCTCTAATCAGAGTTGTACGAGTACATAATGCTGCAGAATTACTTTTGATGAAATCGGTATCCGATAAGGGTATCGTTGTTAATATTGACAGTCAGGCCGAACTCAAAATCAAATATGAGAATACGTTAGGTATCTGAATGCTGTAGAATATAGGAAAATAAACTCGTAGATGAATTGGCAATACCAGTACATGATGTAGGAGTAGCGACCAATTTTGGAGATGTGTATATAGGTTCAACCAAGAGACAAGTTTTTAGCATGGATCATAAAACTCTCAAATTGATGGTACTGCTACTTACAGGGTATCATTTTAAAAAATGGGTCTTTTCGGGTCTAGGATATGACACCTCAAGACGACACATAACGTATCAATCTCTCGAACTTTAAACCGAACAATTGAGGACATACTTCAAGCAAATACTAGACTTGATACGGGGAATCGAGGTGGAGAACGTACTTTGGAGAAATCGAGATGACTTCTGGAAGCAAGGTGAAAACGTCCGTTTCAATGTCACTTGAAATGTATATGGTACATACAAGTATATAGGGTTATTCATTTTGTGCTTTAGGATTTTTAATTTAAAATTAAATATCTTGGGCCAATTGATGTCGAAAAATCTCGAAATTAAACGGCCGGGGAACCTTTCGTGTAATAGACTCCTGTTAGAACCACATGTCGCTCACAACATTGTCTTCAATCTCATGCCAACAAATGTTGGTTAGCGCAGATAATTAAGCGTAATAGTGGCGCCCAAACGGTGTATGTTCTGCGCATTCTATGGCCATCCTATGGTAACATGCAATTTTAATGCGTTCAGCGGTGGTTAAACGATCTGTATTATAAAAAGGCAAGTCAAGAACTAACTACCTATCACTGTGGATGACAGATAGATTGAACACATGACATATGGCAGGGATGTAAAATTTAAACATCGAAATAAATAACCTTTTATATTCCATTAACTACAAGATATACTTCAAAGGTGTAGCAAAAAGCTAAAACAAAATTAAATATACTATACTTTATGTTACCTCTACTGATGTACTCAGGTACTGTGGCACTTCCTTTAGATTCATGTCAAAACATTTAATTTTCAGCAGTCTATCCATTTTCAGATATTTACACTTCCGCTCATCCTGACTGACGAATCCAAAAGCCATAATTTTAGCAAATATGATGATGTAGGATATCTGCAGTATTATTACACGTAGGTCCATTCTGTAAAAACAAAAAAAGCAAAACTATTAGGACCACTTAAATACACAATAGCAGTTAGTCATATACTACGAGTATGTCTCTGATTAAATTAAACTCTTCACTTAAACAGTCAATTGGTGGAACTGTTTTCTCACAAAACTACTGATTGAATTTCGCATGCAAATCTTGACCCAACGACACTAACTAATCTGAACTACAATTAAAGTGAACTCTTTACTCCGGTCAGGGGTGCTCTTGGTTTGAGAATAGTTTTTGCCTGATGCAATTCGTCTCCTTAATTATTGAAATTCTGTTGATTAAAACAAAAGACTAGTGAGATAGGCCTCCTTCCTTTCCAACCGAGAGTATAAACCACAATGATGCAGTATACGAAAAGAAAAAAATACATACTTAAATGTATATGTAAATATAATCCATCTTTGAAAGATTGTGTAGGTATTTTACAGATGCAGATTCTAATAGTACGTTCTCGTAGTTGACTTGTTTACAATAATATTGTTTTCCTTTCCTACCTACTCACTCATTTAGTGGAAGCATTTCGTGGAAATCTGATTCAAATTATGAGCGACCTGTACGATAATGCATCTTCGATTTGTATCTGCTGATTCCATGGTACTTACTGCAACAATAACAATAATTTATGACGATCGGCATATCCAGGATAAGCTATAATGAAAATTATTCTACCTGAATTGTTCAACACGGGTGCAGTGTTCGTATCTGTTTCCTCACTAAGACTTTTAAGATACTAATAATAAAAACAAATACTCGTAATGATGACTGGTTCAGAGACTCTACAACTCTCTAATGAACTCCCGAAATGAACGCGAATATGCTAAATACTTGATGTAGAAGCCTCTGCGGTTATACTAGGGTTTCAATTCCAATTGAGAAGAAAATCTCCAGCAGAATCATAGCCATGATACTATGACATAGACAACGAAGTAATAAGCCAACGCAATGGGTACTTCCAGAGTCGCTTCTTTGGTTTAAAATTCAATGTATCATGAGAAAATAAAGGTACGTACTTGTTCCATATGTCGTATTCTTTGGTAAATTATTCGATTTCAAATTAAAGCAATATCAATAGAGTTTTTTGTTTTTAAAATTGTTCTTAACTAAGGTCCCGGTGACTTAGGCGTTAGAATGAATATTCCAATTTTGCCTTGAATTGTGATCCCACAGATCCCAGATATAAAGTTTGAAGTAAATCCGTTCATACGTTTGGGTTGCAGTTCTAGGTACAGACAGACAAACAGACAGACAGACATAATTGCGGGACCCAATTTTTGAAGCTTCTCTATGATAGTAATAATAATATTAATAAAAACCTCAAGATGAAACTTTTTCACGAACGTGAGAATTTCACATCCCTGCTATATGGCATCTGTCAAATTCATCTGTCATCCATAGTGATAAGTATTTACTTCTTGCCTTGTCATTTTACAATATGTATCGTTTAACCATAGTTCAACGCATTAAAATTGTTGTCTGCTGAGCATAGAATCTGCAGAACATACGCCGATTGGGTGCTGGAAAATCAACAAATTGAGGCCGATACAGAAGTGACGTCTAATAGGCCAGTATCACTTATACCAATTATGGTAAAGGTTTTCGAAAAATTGCTCCTGAAAAGGCTAAACAAAATCATAGAAGGAAAGAATCTTATCCCGAATCATCAGTTCGGACTTAGAAATAAACATCCCACGATACTCATAGATCAAGTGCATCGAATTACGGATGCACTGGAAGAAATGAAAGTCTATTCGGCACTATTTTAAGATGTTGCTCAAGCTATTGACAAGGTGCAAAGGGATTTACCTAAACAGCATTACGAAGTACAGAAATTCTATATTTCAGATCGACTCTTTGGAACTAAAGAAAATTAAAGCAGGTGTTCCACAAGGTGGTACGAGGGTTGGTCTATAAGTCCCTAAAAATTAACATAAATTGTGTCGTCACCTTAAATTTAATTTTTTTTTTTTTGTCAAGAATCATCTTTCAAAAGAACGCATCCAAATTTCAGACAGATCTGTCAAATAGTTTTGTTGTGGCAGCCATTTTATATAGACGCCTACTAGCATTTTCGTTAAAATGGAAAAAAGTGAATTTCGAGTGCTCATTAAACACTATTTTTTGCGAAAAAAAACTATCACGCAAACCAAACAAAAGCTTGACAAATATTATGGGGACTCTTCACCATCGATTGGAACCATTCACTAATGGTTTACTCAATTTCGATGCGGTCGTTCAAGCACAAGTAACGCCGAACGTTCTGGTCGCCCAATTGAGGTCACCACACCAGAAATGGTCGACAAAATCCATGGTTTGATAATGGACGATCGGCGAGTGAAAGTGCGCGAGCTTGAAGAGGCCACAGGCTTATCACATGGCTCAGTGATTTCGATTTTACATAAATATTTGGACACGAAAAAGCTTTCCGCAAGATGGGTGCCGCGTTTGCTCACAATCGACAGAAACGCATTCGTTTGACAACTTCAAAGGTGTGTTTGGCGATTTTCCAGAAAAATTCGGCTGAATTTTTGCGCCGTTTCGTAACCGTGGATGAAACCTTGATTCACCACAACACACCAGAAACCAAGAAACAGTCAAAACAATGGACTTCTCCTGGTGAATCTAATCCGAAGAAGGCCAGGGCGGGTTTGTCAGCAAACAAGGTCATGGCGACAGTTTTTTGGGATGTGCGCGGTGTTATTCACATCGATTACCTTGAAAAGGGTAAAATGATCACAGGCGCATATTGCGCAGAGCTGCTGGATCGATTCCAAGCCGTTTTGAAGCAAAAACGGCCGCATTTGGCGAAGAAAAAAGTTTTTTTTCACCAGGCCAACGCACCGGCGCACAAGTCCGCAGTCACAATGGCAAAATTGCATGAGTTAGGCTACGAACTCCTCACTCATCCAGCATATTCCCCAGATTTAGCCCCCTGCGACTATTTCTTGTTTCCAAACATAAAGAAATGGCTCGGAGGTAAGAGATTTGGGTCGAATGAAGAGGCCATCGCTGAAACAAATGCTTATTTTAAGGGGCTCGAGAAATCGTATTATTTGGAGGGCATCAACAAATTGGAGAAACGTTGGATGAAGTGTATATAGCTGAAAGGAGACTATGTTGAAAAATAAAACGTTTTTATACCGAAAAGAATGTTCCTTATTTCATTTGTCACGGACTTATTGACCCACCCTCGTATCCTAGGACCAACCCTGAATCTGTTGTATACCAGGGATACACCAGTGGTGCCATGATGGCTACTTTTCAGATGACACTGCAATGTTAGTACCTTATAAATGTACTGTGAAGGCAATAAAGAAACATTGCCAATTACCTTGAAATGACTTTGGATGCGAAGTTAAAATGCAAAGAGCACATTAAAAAGAAAGGAGAAGACCTAAACTTGAAATATAGAAAAATGTACTGGTTACTATGAAGAAACTCAGATATGTCTACCCTGGACAATATCATACTATATAAGCAAGTATTGCAGTCTGTTTGGACGCACGGCATTCAATTGTGGGGCTGTACAAAGAAAACAAATATCAAAACTACATATACAGATATTCCAAAACAAAATCCTTCGTGGAATAATAAATGCCCCTTGGTGTATAAGAAATAGGGATTTGCACCGTGAGACATGGTTACAGAAGTGGTTAGAAAGCACACTGTGGCACACAATCAACGGCTGCAAAACTACCTCAACTCCGAGGTAGAAGCCGTCTCAAATGCAAAAGACTCGGAGATTGAGATGAACCAAGCCTCATAAGCTAATGGTCTAAAAGCTATGGGAAAGTACTAAAAACTTTAAACTTACCTTAACGCGATTTTAAATATAAGAAAGAAAAATCAATTGTCGATCTTTCATATATTGGTCCTGATTAAGGAGGTGTTTTTAGTGGCGTTAGAGTCCCACACTACTTGGTAACCGAGAACCACCAAGTGTCTTTCGAAATTTCCACCTTCGTTACAGCAAAAATAGAAAATTTGAATTTTTGTTTTGTTCGACCGAAAGAGGCTTTAAAAGCGAAATTCGGTTTCGAAATTCAATTTCGGTAGGACACTAAGTATAGCACACGGAAGAAGCCTGATAAGGAGAAGCGACAAACAAATTGGGTATTGCCTCCAAGAATACGTATACGAATCGAAAAATTGAACGAAACGATCACTTTTGTATCTTTTGTGCACAAAGGAAAACCCTAGGAGAGTTCTTCTTCGAATGCCTATTAATCAGGTCATAGGAAGCGATATGTCATCGACAAGACCTTAAACTTTATCAATTTCATAAAAATTGTTCAATAAACAATAAGTTTACTTAGTCACTCGCACAAAGATCACTTGTTAACTTTAATTTTGATTTTGTAGAAATAACGATTTGTATTTGCTCACTTTAATTTCGATAAACGTAATCAAATCACACATTCTAGGGAACAATGACGACCATAAAATATCTTTTATCAAAAAGGGCAGTAGAAGTAATCGCTAATCTGCGAACAATGAAACGGAAGTTAAGCTCGCGATAGGTTGCTAAATACGTCCCCACATACGACAGTTCCCAACAAAGAACAACAAAAGCAAAAATTTAAATTGCTTACAATTGAATACAATGTGCAATTTAATGCAATTGTCTGTCAGACACAAGCCAACGCTTATGGCGTACGAAAGATGAGCGGACTTTTTGCACATCTAATGACATTTGGATTTGGTGAGATTCTATGACAACAGCTAAGCTAATGTACGTTTCGCATTTCATTAAATTACAGAGCTGAGCTTGTTTATTTAACAAATCAACAACAAGCTTATTATGATATTTTTTTTGATGACAGTGTGTGATTGTCAGTAGTAATAGCAATTGCAGCTGTGGCTAGGTCAGTAGCCAGCTCCAAGGAAAAATTCTTCTTTTTTCCCCTCAGAAGGGAAAGGAACTTACTGTAAGGGTTTTTATGAGCTCTAGCTCTAGTGATGGAGAAAGACTTTCACAGTTCAACTCTGACTTTTTCCATCTGTCCATCCGTGAAAAGTGTTTGAGACCACAAATCACAAAGAGCTAGTTGAAGGTGTTTCAGGCAAAATCTGAAACTAAAAAAACTCAGTATCGCGGACACCCAGCCACATATGGCTTCTCAAACTTTTCGAGAAAGTTATTTATTTACTTATTCAAATGTTTAAGATACTGTTCAAGTCGAAGATAAATGCAGTTTCATCTTCTTCTAGATAAAATTGTCATAGGAAAAACTGTAAAAAGAAAAATTCCAGATGACACAGCACTAAATTGTTCGAAAGCCGGTATCGACTTCAGCAAAAATTGGTATCTCGGATTCTGAACGCCGGGGAAATATAATCGCATCGCTCGATTTAATAATTTAATTTTTTTTTCTTACTAAATACTTCGCTACGGAACTGAGAAAGATTCGAAAAGCTCCTACTACAAAAGTCAAGTGGTATAACCCGGTGAGTGGTATAATAAGATGAACGTTTTATAAACCAAACAAGTTCTTCAAAATATGAGCAATTGCGCAGACGGACTTAGTCCACAGGAAATGTGAAACAACTTACATGAGGTATGCACAGAAAAGGCAAGGTCTCTTCTCAAAATTTTAAAAGGTCGCCATAACATTGATAAAGAAACGTTGTGGTGATACAACGAAAACAAAAACAATGCGCGACAAGAAACACGCCTTCCGTGTATGAACAAAATACGATCGGTGCAACAAAGCAAAAAAGGCTAGCCTTGGTCTCGAATACGATGGATGTAGTAAACTCGCGAAGAAAGTACTGAACAAGTATCTTCACGATTTCACAATTGGTGTTTCTCCTCACCACTGGTCAAAAAGACCATCAAAAGCAAACAAATAATCAACCTAATAAAGGGTTATTAAGTTAGAGGTCGGGATTTCACATCCCTGCCATATAGCATCTGTCAAATTCATCTGTCATCCATTGTGACAGGTAGTTGGTCCCATTTCTCGTTCGGCGGCTACGTAAACAAACAAAATTGCAGAATTTAGGGTTCTGAGAATCAAAATGTGATGGTTGAGGCCATGTATCCACCAAGGGCGACTGCCATCGGATGTTTTTTTTTTTTTTTTAAACGACGAAGGTTATTGTTAAATAATTACCAAAATTTTTGGCCTGCGATTGAAGGCACAGATATTAGCAACATGTGGTTCCTAAAGACGTGGCTACGTGCCACACAACATCAAAAGCCTAAAGCAGAAAATAAATAACCCTTTATCTTCAAAATCTGGGCCCAAAGAAGAAAAAATGTGGAGAAGATTCGGTAGCCCAATTAGATTAAAGATACTTAAGGCCATTTATTTGCTGACCAAAGATAAGGTAATTTGCGACAGATGGGGCTGGAGTATTGTAAAAAAGTGCTTAACGATTTCGAAGATTCACACGAAGAATAATTTGTTGACTTTTTAACGAAAGAAGTGGGCGAGGTGGTCAAGAAAATGTGGCAGTTTAAGGCAGTAGAACCGGACTGTTATCCTTCATAATTTTAGGTAAAAATGGACCGAGTGTGAGAGTCTTACTAAATGAAGAGAGGTCAACCAATGGCAGATCAGTGGAGAAGTAGCTTCCATATTTCGTTGTACAAATTCAAAGGCGACTATAGCGAATACAATAACTAACACTCGACCGAACAATGAAATCGCCGAAAGAGTGTTAAATGCTCGGCCTTCGTCAAATAATTAGGCTGGACAACAACCAATGTTTATTTGTTGAAGGCGAATCGAGAGTCGACGGAAGCCAAAGTCTAAAAATCCTGATAGGGAAACACCAAGAAGTCTCAAAAAATCTGCGCTAGGTTTCCATCGATCTTGAAAAAGCATTTGATAGGGTTCCTAGGAATCTCCTATGGACAAAACACGTCCCAAAGCACATATCGGATTAATCCGAATCATGTACAAGAACCAAAGTAGCACAAAAATAGTGTCCTTAACTTTTCTTCTTTAAATTAAAAAAAATATCTGGGAAATGGCTCAAAAACAAAGCACTTTACTTGTTTTTTCGCCGACACACTAAGGTCTGCAGATATTCTTTTGGAAGGAATAGTTCTTTCTAAATTCTCAGATTTCAAAAATGTGAGTTCTACAAGGTGGCTGACATGAACTGTTACTAATTCAAATAGCTTTATTTTTTTAATTGTGAATATTTTTTATTGAATTCAAAGAAAACAATTTTGGAAATTTATTCAAATTCAAGGATTTAATGAATATTTTCGATATGGCCACCTTTGGCATGAACAATTTTCTTGAGACGGTCAATAGATTTATCGTACGCTGCGCGCTAGTGTGTCTGTGGAATGCGCTTCCCGGCAAAGCGCTAACTTGAGCGCGTCCGTTATTTGGTATTTTTTCGAACCAACATTGGGCTTCAAAATGCCCGAGACAGAATAGTCTAATGGATTCGCATCGGATGACTTCGATAGATATTGTGTCGAGGAAATGAAGTGCGGAACGTTTTTCCTTAGCCATTCTTGATTTGAATGTTTCAGCTCACGAACAATAGCTGGTTGTGATTTTCCAGCCAAAAAAAGGGCAATAACACTATCACGTTTGAATTCTATTGTCGATAGAACAAAAACTAAATACGCGATAGAAAAATAGCTTACACACGCTTCTCAACAATAAAATGAATTAACAACCGTCAAATGTTCAGCGCGCTCTCATTCGTAGTTTGGCAGACGCAGCGACGTGAAGTTGTTAACAGTTCATGTCAGCCACCCTGCACTGTAAGCCACAAAGCAAAGTATAACGACGACGTACATGTGGGAAATGGCGCCCAAGTTGAAAGGGAAACCTTGCACTACAGTTGTCCGACCCAATTTAATATACGGTTAGCAATCGTAGGAAGCATTCAACTGGTATCCGAGGAAGTGTTCATGTTAAAAAGCCTATCGTCGAAAAGCTTCAATCATGGTATCGTCACGTACAAAGGCAATCAAAGGAAAATCCGATAAGAAAGACATTAGCAATTGAACTGAATAATAAAAAAAAGAAAAAAAGGAAGAAAGAACTCTTGGATCGCAGAAATCACGAAAGAACAACAACGCTTTGGCCCCAGTTACGATACGATCCAGGACAAAGCGGCATACTAACGAATTCTCAGGTCCGTAACCCTGGAAGACTTGTCATGCATAATTTGTACCTACTCGTATATAATGAGGAGAGGTCTAAAAGAGGATAAGGTCATTTTTTGATTGACATTGAAACATGGCCACATGTAGATAGTACTCGTACTTTCTATAAAGCCAGCTAGTCACTTGGTAGTGCCATCTGAACTTAATTCTTTCAACATATTTTAATTCTGTCTAAATAAATTATTTTTCAACATTTCAGCAGATCTAGTACACAAAATTTTATTGACAACTGTCAGATTGTATATTATCAGGTCTCATGCCAATTATACTATTTATTTACCCATTTCTTAGTTTTTTCTTGTATTTTAGGCTTTATTGCAGCTTAAGATAGTCTTGTGTACTTATTTTTACAGCTATGTGCTTTTTAATCCCACATGTCAAACAATTTTAATGTTTTTATTGGGCCTGCAATAAAAAGTGTTTATTATGTGTATCCATATAGCAAGTATTCCTACAACTTTGTCACAAAGGTGAACATAGTATAGTCTTATACAGACTTTTCTAGTTTTCTTTAGGGTATTTCCCATTTGTTTTATATTGCATTTAGTGAGAAAATCACTTTTCTGTGAATGATCTGCGGTCTGGTACTTTGTTTTTTCTTGATGAGTTATGATGCACTTTTCTCCAATGAGTAATATGTGCGTCATAGGTTTGCAATAATATCCTGATAATATATTGTAGATGCATTGTACTCTGAGCATGACGACTGTTAAAATTTTACATTTACATACGTGTGATTAACTTACTCACGTAATGTTTGTCGCCCTTACGAGTATAAGGGGCTTACACTTGTAAATGACTAAGATGATATAAAAGGTCTTGTACTTCCAGATGACGTTTGTCGTTTCAATGATTGGATTAATATTATACACATGTATAAGGCGACGTACCATTCTTTTCATTTTTATTTCATCAAAAGTTGGAAAAAATTGCTCCAAATGTAAAAGCATGTATGAATATTAGCGCATGTAATGCATATCCGAAGGTGGTAACTAGGTAGGTACAATCGTATCAACAGACAGAAATCGACAAATCTGATCATGCCTCAGGGAAAGGATAACTAGGTACATATGTACATATAGCGGGTAAGTCATCTGCTGGTTTCTTTTGCGCTAAGTTCAATAATTGTATAATCAGCCGTCTTAATGATGTTGTTTGGCCTCCGCGGAGCTGCGATTTGACGCAGTTGGACTTATTTTTGTAGGGTGCCGTTAAAGATCAATGTTATGCTGACAATCTAGAAACTATTCAGGCACTGAAGCTCAATATTGATTGAGCTCTCTGTGAAATAGAGCCCCGAACCATCGAAAACATACTGCAAAATTGTATTGACAGGATGGACTACGGCCAATCCAGCCGGCGCAGTCTTTTAAATGAAAATATTTTCCATAAAGAATCAAAAAGTGTACTCTCTTCAATAAAGAAAAAAAACTTTGCAAATATTAAATTGATTTGAAGTCGTGGACCCAGTTGATTAACACATTAGTCTTGGGTGACTTTAACCTTCCCTACCTGCAGTGGGCTAAGTCGGAAGATGAGTCCCATTCTGTCCTTAATATCACCTCTGCCACGGAAATTGATTTAACCGATAATTTCCCTGACTTTGAGCCTTTTCAAGCAAGTGGTATCAAAAATAACTTGGGTACACAACTTGGCCTCATATTCTCGTTCGATGCCTGTAATTCTGTCGTCTCTTTAAGCAGTCATCTTCTTTCCAAATTGGACCGTTATCATTCCCCTCTATTTCTAATCTTTTCGTACAAAAATGCACGCATAACCCCAGTCTCTGAGCTCTCCTTCAGCTTTAATTTTAATAAAGCTGACTTTAACAATTTTCTTGGTAACGTAGATCTCAACTTTACTCATATTTCCGCTGATAAAGCTCTTACAATTTTCTATGCTGAAATATTCAGCTGTTTCATCCAATCAGTTCCATATTTGCCCCAGAGAAACTGGTCATCATCTCCACCCTGGTACAACAAAGAATTACGCTCACTTATTAACAGTAGAAACAAATTATGGCAATTGTACCTTAAATATAAATCTGACTCCATTTTTCTGAACTCTGCGAAACCCTTTACTATGAATACACCTAGATTAAATGCAATTCAATATGATCTCCGACGCCAAAAGAATTTACAAATTTAATAACGTCTAAAGAAAGTCTGATGGATATTTATCTACTCTTAAATTATCGGATACGTCCTCCTCAAACTCTAAAATAATGGCAAACTTATCCACCCACTTCTTTAGCCAATAACTGATCACGCTCTTGAAGTCGGTCTTGATTATTTCTGCTACATGAACAACCCTAGTCGCTATGGATATAAGTTCGTTAGCAGTTCTTAAGAAGATTAGCAAACTCAAGGACGATTACTCCCCCAGTACTGATAGCTTGCCCGCTATTGTTTTGATTCAGACCCTCACTGCCCTGTTTCAATTATCAATCCCGCAGGGAGTTTTTCTTAAATTTTGCAAGGATTCGTACACTATTTATATCCACAAAAAAATGGTGTAAGAGTATCTAGCAATCGGGCAATTGCTAAACTTTCATGCGTTCCCAAGCTCTTTGAAAGCAACGTGTACCAAGCAATATTCTTTCAGCAGCAAGGATTCTTTAAAAGAAGATCGAACTTAACTGAATTTGTGTCAAATACACTTTGCGCATAGGAGGATAGCAATGAAGTTGAAGTTGTTGCTAAAGACTTTAGTAAGGCTTTTGACAAAATTTCTCACCAAATTATTCTTTTTAACCTAAAAGCTTTAGATTTTCAACCGAGGTTTATTTCGTGGATCAAATCGTATCTGGATGAGCGCCAACACAAAGTTCGTTTTAGATTTTAGTATAGCAACTTTGGGGGTCCCTCAAGGTAGCCATCTTGGACCATTGATCTTTATCCTAGCTATAAATAATGCCGAATGTATCATCAGGGACTCTGACCTGTCCGTCTATGCTGATGACATGGAAATCATTAAACACATATCATCTACTCAAACAAATTTCTTAGAACTGATTGTTGACAAATGTCACTCTACTTATTCCCGTAAACACCTTACACCACCTCACCTCCTAGGGTCTACTTCATTTGTGTTGAGCTGAGTATACCAGCTTAATATCTTTTTCTTTTTCTCGTCGACCAGAAATGACTAAGGTGTTTCTAAAGTAAAAAATAGACTCAAAGATATATGAGACGTAAAGGTACAATGTGTTTCACAGAAACCGCTGGCAAGTTGGACAAAATGTGAAACTGGAATCTTAAACACGCTATAACTGAAAAATTGCATGTGCTGGCAAAATTTTGTTTACAAACAACTCACGTCTAGTGAACAAGATGACGACTGCAATTATTTCAGACAATTACTGGAAGAATGCATCGAACTATCCCCAACAATAGACATAATAGAACAATTAGAAAGTGAAGTACACGACTTACACCTTAGAAGCTTGGGCTGCAACTCCTGAATTAAACAGTGATGCAAAGAGAAATGTACGAGTATATCTCAAAGAAATATGCGACCTAATATCTAAAAAGAAAAAAGCTCGTAAACGCTGGCAACTATCGAGAGCGCCAAGCGATAAAACAACATTTGATAATTTAACAAATAAGCTCAGAAAGAGACTAGAAAATTGAAAAATGCGTCAGTGGAAAGATACCTTACCAATCTGACAAACGATGCTAGTACAGAATACTCGCTCTGGAAGGCTACAAAGAAAATGAAAAGAACAACGGCATACATTTCGACAAAAAATAGATTGATTTGCTGAATATCTCAAAAACATCTTTCAGCCATACAACGGTAATGATTACTTTCAACAAACAGAAGAAATGTGCGAAGACGATAGATTAATACCACCAGTAACCTCTAAGGAAATAGAAAAAGAAATAAGAGAAAATATCAACCGTCAGAGACCCTTTATATGTTAGCAAAAAGTTTGTTGACCTGTGATTCTTAGAACCCTTTTGCGATTTGGAAAATCTTTATGTGACGGGTGATCCCATAAATAATGCCTATTCTCGATACCATCGAATATTCTCAGAAAGAATCCTAAATAAAATTGTTTGTGGGGCCCTTATGGTAAGAGTCAGTTGCCCGCCTATCCGCCTCATGACTTTTGAACAGTAAAACGAAGAAGATTGAAAAATTTAACTCGTGTATTACCCACAAACAGTTTGAAAAAGTGAAAAAAAAAAAATTTCTGGAAGTTAGAGCAAAAGTAGAAAGAAAATTTTTTTTTTTGTTAAATTCAATATGGATATCAAATAAAAGGTGACGATACTCTGGTTCCAAAAATGTATAGTTTTGTTATTTTTAATTGATCAGGTTGCAAGAAAAATCAAAGAAACAAAAAATCTTTTAGGTCGCAGTTGGTGCAGTAATAATAGGCTTACGAACTGCTCTTGTTCTGTATTACGTACATGTTCGGATGAAAACAAAATATGAATTTATAGAAAGTGTATAGAATATTTGTGAAAGATGCAATCAATAATCTTCTTCCATTTTCTACAATTTCAATACTCGTTCTTAAAATTATTTTAAATGACGAAACTATTACTTCAGGTTCATTCCTGAACAACAATACTGGCAAAATGTTTACGGAGATTCAAAGTAGAATGACGATTTGTGAATGAATTATCCAGTCCTTAATCCATGAATTGTTTATAAAAGACGAATGTCTCGTAGTACACACAAACCTAATTGCCGGTGACACTGGAATCGCAACGAAACGATCCCATTTGAAATGCACATCTGATCTTAATAAGAATTTAAAACCGATCGTGTTACAAGCGTAATCGCTAATTATCGCAATATCACGTATTTTAATCTAAAAACAAATTACTCGTCCATACTTACCAAACACATTAAGATTGAGACGTGCTTTTCTATTAATTATCGTAAGAGGTGTGCCTAGACCCGTTCAACTTTCTCGGGTTACATCAGTCTACTTATATTCCACTTTGAAATATAGTAGCTTTTGTACGTACACTAGTCGACGTTATTGATGTGAGACGGATTGTTATAACTAAAGCACAAGATAATTAAACTATCACAAAGTTGTACTGGTATCACAAATTGGTTCTACTACGACATCCATGAATGCACTTCTCTTTGGATAATTTCTAAATACACAATATTAGGTCTGATAAGAATGAAAACTTAAGACTAACAAAGATTCCGGTAGACTGCAGATACAAGTTCCATTTACGAGTACACTGAGATTTTGTGATGATAAGACTTGTCAGAGATAAGATTCTGATTACTCAGCTAAAGAATAACATCAACAAACACTCTGGGTAAAATTTATCATTCCTTGAGAATGCATAGAGAAAAAAACAAACACATTTTATAACAAAGATTGTAAAACAATAGATTTTATCAAAGCACTTCAAAGAACCATAACCAATTGCCGTCATATACATGTCATTGGTAGAGATACGGATACTATAGCTACGGGTCTTCTAATAAAAAGCAAAATGGCTTAACAAACAATTTTTTTGTATTAAAATTAAATCAAGCGTCACGCCCTCAAATCGTGTACTCCGGACGACATCGCTTTGAACTTGACTTAGTTATTGTTACCCCAATTAAGTGTAAACTGCCGAGTTCTATTGACCAATTGTGCTGATTCTTTAAATCACAACCTCCATACAGTTGGCCATGGTTCATTGGGTTTGTGGCTCGCTACGCATTATCTCACATTGTAATCAACTGTCCACACAGGGAAGTGCAAGCTTTGACATCGGTTTCGTCTAATGTGCAATTTCCTGATCGCTGTCATTAATCAGTTGAACTTGACTGAGTTTGTAAATTTAAAAACTTGAAGCTGCATCTGCAACAATTGTAATGCAGATTTAATTCTAACCGGGGATACGGTCGATTGAGTTGAAATTGTCGAACAGAGTTGCGGAATAGATTGGTGTGACTTTGGTAATCGATTGTGGTGACTTACTCGGGGTAGATTTAGTCTTATGATACAGGTATAAACAGCTTGAGCTAATGTTCACTACAATTTAAATGTTATGCAGAGCTGTCACATGAAATGTCAAGAGGGTGGTAGATTTAATAGAAATAATTATTGTGAGGTAGATCTGACATTAGCTTGTGTCGATTTTAAAACTGATATGCAAACTGTAAAAACTTAAAATGTATTGTAGCATACAGTTTTCTAGTCAGCTTTTTTTCAAAAACGGCCTGACATACACATACACCTTAGACTTTGACAACTTAATTTCTTTTAAGGAAGGTCTACCGTGTAATGTTCGTGTTACATTTACATGGATACAAAATGCATCAAAAAGGAAGACGATTTGTGGGTAGAATGTTGGTTTATGACTGTGTGGATTCGAGCACGGCTGGGGAACTGCAACCAACAGCCAGCAGGCATAAAAGAGATAACAATAAAATCTTAGTTTCTTCAGCCACTACACACAAAAAAGGGTTTCTGCTTGGTAGCGAAATGAACCGAAAATTGAGTCTGCATGGTCTGGGATTTAGAAATTTCCATACCTGAAAGTTACAATCCGTCCGAGACGAATCGTATGACACCATACCCACCATCCTCTAACCCAAACCAAATAATATTATTGTGAAATATTTAAATTAAATCTTATCTTTCTAGTCAGAGGATATTTCAGCAATTTTTGAGAGATTAAAAAAAAACCCTGTCTTCACAACACTTTCTTAGAGGAACGTGGGCATGGCTATCACCATTTGTAACCGAAGTTCACGAATTCTGATTAGATATTCACAATAACACATAATCATCACTATAAATAGCTTTGAAAAATCAAAATATGGTTTCTGAAAAAAAAAGCCCCCAAAAAATAGGCGTGGCAAAGTGTAATGTGTGGATGATATGTAGAGAAAGTCAACGCATACATATTTTATGAAGACGACATTTTTCACTTTTTAGCACAAATATTGAAAAAAATACAAAAAAAAGGAAAAAAAAAGTGGGCGTGTCCGTGGGCGGATTTCAAAAACATTTAAACTTGTACTGCTTCGGATTTCTAACTCAAAATTTAAGGCCCACAAAGTGGTGACATACAGACAGACGGATGGACATGGCTAGATCGACAAATATGTATGTATATTTGTAGGGTCTACTGTTATCATTTCTTTATGTTAGAAACTATGATTCAAAATTATTATTCCCTATGGGACATGGTATAAAAAGGGTCTGATAAAGTAACAAAAGAGTAGAATGAAAAACATGGTCAAATTATTGCCGTGGCAACCGCGGCAGATTGGAAGATTTCGAAGGATTTCCAAAAATCTACCAAAATTGTGGTGAAGTTATAACACTGATTATGATAGCAGTTCATTAGCTTTATGCTTCGCATATTTATCCTAGCTTTTCGTGCTTAATCTGGACGTAGTCTTACAGATACAAGAAATTCTATATCCCCTCGCAATGCAATCTTGAACGTCCACAGTCATACATTGCTCATATTTTTTTTTTTTTTTTTTATAATTTGCACGTGTGAAAGGGGTTATGAATACCCTTATACTAACTTTTAGGACACGGGCGTTTTTGAGGAAAGGGGAAGAGACAGAGAGAAAATGCAACTTGATCGTGATGATGACATCAGGAGGACGGAAAAAAAATACTGTGAATCATAAGCAACGACAATAATAGCGAAATTAAAACAAAATACTCCCCAGTTATCTGGACAGCCACCCTTGGAGTTTACAGAAACTTAATACCACCTAAGTTTCAAACCCACTACACCAATCTTTCTTTCTCTCTGTCTCTTCCTCTTTCCACAAAAACGCACGTGTTCTAAAAAATTAGTATAAGGGTATTCATATCCCCTTTAACACTTGCAAATTATAAAAAAAAAAAAAAAAAAAAAAGACAAATTGGTGTAGTTGGTTTGAAACTCAGCTGGTATGAAGTTTCAGTGAACTCTAAGGGTGGCTGTCCAGATAACTGGGGAGCTTGTTTTGTTTTTGTTTTTGTCGTTGCTCATGATTCACAGTATTTTTTTCCGTCCTCCTGATGTCATCATCACGATCAAGTTGCATTTTAGCCATATGACCGCCCTACTGCCAGTGTTATGCCTTCACAGTAGAGTTGACTTAGCTTTCGCAAGTGATCGACTTTTTTATTTATTTCATGTGGAATAAATAGATGATTCTTGACATCAGGATTCGAACCGTGAATCAACAGCGTGACAAGCGATGATGTTACCACTACACCACGGCCACCCTCAAATACAGGAGATGCACTGAATAGGGTTATAGCCGCTATAAAAGACTACATTTTTTTGTTATGCCGATTCGTCACTTAAATTTTAAAACATTATAACATGTGCACTACAGAGAGCATTAAGACCCGCAGAGCTCAAGGACTTCAATACCGAAATTCGTAGCAGCAATATCTTTAGGGGATCTTTCAGAAATAACAAACAAGCTACCAACCAGAATTATATAATAAGTAACAAAATTACTCCTCACAGTTGAATCCTCATAGCCACTGATTGATAGAAACATCAAACAAATCAACCACACGTCCTAATTGGCTCTGCGTACATTTTAGGGCAGATGTTTCTTGGCCGGATTCGCAGCTCAAGTGCCAAACGAAAGGAAGCTGCAGGCTCATATCACAGCTGACGTCATCTAAAACTTGATAAAAAATTATTCAATTATGCTACTGTATACTGCAAAAAAAAGGGGAGCAATTGGAAACAATTCCTCCGAACTATTCCAAACGTGCACCGACAAATGCGATGTCATATTAGTGTCTCATGCTACAGGATCATAAATGTCACCCTCTAAGTAATTTGCCCAAGACAGACGCTGGGAAACCTGCACTAATTCGCTTCGGTTCAAACTTACTAAACGAATCAGTCAATCAATCAGAGTCAGTATGTTGATGTAATTAAAACAGCTAAGAACCGACTGTAACATTGGCTAAGACTATCGACCTTTAGACCCATTTTTTCGCCGATTCTAGCGCGCGTTTAGAGGCATGAAACCCACGTCATCCACGAAGCTTGGCCTATCGAAGTGAAAGCAATGTACGCGAAAGGATGCTATGTCTCAGGCAGAGATCAGAAAACAGCAAGTGGAGGTAGACATAGATCTAGTTAAGAGGCAGAAGATCCGGAAGGCCGAATACCAGGTGGAAGAGTTCACTGGAGAATTATCAGAGTTGAAAGGATCCAATAAAAAATCGTTTGAAGACATCGCCATTGATGCAGCCTTTTTCATAGAAGCCCTATCCTTGACAGACGAAGAAACATGCGTCTTCGTTGGTGTGATACTTAACGAAAATGTAGGCAAGGTACATTGATTTTCACTTGCAAGTATTGGTTGCCTAAAAATGATCGGTCTCGAGATTTGGATCAAACTTGACATCACTAAATAAAGGGTTGCCCATCTGTTGGTTTCAATTTTATTGGTATAAAAAAAATCCATTTAATATTTTTCAAAGTATTTTGTTTTACTAAAGAGAGTACACTTTTCGATTATTTATGGAAAATAATTTCATTTAAATGGCTGCCGCGGCTAGCTTGGCAGTTGCCCAAAGAAACATCACCAAAATGGCTGATTGCACGAGTATTGAACTAGAGCAAGTAGTTAGTGCGCAAAAGATCGATTGTTGCACGTAGCGCCGTCACCTTGTTGGAACCAGAGATCGTAAAAATTATTTCTTCAGTTTATGGTAAAAAAAAAAATCCGATATTATGCATCTGTACCGCTCTCCGTTTACCCTAAAGTTCTTGTAATCTTCATCTTCGAAGAAAAATGGCCAATAATGCCGCCATTCCACAAACCACACCAGGTGCACACTTTCAGCAATAATATTATCGTCTGAGCGCACAGGTCGTATAACTTGTGTTATCAATTAGCATGCCAATCTCACGAACTTTCTTCAACAACTTGCGTACAGCAGGCACGGTTGGTGCACTATTTCGACCGAAATTTCTTCTCAAAATTCGCACTATTTCGGTAACACATCCCTCACTTTGGAAATAAGTTTTCAATATTTCCCAACATGGTTCAAGCGTAAATCGATTCATTTCGTATGATACTGTGTTTTTGTAAATTTTTTGAGCGCAAAAGAACTGTCAGTGATAAAATAATTTGTAATTTAAAAGAAACTAGCTGATGACCCACCCGTTATAAAAGGGAATCTCAAAAAAGTGTGTCTTTCAATTCTGCCGCCTGTCCATCTGTCTGTGAGCTCATATTGCTGACAGCAGAGTAAACGGATGAACCTCTTATATCCCCGGAATACCACGGTACCTAACAGAGGGTGAGGTTGTACATATTGTCCAACTATCGTTGGCGATGAAATGTGTCCTGACACTCGACGAATATACAACTCAAAATGAATATCGTCCTCGGAATATTTCTAGGTCCTTAACCATTTTGCTGCTCTGGCAAAAGAACGGTGAGGGACATGATGGAAAAATGGACCAATAATGAATACCCAAATATGGAGAATTGCAGACGAGCCAAAGTGGCTATAAAATGTCCATAGGTTTTACTAAGATGGAAGTTCTAAGCACCCAGCGAGGGCTACTCAAATGTATAGTATAGTATAGATATCCACAAGTCATGATAACATTAGCTAAACCTGCAGGTTAAGCTTGGAGAATATAAAGATGGCAGCACTGTTTGGAAACCGAGAAGATTAGCTACATATTCTTCAAGCAACTGCTAGCGCTGACAAAAGGAATTGATTTCGGGGAGGAATTCCAGAGTAATCAAGAGAGATACTCTCTGGCTAAGATGATTCATGAAAGGGAGACGAAAAGACATCCAAAAAGGTTGTCTGTTTCGATATCCCCTTGAACAAATGCATACCTATGTACATACAAGAGTATGCGAATACAGGGTTAATGCTGAGGCACGCCGAGTCGTATAAACTGTTCTAATTCGTTGGTAAGCAAGTGTCAAGATGTCAATTTGCTATTCTTGCTCTTTCAAATCCCCTCGTGATACGTGTTACTCACCTCAGTTCACGAAAAACCCCAAACAGCTGTCACTAACAAAATGGCAAAACCTTCAGATTCTAATCTACAATATACATACGTATATCAAAGTGGGATAATTTCCTGGTTTACGTCAACTGAAAGAACTTAAAGGATTTCACACTTTCGACACTTTTCAAAGTCACTCAGGTTGAAATCTTATACGGCTTATGCGAATCAATTTACTGCCTCTAAACCTTTTACTCAACGTGTTGTTGTCACTATCACTGACACTAAGTTAAGTTATAAATTTGTCTTACTTGCTTAGCACTGATTAGAACAACACTGTTGTGACTTGATTATACACTACGCCACCAGATTGATAAATTTTTCAGTCACAAAATCCATTAAAAAAAAAGACAACTAAATCATTTCGATGCACAGGTGATGATACAGCTGCAGTTACTTTTGTCAAAGCTATACCGGCATGCGATTCGCTAATTGTTTTATGTGAGTTTTGTGATTACATGTCATTTGGACTTGTGTAAAATAATAAATGACAGTTTGATAAACCAACTCTAATGTCTAACAATGAGCGATGAGAAATTCAATTTGAGATTTTTTACATCTGCTTTAAACAAAACACCTTTCATTGCTAATTATTTCCGGAATTAAGGGCCTGAGTTATGCAATTTTGCACACCATTTGTGGTTAAAATGTGTATCTACAATTCAAAATGCATGGTGTAGGTTGAGTTAGTAATAGAGATCGTAAGGCTTTGTCATAAGGAGTAAACATACCATTGCTTCAAACTAGCTTCTCGTAGCAATTTATGCTGTGCGACACACGAATTGTAGGGTAAGGACCTACAGTCTTATGCCGTTTTCGAAGTGCAATTTTTTTTTTTCGATTGAAAGGTGGGTGTGTTTTCTGGGACTCGAACCTTAAATATTCCACTCAGTGATCACGCACTTAACCACCAAGTCACGGCGTCCACTGCTTCAACCTGCAATGATAGAATATACTCCTATATACAGCCAAGATCTCTGAGATTCGGAGATTTTATCCAAGCAATAATCAATCGCACCAAGATTTTGAGAAGAAGATACTATAAATTTACAGGTCTTATATCTTTAAGCAGATAGGAGAGGTTTGATCAGATTTAAGCACATTAACCTTTATTCACGGCTTGAAAATTTGAACTCAATCGGCGATTAATAAACAATCCGTTCCTGGTGACTTGCATGATTTAAGCTACGTATGTATGCGCACAGAGAAGTTTGATCTTTGTAATCAGACTGTTTAACTTGGTTGAAGATAATTTTGTTGCGTTTTACTATAGCCAGGAAAGTTGTTTCAAAGCTGCCTTTATATAAAGGTGGCCAAGTGCGAACTTATAGGACAAAATCTTTGGACTTCTAGCAACCGCTACAATAAGATTCACTGCCTCGTAGTTGGGGCAACAACAGTGTAGAACGACTTTTTTGGACTCTGTGCTTTCAATAGTCCCTCAGACAGCTTGTGGCTGGGGATATAAAAAACTGTATAAAGTGAGCAACGCGGGTAGTAAACCTCATTACTAAATCCTTAATTCGAGGTGGAACAGCAAAGGCTGCGAAGATGCATGGCTACTCGTAAGTGGACGCCGGATACCTGCTGACCTTCAGTTTCAGCTGAACGCCTTCTCATGGAATACCAGGCTCTTCATCCCGGAGACTCGTGGTCCAAAATCAATACATATATACAGATAAAATTATGTCAATTTTCCGGCTCGATTTTCAAATTGGGATGATTATTTAATGTCTGCTCAGACAGTGACACTTTGGGGTGGACTTTGGCCAGATCAAAACTTAAAGTAAATTGAACCTGAAGTTGGTAGAGAAGGCTTTATTTTCAAAATTCGAGGTTTGTTCCCTCAATGCATTGAATTGTCAAATGAAAAGATTCTGGCAATTATCAATGCACAGAATGCTGACATAAACCCTAAAACAGCTTTGGAAGGTTGTCCAAAGGGAGAAGAAAAGTACATTCATCTGCCTTGTGATGACTACCGACACTGTATGAATAGGCTTTTAGCACAAAAAAGGGTAAATCGCCTACCGGTTTGGCCAGATCATGCTAAGGTTTCAGAATTTAGTCACGATCAATCTACTACAGACGTCAGGTCAATTCATCGGGAACTATAATATATCCGACAATCCAGGTGGTGACCATGCTACTCCTTTGACCAACAATGACAATGGTCAACTGCCAGTCTCAGAGATACTAGTCAGCCATAACAGCTAGTAGGAGATAGGTCATGAGAACGTCCACTTTAGGCAGAGGAGGTTAGCAAGACCCTGCCGACCGGAATCAAGTCCGATGAACTCAAACCTTCGAGCAGAAGTGTCTGAGAGCATGTTGGTCAGAGGGTTGTAATTAGGCCCAAAGAGTCGGCGAAGGATAGGTCTTTGAACCGTCCTCGCCTGTCTACTTGCCGAACGGATAATGACCTTAAAATAGCCCAAATTCTCCGACAAGATAGCTGTTCAAAGAAAGATCAATATACCCCATTAGGGTGCTACTCACTGTGGTGGATTTTAGAAAATCTTCTATTAAGGACATGCTCGCCTTTATTAAGGAGGTGGTATATATAAGATGAAGACCATCTCAAAATTCCGTGAAAATTAGGCATTATTAACAAAAACGGCAAACTATATTCATTTTCATTCATTAAAGTTCACTATGTAGATAGATCACTTAAGACTGTGTTTTAAAATTGATTAGCCTAATGATGGAGAGAGAAGAAAGGTATAGAGGTGCGGTAGCCTTGCGTGTTGTCAAGTTTGTGGATTCAGTCGCTCCTAACCTGAAGAAACAGAAACGCTGCGGAGAGGATTATGGTTTAATGTTTAATTTATTGCGACATCTGCTCGCCCTATCGATATTAAACCCAGTTAGAAATGGTTTTTTTTAGGAAATCGTAAAGGCATACTGCAAAGTCTTTCACACATACCCAATATCCGCTGCTTGTTCGGGACTGTTTATGTGTAAACACAAACTTATTCACAGCTAACCGTTATATCTAAAGACCACCATTCAAAACCGGGGACCAGTCCGGTAGCCAGCAGCTCGGTTTTCATAGAATTCGTCAATTTTCACGACCCGGAGGTCATTTGGCAAGCTCTTAAAATATAAAATTCAGTTGTCTATTCCGGAGGACTCTAATCTACGAGCACCACCAAGGTGGTAGGCTTGCGCCTAGATGTGGTGGTAGAATCCGCTAAGACTATGTCTTACTGTGGATTTCATTCTGCACAATAGGGCGATTCTAAAGACAGTAGGGTCAAAAATGAATATAGACGGCAAGAAATTGAACAGAATTGGATCACACGATCTTGGTGGCCAAATTAAACGGCCGGGAACTTTCCGTGCAATAGAGCCAAATTGACTGTGTTGTGTGGCTCATAGGTCGGCCCTGTTGGAACCATATATCGCTCATATCAATGAGCGATGGTTAAACTACCTGTCACTATGGATGACAGATGGCAGGGATGTGAAATCCCAACCTCGAAATGAATAGCCCCCTACTACACAGATTTCACAAAAATTAAAAGTGATGTACACAAAATGTTTACGAGTACTTCGCTTAAACATACATATGTTTATCTATGGATCTCCCTTTTCATTACCTTTGGGGATATTTCTCTGACCCTAGTATAAGCAAATCTGCCTCCTTCTTCACTTCCTGCGTCAAACTTCACGGTCATCGTTTTTGGTTCAATATACATTTTTTAATTTCTATGAAACTATAAAATGAGCTCCCATGTGTATTTTCTTTATTTATAGACAGCGTTAATTTAATTTTGCAATTTAGTCAGTTCTATTATAAATGTCGCAATAAATTTCAAACTCATATTTTGTTTTTTATTAATAATAAAATTATAAATTACTATAAACCTAACCGAACATCTCTAATTGAGATAACATACCAAAGATGTGTTTTTAGTGTATTTTATTAGTCATAAAGAAAAAAAAACACATAGCACACGGAAAAGTGTTTGTGTGGAAAACATCTATGGAAATTGTGACATAAAGCATATTCTCTGAGCCTTTAATCTTATTAGGGGGTAACAAAGAACTTGTTCTAATTCTTCAGAAAAAAAAAAACACTTTTTTCAGTCTCTCTACATGGCCAAGAGAGTGTATGAGTTCATGTGTCAACAAATTTGAAAATACTTATTATAGGTGGGTGAACTTCAAAGCGAAGATGAAAGGAGAAAGCGAACATAAAGTAATTATTTTTTAAGAAAGGGATATAAGCACATTGGTTCTCATTTGACCGACATATTATCAGTAACTTGTTTAAATTGTCACCAAGATTGATGATAATGCGCGTAAAGGTTGAGTTAAATGAAAAAAGCATAATCTGTGCTCAAGACTTCAGGGTAATAGTTTTTAGTAGTCACCAAATATTGTCTGCAAAGGTATATTCATTTCTAGGTTGGGATTTCACATCCCTGGCATCTGTCAAATCCATCTGTCATCCATTGTGACAAGTAGTTTATGCTTGCCTGCCATTTTGATTCGTTTAACCACCGATCAACGCTTTAAAATGAATGCATTTTACTACAAAAATAAAAGTTCTGTAATACCTGTGTATCGCGATTTAAGGACAGATTATGGTCGACATAATCGCCCAAATGAGCAAACAGTTAGAAACACAATTACCAAATTCGAATAAATCTGTGGTGTTTGTAATGTCGTAAGGCCTGTGCATCATCGTAATGCTCTTTTAACTGAAAACATAACCGCTGTGAGTGCCTCAGTGGCCGGCAGTTAAGCATTTCCTACAGCTACGTTGGCATATTTTGCACTTGAATTTCCATCTTCATCCCTGTAAGGGCCAGCTTATACAACAACTAAAGCCGATTTTGTGCTGGAAAATCAACAAGTTGATGACGGTTTTTCGAACAAAATCTTCACCGATGAGGCCCATTCCTCGCTCGGCGGCTACGTAAACAAACAAAATTACAGAATTGTCCTGAGAATCGTTGAGAGGTCATTGTATGCACAACGCGTAACAGTTTGGTGCGCGTTGTGGAACGGCGGCCGGCGTAATCGGGCCACTTTTTTTTAAATCGGCGTATTTTCTGTGCATTCTATGATCAGCCAGTTTTAGTTGCTGTGTAAGCATATTATAAAATGGCAAGGTAAGAACTAACTAATCAAATCAAAACTAGTCTATCGTACACGGATAGCGCAATTAGTAGAGATTTGGGGCTAAAACCAAGTCTATCGCAGGTTCTGTCCCTGCCGGTGTTGTTTGTATTCATCTTTGTGCAATTCTTCAACAAATATTTCTTTCTATCATACGAGTACGTACCTTATTGACAAAAGATATCAGAGTTGAATACAAAAAAAGAAAATACCTTCATAGTCAATTTTAAGATAAAATATGCAAATTTAAGACTTCTCTGTCCTAGGTCCCAATTTGAATCAATTTGCTTAATTATTCATTTGAAAATCCAATTGATTGATTCATACTTGCTCAGTAATCTTTATCAAGTAATTGATGTTAAGTTCATTTGATTGATATAAATCGATTTTATTTCATTTTGATAAGACAACTTAAAGAGGTCAAGCATTTAAGAATTAAGAGTTATCACACCATGAAGTAATCCCTTTAATCTGAATTTCACAATTATCGGAATCATATATCAAACAATCTATTGGCTTAACGGTTTCATATGTTCATAGAATGAAATCGTTTACAACAAATCTTTGTTTTCACGCTACCCTGAATATTTAAAAATAATGATTCTTTGTCATAAAAGCGACAGAAGATCAATTCTACTAGTGAAAGTGTATTTCGTTAGCATAACACGTCGACTTAGAGACGTTAATGTTACTTACTCGTACTTACTTATATACTTTCACCCCTCAATGGGCGTCAACAACGCCTGCGCGCCATCGTGTTCAGAGTTTGTTCAGAGTTCTGCAACGCGTTTCAACTGCCTCCAACTCATTCACAAAAAGCTTTATTTCTTTTCAATTTTTCTGCGCCACGTTTGCCTAGGGCGTCCCGCAGTTTTGCCTACCTGTAGGAGCGGATTCCACTGCATGGCATATTTCGCAATGAAGTTGTCTTCGCGCCTAGTGTGTGTCCAATCCACTGCCACTTTCTCCTTCGTATATTAATTTCTATAGGTTCTTGACCTGTTCTGTGAAAAAGTTGTTCTTAGAAATACATTTACGAAGGTCTGCAGCTTGCGTATCCGGAACAGTCACAGCTTGGTTCTTGTGCGGAGAACATTGCTTCTCCAGACTCCGGATAGCATTCGGAATGTAGCTTTTGCCTTCCCGTTTCTGCTGCACACATCCAGTTCGGTGCCACCACGTTTAGACGAGGCCACACTTCCTAGATATACTCGTAGAAAGCTGTTTACTTTATCGACTTCCTGTCCGGCAATGTTGAGTTAAGCGCGGGTGTTAGAAGTGGCCCCACTTTGTTTGCCTCAGGTTCTAGATTTTGGGCCATCAGATGAATATCCCTTATCCGAAGTGAAATTAGGCACAGGTCGTCAGAGTAGTCTAGGTGTTTAAGGTAAGATGTCATAATCCATCGAATTCCATGTATGATACATCACTGATGACCACAAAGAACAATAGCGGTGACAGTATGCACACCTGACGTACTCGACTTTGGACATCAAAATCTTCCGACACCTTACCACTATATAAGACAAGACACTTACTACCCTCGTATGTAGCCTTGATAATAGCTATGAGTTTGTTGGGATGCCTCTCCTGCGCAAGGCGGTTGATGTTGACAAAAAGATATTAGGGACCTAAGTAGATCCAATATGACTTAGTCTCCGTAGGTGTATCGTGCTTTTAGAATGGGGCATCGGTATAGACCTTGACCGTGATGGCTAGAGGGTTGAGCTAAAAACTCGAATTCATTTTTAAATCGTGTGACCACAGTATTGCGAATTTATCGGCTTTTTGTTTCCTACTACTTGTGATGGGGAAATGTTACTGTCGCAGCTTTATGAATTTCCGAGCTTTCTATTCGGAATGCATTAAATGAAAGTTTGCTCCTGTGCCTACACATTTCCATTTTTGCCCCATCAGTGCTGCCAAAGTCAAATAAGTTACAGAAGTTTTTGAATTAGTTAGTGTAACTATTTTTCGAAAATTTCAATTTCAATTTAATTAATATTTTCCTAGCTTCTTGCTTTTAGTTACAATTTTCAAGAGTTTCAACTATTTCGTCAAGTGATGACCAAATATCACCGTTGTTGGTGAAAAAAACCATGTGATTCTCAAAATAATTTTTCTCAAAAAACCTGATCCGGTGGTTAAGTTCGTAATATAGCTCTTTAACGCAAACAGTGACATTACTAAATTTCAGAAGTCTAACCAACAATATATCTTAAACCACCTGAAACGCAAAACATAAATTCTCACACTGTTAACCTGTCCCAAACTAACTCAAGCAAATAAATTTATCTACCTATTCCAAGGAGAGCACACAAAAGTAAAAACTGTCGTCATTATTTCTACCAAAATTTCCAAACATTTAAAGAACTCGCACACCTTCCCTCCACCTCATAGAAAAATTTCAAATAAATATTCCGAGTGTCAAACAAGAATCCACCGCTACAACCCTCCCAACAGTGCTACTCATTTAGCCGCCAATAATCTTCAAATAAATCATCCGGCTAGCATCAGCAGAATTCACAATTTATCTGTCAATTCAGCTCCTGAGATGCTAGATTCACAGTTTTCCTTTCCAAAAAACACACGAGCAACATTTTTCGAAAATCTTTCATGCATGCAATTTAGTGGCTGTATTTTCAAAAGATACATAGCTTTCATATTTTTTTTTTTTTTTTAGGAAATTTTATAATTTTCTGCATGATCTAGTAGAACGAAGAAAGAGTTGCAGTTGCTCAATGTATGGTGCGGCTAGTCCTGCCACCCTCCATTCTCCTGCTCTATTAATATCCACCCCCGAATGCATTAGAGTTTGTTGTTCTATAAATAATGTCTTGGATAAATTTCACTAATTGAAAGAATGTTTTTTGGGAAAATTTATTGCTTCGATGATGATTGTTTTTTGATTTCAATTCGATGGGAGTGGGAGATATTGAAGAATCAACAAAAATAATCATCGTTTCGTACGTGCTATCAAGGGTTGAGGAAGGCGATCGTGACCGCAACATATGGTGAGATCCGGATGCTAGTGTTATACAAAAGTTTTATTGAAATTGGAACATTTTTCGAATGGCGGATAATTGATTTTTAATGGATCAATTGTTCTCGAAATGTGGGTCGAATTGTTGCAACATGATTAAATGGAGCAGTTTATTATGCACGAATAACAAGCTATTGGTTGACGTATGCAGAACATATGTATGTACATATAAAAATCCTTGGTGTCATTGTTGGGCTTAAATTTTGCAAGTAGATAATCCGTTGGTGGCATACAGAAGAACCTGACATAACATAAAGCCCTCGAGACACAAAAAGCTAAGTAATGCAATCAAATCAGTCAAACTCTTTCCACAAGTCACGTACTCGTAACTCTAAGCAAATGGTTACGAAAAATGGGTTTAAATGTAGTCGGCTAAGAAAGCTGCCTTATCAATTTCGTTCAAATTTCGATAATTCAAATCAAATTTATGGTTTATACTATCGTAAGACAGTGTTATCGGAAATATTGCCTGAAGTAGAAAAAAAAACTTAAGTCTTAAAGTTTTATAGCTAATTCCAACACAAGGATTCAATGGAAGTTTAAAAATTCTAATTTTAGTTAAATGATTCGTTGTGTGTTCTTTACAATTTCACATTTCGAATTATTTTTTTTTTTTTTTGTGATTCCCCGTTCATAAAAAAAGGTATGAGTCATTATCCTTCTTAGTAAATAGAAGTACACAATATTTGGGTATCGAGTAGAACAAGCCTTCGCCTCTAAAATAGAACACAGCTTATAATCCAAAGGATTGAAGTCTTGACTGCCTGACGGACAATTATCTTGTGTTGTTTTTGCCTGACGAGCTAGCGCGGATTCTTGTTGGAAAGTCCGCTGGTTGTTCGAAAACAATTGTCGGTTAAGCCCCTTTTTCAATGCCTTCCAGAAGATCCGTTTGGTAGATTTTTGCCGATGTTTGTATTCAAAATGTTCCTGTGACCATTATGCGCTCAACAGCGGTTTTTCTTTTCCGTTTTTGCATCAATTGGGCTGTGAGTAAATGACCAGTGTGTCTTTTACATGCAAGTCTTGTTTTATAATGAGTGGCTTTAACAGCTTTAACAGCTTTGATCACCTGTGGAGTTCTAACAGTGCGAGGGCGACCGGATCTTTGACGGTCAGTTACTCCACCAAAGTCCTCAAACAATTTAACAGTTAACGATACACAAAATTTCTGGTGATTCCAAGCGGTCGCAAAGCCCAAAAAATATCGCCTCTTTCCATATTACACTTATGAAGGCCAATTACCAGAACATGGTTTTCAATATTGCTCCACTCCGTATTTGCAAACTGCTTTTGTGTAAATCTTTTTACGCATTGATTTAGTATAAATGTCACTCATTGAAAACCTGTCAATATAGAATGGATGTGTTCAATACTACGAGTAGCTTCACGATGAGTGCGTTTAGACGTGTACCAATATTTATGACATGACTAGGTGCATTAGGGCATAGATAAACCTAGCAATATACTCGTCCAGATATGATGCAATTTGTGTTTTTTAAAGAAGTAATAAATTTGGAATTAAAAAAAGTGAAGTGTTTTAGACAAAAGGAAGTGTGAAGCGTCGGCTGTGAAAACGAAGTGAAAAACTTCGATTGAAGTGATGGTGCCAGCGATGCGTGTCACCCACCCGTGCACTTTATTTATTAAATAATCTGTGTTTCTTATTGTTACTAACCTTCATTCGTCCCTAAAAAAAACTTACACTACTGTCCCTTCGGATCATTTTCAAACCAAGTGGATTTGTTTCTTCAAAATAATAAGACAAACGAACTTTTTACCTTTCTTTTTTTCTAGAACTTCGGAATGAACAATTAAAAATGGAAATATGTTAGCAAAATATTATTTGTAGTCATTTAAATAGCTTTTAGACGCGTTTTTTACATTTTAACCGCACGAAATAAAGGGTTATTCATTTCAAAGGGATTTCACATCCCTGTATCTGTCAAATTCATCTGTCATCCATAGTGACAGGTTATTAGTTTTTGCCTTACCATTTTACAATATGGATTGTTTAACCACCGCGCATTTGAATTGTAGCATGTTACCATAGAATGATTATAGAATGCGCAGAACATACACCGATTGGGTGCTGGAAAATTAACAAGTTGACGCTGATTTTTCGAAAAAAAAACTTCCCAGTCGTTTAATTTCGAGATTTGGCGACATAAGTCGGCCACTAAGATCGTATGGTCTGTATGTAAATTTAAAGGAAAACATAACCAAACAAATCGTGTACTTTTTATACAGGCCAAATACGTCAAAAGATATTTGAACAAAAAGATTGCTTTGGGTCGAAAAATGTCCAAGGGACCCATGAAGGTTAAATGAGCATATAACTAACGAAGTAGTTATTTAGTTTTTATTTTTGTTTTCTACGCAAGGAAGACATACAGGAAAGTTACAGTCCATCTTGAACAAATCCATAATAAAATGACCGTTTCATGGAGAAATTTTTTAAAAACAATTATATCTTTCAACCTAAATACAGAGGTTATTTCCTCGATTTTTAAGAAATTTGATCACCAAACTGTTGTTACAATTCTTTCTTAGCAGAAAGTGGGCGTGGCTTCCAACATTTTTAAATTATTCACAATAACCATCACCGTAAATATGAACTTTTGTAAGAAAAAACCTCCAAAAAATTAGCGTGGCCATGTATATACTATATAATGTATGGAAGAAAGTCGATACCTGAACAATATTTTTCAGTTCCTAGCAAAAAATATTTTTTTTAAAAAAGTGGGCGTATTTGTGGGCGAATTTTAACAATTTTTACTTTGTACTTCCTGGGATTCTAGAAAGCTTATATAACAAATTTCATGTTTCTAGCTCAAAATTGAAGGCCCAAAAAGTGGTGACGAAAGGACAGACATGGCTAGATCGACATGGGTATCGACTTAGGGGTATCGTTAAAACCCTTATTCAGTCTGCGTGAGGTTTTATCCAGCAAAATATGTTTACAATTTAAAATAAAAAATTCGGTGAAATCAAAAATATGTTTCTTTGCAAAGTTTCAAAATTTCAACACTCGAAGGTAAAATATTTATATTCAACAAATAGGTCAACAGAGAAAGATGATTTGGCACCCTAACAACAAATATTAAACATGGCAGACTAATTTCTCAAAATCGCGGGATTTCATAGGATTTTCTCGAAAATCTCTACGATGATATACCGATATTTGTTCGCTATATTCCCTTGTTGCTTTGTCTAAGTCAGAGTCTACAATAATAGAGCTGTAGTCGACGGTATCGCAACGCACATCGTGCCAAATAAATCTCCTATTTTATGTGTAACCGGTCCCGAATTGTTTTCAAAAAGTTCCACTCAGTTATTTCTTTTGATATGTAGATCTGATAGACATCACTGATCCGGCCTGAAGAACCGGCTAATAATCATACCGCCTATAGAGGCTTGTTGATTGAGACTCATTTCTACCAAGCGTCATAAAAGAGAATGCGGTATTACATTGCGCAGCGGTCAAAACAATTTTTGTGTTTCGAAAGTGTTTACATAAAATTCACTCCATCATAAGAAATACGAAATACCGCTGGAATGATGATAGATTGAATCAAATAGAGCTCAAATACCGCCGAAGTAAGGCCGAGTGGTAAGACTACTGGAATAAATGACATGTATATATACGTATATCTACGAAACTGTTTAAGGCTTCCGCCGAAAATTGAATATACAACTCATTGTCAAAATATGATCCGAGAAAATCTAGCATTATTGATTAAAGGGGGCGTTTGTCATAAGTTCTAATCTTATCCGGAATTTTTAAAAAGTTCACCTTGCTTTATTCGAAAATGGTTAGAGATAGGAGAAAATACCTAGGAGCGAAGTTGTGAGAGACGGACGGGGACGTTGTCTGATGTTCTTGAATGGCACTGACTATCCTTGATTTAGAGGATATGAACCAAACTTTTGTGAAAATTTTGTCAAACTTAATCTAACAATTGTGTCTCCTAATTCTATCTGTCTTACTGTGTTTATGTCAGAACAATAGGGTCAATTTTAAAACTGAGTAGGAAGCAGACAAGAATGAGAGTCCTATACAAAAGCCCAACTGGATATATTGTCGGCTTACAAGCAAAACTGGCTATCAGCAAACACAAAGTGGAATAAGTCAGATTTGCCTGAACTTTTTTTTGTTTCTTAAATTCGTAAAGTCAACATAAGATACAGCAGAGACTGCATCTTTTTAACTCTGCGGGGAATTTCACTTAGTCAGCTATGGCACAAATGCAGATTATTGCTTGTAAGTCGCCGATATTTATGTGTGTGTCGTACCACTGAGTAGCGGTCAAGAAAAGTTAGACCAGTCAGAAAATGTCTTTAAATTATTCACTCCATCAATATTTAAGAAATATCCCCGTAATGATAACAGAATGAACCTTATTTAGCTGAAATAATGGAAGGGTTACTGAAACAAATGTCGTATTTAAAGTAACAATGCCGCCGGTAATTGTACAGGGAATAATAATTGTCAAAATATGATCCGTAAAAATTACACCTAATTGATTGAATGCTCATTGGTCATGAGTTCTAATTCAAATCTGACTCGTTTCTGCGTATTGTGTCGCCTAATTTGCATTCAATTTGAAGGCACATATTGTCCACTCAGGTGGTAAGCATTCCTAAAGAGGAACTTATGTCTCTATCAAGAGGATTTATGAATAAAAAAAATTAACTTAATTTTCCCATTTCTAAGAGACTTGTTGGTGGGAAATAATAATCTTCTATTAAAAGCGGTTATCATTCGATAAAATTCTGCTTCCTTAGTATGATTGTATTGTAAACAACATTAATATAGAATGATTATGATTAAATTCTTTAATGCCTGACTCACTAAAATACGTTAAAGGATCACAATTTTAGTCACATTTCTATTAATACAATCAAAGATCACTTAAAAAAAAAAAAAAAAAAAACTGTCTCTCTTCAGCTTTAAAAATAAATCCTTCCACATGCAAACACATTGATTTGAATATTTACTTAGCTTCTTTTCCAATTACAATTGAATTTTACTTACTTTTTGCTTTCTCGTCTTTTTTATGATTTCCCAAAAATATATCCACTCAAGCCATTATGACGTCGTTTTATTCCAAAAATCGCACTAAAGTAAACAATTGATTGTGTGATTCGCTGGCGGAAAATCTCAATTAAAATCCATCAGCAGTTGCGTATACATATTTCTAATTGATTTACTGTTGATTGGAAATTTTTTAAAAATTAAAAATACCGATATATACCGTTATCTCGTATCGCGCTATACGTACAGTTATCAATGATAACGCAAATAACACAGATATTTCGAAACTAGAACTTCTTGTCGCGCACTTAAAAACTCATTAGACACACATAACTCGCTCACTAACTAATTAAATTGTAATATTTCTTCTTTTTTTTTCGAAAGACAAAAAAAAAACTCTGTTATATGAAATCACTTAGGTAGACAAATATAAAAAGACTTAAATTCTGTCAATTTTATGCTGTGTCGACACTTTGTCATAAATCCGTCAATTTGGTTTTAAATAATCTGAGCTACACGAAAATTGAAGAACCCGCACGAGAAAGCGGTGAGTTTTGAATTATGAGTTCCCCCTCTATATGACGATCACTACCGATCCGTTCCATTTGCTGACATTCCCGACCGAACAACGGTCTGACCAATTTAAATCAATTAAGCGTCTTTAACGAATTTCCTATTCTTGTGGCCTGATTGCTGGTGGTAGTAGTTGTACAGACTGATGATCATCCCTCCCAAAAGAAAAACAAAAAAAAAAAACAAAACAAGATCGTGCCCACGGTTGTTGGTCGAAAAAGCTACTCCGTCCACTGATAATAGATTTTCACATGCACGTTCCACACGGCTTCTGGAACGGAATTGAAAAGACTGATCGAGTAACGCTCGGCAATCGTCAGCATGAACTGCTCAAAAAAAATTAAACCAGCGAGCGATCTATCTCATCAGCGGGATGCGAGCGGTGATTGTGGTAGTGCGGTGGTTGTATAGCGTTGTTTTATTCCGTTAAGTGATAAAAGCAACAAAATGAAAAGAAAATTAATAAACAATTGAAATATGCTACTTTTTTGGTGGCTTCTGTTGGTTATTGTTTTTGATAAGCAAGTAGCCGGCTATCAGTAGCACGCTGCATACTTGGGCGACAAGATATCATTCCGAATTTAGCACGTTGTTTGTAAACTGAAGTGACACTGCACTGCTTGTGATTTGAATACTGACACTTTTCGGTCAGTGTACAATCAGTAAGGAGTTAGGTAACTAATTGATTAGAATGACCCTAGAATAGGGTTCAAATTAAGAGATTATGTACTTACTGCTCTAGTTTTTCATTTTAAAGTGATTGAGGTAAATCTTAAACATGCTGATGTCAGATTATGTATTAAACGAAACGTCTGAAAAAAATATTTTTGATATGTCTCGCTCTGTCTGTTCGTTTGTCTGGGTGTCTGTCACATGCTTGTTAGTTTTGAACAGTTTGACCTAAAGTGCTGCACAAAAATAGTACGTGGTGAACCAAAAATAAAGAAATAATTTTGTTTGGGACGGGGGGTGTTGCTTTTGGGGACATCCCCAAAGCAAACAAAATTACTTTTACGTCACGTCATGCGATATATTAAATTAAAGCTAAACTTTCAAGATAAGAAATATTTTTTTTCGATAAAGTTTTTTGAATAAAAAAGCTTAAAAACCATGGCATGGTTTCCGAAACTTTTAGTGCGAAAAATTTGAGTATGTAAATACAGTGATTAACAAAAGTTCGCTTAGTTGATTGAATGATAAAACACAAAAATAATTTTATCTTTAGATATTTAATCTTCATCTTTTTTTTTAATTTCTCCACATAATTCCCATTTATTTCAATACATTCAGCTTCAGCAGATAGATCCATCTTTCAAAACAGCTTTCAAAATCCTCTTTCTGGAGTTTTTCAATTTCGACATTGACTGCATTAATAATCTCCTCATTAGATGTGATCAAATCTTTTTTTTCATTTTCGGAAACAGCCAAAAGTCACACGCCGCTAGATCCGGAGAATAAGATGCTGGGCAAATTTCATTGATGCCTGAGAGCGCAAGAAAATTGTTGGTTTTTCAGCAATGTGCGCAGGCGCATTGTCGTGGTGCAAAAAGTAGCGGCACAGCACCTCTTCTTGTCGGTGTCCTAGTAAATTTTGGAAAACTTGTGGTAAGCAAGTTTCAGAATACCAATTAGCAGTGACTGTCTGACCAGTTTTAAGCGGGATGACGGCGACCATTTTCGCCCTGGTTAAGTACATCAACATCATAACTTTTGTCGCTGACTTTTGTTGTTTGGCCTTTACTGGAGGATTTGCACCTTCTGGTCTCAATACAATGTACTGCTGTTTGGTTTCCGCATCGTACTTATAGAACCAAGATTCATCACCTGTAACGATCTTATTGAAGCAGCTTGACTCTCCGTTTTCAACTTACCCAGGAAATATTGAGCAAAATGAACACTAACCTCTTTTTGCTCTCCATTCAAAATTTGTGGAACCCATCGAGCTGACTTCGAATATTTCAGGTGATGATTTAAAATTCGTGACACAGCCATCGCATTCAAGCCCAGTTCATCCGCAATCATCTCCTGTTTCATCCTGGCATCTTCGTTAATTTTAGCCTTCACCAGGGCCTTATTTGTATCGTCGGTCAAGGATTTGGGCCGACATTCACGAGATTCGTCCTCCACAGAAAAATGGTCAGTCTGGAATCTTCAAAACCACTTTGAAATAGTAACAAGAGATGGTGCATTTATTCCATATGCATTTTGGCATTCGTGCAGAATTTTGAGTTGACGTCAAATCCAAAGAGAATGGCAAAACGAATTTCTTCCTGTGTTGGCGGTGGAACTTCAACCGAACTTACGTCACTAATTTTTCTCTTTCCCGTCTCCATTTTTACCTATTGTTCTGAAATTTGGAAATAAATATTATTAGATTATAAGCTACAGAAATGCATCTTTTTTTTAAAAAAAAATTACTAAATTAACAGCAACTAAGCGAACTTTTTTTAGTCCCTACGTATATGAGGAAGTAAAGAGACAATTAAAGGATTATTCATTTCAAGGATGGGATTTCACATCCCTGTCATATGGCATCTGTCGAACTCATCTATCATCCATAGTAACAGATAGTTAGTTCATGCCCTGCCATTTTACAATGTGGATCGCTTAACTACCGTTCAACGCACTTAAAGTGTTGCATATTACTACAAAAATAATATGTTCTTTAATATCTGTGTATCGCGATTTAAGAACAGATTATGGTCGTACTAAGTTTGAATCTGATATCAGAAAATGATGAATGTAAAACGATATCCAACTCGACCAAGGGGTAAACAAAAATGTTGCGATCCACAGGGACCTTCCTAGGAGTTCCATAACCTCGGCTGAGTAGGTAATAAAGAGTAACAATATGTTAACAAAGAAATAAAAATATCAATACTTAATAGTTTTAAGTATAATATGACACTATAAAGAATTTTTTAAGAATATCTATTATACATATAAGAGTATGTATGAGTATATATAATACAAGGTGGCGCACAAGTTACGACCCAATTATATTTAGCTATGGCTTTCTTTCTAAATAGAAATATTTTATTATTTTTATTGGAATCTTGAATTTTGTTCCATTGTGGACTGAAGATGATATCGTTTAAATCTTGACCTCCAACGTTTACTTACATTTAAGCCCTTTTTATGGCATTTTCCACCCACAATGTTGTCTTTCAGGGCTGCGAGAGTCTGTGCCTTATTTACATATGTAGACCATTGGCTATAAATAATCCTAAAGAAGTCTGAAATGGTCAGATCGGGTCATATGCAAATTCACCAAAACGGCCGGCAAAGTGTCTTTTACTAAGTCCATTGTGTCGCCCGCTGTGTGTGCAGTGGCACCGTCTTGTTGAAACCACATATGCTCCAAATCCAATTCATCCAATTTGAGTACCAAAAAGTCACGTAACATGGTACTGTAGCGCACGCCAGTGGCAGTCATTGCATTGTCAGCAGTAGGGCGCAATCACCTTTCAACACATACGCCGCACTACATAATAACTTTCAGTGTCTGTAAAGGCGATTCTTGAATAATAAGCAGGTTTTCAGTGTCCCCAAAGCGATTATTCTCCTTGTTGGCATGTCCGGAGAGATTTAAATGTGCTTCGTCACTCATGTTTAATTTTGGACGAAAATAGTCCTTTTGCTGTATTCCAGACGGGCTTGAAACCTGCTGGAAATGTCTAATTGCATGGCCCGTCGTCACGTTGTTGTCTCTGGACAAACGGTGGGGACATCTTCGACGAAATTGTGATGACTTATTCCACTTTCTTGAAGAGTATAGCTATCCATTGTTCATCGTCGTGTTTTTCACATTTGTTTACTGAACAACTGTCACTATCACGATGACAGGAGACGCCATTTGCAAAAATTCATATGGAGTCATTACTTTTGCGCCACCTTGTATATTTCAAAGGATATACATATGTATATTTGGAATCAGAAGATCACTTTTAAATTGATACCCAAATTCGACTCATTTGCTTTTAAAAAATTGTTGCAGGGACGTCTATGGCAGTTACGCTCAAAAGTGGACTGTGTTCAATATGAAGAGTGGCACTATTTAAGGGGGAGACATATCTACATGTGAGTAAAAATTGCGATGGGACAAAAATTCAGATTCAAAGATTTATTTATATAATAAGATGATGCTAATTTTATTTTTTAATTCTTCGATACTGAGCTTTTTTAGCTGAAGTGGGTGCAGCACCTTAAGAGAGCTAGCTACATTTTCTTTTAACTGTAAAAAGTAACTTCAATATATTTACAGAAATCATGCCATGCATTCATTGTGGGCCTATTTTATGGCCGCGATAATCGTCTTTTTGGAGCAAAATATGCAAACAGCATTCTCTTTCGATTGGCCATCCGCGTGGTCATTACCGTAGGCCATTGTTTAAACATGGATCCCGGCCCCATATATGTATATTACTCTTAGAGGTGGGGTTATATTTTAAAATTCAGGGATTCGTCCCCCCCCCCCTGGTCTTTTACGCCCCAAACTAATCTGTCTGTTCAAATATCTTTTATTTATTTATTTAAGCTGAATGCAAGCAATGCTTAAGGCTAAACTCAAAATAAGGTACAATAGCAGTCTTTTAATTTGGTGACTTTAGCATATCCTATGAATGATGTATTTATGTGTGTTTTGCAATTTTCTCGGTATATTGGAGTAAAACGTTTTGCAAACAAAACCCCGAAAAGTACTCGTACACATACATCGTGAGGTTAAACTCCCAAAAAATCGTTCACACAAAAAGTGTAAAAGCTATTTAAATAACATTTTGTTTATAGTTTTCCTTATTGTTCATTCTGTGTCTCTATAAAAAGAAATTAATTCAAAAAATTGCCTCGTTTTTTTATTCCAAAGTTTCATGGGAGTTTTTGTTAGGGAGTTTTTTTTAGGGAATGAAAGTTAAACATTTTTATTAATTTTTCTTTTAAAGATTTCGGAATTACAAGAGCACTTATAAAATGCTGACACGGAAAAGTCAAAGTATGTACATGTTTCACTCTCGCATAGTTTTGTGTTGTTGATAATTTGATTTGCAAATAGTAAACAACAAATGTATCTCAAGGCATTAATTTTATTACGGGGCTCTCAAGGTAAGTATTACCACCGTCTCCTCTACGTTTGATACTATTTGCCAATTTTTTTAACGCACATTCTATGTATCAAAACCAAATAAGCTGTCTCAATAACATGCACGCACTCCTTAAAGAATCCGTCGGGGAGAAAATCAGTATTGTTAAATCCGCAGAAATGTATTATTTTCAATTCGACAGATTGGAGATTCCCTTCGCTCATTCGACTTACTTCCACTTCAAATTTGTATTTGAATCGAGAATGATACACTTTATCGAAATCAACGACGTCGATTTTTAAGTTCCGTAATTATTCCTGCGGCGGATTCTATAATAGGGGTGATATTGTTAGGTTAGCAGCTGCCCAAGCTGCAGCGAAGGCATACTTAGAACAATGGATAGGTCTAATGTGATACCATTTATATAAAACCCGATCCTCCGGCACTCTTCTGGAGAGAAATTGGACCGGGTGACTTATAACCTTTGTATTCTTTTACGAGATAAAAGAGCTGACTAGGTATCAGCTCATGCAGTTAACCTTTCGATTTTAATGTTCCTTATGAGTGGACCTGGACACAAATTTACTCATTCTGCAGACGGCGAGGCCCGACAAGACGTTTAGGTCACTGTTGAAGCAGAAATCTTGCCATAAATTTTCAAATCTGGCTCCTTCCTTTAGACCAGTCGCCATAATTTTTTGAACTATGATTCGATCGATTTTATTTGAACTATGAACTATGTTCTTATAAAAACCGTAGTATAAGAATTGAGAGCCATTGAGGTCATTTACTTCAAGACATAATTATTGCTGTAGTTCTAAGTTTATGTTGAAGTTGATAAAGAAACGAGAAAAAGAGGTGCAAATACGTGCGTAGGTAGTAGGGCACTTTATTATTTTTTTGTCTTTGAATCTGTTCAAAATCAAAAAACCTTATTTTAACAACTTTCCGAACCTTCGTATACCTTGCATATCTTGAATTGTGACTCTACAAACCCATATAAATCCGCCCAGTCGATCAGGCTGGAGTGGGCTGCCCACACAGTTGGACACAGAGACACAATTGAGAGATACACTTTTTCAGTTTTTCTACCAAAATACCAAAATAGATTAAATCTTGATGCTTGCCCTTTATAGGTAAAGTAAAAATGTGTTTTATATCCAATCCATTGCCTATGTACAACTTATAAAATCGTTCAATTATTTAATTTTGTGTCCGAACATTTGCAATCGACAGTGTGGTCAATGGAAACGGTTATCTTGAGATGACTTCAAATTTTACGCTTTAAATAATTGTGTCGATTTTATTACGCCAAAGTTGAACTAGCTAATTAGTTAATCGCCACTTTCCTATCTTTTACCGCCAAATACGGATCGTAATTCTATAACATTCGTATTTACGCAATAATACATACATTTTGAATACGCGGTGTAGTGATAGGCTAAAAGTTAACAACTTCATAATCAATCAAACCTAAGTACACATAGTTATGGGTAAACCTAAATGAAGGCGCTACAATTTTCTTCACTCTTCAGAGAGTGACAGCAATGATTTGCTCTAAACATGATTGGTGTAAACTGGTATACAAATAATTACATTATCATGTCATTCGTGGTTAGATGATTCTAAGAATATAATAAATTTTGTCGATAAGAATTAGAGCAAATTGAGAAAATTGATAGAACAAAATAATTAGCACTAGGGTCATAAGCAAAATATGCTACTGTATCAATTTAATTGTATTAACATCAATTTAGTGGCATATTTATTTTACGATGTTAGTCAGATTAAATTATAGTATGTGAGTACAAAGCCTTATTATGTATTACGAAACAAGTGACGACAAGTGATTTTCATGTAACGATACCCACGAAATGTTGCCAGGTGAAAAGCAAAAATCCATTCTTTTTAGAAGCGCAACTAACTTCGCTTTCATTGAAATGTGTCAAAAAAATTAAAATTTACAGACAAATTATTGTTAACAACGTTTTTAAGCAGCGAATATTTCTTCGGGAGTGGTGATGAAAAAGAAACTACCAGACTTTCAAGAAGACATTACAAGGAAGTATCTAACCCAATGAATCTCCCAATTTCTACGTTTCTTTCGTTTCGTATACATTTTATGTTCCCCGATTGATACTCATTTTGTTTTTGTTTTTTTTTTTTATTTTAAGTTTTAAATAACTTTTTCGACTGAATGAAGATGCATTTACATTGGTAGCCAGCTGCCAAATTGCAATTCAACCCAAATGTATGAATTGGGCGAAAGTTCTTTGTTCGAATGGCGAAACCAACCGTGTCAGGCGTGCATAACAATAACACATGCGTGCATCTCAATAACACATTACATAAGTGTTATTGAGAATATTCTCTGCCCGAAATATTCATTATCATTTGCGTTAACAATTAAAGAAAAAAAGGACAGCTATTTATTCTCCTTGCTTGGCATAAACATAGTTATTCGCGATGTCATGGTTTCTTTCCATAAAAGAAACCAACATATCAAGCTGCCTACTTGGAAATAAATAAAACACCAAATATGATGACAATCTTTAATTTTCAATACACTCTTCAAACAATCACTTCACAAGCATAATTGCGGATGACAATTAATCCTTAACGACGTACTATGAAGTGTGGCATGACAGATACCATTCCATATATGTGACCGAAATCGTAACACTTAATCGCATCTTTTCGCCCGTAAGCAAGAACTTTCTAGCGCTCCCAGATTTTCATTCCAATAAAAAACAAAAAACAATAAATTTGTTTTAATTAAAATAAGAAACAAATATCGTTCATGAAACATACGAGTCTCATAATTTTTTTTAAATTTTCCAGGTGGCACATTACCCTACCCAGTAGTAGGGTGTATGAAATCTTGTTCAACTAATTTTGTTATCTGCGAGGACTTTATTATTATATTATTTTTAAATTGAATGAAAGAATCTGAGATTAATAACAAAACTTAAAAAATCGTCAAGTGGTACCAGTCAGGTTCCTCGCCGTTAGCGTTCTATACCGTGATTTGAACTTCGGAAAGCGAAGTCTGGTACTACAGACATGTGTTTGGACATGTATCACTTTTTCGTAAGATTTGGGAGCATTGTTCTTCATATGGGTTTTGTAGGCAACTAAATCCCTGACGCGCTAGCGAAATAGGGCTAAGATAAAGAAATATTCAGTAGATTTATTCATATGATTACTAGAATAGTTCTTAGAAGATGTATTGTCTTGCACCATTACCTCGTAAGGGAAAGCATGCTTTCGTGCATCTTTGGAAATTCTGACATAATCGCTGGACAGGCATATATCACGATTTGTGGACTTCTTTTCTATGCAACTGTGAATGAAATCACATAAGTACTAAGAAAATTGAATTATGAAAGTTCGATTGGTATTACTGGTATTACTTACTTTTACATTGAAAAAAAAAATGCCGAAAATGTTTTTAGTTTTTTGAAATTCCTTGCAAATAACTAAATTCATGTGCCGTAAAAAATCCCAACAATATGGCATACTTAATTTATTTTAGTTAAAATTTGTTGATAGGAAGTTTACCTGTTTCATAAACGATATGTAAAATGAAAACAATATTTACATACAATTAGGTTAGACCTTATTTAAAGTGTGAACGATTTTTTTCCGGGGCGACTCCAAATAGTAAAGAAAAATTAAAAGCTGATAATTTAAAGCTAAATTGTCAGCTTTTAATCACCTGCCTAAAATTGAACACGGAATAAACCACTGTCCTTGATAACGGTCAAACGAAGATTAAGACATGCTGAAATATTTGGGCGAATTGCTGTTCGAAAATCCCTGCTGCGACCACAAAATAAGCAAAAAAGTTAGAATGGGCCAAAAAGCACAAAGACTGGACGGAAGAAAATTCCAACAGAGTTTTATGGAGCGATGAAACCAAGTTCGAGGTATTTGACACAAAACTGACAGTTTTCGATCGACGCAGCGCTGAACAAAAGATGCTACCAGACTGTGTGGTTCCTACCGTCAAGCATGGATGAGGTTCTGTTATGGTCAGGGGGAGATCTGGCTCGAGTGATTGGAAAAATTAATAAGGAGGCACACAAAACAATATTGGAAGAAAACGTTGTGACCTCTGGACTAAGATTAATTGGTGGAGGATTCATATTTCAACAGGACAACGCTCCTAAACACACGTTAAGACTTTGTCAAGACTACCTGAAAAAGAGGGAAGTTGAAAAAATCTTACAAATCATGATATGGCCGCTGCAATTACCAGAATTAAAACCTATAGAACCGTTGTGGAAGGAACTGGATAGAGGTTGTGAAATATACTAATGGATTGCTGGAGCAACATACCACAGGCAACAATTCGAAAACTGATAGCTAGAATGCCAAGTATTGTAAAAAAAAGGTAATAAAATGTAAAGGTGCCTTTTTCGACGAAAAATCGGTTTAAGTAATTGTTTCTTCTTTTCAATAATTTCCTTTATGTTAAAAACAAAACAAAAATATTTTTCTTCTTATTTTGGTTTCATATACATATATATGTTCCCCGTTCATTTTACATGATTATGTATTATTCTACAAGAGTATTCTTCTATGTTAAATTTTGTTTTTCTTTCGAGCAATGAGGGCGGCCTCAAATTTTGGCACTGCAGTGTATATACGAGGGCAAGGTGAAAAGTTCTCGGCCTGACGCAGAGATGGCGTTCCAATCAGCAAAAATTTATGTTTCCTGCCTGGGTGCACTTCTCATTAGTTCGTATGACAAGTTTCAACTTGTCAATTCAAGTAGTTTCTTTACACGAATTTTTGCAGTAGACGTCTTATGTGTTTTTCGTTAACCCCTAAGGAAATTCTTCCAAAGTTGACAAAAGTTTATGGGGACTCCGCTCCTTCCATGTCAACCGTTAAAAAGTGGGCAGCTGAATTTAAACGTGGTCGCACGTCCCTCGAAGGTGACCCACGTGAAGGACGGCCAAAAACCGCAACCACACCCGAAACCATCAAAGAAGTGCATGATATCGTGTTGGACGACAAGCGAGTGAAGGTGAGTGAGATAGCTGAGGCTGTGTGTTTATCGGAAGAGAGGGTGCGAAACATCTTGCATAAAAACTTAGGGATGCGAAAGCTCTGCGCCAGATGAGTGCCGCATTTGCTGAATGCCGATCAAAAGCAAATGCGCAAACGATTTTCGCGGCAATCTTTGGACCGTTTCAATAGGGATCCGACCGATTTTGTGCGACGATTTGTCACCATGGATGAGACATGGGTCTACCACTACACGCCAGAAATGAAACAGCAGTCGAAGCAGTGGGTGGAAGCCGGTGGTTCAGCGCCAAAGAAAACGAAGTCGATCGCATCTGCCGGAAAGGTCATGGCCAGTGTGTTTTGGGATGCGAAAGGGATCCTGGTAATTGATTACCTTGAGAAAGACAGAACAATTACAGGCAAATATTACTCCAACCTTTTTGACCAGCTGGATGCCAAAATTCGCGAGAAGAGGCCTGGCTTGAAGAAGAAAAAAATCATCTTTCACCAGGACAATGTACCTGTACACAAGTGTGCGTTGGCGATGGGAAAACTGCGGGAATTGGGGTAGAATTTGCTCGGCCATCCCCCCTACTCACCTGATTTGGTACCCTCAGACTTCCATCTGTTCCCAAACTTGAAGAAATTTGTTTCTGGGAAGCGCTTCGCATCCAATGCAGAAGTTAAGAGGGCCGTAGATGAATATTTTCACAGACTTCCAGACTTTCACTTCCGAAAAGGAATACTGATGTTGAAGAAACGCTGGCCCAAGTGTGTTGAAGTCAAGGGAGATTATGTAGAAAAATAAAATAATTTTTTAACTGAAAATCGCAGTCTTTAATTGTCAGGCCGAAAACTTTTTACCTTGCCCTCGTAAGTACATACATATGTATACAGTCTTTGACTTTAACAACCTTTCTATTCATTAAGCCTTTAACGACATTTCCTTCGTACTTCTGTGCTCCCCCACTAAACCATTACCGAAGCAAGATGATGGCCGCGCTGAACCCTAAGAACTGTATTTTTTGCCTATTTAAATATCCTTGCATAAATTTTATCGTTTATCTTTATTAAAAACTTCCTCGACAGTGAAAATATTTTCGTCCGTGAAAAGGATATTCGTGGACGTTGTCCACACAAGAGTCGCTTGCATCGTTCAAGACTAATTTGCTTTAAATTAGACGTCAATAAATGTTCAGTTGACCGACGAAAAACTTTCATGTTGAGTGCATCCCAAATGAGCCTTGAAATGAATCTGTCGCGCACATGACATAATTTTCTGTTTTCGAAGGGGATTTCTTCAAATTCGCTCGCGTACAGCTTTTACAACCACACTCGTACGGATAACGCGCAGACGACCACTTATTAGTCTGTCTTCTAATTGAAACGACTCAACAAATCGACTTATAGCACGGTGCAGAAACATGAACGATTTTAGTAATTCAAAAATTTGGTTAGCATTTTTTCCAACGCTATGACAGCAAGACAATTTTCTTTCATACACCACTCCATGGCAACCAATCAATAGCTGAAACCAAACTAGTAAAACGACTTAAGTTGCTGGGTTGCAAAATAAACAAAATTTTACTTCAATTTTATTTGCATTTCAATTAGAATAACAATTTCATTTTAATACATATTTATTTACAACGTAATTGGCTTATAAAAAAATTATTATCATTAATTTTTAATTTTTTATTTTTTTTTTTTTGTTCAATTAACTTAAGAGAGCCGAAATGTAGAAGTATTGTAGTACATACATTATTATTGCTTGAAAATCGACACTTTAGTTTCTTTTTTTTGTATTTTTTTAGGTTTTTTTTTTTAAATAATTTGTTGTCTTGAAATGAAAATATAAAAAGAAAAAAAAAATAATATTTCCCGGTAAAAAATTGGATAAATATGGAAAAATTATTTAAAATTCAAATTTTGTTTAACTGGGTTTAACACGGTAACTGTTTTTTTTTGTTTTTTTTTTTGTTTTCTCACGAGCACATATTACGTTTAAATGTATGTTAATAATTTAATAGATTAATATTTATATATTCTTTTATGTTTTACATTTTAGGTTTTTAGTAATTCATTTTGCTACCGATCTTGTTTGTATAAAAAAAAAATGTAGTTATAAAATTATTTTGAATAATTGTAATAAATATTAATATAAAGGAGTGGGATGTCGAACTTAAGTAAGTTGCACCAAGAATTTCTATCGCATATTCTTTCTACTCCACACCACACTTAAAAAAAAAAAATAAATAAATAGTTACCTCCGTTTACCTTCTGCGCATAGGGTGTTACGCATTTCTCACTCAAAAACAATAATAATTTCGTAAAAAAAAAAAAAAAGAACAAATTAACAAGGACATTCCATCCTGCTCCCTTGAAGACTGTAAAAGTGATCGAGAATAAGATCGATCGACGATGGCAACAACTTAATCATAGCAAACTTGCACTCCATTTCGGAGAAACCTTTTTATTTGCCGATTGTGAGTCCCAAACCCCAATTCACTGAACAGCTTCTTCGGTATTTTTGGAATCATCCACACTGTTCTCCTTACTGGAAGCCTTAAGCTGATTCTGTAACTCTGTAAGTATATTTGTCTCCTGATAGAAAAGTCTGACCAACCAAGGATCTGTCGACTTTCGCAGTACTTCAACTTGGAATGTTTCACTGAAACGTGAATCGATGAGTTCGCTGAAACGGAAGCTCACCTCATCAGACCAGAAATCCACACCAGCGGGATTCTCCAGGGCACAATGCTTTCCCGCTGGCTCGATATTGCGCATATCATCTGGAATCTTCCGGATTTGATCCGTTACAGCTGAATTACCAAAGTCGAGGTAAATCACCTCACAGTCTTTATCTTGAATGGATAATATTTTCGCCCTGTAATAGGCCTCATCTTCAGGAAACTGCGCCACGCATATGGCACCGACTTGAAGGTCTTCTAGCGGTTCAAAGTTTGCCGCCTTCATAAGGCTTTCCGTGATTTTCTCCACTTGTGGGCCATCATCGTTGAACTGAATATAAAAATCATTCGGAGAGCTTACTTGAATCACGGTGCATTTGCGCGAATCGTCTACTGGGACTGTCTCCAGCTCGGTCTTGCCATTCTCCATGAGCGTTTTCAGTTCATCAGCGATATTCTTATCCCTAATTAGCAAGATCACGGACAAGACTTCATCATCTTCGTTGCCGTCCGTGGAAACTGCTTCCACTTGGAAAATCTCTCCAAAATATCCCTCCAACACAGAAGAAAACCGTTCTTTTAGAGTATTCTCATCACCATTGGGCACTTCATGAAGGCGACACTTTCTCGCAATGCTCGGCAGATTCTTCAGCTCCTCGGGGATTAGCCTTAAATCATGACCCACCACAGTGTTTCCGAAATCAATTAGAAAAACTTCATAGTCTTTATCGGAAACTTTCTTCACCACTCGACCACGGTTGTAAATCTCATCGTCTTTGCAAAATACCGCACACAAATCCCCTTCTTGGGGGTTCTCCACCATCGCCATATCGCCAGCCTTTTCCAACCCCTTCGAAATCCCATCGAGTCCTCCTCTCTCGAATTTTAACTGAATGTAAAACTCATTTGGCGATATAACGTGACTGACTAGAGCGTCCTTTATAGACGATTCTGAACTTCCATCGATTCCCAGCAATCGATTGAGTTTCTCACAGAGATTCTCATCGTTTCCGTACAACTTCACCACAGCTGGGTTGCATTCGTCATCAACCATATCGATCTTCACCATGCCACCGCATTCATCGATCAGTACATTGAATACTTCGACAGCAGCCGACATAGTCGAAAGTTTGACGGCATTCTCCAATGTACAGTGTTTGGAGAATTCTTTTATGCAGCGCAAATCATCTGGCAGAGTGCGGAGATCCTTACTTAATGATTCGTTGCCAAAGTCAATGAAAATCACTCTCCACCCATTCTCGCCACAATTCTCCAAAATTTTCGATCGATACAGTGCACCATCATCGGGAAACACCGCAGCGCACAGCATACCAATATCTGGATTCTCCAGTTTACTCATCCCAATCTCATTCAATGTTGTAGTCATATCGTCCAATTTGTGCCCATCAGAGTTGTACTGAACATAGAAATCACACGGCGAATTCGCATGGCTAATGGTCGCATCTCGGATGCCATTCCGATAGCTTTCACTCATCGACGTTTGCATTGTGGTGTAGAAACTAGTGTTCATCTCGTTATCCATATTTGGCTTGCGATCGCAAAGCGGCTCCAAGTCTTCTATGATGTTCCTACCATCGACTGACAAGTGTACGATCGCATGATCACTGGGCTCCTTGAGCTCCACAACAAAAACTGTCTCTCCCAGGGCTGATATGTCTGAGAATTTCTCCTCCGCAGCATCTGACCAACAGAGCACGTCCTCTGGCAACTGCAAAGCACATTTCTTTGACAAGAATGGCAAATCGGCAATCTCTTGAGAAATTTCTTTAACCTTTGGACTGATCGCTGTGTTCCCATAATCGATGAACAAGACTTCGAAGCCATTTTCTTTGTTTGCCATCAACTTGGCGCGATACCAATTCTCATCGTCTGGAAATAGTGCGGCACAAATCAATCCATGTGTAAAGGTTTCAATCAACGGCAGCTTTTCATTGTCGGCTAGATATGATTCGATCAATTCCAAGCCCTTTGCATCCTGTTCCATTTGAATGTAGAAATCTGACAAATTGTTCACGTGACTCACGAAGCATGTCTCTCCCGAGCGCACCATTTCTAGAGGTTTAGCATACCCGTCGGCTATAAGCTTATCAGCTACATTCACACCATCAATGTACAAGTTAATAAAATTTTTCGCCGGACTCCTGGTTATGTACTCAAAATGGATAGTCTTATTGTAGGATACATTGAAGAACGCATTAGCGGCATCAACCCAATCAGCGGTACCCTTGGGTTTTATTGGCAGCGCGCAAGGGATACACAACGACTCAATGTCTGGGAAGACACTCATCTCCTTGATATCTGTTGTGTCTGTCAAAGCGTCAGTGTTGCCATAGTCAATGAATTGTACAACCATCAGCTCACTGTCCATAATCTTTGCTCGGTACCACTGATGATCCACGGAATACAGTGAAATACAATTAGCTCCTTTCAGCACCCTCATCAGAGGCGGCAAGGAACTTGCCACAATCTGAAGATTCTCCTGCAACTGATGTAATTCATCCAACTTGCTCTTATGATGGATAAAGAACCTGCCAGGATTATCACAGTGACTCAACATACCGGCTTCCATGTTCTTGTATGGATCTTCTGGTGGTTCAGGTACCACCACTTCTTCCACTGCCACCGGCGGTTCTGTAGCCGTCTCCACTGTCGCCTTTTCCGACTTCTTATCCTTCTTTGGAGAAGTCACAGTCTTACCGGTTCCTTTAACCACCTTTCCTTCGATTTTTACCAGAGATTCATTAGCTTTGATTTTCTCCGACATACTTGAGTTTGAACTTGCAACAATGGTAGCGTCCTCATCGTTCTCCATCGTCAAGTCGACCGTTTCGATATACTCAAATAATTTGGCCGGCTCCTTATCGATCACACTACGAATGTAGCCCACATCCCTGCCCCGAGTCAGGCCCTTCTCCTTCAGTATAGTCACAATACTCTGATCGCTTGAGCACAAATCACCAATCAGACGATTGCCACGCATCTCGATCACTTTTACAGTCAACTCGTAGTTTGCCGTCAGAGATTTGATTTCGTCTATCACAGTCTGTTGGTTTTCACTAATGCTTCTCATTGGTAGATTCACTTCGATGGCGTATGCACTGGGCCCATCTGTGTAGAATTGCGGTTCGAGTCGTTTTATTTTCGTTTTCGTTGAATTGTCGATTTGTTCGGTGTTGCCATAGTCCACGTAAAGGACTTTAATGTTATCGGCAGATTTTCTCGATAAAATCCGGGCACGATACCAATTACCGTCGTCAGATTTAACTGCACACACGGTGTCAACTTCGTATTTATCTAGCGGGTTACCTGTTCGTCCAACAAACAAACAAAAAAGTGATATAAGTGTTAGTGATCAAAATCAAAAAGGTCGAGTTCATAAGTGTAAACAAAAAAAAAACTGCAGTCCAGCAAATTGTGCGTTCATTATTGTAAAAGAGCTACATTATCGTTGCATGAACTTAGCAATACTTGTGTTCATAAAAGTAAAGTGACAGTCAACCTGCTGTCAAATTGGCATATGTTTTTCTGGTGTTGCAGAGTTGCAGGTCAAATTATTGCAAATTAATTTTATATGCAATAAATAATTTATCTTCCACAGGAATGAACCGGAACAGAAAATTTGGCTCGATACTGCTACCAAACTTTTGATCTCCGTTCGGGTGAGAATGGAGTCTAACTTCACAGCTTGGCAAAGGAAGAAATCGGTTCTGTGGGGAAACATTCTGACAGACAATAAGAACCTTTAACCCACATTTCCTCATGACTGGGAAGAAATCTTTACGAAGTTCCAAAATCTAAATTTCCTACCAACGGATTAAAAAAAAAAGAAATAAAGCGGAGGGAACGCTTCCTCATTGGATTGTTTTACCACCTTGAACTTGTGTCGCAGGTGTTGGAAACAGCGATGAGAGTGACAGAGTTCAGGGAGCAAGAGACTCATAGAAAAGATTTTTTAAAAAATCAAAAATCTCAAATAACCAAATATTAGAGTTTTTAGAAAAGGAAGCTGAAAAAGATGAGCGGCGTCACAAGGAACACGAAAAAATGGCAGCCAATTCTTCGTATCCAAAAATATTTTTCTTTTTCTTTGGATCTTTGCTCTCCTACTTTCCCATAATTTTGTTTGAATACTTTCTATATGTATGCCAAGAGATTTAGAATAAGTTGTAAAATGATGGCGCACTTATTTATTTTATATCCGTTGCTCACGGTTCCTTGACAGAATGTTTTTCATTTATGTCATTTTTTGACAGTCGGTTATATTTACATTTATGAACTCACTTTTGCCAATGCATGACTGTCGTATATAAATGTATTTAAAAAAAATAGAGGTTTTGGGCAACAAGTTTACAATTATGAACTCGAGCAGTGTTTTTTTTGTTTTTTGCTTACCGTTTTTGTCATAGTAACAGAACAAGTCGTCGAGAAGTTGCGCGACTTCACTTTCCGTTGATATGAGATGTACGTAAAGCCGATGTACGGAACTTACGTATACAACGCGTATATTAAATTTCTCCCAAAGCAATGGATATGGGCAAATGTAGTTTGTCGATATGTCGTCTTGGAGTAATGGAAGCAATGGTCGAACCATTATTCTGAAACGAGATAACAAATTATATAAAAAAATTAAATTAAATTTTGAACAAAATTCTTGACTATGGAGCCCATTTCTTATTAAGAAAGTAAATTGAGTGAAAATATGGTTAACTTTAGGTTGTTTACTCAACCGAACAACTACCATTTCTAAATTTGAATGCGCATTTTTTTTAGATTGCTTTCAGCTGAACATAGTTTACTTAAACTCGACTGGAATGGAATAAGTTTGGGTAAAAAATGAGCAAATACTTTATCGTTAGGTGACAATGAAGCTCAACAATGATAACGGAGAAGAAACAACAAATGAAAATGAGAAAACTTCTATGAAAATCTATATACCAGCCATAGAACACAACCAACGTCAAGTAACACAGAGGAAAGGCGATAGGAACAAATGTTGGTGGATGCCATTAAAGCTGACGGTGATAGGCTTCAGCAAGAAATCATGAAACTTTTTAACCTGTGCTCAGAACAAGGATCAATATCATTCAAATGAAGAAGTCCATATATCCATCTAATTCATAAAATAGGAGATATCACAAAATTAGAAAACTACAGACCGATTAGCCTTCTATCACACCTTTACAAACTGCTAGCAAATATTAGACTTCTCCCAACCCAGAGAACAAGCAAGTTTTAAAAGTGGCTTTAATACAAATGATCACCTACAAGCAGTTAAGAAACTCATAGAAAAATGTATAGAATACAACCAGCCTCTGGTGCTGATATTCGTCGATTTCCAAAAAACTTTTGACACCGTAGAAGTACACTGCATCTTACATGCTTTAAAACAATGCAGAATTGATGGGAGATACACCCAACTACTTCAACACATATGTATGTATATGACACAGCCATAGGATGTATCATGACAGATGAAAAAACAGACAATTACCAAGTAGAGACAGAGGAATAAGACAACCATATTATCTAAGCTCTACACAGCTGTTCTGGAGTACGAGTTCAAACAGTTACACTGGGATAGTAAAGGTATTGAAGTAGATGACGAATACTTAAGTCATCTTCGTTTTGCTGACGACATAGACAATCTTGTCGATATGCAACTAATGAAACTAGCCTCGAAAAATGTCGGCCTAAACATAAACTCCCGGAAAACAAAATTCATGAGCAAATTACTTCAGAGCGGAAATCTGAGGAAATTGAGCAAGTTTTCCAGTATAAGTATCTTGGACATGAGATAAGAATAACAAGGGATAATGAAACATCGGACACACATCGGGCTGAGATGGGCAGCTTTTGGCAAACTAAAACATATTTTAAAAGTAACATTCCCAGGCACCTAAAAAAGAAAGTATACGACCAATGCGTGCTACCAGTGGTACCTTATGGTTTGGAAACTCTAAGAAGACACACCATCGGCAAATTAAAAGAGAAATGGAGAGATCAATGTTTAAAATCACGAGAATCGACCGAATAAGCAAGTATGATGAAGAACAAGAGTTTTCGACATAACAACACGCATAGCAACGTCGAGTTGGAGATGAGCAGGACATGTGACTCGCACGACAGACAACAGATGGATGAAAAGATTGTTGGAATGGAGACCAAGAGAAGACCTAAGGAGCAGAGGAAGACCATCGTGATGGAACGACGATATGAGAAGAATAGCTTTATAAGAGGCTTGTATCCGCCTTTGGACGCAACAGGCTGCTTGATGATGATGAGACAGAAGTGGGAAGTTACAAGAATCAGACGAACAATTTAGGCGATTTTGCAGTTTAAAATCAATGATGAAAGAAATAGTACGACGATTAACTACATTCTGGCGACATGTCGTGTCAGAATTTAGGTTACTGCACACTTCGCTGCAGTGCGGATTAACGTACGTGTAGTATTCGAAGAACCTATATCTACTAGGTATCCACTCATAAGTAGGTAGATAACAAAATATGGAACTATTTCACCTCTTGGACTATGTTTATCCATCTCTTTGTAACTCTATATGAGAAAAACCAACATTATTCTGCCGTGAATCTAAATCAGTACTAATATTCAATACAACAATATTTAAGTACAGTTTAATCTTCACTGTGACGAATCCCGCACGCGTGCGCTTGGTTAAGTTGCCATACAGAATCGGTTCTTACTGATTTGGAATGGCAGGAGTGAATTGCATTGAGAGCAGATATTGGTGACTTTGTTTCATTTATTCAACTGCTCAGCTAAGTTAAGTGCTTTATCTTTTTCAATGAATTGAACTTAGACTGATATTTTGGAATTCAAATGAAATTGAGCGACTCACTCGAAAATGAATACGTTTCCCTTCGGGAGGAAGTCACGTTACGCCGCTGATATGGGAGTCTCTCCACAACTTTTTTTTGGCGCTAATAGCCCAATGCAAAGCCCGGCCTAGCTTCTCGCTGGCACTCGTGCTGTCGCCTCACGAATTTTTGGGACCTACAGTTTTATGCCGTTTCCGAAGGGCAATTTTTTCGATTAAGAAAAGCTTTTCATGACAATTTTACTCTCGGATGTTTGTCAGACGTTCGTGAGTAGTGGGACCGTGAGAAACCTTTTTTTTTTGTTTTTTGTGTTTTCTTGGATTCGAACCTTGAATCTCTCGCTCAGTGATCGCGCACTTAACCACTGAGCCACGACTCCCATAACTGGAGGACAAACAAAATTTATTCATTCGTCTGCAGAAAATTCTGTTTGAAATGGAGGTAGAATCGGCAAGTATAGTCGAAGCGTAGACATCGCAAACAGAAGAGTTCCACTGTACATGAGCAGAGAAAATGCTTTGGAAGCTGTCAACCAAAAAGTGGAAAAACATGAAATACATTTCGAAGGATCTCGACAGCACGAAGAAATGTAGAGTTCGACAATATTCCAGAGACTACCCGAGAAAAAAGAGGTTCAATATAAGAGGCATATCGTATCAGACACATTGACGTACAACTGGCACAAAGATGAAAGCTCGACACGCGGTGCTATTACAGACCATCCATCAAGACAAATAGCGCAACTACAACTAAATGTAGCGAGTCTAGAGAGTTCAACTGAGCAGCATATTGGAAGAGACACTTCAGGACCTACATATTGCAGAAAACTACAAGTGCCTCTAGTACAAGTAGAGAAATTCTGTGTCAAGCTAGTAGTTTTCTACTACAAAACTTGTATTATTCTTATTATTTTGATTAAATTTGATAATATAATGCTAACTTTTCGAGTCATTGGCATGGAGACTGCAGGGCAAACATTGTAAAAAAACTATTGCGTCAAAGAAGTCTGTTGCTAAGTGAATCCCAGTGGTGGTTGCGAATGACAAATGCGCTGTTGAAACTGAAATACTGAAAGAACATCTTCTAGAAATAGACTCAGGCTGATCGATATGAAGTTTACTCATTTGAAATTCCATAAGGCCAGTCACCTGCCCTACAGACCCGTTGACCAGGGGTGGAATCCGCTAGTGATTTATGACAACTAATAGTCACAATAATTTCGATTGCTCCATGTAAGATGATTGTCGATTTTTTGGGATTGTTTCCATGTGATAGCTATAGGTGCCGTTTGATAAAAATTTAATTTTTGTCCATTTACATGAACAAAAGATTCTAGATGACGGATATCGTTGAAAATCGCATAACATCTGGAAAATACTAGTGTTGCCAGTGCTCGAACAAATTCGTTATGACCACCTTACACAGAATCAAAATTCGTAGAGTTCGTCGGAGGGAACGTATCACTAAAAACCGAAAAGCTGCATGTTTGAATAAGCTGAAGTGAACCACTCACATGCCGGCTCCGCAGCTAATTCATTGCGAGTTTGTGTTGAAAGGGCACTTTACTTGTCTGTGGAATCATCACACAGAAACAGTCTGCTTTTTATTTTAACAACACAACAGTCACGCTGTGTCACGAGAGCACTTCCTAGTCCCCGTCGGATTCTACGATAGCTCTGTAAAGTGAAAGTGAATCGAACGACCGAAGGGAATCTCCGATTCACAAATGCGACTATCACTAATTATCTTATTCCATCAATTCCACCCCAGGTTACCCATCCACTGATAGACGGAAGACACTTGCTCTGTGTACGGACTTCTTGAGAAGCCAACATCGATGTATGTAAAACGGAGGGTCCAACATCAAATCGCTAGAATGGCAACACACAATATTTGCCGGTCGACCCATGATTTTGTTACGGAAATAGGAGAATTCTGAGACAAAGACGGAAACACAATCGCAGAAGTATGTCAAAACCATTTTTGAAGACTCCTGAACGACGAAGAAAGCTATCATACCTCGCGTTCGGACATCAATTTAAGAAACTGACTCTCGGTGGTTTGTAAGACATTCCTGAGACACATTGCTGTGACTCGAAACTAAGTCAACATGCTCAGCAGTCCAACACAGTAACCACTTGAGTTATGCCGCATCAGCTCATCTAAAAGATGAAAATATATTGCAGCTTCATCACTATTTGACTGTTTCAAAAGTAAGGAGAGACCGCTTTACCTGCTCCCATACCGAGGTCCAAACCAACTATAGGCTACAAGCTTACACAAATCTTATCTATTTGTATTCACAGAACCCTTACACTTTGTCATCAGTCACTTGCGATATGTTGAGCACGCATGATTTTCCGTCGTAGAATTTCTTGAATTTCTTCGCCATGTCTGGGTTAGATTTAACATATCTAACATCATCGTAGGAACATAAAAGTTTAACATCACAGCCTTCGATTTGAATTTTAAAATTGAGCATATTATTAATGGAAGTTATCTTGGCACGAATTTGTTGTCCGGATAGAAGTTCCAGGCGGGTATCTAAAAATTAAAATGAAACAATTTCATTCATTATAAAAAGTACGTCTAATTAACATTATAAAATGCATACCTGGACTGACTTCAGAGAGCATACCATCCCTCACGAGCGTACTTTTCAGGGAGGCTCCATTCACATTCACATTTACATAGTACAGATCCTCTTCTCGTTCTAGATACTCACATAGAAGTCCAGCTCCCACCGGTAAGTACTTGTCCATACATTCAATTATGTAGGAGTTGTCATAGTTGGAAACAATGCCATCGAAACAGCATAGGTAAGCCATTTCAGGGAATTCCGAAAAACGTTTCTCCACCTGCCAAATGTCCTGATCGCCAACAGTCGATTGATTGCCAAAATCAACAAATAGCACCTTGTATTTGCGCAACATTTGGTTGCAGGCGATGATGCGAGCTCGGTATAATATATTATCTTTACGATAGCGAGCAATCACATTGGCACCAACTTTCAGAGCCAACTGTCTGGTTGGTCTGTTTCGATAGAAAGATTGAATTTGTCGCATAAGTTTTTCGAATTCTTGATTTCTCGACTTTAGATGGGTGTAGAATTGGTGTGGAGAAATCCACCAGCATATCATGACTTCTTCACGCGCTGGCACGTCTATAAGTAATTTAACGAATTCCTTGTCCAGTGGAACGTATTCCTCAAGCACCGTAACTTCAAGAATACCATCATCGTTAGAATCACGTTGAGAAGATGTGGAGGCAGCTGATTGTTGTTTTTTCGATTGAGAATATCCCTCGGCGGGATATTGGGGACGATCTTTGAATTTCTGTTGATTGGGCTTCGGTTGTCGTCTGAAATGAAAATAATGTAATATTGCCATGAGCGATTGAATAGCTTTTTTGGGAGAAATTCTGGAGAAATTATAATGTCACCAAATTGTTGTATCGTGGTTCAAGCAGATTTACACGTCCTGTATTTAATTGGACTTTCTTCCTTTGTGGGTTGGAGAATATGTCGGTTTTTGTAGTCGCTACAACGTGAGCGACTGCAGCTAGCTTTTCTCCATAAGTGTCAACTTGACAATAGAAAATGTAAGAATGAAGAAATTCAGCAGATGAACATCTCAGAGAGGTGATCTTTCACCAATCATACTCGTACAGTCATCTTGGGCGACGAGATTTAAGTAATATTAACACAATGTTGTCATCTTTCTTGATCCCAACTACAATAGCAGAGCGAATAAACTGCATTTACACTCACAGGAGGCAGGACAGAAGTCATTAGCACCATACGGACTCCCTTCACTTACCTGACTACGGAATTATTCCCTAGACCAACTAACACCGCGTTTTGTCACATACAAATTCGGAGGTTCAAATCCTTCTAGCAATTGATTTGTGAATTTCAATTGATGAATGAAATCCTAACCAAAATGATTAAGTCTGCCGCAAGCTGTGGCGCTGATTTTGCACATAATGTGCACAGTTAATCTTCAAGTCAAAGCCGATAAAAATACCCGGAGAACTTTTGTTTGTTGAGAGAGCGGCGGCGTCGAGTTTATGAGCATTTCAACACGTTTACTAAAAATAATAAGTAATTGGCTTCTGTTTTCGCCTGATAAATTAACAAATTCTTGGCTTGATGTAGCTCCTGGATTTACCAGACGATAAGCTCTGGTTTCAGATGCGCCAATCAATGCAGATTGTGAACCTTTCCTGGCAAGTCCATTCGCGATCTAGTTGCCTTCGATGTATGTACTAATGTTCGAAAACACAAGTAACATTTTAAATCAAAATGTTAAAGCTCTTAGTACAGCCTGCCTGACCAAACATATTTTTATGTATGATCTATGAAGATTGCGTCCGTCTTATGCACTCCTTGGCGCAGAGCTTAATGCCAGTTAAAGTTGGACCAATTGCATACCACTTTGACTACGAATTCCTGCAGTTAGGGCCATCATTATTTCGAAAGCATGATTGACTTCAATTGCTTTGCTTTGCCTGTAGTTTATAATATGCGTCCCTGGATTAACAAGGAAGGGTCACTAGTAACGACAAGAGCCTAAATAAATCACTTGATTTGAAATTTCATGAGAAATGGGGGTTTATGGCATTTACTGCCGTGGGCTTCTGGTATTTTTTATGTACAGTGGAGGAAATTCTGAATTTTAGATTTCTAGTTTGCATTGCACCCGTAATGCCGACGCATTTGTGTCTTTCAAGTTCATTTTGGGCAGAGGTCTGCCCAACGTCTTTCCACCAAACTAGTGAATGCTAGAAGCTAGTATTTTTGAAAAAGCCCACAAATTAACAGTGAAAATGGTTTTGTAGTCAAAAACTAAGTTTTGCCATCGCACTGTCTTTTTCACTAAAAAGTAGGAACGGCAACAACAAAGTAATTTTAAAGAAAGTGACGCGGAAAAGAGTTAAAACTCCAGAGTCAAAATTATCAGAACAATTTTTCAAAAATTCTTCTTTGTGTTATAAGCCCCTAGAAAGTAGCTTCCTTATTCCGTTGTAACAACTAATGTCGCATACGATGAAGATCGCCGAAATCGTCCAGACAACCAATGCCGATTTGTTGAAGGAAAGTCCACCGTCGAAGCAAACCAAGATGCCTTAAAAGATCTGCACATGATTTTCATCGACCCAGAGAAAGTGTTTCTAGGGATCTCGTATGGACGGCACTGATGACACAAAAGGTCCCAGAGAAGTCTATCAGGTTAATGCGAAACGGTACTATCCAGGACCGAGTGCAAACAAATTCTGAGGTCTGCGACAATAGACAAACTCACGATCTAAGTCGAACAACAACAATGCAGTAAAAATCTGAAAATGGTTTGCACTGCACCCTGCTGAAACTCAAAACAAGCAAATTTTATAAATAACTTAACTCACCTATTGTCAGGAGGCAACTCTTGTTGCATTTTCGCATTCAAAAATCTTGGTGGCAAATTCTTGTTCTTATTATACGACGTTTTTTTATTTTCGTCATAGCTGGACCGTTTGTCACTCGAACTGGAACTTTTATTCAATCGATCTGATCGTTGCTCCCTGTTTCCTCTCAATTGCACTGGCTGTTGTTGTGGGTATTTTCTAGTCTTATGCTCACTCGAACTGGACCGAGAATCTCTGTTCTCTAGTGAACTCGAACTATTTTTGTCCCATTCTATGGACATGTTACTATTCTGTGAATTTCGATTAGCACTTCGTTCGTCTCCACTTTGTACCGCAGTGGAATTGAAGTAATTTCCCGATTTCCGTGGCTCTAGGCTAGAATGCTGTTGATTATGTTGCAGGGGCATTAATTGTTGTTGTTGTTGCTGCTGCTGCTGCTGCTGCTGCATTGGATGCAGTTGCTGTTGTTGCAATGGCTGATGCTGCTGCTGTGATTTCTTATCGTAACCATTCGAAAGACTATTGAATTCCTCCTTCTCCATCGATATATATTGATCAAAGGGCATGCTAAGCTTATACAATTTCTTCATCACATTTAAATCCTTGGTGCAAAGATTGACTAGATACGCACCATTTGGCTGAATGCGAAAAACTTTCACCGTGAACGACCGGCGACTACGATTCGACTCCTCTGCCAACATCTCGAATTGTGTAGTAGCCAAATCTCTGGTCTTTTCATTATTCTCAAATCCCTTGAGGCAACACTGAATCGCTTGACGTGGCAGCTTCAAATGCTTCTCCGACACAGTACTCAAGAGATTCTTGGTCACCTTCTGTTCGTAGCCAAAATCTACATGACGAACAACAATTGTCATGCCGTCGGCACGCATCACTTCAGCACGATACCACTCGTTGTCGTACTTAACCATGCAGGGTGTACCAATAGCCAGGTGATTTGGTACAACCTGTTTCTTGTTGTAGTACACATACATATCGTCCATCATTTGTTCAAACTCCCCTATATTGGAGATCTTTTGCACATAGAAATGTTTCGGTGAGTCTATGTAGCGAATCTCGACCACATCGTTTGTTGTTAGGCCTTCAGCCTTAGGGAACACCAACCGGCAGCGTTGGATTTGTTTCAATGTCTCAAAGACATTCTTATCACTCACTCGCAATTCACAGTATTGAACGAGTGGAGGACCCTCCAAGGGCATCACTTTCAAGCTGCAATTCTTAAAGAGCACCATCTCTTTAAAGGCTTTCTTTAGACTCTCATCAATCGGTTCCAACTCCTTGTAACCGGAGAGAGTAAATCGTATGGCGAACGCTTTGTGCGTCAAATATTCCTCGGGAATTTCATAGAGATCGCGGAACTGAACAATTTCCGCATTGCCATAATCAATGTAGGCCACTTTGCAGGCTGTCGGCTGCACTCCTGTTATTAGAGCTCTGTACAATTGACCGTCTTCAGAGTATCTTGCAATGCATGCTGTGCCGAGTGTTGGTTTATCCGTGAATGCCTTCAGCTGCACTGATTCTATGTTAGTCATCATATCGGTCAGTTTGCTCTGTTCGGTCATCAGCTGAACCGAAAACAGACATGGACCGTTCTCTACAAAGCTGCAACACACTTCATAGGTATTGCCCACCACCAGAGTGTTTGATTTGAACGTCGCCAGACCACGTTTCACTGGCGAACGTTGTGATTCCAACGGAGCTGGTGGCACTGGCCGGGTGTACCGTGGAGAGTAGGTCTCCTGAGGTGGACCTGTGTAGGGAATGCGTGTGTTTAGATGTTGAAAGCCTATCGAGTAAATCTCAATATTCAGAATCTCTTGATTTAATGTACATTTTAAGAACTTACCCTGCACCAGCGTGTGAAGATTTCCAAAGGAATTCGGGTACCTGGAATTATTCTACAAATGGACAGAAAAATCATAGAATGCTATAGTGTGTCCTCATTCCACTCTTCTACTTACCATTGTCGTCGGATGGAGTTGCCTTGCAGCTACGGGTCTTTTCATCACTACATCTTTGTTGGTGTAGATCGGCATAGCGTTGTTATTGTTGCAAATCATGAGTGTATTTCCCGGGATCATCGGCACAGCGTACTGAGTTTTACTCATCAGCCTAAGGAAATTATCACGTAGAATTTCATTTTGTACTGGAGCACCAATTTTTTTTTGTAGAATGAGATACTCAGCAAAATTGAATTCCCTCCACTTCATTTGAATGAATTTAAAGTGATTTAGCTAAGCGAATGATTACAGCAACATTAATCGATAAGTCTGGGACTGATACTATCAACAAGAACTTACCTCCATGTCAACGGAAATCTCAAGACTTTGATTAACAATCAATCGGGAGATCTCTTGTAGATCTTCCTTGCTCCAATCTGATAATATGCCTAGCATGATGAAGGTGGAACACAATGGTGGTATTTGTTGCAGAGCATCTGGGAATTGTGGAATGTACACCTAGAACAAAAAAAAGGATAAATTAAATTGTCAATGCCATATACAAATTTCCCAATAAAAATTTATATGCTCTGATGACGCGTTGTTCTTCTCGTTTATTTTGTTTGCACTCGCATTTCGCAGCGACGAAGAACAAAGTGACCATTGATCATGCACACAATGCATAAGATGACGTACATATTTAATAAAGAAAAAGTTGTCTCAAAAGTCGTGATAATTTAATCAAACGCGCCCATTCTTTCAAAATGAACCAATTAATATATGACTTATTCACAATCTACACTCGATGCCGCAGATCAGTCTCTATAGACGCAATATACATACATACGGGGACTACGATCAATAATTCCGTACAATAATTTAGAAAACATGTTTTCTTCGGCACAAATCAATTTCATTTTTCAACATAATCTCGTTTTAACTCGACACACTTAAACCAATAATGCTCCTACTTTTTTAAGCCGCCCGAGTCTGCAAAATAGGCCTCTGTTCCGGCAATAACGTCTTCATTTGATGCGAATCTCTTACCTCCATAAGCCATTTCTTCATGTTTGGAAACGGAAAATAGTCCCAAGGGGCTAAATCTGGAGAACATAGTGGATGGGGGAGCAATTCGTTCAATTTCACTGTTGCGATGGCGGAGGTGTGAGCCGGGACATTGTCGTGGTGAGTGAGTAATCGCGGAACCCATCGCGCTGACAGCTTTATCACATCCAAATAATTTTTCAAAATGTTGTGCACCCGATCATTTAAGATGCCTGCAGCCTCAGCAATCTCATGCACTTTAATTATCCGATCGTCCATCACCACACCATGAACTTTATCGAGCATTTCTGGATTGGTGTCCTCAATTGGACGTCTAGGAAGTTCGGCGTTCTTCGTGCTTATATAACCGCTTCGGAAATTTCGAAACCATTTGTAAATCATTTCAAGCGACGGTGCAGAGTCCCCGTAATATTTGTCCAACTTTGCTTTGGTTTCCGCAGCTGGTTTCTTCTTCAAATAATAATGTTTTATTATCACTACACGAAATTCACTTTTCTCTGTTTGCAAAAATACGAGAAGTTGTCTGCTTCTAATGGCTGCCTATCTATTATATTGTATGTCATGGTTTGAAGAATGTTACCACATGACACAAAAATCAATTTGTGGATGGTACCGCTACATGTCGAGATTGAATGGAATCGTTGAACCTAGTTTGAGTGAGAATTTATTTGCTGATCTGAGGGCTAGTCAATTATTCCCCTAAATATAGGGAAATCTTGCTATCTTACCTGCCCCCTTCAAAAGAACTACATAGACATCATGCTGTACCTAACAAGGAAAATTAGAAGTCACTGGAGAGACGCAAAGAAGACACCACCAATCTAAAATTTCTGAGACTCATCATAAGCCTGACGTTATTCATACTAAAAACGATCCAATCCGCCAGGAGCCTTTGACAGCACTCCACACGAAGCCATTGAAGATAGACTGCACGATTTCAACGTGGATGTGTAAGAAGCTGTGCAGGAGGAATGTCTACAATTTTAAAAAAATGGACTCTCTTCCTTAATATTGCGCCTTAGTGAACGAACTGCTCAAATGTACTGTGATACTCTATTCCGGGAAATGACTTCTACCGCATCTGAGACTCATCCGTTTGACAGCAGTTAAAATAGATCAGAAACAGGAACTCAAATATATAGGAGCAACCATTAATAGCAATGTGCTCAAGCATAAGCATGTCCCAGTACCTTGTGTAGGGGACGGCGACTTAAATCAAAAGAATCTGGACACAACTTAGGAAAGCACATAGGAAGGTTTGCGTATGCATGACAGGAACCCAAACCTCAGATCCTTGATCTAACTGCGGGAAACAAAAAAAATGTAAGCGAAAATGTATCCGTCCCAGAGAACGACGAGAGTTTACCGTAGATGTCTGACGGTAGTGAGTGTATCTTATCTGATACTCACGCCTGCAAGATTCCGCACCTTACTAATGAGTTTGTATAGCTTCTTCTGTTTACGGCAAGTCACGAGACATGAGACATAAGAATGTCAACAACTATGGCGGTAAACACCCACCACAATGAAATGTCCTCAGCTCAGGCTTCACTTAGTGCTGAAGGCTTTTGTACATGCATATAAAGCGCGGCAGTCCTTCTCGACCCTTTTGTCTAAATTAGCCATCGAACTGAATTTAGAATCTCCTAGATATTTAGTTTGGTTCGAAAATTTAAGAGGAGTACCCCTCAACTTGGGAGTCTCGATATTCGGAGTCTTGCAACTTGCCTACTACAGATGCTCCATGCTTTTATGTATACTTTTTCTTTTCGTGTTGTGGCTAGTGATCCGTCCTCTTTCACTAGAAGTGGGAACTAGTAAAACATGACCACTGGAAGACTCTAAACGCTTGTTAGTGACTCATTATAGTTCTTCGTTCAATGTAGCTCTCCTTCGTGGAATTAATGACTGATGAAGCTAGATCTTGTATGCTCTTCCTCTGTTGGAGCTTTATTGGAGCACCATTGTCTATAGATTCTAAACCCCGTAGCTTCTCCCAGTTATATAATTTATTATTTTAAAAAGGAGGTAGTAATTCTGTGCTATCATTAATACAAGGTGGGGAAAAAGGAATGTCATAATGTGAATTGGCTGCCATTTTGTTAGAAATGAAAAAAATTGGGCTGTTTTCACGAAAATTTGAAGGTGAAAAAATGATATCGGCCAAATGACCACGTCTTGAGGAGATACACATTTGTGCTCGTTTTACGGCATTTTGAATTGTTGCTGGCAAAACATCTGGCTCCAAATTGGCTCCAAGGTTTGTGGTTTATTGTGGTAAACGCGAGAATTCAAAAAGCGCCAAAGGAAGAAGTCTGGCGCCGTCAAATCTTGCGAACTTGCCGGCCAGTTCAAATCGCTAAAATGGGAGATCACACGGCCCAGAAATTGGTGATTCAAAATCTCCATCGTTGCCCGAGCTGTGTGAGCGATTGCTCTGTCCTGCTGCAACCAACAATAAGACGAGACCCAATTCTGCAACTTGTGGCAAAAAAAAAAACTCGTTTAACATCTGTCTGTAGCGCTCAACAGTTACGGCTACGGTGTTTGTGGACTCTCTCGGACGTCCTCGGCGACAGCAGTGATATACTCGGCCGAATGAGCAATACGGGGCCGGCCACTTCTTGCGACATCTCTAGTGGACCCAGTTTGCACGAGACGCTCATCCAAACGCTTAATTGTTCGAGCACATAATGCAGGATGACAAGGAAAACAACGACGAAATTCACATTGCGTTAAAACAACAGACCGGAAATTGGTGAAATAAGCAGTGACGATAATTTCACGTTCTTCAGGTGTGTATCGCTCCATTGCTTATTGTCAACTAATGCTCTATCTGTCTACAACATAAATGACAATGCACAATGACATTTGACGCCATTTACAAAAATTATGGCACATCCACATTATGACATTACTTTTGCCCCACCTTGTATTACTAGCGTCTGTACTGCTGATATTAGGGCATGGTCTGAATTTATTTAGGGGACAGAAATGTTGATGGTACAGCCAACATAGTTTCTCACGTCGAACGGTTCAAATAGATTTTTACCGTCTTTGACGGAGCAGCATGCAATCTCCATTGTCATCATACATAAACGCACGAGTTTATCAGTGATGACTTGACCAGACCAAAGAGATGGTTGGTATCGATCTGAGATTCCTGGATTTTCTCCAAGTGTGAACTGTCAGGTTGTAGACATACAGCAAAACAGGCAAGATCTTATAGACAAGGTTTAGGAGACTCATGCTTCTGTAATTTACTCAGTTAAGAGAATCTGACCAGATTTTAGTTGGTAGTTGATGTATGCTCCTTACCAAATCATTTCCCGCTCCAGCAGTTTTGTTTGATTTGAGAAATTGCTATCCTCACCTCAGGTTGGTCGGGTGTCATCGTTCAAGGTGAATAGTTAGTTATGAATAGAGCGGACGTTTGATTGTCAACATCGTTTAACAGTTAGCAGAAATATTCCTTCCAGATTAACAGCACCGAATGCGACTCTACTTTTCCTTGTTCACCTCCGTTTTGATAAAACTTTCGAACATCGCCTCTATAGTAGCATCTCTCTGTTGACTCGACCTGATTCTTCTTCGGAGCAGTCTGTGCTCATCCCTCGTCTTATTCTGCAGCGCTGCGTGTACTTTTCGTCACAGCACATCAGAGGCGGCATTCCTGATGTCTTGTTGACAGTTTTGCCACTAGTCTTCTGCACTTGATGCTGGCGGCAAAGTGTATATTTAGCAGTCTTTTGCGATAGTAGCCGTTCGCCGTAGAATCTTCTTTCAGTATTCTGCTGGTAATCTAAATATCATCTCTAAATTGATAAAATATTAACTAAATAACAACTTTGAAGAAGAGCCCAACAAAAAATTGTATGTTAATTGAAACCACATTTCTCCCGGAATTTTGGGAGCCACTTAAGTCAACACGCAGCCAACACCAATTCAAATACAGTCTACATTTACCCATGTGCAATATTTAGCTGATGTTGCTTCATCCATCATACACACCCACCTGTGTCTCCTCTCTCCTACTACCAACGTCTTCCACTTACATAACCTGTGCCAAATCTCCTGATGATTGAAATGTGATAATCACCTTTCAATGGCCAAACTACGCAGTCTAATACAAGAGCACACTTCTACTCCACATTAGGAAAGCGCCAACGCTGCACTAACGATGACCTTACGGGCTTTATTGCCAAATAAAAATAAAGAAGAAAACTCGCTCATCACCGAGTGTGATTCACTTATGAGGGGCACACCGACAGTTCAGTGTTTGCTCGCTTTTTGAAATCATCGCAGCAACAAAGACAAACAATAATTATCCAAAAAAATTAGCACTGTAACCACCACCCACATGCAAAATTCCGTTCAATTAAACAACAGAGAATACACTCTACAATTGCAACTACATACGCTTATCGAATGACAAAATTCTTCATACCTCATTGCTGTCCACAAGAATCGTATACCCATAGTCGATGTACTCCACTTGCAATACATTTTCCGGATGCATCACAGCCGTAATCCGAGCCCTGCAGACTTCGTCGTAGCGCTTGCACAGGCATACCGTTCCCGTATGCAAGTTGCATGCGTTTGTGGTATAACATGTTGGCAACACCATCTGGATCTTAGTGCGTACCACACGTAGTGCATCCGGATTCAGTTGGCCACATATCTTCAGATATGGTCCGAGAGCGTCAACAAACGTTACATAGAGACTCTTTCGATTCATGGTGCAGCGACGAAATGATTTCGGTGGTTTTTCTCTAGAAATTATGCTCGGCGAAGGAGTTTACTGCTGGTATTTGCATTTCTTCCTTCGTGGACGTCAATTTAACTGAAAGTACAGGAATTTTTCGTTAAAACTTTCCAAAAGAAAAAAAAAAAAAAATTAAGCAACAGCGACGACGACGACGTCGCATCAGCAGACTGTCAAATGTGTGTGCAAAGAGAGAGTCCAACACCACTTACCAGAAGTTTATTACGCCCTTTTGCACAATCGAATTGATTCTCTTTTGCAATAGTTTTGCTTTGCGAAGACTTGGTTGTGAGATTAGTTTTTATTGGAAGTACGTTGTGAAAGGATTTTCGTGGATTTTGCGAAGAATTCTTTGGCGTGGAATCTTTCGCTTGAAATAACTTTTTGTAAAAAAGGAAGAAACCGCTGCTCGGCTGTGACAAGACGATGAGAAAACAACTGTTTTTCTCTCAGTAGGCCGTTTAATATATTTCTTTTTTTTCCAATAAGACAACGACAAATGTCAGCGAGGTGCGCTAGGAAAATTTCACTTTATGGATGTTTGTTTTGGTGGTTTTACGATTATGCGTTGGCGCGCGTTGTGAGAAATTTAGAGTGGGATGTTACACGCGGTGTTCTCATATTGCAGGAAAACGAGTTTTTGCAGTTTTTAAAACCAAAAAGGGGGAAGGAAATCATAGTCAAAGACGGGGAAAACGAAAAGCATAAATTTAAACTAATTGATGGTAACGTTCCAAGCGTTTTTTGCTAGCCGCTAGATGGAAAAATCATGGAACATATTTTTTAGACTTACAACAGCTGAAAGTTAAAAACTTGCAACATTTCCTATCGACAGCATTCGATTGTTTCAATGTAACCATATAATAAAATCTAGTTTAACTAACAAAACACAGCCAGTTGGTCAAAATTTAACTAGACATTCGAATTTTTGTCTAGTACTAACCTACTAAACGCCAAATTAGATAAATGGGGACACTTTTTTTCCATTCCAATTTATCAGGCAGGAAGTAATAAGATAGGAAGGAATGAAATCGGTGTAAACAAGAAAAAAATATTTATACGACGGGCATGACGCTAACTGTTTGAAATGTCGACGCACACGAAAAGCCGGTAATCTCCGAAAAATCTCAAACAAACCAATAATAGTGCCGATTTAAGAGTGCTCTTATTGCTGAGGCCAATCTCGACGCTCACAACGGGCTAAGTTGATGGGCTAAGATATCAGTGACCTGCCATGGAGGGGACAATTTCGACGGACACAGCACTTAATGTTCCCTCAGTTTCCTTCCACTTGTCTGCTATTGAATTCACGGTTTTATACACTCTGTATGCTTTATTGGGTAATTTTTAATTATTTTAGTCCAATTTGATTAGTTTCTCATCATTACAATTTCTAAATATGCAAATTAAAATTTTCTCACCTAGAAATTGAACAGTTGAAGCACGGAACTGACATTTGGATGAGTACAAAATTCAAATTGACCCAATATTATTCCGGAGGCAATCTCGTCGGTCGCGACGCTACGCTCATGACGGTTTACACAGCAAGTTTAGTTAAGTTTCACATAAAAACAGTTTCCTATTTATCTCGACAGATTTGGCACTACTGATTAAGTCACAGATTAAGGTTCAAAGAAAATTATCATTGAATGATATTACATTGACCACAATCTAATATTAATGAAATTAAACAAATTATTAACAAAAATGTGTCTGTGCCATATGTTGCCCGATAGCTGAATTGTGCTGTACTCTGTTATCGATGAATGTGGATAGTATCGAAAGCTATTGAAACTATACAGTATGCAAAATTCATATTCGTACACCCCTATTGTTATTGAAAAATTGTTTGCTAAAACAAAAACAAAGCAAAATAATGAGTGAGATACGAATAATTATATTCACAATTCGTTGGCTTATAATAAAAAATAAAAATGTATAAAATGTACAAAAAAGCTCCTTTTTTCATTTTGGGATGAACAAAATCCGTATTCGTACAGATGGCAATACTTGCTTTCTACTCACGAAACAAGGAATTTTACCGTTATGTTGGAACTTTTTCGGTTGAATCATGCATCGAGTGTGAGTAACCATTATTTACACTAAAAATCTTATAGCATTTGCTGGTGTGAGAGCGAAAGTGTTACAATGGGTCGAAAGTCAAGTGAACTTCCAAATGACATAAGAAAATTAATAATAAATTTGCATACAGACGGTGAATCTTTGCGGCAATTTGCAAAACTTGTTAAAAGAAGTCCATCTACAATTCAGTATGTAGTAAATATATATAAAACGAGTGGCCGCGTCGAAAAAAAAGTTCGGAATCAAAATAGATCCTTATTGGACAGAAGACATCGGTCATTTTTACTTCGCCAAATCCGGAAAAATCCGTTAGTTAGTGGTGTTAAACTTGCTGCGAGTCTTCACAAATTTCTTGGGATCCAAGTTACTGCACAAACTGTTCGAAATTATTTGCGAAAACTTGAATTTAGGAGCAGAGTCGCAGTGAGAAAACCATTTGTGAGCCCAGTTAACAGGCAAAAACGCATCGCTTTTGCAAAACAATATCTTAAAATGGATATGCAGTTCTGGAGAAAGGTAATTTTTTCCGATTCAGTATAAAAATTTCCGATGGACGCGTAAAAATCTGGCGTGAGCTTAATACAAGCTTAAGGAGACACAATCTACTGCCAACGTTCAAACATGGTGGTGGTTCACTCATGGTGTGGGGGTGTTTTGGCGCAGCAGGTGTCGGAAAACTACATTTCATCGACGACATCATGGATTCTAAACAATATATTAATATCCTGAAAACAAATTTGCGTGAAAGTGCTAAAAAAATAGGTTGTGAACGGGACTTTGTTTTTCAACAAGACAACGACCCGAAGCATACGGCGTTGAATACACGGCTATGGAAATTATATAACTGTCCAAAGTACTTAAAAACTCCTCCTCTAAGCCCTGATATAAACCCTATAGATAATTTATGGTCAATTTTCAGAAAACAATTGAAATATTATGATATTAGAAACATCAACGACTTGAAAACGGCTTTGAGCATGGAATGGGAAAAAATTCCACAAAATTCAACAAACAAATTAGTAGAATCCATGCCTACAAGATTAAACTTCGTTTTAAAACAGAAGGGATACCCTACAAAATATTGAAAATCAGTTTTTTCATTAATTTTATCGAATAAATAATGTGTACGAATATGGATTTTGCTAATGTTAAATAAGAAAAGATGTCAATTTTATTAAATTAACAAAACAAAATTTGTGTGTTTCATTTTATTTGCTTATATTTAAATGTTTTCATTGAAAATTATGGGTTTTTGTAAGATATTTCCTTTTTATTACGTAACAATAAATGTTTTTCTGATTATAATGGGGGTGTACGAATATGGGTTTTGCATACTGTATACCCAGTTAGTTGCTGTTCTTCTTTGCAATGTGAAATTTTTCTGAGCTAGGGAAAATTTTCAATAAGAAAAATGGAAACATTTCAACTTAAGTCAATAATGGTGAATCCATAAGAAAGATCGCAGAATTAAATGCTCTACACTATTAAAAACTTTCCCAAATCAGAGAGTTGCCACATAAAATGTTTGCAAAACAGAAAATTACCTTGCTTTTATTAGCAAGGGCAAATCCTTTATGTCGTACAAAGGCCGAATTTTGGTGACTGCTAAGCACCTCGCTCGAGCTCCAAGAAAGGTGACGCTGCTGGAAACAATAAACTTCCAGAAATGTATTGCTTTTACCAAGTTGTACCGCATCTCACTACAAGGCGAGAAGTAGAAATATGCTCTAGAATGACGAGACCAAAATGAATATATTAGGGATGTAAACTATTTATTCGTTACGCGTACAACCTACAATTTTACAAAATCAACTTAAGTTCAAGCTAGTTTTCATAGTTGGATGTATGTTCGGTTTATCTTATGGAAGGTAACTACAGAATGTCATGTCTCTAAAATGACACTTGGTAAAACTCTAGTTTGAACCAAAGTTGGTTTTTTGCGGTTGTTCTTTTTAGCTACTGTATTTAAATTTGATCAAGAAGCATTAGAATAGAAAATAATTTTTGCATTACATTCACTGAATGATGGTGTTTTATTACTTTCATCAGTTGTAGTAAACAAATGTTTTCTATTTCTTCATCATATAAAATATCAAAATTACATGATAGGTATGTTTCTTTACATTCAGATTCAAAATGTCCGGGTGAATTCTTATTTGTATTGTCGGGGAAATCACGTGTAAAAAATGGAAAAATTAAGAAACTGTTTTGGGATATTATATACAAAAGAAGATGGAAGTGTATGAAAGTTGATTGACAACTGTTAAAAATAACAGTTGTTCCAGTGCAATGAACGGGGAGAAGAGCGAGTACTGAATTTGACATATTTTAATGACAATCATAGAACAGAAACTGTGCTAATTCATGTGATTTTGTGAACATGAGGGATCACAATTTCCAGTAGAGAAACAGGCCTGATATATTATCCAAGTACATAATTCCATAATGTTTTGTATATTTCCAAATGAAAAAAAAATTTTAATATTCTTTAAGTCGAAAATATAAATGTGCTTAGAAAGGCTTCTATCAAAATTAAAAAATAAATAAATTTTTTATTTTAACAGAAAATGAATAAATATAAGACGGAACAATATATTTTTCCAGGATTTCGGGTGCATGGTGCATACACAAATTCGGAAGAAATGGCAACGTTAGAGGTACACTATGTAACAAATTTATTTCGCAATTATGAGCTATCCCGCAATATTTTTTTATTTGAGCGATCGCAGACCAATTTCGATTTTAACTGGACTATTAGTCCAGAAAAATTGACAAATTGAAATTATATAAAAGCGTTAAGAGTCGTCAATCCTTTTCGAATATTTTGATATTGAGCTCCTTTAACTGAGACAGGTGCAAAACCTTTAGAGAGATACATATGTTTTCTTTAGCTTGTCTTCAACTGCAAACCGCTATTCTGAAGAGGTTCTAAGAGAATCCAAGTATGGCAGATACAAGAAGTGCTTGAAATACTTTACATGTGACATGCCCGGTTGTAGATGTGCAATTCATGTGGAAGGGAATTTTTCAAAATAGACGATACTTGTAAATTATCTAATTACAAATTTCTCGGAGAGGAAACATTATATTGAATCATTCAATCGAAAAAATAGCAATATTTTATTGCCACGTTCTTGTAATTTCTTTTTTTTTTTTTTTTTTTCATAGAGACCAATTTGTACTTTTAAAAGTACAAGGGGATTTGAGACTTGAGATGTTATGACGATGACAGTAAAGTCATTAACTACTCGCTTATTCATATTTCGATTTTGAACCTCGAATAATTGCTTTTTTACATAACCACCGATTCTAATTCGCAATTACATGGGTAAAATTGTTATTTAGATAACTTTAGTACACTGAAGGTCAGAAATTGTGTATAAAAGGGACTGATTTTGTGTGAAAGGCTCATTAGTGTACCTAATAAAGAAAAGTAATTGTGACCTCGCTATGAAGTTAAGTACGATTCTTATAGTATTCCTAGTTGGAATTATATGTCGGAGTGTAAACTCGGAGTATGGTTTGAAGAAAACTCAAGCAATGCATTGGCTTCTATGCAGATACATTGTGAATTATCTAAGTGAGCCAGATTACTGTACAAGGTGAGTCGCAGTGGGACCTACGGTACATACAATTTTTGAAACAGAACATATTTTTCACTTAATTTTATAGACCCTTAGGCCATGTGTTAATTCTTGTGCAAGATTTTATCCTCTGGCTAAATTTTTAACATTTAGTTGAAACTGAAATGAGAAATTTCGTTTTATCAAAAAGAGTACAATTAAAATTAAATTAAAATTTATCTAGCCCACAAAAATGATTAAATTTTGACGTCTAATATTTTTATTTTCTTCACCACGATAATGTCAGAATTGACAAAAGACGGGGGGAATAGAAATTGTAAAGTCGACTTGATGTATTCTTTGCTAGTTGAATCAAACACAATTAAAGTTGACTTTTAATCAACTTTTCGTCAATTTTATGAACTTGGTTTAATTATTTGAATATGACAAATGTCAAAGAAACCACATTTCTCGAAACTAATTTTTTTCTTTGGGTTGCAGTCATAATTTTATATTGTCGTATAAATACGGTATATTTAAAATTAAGTATTGAACAAACTAACTTTTGGAAATTATCTGGAACGTTGTCTCAAATATAATATTTTATCAAAAGCATTGAGGTCGTTTACATGAACATCAACTTCGTAGTGAAGCACTGTCAATTTTTGGCAGAGTAGAAAGATGTTACTCAATTTAAATAAGTTGTTATTTCTCAGTTGGGTTGGACCTCCATAGCCGTTGCTCAGTTGTTTCATAAAGGTTGGTTGTTCGAATTTGTCAAGGAAATGATATTTCGTTCTGTATTTCATTCAGTAGTTATGTGCATATAATGAGTTGGACAGGGACTTAAGAGCAAGGAACCTTACACTTCACAGCCGAATTACATTAGGACTAAATAATAAAAAGCGAGGTGCTATCATCTTTATTTCATGTTTTTAAACAGAAAGTTTGAAATTAAATATCTTTAAACTCCTCTGGTTTAAAATACCAACTTAAAATTTTAACTGAGTTTAAGAAATAGACGAAACCTGTCAAAGGTGTTCTTTTTATGTAAAATTTTAATTTTCAATATCCAAATGTACGGATGTAGTAATAAAAGTTAAAATTAAAAAAAATATATATATATAGGTCTAAAATTTGTACAATGAAACCATTAGGCTTAAAATTTAGACAAACTTAGTTTAAAAAAAAAACGATTCAAGATTAAAAGTTCGAAAAATGGATTTAAAAAAAAAAGTGTTTAAACCACGAAAGGTTTCATGAGGGGAAGAAATATCAGCAAGTACGAAGAATGCTATAAAAATAAAATCAATAATCGAATTGCTACTACTGAAATAAAATAAAAAAAATTAATTAAAATCTAAGATTCAAAAGTGTTCACGGTTCGTGGAGGCATGGTGGAATTTGAGGAACATTTACCTCAACGAAATCGTTTCTCTTACCTGTAATCGGATTCATTCCTTCGCGGATGACAATACTCTTGACTCCACACCACGGCAAAGCGTGGAGTTTCTACTGAACTCAACTCACAAATACAATCTATTAAATACAATATTTTCAACAAAATATTTATGGCAGCGAAACTTAAAAAACTTTATTTGTTTTATTTTAACTCCTGAGAATAAGTTAAATAGGCGCCAACGGCGTTTTTTGTTTTATTTGATAAGAAAATTAAATGTTAAGTCTTCAAAGTCGTAGTGTTCTCATTTTGTTCAATCTTGATATTACTATGATAAAGGAGCTCAAAGAAAGTGGGTTTTTCAATTCTGACAGTCTGCCTATCCGCCTGCCTATTACTCGGACTGCAATCTAAACGGCTGGGCGAATTTTCTCCAAACTTCATACTTGGGGTCTTGGTGGAGTAATGCCTAGAAGCGAAGTTCGAATCCACTTTTTTCTAAGTTTGAAATCTGAACGATGTACAAAATACACGACAAAGTCGTGCCTTTATTTATTTTTTTTTTTAATGTAATAACTTTTTGTTTAAACTTCTAGTGTCGGTTTCTTTACACTAACTACGAAGACAATACCTATTCAAAAAGAATATGCTATGAATGGATATGAATATGAAATCAATTCCAAATTCTGGCTGGAAAGTGAAAGGAGCAATCAAATTGATGGAGTACTAGAGCAACTCCTCAACAGGATAAAATCAGTGGCTGATACTGTAAGTAATCCAGAATGTTATGGAAACCCTACTAGATTTAATAACCTGCTCTTATATTTACAGAGTTCTGGAAAAGATTTAGAAACTGATATTTATCGAGATTACAGACCATCAACCATCCATGGAAATCCCAGAGCTATCAATCGTATGAAACGGGAAACAAATCGTGGGTTTGGTTATGGTAACCGTGGTGGTTATGATGGTGGTGGCTATGGTGGGTATGATTATGGTGATGGTGATTATGGTTTTGGTGGTATGGGTCATGGTCATGGCGGTGGGCGTGGTCATTCTTGTGAGTGTGGTCATAGTGGTGAGGTTGATGATATAAGCAAGCTTCTCTCCTCTTTGTACACATTGTTTTAAAATATTGTACACCCGACGTAATCCCATCCAAATGAATTTAATGTAATAAATTATTTTTGAAGTGACATTTAACACTGTTTGAATTAATAAATACAAACGTCGCCAGCTATTCTTAGCATAACTCTGTATCTTATCAAATAAGCATGGACTCTTTTTGTTAAATATATTAAGAATATCGGAAATAAAAAATAAAAAATAAATATGCTTAAGACTAAAGAAATCTTATAATTAATTATATAATTATATAATTAATTAATTAACATTTCGCTGTCTTAGGTCTTATAGTACTGAAAGACAATGCGTCCAAAAAAGCTAGACTGTTGGAAGTAAGTTTTTTACATTCGTATCTACATTTTGAACTTTTGTTGAGAGTACTTAAGTAGTCTCTTGATCATTGTTTCCAGTATGACAGGAGCATTCTCTGCATCGTTGCCACCGGTTCAGTTTGTGTGGGTTTGACCTCTATTACATTCTTCTCTGTAAGTCCGATGAGTGGTGTGTTGATGAGGCCGCAATCACTAATTGGAGTAAGTGGCCGAGAATTAAGTACTCCTACGATTTGTGTTAAAAGTGAGGACACAGTTATTTCTTCAAAAGTCCTGGATGAGGTCGCAATCACTAATTGCAGTAAGCGACTGAGAATTGAGTACTCCTTCGATTTTTGGTAACAGTGTAGACATTTCTTCAAAAGTCCTGGGTGCAAATATCGCTCTTGATATTGGCTTATCAGAAGAGAGATTTTAAGGTGATGCTTTGGTAAAATTATATTATATTTTGTTCTGTAACTGCATGATGAGTTATCGAATCGGCCTCCTACTCTTAGAAGCCTATTGGCTTCTTAGGGTTAAGAGCGACGAAACTTTTTTTTTCTGGGAAGTGAAGTGTGAGATTTGTTTCACTTGAGTTTTTCATCAAATTTACTTCAATGAACCCAATGTAGGCATGAGACGGTGGCTTCTTGTAACTCACAAATTGAAAGAGAGCTAGAAGAAACTACCTTTTTATACCCTACACCATAGTCTACCCTAACCCTGGAAGCATTCAAAAACATGCGGGTTGTACATTACCAAAATCATGTCGGATTAATTTAAACACAGGACGCTACTATATTCGTACAACTCGACCTCAAGGAATAACATAAAAAAACGCACATTCACTTTAGGAATAAAGTAGTGGAACTGGAACATCAGCATCTTTTGATTAATTCTCAAATAAGCAACTCTCTGAACTGCGCCAACTGCAGATATGTCTCTTCCGTTAACATCGCGTATGTGATCGTATCCACCATATTAGGTGAACGCTTTAAACTTTTTGTCAACAATCTGATAGTGTGGTCTTATGTGAGGAAAGTCCACCATAGATTAGTTAGCAGCTTCAAATCGGTTCTCACAATTTGTTCAACTATTTTAAAGTCGCCTTTGATAGCGTTTATAGAGACGAGCTGTACAAAGTCATTTCTAGCCAAACTCGTCCATTTGTAAAGGATGATAATGGGATGCACGCTGCTCCATCAAGGTCGGTAATAACTCCACCGCTGCCTTTGATGTCAAAAAAGGACCACGATCAGGTGTACGATCTTTCAAAAGTCTGTACAACTACTCGCTTACGCTGAAGAGGTTGACATAATTGGGAGAACGCAGAGGGCTGTAAGTGGTGCCTTCATCAGTATTGAAACAAAAGTGGTGAAAATGAATTTAGCGGTCAAAGAGGGCAAAGCAAAATATACGCTGACAACAAATAAGGACTTGATCAGAATGTCACAATAAACAGCTACGATTTTGAGATTGTTTGAGACGGCACGGTAAATGAAGACTTTTTCTAAGGTGGCACCAAATGAAAATAGACTGCAACTATCTTCGTGTGCAGAACTGGAGGCGGCTAGCACAAGATAGAGTTGAGGCTCAGTTGCACCCCGGATTGTAGCGTCATCTAAAGTGATGTAATTAAGTATTCGGGGGAATAACGCATTTCAATTGTTAAACCCCACCTCCGAAATGGTGAAAGTTTAACCAACACGATTCACGCATTGCGAAATTATGTCAGTATACATAACCATCCAACTCGTGCTGCCGTTAGGAAATTAATTCAAAAGTTGGACGTGCAAAGGCCAGTGCGTCCTCACAGTGGCCGGTCACGCAAAAATATTGCCGCAGTGAGTGACAGTCAAAATCCATTAGCCATAGTTCCCAGCAATTGCACCTTCCTACAGCTAAATGCTGTAACAGTCAATGGTGAACGTGGTCAGGACATGATAACAAATTATGTTTGGAGATTTTGATGTGGAATCTCTCGTTTCGGCGACAAAAATTGGCCACCAAGATCGTGCAATATTATGTGAAGCAGGAGGTGTATGCCAATTACCCCCAACTATCGCAGGATTTATGCCAAAAAGTAATGGAAAATCTCACCAAAAGGGCGGAAGTCTGCAAGGCTAGCCGTGGCGCCATGTGGCCGATATTATTTTCCACGACAATGTTTCCGTATTATATTGACATTAAAAATATCAGCAGTTTATAAAAAACTAAAATATTTTATTTCAAATTTAAATTGTTACTATGTTAACTCCAATTGAATCAGCCTTTACGAAATCCTGATGCGCCATCTGACAGTATACGTACACCGCAACCCAGATATGCAATTTGATCAAAACCGGAATCGGCCTAACTAATAAGATTAAATAAATTAAATTTGATTCTATTTAAATTTAAATGTTGATACCGTCCAGCCGTTTAGACTGAGTGATTATACACACACACAGAGGTGTTAAAAAAGCTGTTATTTAGCTGGTATTCCTATCTCACGCCGAATGCCGCGAACCGACCAGAAGGAAAAATAAAAGCATTTATTGCAGATATTCGTTTTCTACCCCAAACTAATTTAATGAATTTTTCCCATCAAATCTTACAGGGCCTTATTATGTATTACGAAAGCACGGCAAACGACTTTCAGTTGATGACACCCATGACTTGTAGTAATTATTTGTGACGAAAATATTGTTGGAAACACGTTGATGAAAGGCAAAATTCCATGCTATTTTAAAGCGCACCTACATATGTACCATCACTTCTATACCCTCAAGAAAAATAAAAGGAACAAAAGAAAACAAAGTTTTTTTTCTTTTTTTGCATATAAATCGTAATACTTTTGAAAATATATATAGCAACGGGCATAGAAATACGGACATATTGGAAAAACTAATTTTAGTAGAATAATTTTGGAGGTTTTAAAAATAATCAAGATCCATCTTTACCGAACGTTAATTTGTTGAAATACATTTCAGATTCGGAAAACAATAAACCAATTTCCGAAATAGGGGCTTAAGTTTCATCGATAAAAACAAGTGAGTAAATGTGTAAGTTTTTATTGCTATTCGAGTTTATGATTTTTTTTTACAGGAAACAGACTCCTGAAACTTCCGAGAACTGAAGATGTTAATACTGTAATATGCGAGCTACGGCTCGAGTAGATAAAACGTTATTCTGTGAGATTATTTCTTTATTTTCTAGTCTATAGAACAACCCAAGTTCACACTATACTGTTCTTCGCAAATTCTTTCCTTACAAGGTCTCTTTCTTCTCAAATCACTTTATCTCATTTCAATTACTTAATTCACAAATCCAAACTAATTACTTCTTCTTGTTAAGTCTCAACTTTCAATTTATCACAAAATTACAACTTCGCCTATTATCACTTTTCCAATCTCTTCGTGCGGTTCGAAACCCAACTGCACCTGCCTTGATCACCATCTGTTCTTATATAGTCGCATTTCTGATAGCCAGAAACTTCTAGCAAATTCTTCGACCACTGGAACGAGAAAATTTTGATGTAATAATTCCAAGATGACAGCTGCAGCCAATAATATCTTGTGGTTATAATTCTCTCTTAATTCCGCGACGTCGTCTTAGACATAATCCTTCTCTATCCGTGGACACGAACCTCGAATGTGTTCTGAAAAGACACTTCGGAATGTGTTGCTTACTTTTGGGGTGTAGTTATTACGGTACATTATGTTACAATATATAATAATCTAGAGCTGATAGAGAAGTCCAGATAAGACAGAAAAATAAGTATTCATGTAGGACATTCATCTATAAGAAAAAAAGGAAATTTCAAAAAAATTTCATTTTAATATCGCGAGTTCTCTGGTGAATTTTGAGAGTTTATTTCCTGAGAGTATTCGCTTGATATATTTCTTCTGGTAGTTATCAGTTGGAAGTAGTGAAAGTAACATGTATTCTTACAAGCGGAAGGTTGCAACTACTTTTATTATTGGCACTGTTCTTATACAAAAAAAAAAAATCAGGGTTAAGCCATGTATAGATCGTCGACACCAATTCGGTGCGGGGTCTACTCTTACAAGAGAGCTTCAAATTGAAGATACTCAACAATTTAGAAAGTTTTGCCATTTGACAAGTAGTTAAATAGAATATATAATAGAAGCCGTTGGGCCCACTATTTTTAAAAAGATACTCAATTAAGAGAAGCCGTACCTACCTTAAAATTATCCTACCTGTTTCTCAAATTATGGAGCTTTCGTTTTATTTCGTTTTCGGAGCATGGGAAATTGCTCCGCAAATTCCGTTAATATTAATTTTTTTTTTTTTTTATCACGATAAGATTTATCCGTTATTTTCCATAGGTTTCAAAAGACTCATATTTTTATATTAGTTGATTTGTTTTCTCTGATGTCCACTGTTTTGCCATGTTGACTACCGACAGATACTCGCAAAATACGAACTGTGGTGGAATTCTGCGAGCTAATCTCCGATAGTGATCAAAACATGTGTCCACTTGCGAGTGACTCTCAAAAAGGTTGAATGTCGAGAGTAAAAAGTCAACTCTCCGCGAGGTACTCTTAAGGCTGTGTCCACTTGCGAGTTTGCTCTCGAGAGCTGCTCGCACCATTTTTACTCCCAAATGGACACGCATCTTAAAGTATTACGCTTCACACAAAAACGATTTTTAGACAATCGTCCAGAAAGTTTGATCCTGAATTCCTACATAGTGCACAAAAGTGTGCGTTCACCTACTAAACCAATTGTTTGCTGCATTAAAACAAACAGATAAATAGAAGTTTTTGAATTTTAATTATGCCCATTTAGAAACAACAACAAGGACAACGTATTACGCAAATTTCATTGAATTCCTATGAACACGCGTCCAGTTAATGTAACTTTTCTTCTCAAACACCTAAAACAGAAGCAGAAAAAGTCTGCGTTCATTTCACACAACTGCCATTTACCGTTATGTTTATTGCAGTTGACATTCAAGAAATTTAACATCACTTTTGAGTAGTTAATGTGATAATGTGTTTTGTAAAATTTGGAAATAATTTCCTGTGATTTTTTGATATTTTTTGTACAATGGGGAATAATAGAAAAGAAATAAGTGTGGACGAGCGAAAAATTATTATAAAATTCTGGAAAGAAGGAAAAAGCTTTAGAAATATAGCTAAAGATATTGGTCGGCAGTATTCATCGGTTCAAAGGGTGATAAACAATTTTAAGTCAACAGGCATTTAAACATCTAAGCCTCGTTGCGGTCGACCACTAAAGCTGTCATCTCGAGAAAGACGAGATTTAATAAAAGCAAGTGAAGGTAAATCCTCGACAAACAGCATCTCAGTTATTGGAAAACATCATGGTTAAATTTGACAAAAAAATCTGTGCCGATGCTGTCAGAAAAATCCTAAAAAAGCAGGGTACCGCGGTCGAGTTTCGCAAAAAAAAAACCATTCATTTCAAGAGTGAATCGTTTAAAGCGCATAGCTTCTTCTTCTGGAAAAGAATATAATATTTTTTCCGATGAGAGCAAATTTTGCATATTCAGAAAAAAAGGACGCAAGATCGTGTGGCGAAAGCAGGGCACAGCTTACGATAAGCAAAATTTGTCTCTTACAGTTAAGCACGGTGGTGGAGGTGTGATGGTGTGGAGGAGTTGGAGAAATGAAATTTATTGAGTCTACGGAAAAGTGTGAATAAACTTCAACTTGACTCTGAGTTTTGGTTCCAACAAGATAACGATCCAAAACATACCGCTGAGATCGTTCGCCTCTGGTTGTTGTATAATGTGCCTAGACAACTGCCTCTGTTTTATGCCCGATTCACAATGCAGCGTGATAGCGAGACGAGTCTAGCGCGAGTTGTCAAAAAAGGTTTCGATCTATGCAAATATATGGAACAATACACAATGATGCGAGACTCGTTCTATCGCAACGCATTCTTTTCAGAAAATTGAAAAACTCTCGCGACGAGATTGCCTGTCAGCAGGCTGATACGTCTTTGTTATGTAGCCAGAAAGAGAAAGATGGTGTGTTGCCGTTGTTGCTTTTTCACTTTAACACATAGATAATACAGGCTCGCTGTCAAAAGTATCGTCTTCATTGTGAACTGGGAAACGATTTTATGAGGACGAGGATTTCTCGCCTCGCTCTAGTCTCGCTCTCACGCTTCATTGTGAATCGGGCATAATGCCCGTTTCCCAGTTCACAATGCAGGCGATACAGCGAGCATGTATTATCTGTGTTAAAGTGAAAAAGCAAACTCCACACTCTAGGCAAAAGTTCCACTTGATTTACAGTGCCATTGAAGTTACATAAAAGCGTTAAAAGTCGTTTTTATATTGAACTACTTTCTTCAGCGTGCTATTTTATTCAATAGGTACAATAGCATATTTTTGCAAGGGGACATGACTAATGTCATTAAGTACTCGCTTATGCATATCTAGATTTTGAACCTTAAATAATTGCTTTTTACATAACGACCAATTCTAATCCTCAATTACATGGGTAAAATTGTTATTTAGATAACTTTAAGTACACTGAAGGTCAGAAATTGAGTATAAAAGGGACTGATTTTGTGTGAAAGGCTCATTAGTGTACCTAATAAAGAAAAGTAATTGTGACCTCGCTATGAAGTTAAGTACGATTCTTATAGTATTCCTAGTTGGAATTATATGTCGGAGTGTAAACTCGGAGTATGGTTTGAAGAAAACTCAAGCAATGCATTGGCTTCTATGCAGATACATTGTGAATTATCTAAGTGAGCCAGATTACTGTACAAGGTGAGTCGCAGTGGGACCTACGGTACATACAATTTTTGAAACAGAACATATTTTTCACTTAATTTTATAGACCCTTAGGCCATGTGTTAATTCTTGTGCAAGATTTTATCCTCTGGCTAAATTTTTAACATTTAGTTGAAACTGAAATGAGAAATTTCGTTTTATCAAAAAGAGTACAATTAAAATTAAATTAAAATTTATCTAGCCCACAAAAATGATTAAATTTTGACGTCTAATATTTTTATTTTATTCACCACGATAATGTCAGAATTGATAAAAGACAGGGGGAATAGAAAATGTAAAGTCGACTTGATGTATTCTTTGCTAGTTGAATCAAACACAATTAAAGTTGACTTTTAATCAACTTTTCGTCAATTTTATGAACTTGGTTTAATTATTTGAATATGACAAATGTCAAAGAAACCACATTTCTCGAAACTAATTTTTTTCTTTGGGTTGCAGTCATAATTTTATATTGTCGTATAAATACGGTATATTTAAAATTAAGTATTGAACAAACTAACTTTTGGAAATTATCTGGAACGTTGTCTCAAATATAATATTTTATCAAAAGCATTGAGGTCGTTTACATGAACATCAACTTCGTAGTGAAGCACTGTCAATTTTTGGCAGAGTAGAAAGATGTTACTCAATTTAAATAAGTTGTTATTTCTCAGTTGGGTTGGACCTCCATAGCCGTTGCTCAGTTGTTTCATAAAGGTTGGTTGTTCGAATTTGTCAAGGAAATGATATTTCGTTCTGTATTTCATTCAGTAGTTATGTGCATATAATGAGTTGGACAGGGACTTAAGAGCAAGGAACCTTACACTTCACAGCCGAATTACATTAGGACTAAATAATAAAAAGCGAGGTGCTATCATCTTTATTTCATGTTTTTAAACAGAAAGTTTGAAATTAAATATCTTTAAACTCCTCTGGTTTAAAATACCAACTTAAAATTTTAACTGAGTTTAAGAAATAGACGAAACCTGTCAAAGATGTTCTTTTTATGTAAAATTTTAATTTTCAATATCCAAATGTACGGATGTAGTAATAAAAGTTAAAATTAAAAAAAAAATATATATGGGTCTAAAATTTGTACAATGAAACCATTAGGCTTAAAATTTAGACAAACTTAGTTTAAAAAAAAAAAACGATTCAAGATTAAAAGTTCGAAAAATGGATTTAAAAAAAAGTGGTGGTTTAAACACTTTTTTTTAAATCCATTTTTCGAACTTTTAATCTCATGAAAGGTTTCATGAGGGGAAGAAATATCAGCAAGTACGAAGAATGCTATAAAAATAAAATCAATAATCGAATTGCTACTACTGAAATAAAATAAAAAAAATTAATTAAAATCTAAGATTCAAAAGTGTTCACGGTTCGTGGAGGCATGGTGGAATTTGAGGAACATTTACCTCAACGAAATCGTTTCTCTTACCTGTAATCGGATTCATTCCTTCGCGGATGACAATACTCTTGACTCCACACCACGGCAAAGCGTGGAGTTTCTACTGAACTCAACTCACAAATACAATCTATTAAATATAATATTTTCAACAAAATATTTATGGCAGCGAAACTTAAAAAACTTTATTTGTTTTATTTTAACTCCTGAGAATAAGTTAAAATAGGCACCAACGGCGTTTTTTGTTTTATTTGATAAGAAAATTAAATGTTAAGTCTTCAAAGTCGTAGTGTTCTCATTTTGTTCAATCTTGATATTACTATGATAAAGGAGCTCAAAGAAAGTGGGTTTTTCAATTCTGACAGTCTGCCTATCCGCCTGCCTATGACTCGGACTGCAGTCTAAACGGCTGGGCGAATTTTCTGCAAACTTCATACTTGGGGTCTTGGTGGAGTAATGCTTAGAAGCGAAGTTCAAATTTTCATTCTAGCCTCAAAATAAAAAAATCGAAACATCTTTAACGATTTTGATCAAAATTCATATATGTAATTAAATAGATGTTTCTAATAACACTGCATATTCAGTTCCGTGGACTTACGGAAATTGGCTATTTCTAGGATATGGTTAAGACGACTGTATTCAAAATTGATACCTAAGTTATTTCTGGCATATTTAGGACATGGCGAAAAGTCCATTTTTGTTGTATACCTATGTATTATGTATATACACACACACCTATATGTATGAGCAAGTATAGTTATCAAATAAAGAAAGAGTCAGTCGTTGTTTGACTGTCCTCAAAGTTGGATCATTTACTAATTACAATATGGTGTCAGATGTGTAAAGTCATTAAGTTCAAAATATTATATTAAATTGAATTCATTATTATATTTAATATGTCAAAGAAAAAGGATGTGGATTTAAAAGAGGATGAATCAATGGAAAGCAGTTCAGGTTCATACACTGTCGTCAATAATATTTCATCATCCATTTTGCCGCTTAACCTCAAATCGCCTAACCTTCCATCCACATGGAAAAATTGGCATAGCCAATTCAAAATTTTTCTTTTTCAAAATTTGGAGGAGCAAGGTGATCAGCGGAAGGTAGCTTTACTCCTGCACTAGATGGGTCCTGATTCGATCGAGATTTTTAATTCGTTCAATGATGATATAGATATCGTCACATATGAGGACTTATTGAAAAAATTAGAAGACTATTTTCTACCCAAGGTTAATATTGTGATGGAGAGTCGATTGATGAATATATCACAGCTTTAAAAAATCTCAGTTTGTCGTGTGAGTTTAAAAACTTAAGAGACGATTTAATTCGAGACATATTTGTGTGTGGCCTAAGCAATAGTTTATCTAATGTTAAAGAATGTTTATTGAACGAAGATATGTTGACTTATGACAAAGCTGTGAATATTGCCAAAACAATGGAAATAACCAAAGACCACGCGCAGCAACTGCACATTGCCAGTGGAAGTAACGTTATAGCTGCATTCAATCGTTCGACTCCGTCATGATCAAATTCTTATCGCCGCCATTACAATACTACCTCCATTAATCAAACACCAAGATCACAACACACACATATATCAAAATAACAAGTACATCAGAGTAAGAACCACACAAGTCCACCAAATTCGCCATCCAACAAAAGACAGTGTGACAAGTGTGGTGAAATTCATCGTCATAAGTGTCCAGCTATTGGAGTGAAGTGCAATAAGAGCAAACGTAAAAATCATTTTGCCAAAATGTGCAAATTTAATAGTGCAAATCACAAAGCTTATATCCGAAATGTGCACGTCGACGCAGGTTACATAGAGACCGAGTAATCAATACTGTTCCTTGGCATGTTACGGAGATGTACATCTACTTCAGCGAGGGAAACGAAGAATAACAGCTGATTCTTAATTATGGGCATCATGAGTTGTTCAGTGCCTTGTCAAATCGACACAGGTGTTCAGGCTAAAAAAACACATTTTTCAAAAGATATGCGGAGATGGCGTCAGACTTTTTCCTACTTCCACAAAGCTTATGTCTTTCAGTAAGGAAGTTCTTCCGGTAATCGGTTGTCACCGTGCTCGTCAATATCAAATCCTTTTTTATGTCCTAGACATAAAATGTCAACCAATAATTGGACTTCAGTCGTCAATTATACTCAATTTAATTAAAAAGGTAGATGATATCAAAATTTGTGATTCTAAAGAACAAAATGTGCATGCTATAAGTCCATTTCAATACAATAGCTATGCTAATTATTGCAGTAATATTATTTCCAAATATAATGATGTTTTTCAAGGTTTAGGATTGTTAGAAAATAAATGTCACTTGCAAGTTCATCCTGATGCGGTTCCAGTTATAGACAATCCACGGAAAATACCATTTAGTTTACGAGATGCTTTGAAGGAGGAGTTGAGAAGGATGGAAGATTTGAATGTCATTGTGAAGGTCGAGGAGCCTACGGAGTGGGTAAATTCGATTGTGTTAGTCAAGAAAACCAATGATAAAATGAGGTTATGTCTAGATCCCAGGAATTTGAATAAAGCCCTTTCTCGTTCTCATTTTCAGTTTCCCAATTTGGACAATTGTAAGTCCAAGCTTAGTGGCTCGAAATATTTTACGTCACTTGACGTAAATTCCGGTTTTTGAGTCATACCAATTGATGAAGAATCATCTAGATTATGCACCTTCATTACACCATAAGGAAGGTATCGCTTCTTAAGGTTACCCTTTGGAATAAAAACGGCACCGGAAATATTTCATGCAGAAATGGTGAGAAACTTTTCCAATATTGAAGGTGTCATAATAGACGATTTCCTTATTTCTGCTTCTACTTTAGAAAAACATAATGCAATTTTGCAAAAAGTACTAGATAGGGCTAGATCCATCGAGCTTAAATTCAATCAGTCTAACGTTGAAAATCTGTCAAAAAGAAATCAAATTTTTAGGACATGTTTTTAATCAGGATGATCTTAAACCAGATGAATCGAAAATCAAAGTTATTTGTGACATGCCTAGACCTACTTCGGTTCCAGAACTACAACGCTTTCTTGGAATGGTTAACTCATTAAGAAAGACATTCAGCGGCATTGGACTGACTTGCATGAAAAATAGTTTCTTACCTTAAAAACATTATTATCGAATTCCCCCATTTTGACTTTCTATGATCCTAATAAACCACTTACCCTTTCAGTCGACGCTTCAAAGATCGCTGTCAGAGCCGTTATTTCTCACAGTCAAAGTCCAATAGCTTTTGCGTCTGCAACTTTGACCGACAGTCAAAAAAACTATGCCCGAATCGAGAATGAGCTTTTCGCAAATCTTTTTGGCTGTGTTAAATTTCAGCAGCATGTTTACGGCAAGCATGTCACTGTGGAAACGGACCACAAGCCATTAGTATCATTATTTGTTAAACCTTTACACAAAGTTCCGGCCAGGCTCCAAAGATTTATGCTGAGATTGCAGGCGTACATCTTATGTATTACATTTAAGTCTGGAAAGTATATGTACACCGCGGACACCCTTTCAAGAGCAGCACTACCGGAAACATCCTTAGAAGAGTTTGACAAAGACCTTACATTGCATTGCAATTTAGTGGTATCCAATTTGTCAGTGCCATTTTCAAAGCTGCAAGAGATTAGAGATGCGTCTGCCAGAGACCCTTGTCTGTGCAAGGTCAAAGAATATATAAAGTCAGGTTGGCCTACTAACAAAAATGTAGTTGAACAAATTGCAATGCAGTATATTAATATAAAAGGCGAATTGCATGTGATCGATGGGGTGGTGCTTAAAAACAACAGCATTGTTATACCCTCTTCGCTTCGCCAGGAAGTCCTAAAACTCATTAATGAAGGCCACTTGGGAATTGAAAGATGCAAAAGTTTAGCAAAAGATGTTGTATTTTGGCCCAACATCTATAATGATATTTATAATGTCGTTTCAAATTATGAAAGTTGCATGCATTACAGAAATGCAATTATTTGCTTATGCATGGAATTATTAATATACACAGGTATAAGGTAGGAACTGATATTTTTGAGTTTAACAAAAAAAAGTCTATATTATTGTTGTTGACTATTTTTCAAAGTTTATAGAAATTGAAATTTTAAATTCCGGATATAACAGTAGTTTTGTTATTTCAAAACTGAGATCCATATTTGCCCGTCATGGTATACCAGCAATTATGGTATCTGATAACGGACCACCTTATAACTCGGGTGAGTTTCGACAATTCTGTGCTAATTGGAATATTGAGTATATAACTAAGTCCCTATTTACCACGATCTAATGGACTTGCCGAACGATCAATTCAAATAGTGAAGAAGCTCTTTTCAAAATGTGATGAAAGCAAGTCTGATCCATACATTGCTCTTCTTCATTGCAGAACCATTTCTAAGACCCTCACCGTCTGAGCTTCTAATGTCTAGGAAACTAAGAACTAAAATCCCTTCGTTGACTGAAAACCTTTAGCCAACATTAGTCGACGTGAAGCGCTATAAAAAGTTGGTTGATGAAAAGTCTCGGAAAGACCAGCAATATTATAATAGAAACTCCACAAAGCTAAAACCAATTCAGCCTGACAACACATTTTAAACACTAAACCGGCACTAACAGAAAATCACAATGGACTCACAGGACAACACAATGACCTTCAATCAGAATCCGGAATCAACTTAGAACCTGAACCTCTAAGAAAGCAAACGCAATCTGCCAAAAATGCTACCCGCTGTGGAAAGATAATACTACCTCCAGATATATTATCATACAATCGCGATCATATTAAGTAACTTGTAGTAACACTCATTTTCATTTGCTCGATTTAATTACATAAATGAATTTTATGCAGTGAATTGGATTATTATAAAACATATTATATTATTTTAATAAATGAAATGTATTATAATATTTTTAGTAGTACACGCATATATGTAAATCTGTTTGTAGATTAGCTTTTAGAAAGTTTAAGAATCTATTGTAATATGCGAGCTACGGCTCGAGTAGATAAAACAATATTCTGTGAAATTATTTCTTTATTTTCTAGTCTATAGAACAATTCAGGTTCACACTATACTATTCTTCGCCATTCTTTTCTTACAATGTCTCTTTCCTCTCAAATCACTTATCTCCTTTCTTCTACTTAATTCACAAATCCAAACTAATTACTTCTTCTGTTAAATCTCAACTTTCAATTTATCACAAGATTACAACTTCGCCCATTATCACTTTTCTAATCTCTTCGCCACAGTTTAACAACTACTGCTCTTTCTCAATCGCCATCTGTCCTTATATAGCAGAAGTTTCTGATAGCCAGAAACTTCTAGCAAATTCTTCGACCACTGGAACAAGAGAAATAATTCTTGCAGTTATAATTCCCTTTTATCCCTGATATTATTCGTCTCTTTCGTTGACATGAGCTGTGGAGACGAATGAAAGGACGAATGAAAGGACAGTTCGAACCAAAATTCTGCCAGAATGAAAAGTCACTTCGGAATTTGTTGCGTCATATTTTTAGGGAGCGTAGTTATTATTATGCTACAATATTTACATATTTTATTACATGACTATACATGGACATCTATAAATTTAAATATAATTATAATCCAATGAATTTATTAAATTTATATTCGATAAACTATCCTAAAAAGGAGGATGATGTATACCTATGTATACACACCTATATGTATGAGCAAGTACGAGGGTGGGTCAATAAGTCCCTGAAAATTAACACAAATTGTGTCGTCACCTTAAATTTATTTTTTTTGCCAAGAATCATCTTTCAAAAGAACGCACCCAAATTTTCAGACAGATCTGTAAAATAGTTTTGTTGTGGCAGCCATTTTATATAGACGCCTACTAGCATTTTCGTTAAAATGGAAAAAAGTGAATTTCGAGTGCTCATTAAACACTATTCTTTGGGAGAAAAAACTATCACGGGGGACTCTTCACCATCGATTGGAACCATTCACCACTGGTTTACTCAACTTCGGTGCGGTCGTTCAAGCACAAGTGACGCCGAACCAATTGAGGTCACCACACCAGAAATGGTCGACAAAATCCATGGTTTGATAACGGACGATCGGCGAGTGAAAGTGCGCGAGCTTGAAGAGGCCACAGGCTTATCACATGGCTCAGTGATTTCGATTTTATATAAGTATTTGGACATGAGAAAGCTTTTCGCAAGATGGGTGCCACGTTTGCTCACAATCGACAACAAACGCATTTGTTTGACAACTTCAAAAGTGTGTTTGGCGATGTTCCAGAAAAATTCGGCTGAGTTTTTGCGCCGTTTCGTAACCGTGGATGAAACCTGGATTCACCACAACACACCAGAAACCAAGGAACAGTCAAAACAATGGACTTCTCCTGGTGAATCAAAGCCGAAGAAGGCCAAGGCGGGTTTGTCAGCAAACAAGGTCATGGCGACAGTTTTTTGGGATGTGCGCGGTGTTATTCACATCGATTACCTTGAAAAGGGTAAAATGATCACAGGCGCATATTGCGCAGAGCTGCTGGATCGATTCCAAGCCGTTTTGAAGCAAAAACGGCTGCATTTGGCGAAGAAAACAGTTTTTTTCACCAGGCCAACGCACCGGCGCACAAGTCCGCAGTCGCAATGGCAAAATTGCATGAGTTAGGCTACGAACTCCTCACTCATCCAGCATATTCCCCAGATTTAGCCCCCTGCGACTATTTCTTGTTTCCAAACATGAAAAAATGGCTCGGAGGTAAGAGATTTGGGTCGAATGAAGAGGTCATCGCTGAATCAAACGCTTATTTTGAGCGGCTCGAGAAATCGTATTATTTGGAGGGCATCAAAAAATTGGAAGAAGTGTATAGAGCTAAAAGGAGACTATGTTGAAAAATAAAATATTTTTATACCGAAAAGAGTGTTCCTTATTTCATTTTTCAGGGACTTATTGACTCACCCTCGTATAGTTATCAAATAAAGAAAGAGTCAGTCGTTGTTTGACTGTACTCAAAGTTGGATCATTTACTAATTACAATAATTTTGTTGTTTCTTACCACTTTTTTCTAAGTTTGAAAACTAAACGATGTACAAAAGACACGACAAAGTGATTTTTTCCCAACTGTGTTAAAGGTTTCAATGTAATAACTTTTTTTTAAACTTCTAGTGTCGGTTTCTTTACACTAAATAAGAAGACATATCTATTCAAAAAGAATATACTAACAATGGATATGAATATGAAACCAATTTAAAATTCTGGCTGAAACGTGGAGGGAGCAACAACAAGATTAAATCAGTGGCTGATACTGTAAGCAATCCAGAATATTATGAAAACCCTACCAGATTTAATAACCTGCTCTTATTTTTACAGAGTTCTGGAAATGATTTAGAAACTGATATTTATCGAGATTACAGACCATCAACCATCCATCAAAATCTCAGAGATATCGATCGCATGAAACGGGAAGCAAAAGCTTTTATTATTTGTTGTACGGTTCGTCGTCGTCGTTGTTAAGCGAGCTTATCTCCGATTTGTTATCAAGTGGGTAAAAACGGATATCAATTTTTATTTATTTCCTCTACTCTCTTGACTTGGAAGCACCTTTTCAAGTTGGCGGTAGAGATCAGAATGCCCATCATCATGTCCGCCGATCTCCTCCTTTAAGTTGGTTGCCCTCCTTTACTTTCTATTCAAAAGTAGATGGCGCACCATCCAATACATGTACACGTCTTACACCCACTTCACATTTCCGTTTAAACGAAAGACCTTACGATTTTCTAAACATTACACAATATAGCTTTTATGCCCTCTTATTTTCATAAAATCCAATTTATATTCATCTTTGCTGTTGTAAAATTGAATTAAAATAAAGATTATAGGTTGAAATGCAATTTACTTTTCAATTTCGCCAACTACGAAAGGTAGGTATAATATCTTCTTTAGTAACACGAAGCGCTGGATGCGGCAAAAACCATTTATGCGCAACTGACCTTGCCTACGCAGTAGTACTTATTTTTTACCTACCATACTAAATATTTAGTGATTATATATGCTTCAGACTATGGAAAACTACAAATATAATTAAATAATTAACGCTTCGCGTTCTATTATAAGTCTTATAGTACTTGATGTGAGGTATTGATGATGTCCTGGCTGTGGATTATTCACTACTGACTCTGACTGAAATATGGCATTCACAATGAGTTAAAATCCGGCGTTACCAGGATAATAATACAACAACTGCCCCTTTAAGGTTCACTTAATTTATAGGCAACTTCGCTATTTTAGTCGATTTATCTATCCCATCCTAGTTAGTTCGAATAGTAACAGCTTGTACTTTGCCGTCCCTTTCTCGACGCAAGTCGACAATTCGTCCAAAAAGCTAGACTGCAGGAGGTAAATTATCTTGTGTACGAGAACCAGGACGCAGTCATCTATCGGGATGTTTTTACATATGTATCTATATTCTAATCCTCAAGTAAGGAACTCTCTGAACTGCGCCATATTAGGTGAACGCTTTAAACTTTTTGCCAACAATCTTTATTAGTCCATATTAGTCCAGCATAGTTTAGTTAGAAGCTTCAAATCGATTCTCACAATTTTATTTTTGTCGATTTTAAAGTCGCCTTTGATAGCGTTTATAGAGACGTGCTATACAGAGTCATGTCTAATCAAACCCGCCCGTCTGTGCAGGATGACAATGGAGAATGCACTCTGATCCTCAAGGTCGGTAAAAACCTCACCGCCACCTATGTCAGAAAAGGACTACGATCATGGGTACGATCTTTCAAAGTCTGTATAACTACTCGCGTACGCTGAAGCGATTGACACAATTGGGAGAACGCAGTGGGCTATGGTGTGCTCGTCGGTATTGAAACAGAAGCTGTGAAAATGGGTTTAGCAGTTAAAGAGGGCAAGATCAAACTTTTATAACCTCTAGCTTTAGGCAAATTCTCACTCGTATTTATCTAAAATAAACAAAAATTATTAATTCTTAAATATTCATTTATATATTTTAGTTTGTCTTAAAAACCTAGCACTCATTTCCAGCTCATTTAAATTGCGGTGAATTTGTAGAAGTTCACGCCTAGAAAGTTCGAAATGTTTAAAAATTCATGCTCCAAAAATATTCCCACACCACTCACCCGATGGATTTATTCTCGTCTCAAATGAATCCGCTGGCTTGAAAATTGCCAGTTTTCTCATTCCATTGAATAGATCCTAAAACAAAATTCAACATCTCTATAAAGTGCTAACCATGAAGCATTGAAATGCAAATCAACTCACAGTGACCTCGTAGCCTTTGGAATTATCCATTCCCAACTCTTTCATTGTCATTCTTAATCTCCAGGGAGTACCGTCTACCCGCCGGCTAACAAAAGCAATCGCATATGAATACTTTCCAGCATCATTCATGGGGGTGATAGGTCGAGACCATACCTGGTGCATAGAAAAAAAGTGTTTACGTTATAAAATTGAGAAGACGAAAATAGAAATGTTAAACCTCAAGTTTTCTAGTGAAAAAAATGCGACGACCTTGAATGCCCATAGGATCTTGATTGACGGCTATGATATCCCTGAAAATAGATGTCATAACCGACATACGAGAAAGATAGTGAAATAGTTAGCCATATTACCGATTTAGAAGAATTTCTTTGATTTCCGGTCGAACAACCCTCAAGTCGTTGGACATAATCAATGGAGCTGCTAGGATTGCCCATATGGCCATTTGAGTTTTACTCTGGTCATAACTTAAACCATAGTTCCCTAGGATGAGCTGGGAGAGGAACTATGTTTTTAATGGACTTTTTGAGAACACTAGTTTCCTTACTTACCATATCTGGATCATTCCAATGACCTGGACCACCATGCGGTTGAATTCTATTCTGATTCTTCGAGAAATAATCCATGATGGATACGACCGAATCGTATGAGTCATCGATATCATCCCAGTTGCGCCATAAATTGCAGTTCTCCTTCAAAGCTTCATAGTTGGGCTGAATAAAAGAAATATAAAATAAAAACTTCGAGAATAGTTTGGACTGGCGGCCTACCAGTTTTCCCTCATACTCTTGATATACTGGCCAACTGCAAGAGTAAACCATTGGTCTTCCGGTCTTATTTAATAATTTTCCGAATTCTGGATACCCTTCATCCATATCGTTAATATCTGCATAACAACCGTCGAGTTTCACATAGTCCACATCCCAATCGGCGAATGTTTGAGCGTCTAGTTCCATGTGATTTATGACACCAGGGTACCCAGCGCAGGTAAGAGTTCCGTAGTCTTGATAGAGACCAAATTTTAAGCCTTGTGCATGAATCTATAGAAAAAGAGAGATCACTTTCGAATGAAACTTAAAATATTTTGTGGCTTACTAACATAGTCAGCTAATGCATTCAGACCGCTTGGAAATCGTTCTCGATCCTCAACAAGTTTCTCAGTAATATTATCCCTCTCGCGTTCTGGCCAGCAATCATCGATGATTACGTACTCGTAACCAGCTTCAGCATACCCTTCTGAGACAAGCATATCTGCAGTTCTTATGAAAAGATTTTCACTAGAAGTTTAAAAGACAAACGTTGGTGTTCATTGAATTAGTCTTTGTCTACCGACTCGTGCTGTTTGATAAGTTTGCGCAACCGACCAGGTAAATAAAGTGCACGGCTGGATCGCACCTACATATATACGTACGTACATATATGACGTTACAATTTTTTGACTGTTTTTCAAAACTTTACTTTGCATAATAATTGATTTTGATCAAAATTGACTGAGTAATAGCCGAGAAATAGTCAGTTTTCAAAAACCAACCAATAAGCAAAAAAAACATTATTATTCAATTTTAGGGTAGAATTTAAATCTAGCACTACTGTGGTTCTATCAATGATAAACAGCTGGTCAGTGCTGGATGTGCAAAGACCAATTCGTCCTCATAGTGGCCAATCATCCGAAACTATTACCGCAATGACTGACAGTGTTCTATTCGCAATAGTTTCCAGCAATTGCACCTTTCCAACAGATCCACGTAGCACATTTTAATAAAAGATCTGCATCTACTAGACGATATTAGATATGTGGTTTCAAGAAGAAGGTGCCGCCTGCCACACAGCGCGAGAAACAACGCAGTTATTGAACACAAAGTTTCCCAACCTCGTCATCTCTCGTTTCAGCTACCAAAATTGACCACTAAGATCGTGCGATACTACGCCGTTGGAGAAGGAAATTCAACGTGTTATTCATATTGAATTTTTCATTTACTTTTTTTATATTAATTTGTAAAATATATACATACATATGTATGTAGAATAATTTATCCAATTGTCTGATCATTATTACTTGCAACTTCATTAAAAATAGACCTAACGTATGCGCAAGTTCACATTTCATTTCAGTTTCAATCTTCAATGAAAAAATACAGGACATATTTATTTAATATTTTATATTATAAGGGATCAGCAAAATATGCTATAAAGAAAAAAATAGTAATATGTAATAATAATAATAATAAATTAGCAAAAAGTAATTTTCAATCAGCAGAAAATATATGTTTGATCGGCAGAAAACGAAAAACAAAATCAGCAAGGAAATTAAATGACGAACAAGAAAACTCAAAGATGAGCTGACACAAAATTTTATCAGCAGAAATGAGTTTTTTGACCTGCAGAAAATTAAAAATAAATTCAGCAGATTGCTTGTTAAAAAACCCATTACTGCTGATCGACTAAATGATAGGTGTTATTTAATGCAATGCTTAACAAAATTATCATACTAAGTGAACAATTAGTCTAATTCACAGTCATCATAAGTATCATACAAAGAGAAAATAAATACATAAATATATCCGAGTCGATTGGCAGAGTAAAATTCTGGTTTTATAGAGTATTTACTGGTTTCCAAATTAAGCAGGAGTACTCGTTAAAATGCACGGTATATGCTATAAAATACAAGGCATATAGTTGCTCATGCTCTCAAACGACAGAAAGGGAGATGTGGTATAGCACACACGATTATCGTTGCCATAGCGATAAAGGTGACCAAAGTCGTAACATGTAATCACAATTTTACATTTAAAATAGCCAAGTAACAAGATTTGTCACACATAATGAGGACCCAGATATTGGTAGCTTTCAACTTAATGATAACAATGTTCTAGTAGCCTTGAGAGAAATAGATGTTAAAAAAGAGACAGGCCCAAACGCTATCTGCCCTAAGGTTTTGAGAATGTGTGTCGAATCATTAGCCTTGCTATAGATAAGCAATTGTAATTTTCTAAATGGGTGGGAAATATAGTTCGAAAAGGTATGTAACTATGTAGGTAGACAAATACAAACTGTCAGTTACATACTAGATTTTTGAGGAAATTGTCTGTAACAAACTGAACTTTCTTGTATAAGAAATCATATTCGACTTTCAGCACGGTTTTGTTTAAACTGCCACAGATTTAAACGCCCTACATATGTAATGCGGTTGTAAATGTCTTTCAGAGAGGAAGAATAATACAATTCTAATACACAAGTGATCAAAGTCTGTTATCCTTCTAAATACTTACAATGGATATTGGCATATTTAGAAAATCGAATTTAGTTTGTAAAAATTTGTAATTTCTTGTCTAAGGTTATCAAATTAACTTCAGGTGTACTGCAAGGGTTATATTTCGGACCTTTGCAGTTCATCTTCTTTATTACATTTTTTCTACGATTTGTGGGAATTACAACTGCCTTATGTAGTGTACTGATGGTTTCAATCATTTTGATCTACTAAGACTCACGGAAAATGTAGTCTTCTTCAGAGAGACTTATTTGAATTGGCTAACTGATATGAACAAGAGTGCCAAATTTTCACCTTTTATAGGAAAAAATATCTACTTTTGCTACAGAATCAACAGCATGGTGTTGGAAAGAGTTAGCTCAGAGGGAGATCTGGGTGTAATATTGTATCCGATGCTTCCATTTACAGATCATATAGACTATTTAGTGAATAAATTTTATATTTACTAAAGTTCATTAGGAGAAATAAAAAGGAATTTTAGTGAGATCCATTATTGTGGCACAGTTTGGAATGCTCTACAAAATGTGTAAAGAAAATAGAAACTCCATCTTACAAAACGAGACGTTTACTGATAAAAACGTAAACGCTCACAGTCAGAAGGAGATATTTTTGAATAATAATAAATATAAACATAAACATAAACATAAACATAAACATATACATAAACATAAACATAAACATAAACATAAACATAAACATAAACATAAACATAAACATAAACATAAACATAAACATAAACATAAACATAAACATAAACATAAACATAAACATAAACATAAACATAAACATAAACATAAACATAAACATAAACATAAACATAAACATAAACATAAACATAAACATAAACATAAACATAAACATAAACATAAACATAAACATAAACATAAACATAAACATAAACATAAACATAAACATAAACATAAACATAAACATAAACATAAACATAAACATAAACATAAACATAAACATAAACATAAACATAAACATAAACATAAACATAAACATAAACATAAACATAAACATAAACATAAACATAAACATAAACATAAACATAAACATAAACATAAACATAAACATAAACATAAACATAAACATAAACATAAACATAAACATAAACATAAACATAAACATAAACATAAACATAAACATAAACATAAACATAAACATAAACATAAACATAAACATAAACATAAACATAAACATAAACATAAACATAAACATAAACATAAACATAAACATAAACATAAACATAAACATAAACATAAACATAAACATAAACATAAACATAAACATAAACATAAACATAAACATAAACATAAACATAAACATAAACATAAACATAAACATAAACATAAACATAAACATAAACATAAACATAAACATAAACATAAACATAAACATAAACATAAACATAAACATAAACATAAATATAAACATAAATATAAACATAAATATAAACATAAATATAAACATAAACATAAACATAAACACGAACATGAACAACCAAAACTTATTTTTTGTTCAAAACGCCTTTAAAAAGTAAAATAAATATTTTTCAGTTTCTAGTAAAAATATTGAATAAAGGACACTTTCTGAACTGTGTGCAGCTTTTCGGATTTTGCGGTTTATATATGAAATTTCATCTTTCTAGCTAAATTAAAGTAATGATTGCAGACAGACGGACGGATATGGTTCAATCGATTCTTCATGAGGTCTGTTGTCATTACTTCTTTATGTTACAAATTATGTCAAAATTAATGTAACCCGTAGCTACCTAACTACTATTGGCAAATTTCCATAAGTATGGTAGATACCATATTTGTAAGATATTCTATTCATGGCAAATTAAGTTCTACAAATAGGAAAAATAAAGGACAACGATACCAACGCATATAGTTGTTCCAGTAAAACTTCTTCGTTATAATTCAGCCCTTCGATATATATAATTCACCTTATACACTCATCTGGATAGTTCTTACAATCTGTGATACATCTGAAGCGCTCCCAGTGCATCCAGCCCATTGGTGGCGTCCTTGCTAAACCATTTTCCAAGCCGTCAATATGACTGACAATTCCAGCCACGAGTATTATAACAATTGCACTCAATTTCATGGCGTTAGATGTAATTTCTGCACTCACAAAACGAATAAATCCTTCAACCGAAATACTATTTATGAACTCTCTTCCAAAAGTATCTAAGCGATTTCAAAAACTCAATGCTACTAAAATACGCGCATCTGTTTTTGCAATTATCAGCAGTTTGACACTTATGAGTCTCGTTCTGATGATAAGAAATCGCTTGCTGGACGAATTATCAATATTTATTCTTCAGTTTTTGTATGCAGTGATGCCACTAAGAAAGCAATTTGACGGAGTAAAACAGCGTATAAAAAAAAATATTCTTTTTAAATGCACCGTGTTTCAAGAAAGTTGGTTGGCTGGATTTACGTAATCAAATTTTTGATTTTCTGCGCCTACTCTTGAGGTAGAACATAGTCGTGCAAGTGTCAAAATCAGATGTTTTGAGTGGAGAATACATTTTATTGTTTTTAAATAAGTTTGTGTTGAACAAGTATGCCTTGAATTCAATTTGCCTCTTGCTAGATTTCAACTAAATTTCAATGACACATCTAGTAAAAGTTTTTGGATTTTATTTTTTATGCTTTACATTTAATGAGGCTGTCGTCTTTTCTATGTACTTTTCTGTTCCACCTTATTCTGAGAGTTTTCACCAGGTCGTGCTTTTCTGTTCTAACCTGTGCTAATTTGTAGTCATTGAACAATGCTACATTCAGCAGTTTAAACTAAAAATATTCAAATAATTTATTCGATTTTGGTCTCCTTTTTTTTTACAAAAGTAGAACTATGCTTAGACAGCTAGAAGTACAGATTTCGAAAGTAATACTTTGAACCGAAACTTAGTTGCGACTATCAAAAAACAGAAACGTAGCAAAATCCAAGAATTTGATGAATATATGTAGGTAGCAAAGTAGTAAATGGGTTAACTTTTCTACAAATAGTAGTATATCAAATTCGCTACGATCATAACAAAGTGGCAGCGCTGGTTATATAAGTGTCTATTTGGTCGATCTGTAGTTAGTTAAATTTATCAACAAAAGTAAGAGTTCTCCATTATCAGCTCTCAGCATCACCAGGGATCTATTGTGTTTAAATGATGTCTGAGTATAGCAGATGAGACTTTCCAATGCAATGCTAAAAACGTTCATCTGCGCAATGCTCTGCTAAAAAATAACTTAATACATACCTACCTACTATTTTTGTAATTTGTATTAACTTAGGTTCAATTTAGATTTTATAGTTACAACCAGGAGGTCTTTCTTTTGAAATGTAATTCGTTATCGTCCTTTGGATTTCGAACCGACAACCTTTGGATAAACAACAAAATACGCTACCTACTACAGCATGGTCGGATGCTACGATAAGATGCTTTTTCATCACGAACTTGGTTTGGAGTGGCCCTTATATAATCAAGACTGAAAGTGGATTCAATATATTGTCACAAAGTGGAAAAGAGGTGGTTTTCCCCACCTACTTATGGAATCATTTCATAGAGAAAAGCCTCTATAAGAAACGTAATTAAATCGCTTTCTTAAATTGCTGTTGGCGTGGCTGTGTGACTGAATACTAGGAGCGAGAATCTTGCTACCAGTGTTGGAATTTAATGTGCGGCAACCGAATGTTTACTCAATGCTTTTTTTTTTCAGAATGCGTACTATTAATAGTAAGAAATATTGGCTTTAAGATAATTTTTTTATGAAAAATGCATTGTAGCTATAATGGTCAGTCAATATCATAGTCTATATATAGCATACCTCAGCATTCTAGCTAAAAAAAACTTTTACAGAATTATGTTTGATACACAAAATTTTAGTGGAATTTGGCAAAAAAATATTTTTTTCAAATCTGTCTTGAAAATGTCAAAATGTCTTGAGCTCCAGTTCAGCTTGATAGTTTCGACGAAGAATCATTCAAATCAGTGCATTTTTGCATAAGTTATCGTAACAAATGTCTGCCAAGATTACTCAAAATTGACTGCATTTTCAAAACCCGCTATCCCAATTGAAGCGGAAATCAACAAGTCATATTGCTGCTTCACGTTACCAGTTTTCAAAAAGAATCATTCAAATTGGTGTAGTTTTGCCGAAATTATAGTGAAAAAAAAACATGCGAAATTGCACAAAACTAATTGTATTTTCAGAACCGCTAATTCGATTGTCACCACCATGTTACGGATGTAAAGTAACGAATGAGTACTTTTTTTTACAACACTACTCCTTTACTCTCTTTCTTTTTCCTTTGAATCAGGTACATATTATGTGCCTCTCTAAGAGCACCACTATCAACAAATGTCGTAGGTTAATACTAATCAGAAAGGCAATGCTACAGACAGACACACAGACGGACAGACATACACATGCACAGCTGAAATGCGGAAAACCACTTTTTTGTCCATTTTGAGTATAATACACTTTGAATTTGACCTTAAATTTTGAGCTAGGATTTTCGATTCCACTCAAAGAGTTCTTTTCAACAATATATAAAGTGCCTATCTAGGATAAAAGAATTCTTTATTGCTACCAAATTAATAGGCGTGTTTTTTTTTCGAACTGCATACCCAGGAATCTTCGAATTTACACTAGAAACAAAAACAAAATCTTACCAGCAATCACTGGCGAAAATACCCATAGGAAAGGCCTGATTTGGACACATTGTTTGGATACATGAAATGAAGAGACACTGATTTTTGAAGAATTCATTTCACTACTACAAATTCGAGGAGGAGGATTCGGTTTTTCTGCACACTTACTGAAGTGGTATTTTACTACTGCAAATTAATTAAACTTAATTTTTTTAATAGAATATTTCAAACCAAAGTACATAGCTTTGCGGCCTATGCTGACTCAACCCCCAGTTGAATCACCAAACCAACAAAGTCATCGTCCGTATAATAGGATACCTTAATGTAAATTTTCTCAAATTACTTGGGCTTGCAAAACGTTCCAAATAGCACTGTGTTGCATATAAACGTTTTTAAAACAATCGGTCTCAAACGTTGTTTTATTCCAATGCAGATTTTCAAATAAAGCGAACTCGAATAATGATACTCAATTTATGTTAATCTAAATTTAGTATTCATTATCGTTCATACGCCTTGAATGTAATCAAATACAATTTAATGGAAAAAGTGTCTTGAAAATGCGTTAATAACAGTGGTTTAAAAAAAATGATTGAACTACGGATACGACATTAATCATATATGTAAATAAATGAGTAGAACATCTTTATATCTGAATTTTTGTTCCATCACAGCTTCTAAACGTTTCAATATGTTTCGATAAATTTTTGCTCAAATATATATTAAGTGTCACGCTTTACATATATTGGGCTCAGCCCACGTATGGTAAGGTTCCCACAGAGGTCGCTAGGGAGACCTCAATTGCACTGCTCGTTGATCTGCTGATTCCAAGTCTACAAATATATATGTACTCTCCAAATATATATGTACTCTCGATTCAAATAAATACTTAAAAATGCATCATAGTTGGTGATTCATATATACAGGGTGTTACATAAATGTGTGTGGCGATCCAACTATATGAACTTTATACAATTTTGTATGATATTTTTTTTTAAAATCTTATCTTGTTTCCATTTTTACCAAATATGCACCAACTTCAACGATTATGCTTTTTATCGAAGAAAAGAACGAGGCTTTAACAAGGTAACTCATCCAAGTAAGAACGATACTCATCCCTTTGACTAAAGGTAATTTAAACGAATGGGCCCGCTAGAGTTTTAGCAAATACTGAGCTGATGTTACATTTAACATGAAAGCTTGCCGAGCATTAACTTAACCAAACCATCCTGGAGAACGCAGATAAAACTTTGAGTGATTAGATTTTAGCATTTTAAGGAATTTATTTTTCTTTAATTTGTTGATATTTGCTGTTTGGTTTTTGTATCTGAATACTTCTTGAGTACCCATACTCGATGCTCTTGGAATCAGATATGTTATGACATGTTATCTACATAGTATAATAATTTTGGTGTACTTTCAGAGCATTGAATTCATATTTCTTATACAGTAACGGACATAGAATAGTGAAAAAGAATAATTTTGAAGGTTTTAAAGATAACCAAAATCTATCTTTACCGAACGTCAATTAGTTGAAATACATTTCAGATTCGGAAAATAATAAACCAATTTCCGAAAAAAGGGCTTTAATGGAAACATTTCAAATTATTTTGAGTTTCATAGAAAAAAACAAGTGAGTAAATGTGTAAGCATAATGATAGTTTTTATTGCTATTCGAGTTTATGATTTTTATCAGGCTTCTCAAACTTCCGAGAACTCAAGATGTTAATACTTTGTAGTCCCTCCTTTTTTTATATCGGTTTTTATCCGGTCGGATATGAGCAATTGCTCATATCGAACTTTTTCAATGAATTTCGGTTATTGTCCGTGGTCCAACTCGGTTAGAAGTGTTCTTATAAAGATGGTAGCAGACTGTCTTCCAATATTTTTTTATATTTTTCTGCGTTCACTGTTCCATTTACAAGAGCCAGCCCTTCAACGCCGTGATAGGAAAAACATCCCCAAATCATCCTTGAGCCTCCTTGTTTCACGGTTGTTGTCACGCACTCATCATTGAATCTTTCTCCAGTTTTTCGCTTCACGTACTGTATTCTGTCAGAGCCGAATATGTTGAACTTGGACTCATCTGAGAAAATCATATTTTTCCAATCCGTTATGGATTTTTTGATGAATTTAGCCGCTGACGACTTGCTGAATCCCACTTCTCGCGCTATATCACAAACACTTAATTTTTCATTTTTTAAAGTCATTATTTCGATACTTGTTTTTTGACTCATTTGCTTTTTATTTTCCATATTAATAAAATTATTTCCACTTTCACTTGAACTACTTTTTTTTTCAATGAACTACGAGCGTGGGTCAATAAGTCCCTGAAAAATGAAATAAGGCACACTCTTTATAAAGAGGCACACTCGGTATAAAAACATTTTATTTTTCAACATAGTCTCCTTCTAGTTCTATACACTTCACCTAACGTTTCTCCAATTGTTTGATGCCCTCCAAATAATACGATTTCTCGAGCCCCTCAAAATAAGTGTTTGATTCAGCGATGACCTCTTCATTCGACCCAAATCTCTTACCTCCGAGCCATTTTTTCATGTTTGGAAACAAGAAGTAGTCGCAGAGGACTAAATCTGGGGAATATGCTCGATGAGGGAGGAGTTCGTAGCCTAACTCATGCAATTTTGCCATTGTGACTGCGGACTTGTGCGCGGGTGCGTTGTCCTGGTGAAAAATAACTTTTTCTTCGCCAAATGCAGCCGTTTTTGCTTCAAATCGGATTGGAATCGATCCAGCAGCTCTGTGTAATACGAGTCGGTGATCGTTTTACCCTTTTCAAGGTATTCGATATGAATAACACCGCGCCCATCCCAAAAAACTGTCGCCATCACCTTGTTTGCTAACAAACCCGCCTTGGCTTTCTTCAGCTTCGATTCACCATGAGAAGTCCATTGTTTTGACTGTTCCTTGGTTTCTGGTGTATTGTAGTGAATCCAGGTTTCATCCACGGTTACGAAATGGCGCAAAAACTCAGCCGAATTTTCTGGAACATCGCCAAACACACCTTTGAAGTTGTCAAACGAATGCGTTTGTTGTGGATTGTGAGCAAACGCGGCACCCATCTTGCGGAAAGCTTTTTCATGTCCAAATATTTATGTAAAATCGAAATCACTAAGCCATGTGATAAGCCTGTGGCCTCTTTAACCTCGCGCACTTTCACTCGCCGATCGTCCATTATCAAACCATGGATTTTGTCGACCATTTCTGGTGTGGTGACCTCAATTGGGCGACCAGAATGTTCGGCGTCACTTGTGCTTGAACGACCGCACCGAAATTGAATAAACCAGTGGTGAATGGTTCCAATCGATGGTGAAGGATCCCCATAATATTTGTCAAACTTTTGTTTGGTTTGCGTAATAGTTTTTTCTCGCAAAAAATAGTGTTTAATGAGCTCTCGAAATTCACTTTTTTCCATTTTAACGAAAATGCTAGTAGGCGTCTATATAAAATGGCTGCCACAACAAAACTATTTTACAGATCTGTCTGAAAATTTGGGAGCGTTCTTTTGAAAGATGATTCTTGACAAAAAAAAATTAAATTTAAGGTGACGTTACAATTTGTGTTAATTTTCAGGGACTTATTGACCCACCCTCGTATTACAAAGTGACACGTCATCAAAGCCTTTTTATGCAAAATCCTAAAAATTTACCTGCTATTTCTCAAGATTATTGTAGTTAAAGAATTTTTTACCCTGTCCGGATTTCTGTGTCCGTTACTGTTGTCTTATATTTGAGTATGTTACTTTAGTTGATATTGAGGGAACGGTTCTTTGGGATCGCAGAGTATCCCCTTATTTGTTGCTTGTTGGTGTGTGTTTGACTTTGAATACTTTCTTGAGTACGCGATTACCTAATATGTAACGAGTACTATGAGTATATGAATGTTAAGGGTGCAAAGTAACGAATGAGTTACTCAGGTACTACTAGGTACATATTATGGGCGTTTCTAAGTGCCCCGTAGGCCTATGCGAGTCGGCCGCTAATCTGGTGGCAACCTTTTAACATTTTAACCTAACCTAACCTAATTTCAATAGCAGCATAAGACCGAAACGAGGAGTGGCAAACTCACCCTTTCGAATCAAATACCACCTTATCCAGAGTTTAAATTGTTGTACAAAATACTTATAGGTATTTCTTCACATTCGATTTAAATTAAAAATATTTAATGTGACAATAATTTTATCGCTCACTGTTACCTACCTCACTGTGTAGCCACATAATAATAATAAACACCAATTTCGACATCACGCAGTGGCAATATCAAAAATTTAACAAAACACATTGTTATCATCAACATTCATAATCAAATGGTTCGAGCAGTGAACTTGCTGGACAACTAGCAGATTAAAATGAAGGTCTTGAATAATTTTATTTATATTTGCTTAAAAAATTGTCATGATCCATTGCATTAGATAGACAACTACTCTATTATATTATCTTGTGTGCGGTTCTGGGTGTCATTTTAGCAGAACGCACCCATATTCACAATCAATTGATAGTCACTTTGCATATTCGGAAATAGTTTATAGAAAAACAAAATAATAATAATTAATGTCTGTTAGATGCTGCTATCAAACGTTTTATAAATTCGATACGCATCGCACGAAAGGGTAGAATAACTTTGCTATTAGTCGTTCCTCTGTTATTATTAAATTTTTCAGGTATTGTTCAACAACAAAATTATAAGGATTTTTAATTATTTGCTGTTAGAGATCTAGGTTTTATTTTTTAAACATTATGGTTAATGGTTATTGAGATTTTTGACGTGACCATTTCTATAACACTGATCCACTTGTAAGATGAAGCAAAGTTTTTAGTCAGAGGTATACAACCAGTCTCGGAACATCAAGAAAGTGTCAATTATTCAAAACAGTATTCCTCATTTCAGACAGGGGCTGAGTATGGCTGGCAAACTCGTGTATTCGGCTCCAGATGTATATAATTCAATTAAAGTGTTCACACATTTTCGGCTCCGAATATAAGACGCCGTACATCAAGTGGCGGATTTATATCAAACGGGGCTAAGAGATTCTGTCTTCCTTTTTATTACCTTATAAATACTGGAACCTTGGAAAGACGCTGAAGTTAAGTTTTAGATAAATATCTCACAAAAAATCAATTCTACAACCAACAATTTTAGCGCCTTTATTGTTCAGGACGAATTTTTCTACGAAAAAGGTCCAAGTCAAATTTGTCGTAAAATGGATCATTTTCGAATTAAAGTCGAGAGAATTTTATGGTTTTCGCAGCAATGTTCAACACAAAATGTAATCTTTTTGTTCGGGTTATTGCACTTCAGGCAGTCAAACTTTGAGAGACGATATGCCTTATTGAAATAAGTGAATGTAGTATAATTACAAAGTCAATTGAATTTCCCATCGAATGATATGCCACACTATTCGCTCAAATATTCATTTGCACTCCTATACAAAATATTACGTCTTTAAACTTATGCAAACGTATTGAAATATAATCAATATCAGAGGAATTTCGATTCACGGAAAAATGAGAACTGTCAAATGAACAACAGCTGATAGATTTGACAACAAAAGTGAACAACAAAAATAAATTTGACGAATACATTTTTAATTAATAAAGGTTGATTTATTTACTTGAAAAAAAAAAAAAAAAACAAATGTTTTCCATTGAAATTTATTAGAAAACCAGATTGATATGACATTTGACATAAGATTTTAAACGAAAAGCGTACGGGTACTTCTCTCTAATTTGAGAGAATTCTCTCTCGATTTCTGAAATTTGACGTTTTTCTATACCCGTGGTGGCCGTGGTGTAGTGGTAACATCAACGCTTGTCACGCTCTTGGTTCACGGTTCAAATCCTGATCTCAATAATCATCTATTTATTTCGTCTGAAATAAATAAAAAGGTCGATCAATTGCGAAAGCTTAGTCAACTCTACTGCGAAGGCATAACACTGGCAGTAGAGTGGTCATATGGCTTAAATGCAACTTGATCGTGATGATGACATCAGGTGGAGGGAAAAAAATACTGTGAATCATGAGCAACGACAAAAAGCAAAACAAACAAGCTCCCCAGTTATCTGGACGCCACCCTTGGAGTTTACTGAAACTTAATACCACCTAAGTTTCAAAACCCACTACACCAATCTTTCTTTCTCTCTCTCTCAATTTCTGCAAACGCCCGTGCCCTGAAATAATTTAATGGTATTCATATCCCATTTGGCGCGCGCAAATTATAAAAAAAAAAAAAAAAAAAACCCGCATAAACCTAATGTCTAAAAACTGTAATTGAAAAGCTTTTTCATGACAGTTTTACTATTGGTTGTTTATCTGACGTTCACAAAAAGTGGAACCGTTAAAAATGTTTACTGAACAATGAGCGAAATATACAGCGAACTAGTTTTTGTACACCATTTCACGGGCGGGAAAGTATGTTGGGTTTAGTAACTTTTTGTTCGCTGCTGATGAGTTTAGAACCAGCTTCCCTGTTTATCTGAAAAGTCCTGGAAATAAAGAGGCGCGCCCATTAAACGGTACAATTCTGATGTGGGTTTATGTCGTAGGTATTCGTCTAGACTTTAACGACTGGTTGAGAACAGGGCTACCATTTTTGGAACATGTGTCCGCAGAATGCTAAGGCTCATATTTTCAATATCAAAGGTAACGGTACGGAGAATCATAGCAGTATTGTCAATTCAATAAAGTCAGCATAAGTATTCAAAGCGATCCAAAACAGACGATTCCTTGCCTTGTGAGAACAACTTATCGCCGCTAATTGATTCTACAGGGATCTTCGAGACTTGTGTACTGATACGTACAAGAGTGACTTCAGTTTCAGTAGACCGACAATAGATCAAATCTTGACAGTAGTCTCATTTTCAGAAAAGTAACATTTTTGAAGACTGTACTCATAGCCTCATATATTGAATATTGTCGAATAATAAATATTGTTGAAATAACTCTTCAAATAAAATTTCATATTCAGGAAATGGAGAGCAGTCATTTCAATGAAACATTTTGCTTGGGATATAATATTAAGGCACATGAGGAAAATAACAATACCGCTAACTGCAACAAATTAATGTAGTCGAACATGTCGACCTTCAGAGGGTCTTTAAAAATGAGGCGTGTAACTCATGCCCGGAAAATTTGAGGAATTGAAACCAAATCCCAAATCTACTGAGATACCTTTCATTTCAAGACAAGCTCTCAACGGTCGAGAGTTTGGGTTCATTTCTATGATTGCCCAATCAATCTTTCATAACAAACTCTCGAAGTTTTACCAAAAGTGTCATCTTTGGGACCCTTCACAGTTCTAACAGTTTGAAATAACACAAAACTGGTTCAGCAAGACAAATTTAATTAAAATTTGTTTCGTCTCTTAAAAAGTGAAGAGTTTAAACTATTAGTCGTCCTTGTAAGGGAGGAGAAGAAGTCACCTTAATAACATTCATTTGCTCAAAAGAAATTTTTCAGGTCTGCATATACATACACAAATAAATGTCTGGTAACTAGTCCAATGGCATTTTTTTCACTTATTTCCTTGCATGCAAAAATCTACTACAATTACAACAAACCGAGATTCTTCTAATGATAAAAAATATTAATATTGTTAAAAAAAATAATTATTTTGTTACTGTAATTACATTTAATATATATTTAGTTATTCATTTCGAAGCTGGGATTTCATATCTGTCAAATCAGTCTGTCATCCATAGTGACAGGTAGTTAGTTTAAACACCACTCAACTCAATGCATTTAAATTGTTACATATTACTACAAAAATAACAGTTCTGTAAAATCTGTGTTGTGTATCGCGATTTAAGGACAAATTAAAATAAATTGGTAATGTTATGATGTCATAAAGCTGCTGTGAGTGCCTCAGCGGACGCAAACTAGGAATTGTCAATTCTACTCCACGCTCAGCAATTGAGCATTTCCTACAGCTCCATTTAGCGTATTTTGCGCTTGGATTTGCATCTTCATCCTAATAAGGTCCAGCTTACACAACAAGTAAAGTCTGCTGACCATAAAATGCACAGAACATACGCCGATTGGGTGATGAAAAATCAACAAGTTGACGATTTTTTTTTTTTTTTTCGAACAAAATTTTCTTCAGTGATGACATCAATTCGCGCCAATCAATTGGATACCAAGTCGTGTGATCTGACCCCGTTTGATTTTTTTTGTGATAAAGGTCGTGTCTATGCAGACAATCCCCAAACTTTGGAGCACTTAAAAATCAACATCCTTGAAGTTATGGCCGCAATACAGCCAGAAATGTGCCGAAAATCATCGAAATTACCGCACAATTCCGTGGGGGTCATTTGTGGCCTAAAACTTAAAACATAGCCCAAAACTTAAAACAGTACAAAAATGTGAATGAAATCTTTAATACTTTTTATCCTATTTTAAATTAAAATCCTAAAGCACGAAATGAACAACCCTGTATTACTAGATATTAAACAAGGTAATATTATACTACTTTTTATTCAGTTATTACACTTAAGGGCAAGTATTGGTTCCCTGAAGATTTTCATCAAACTTCACATTACGATGATAGAGAAACTCAATAAAGTGAGTCTCTCAGTTCAGTTTACCTGTCTGTCTGTACGCAAGATTGCAGGCTAAAGGGCTGAACGGATTTTCTTCAAACTTCATATTTGAGGTTTATGGGGTCACAATTCGAGATGAAATCAGAATTTCCGTTCTAACTCCAAAATTAACGCTACTTTACTAATGGCCGACTTTGTTAAAAATGGATTTTCTCGAAAATGTATTTTGTTCAAATTTAATACTTGAGTTACTATTGAACAATTTTCACCTGCTCCTATCTAAGGCGGTCGTCCGAAGATCCTAGAAGATACATAAGATTTCTAGAAGATACGTGAGATTTCTTGAAACAACAGTCAGATTTTTATTTTAATTAAGTGTCGGAGAAAATATTCTCTGATTCTTCATTGTAGGTAGGGTACCTGTTGTAGCCCTTTACATTGTCATTGACATTGTCTTTGCCTAGTGGAAATATACACCCCGCGCAACAAAAAAAGCCGCACATGATAATTTTTAACAAAATGGAAGAAATTTAATAAATGATGACTAATCACTACGTAGTCACTTTATATTTTTGATGTTTAACATTTAAGTTAACACATTCCCCAATTTGACAATACATTTCGTAGCCTAATTGAAAAAAAGTAGTGATCGTGAAGATCAGACTACAAAATATCAGATATTACCCAATATACATAAATTAAAAAAAGAGCAACAATTTGAAAAGCAAATTTCTTTTTTCATATTTTTATTAACTAAGAAACCTTTTTACATAATTCAAGACTTTCACAATACTAAAAAATGATTCTAGTATTTCGTAGCACCACCCTTCGCCCTAACAACGTCATGAACCCTGTTTGGCATGGAGGCATAGAGATTACCGAGGTAATTGTTATTAATTTCATTGAACCACACTTCTTCAATGATGCTCCAAAAACCATGCAGCATCTAACTGCATGGTTTTTGGTTTTTTATCTTGGATCTTCTTTCCCATAAGAGCCCAGACATTTTCGATGGGGTTGAGACCTGGACTGTTTCCCGGCCAAATTAGGGATTCTATTCCTAATTCTTCTTTCAAAGTTTTAATCTGTGGAGAAAATTTAAAAATTAAAATCATAAGATTTTCAAAACACCCGTAAATATGAAATAAAAACCTCGAATTACTCACAGATTTTGCTCGGTGACAAGGTGCTGAATCATCTTGAAAAATTGGTTTTGATGTTTCTGCTGTTATCATTTCCATACTTGGAACAACACCATCTAAGATAATTTGTTTGTACTGCATGGCGTTAACCGTGCCCTCGAGCATAATTAGAGATCCAACTCCGATTGCGGTGATGCATCCCCACACCATAACATAAGGAGAATGTTTTACGGTGTGAGCTCTGCATTCGTCGCTGTAGCGTTCCCCTTTCTACGACGAACTATCTGCTTCCCATCCGGTCCAAGTAGGTTAAACTTGGACTCATCACCACATTTGACCAATCTTGAACACTCCAGTCTTGCCTTTCCTTAGCCCAGCTAAGGCGCGTTTTCTTCATTTTGCTGGTCAGAAGTGGCTTTTTCGCTGGTCTCCTTGCTAGCAAACCCATCTCGTTGAGACGATTCTGGATAGTTTTGACGCTAACTTTAGCCCCAGTAGCTTCTTGCAGGTCAGCTCTTAACTTCGATGCATTTTTAAACCTGTTTCTCAAGCTTAGCCTATTCAGTTCCCGGTCCTCCCGAACAGTGGTACATCTCTTCAATCCTGTGCCAATTTGTCTGTCCAGATTGTGATCCCGACGATATTTGTTACAGAATCTTCTTACAGAACTCTCATTGCATCCAATTTGTCGAGCAATTTCACGAAATGATTGATTCTGTTTGGATAAGGCGACGATAACTGCCTTATTTTCTTTACTCAATTGTACCCTTTTAGACATCGCGATATACTCTTTTCACTTTTATTTAAGAAATACAACTGCACGCACTGTTAAATAATGCCAGAATGAATTCCGACACATTCCAAAATGTGTATTACCTAACCCGGAAGCAATAAAATATAATTCGGCGAATCCCTTAAAGGTAATTAGCGCAAAAAAATGGAAAACCCGTATGCGGCTTTTTTTGTTGCGCGGGGTGTATATTTACATACTCCATTGCCAAAGCAAAGACGTCTTTGTGAATCGTCTATGCTATTGGCTAACTTACATTTATTCAAAAAAGGGCCTTCAATTGATCTATTTATATAGGAATTAGGGGATTTATCACCTAAAATGTTTGTGAAGCATAACAGGTCAAGTTATGATCAAAGCAGCAATTTCATAGTATATTTCAAAATGATATCTACTCGTACGAATCGTGTGCGATCGTAGCGCAACTAAAGTGATGATGATAAACTCACATTCGCTAAAAGCATTTTCAGTTCTACGAACAATTTCAATTATTCATGTGACTCAGAAGTAGGTGTTTATATTCTACACACTTTCATACTTAGAAATGTGTATCTTTACCAAATTTTCCGAAATTCGCACAATCATCCAAAGGCCATAATAAATTTGGATCTCATTTATCACCTGTTGTGCTGTGTATACATAAACGTTTGCTAAATAACCGACTGGTTGCTGGTGAATCCCTCCACCGGAACACTTCAACAGATTTCCACATTGAAGATGTAAATTTTACAAAGCAAACATTGAATATGTACGTACTCGCATATGAATTTGTTTTATTTACAAAAAATCCGCCAAAGAAAAGTGTAAACAAATCAATTCAAGCTGAATGAAATTTGACCTTCAAATACGTACAATTGAAGAGCATTTCGAGTTTTTTTTTTTTTTTTTTGAATTTTTGCAAAACGCGTATTTCGTAAAGATTTTGTAAATTTTATTTACATTCATACGCACAGATTTGATTATTAACATTTTTACGATTTAATGAAAGTGCATTTTGATTTGTGTGATTAATCATGTCGAAGCATTTTTTAAAAAAAAAAACAAGAGTCTTTGTACGTTTTTACCCTGCTGCGGGAGGGTATTGTTCTTACGGCTGACCCAACTGGTTGATAAGGCGTTTTCTTATCGCCTCGATTCATGCGGAAGGTGTAGAGTGCTTTAAGAAGACTTTGCCCAGTGACTGTTTGGTAATCGATAATACATGGGGAAACATTTTTTTTATGGATTGATTGTAAGTTTTATTGCGACTGTTAATTAATTTGAGATATAATATAAAGAAATGTAACCGCTCCGAAGTGTCTGGAATTGAAATATAATAGTAGTGAACAGATAAATTTTGAAAATCTGCTTTCAATTATTATTTTGGTTTTAGTTCAGTATTCATTTGAAGCCCATAGGAAAAAAAACGTGATAAGTTACATTTTCTTCTTTTTTTTTTCAGGAGAATAGTATGTCATGTGATTAGTCGCGAAAACTGTTATCGTCAGTAGCGCAACGGTTAAGAGTACCTAATGAAGATAATCTCTGTGTACACCTTCACATTGTACGTGATCCGCGGTTGTGCTTCTTAAATAAAGTTCATCTTGTTGAAATGATATCTGAATCGCCAGTGATCGAAGAGGTGTCAGCATCGCTACAGTCCGGGAGGAGGGCCTGGATCGCAACCAATAAGCGTCTCCAACCAGCACGATGCTTTGTGAGCTGCTTCCAGTTGAAGTTGGTTGAGGTCAACCTCCATTTGCCCATTCCATTGATGATAAGGTCTGCCTGTCTAGCTTAGTTACTGTCATCGACAGAATTTTGTCACCTTGTTGGCAGAATTATGTTACATGACATAATCCTTCACAAAATTCAAACCAAATATAAAAGCCAAACTCTTCCTCTGTCTTAACCTTTCGTCCTTCATTTAACGAAAAAATATCAAAAAAATGTCACCCTCACATAATTTAACCCAAACGACGAAAAAAAACAAGACAAGTGTACAATATTTCTGATAGAAAATATATTTCCAATCTCACTCAACCAAACTTAAGTGTTGCAGTTTTACGAAAAACAAAACAAAGTTTGATTAAATTTATGTCACTTACTCTGAGAATGCTAACATATATGTCATTTATTATGTCAGCAAATATTTTATTTTAAAATTATGTCACCACGGAAATAATTATGCCACCAGTGACATAAATTATGTCTCGATGACAACACTGCCTCTGGGATGAATTCGATTACTCTCCGGGCAGGTAAAGGTGTATCATTTGCACCAGGTATGTTTAGCTGTATCCGTAGTTTCTGGTTGAAGCTTCTCCTGCATACCGTCAACATAAATCGGCCCATAAATAGTAGAATGTTTCTTTCGAAGACTCCAAGAGTGCTTCCATCTGCCACCTGATAAAGTCCATATATGATGAAGGTTTTATATCTTACTACTACCCAATTATATTTTTATCCCAAAGAAACACCGGTTGACAAGTTATTCTCCTTCTTATTTATGCACTGCTGCTGTTGGTGCAGTTAATAGCTGAGCCTAGGAAGACAAAATAATTGATAACCTCGAAGTTATATCTGTCCATAGTAACGCTTTCGCCAAGGCGACAGAGTTTTGAGTTATCGATTTATTGACAGCGTCTTCTTCAGAATAATTTTAAAGAAATATCATAACACTTGGGTTTTTTTCCTGAAACATATTTTGGTATTGAAGCTGTTAGTGGCTGAATGAAGTAGTCAATAACTTGTCGACAAATGGTTTAACACGATTACATATAACACCACTCAGGGTTTTCTAAACCTTAGAAGAACATATTTTGCGTCCCATATTTCCCGCTCGTAGATCTGATAAGCTACTCTCATCTTTATGCTCGCTCGTCCCGTTGCATTTTTTCAGCACATGTTTGTTTATAATTGCCATTGAACCAGGGAGGCGCCATTTTGAGGGGCTTGCTGACAGTATTGCCATTGGCTCGCTGCCGTTGTACTTTTGTAGAGTTCTAGGGCAAATATTCAATCGAATGACACGGGTCTCATGTTCAAGGTTCTGCGCCGCTTTAAATTGAAAAACTAAAAATATACAGTTGCTCAAAGTGAAACTCGGACAATACGGTCTGTATGTGTTAAATGTAATAAAATTCATACACAGTTGGACGTAAAAACAAAATATTTACATTCTAATTTATTTCTCATCCACATTATGCAAAAACAAACCCACAATCCAAACCAACGCTTAGTGTCCCAAAACCACCTGTTGGAGTGAAAAATCGTCGGGCAAGTCAGTTAGTCTTGAAACAATTAGGATTGCTTCAATTGGAATTGGATTGGAAGCATGAATTCAATAGTCGAGTTGCTCGAAAATCTTCTTTTATAAGCAAGAAAGAAGCAATGTAAATAAGGCTTAAAGAAAGGATGTTCTGAAACAACGTATTTTTTATAATGTGTGAAGAAAAGCCAATGCACAGCTGGAGGAAAAAATGTGGGTTCCACCGTCAAACACGTAGGCTGTATGTATGTAAGTTGGACCCGGAAATCTTCAATTTATTGATGGAATAATGGATCAGTCTCTATTTTAGTGGATAAGTAAATTGAAAATTTAAATTTTTAATGTATATCTAGCGTGTTTCTGAAATAGTTTGATGCCTTGGCTACTAAAGAAGTTTTAATTTCGATTTTATTTTTATTTTATATTGCTATCCAGCATTTGAAGACTGGATATAAGTATGTATATATGCAAAGGGTGGGTCGTCTGTTTCTTGTTAAAATTGCTGTAAACAAAAAAATCCATTTAATATTTTTCAAATTTTTTTGCTTTATTAAAGACCGTGTACTTTCCGATTATTTATGGAAAATTAGCATGGCAGTAGCCTATCCTGTCAACCCAGTTTTGCAGTATATTCTCGATGGTTCGGGGATCTATTTCACGAATAGCTCGATCTATATTGTACTTAAGTGCCTGAATCGTTTCTGAATTGTCAGCATAACATTGATCTTTAACGGCTCCCAGCTCCGCGGAGGCCAAGCAACATCACCAAAACGGCTGATTACACGATTATTGGCTTGGTTGGACGGCTTGTATGGCACGTAACGCCGTCTTGGTGAAACCAGATATCGTCCAAGTTCATTTCCTCAGTTTCTGTCAGAAAAACATCTCATGACAGTGTCACGAACTTTTTTCACGAACTGCAGGCGCGGTTGGTGCATTATTTCGACTGAAATTTATTTTCAAAAATTCGCAAAATTCGCGTTTCGGCAACACAACACTCACTTTGGAATTAAGTTTTCAATATTTCCCAACGTTGTTCAAGCTTAAATCAGAGATATGATACTGTATTTCTGTCAATCTGTTGTATGCGAAAGGGCTGTCAGTGTCAAAATAACATATAGGCTGAATTCCAAAACGCAGTACTTCAGCTTTACTGCTTAATCAAATGTTCCAAAACGTAAACGGATTACTATGATATAATGCATAATTTTTCAAAAAGCATTATGAATGCGTGAACTGCGCAAACAAAAGCAAATAGAGCATCGTGAATGATTATGACGCAAATGACATTTGGCATTTCAGTTTGAATATCCCGCCAAATAAAATGTATTTTTGTAATATTTTACCAATTTTATTTTGATTTGCAGCGAAAAAAAGTGGACAAATTAATGCACAATGAAACCAGAATTCTATTTTTCGTGGATGAAATCGCTCGAAAATTTTTGATCATGAAGAAAAGTTATAAAAGGATTAAGGACAGAAATTGCAAGTCTGGAGAAAGGGGCAACATAGTGGAAGTTCTTTGAGAAATAGTACGGCACAAGACATTCGGTAGTAGTTCCACCACAGAATATTTTTGTAGGAGTCATATGGAACATTTGACAATAGTACGATGGTATATACAATTGTGTCAAAATCAAATCAAAATCGTTCCAAAACGTCAAAAATTGCAAAGCATTACAAACGCAAAGTATCACAAAAGCAGTGTGCTTTCACAATGCGCATTTTTTGGACGTTTTTGAATTCAGCCATAATTTATAAAGAAACCAGCAGATGGCCCACCCATTAGTAGTGAACCTTCTATCAAAAATTAGTATATAGTGTTTAGCGCACCCCACCATGACAGGATAGAGGAATGACCGTAAGATGTCACTGACCATTGCCCTTCTTCCCTAAGCCTGAGTGTATTCTTGACGGCCCTGCTGCTACAGTAGATATCCAGAGCGATAAGATTTGGCATGGTCTCTAATGCTTCTATTCAGGCCGCTGTTTGGATCTTGGTTAGACTACAGAGGTGACACACATTCTTAATATGGATTTGATAATCATCGAGCTTACTTAAGCCCTGGCACTCCGTCTAGGTGGGAAATTGTTACCAGGGAAGCGATTAGATAAATTAGCTTTGTTCAATGACTGAAAATGTAGTACAGCATAGCACAAGTTTGTGAAAACTGTCAGAACAGATTAGAACAGAAAATTACAGCGTTTTTTTTTTTTTTTTTTTTTATAATTTGCACGTGTGAAAGGGGTTATGAATACCCTTATACTACTTTTTAGGACACGGGCGTTTTTGAGGAAAGGGGAAGAGACAGAGAGAAAGACAGATTGGTGCAATTGGTTTGAAACTCAGCTGTTATTAAGTTTCAGTGAACTTTTATTTATTCCTTTTTATTTATTCCATGCGTTGCCACACAAATCAGCTGATTTTGACACTTCTCACAAATATGTTCAACCTCAAGAGTAGGTGCAGAAAATCATGTGCTGGACTGTGAGGTACAGAGTCATTGAACAAAAAATAGGACAATTTAGGACTAGATATTTGCTCATTGAACGGAAAAACCTGTAATTTGTTCTGCTGGACTGTGCAGTACAGAGTCACTGACCAAAGCTTGTGTTTCTATCAATTTAACATATAATTAAAAATGCAACCAACAGATGGCACACCCGTTAGTTGTGAACCTTCTATCAAGAATTAGTGCCGGAGACAGGTAATCAGTTGTGTTCATAGTGTTTAGCGCACCCCACCATGATAGGATAGAGAAATGACCGTAAAAAGCCTGAGTGTATTTTTGACGGTTAGACTAGAGAGATGGCACTCCTTCTCAAGAGCCTTCCACTAGACCGTAGCGCTATGTGTTAATATGGATCTCATAATCATCGAGCTTACTTAAGCCCTGGCACTCCGTCAAGGTAGGTGGTCGTTACTAGGGAAGCAGTTAGATAAGTTGTCTCCTTTTTGATCTCGGCATAAATTCCCCTCCACTGCTGATGTGAAAAGATCGTAGTATCTCATATCTTTTTATTAGTGAGTGCGGAAGAATTTCTGATGTTGATTATAATTACTTTTTTTCGTTTTGATTGCGACAACGTACTACACGTTCAAGGGGAAACACTAACTGATTTTTTCACGTCAAAAGCTCTTGTTATGCATCTCATTCTCAGGTCATTAATATAATTATTGCACCCATTCAGATTACTAACATTAATGTAGAGTTTTAATAATTACCAGTGGCAACAATAAATCATTTAACTGCTCTGACAAGTGTATATACTATAGTACAAAGTACAAAACCAAACAAAAAAAAAAAAAAAAAAAAAACTAGCTATTCCAATAGCAAAGAAAGAAAACAAGACTCACTCAAAATGCCATAACGTGCAGAAAAAAAGGTATTTCACATTGACACCAAGGTATCAAGAGCACGGTTCATAATCATCACACAACTAACATGAGAAATGAACAAAAAAAAAAAAAAAAACGAAAAGCATTACAAAAATAATAATAATTTGTTTACGCTAACGACGCACACTTATGATGCAATACGCCAGCCAAACAAAAAATAATAATAATGATTAATATCAGTCTGTGGATCAAATCCGTTTATCGTACAAATTTCATCAAAAATATTTAATCGTTATACTATACCCACCAGTCACCACACCTTCAAACAGTAGTATCTATGTAGTACCATTCACGCGACAACCTAGTTTTTGAGGTTTACAAACATCCAAGAGATTACAATCGACGTCGTCCGATTTGTTATGCATTTCATCAACACGATCTCAATCGAAGAAGAGGAAAGAGAAACCAACAACACCTGAAGAAATTTTTAAATTAAATTCCAAAACGGTACCATACACCTTCCTCGTGTTTTGCCCCGCCAAGTAGAAAAAAAAGAAATCAAAAAAATAAAACTGTTTTTGTTTGATTATCAAATAAAATCAATTTTGTTTTCTTTTATTTTCAGTTTTTTTTTTTTTTTTTTTTTCGTTTTCTTTTATTTTACACATAATATCCACCAATGTTTACAGTAAACAACTTCCTACCTAACTACCAAAGGTATCAAAAATGTATCTCTCCAACGGTTTTCTTTTGTTCCCCATATGACCCATATGACTTGTAACGGAAAAAGAAACAGAAATAACTTAACAACCGTGTGCCTAGCAAAATAATGGTATTTTAAATAAATTATTGTCAAGAAATTAGAAACAGAAAAGTTTTCTTTTTTTTTTTTAATGAATTCCATTGGAGATTGTGGGCACACGTTCGTACGTCCTTCGATGCAGCTCGTCGATTTCCTTGAGGTAGTAAGTGCCAGGGAAGAGCACACTAATGCTGCCAGTTGGGGTGTAGGGTGCAGCATGGTTGTTCTTCGCGCGTATCTCCATTAGCTGCGAGAAGTCCTCGGGTGAGCTTTTCTCACGGGAGTTCAGCATCGGGAGAACATAGTCTAGTTTTGAGACGAATTTCTTGAAAATATCGACGTCTTTGGTTACAGAGATGGAGTACATGGATGCTGCCAAACCAGAGCCATAGGAGAATAGTCCAATGCGTTTGCCGGCGAGACTGTCGGGAGTCTCGCTGACCAGCAGCGATACCAGTCCCGAGTATACCGACGGCGTGTACATGTTACCCACCTGATTGGCGAGAAGTAGAGATTTTTTGGTTTTTCTATCGAAGACATCGGCGAATTGGGTCATAAAGGTTTTCTCCACATCCCGATCGAAGTAGGTTGAGGCGAGTGTAGACTTAGCGAATTTCTCCAGCCCCGGATACTTGGTTTCACGTTTGGCCTCCGACGTCAGGAGATAGTCATTGAAGACGACCCTAGCCACCGATTTTTGCACCAACTTACAGAAAGGCGTATGGAAGAGCAGCGCGTCAAAGTTCTCCAAACCAACTTTTCCCGCGTCGGGGTATTTGGCTTCGAATTTCTTGCGATACAGCTGGTAACAGGTATCTAATGCCGACAAATAGCACTGAATCGACAGCTTACCATCCACAGTGGGGTATTCCGAGCTCAAATCGGGCTTATAGAAATCATAGGCATGCTCCATGTGAGTGGCCCGGAGGCCCCTGTCGAAAACCAACGGCGCTTTGGGTCCCACGAGCATGGCAATGGCGCCAGCACCTCCCGTCGGCCGAGCAGCACCCTTCGCATAGACAGCAATATCCGCACAGACGGCCAACGCCAGCCTTCCATCCCAGCTGGAAGATTCAATCCAATTGATCGAGTTGAATAGTGCCGCAGTGCCACCGTAACAAGCGTTTGTCGTATCAAGTCCTTCGATATCTGTGGCACCATGCTCGGCGAACAACTGCATCAGGACACTCTTGACCGATTTTGACTTGTCGATGATCGTCTCAGTGCCCACTTCCAGACGACCAATCTGCGACGGCTTGACATGATGACGCTCCAACAACCGACTCACCACCGTCATACACAGACTATTCACATCCTCCCGATCCGAGCAGAATCCCATCTTGCTCTGACCCAGCCCGATGGTGTATTTTCCAGCTGACGCTCCATCAAACTGCTCCAACTCCGTCTGATCCACATACTGCGAGGGAAAGATCACCTCAATGGCAAGGATTCCAACGTTTTCTGGCCACATTTCTCCAATTGCACACGAATACGAACTCCAAACAAGAAGTAACTCTTGGGACTAATTGCGCGACGACGACAACGGTTGCAATACGTTCCACAAGTAAAAAAAAAACTTTCACCTCTTTGTTGTGTCTTCCTCTTTCTTTAGGGTTATACCACGATGGCGATGATGGAAACTTTCTCTCTCTTGCGCCTCCGTCCAGTGTCGACTACTTCTTGAGGCCTATCTAGGTCGTCGTTTCACTTTTTTTCTTTCTCCGTTCGGTTTCGTCTTTCCTTCACAAATTAAATGGACGTATCTATGTCGGAGCGATTAAGTAATAGATTACCTCTCTGTCTGGGGTTTTTGATTCGTGCTGGTTTATTATCGCGCTTGAGGCGAAAGGAATTCCCTGTGTTGTCAGGTGTTCTCTCAGTGCAGCTTGGTTTTTCCCTGAATGATTTCGGGGACCTATTTCTTTGGTTTTTAGTTTTTCGCTTGTCGAATCGCGAATGATTGGACTGCGCGCAACCGATATAGTTTGACTCACACGAACGACTGACGGGAAATGAAGTTCAATACTAAATTTAACACAAAAATTTAATTTGTATTAGCCAAGTAGACGGACGGCGGAGAGCATGTGTGTAACTCACCTGTTTTCTTGTGGTATGTGGTTGGATGTGGTGGGTCTCAGCTGAGAGCTGTTCGTGGTTGGAATTTCATAATAACGGAGGAGATGTGGTAGTGAAGGAAGGCAATTTTGTGAATGAAACTGTGACCGGATAGGCGGCTGGTATCGGGTGATTCACTGCAGATGGTGGAAAATTGCGTCTTTTTTAAGTGCAAATTATGGCGCACTGACAGCAACAGTACTGGGAATTGCGAGAGATGACAAGCCAAAACAACGTGTTCACAGAGAGAGAGGGAGAAAGAAAGGGACTTGAATTTTTTGACAGAAAATGGGATGATTTTGACATTTTCCTTCGTGATTGTCTGTTATTGGTGCTTTTGTTTTCTATTTGCAGTTTGATGGGTACTGTAAGCTGTCAAAATAAAGATGCACTTCCAGTGGTTGTAAAATTTAGATTGCGCTTAGGGAGTGTGTCATGGATGAAAATTGGTTTGGAACTTGAAGGAAGGTCGAAGACATATTTAAAATCCATGACGGTTACTTTCAAATTCAATTTTGGTTGATTTTCGTTTGCTTCCTTTCATTCTGTGTTTCTTTATTCATGCCAGAATATTCGGAATACAAGAAAGGCAGAATTACAGTACAGTTATGATGAATAATCTTTATAAATTTAAATTTCCATTTCGACTTCCAATAAAGAGCAAACAAAGAAGAATATTTTATTTACGCTTGTAATGATATCCTTGAGGTATCGATACCTACTCATTTCAGTAGTAGCGAAACATCATAATACTGTAATATGCGAGCTACGGCTCGAGTAGATAAAACGATATTCTGTGAAATTATTTCTTTATTTTCTAGTCTATAGAACAATTCAAGTTTACACTATACTATTCTTCGCAAATTCTTTTCTTACAAGGTCTCTTTCCTCTCAAATCACTTTATCTCCTTTCAATTACTTAATTCACAAATCCAAACTAATTACTTCTTCTTGTTAACTCTCAACTTTTAATTTATCACAAAATTACTACTTCGGCTGTTATCACTTTTCCAATCTCCTCGTGCGGTTCAAAACCAACTGCCTGGTCTCGATCGCCATATGTCCTTATATAGCAGAAGTTTTTGATAGCCAGAAACTTCTAGCAAATTCTTCGACCACTGGAACAAGAAAATTCTGATGTAATAATTCCAAGATGACAATAATTTCTTGCAGTTATAATTCTCTCTTATCCGTGACGTCGTCTTAGACATCATCCATCTCTTATCGTGGACACGAACTGTGGAGACTAATTGCAGACACGAACCTCGAATGAAAAGACACTTCGGAACAAAATTATGCCAGAATGAAAAGACACTTCGGAATGGGTTGCATACAACGTAGGAGCGTAGTTATTATTATGTTACAATACTCATAAAACGTATTTGAAACGACTGGCATAAGTTTATGTTCTAGGCCGATGTTTTTTTTCGACTATTATAAACACCATTTTTTTTTTTTTTTTTTACCGATTATTCGGTTTATAACAATTGTGTATGCGTGCTCTTTTAACCTTATTCTGCATAACATTTTGACATATTTCGTTATTCTTGAATAATCTTGTCCTTTAGCATCGGAATTGTAGTTGGCTTGTTGACGCAGACCTCTCGCTTTAAATACCCACAAAGGAAGAAGATGAAGATTGCGGTCAAATCAGGGGATCAAGGGGGCCATTTGTATCGTTAGCTGCGTGTGATGTGGCACCGTCCTGTTGGAACCACATGTATTTAGGCCTAATCTATCGATTTCGGGTACCAAGAAGTTTTGCAATAACACACGATGGTGACCACCAGTAATTGTTACATCATTGCCTTTTGCGTCTTCAAAAAAATGCAGCCCAATGATGCAGCCGGCCCAAATGGCATACCATACTGTTGGCAATGCTGACACAACCAAACATGTAACAGCAGCCTTTGACCGATTTCGCCTAAAGGCTTATCGCTGGATGGCTGAATAAACGGCCCAGGAGGCAGGGAACAATGAAAGAGGTACAGGAGGCAGTTGACAAAGAAAGCGTACAGGAGAGCCAGTTGACATAGAAAGCGCTGAGAAGAAGTATCTACGACACGGATTTAATTATTAAAACAATTAGGTCTCACAACTAACTGAAAAAGTAAGATAAAATACCTTATTTAATATCATTATAGGAAAATTGTATTTATCCGAATAAGATGTGAACAAATAAGGTAAACTTAATTTTTTTTTTATATTGCGCCGAACGCAATAGAAACAGTAACTATAAAAATGTGTAAAGTTCGTTGCTGTATCAACTGAAGATTTTGAGTGTCCCAAAAGCGGATATTTTGTTTATTAGCGAAGCTGGCACTCTCGTCGGCTTATATGGATTAACATGGTATGCAAACACAAAATACACTGACTCAGTTAGATCACTTGTTGTGAGCTCGATCTTGACCAACTGGTCACCTTCTGTTTTTATAAAATCGATTTGTAAAGAAATTTTGCTGAAATTCGGCCACTTTAACAGTTGTATATATGAACTGAGTAAGGAAAATACCATGCTTAACTGTTTAGGAGATCGATCTCATGCAATCAATCGTTTTCTCATATTTTTGCATAGCAAATCAAGCTCTGTCTCACACCGAGCTTTCAGATCGACCTCACCACCTTGAGATCGAGCTCACAACATGAGATCTAACTCGGTCACTGTATTTTTTTTTTACATACCATGTTAAGAAAGATCTCAGAAAAGTGAGTTAACAACTTGAGCTCATATTTTTGCATATGACCCATTGTCTCTCTCTGCAGCAATAATTTGTGCCGTCGCAATGAACTCGGGCGGACTTCATTTCACTTGTCAGTGTTTACTGAGTTTCAAAGTTATTCATTATACGCAAAATGGTTGACTTGCTAGTCACATGATTTAAACCAAAAAAATTCCTCGAATTTCTTCGTGTTTTTACAATTGAATGATTATTTAGATAAATTGTTTTAATAACTTCAACACGTTGTTGAGAACTTAGATGCTCCATAATATATTGTTATCGACTGCACTGCACGACCGTCAAATGGGAACTGACAAATGCCAACTGAACCAAAATGGCGGCCAAATAACATCGACCTGGTACATACAAAACAACATGTAATTTGTCTTAATTTTCTGTAGCATCTATTACGTTAGCTGGGTACTTGTTCTATGACAGTAAGAACATAGATTAAATAATAACTGCCTTCTTAGCCCAAAGAAACAGTAGTTGGCATAAGTAATTTTCCGCTTGATCTCGGTGCTGGTTGTTTGCAGGGGAACCTAAATAGAAAAAGTCCTTAACGACCTCAAAATTGTAGCTGTCTATTGTGGCGTTCTGTCCAAGTCGCCGATGTTACATAACTGTCCGTTATTGATGGCAGCATATATTTTGTTTTACCCTCATTAACCGCTAAACCCATTTTCACCACTTCTGTTTCAGTACTCCCGCTGCGTTCTTCCAATTATGTCAATATCGTCGGTGTACGCGAGTGGTTGTAGAGACTTTTGAAAGATCGCACCCCTGGTGTTAGTTTGACAATTTTGTACAATCGTTTCAAGCATGATGTTAAAGCGACCTTTATGGAGCAGAATGCATTCTCCATCGTCATCCTACACAGACGGACGTATTTGTCAAAATTAGACATAGCTTTGTATAGCTCGTCTCAATAGACTCTATCGAAGGTGACTTTAAAATCATAAAAAGGTGGTGAGTATCGATTTAGAGTTCCTGAGTTTTTTTCCAAGATCTGCTGCAATGTGAATGTCTCATCCATGTTGGACTTCATGGCCTAAAACCACACTGATATGGACTAATCAGATTGTTGACCAAAGGTTTAAGGCACATAATATGACAGATAGGATCATATAAGCGATGTTGAGGAGGCTGATACCTATGAAGTTGACGCAGTTCAGGGGGTCCCCTTTCTTGAGGATTGGGCAAACGATGCTGAGGTTCCATTCATCTATTTCATACAAAAGCATTGGCTATGTCATATCCAAGAAGATATGACCCATCTATAACATATATGTATCTAGGCCAGGACACAAAAACTTCAAAACAGAACTCGTACAAATATCGTCAGAATTGTAGCGATTAGTGCGTGCTACTGACCAGTAGGGACGCTTGCGGCCAGAGTGGACATCCACATGTCGGAATTGTAAAGACGAAAACGAGAAGCAGACTCTTTCAGTTCGTTTTCCTTTCAGCATTTCTGTTTAGATCTTCCCTGACAAGTGGAGGAATTTGTAATAGCAATAGATTTATTCAAATACAACCAACACTACGAGTACCTTTATTGATGGTGATTACCAATGTGTTTATAAATGGGAATGAACCGCACAGAATTGTGAGTACGAGTACTAAATGCTCATTGATTTAGTAGCAGTAGTAAACTTGATGAATCTAATCCAAAATCCTTAGCCTTATTTACAATTGCTCTATCTCATAATTAAAAGTGAGAATGCAGAATTTCCATTACCTACTTTGGAAATATCTTTTCGAATGGTTAAAGCAAAGATTGCATTTAGTGTGTTGTCAAAGATTTGGAGAAGCATAAAGCTGCTGTGCCTTGTTAAATGCGTAGCACTAGACGGTAAGGTGAGAAGAAGCACATAAAATCATTTGAATTCAGGACCATTGTTATATCTGCAAAATCTTCTTTTCTGGTTTGCTGTTAAAATGAAATCTTCCCCACCTTACATTGGGTATTCAGTGAACACATCTTTTTTATCTTTCACTCCCGTTTTCATATCACGTCTCTTGATTATCCAACTTCTCGCATCTACATACAGACTGATTGAATTCCTATCATCCTGGCAAATTAATCATTTTCAATTCTAATTACAATTGCTCGAGGAATCCTCATTTGACTTTATAAATCTATCCAATCAAAACCAGATGTTCCTACTGTCTCGTCTATAGAATAAATTATACCCCAAAACCATTCTTAGTAAATAATTTAAAATTCAAAAGAAATAATACTTCATTTCCTTCCGCACTCCCAACCATTCATACCTTCTGCAAAAGTAATTAAAAATGTTAAATCGGAAATCTCGAGACGAGTCTACTAATTAAGGGATGTAATATGCATTCCCAAATTCTCCTTCCTCATACTCATATATTGTTACAAAGGCTTCCTACACAATACCAGACATTACCACATTGGGTTGTGTTACAAGAATCCAAAGGGATATTCTCATTATGTCGATGACATGATTTCAATAATTAATTAACTTTCTCTTAATGAAATTTAATTATTGTTACCCTAAAAGGGGTTTTTGCGGTAGTCTGGCATCACTTTGTTATGGACAAAATGAGTATAAAATTATGTAGTGATGACATGCTCCGAAATTGACGTTTAATTCGAAATGATTTAAATGTCGTTCGGGTACATTTAATCATTAAAAAAAAAACGTCTCTGACCCGGAGGACCCGGAGGACCAGTGCAGGATTCTCTTTGATGCGTCTGTGGCATTTTGGTGGAAGTTGGGCATTTGTTTGGGAATTTTTAATTTGCATTTAAAAAATTTCACCGACGGAATTTTATTTTCGTAATATTTACACACCGCCCTGCACTTTATTTCATACTTCGACTTAAATTCTTGTGAAACTGAAAAATGCAGGATGATGAATTGGCAAATTTCTGGGCTTGAGCATTTTTCCGGCTCATTAAGGTTAATATGCAATAAAAATGGGATTTGCAAGGCTTAAGCGTAATGGTCTGACAGGTGAAGTTCGATGTAATTAAAAAAATCGATGAATTCATTTTTATTTCATGAGTAGCTTCTGCCACCTTATATGAGCGAAGGCAGATCAATCATAAAGGAAGTTTTCCGCGGTGTTGTTTCTCTCTTTACAGGCGTCGATTGTAGTGCCGCTTAAGCCTTGCATATTAAGGGACTCGCGAGTATTGCAGTGGCCCGAAAACTTCTCAAGGGTATCCCAAAATTCACGCAAGATTTGAATTTTGCTCCATTTGTGTGGTAAAGTGTTGCCAAAGAAAAATAGAAACAGCGTTCAGGGTTATTCAAAATGGAGTGCTACACGAAAGAACAACGCTTTTTCATTGTTGAGCAATATTTTAAAAATAATGAAGGTTTGGCAGCTACGAATAGTGATTTGACTTCATCAACTCTGAAGATATTAATTTAAAAATTCAGGGAGTCCGGATCAATGATCTTACAAGTGATCTTACTCGTAAACATTCTGGCCGTTAACAAGTCGTTCAACACAAAACATCGGAGCAGTTCGTGAGAGTGTTGTTAAGAGTTTGGGAATATCAATTCGGCAACGTGGTCAAGAATTTCGAGAAGCTCTCTACAGCGTATTCTAACGAAAGATTTGGATCTTCATGCATACAAAGTGTAACCGACTCAAGAACTGAAGCATATTGACCACGCACAGCGAAGAGAGTTCGTTGAATCGATTATAGGACAACAGCAAGTGAATGCTGATTTTGCAAATAAAATCATCTTCAGCGATGAGACTCATTCGCATCTTGATAGGTTTGCTAATCGTCAAAATGTGGGCGTGACTCTGAACAATGTATGCACGAATTGTAGAGAATATTAATGTCTATATATTTTCCTACAGATATGTTTTTTCAGTTTCTATCAAAAATATTGAAATATTTTTCTGTTTCTGATTCAAAGAAGCTTACATATAAAATTTCGTGTGCCTAGCTCAAAATTCAAGTCCCAAAAACTGATGACATGGGGATATAGAAGTATCATCGTACAGGCCAATATCACTATTGAACTATTAAAACTATTTGAAAAATTAATTTTAAAAAGACTAAAACCTATAATTGAATCTAAGAAACTTGTTCCATCCCATCCATTCGGATTCAGGGATAAGCACTCTACCATGGATCAGGTCCACAAAATTACTGATGTTATCGAAAGGGCCTTAGAAAGCAGAATGGTTTATTCAGCAGTTTTTCTCGACGTTGCCCAAGGCTTTGACGGGGTCTGGCATGAAGGTTTGATCAATAAGTTGAGGATGCTACTTCCATTCCAATACGTAGACCTTATCGAATTCTACCTCTTCGAAAGATTCTTTCGAGTCAAATATGAAAGTGTATATACTCAACTTAAGGAAATTAAAGCAGGAATCCCCCAATGAAGTATTTTGGGACCGATTCTTTAAAGCTACTAGTATGATAGCTCTGTTTGCTGATGACACGGCAATTCTAGCAGTTTGAAAAAAACGAAGAGGAATCTAGTGAAAAATTACAAGTAACGATTAATGAGGTGGCCAATTGGACACAGTTTTGGCGAATAAAGCTTAACGAATGTCGATCTTCACCGGGATCTGGGGATAGCAACTGTACTCGATTCCATAGACAACATCGCGAAGGCCCACGTAAATGAGGAGGGATCAAGACTCAATCAATCAGTTATGTATCGATTGAGATGAAAAAAACCATGCGACTTGGTAGTACCCTAAAACATCAAAGTACGAGTATGTATATTAAATTAACTTTTTAAACCTTTATCTTTGCTTACACTATATAAATAAATAAAAACTGCTCTTTAGTTTGCTCATAATCCACTTGTAGTATTATGAAATGTAATACATTTTTGTAACGTTTTAATAAAAAAAAAAAAAATGTCCGCCACAGCTGGCTTAGCAGTGGCCCATCCTGTCAACCCAATTTTCCAGTGTGATCGTTCGGGGCTATATTTCACGAATAGCTAGATGAATATTGTGCTTAAGTGCCTGAATAGTTTCTGGATTGTCAGCATAACATCGATCTTTAACGGTACCAACCAAGAGTCCAAAGCTGTCAAATCGCAACTCCGCGGAGGCCAAGCAACATCAGCAAAACGGCTGATTACATGATTATTGAACGCAACAGATCGATTGTTGGACGGCTTGTATGGCACGTAACGCCATCTTTCTGAAACCAGAGATCGGCAAATTTCATTTCCTCAGTTTTTGGCAAAAAAAAAAATCCCATGCCAATCTCACGAACTTTCTTCGCAAACGGTTGGTGCATTATTTCGACCGAAACTTCTTTTCAAAATTCGCACCGTTGCCGACAACACAGCATATTTGGAAATAAGTTTTCAATATTTCCCAATGTTGTTCAAGCATAAGTCTATTCATTTCGTATCGCGGGGATGTGATACTATGTTTCTGTAAATTTTTTGAGCGCGAAAGAACTGTCAGTGTCAAAATGACATGCAATTTAAAACGAAACCAGCAGGTAGCCCACCCGTTACTTTAATTAATGAATTCATACGTTCATGAACCATACATTTATTTACGATCCCTTTCTAAGTTATTTCCTTAAGCCGACTTTAATTTATGCTTTTCATGTGCCATGCCCTTCTTGTTTTCAAAAGTAAATCCATTGTCCAAAAACATGACCTCCTTGTGAGAAAAATCTTCTCTAAGCACGCTCTGTCATTCAAATCTAACACAAAAAAAAACCCGCAGTGTCATTCCAACAATGTGTGAAATGTAGCATCATTGTTGGATGCATATCGCGTATGCTTCGCGTCGCTCCAGAAGACCGCTTCTCGGGCGATGAAAAGACATTACCCCAAGGAAAGCACATCACGATGTCTCGTCACTATTCGTGCCTTTTCATCTATGCAAGGATTCTAACTTAGCATGTGTACATCGACGACTACGAGGAGGACTACGTGTTCATAATCATACCAGCATACTATCCTTTTATTAATGCTACGGGGCAACATACTCCCGTCATTCTAACAACCCCGGGGGTGATTTTTTTTTTTTTATAAATATTTTATCTAAAAAAGAAATTTCTTTCCACATCATGAATGCATTTTGCAACACTGATTTTCACCTTTCACTACATGGTTTTGCAGCATTGTGACTTAATTGAATGTTATGGGGGTGCTGGGTTGCAACATCAAGCAACAGGATACCTGAACAGCACCATACATTCAGCCCTCAGATATTCCTTTTCCGGGACAAGGGTTAGTACTCGTACATTAATAAATATTTCAAAATATTTTTGAATTAAATTGCAACGTTCTTTCAGCGATTAATTGGGTTTTATTTATGTGGATTTTGCTATACCAGCTAGCGGTAATGAAGTTAGCAATTTAGCGAATTAAATTCGTTCCGCTTAATTTCATGGTTATGAGATTAAGTTTCTGATATTTTGTCTCCTGGCAAAAGCACTTGCAAACGTTACAAAGTTCGTTGTGTGTATAAAGTTTTCTGTTATCAAATGCGAAATGGTTTTATGTCATTTGGCCTGATTGAGTAGGGTATGTTGTTTGTATTTATAGTTTGCACCACTGATAAGTATATACGAGTACATAAAACTTTGGGATTATCGAAGGAAGGTGTAACCCAACGACTTATCCTTTTTATTTATCAACTTTTCATAATTTTCGTTAAGTTATGTTAGGTTAGGTAGATGGGTGCCGTGTGACATCCGCAATTACTCCCTTAGACCAACATTTGCGTTTATTGGGACCCTGAAAAGAAAACCGGTAGGTAGGAATCACTCGGTTAGAGATATGAATCCTCGGCTCAAAGTCACGTAAGTTTTCTAGCTCCTCAAAGAAGTGCCTAGCAAGAGTTTTCAGTTTTTTGTTGGCAATAGCAAGGCATTCGCAAAGCAGACCTCGAACAAGTCCTATTTATTTTTTGTTTCTGTAGCTCCTGGAGTAGCCAAGCTTAACCAAAGAAATGAATCTCTTCTTAGCGAAATCTGACCAGAGTGTTCTCGCTACTGTTTATATGACCAAGTTCGTCCAGCTAATTTTTTAGTGTCTGCATCATCGATTTCGCGATGGGTGAGATGTCTATAATAGGAAGGAAGCTCCAATTTGGACCGTTTTCTTGCAAGCTCATCAGCTCTCCTTTAGCGGGATATCCGAATGTCCTTTACTCAACATAGGGTCACCATATTGGTTCCTGGTAATTAGTTATGTCCACAGTGCCTAACGCCCTTCCTCATGAGGCAACTAGGAGAACCCACTATTGGAAAGGAGTGAGATGTTAAGACTATTACATCTGAAACATCTATGCCGATGACATAGTTATCATGTCCAGAGTAAAATTGGAGGAAATACCTTCAACATCTTACGGGAACAATCCCTAAGGAGTTGCTTGTACACAGTAGCACTATGCATCGCCTATAAAGTGTTCAAACTTCAGGTGATTTGGAGGAAGCATCCAATTTTGTATTATGTTGTTATGACATAGTAGGTTAGGTTCTATGAGTGGCGTAAAAAATGGTTTCATCTGTACAGAGATTGGCTTTATACCGACTGGGTTAGTCTGAGGTTACCAGGTAAAACGATATTCCATTCGAGATTGAATTACTTTTTAAATTAGGCCAACAGAGAGGGGAAATTAAAGGAATAGTAGCATGAGAGTGAAAGGATAACTAATGCTGATTGAAATTATTATTTACCTCTGCCTTTGCTTACTTTACTTCAGATGGAGCTACCTGGACCTCAACCAAAAAGAGTCTCCAGTTAGCTCAATCTTGTGCTAGCCAACTCCAGTTTTGCACACGAAGTTGGTTGAGGTCCTTATCACTTGTGTGCGATACCTCAGGTGAGGTCTCCTTTATCGCGTCGTCCCACTGGGATGGATTCGAAGGTCGATGTTCTGCGACGTATAGCAGGACTGGAATGATAATTGTCTTATAAAGGTCATCTTAGTTGTCTGTGGAAGGGCTTTCTTACTCAATTACATTTTTGTTCCAAAGAAACAGCGGTTGGCAAGAGTGATTCTTCGCTCGATCTTTGCTCTGGTGCCATTTTTTCAATTTACAGCGGAGCCTAGGTAGATAAAGGCTTTAACTACCTCAAAATCGTAGCTGTCTACTGCGACATTCTCGCCACGTCGCCGATGTTGACTGCCCTTTTTTGATGACAACTTATATTTTGTTTTGCCTTCGTTAACCGCTAAGTCAACTTTACTGTGAAGGCATAACACTGGCAGTAGGGTGGTGATATGGCTAAAATACAACTTGATCGTGATGATGACTTCAGTAGGATGGAAAAAAATACTGTGAATCATAAGCAACGACAATAATAGCGAAAACAAACAAAATACTCCCCAGTTATCTGGACAGCCACCCTTGGCGTTTACAGAAACTTAATACCACCTGAGTTTCAAACTACACCACTCTGTCTTTCTCTCTATCTCTTCATCTTTCCACAAAAACGCACGTGTTCTAAAAAAAAAATTACTATAAGGGTATTCATATCCCGTTTAACACGTTCAAATTATAAAAAAAAAAACCTATTTTCGCCGCTTCTATTTCACTACTCACTGACAGCGTTATTCCAATTATGTCAATGTCGTCGGTGTACGCGAGTATTGGCACAGACTTTTAAAAGATCGTATGCCTCATGTTAGCTTGAGAATTGTGTACAATCCGTTCAAGTATCCAACTTTCATCTTACAGATGAGTTGATGTATGCTCCCTACTAAATCATCCCCAGCTGCTTTAAATAGCTCAGCAGTTAGACTGTCGGCTCCAGCAACATTGTTGGATTTAAGCTTAGATATTGGTATCTTCACTTCACCGTTTAACAGTCTGCAGAAGTAATCTTTTCAAATTCTTAACAACGACTGTGACTCTACTGCTAGATTTCGTTCTCAATCCCTACAGCCTTCTGGTAGGGCTTTGTAGCCTTAGCATACTCTTTTTATTACTGTAAAATGTTTTGTTATAACATCTCTCCATTTTCATATTCTTTCTTCTTCTTTTTTAGAAGCTGGTGTTCTTGCCTTCTCTTTGCTTCTAGATGTCATAAGCTCCTTTTGTCATCCTATGCAGCATCACTTTTTAAGCCTCTTGCTTTGATGGGTGTCCTTAGCGGCACTCTTCATCAAACCAGGGGTTTCTTTGCGGTGAATGCGAGAAAATTAACACATCAGAGGTGGCGTTCTTTGATGGCTTGCTGAGAATGATTGGTCATCTGCACTTTTTGAGAGGTTCAGGGACAATCTTGCGATTGTAGCTGTTGTATATTACATTTTCTCACAGTGCAGTGGAGTTTGGGATATCCGCATACGTACCTCGGCAGCAACATGCTAGTGATCCGAGTCAATGTTAACTACAAACATCGAAAATACTAGAGTACATCAATCGCGACGTAATCTAGTTGCCCTTATGAATATTGAGGTGCGCAGATTGTGTACTATTCGTAGCTACAATGATATTTCGCTCCGCCGCAAAGTCGATTAGCCTGAGTCCGTTTATAGAGGTGCTGTCGTGCAGGCTGTATTTTCCGATGGTGTTTCCGAATATGCCATCCTTTCCAATTTTTGAGTTAAAATCGCACGATTTTGACGTCATAACGTCGATATTGGTCGTAAGTCCTGTCGAAAAGCTCATAAAAGCTATCTCTGGTCACGTCGTCCTTATACTCTATGGGGCCTGAGCGCTTATTAGGTTGATGCTTTTGAATTTTGCCTTAAAGCTAGTCGCGCTGGTGACTTTAGACCAATAAGCTTGACATCCTTTATTCTGAAAACCTTTGAAAGACTTATTGACATACACATTCGCAGCAGGGTGAACCCCAGTATCATATCTCCGGCACAGCATGCATATACGAAAGGTAAAAGTGTTGAAACTGCACTTCATAGCGTTGTCAGTACGATTGAAAAATCATTGAATGATAAAGAGTATACCCTGGCCGCATTTTTAGACATTGAAGCGGCCTTTAATAATGTCACTGCGGATTAAGTCGAAGGTGCTTTAAAAAAACCTGAATATTGAGGACATTCTGATCATAGTTTCCATGCTAAGAAATAGGTACATAAACTCAGAACTAGGTAATGCGAGACTAAGAGTATCAGCTGGTAGAGGTACTCCGCAAGGAGGTGTTCTCTTTCCTCCACTCTGGGTTATTGTGCTAAATGAAGTACTAATAAAATTTAGATTCAGTGAGGTTAAAACCGTAGCCACGGGTAAATTCCATCCAACCCTAAGAGACCAAATAGAAGGCGCTCTTAAGATAGTCAGCAACTGGACTAAAAGAAGTGGACTAGCAATAAATCCACTAAAAACGGAGCTGACACTATTTACTAACAAGAGAAAAATACCGGAATTCAAAATTCCATCCATTGAGGACACTCCTCTTAAAATTTCTGATAGGGCCGAATATCTAGGGTTAATACTAGACAAAAAATTAAACTGGTAACTAAACACAAGGGAGAGAGCAAAGAAAGCTATGATAGCTCTCTATACTTGTAGCAGAATATTTCGAAAAACTTGGGGGCCCAACCAAAAGTCTGGCTCTACACAGCTGTTGTGAGACCTATATTGACATACGGCATCTTAGTATGGTGGCCAGCCGCAAGTAAGGGCATAAACCTCAAGATACTAACCAGAGTACAAAGAATGGCGTGCATTGGTGTCACAGGAGCTATGAGAACCACACCAACTGCAGGATTAGAGACCATACTCAATCTATTACCTTTAGATCTATTTGCACATTACTTTTCAGCTAGAAGTGCTCTAAGATTAAGCCAATCCGAAGGTTGGAGGTCAAGCTTGACGGGGCATGCGCAAATTTTATGCAAATAAATGGGCGGAGATGTTAACACAGACTACATAGTGTTCTATTTAGACTTTCATAAGCCGTTTCCCAGTTCATGTCCTAGTCGGGAGGAATGGCTAAATGACAACTCCATCTCACACTGATGGATCCAAGATGGACGTGGGAATAGGTGCAGGGATTTTTTCTGGAAAACTCAATTTGAACAAGTCAATTCGACTTCCGGACTATAACAGTGTTTTTCAAGCGGAGGTCTTAGCGGTGGCAACAGCTGCCTTGGATACTGCAATGAAAGCTATACCACCAGATGACATCACCTTTTTCATTGACAGCCAGGCAGCGATAAGAGCGATTTCCACCACACAAATAAAATCGAAGCTTGTGCGTTGCTGTCGCGAAGAGCTACGGGTTCTTGGTACGCAACACAATGTAAAGCTCTGCTGGATACCCGGACATAATGTCGTGTCAGGAAATAAAAAGGCTGACGAGCTGGCAAGGGAGGGCTCAGCTCTAAATCCTGAACGAGCTGACCCGTCAATTAAGACACCACCCTGTAACCTGCACATAGAATTTAGAAATAAAATGATCGCCATAGCAAATAGCAGATGGAGATCTCTAGAATCCTGTATAATTACAAGAAAACTCTGGCCGCTCTACGATGGGGATGATAACTGGCATAACTTGTTACATTATCACTCAAATAAATTGGGAATAAGCGAAGAAGATATATGTAGAGGCTGCGGCAATTAGGATGTACACGAAGATACACCTCATTTCCTGTGCCATTTTCCAGGACTCTGCCACCTTAGATTCAAAATACTAGGGAAATATTTCTTCCAAGACTTAGAAGAACAATCAAATGTATCGGTATATAAAATAACCAAATTTATAAATGCATCGAGTTGGTGTAAGAGTTCACGAGAGAGGAAGCTTCACTCCTTTCTCATCACAATGGATCTACATTGATCTAAGTGTGGCGTAGTTTGTCTTTCACCCTCTACGTCAACCCATCAAACCTAAGCTAACCTTCGTTCATATGTCTAAAGCTCAAGAAATCTTGCCTAAGTCTGCCTGTGACGACAAATCCGCAACCAAATATGTAGACGATGCTTTTGCTCCTTGTAGCAGATATCACAGATATCACTAAAAAATAACAACTCGTAACCACTCTGCATGGATTCCGTCGACTAACTTGTCCCCTTAGCAAATCTTGCTATTAAAAGGATCCTAGACCTCCTGACAACTGTTGAGGTGAATAAATTACGCTAGACCTTTCTAAGTATGGCTCAATAGGATTCTAAATCAAACCGCAGTGACAAAGCTGCTAAATACTCTCCCGTTTATCAATGTAATCTAATCTAGGGTATAATTATACCGCAAACATTTATGTATGTTTTTCTGTAGACTTTCTTGTTAACATATTCAAGTCAGTTGGGAAATTTTCTATAAAAAAAAGTCGCAAGTGAACATTTGATAAAACTTCTCTCTCTCCCCGAGGGTGTGTAAGGCTTTTCAAGGAAGATGCTATGTAAAAAAAAAAGGGTTAACAACTTAAACAAAAGAAATTCACCCGTTTCATTCAGTCGTATGAATGCTTGGCGTATTTTCCCAGAAGGATTGGAGGAAAAGGGTTTCGGATACATACGATGTTGATGATGTAAGGTACACGAGAATGGCTGGTACGGGTATGTATCTTAAAAAATGTTCGTTTTTTTTGTTTCCTATTCTCTGGTGAGAGTAACTTCCTCTGAAAGGCTTACACACGTTTCAATGGATGTGGAAGGATGCTTTTATGTTATTAAGTTAAAATATGTAAAAATTATGTATGTATGATCCCTTGGGGATAGAGGTATGTTAACAATAGCCTAATCTTAGAGCGATAGTTGTGTTTATTGATTTGCTGTCGTAAACCATGCAGTTATAGTCAGGTACACGTGTTAAAGTTGAGGTTCTAACCGGTAGTAGGTAATGGTGCTGTTGTGGTCTTGAAGTCTCAAAGGACTGGGTTATGGCTTTTGCCTCTAATATATGTTTATATTTTTTTGAAAAACAAAAACAGCAGCTTGTATGTGGCAGACAGTAGATGAATGAAATGGTTACCCGTAGAAATAGAGCAAGTATCGATTTATGAAATCGGAGCAATGTATCTGTGTTAGACAGTTGCAATATCTATGCTGAGGAACTTGTTGTCTTTCAGTTTGGAGAGCACTACCAGGTTAATGAAAAGGTTAATTAAGAGAATCGTTGAGACCACGAGATGTTGGCGAATATATTGCATTAACGAATTGAAAGCTTCGAAGCGCTGTGTGTACAGAGAGAAATGTGAAATCAGAAACAGTGGAGTATGTAGCTGATGATTTGGCAAAGGAATGGTGTAGGAAAACCACAGTATAACGAATGAGTACAGTAGTCAATGAGTTAAGTTCTTGGTAAATCGAAGGTAGCCATTGATAGTAGGACTTACCTGTGGTTTTTGAAATGTTATACCCAAGTATAATTGGTTACTTAATGAACTGCTTCAGGCTCTTGGAGATTAAATATGCAGACAAAATAATTATCAATTGGACCAGCTGCAGAGCTAAATATTGCGTATCTCTTATAAAGGGTGTTTTTTTTTAGAGGTACAGAATTTTGTAACTAAATAAAACACATCAAATTCGTTGTAATGGCCATGGTACTGGCTTTATTGCAAAGATAATTTTATACCATTAGTGCTTAAATATGATTTCGGGCATATGGGCTCCGCGGCTGGCTTGATTGTGGCGCCGTCTTGTTGAAACCACAGCTCTTCCACATTAATCCCATTCAACTGAGGAAGAAAGTCAGTAATCATGGATCTATAGCGCTCTCCATTGAGTGTAACGTTGTGGCCGGCATCACTTTTGAAGAAATATGAATCAATGATTCCACCAGCCCATAAAGCATACCAAACAGTGGCATATTATAGATGTAATGGCATCTCAATAATGACTTGTAGATTTGCTTCACTCCAAATGTCGCAATTTTGTTTGTTGATGTAGCCATTCAACCAAAAATGACCCTCATCACAGAACAAAATATGGTGGTACAAATGAGGATTAAGAGCGATCTTGTTTTCATCCCATTCACCGAACGTACGACGCACACAATCGTCTTGTAAATCAAGATCTTTCCGCAAAATCTTCAATAAGGTGGATGGACACAGCTTCAGTTACTGTGCACGATGGCGAATCGACTTATTCCTCAATGCTACGCTCTACAACAGCAACAGCTTCTTCGGTGCGCACTGTACGACATCTCTGAGGATATGTGTTACCAATTAGAGTATGCGTGGTGTGAAAACGATCCATCGTTATTTGAATTACTTGCTCGGATGGACCATTATGTCGACTGTAAAATGGACGTAGCGCACGGTAAGTTTCGCGAATTGAACCACGATTTACGAAATAAATTTTGCAAGCGTTGATCTGGCGTAAGTAAATTCATGATGAAATGGGAAACAAATCAGCTGTTAGCTGTCAAATTGGCTATGCTGGAAAAAGTATTGCCAATTCGAAAAACAAAGCCCAAAAAAAAAAAAAAAAACACTTTAAATGTCTGCCGCTAAGCGAAAATGAAAGGTAATTTGTTCGATCTGATTTGAATTGAATTGGCTATGAAGACTATAGCCATGAAGGTCGAGCAAAATGGAATTAAGCGACAATTGCTTACTGTTGATTGCTTAAAAAAGTATACGGATACACAGAAATTGTATGTGCCATAGAATTAGAAATTATTACAATGGAATTAGCGGTCGGTTTTGCCGAGTTTTCGTTAACTTAAAAGTCCGGACGCCTTAGTGATAAAGAAAAATGGGAATATGATAGATTCCCATTTTTTCTTCATTCCTAATTAAAGGTGTTGTGTGCAAATGTCAAGCATATGAGGAAAACAGCTGATAGAGAACAGTTGCTGGAGCTAAAAAAGTCAGCAGATGAGAACACAGTCACATATCAAAGAGTGTGGAAAAGGTACTCGGCCCAATAGTAGAAGGTAAAGACCTGGATGAGATAACGACCATAAGAGAAATATTATATGTTTAGCCTTTAGGACAACAAGGACTCCAGCCAACTGCGATTAAGTCCTTAAGAAAAGCCTTTGCATGAACACAAACGGCAGTTATTAGTTTTCTCATTCACACTGTCAGAAAGGTGCTGGCCGTCAGCAAAATCAAAATAGGATGGGTTATCTGCCGAATAAGGGAAAATCTAGTCCCATTAAAATGACACGTAGCAAAACACAATATAAGTACAAAAGATCAGAAAAGTGCATCATGTGTTGTGAGAAAGATCACATTGCCAAAAACTGCAACTTCTTCTTCTTTTCCTTACGGCGAAGTTACGATCCGGAGTAGAAGGATCACAACCCTCCCGCTATACTACTGGTTTGCCAAAAACTGCAACAAAAAGCCAAAATGTGTGTTGTGCCTTGCAAAGAATGCCAAGGACCTGATGCGTAGACCTCCAAATTCTCGTACTACCTTCTTCCACTCGTTTGATATTCCATATTTTTTCAATCACTGGCTTCGGAGAAAATGTACTGATGTTGTTGCCAAGGCTTTCATTTTTGATTGCGGCAACTAGCTGGTTGTTATATGATGATATATTCGGTATTTTTAGCATTTAAATTGTATCTCATCCTCGCTTTGAAGCATGCATCCATCCAAAAATTCTACCTTCATCTTTGGAATTAGCAGAGGAATATACAAACTTTTCATGTTCAAAGTCACATAATTAAAAACATGGAAAAAATATTGGTCAGCCATGGTTTTGTTCATTCATTCATTTTTAATTTCAATTTTCAAAAAACATCTAATAAGTAAAGTATCGTTATACGCATTTTCAGACAAAAACCTGATACGCCATCTGTTAGATTATATCCACGGTAACTTAAATATTAAATTTGAATAATATCGTTGGAGGCGTTTTAGGAAAAAATCAATTTTTACAAAATCGAATTTTGCATCGAATTGTGGAACCACAGACTCCAGATATAAAGCCTTTTAGGTTGAGGTCGAATTGTTGCACGAAAACAATACCCTTATTGGTTATATGAAGGTGCACCTAAAAACTGTTAATGCAGATTACTGCCGCCTTGTGGCGTATGAAGATGGGAATTCACATCACAAAAATAAAATTATCGGGATATTCGCACTCAAAAACATTCGTAATAGATTTCCATTTAATTCAGGGCAAAGTCTCGCATTTTGGAGGATAATGTAAATACATACATTTTTTTAAAAATTCGGCATCTTTATCTCCATCTCATAGAGAACTTAAAAACCCAAGATTTTGTAATTGTAATAATTTGATTCATACGACGCATAGTTTTTGAGATATTCGCACTCAAAATCGATTTTCACCATTAGCCTCGGGCTAAGGTTGGACATTTTGAAGGATTGCGTACTTGCGATTTTTGAAAATTTTAAAAACTTGGCATCCATCTTGTAGAGAATCTCAGAACCTTAAATTTTGGTACAAATAATTTTTTGCGTACGACTCACCGTTTTCGAGATACTTCCATTCAAAAATGATTTTCACATTTAGTTTCGGTGTAAAGTTGGAAGAATGCGTAATGATTTAGCTCATTGAACTATGAGCGGAGGCGTATTGGGAGTACAAGCATTATACTCAAAGCATAGAGACCATTTTTCCTAATTTAATCATCAAGGCCACTTGAACGACGAAAATTCTTTTAAAATATTTTTATTACGTTTATAAAACTTAATGATGGAGAACACAAGAACTGTAAAGATCAAATTCATTGGATAACATTAATAGCTGACTTGTTTTAGAACCAACTCAATGATTTACGAGTTACATTTAAACCTTTCCCCTCGAGCAGATGCTCCATGTTCACAACAATAATGATAACATTTTAATCAACCATCAGTTGGGCATTTCGTTGAAACAATATAATCCAATACATTTTAGTGTACTTACGTTAGAAACATAATCTTCCCCCTAACCATTTGTAAATCCTTCTTCTCTGTAAGAATCCATCGATTGCTTCACTTAAAATTAACTCATCCCTGCAATCGAACCTCGATATCTCTCCATCAATCCCATCAACCGTTCGTATAAATGCCAATTTAAGAAAATTGCCCACAATATCATTACGGGGCTATCACATTCCGAAGATTCGCAAAACACAACACCCCGTGTGATACGAAATGCCCTCAAGGAACCAAATCCATGAACGAACAACAACAATGAACCCATCTACATCCTTGAGTTCGATATAATTGAACACATTACCCAATACTCTCTGGGGAAAAAAAAGAAAAAAAGAATCGGAACTCATATAGCCACCCAAACGTAGTTTGCACCACTTCCTGCTGCCAATGAGACATCCTTTCAATAAAATTTCTTCGTCGACGTCCTATAACGCCCATGGGTGCTTGAAAAGTACCTGATGCTGCCTTCGACATAACGTACATATACTCCTTCTCTTCCTCATCTAAAGTGAATTTACGTTTAATGACTCCCATAATGTTCCATCGACCGTACAATATAGCGAAAGAAAGTCCCGAAAAACTTTGATTCGCCGTTTTTTTTTATTTTTCTTCTCCACATCCTCCAGCGCGAGACGACAGGGTGCGAAGGTGGAGGCTATTTTGCCGGAGGATGACTCCATTATGCCGGGGATAAGGTTGGTACAGTGGATATACTAAAATGTCAGGACACTAACTACATGAAAGTTGAAAGGCAAAAAAAAAAAGAAAGAAAAATGGAAAAAGGACATTTTGTTGTCCTTGCCTGTCGCATGATGAAGCGAAATACATACTGCTTCCCTCTTTATTTTTATGTATTTTTTTGCTTGTTGCCCTCTAACATCCTTTTAGTCGTGTCCATCCAGTAAGTTTCATCATTTCACATAATTTTGTGCATCTGTATGCTATTTTCCTGCTTAGCAAGATGAACTGAGTCAATGTAATTTCTGTCCCCCGTCTTTTAACGAAATAACTTGCAAGGACACAAGAATGTGCTTTCACCCCTCTTTTTTTTAGGAAGGATGGAAGTAAGCTGCATCAGCTGCTGTATCCTGTAGCAGACATATGGCACATGAGAAAGAAATTAGGTTAAGCATTTGGAATGTCCATTCAAAGTAATTTAATAAAATCAAACTAGAAAGACAAGAAAGGACGATTCGGGTGTGTCTGTATTTGTATGATTGGGCCCATTCAATAAAAATGAGGAAAATTCACTTGCACGATTGGCAACAAAGAAAATTACTAGATGCACGTTCATGACACACAGTACTGCCACAAGGAGTTTAAAAAAAAAAATAAAAAATTTCATCTTTGTCGTCGTCCTTGCTGCTCGAAGAATTTTCGTTTTTCTTCGTAAATTTGCCATCACTGTAAACTTAATTATGTGCAAGAGAAAGGAATCTCTAAATTCAAAAGTTTATCTCACATACGACGAGGCATGAATGCAGCAAAAGGTTGGCTAAGTAAATAGGAAAAGAAGAGCAGGAACACTATCGAAAGGACAAAGAAAGGATACCACAGGGTATGAGGAGAATTGAAGCACATAATGAGGATAAGCAAGGAACTCAATTAATTAGGTAGGTATGCGTGTATGTGATTGCTAAGTTGTTGGTATGAATCTAGCGTGTAATCTCATATGGTTGGGATTGGAACTTAAAAGAACACTATTTGAGGGAAAAGTTGGAGGAGGAGAATCAGTCTTAGGAACTTAATTAAGCATTCACATCCTGCAGTGTTTTTCTTTGGTGATAAAGTGCAAGTTTCTCAGTTTTTCTTGCACGTCCTGTTTGCCGAGGGTAACAGTTTGTTATGGCAAAGTTTTAGCTCCAAGTTAAGTTCTTACTTAATGGAATGTGACATACTGCAGGTTATGAGGTGATTCCGGCGGGTGTTTGGATATGAAAAATATGAGGTGCACAGGTACGGCGAGTTTCGTGTGTGTATTTTTTTTCTTTATATAGACGAACATTTTGAGATGAGTTTTCATTTTTATTTTTGGATTATGGAAGTGGATGTAGGGTGCCTTTGGATACCTTTTTATGAAAGTAACGAAACTAATGATAACATTTTTATGCTGAGCGAATTAAATTATGATATCGATTGGAACGATTGAATAAAAAAAAACAACAGCCCTTTTTAAGTGGCTCAGAGGCTTGAATTGTAACTACCTACTATTTTTTGTTGGATCTTGCTTCACAGATTTCTGTCTATGTAAAACCCTTTATAGAAAGATTGGTCCATTAGAAATGGTATTAGGGCGTCGCATACCGGACTTAAAGCATGAAGTTTGAAATCCTCAACTCAGAAAAAAAAATATATCACTTCGGAGACAACAAAAAAAATATGTCACTTCGGAGACAAAATTTTGTAAGGTGACAAAATCATGCAGTAAAATTGGAGCTCAAAAAATTTAACTCAAAATCTGTCCCTCAACTAAACCTACTCGTGCTTCATTTATCTAAAATAAAAATCCAAGCAATATGTTTCGTTGACATAATTCAGAAAACATTGTACAATAACCTTTTAGGGGATATCCACACAATACATGTCCTGACAAAATACAAAGCAAAATCGCAGTTAAAAATTGTACCCCTGCTAAGGTGAAGTTGAAGTCTATAAGCAGAAATTCTAAGGCAAACCATTCAAAGGAGGAAAAAGAATATTTGATAAATAAAAACTCTTCCAATGGGTTTGTAGAAACTCATTTTGACAGCAGGTACTTTGAAGACTGTACAAAAATTGTGCTGTTGAAATGGTCTACCTAGAAAGTTTTTAGAGAGAAGTAAACACGAAGTTTATTGAAGTCTTTCGGAGACAAACCAAAAATTAAGGCAAAAAATCCAACAATGTCCCAAAGGTAGTAAAAATGTTGGTCATTCGTCAAAAATATTAAAAATTCTGCCTCGTCTGCAATCCCCACGCTCATCTACAATGACATTCCAGGTGTCAGCTCCTTAGACAAAGCTAATCTGCTTGCTGCTCACTTTGCAGCAAACTCCACGCTGCCAGATAATGGTTTCTCTCCACCTGTATTTGAGAGCGTCAAATTTTCCATGGGACAAGTCCACTTTCGCACTCGTACAGTTGCAGGAGTACTCAAAGGTCTTAACATACACAAATCCACCAGTCCGGATGGTATCGCCCCCATAGTTTTGAAGAGGTTCTCCTATGCTGGCAAAACCTCTGCGTAAGCTTTTCTGTCTATCCTACTTTTCAGGGCTCTTTTCGAGTAGAAGCATTTGTCCAGCCCGTCCCTAAAAAAGGCGAATCTTCCTCCCTGTCCAATTACTGACCCATTGCACTTACGTCCCTTCTTTTCAAGGTCATGGAAACCCTGATAAATCGTCAGCTTATAAAATATTTAGATTCACGAAAACTCCTTAATGACCGGCAGTATGGTTTTCGTAGCAACAGGTCCACTGGTGATTTGATGGCATATCTCACCGAGAAGTGGAACCAATCTCTCCATCACTTCGGTGAAACTAAGATGGTTGCGCTTGATATTTCAAAGGCTTTTGACAGAGTTTCGCATCAGGCTCTTTTGTCGAAAATGCGTGCATAAGGCATCGATGAGCCTCTTCTTCAATGGATTAGATTACCTTTCGGGGAATTCAATACAAGTTGTCTTGGACGGCTTCAAGTCTGCAATCCACCAAATAAATGCTGGTGTCCCCCAAGGCTCTGTTTTGTCTCCGACTCTCTTTCTTATTTTTATAAACGATCTCTTGTCAGGAAATTCTAATCCAATCCATTCCTTCGCTGATGATAGTACCATCAGTTTTTCATATTCGTTCCCTAACTCACGTCCTTGCTCTTCGGCCGTAGAAGGGGAACGGCAACGTATGTTAAACACATTAAATTCCGACCTGGACAGCGTAATTAAATGGGTGGAATTTAATGCTTCCAAAACACAATGCTGTCTTCTGTCTCTCAAGCGAAACCAAAACGCTCAACCATTATACATACTTGCATCATTGAAACCGAAAGACTTGCCATTCTCGGTATGTGTATTAATAACCATCTTCGATGGAATGATCACATATTCGAGGTCGCCAAAAATGCTGCAAAATGTCTAGAATTCCTTAAACGGTGCAAGAAATATTTTACTCCGTCTGATCTGGCCTCAATTTATAAGGCATTCATCCGCCCTAAGCTGGAATATAACGCCTATATTTGGTCTGGTGCACCCAAGATCGTTCTGCACATTCTTGATAGGGTACAGAATCGCGCGTTAAAACTTATAGGCGATAGAGACATTGTGAATTCCATTCATTCACTAGAACATCGGAGAAATGTTTCCTCCTGTTTTATCGCTTTTTTATAAAAAATGCTCCAGCGAAATAGCCAGTTTGCATTCCTCCCCTTCAAAATTTCACCCGCAATACGCGACATGCTTCAGTTTACCCTAAAGCAAAACTTCGGTCGTACTGTTAAATATAGGGATTCATTTATAAGCCGAACAACACGAATGTGGAATGATCTACCAGGCTCTGTATTTTCCCATCACTACAACCTTCAAACATCAAAGCCAACGTGCATAGGCTCCTCCTCTGATCCTCTTCCCCCGTTTCCCTAAAGCCGTGCCCTGAAACAGTTTAAGGGTATTCATATCCCCTTCGGCGGGCGCAGAACTGAGTTACGATTTTTAAAATGGAATTTTACTTGAGCAGTTTTGACCAAAACTATAAATATGTCACTTATTCCGACAATGTTAAATTATGTCACTTATTATGTCAGCATATGGGAGCCGTGGTTCAGAGGTTAAGTGCGCGATCACAGAGCGAGAGGTACAAGGTACGAATCCAAGAAAACACAAAAAATAAAATATAAAATAAAAGTTCTCTCCCAGTCCCACCACTCGCGAAGTTCTGACAAACATCCGAGAGTAAAATTGTCATGAAGAGCTTCTCTCAATCGAAAAAAAAAATTGCCCTTCGGAAATGGCATAAAACTGTAGGTCTCAACCATTCGTGAGGCGCACAGCACGAGTTGCTGCGAGAAGCTAGGCTAAGCCCTGCATTGGGCTGTTAGCGCCTCAATATTTATTTTATTTATTATGATGTCGATCAACTTGCTGTTCTGATTTCGTTAAACGACTGTTATGAATTGATTGTTATTGTAAGTTATATACCACCAGACAGTTCAATTAATTTGTACCAATTGCACGTAAATAATTGTCGAACTATTTTATCTGATTTAATCCTTTCGATCCGAAAAGCCGCTAAAGTAAAAATGACTTGTTTCTTATGTTGTACCGTGACAGTAGTAAGAGTTAAAGTGTTTTATCAATCCGAAGTCGAAATAGTATAATTGGGGGCGGAGGGAGGGGTGAAACATATTTATCTGAATCGTATTTTTGGATGGGACATACGGTGTTCCGGTCAGTAATTTATGCACACGTATCTGAGAAATGAAACAAATTTTACTCTGATACAGAAAATAAATTTTAATTGTAATTCACTGAATCGTCCGCGAACGTACTCGTAGCTACAATGGTGTCTTCAATTTGATGTATGTTCAAAGTGTACAGCAATAATAAGATAGCACCAAGGACACTTCCTTGCGAAACTCAGAATATATGGTTCCGTGTTTAACACGAAAAAGTCTGTTTTTAAGGTACGATTTTAGGACCTTATATAGGTGCTCCGTAAGAACCCGTCGTAGCTTATACTTCAAGTCATCGCTTGAGAGATGTCAAGAAAAGCTCTAGAGCAAATCTTTTCCCCTCTAGGGCTTTATCAATTTCATCGATTATTATATAAAAATTGTCAATTATGGACCTGCATTAGTGGTCAGGTATTAGGCGTCTTTCTACAATGACCGGTTGAATGCGTTTCAAAAGAAATAGAAAAGCAACGGAATATCTTCTCTAGACAAAAATTCTAAGCCTTTTTGGAATATTATAAAAGTTGTTAAAAACAAGAACAGAAGAATTCCAACTCTCCAAGATTCGGGAAATGTGCAATATACGGCGAAGACAAGGCGAATTTATTCGCTTCTACATTTCTGAAAAATCAGTCTATGTCCCAACATCTAGGCAATGCCGTTACCAATCAAGTGGTTAGTGATGCTACTAGCAACTTTATTGCGCAAACTACTGAAATGCATCAAGATGAACTTATATCTCAGCAGAGCGTTGAAGACATTTTGTGTTGTTTGTCATCAAGAAAATCCGATGACATTGATGGTATCAAAAATATGTGCCTAAAACATCTTCCCAAGCCATTGGATACTTAACGTTTATTTTTAATGTCTGTATTAAAATCCAATACTTTCCAAAGGCTTGGAAAATAGCTAAGGTGATACCTATCCCAAAACCAGGAAAGCCACCTGATAAACCAAACAGCTACAGACGTGTTAGTCTGCTGAGTAATATTAGCAAAGTGTTTGAGAAAGTATTAAAAGGAAAACTTACAAGAGTTACTGAAGAAAATAATATACTTCCAAATGAGCAATTTGGTTTTAGAAGAAACCATAGTACACCTCATCAAGTACTTAGAGTCTGCCAGCATATTAAAAAAAATCGTTCCTTGGGAAAATCAACTGGCCTTGTCTTGCCGTTTTCCCCTATACCTCATTAAACTTATCCTTTCTTTCCGATCGTGTTTTTAGAGTATTCATCAATTACCATTATTCTGTTTGTCATAGTGTCGTTACTAGTGTGCCTCAAGGATCGGTTTTGGGTCCAATTTTATACAGCATCTTTATGTCTGATATTGCAAGACTTCCTGATTGTGAAGTAGCTATTTTTGCGGATGACAAGGCAATATATTCTTCGCATGAGTTTAGTCTCAACGTAGAGACAAATTTACAACATGCGATCCTAATATTGCTAAGATATTACAATTGCTGGAAAATTAAACTAAATGCTGAGAAGGTGTAAGCTATCTTTTTCAGCAGGAAACGAAAGACTTGTTTTCTTCCAAGCAACCAGTTAGTTGTTAATAATACATGTGTTAACTGGGTTCCATCTGTAAGGTATTTGGGCATTCATCTCGATGCAAAACTCACATTTAAACGGAACATATTGCAAAAACAATACACAAAGTAAATATAGCAATAAACATGCTGTATCCGTTTATAAACAGGAAGTCTTTACCAAGCAACGCCAATAAGATTACAATCATTAAGGTAATTTTTCAGTCAATCCTCCTATATGGTTGCCAAATTTGGGGAAATTCAGCAAAATGCCATCTTAAAAAACTGCAAGTTTCCCAAAATAAAATCCTTAAGATGATGCTTAATCTTCCCTCGTATCACACAACCGCTGATCTTCATAGCAGGGCAAATGTCAACTTGATTCATGACAAAATTACCAAACTAACAACACGGTTTCTCCACAATTGTCAGATCTCCGAAAACCCACTTATAAACCAACTAAATGTTTAATCATGTTTCTTTTGTTAATTTGTTGAATATTATCTATTATTATTATTTTTTTTTTTTTGTTTTTGTTATTTATTATTTAGTCACTACAATGTACCTGCTTAGTTTTAGCTATCTTTTTCTTTGTATTGGAGGTTTTTAACGTATTTTTCCTTCAAAGTTTATCATTGCCCAATTTTTTTTTTTGTTATCATTATCACCAAATGTAAATTACAATACGAAATAAAGAATCTATCTATCTATCTAAAAGAATTTGTTCAAATGCCTTTGAAATTATTGGTACGTGTATTAGCGATATCGGTCTGTACAATTTTTTATTTCATTTTAAAGTTGTCAAATGTCGTTGTCGTACAGCTAAGATCGTCTATCAATGCTTGTCCATCAAATGGCTTAAACGTTTCATCTAAATGCTCGGCAAATAGATCCACATTTTCTTTGTCACCGTTTGCCCATTCGCCATCGTTTTTTCTGATCGGTGGAGATTGCATTTGGGTTTGGGTAGTAATTCGTGCTCTTTTCGGCGGTTAAGCCTTCAAGATAAGCAGAAGTCTCCCATTTTTATAGATCTTGGATTTTTTTTTTCTTAAGATGCACGGTTTTTAAGATATTCGCACTTTAAAACTATTTCCATCAGCTTATTGGTAAAGTCGGACATTTTAAATGTGTTCCTACAATTTTCGAAAATTTTAAAAAATTCTCCCTACACCTTGTAATGAATATCAGAACCTAAATTTCCGATCGTAATAATTTTTACTTGCATCAAGTACGAGTATTGGTTTGGCGAAAATTTTCAATCTCGAGATTTGTATCAAACTTGGTATAACTTTAGTAGAGAAACTCAAAAAGGTGTGCCTCCCAATCCAGTTTATCTATCTATCTTCAGTTTATTTATCTATCTGTAGACTCACTTCGATGCGAAATCGGAGTTTTCATTCTAACCCTCAAACTAACGGTACTTTACAAATGACCGATTTTGAAAAATATCAACTTTCTTGCAAACGGTCCTTAATATTTATTTTCAATCTAATATTTGTGTTGGTTTGCACATATGCCAATAGATGGCGTACCAATTTTTTTTTATTAGGGAACAATTTAACGGTACTACTTTTATTATGAATGAGTTTTTGAAAATTTGTTATTTCTTGGGTATGAAAACGATTTTGGTAAAAATCGACATCTAAGCAATATGTGACATACCAAGTTCTGGAAAATTATCAAAGAAAGTTTTCTGTTTTAAAGCTTTTTGTTTTTTTGAAAATGACTTTTTAACAATTTCGTCTAAATTTCAAATCAGAGTGATTTGCAAATGAACAGCAGATACAGATAGGTGCAAGTACACTGCGGGCCAAAAGTTTGAGGCCTACCTAGACAACTGAGTTCATTCATGCATGGAGATTGAATTTTATGAATTCATTGGGTTTTTTTACCTAAATTTTCTACCCGAACAATACACAGCATATTCAGATAATAAAAGTCGAATTTTACACATAGGTTTTTGAACAGTGGGCGTTTTGTTTACAAATGTGCGCAAAACCACTTTTGTGGTTTATTGAGAAGTTCTGCTGTTCGAAAACCCCTGCTGCGACTTCAAAACAAGCAGAAAATGTTAAAATGGGCCAGAAAGCATAAAGACTGGACGGAAGAAGATTTCAACAGAGTTTTATGAAGCTATGAATCTAAGTTCGAGGTATTTGGCATGGAGGCGGTTCTGTTATGGTTTAAGTATGTTTCTCTTCAAGAGGAATAGGAGATCTGGCTCGAGTGATTGGAAACATGAATAAGGAGGCATACAAAACAATATTGGAGGAAAACTAAGATTAATTTGCAAAGGATTCGTATTTCGATAGGACAACGACCCTAAACACACGTCAAGACTTTGTCAAGACTACGTGAAAGAGAGGGAAGATGAAGAAATCTTACAAATCATGATATGGCCGCTGCAATCATCAGATTTAAACCCTATGGAGCTGTTGTGGGAGGAACTGAATAGAGGGGTCCGGGATCAATGCCCACCATCAGAATCTGCGATGTGGAGTATACTATTGGATTGCTGGAGCAATATACCACAGGCAACAATTCAAAAACTGATAGCTAGAATGCCAAGAATTGTAGAAAACTTAATCGAAGGTAAAGGTGGCTTCTTCGACGAAAAATCGAAGTCGTTTTGTCTTCGTTTTAATAAATTTCTTTACGTTAAGATCAAAATGAAAATATTTTTCTTCTTATTTTGGTTTCATATTCATTTTACATGATTATTATTCTACTATAGACTTTTAATTTTTCCTTCGTGCACTGAGGGCGGCCTCGAACTTTTGGCCTGCAGTATACCTGCGACCCAGTCGAGCACTTTATTTTTATAGGACACACTTACTTACTTACTTTAGGTGGCGCTACAGTCCGGGGTGGACCTGGGCTTCAACCAATACGCCTCTCCAGTTAGCGCGATCTTTGGCTAACTGCCTCCAGTTGCGCACTCCAAGTTGGTTGAGGTCCCCTTCCACTTGTGCGCGCCACCTAAGGCGAGGTCTTCCTCTATGCGTTGTCCCTCCGGGTTGAAATCGAAGACTCTTCGGGGCGGAGCGTTGGTGTCCATTCGCTCTACATGTCCTAGCCATCTTAGACGACTGATGCACACTTTTTTGACCAGGTCGATGTCGCTGTACAGCTCGTAGAGTTCGCTGTTAAATCTTCTCCTCCAAAGGCCGTCAACGCAAACGGGACCAAAAATCACTCGAAGAATTTTGCGTTGGAAACGACCAAGAAGATATTCATCCGCTTTTGCTAGGGTCCATGCTTCTGGGCCATAGAGCAGGACAGGGAAGATAAGGGTCTTATATAGAGCCCCCTTAGTGTTTCTTGACAAGGCCTTACTAATCAATTGCCGTCTTAGGCCAAAGAAACAGCGGTTGGCAAGTGTAATTCTTCGCTTGATTTCTGCTGGGGTGTCATTATCAGAGTTTACCGCGGAGCCGAGATAGACAAAGTCCCTAACTACCTCAAAATTGTAGCTGTCTATCGTGACGTTCTGTCCGATTCGCCGATGTTGGGTGTTCCTTTACCCTCATTCACCACTAAATCCATTTTTGCCGCTTCTGCACTAATACTTGCAAACGCAGCAGTGACAGCTCGCTGTGTTCTGCCAATAATGTCAATGTCATCAGCGTATGCAAGAAGTTGCACAGACTTTTGGAAAATTATGCCCCTGGTGTTGGCTTGTGAGTTTCGCACAATTTTCTCGAGAATGATGTTGAAGAAATCACATGACAGCGCGTCCCCTTGTCTAAGTCCTTTTTTGACATCAAAGGTCTCGGTGAGATTGTTTCCAACCTTTATGGAGCAGCGAGCGTTCTCCATCATTATAGGACACACTATTGCACTCAAAAACGATTTCAATTAGAGTTCCTACAACTTTTAAAAATTTAACTAGTCATTGTATTGCTTTAATTTTTGTCTCCACATTAAATCTTGTTTCTTGTTTTAAAGGCTTTGTATTTGTATGTATTCTTCTCTGAATCAGGAAATATAAAATTTCCACTAAACTTAAGTTTCACTTGCGATTTCACGTCTCTCCTCAAATATCTTCAACAAAAAAAAAAAGAAAAGAAAATATATAATAATAACACTCAGAAGAGCCACTTTATTTCTTCCTCTCATTCGAATGACAATAAATCGCTTAACGCACGACTCCTTCCTTCGGCTTCGCCTTCTAAATCCAACCCACCCTACTCGTAAAGAAGAACAACTTTCAATCGATTTGTCAGCACCTTTCATTGATGACGACGAAGACTGTTTATATCGCCAAATGGACATATTGCCGCCTAATAGCATGGCATACGTTATTCACCGAAAATATCCTCTACGTGATACGCATCCCAATGCGTTTATCACTCAATCCACACACTTCGAAGGATACACTCAGTTGGCTTTTTATTGACAGGAAGCACTTTATTGGCATACGAGCACGAATCGTCGGAAATGTGCTTAATCCTTTCGTGGTGGAAGGATTTCTTCAGGAATCATATCTGTGAGAGTAAATCGATATTCATATTTTTAGGAGTACAGGACATAGGACACCGACTCCGGAATGGGTGAAGAATTAAATGAGAAAAACAATAAAAAATGATCTAAAGGTCGTCTGAACGTCTGAGAGGAAGCTTATCCTTTGGTTTCAGGGTGGAGGTTAAATGCCGTTTATTGGATGTTGGAAATACTTTTTATGGGATTTCGTGAGGAGAGGTCTGGATCTGGCAGAATTATTGCTCATTTTTATTTATTTTTATTCAGTGTTTAGATATTATGAAGCGAAATTAAATTGGAAGGGATGTTGTGCAATAAATTTGATGGAGAGGAAATACATATGTACGGTTATGTTATACATATACACGTACACATGCTTAAGGGTGTTTAATAATTGTGAATGAACAAGTTTAAAGCTTTAAAAGGTCAAGGCTAGGCATTGTTTATGGCAGAGTTGATTTTATATCGTATATCTCCTTATAGCACGCCGAATGTTAAATACTTCTCTTGAAGATTTAATTTGTTGGGTCGCATCATAACTGGAGATGAGATTTTGATCTACCGAGTTCAAAGTGCAATCGAAAGAATGGTTACCAAAGTGAAGTTACAAAATTCAGAATAGATAGGTCAATTAAAGAAGTTTTGGGAAGCCGAAAAAGTTATCCTGGTGAAATTTTTGGACTAAAAGAAGGCAGTGAGAGCAACTTATTGCGACGCCTAGCTGCAATTCAGAATAAACGACCTGGAGAGCCTGTCAGTTGTTTTGTTTTATCACAATAATTCCTCAGCCCATTGTATTGAAATATGTCGAATATTTTTGATGGTAAAGTCAACATGCATTGACTTGGCACCATTTATTTTTATGCTCTAGTACAGCAGTATCGTCAGCAAATGAGGCGATTGCACTGCTTGATGGTGTTGGTATTCGCAGATCACTGGTGAACAGTAAGTATAGTGTTGGACCTAGGATACTGCCCTGTGGAAGTCCTGCTTTTATTTCTTTTAAGCCACAATGGGCATCATCTTATTTTATTCAGAAGAAGCGACGTGTGAAGTAGAATCTTACAGTATTGAACTGGAAGTGATGTTTCTATCATACAACGTGGCGCAAAAGTCATCACTCGATTACCTAGCAGTAAGTTTGTTTATAAATAATAAGAATTGGTTCTGTTTGTTGATTATCTATATATACATAGATTAGACGTTTACATTTTTTTTCAATTAAGTCGCGAAACAAATAATTGATTCACATTCCGGCTCGTTCACAGCATTTACTATGACTTTTCTCAAAATTTCTGGCGATGAATTCTCCGCTTCTTGTCAGATGTTCTCTTTTAGGGCCGTCAAGGTCTGTGACTTATTCGTATAGACCCATAACTTCAAAAAACCCCAAAGAAAGAAGTCTGGAATGACCAAATCGGGCGATCTTGCGGCCCAGTGAAAATCAACAAAACGAGAGATTAAACGGCCTAAAACGCTTGCTGCAGAATGTTCACTATTGCTGTATGCACCCTCCTGCTAGAACCACGTGTTCTCCAAAACCCAATTCGTCAATTTGTGGCAGCAAGAAGTCGTTGATCATGGTTCTGCAGCTCTCACCAGTCACATTAACAGTGTTGCCGACTCCGTCCTAGAAAAAATATGGGCCAATCACCTTACCTCCGTAAACGCCCCACCACACACAGTGACTTTGAGAGGATGTGATGTCTATTCGTGCGGATTTTCAGTGCCCTAGAAGCTATAATTTTGCTTATTTATGTATCCACATAGGTGGCAATGCGTGTAATGATTTTGAATGGAATCAATCCTCATCGCGGTCGAGGTTAAGGAAGCTGTAATTTATTTGTCTGTAATTTACACGCGATTGGCGGTCTGCAGGCAATAGCTGATGCACTGTTTGTTCTTTGTAAAAATTCACTGTAAAAATGCCCAAATGCGTGACCCTTCGTCTAGTTGATACTTGAGGGTCTTTTCGGACATTTGCAGCCACAGCAGCGATATTCTCAGCCAAACGGCTGCTCCGGGACCTGCCACTTCAGATTCGGTATTTACCCAGTTGGTGCCACAAGACCAGGGAATCGATGACAAAATTCACGTTGAGTCAAAACCACCGACCGATTATTTGTCGAAAACATTGACACAATTATTCCGCGTTCTTGAAGAGTATAGCAATCCATGGTTTGTCTATGTGTATTCTGCTTTTGTTTACTTCACAAATGTCAAAGTCGCGGTGATATAAGACGCCATTTGCAAAAATGAGAGCATCTTCCTATAGGGTGTCGACTTTTGCGCCACCTATTAGGAGTATAAAGCAGATTCTACCGTTTTTGTTTGAATCAGCAATAGCCAAACGTCATCAACGTGTAGCCACTTGTATAAGAATTTATATGTATATGTAACATGCATAAAGTTATCAGGGATCATCACTAAGGGATAAAACCAACACGATGCCACGAATTTATCAATGATTTGAGATTTCTTAATACATATGCCATTGAGGGTAAAATTTATCACAACCCATGAAATTGAAGTAACGAATTCTAGCCGTAAACTATAACTATAACCACAGAGACACTCAAAATTTCTATTGACATATAAACTGTGATTGGAGTGTCTCCAGAGTTAGCTTCCGAAAATAATGGCCAACTTTGTTAGCATTCCAATGTTCCTCATATGGCATTTTTATCAAGTTATGGCATCGATTTGTAACGTTTATAGGCACTTCCCGGCGGCTATCGAACTTTTGTCATCGAAAAAGTGATGACTCTTCAGCGAACCATATTTCAACCCTAAAAACCATTCAAGCATCTTTCATAGCCTCATACAATTGACACAAAGTTCGAAGACGTAAATTCTTTGCCGTTAAACTGCTTCTGTCACCAACTTACACTTGAACTTTACGGTCACTTTACTTTATTAAATAATAAAAAATATAAAGTGGATGACATAAATCAAAGTTTTTGCTGGCTTTTAGTTCTTTATTTACTACATTACATACGTGCGTGTAAAAAACTCTGTTACTTATGGTAGAACAAACTAAATCTCTTATCATCGCAACTCAAGTTATGATTTTTTAACGACTCTTGACAAAGCTTCCTCATAAAAAAGGAGACATATCTATAGTCCAGTAAACCATCTGAGTTCCATTGAAAATACAAGATAATCACATACAGTGAGTGGATAAGAGTTTCATCTAAGTAAGGACATCCCCAGATAAATGCATATAATAATGTATTCATTGCTTCATTGGCATTATTCATACCAGCTCAGCTCCGATGTTGCTGCAGCCCTTTGGAGCGCATCTTGCAAAAGGACCTTTCATTTGCATATAGACAGCGTATGGAGAGTCTATAAGAAATGGATTTCCTTTGGACATGGGAGGGGCAATAAGTGGTTAGTGTTCGGAAAGGAGCTCAAGGAGACTATTATTGCGAATGATACTTCACTTAAATTGAATTTTGTCAATAGAGGGGATGATCTATTTCGGTTCCACTCTCGTTGCTGCGCTTATCCATTTATCCTTTAAGGGTATGTTTATGGAGGATTTCTTTTTTTAAGGAATGAATAATGTTCGCATTGGTCATGCATGAATCATGAATGATACTGGATTAATTTATTCGAGTGTCAGCGTATTAAAAAAAAACCTTTTCGATGCAACTAGCAATGTTTCAAGTAAAAGGTCATTTCTGCATGTTAAAGGATATTATATTCCAGAAGGATTCTTGATTTTGTGGTTTATTTTTTGTTTTTTTCTCGTTGATTTACAGCACGTTGCCGTAACGAACCAAGGATTCATTTTTATTTACCGTCTTCAACTTTAGGCCCTTTCGAAATTAATTTTTCAAGCAAATGCTATTCTATAGATGTACGATTATAATGGCCAGATTTTAACTACCGAAAGGCGCTATACTATGTCCAATAAAGAAACTTGCTAGTGCACTTGTCATGGACACTATCGAATTATTTCTTTCGTCCATTCATTCATTTAGAAGGCGGGGAATATATCATAAGGAGATATTCATTTCGAGGATGGGATTTCACAACCCTGCCACATGACATCTGTCATCCACAGTGACAGGTAGTTAGTTTCTTTCCATTTTACACGTTTAACCACAACTCAACGTATTAAAATTGTTGCTACAAAAATAACAGTTCTGTAATGTCCTTGTATCTGTAAGTTGACGTTGATTTTTCGGACAAAATCTTCTTCAGCAATGATGCCAAACAAACAAAATTGCAGAATTGCATCCACCACGGGTGACAGTTTGGTGTGCGCTGTGGACCTGCGCTCGGCGTGATCGGGCCGTATTTTTTTTTTTAAATAACGAAAGCTCACTGTGTACGTATATAAAAAAAAATATTTACCTGGGTAAATCAGTGACGTATGAAGTCGTGAGTTTACATTACCAAATAAAAAAAAAGGTGGTTTGTTTAAGGAAATTAAAAAAAAAAAATATATATTACACTTTTGGACTCCTTGGAAGTTCAGCTTTAATTTGATGGGGTCTTTTTTGGCCACCAGGTTCTATTTTTATGCAATAGGTCTCTAGGTCAAATGGTTCAAAAGTTACAAGCGTGTGACAGACACACGGAAAGATGCACATACGAACAGACAGACAGACAGACAGATGGACAGACACCGTGTCGATTAGTGTTCCGATTATACCATTCTGGTATGAAACACTAAAAATATTTGAGGATATTCACATTCAAGAACAAATGTCCATAATAGATTTCTATTAACTTCGGAATTAAGTCTGAGATTTTGGTGGATCGCGTAAATGCAATTTTGAAAAATTCGACATCTTATAGAGAATTTCAAGACTTAAAATTTCGGTCTTAATAATTTTGTTTCCACTGTACACCTTTTTCGAGATATTCGCACTCAAAAACGATTTCCACCATTAGCTTCGGGGTAAAGCCGGACATTTTGGAAGATTTTGTACCTACTCATCTCATTCAGTAAACTATTGAATGTGCGTTTTCACACAACCTGGTATGTAATCTCACTTATGTGTGATGTAGCCAGTGTTCCTAGTACCTGAACTTAGATTTAACACCTCTGCAACGCATTTGGTGGAGCTAAAAACAGAGGTGCGGACGAGTCTTTCTATTAAAGGCAATTTCACCTCGATGCAAGTGGCAGTGGAAGAATTCCCAAGAAGGAATCAAATAATTGCTAGAATTTCAGTCAGATTGGTTAAGTTAGGTTAGGTAACTGGGTGCCCTTGTTGACAGGGTTGTCAACAGCTCACTTAGACCACTATGAGTCCATTGTGCCCAATATTTAGAACCTTGGGAACCTACAAATTTCAATCTTCGACCGCTAGGCTAAACCACCCAGATAAATATATGAATCTCAGGAGTTTTCTTAGCTCAATGCTACCTAGCTCATCCAGCTATGAAAAGAAGCATCTGCCAAAAGCACGGCTTCTTTTGCTGATGAACGGATTCTATTTCCTCTACGTTCCTGCAGCTTCTACAGTAGTCGTTATGAGGTAACCCTAGCCGTGTTGTGTGATTACCTATCATACAGTGTAGTGTTCTATAAGATTGATAGATCTCTTTTTGTCGTAGACTGGCCATAATGATTTGGTTGTAGCGCATGTATCTAATAGACACCAGCGTTTATTAGCTTCCTCATTAGACACCTCATGGTGTCTATATCCCTGTATAGGGTGCTAAGCGGTATACTAGCCTCGAAAAGGGCCCGCGAAGGGCAAGACAGGTTTAGCTAAGTACGGAATATCTTCGACATATGTACATATGTATGTGGAGCTATAACGCTAAACAAATTATTCAGAATTTCCAAAGAAAAGGTTTTTCTGCATGGCGGCTGCGTATGTGTTTGTCTGTCGGTATGCCGGTCTGTTCGCCTGTCCGTCCGTTCGTCTGTGTGTCTCTTTCGTTCACGACAACTTCTGCGAAAATGCGCTGATTTGATTGTTTAACTAATTCTTTTTATTATTAACCTGAAGTGAATAGTAGATCTATTGATCATGGTGACAATTGGAACGTTTTTGAGCGCATTTTTTTCGTTCACGACAACTTTAGCAGAAATGTACCGATTTTGATGATTTTTCTTGTGCCCTATTATTTTTGGCGACAATCAGTCCAGTGGTTTTGGAAATACACTTAATTTTATGCAATTTAGGCATCCTTCACTATAACTTCGGCAAAACTATACCAATTTAAATTATTCTTTTTGAAATTATAAATTTGCACTACAGCACTACAGACCTGTTGATTTTGGTGTTAATTTGCCTAGCGGTCTTGAAAATGAAGTTAATTTTGTATACTCTCGACAGGCATTTTTTTAGTGCACTTGCAATTCACGATTTGTATAATTCTTTTTGCAAACTATTTAGCTGAACTGGAGCTCAAGATATGTAGATTCTGGTGTTAATACAATTAACGTATTTGGAAACGGCTTGAATTATTTTTGTCAGAATAAACAGATTTGAATTTTACATATGGATATCTTTATTTAACCATATATATATATATGTACCTACACTTATACAGGATGCGCCATCTTTTATGTCGGTATGTGAATATTGAATAACTTTAAAAAAGCAACCGATTTCCATATATGAAGTATTTTTATTTAATTTGGTCCTTTACAATTTATTTGGACTAGTTTTTGAATACAACATCAATCAAGTGGTCGCCTCTATTAACCAAAGCAAAATGTACCCTTTTTGCTGCTTTTCCATCACTTTTTCGAGCATCTAGGGCGGTATAGCAATGATTTCCGCACGAATGTTTGCCTTAAATTTTCGTTGCAGAAACTGCATTGTTTGATTTGCAGTGTTGCATGACGCACCGTCTTGTTGAAACCAGTAACCGTCCAGAGCTTTTTCACACATTTGTGTGCAGTCATAATGAGCCAACATCCCATTCCCGACTGTTTCGTTTTCTCTGAAGAAAAATGGCCCATGGCAATGGTGTTCCATGTATCTCGTGTGGATTCTCCGTTCCCCAAATACGACAATTCTGCTTGTTAACGGCACCACAGGGTACGAAATGGGCCTCGTCGGTCATCAAAATTTGCAGGTTCAGTGTCAACCATTTCTAGCAACTGTTTGGCCATATTCCAAGCGACGTGGTCTGTTGGCAATATCCTTTGAGTCAATTGCACTTATATGGAAACAAATGCAAATCATCTTTCAAAATGTGCTGCAAGGTGGTTCCACTGACGCCAAATTGCTGAGCGCGGTGATGATGCGACACCTGTGGGTTCTCGGCAATAATCTCTCTTACTGCTTCAATCAGTTCATTGGAAAGTCTTGGGCATTGATGAACGGCATGTCGACGATCTCCCACTGTCTCGTGCTCAACAAAATTCGACACCAAACGACGAATAGTGTTGTCAGACGGTGATTGTTGGCCACGATATTTTCGACGATATGCCCGTTGAACGACCATTTTCAATGTACAGCGTCACTATTTCGACGCATTGTTTCGGTATGAAGCGATTCATGGTTAAAATTGTACTGAATTGACGTTTCAAAAACATGTCTACTTAAGTCAATCGGTTGATAAATGTCAAAGTTATTCAATGTTTTCATACCGACATAACAGATGGCGCACCCCATATATCACATAGCATTTACATATCAAACATGATTTTGAAGAACGATTTTGTAACCTGGAATCATGTACCATACCGACATTATTACATATTTTTGTATATTTGGACTCTTCGGGGTGTAAAATTTGTGCTTTATTTTTCTTAAGGTACATCACATGGGGGTTAAAGCGCCCCAACACTTTTATTATATATATAAGATATTTACAACAAAGATATTTTTTACAACTTTTTTTTTTCCTGATCATATCTGATTATTTCTGTCATAACGTTCGAAGAATAAAAACGTGGTACAAGGCGCAAATATGAAATAAAAGGCACGACTGGGTTGCACATACTTGCTCCATATGTGCTTTTTATTCGTATATGGTTCAGATTTAAGATTCATGCAAAGTCGAAATGCGTTAATAAAAGGCTAAAAAAATTGTTTGAACATATATCCAAAAAGTCAGCGCTATATCTTCACACATATTCAAATTCCAATTTCACCTCAAATCGTAACCCTACAGACACCAAATACAAAGTAGATCCATCCAGCCTTTTAGGTTGCAGTCAGTGGTATAGACGGACAGACGAGCAGAATTCCGAGACTCACTTTTTTGACTTTCTCTATCATAGTAATGTCAAGATTGGGTCAACATCTCGAGATCGAATGATTTCACGAAAACAATAAATAAACATTTCTAGTGTAGTTTGAGAAAATCGATACGCCATCTGTTAGCATGCTCGTATAGAGCCGTTTTTGAAAAAAAAATTTATAAATCAGCCTTACAATGACCTTCTTTAGGCTCATTTTAGGGTTAGAATTAAAATTTCGATTTGGCTTCGAATTGTTCAGCAGTTTGGGATGCAGTCGGACAGAATTAAGAGACCTACTTTATTGATATTCTCCGTCATACAGGGTGGCCCAAAAATATTAAGTGGATTTTGAATTTGAAAAACTTCTTATTAACGAATTTTGTCAAAACCAGAAGAAAATTGGAGCTTAATCTTTGCTATTTTTTATGATGTTAAGAATGGAAAATTATATAATTTAGGTAACCTCTATTTCGGTTTTCGGAAAACTCAAATCCATTTTTCTCAAAATATTGTGATATCAAGTCCAATGTGATTTAATGTTTCTTTTAAATTCTGCAAAAGACTGGGGATTATTCTCGTAAACCTTTCTTTTCAGACAACCGGTCAGACCAATGTCTAAACAACAACATTTCTCGAAGAATAGTCATCGTATCTCTGGCTATATGGGCAGTAGCTCCATTCTGTTGAAACCACATAGCTGCGGGTGTAAAAAGTTTTTGAGCACTGCTCTGTCCTCATTTGCGTCTTCAAACAATTAGGGCAATATGACCTTTTCAGCCTGGATACCACACGAAACCGTGACTCGAAGTGGATGCATCTGCCGCTTCAAAATTATTCGACGGTTTTCCACACCCCAGAAATGCAAATTTTGTTTATTGACGAAGCCATTGAGGTGGAAATAGGCTTCGACTGACATAATCAATTTCTCCAAAAAAAAAATAAATAGCGATCTTGATTTTGTTTTTCAAGCAGTATGCGGGCCAATAAAAACCGACTTGTGTGGTCTCTGGCAAGTAGTTGTTGACTAAATTGAATTTAATATGGAAAATATTGAAAATCCAGCCTCAAAATTCTCTGCAAGGTCGTGGGATGTTTAGCTGAGACAAGCGCCGTCTGGTCGATGTCAAAGGGTCTTCATCAACAGATGCTTTTACGCGGCTTATGTTGTCCCGGGAACGTCTCGACGTAGGTCTCGCAGTTTGTCTACGATTGAACACAGTTCCTTTTTGTCAAAAAGGGGCAACAAAACGCACGACGGCATCTCTAGACAGGACAGTTCTTTCATTAAACTTACTGCGAAATTCTCGTCGTGTTCCTACAATTGAGGAGTTGCACCGAATGTAAAAATTTACAGCGAAAATCCATTGCGGGGTCGTCCAGTGGACCATTATTCAAAATCGGAATATTTAATCTAAAAGAGGGAAACAAATTGTTGAAAAATATTACTTCGGTCCAAAGTTATGAATTTTTAAAATTCACAGGCCACCCTGTAGTAATGTCAAGTTTGATCAAAATTTCGAGATCGAGTGCAAGTAACAAATTAACTTCCTAACTCTCAATACGGAGGTCCGAATAAATAAGGTTTAACAAACTTTTCAGATATTCGAATTCCTCAGAAATCTATCTTTCATTTGATATGTGCATATTACGAGTATGCTCCAAAAGTATATTTTTTGCAATTTCTCTTCCTAATTTCCATCCATCACGTACCATTTTTGTGCAAAAGCTAGCACAAGCAGTTCAAGTTACAATCCTGTGACGGACAGACAGACACAGTCTTGAATTCATTAGTCTTACGTCTTATACCCTTATGGTACTGAAAACAAAAAAATAAAAGCTTTTCGATTTGTTATAGCCTCACGATATTTATTTTAAAATTTTAGGGAAATTGGTAAGAATGGAGGCCAGTTAAGAGTGGTAGAGATTCTATGACCAAAACAGCAAGAAATTCGCTTAGTCACTCTCTTTAAATTTCGACGCCAATTCAAGCCACGAATGTCAGAATGCATACGAAGTGACTGTTTCCAAATGGTTTCAAAAATTCCATACTGGATATATATCAGTGGAGAACGAACCTCTTGAGGTCTCCCCCAAGTCTTGGAACACGGATACAAATGCGGCTCTGTTGAAGACAAAAATTGACGAAGTTCCAAGAATAACCCAGGAAATTTTAGATGAATCACTGGGTTTGAATGCCATTGTTACGTTGTATTAACTTATCACCTGATGTGTTCGATGGGTTCCATGAATTTTAAAACGCACGTGTTCGTCCTGCCTGATATTTCTTGAAAACGAAGATTCGAGCTCCCAATATACAGCATCGACATCTGGTTGGAAAATTCAGTCACCTTCTAATAGACTCACGTACATATATGTATATGTATGTAGTGTATAATTATTCATGAATGTTACAGTAGCTTAAGGATTGGCATGGCATTGAGAGGGTGGCCGTGGTGTAGTGGTAACATCATCGCTTGTCACGCTGTTGATTCACGGTTCGAATCCTGATGTCAAGAATCATCTATTTATTTCGCTTGAAATAAATAAAAAAGTCGACCACTTGCGAAAGCTAAGTCAACTCTACTGTGAAGGCATAACACTGGCAGTAGAGTCGTCATATGGCTAAATTGCAACTTGATCGTGATGATAACATCAGGAGGATGGAAAAAAATACTGTGAATCATAAGCAATGACAATAATAGCGAAAACAAACAAAATACTCCCCAGTTATCTGGACAGCCACCCTTGGAGTTTACAGAAACTTAATACCACCTGAGTTTCAAACTACACCACTCTGTCTTTCTCTCTGTCTATTCCTCTTTCCACAAAACGCACGTGTTCTAAAAATTAGTATAAGGGTATTCATATCCCCTTTAACACGTGCAAATTATATAAAAAAAAAGGATCTAGGCTTTGAAAAGCATAATATCGTACGACTTTGTTTCATCTGTCTAACCAAGAATTTGGATATGGCTACCTACATTCGGAAATCTCAAAATCGACAAAACAATACACAAAGGATAGATAACCAATATGTCACTTTAATATGCTAATCCTATCATTGCATCGACATCCATTCCCATAGAGGTCTTAAGAACATCTCCTTCATAAAACAAATTATTACCTCAAATCGAATTTCGATATAAATCCATTTCACCCTCTCGCCAAATCCCGATCATTTAATTTATTCGATACTCATCCTCAAAATCAACAAAATATCCTCTCCCCCATCTAATATCAATAAATTCAAATAGTTCATGCATATGATTTCCACAGAGTATCTTCCTGATATTGCTACCCCTACACTAATTTCTTTACCCCGTTGTTACGTAAACATACAAAACTCCACACAACCACCTCCCCCATCCGGGCAATCATATGCAGATCAATATCCTTAATGAACCATAACTACCCATGTGACTATATTGAATTGCATTGATATTCTATTTGCATCTCCCCGCTCTGTCGTATGGTACGTGACCAGCTGAGCAGCACACAGACAGGATAATTATGTCCCAAAGCAGGAAAAACCTTTCACGAGGTGTTGATGTGTGTTATATCCTTGTTGTTCCAACAACTTTACCCTATTGTTTCACAAAAATTAATCAACTCTATCGGAGGATATTAGCTGTGAGGGTGGTAAACAAAAAAAAAAATTCTATAAACAATCAATTTGATTGCCGCAGGAGGATCCATACCCATTTCCATTTCCATGGCACAAACACTCACGAAAAACAATCAACCATAACCGGCAGTGCTAATTCCGATTCGAAACTGTACAGCTAAAGTCCCTCAGTGTTTTGCACCCTATGAAAACACCGTTTTCAATTTAAATTCTACCAAACGGCGTGTTGGTGCGCTTGGTCGCTATTGTCCCAGGACTTTGGTTAAGAGTTCTCTCCTCGTCTCTGGTTAAAGGCAGTTCCAAGGCAGTTCTATTCCCATATGGCTCTCTCTCGGTTTCAGCCTTTGGCGGTTATACTCGTACTCGTATATACGGATAACTGCATAATGAATTATGACCCAACACACATTGAAACAGCCACAAGGATAATGCAATGAGTTTGGTTCCATTCTGTTGCACTGATGTACCTCTGGTAGGGTGAAATGGATTGTTAACCTGTCGGAATGTCACAAGCTTAGGAGACACTACCCCTGTGCTGACCCTTTTTTAATTTTTCTTTCGTATTTTTGTGTTGTCAGTTACTTTGTGACCTGTGACTGGGGTGATGTCCTTGTTTTTTCTTTGTGACATAGGGAAAGTGAATTTAATCCTTGTTGGAAATGCTGCGATGTAGGAACAATAGCGACATAAGCGCGGATTGTACTTTTTTAGTTGTTAACGGGGTTAAGACTTGTAGTCGTTGGGGTTCTAAAGACTCATACAAAATCAAGTCTAACTAATCGATCCATTTGAAATAAGAAAATTCGTATAACTCTTCAAGAACGTCCCCAAAAATCCGGTTGTAGGATTGCAGGAGCTTGAGAAGTAAGATATGTTGAAAGGAGCTCCAGAGCCACTATAATAAATTGAAACACGTTGATAAGATTTATCGGAGGAGTGATACCCGGATCCATTCTACAGGAAAGAAGTAGAGGAACGAGATGGAGGTGTTGGGCCGAGGCCCAACGGTCTTCTTATCTTGGTTAATTTGTGAGTCTCTGGAAGTATGTAGGGATTTTGAAGAACTGGAACTTTCTAAAAGAGACCAACTGAAGCACAAGAGGGTGAGCACGGTGTAGTGGGTAGAATGTTTGCTTGTGACATACGAGTAAACTGTGCAGGTTCTGCTTGGTAGTACAATGGACCGAAAATCTAGCCTGAGTACTCCGGGTTTTGGAAATTTCTTCGACACGACCGAAACATTCCTGAGCGGTGATCAGCACTCTGTCTATCGGTAGCATTGAGTTAGCTAGGTCGGGAAGGTCTCTTTATTAGATATTTCACTAGAAACTTCAAGTGAAGGTGAATAGTAAGAAGTTTGTCACCAAATTAGCACGCTTACGTCGAATCAGTTAAGCCTGCACTGCACGCTGTTGTGATAATAATGGGAAAGTTATTGCTATATAGAGGAAAGGGCGTACCCTTGCAGCGTTTCTTATTACTGAGTCCAACGTAAAGAGGAAAATTAGAGAAAATGCACTTGGCAAAGCCGGTATAGCCACAGACATGAAGGAGTAGATAAAGGATTTTTCAATAGGGACATAACAATTATGTATTTTAATACAAACGCACCCTTAAACTTTTTTTATAATCTGTCAATGTCAAAACGTCAATCAAGGTTTGCGTTTTTGTCATGATGAAGTTGACTAATGAGCAATATTTGGAAATTATTAATAATTTATACCGAAATTCTGTGTCGGTATTCGCAACTTTAAGAGCGCTTACTCCAATTTTCGGTCGTAATAATCGTCCCACCAGACAAGCTGTGCGTACTACGTAGGGACTAACAAAAGTTCACTTAGTTGGTGTCAATTTAGTAGTTTTTGAAAAAAAAGATGCATTCCTGTAGCTTAAAATTTAACACTATTTATTGGCACATTTCAGAACAATAGGTAAAAATTGAGTCGAGAAAGAGAAAAATTAGTAACGTAAGTTCGGTTGAAGTACCACCGCCAACACAGGAAGAAATTCGTTTTACCATTCTTTTCGGACTTCGACGTCAACTCACGCCAGTCATTCCGCACGAATGCCAAAATGCATACAGAATAAATGCACCATCTCTTGTTACTATTTCAAAGTGGTTTAAAAGATTCTAGACTTGCCATTTTTTTGTGGAGGACGAATCTTGTGAAGGTCGACTCAAATCCTTGACCGACGATACAAATGTGGCCATGGTGAAGGCTAAAGTTGACGAAGATGCCAGAATGACACAGGAAATGATAGCGGATAAACTGGGCTTGAATGCCATGGACGTGTCACGATGGGTTCAAAAAATTCTAAATGGAGAGCAAAAAAGGACTCTTGTACGTTTTGGTCAATATTTCCTGTATAAGTTTGAAAATGGAGAGTCAAGCTGCTTCAATAAGATCGCTACAGGTGATGAATCTTGTTTTTACAAGTACGACTCGGAAACCAAACCAGAAAGTGCAAATCCTCAAGTAAGGGTTGTCCGATAAATTTTTAGAATGTGGCAGCACTGTTTCTTTTGACGTTTCCAAATATCATATTCATAAAATTCGAAACGTTTTGTGGTAAGAAACAGTGGCACGACAAAGAGCGCTTAGTGATTTCGTTTTTACAGTGCGTTTAATTAACAATTTGGTCCAAAAATGGAAGTTTCTCGTGAAGGATTTCGTTGGATGATTTTTTATGCTTTTAAATATGGTCTAACTCAACAACATTGCATAGATCGACTTCGTTTGGCTTTTGGTGAAGAAATACCATCCAATGCTACAATTTATAACTGGTTTGCTGAGTTCAAACGCGGTCGTGCCAGCGTCAGTGATGAACTTCGTGAAGGTCGTCCTTGCAGTGCTGTTGTTCCAGAAAATATTGATGCCGTACGCGCCATGATTGAAACCGATCGGAATGTAACATACCGTGAGATAGAAGCATACTTGGGCATTAGTAAGACCGTAATTCAATCAATATTGCATAAGCATTTAGCTGTGAACAAGCTTTGTGCTAGATGGATACCACACAAGCTGACCGATGCCCAAAAAAAGGTCGTGCCAAATGGTGCAATGAAATGATAAAGAAATTCAATCGTGGTGCTTCAAAAAACATGTACAGAATAGTTACAGGAGACGAAACCTGGATGTACTCGTATGATCCCGAATCTAAGCGACAATCGGCTGTTTGGGCATTCCGACAAAAGTGACTCATTCTCGAAGCACTTCGAAAAAAATGATTGCTTGTTTTTTCGGTAAATCAGGTCATGTTGCTACTGTGGCTTTAGAGAATCGAAGAACTGTTAAAGCCGATTGGTACAGAACAATTTGTTTGACGAAAGTCATCAGTCAATTGCGTAAAACAAACAAAAACGACATGTCATCCACCATCATGACAATGCTAGTTCACACACAGCCAGTCAAACAATTGAATTTTTGAAGTTTCAAAACGTTGAACTAATGGGCCTTTTTCCATATTCTCCTGCTTTATCACCTAATGACTTCTTTTTGTTCCCGTTCATAAAAATTAAAATGCGTGGTCAATGTTTTTCAACGCCAGAAGAGGCTGTAAAGGCGTTCAAAATGGATGTTTCTGAGGTGTCGAGTTCAGAGTGGAATAAATGTTTCGAAAACTGGTTTTATCGAATGGAAAAGTGTATAAATCTTGAAGGAAAATACTTTGAAAAACAATAAACCATTAAAAGTAATCAATTTTTCTAAAAACTTATCGGACAACCATCTATACTGAAAATTACTTACCACAAGTTTTCCAAAATTTCCTAGGACACCGACAAAAATAGGAGTTGCGTCGCTACTTTTTGCACCACGACAATGCGCTTGCGCACACTGCTGAAAAAATCAACAATTTTCTTGCGCTCTCGGGCATCAATGAAATTCGCCCAGCACCTTATTCTCCAGATCTAGCGCCGTGTGACTTTTGGCTGTTTTCGAAAATAAAAAAAAAGATTTAAGGGGGAAAAATCTTCACATCTAATGAGGAGATTATTAATGCAGTCAATATAGATGTTTTGAAAGATGGATCTATCGGCTGAAGAAATGTATTGAAATAAATGGGAATTATGTGGAGAAATTTAAAATTATTTTTATGTTTTATTATTCAATAAACTAAGCGAACTTTAGTTGGTCCCTACGTATAGTGGATAAATTCGAGTCAACATATTCACTATTGAATGTTTTTGTACCAGTGAGACAATGCATCGGTCGGAGTACTGAAATATCGCAGCCGTAAGTACTTCAGTTCAAAATGAGCTAAATCTGTCGATTCCACGCCGTTCACAGGAATTGGGAATCTCTCAGTCCACATTGTGACGAATTCTTCATAAAGATCTTAGCCTACACACTTACAAGAATAAATTAACTCAAGAACTGAAGCCTGTTGATCATTTGAAGCTCCAAAACTTCTCCGATTAGGCTCTGCAAAAGTTTGAAGAAAATCCTGAATTTCATCGAAAAATCATCTTCAGCGATGAAACTGATTGGAGTTCGCTATCGTGCCATGTTGGAAGACCAGAATTGGATAGACTTGAAGTCAGTGATATGTGGTTCCAACATGCCCCACAGCTAGTCAAATAATTGATCTATTGAAGAGGAAGTTCCGGTGATCGTGTAATCTCGAGAAATGGTCCGGTCGAATGGCCAGCTCGCTCATGCGCTTTAACGCCGATGGATTTCTCTTTATAGGGTTACGTTAAGTCGTTGGTTTATGCCAACAAGCCAACAACGTTAGAGGACCTCAGGAACAATTTCGAAAGCGAAATTGCTAACGTTCCGGCCGATATGTGTCAAAGAGTCGTGGAAAATTGGCTCCAAAGAATCAATCGCTACAAACGTGCTCGCGGTGGTCATATGAATGAAATCGAATTCTTGTATGTATTATCGAATACTTAAATTTAACATATATACTACACATAGAATAAATTTCAGCCCGATATCTCAATTATTCTGTGTTTTAATTAAATACAAAATTGTTATGTCCTTATTGAAAAACCCTTTAGTATAAATGCCAAAAATTCGTAGATGAAATTCTTGCTAAATTAAAAAAAAAGGAACAGAACGCGTTCGACAAATTTCCCTCTACTATCAGTGAATTATCATTAATCGTTCTAAAGGAGTTTAGCGGGTGGGCGCTTTAGGAGTCCTACAAAACTGAGCTAGTTGTCTTTACTAAAAAAAAATCTACCTCAGTCAGCTTTTCTCTTTTCTAAAATAAAATGAACATCCAATGCCTTAATCCAATTATTAAATGTATTCTGAAGAATTGTTGCGAAATTGCTTACGATGACACTATAGTCTGCGAAAAGAAGAGAAGTCGTTCCAATTTCATCAATAAGTTCATTCAACAAAGAATATTGAATAGTATTGAAAAGCAAGGGACTTAAACAACTGCCTTGGTGCATTCCTACTGTAACTTCAAATTCTCTGGTTACTCCCGCCCTGCATTTTATTTTTCGTTTTTACGTCATCTATATCTTGTATCATTCTGACGTACGTCTTTGGTACTTTTTGAGAACTCTGCGGGGCATCTATATGGAATCTCTCGGAACTCTGACATAGGCTTTCTTCGCATCGATAAAGATGATATGCAGACTTTTCGAGGCATCATGATTTTTTCCATTATATCGTAAGTAGATTTTCCTCCGACAAAGCTTCATTGACTATAATGAAGTTTAACTATATTGTGCTGTCGACTGTCTAAAACCCGCTCGTAAATTTTCAGTGTATGAGATATTAGCTTCACCGATCGATAGTTATTGCAATGAACTATGTATCAGGATGTATTATAAGTAAATTAAATTTTATCAAAATGTAGAAGTCCTCAGACATGGAACGAAAAGTGTCTGCTTGAGCTGACCCTTCCAAGTCTGCCCATAGTTCTTTTTTTTCTACGAATTAATGAGAAAGAAAAATAACGATTCAGAACACTAACCGCACAAGACCCGACTCGCACTTGAATAATTTTTCTTCTTAACTTCTCCCACCTCGAGATGCTTGTAGAAGATGCCTGTCGATTTTGCTCTTGAATGGCTGAAGGTAAAAAACTTCTGCAAATAATCGTATACGAGAATCTCCTGGAAATAAATTCCAAAGTTTATTTATCCTGCACCAGAAAGAATTTTGGGAGATAGATTTTGGCGCTGTTAAAAAGTGGTCATTAAATAAAAGCGATGACGCTCAAATGTTGCATTTTCAAACATCATTTGATTGAGGTCTTTGGAACATCTGCCGTAGAATAATAGATAGATACTTATGCTATAGGTCCCATGAAGTAGTCGTGATTATGTCTCTGAGCTTGGCAGGTTCTCGTAAGTCGGTACTATAGGGTGACCAGATAGGAACGATTAAATGTATAATGAGAAGAAATTTAAATAAAACAACAACGGTGTGAGATATCAAATTGATTCTGCCTTTATTTAGAAGCTACATCCATGCCATTATGTATGGAATAGCACATCTTTTAAATAGGCGCCTCGGCTTCGCTGGCAGTACTTCAAGCGGGCGGTCCAATTTTTGATGACTCGGTCCAATATGTGCGGCGTTAATAGCGTCTCGAATGTTGGCCTCGAGCTCGTCCAAAGTGATTGGCTTGTTAGCGTAGACTAAGGACTTGACGTAGCCCTATAGAAAATAATCGAAATTTCTCCTCAAATCAAATTTCTCCTTCACCACTTCGAGCGTTGCGTCGCTTGTATGGCATGTAGTCTTGTTGTAACCACAGCTCAGATACTCGTATATCGATGTTGTCGAGCTCTGACCACAGAAAGTCGGTTAACATCGCTCTATACCGAGGACTATTGACGGTAACGGTGTCTCCTCCTCATTTCGAAATAAATAAGGTCCGATGATGCCGCCGTGCCATAAACCGCGGCAAACAGCCAGTCTTTGTAGATGCATTGATGCTGGGTCGAACACTTGTGGATTGTGGTCGTTCCAATTTTGCTTGTTGATATAGCCGCTGAGCCGAAAATGGGCCTCGTCCGAGAAGATGATTTTTTTGCCAAAATCCGGATTTCAGGCCAACATTTCCAGCGCCCAATTAGCGAACTCACGGCGTTGTCTATGATCGTCCGGCTTCAATTCTTGCGCCAGCACAATCTTAAACGGATGTAGGCTCAAATCCAACCGCAAAATAAGCCTGGTTGACTGTCTGGCAATGACCAATTCAGCTGATCGGCGCCGAATCGACATTTCTGGGTCTTCTTCGATACTGGCCGCTACGGCGGCTATGATTTCTTCACTTCTCACCGATCTCTGTCTGATTGGTGGCTTAAGATCCAAAAGAGTGTACTCACTCAAACTTTTCCACGGTGCGACGAATTGCCTGCGCACTGAACCCATGATGACGACCGACCTCACGACGAAATTCAAGTTGAGTATTTACAACTGAGCCGGAATTTCGACAATGTTTTTTAATAATTTACACACGTTCGGGGAGAGTCAAATGATGCATTATGAAATGGCAAACATTACTGAATATGTTGACAGCTGGATATCATTAGTGACTTTGCAGCTGCTGAAACATAACAATTGGAAAAACTATCATTGCTATCTGGTAACCCTTTAAAAGTGGAGTTCGACTGTCCATCAACACAATAAGATGCCGCTTGGCAGAATCTAATTCTAAACCACTACTGACCGTAAAACATATCAAACCGAGTCTGAGTTGGACTACACAGAACTTGAACCGTAATTGGAGCAATAGTTTATTTATGTATGAAGTATCTCTTTCTGTCAATAATTATTGGAAAAAAGCCTGAACAAAGTAAGAGGACTAACAACATTCAACAAGGGTTGATGGTTCTCAGGCAAAGTGTTCACAAAGAACCTCGATGTTCAATTCATGGTCAAACTATACCAGAAGGGTTTGCAATGGGTCTGACAATTGTGACTGGATCTTGGAAGAGGATATAAATCCAAAATATAGGAGACGCCTCTACATGCGTTAGAAATAGGGCAATGGTATAATAATGTTAGATTGGCCGTCGTAACGTCCTGACGCGAATAAAATAGAAAACGCTTAGTCGCTTATGAAGCAGAAACTTAACGGTGAAAAAGTATCTGCAACTTGCATGGGTTTTTTTTTTTTTTTTTTATAATTTGCACGTGTGAAAGGGGTTATGAATACCCTTATACTAATTTTTAGGACACGGGCGTTTTTGAGGAAAGGGGAAGAGACAGAGAGAAAGACAGATTGGTGTAGTTGGTTTGAAACTCAGCTGGTATTAAGTTTCAGTGAACTCCAAGGGTGGCTGTGCAGATAACTGGGGAGCTTGTTTGTTTTTGCTTTTGTCGTTGCTTATGATTCACAGTATTTTTTTCCGTCCTGATGTCATCATCACGATCAAGTTGCATTTTAGCCATATGACCGCCCTACTGCGAGTGTTATGCCTTCGCAGTAGAGTTGACACAAGCTTTCGCAATTAATCGACTTTTTATTTATATCATGCGAAATAAATAGATGATTATTGACATCAGGATTCGAACCGTGAACCTGTAGCGTGACAAGCGATGATGTTACCACTACACCACGGCCACCCTCTGAAGGAGATTTGGAAAGGGCTTAGTACACAATATGCGCACAAATTGAACTAAAATATGCCAGCTAATAATCGATAATAATGAAGACTGGACTCCTTATTAATACTGCAACTGTAGAATTTGTTTTTTTTAAAAAAAAGAATAAGTTAATCAAATTCTTGCATTTTTCATAGTTTTTGGCAAAGTTTTTGACGTATGGCACAAGTCTATTTATGTGCCTAAATAGACTTAAATATGTGGCAAATTTTACTTGGAATTCCATTGAAATAGATCGAACTTGGCACACTTTCATATCTCACTCCTTTTCGTTGCTGAATAGTTACAGGAGATTTTTGTTTTGAAGAACTTGGCCCCCTTTTACGCTGATGTTTTTGTATGAGATAGGAATCTCTATAATCCCATGCAAACCATAACTCACAGCTTCATAAATATTTAACAGACAGCCGTCAAGAAGGATTACCACCCAACTTCTTTCGAATCAATAAATTCATGACTGAGTCAAAATGTAGGAAAATTAAAAGAAAAACTACATTCAGTTGTTTCCATTCTTTTATTACTAATCCTTTTCATTTGTATTACTTCCATTCTATGTGCTCGTATCTAGCATTTTTGGTTGAAATTCAATTGCCCATTTTCTTTTGTAAATTTCAAATCAGTTTTCTAACCATAGCCAAAAAGGACCACAACATCCGCATAAAAAAACATCAAATCGCCTGGCATACCGTACCCTTTCTAAAAGGATACATAGATATTTGTCCTATTTTAAGGCGATTTTAAAACTGCTCGTGTGTGCAAACCCCTTGGACCGTTCATAAATTTATTCAATAACAATAATTCTGTTAATATCATTGACATTGCCGCCTGTCCACCCCCTCGCTGACAGAGAGAACAAGAAATATTTTCAAAACATTCTTCCGTAATGAGATAGGAAAAAGGACAGACACACACATCTCATTTCAATTCATAGAGATGTTGTATAATATTAATGTCCTCTTTATCCTGGTTCGCCGTATTCATGTGTGTACGATTGTCTGTCTGTTTGTTTGTTTTAGTACGAATCCAAAAAAAGATGAAAACTTTTCCCGAAATATATTCACATCAACAGTGGATGGGAGTGCAAAAAAGGGGTTGTAAAGGGATATTTACAAAATTACCGCCCCGGCCCCCGAAGCTGAGAAGCAACTGGCTGTATGCGGAGTCATTTGAATGTCTCTGACATAGTTCGTATGTGTTCTCGTGTAGCGTTAAAGTTTTAAGCTGATTAAACGATTATCGTTTGATTTGCAAAGTTTCTTGGCGAGTCCGGAGGACGATTGCCATAAGGGAGTAAAATCTGTTGATGATGATGACCGGTTTTGTCGTCGAAAGTCGCTTCTCATTGTGCTTCTTGCTCTGGTCTTGTTTTTGGATGTAAAACTTTGAATATCCGTTTCTTAGTTATATGTTTTGAGAAAATGTTAAGAGCTTTGCGAAATATACTCACGGCATGTATCCTTTTGGGTTTTGGACGAATCATTTGATTCCTAGGGTCGAAAAGGATTTTAGTAAATTCTGCAAAAATATTTTTATCGTTTCAAGGGATTAAGCTTCAACTGTTGGTCTGTTGTGTTTTCGAAGTTTGTCCGTAATGATACCGCGAAAGACATTTAAACAATTTCTGTGTTCTTTGAAAGGAAATGGATATTATTTGTATGTTTTTGTTTTTATTGTCCTTCTGAGGGAAGATATTTGGACACATTTGTTTACTAGTAAAGTTGTTGACCATTATCTGTGTTTATTCCAGGAAAATCTCTATCTGCCATATTGAGGCGACGAGATCCTTTGTGTTGGGGCTTTTATCTTTCTCAATTTTCTCAATTGAGGATATATTTCTGGAAGGATTTGTCACTTAAATAGTTCATATTTATTCTGCGGTTCCGTCCTGCTTTTTTTTATAATTGGCTCGCGCTTAAGGGGTTTTGGATACCCTTATGGTGATTTAGAAAATGAGGGGTGAGATAGAGAGACGAGATACCGGTGCATGGTTTTAAAAATTGCAATGGAAACGAAAGATAGAGCTTGTTAGAGCATTCCACCACAGATAATATAGTACAAAAAAAATGGCCAATTTTCAAGCGACTGGGATTTACTCGTGGGTCCCAGTTCGATCGATCTTGTATGTATACCATGCTCAAACGGTTGTGAGTTGAGTAGCACGTTTTGTCAGATGTATGAAAGGATGATTCTATGCGTGAGCAATTTTCACCAAATAAATAACTATCTACGTAGGTACATAGGCGACACAGTCACCATAAATTTTTCAATGAATTTTTATTTTTCAAAAAAAGGTTTTCGATTTTTAATATATTTATGTTTGCTTTATAAATAATTACGAGTAGGATAAGGTAGGAACTTGGTACAATTTTGAAATTATGTCGTCTCATTATTTGATTTATTTCTGAATAAACTGTATTATTAAAAACATTTTATAAGGTAATGAAAACGGTTGAAATTAGTTATCTGATTTGAATAAGTATAGGTTTATTTTATTTTTATTCAAATGATGATGATGATGATGATGATGATGAGTATTATTTACATCTTTAATTTTCTTGATAATATTTGCACCTATTAATTTTTGCTAATTTTTCGCTTTTTTAATTCCAATAAGCAGTGTTTGCGCAGTAAGACAAGAAGGGCAAAATTAAGCAACTCTTTGCGTTGATAAAAGCATCCGTTTGTCTCATCAAACCAGCTGCTGTAACGGATATTTGTCATTCTTATGCATTCAGAGGCCATTGTTTCACTTATTTTTCTTATTTGAGGGCGATCCCGAAACACTGCATGGAAAACTTTAAAATGAAGCTTACAAACGTCAAACAATTCATCTGATGGTGCAAAAAGGCTGCCAAAATTACTATTTTGAGAAAAATGTTTGTCAAATATAAAAACCTCAGAAGTGCATGTTATTTTTACATATTTTACAAAAATTTCTGAACAATTTGAACAGTGGCTCTTTGAAAGCATTTTGTAAGCAATATATCCCGCAAAGTATCGCATTGCAACAGTCTTAAGTGTAAAATCAGTTTCTGTTTCAAGTTTGTTTATGATTTCTGTGTACAAAAACTCATCACAGTCTTCTTCTTCTTGTTCCTCATCCAGCAAAACAAAATGAGTGCCCTTTGTTTGGACCATACCTAAGCTCAAAAACTGAACATCGTCGTCCTTACAATTACTGTAAGGTGAGAAGGAATAAAGGTTTGACGAAAGAATTTTTGACATTAGTACATTGAATTCATAAACAGATGGATTCTTATTACAACCACCTTTTATTCTGACAATTGAGAACAGGTTCTCTAAGATGTCTTGTCGTACCCTCTTTGTCAGCAAGTGATCAGCATCAACAAACGTACCGTTTTTAATAACCTCGCTTAGTAATAAAACTGCTTTAAGTGCCTGTTCCATTCCTTTCAAACAACAATTTTTGGGTACATTTGAAAAATTTTGCATCGCTTGGAAATATATTACAAAATAATTTATCTGTTGGTATGCAGCATTTCCAACAGTAACTCCACGTTGAAGCAAATTTTTGTCGTATTGTGAGCCACTGTTCATGCAGTCAAAGGTTTTGTTTAATGCAAGCGTAAAAGCATGCGTTGCTTGAGCGTGTTGCGAAGAAAATTTTAAACAATTCAGGTGTTGAGCTGTTTGTATGGACGCAGCAGATGTCATGCTAAATATTTGAGTCGCTAGGCGTATGCTCATTTTTTCAAAAGCATTAGGAGCTATATGTGAGCTAGTAAATTTAAAACAAGTTTTGGCAACGTTGTCGGTCTATAAATTATATATTTCTCTGAAGACATCGAAAGAAACTAAACCATCGGAAGTGTTCAGATCCGATTTAAGTAACAGATTGCGCACTGATTTAAGTAAATGAGGGAAATCGTAAATACAGTATATTTTTTGGTTTTCAAATGTTGTAAATGGGTTATTTTCAGTCACATTCAAAAGTTGATACGCTTTCCTGTTGTATGGACCCTGGTCACAAACAACAGCGCATACTTGAAGATCAAGTTCCTTGCATATTTCACAATTCTTTTTAATCAACTGTTTTAAGTCATCCCCTTTTATTCCATTTTCTGAAACAAAATATGTAACAACGCTTTTCCATGAATCAAAAAGGCCATTAACCATAAATACACAGATTTCATTAGTTGGTAGTGTTGTAGGTCAGATTTCGGCGGATTCGAATCTCATCAAAAACCAACACCATATACTTTTCGCGAAGACTCATGGATGCAATTTTAGATTTCAATATATTTTGAGCCATGTTTTGGTACCCAGGCTGTAGACCTTTCACAGGAGCACAACGATATAATGGAGCTATATGAGGAAGTCGAAAACCCAACCCATCGCGTAGAAATTTATATGTATTTTGCGAGTGATAAAAAACATTTTGTGCAAGTACTTTTTCTTCTGGGTTGTATAGCCCAATCAAAATAAAACAAAATAATTTAGACTGCTCTGACATAACCATGCTCTTAATTTGGGATACCAAACCTGAATACCTATTTTGTTTCTTTATTTTTAATGTAGAATGAGCTCTCTTCTTTAATCTAAGTTTTAGTTCTAAAGTTTTTTTTAGTTGAAATATGGTTTTTTCCCGCTTCTCGATTGATTGCATCAATTTGATGCATTTCAAGCAGCCTAGATCTGAACTCGAACTTCTTCTTCTCTTACTATTCGACGAAGAAAGATTTTCTAATTCTTCAAATTGATCAATATCGTTTTGTAAATTGAGTGTGGGAACTGCATCTCTTTTTAGCAATTTCCTGCCCACAAACTCACTACAAAAATGATTTTGGCAAACAAAAAAAATCTTTTTCCATAAATTATTTAAAATTTAATTTTTTTCATTTGAGGGGCATGCAAAAATTTTTAAATTAGGAAAACCCCTTCTCGATTTCTTGCATATCGTGCAAAAAACTCCTGACCTCCTTTTATCATTCATTCCTTATTTTTATTTAAAACTAAGCAACCAAGCGCTGTCGCAATTCAATCTCAAACGAATGATACACAAAATTTTTAACCTGCGATGACAGAAATTTCAAACTCATGTATTTACCAAAAGAAACAAGAAATAAGCATCTAGACAAGTACATAAATGCCATGCAACCCTTCTAAGAGAACACGACGCAACGTAGATACACACAAGCCATGAAAATGACACGATCGCTATTGAATCATACCATACCATCAGTTTGTTGTATGTATGTTTCTACTTTAACAGAAAATAGTTTTTGTATGACAGAAGTTTGCTTTGGTGTTTCTACGACACACTGAAGACCAAACTTATTGCATGGTCTTGCAACATAATTTTATTTCGTTTTATCTGAAAGAGTTCGATTAATCTCCTTTACTAGGGTGGCAACCAAGATCGATCGAACTGGGACCCACGAGTAAATCCCAGTCGATTGAAAATTGGCCATTTTTTTTGTATTGGATGCGATATCTATGCAACTATATTATCTGTGATTCCACATTCGCTTTTTATGTTTAAAGAAAGAATCTCTATATTCTAGAGTATATCCGAATACAGGCTTAAGGTTGAACTGAACATTCGTGGGTGGGGGGAGCATTGTGGCTGATTTGTTGTAAGGGCGGAATGCAACTGGCTATTTCGTTTGAACACAGTTTGTTGTAGAACCGATAAAACAGTGATAGGCTGAAGACATTTCGATGAATCTATAGAATTCTCGATAGTCCTGTCTTGTGATTTTGAATTCTAACCAGTAAGTCATACATTCTTTTCTTTCTAGTTCGTCGGAAAATTTATTTTTCCTCCCTGGTATCCAAAATAGTTTGGCTTTATTGTGTGCGGATGCGGCTTGAAGGGTGTTGAAGCAACACTTAACTATTTATGAGTGTAACAAGATGGAACCCAGCACTTCAAGCACAGCTTACATCCATCCGTATTTTTATTCTATGTAAAAAAAAACACTTAGACACGATTTTCGGTTAATTATACCACCAAGCAGAAACCCCACTGTGGTTGGGAAATTAGATTCAATTCGTGTCTCTTTTATACTCGGGCGGTGGTAGGTTGTTGTTCCCCGCTCGTCATCTAACCTGCACAGTTCGGATCACAAACAAGCACATTATCCACTATATCATGGCTAACATAGTTTTGTCCGTGAATATACATATGATGGTGTGGTTAAGAGCGCGATCACTAAGCATAACAAAAAAAAAAAAGGTCTTCACGGTTCCACCTAGCGCGAACGTCTGACAAACATCCGAGAGTAAAATTGACCTGGGAATAGAAAAAAAAAGTATTCAAGTTGATACTGGTACGCGGTGCTGTTCAAAGACAGCAGGACCAACCTTGATGTCCATTGTTGAGCCATCTGTATACCATAAGATTAATTTGGGAGCCAGCAAAGGTCCTTCATTTCTCTATCTTAAACTCTTCCAAGCATAGGAACTAGTGTATGAAGTCTAAGACCATGCTGAGAGTGTGCAGCTCAGTCAAAAGAATTTCGAAGATCTTCCTTAGACCTTTTTCTCCTTAATTTTCATATTAATTGAAAATACATTCAACATGATATACGACATAGTTTTTTCGCGAATATCTTACTAAACGTCAATTTTTTTAAGCCGTTCGAAGGTTAAGTGCTATGTGACCGATCCAATGCTGTTGTCGGGCCTTAGATCTTTGATTAAAGTCCAGCACATCGTAAAAACATCGCGAAAAACAGAACAGGAGCAAAATTGTCTCATTTGTGAACGTATAACTCGTCCTGTTAAAGTCGGTATGTTGTTGGTAAGTCTAGGACGTGACGAGTTATACGTTCACGGATGAGAAGATTTGATCCCAGGAAAGATCCCCAGTGGACTGTGATTCGAATACTCTCTTAGCTGGAGCGTTGTTGTCCGTTCGCTCGATGTAGCCAAGCCAGTGTGGTCGACGGATTTTTGCCTTCCGGACTACATCTACATCTTTGTACAGCTCATAGAGTTCGCGGTTATGTCTTCTCCTCCATTCGCCCTCCTCGCAGATAGGGCCAAATATCCGGCGTAGGATCTTTCTTTCGAAGGAGCCCAAGATCTGCTCTGCCGTCCTGCTTATCGTCCAGCTTTCGGCTCCGTAAAGCACGATTGATAAGATCAATGTTCTGTAGAGCATAATTTTGGTCCTTCGGGTTAGGAGTTTGGGCCCTAGCTGTTTAGACAGGCCGAAGTAGCACTAGTTGCCAAAATCTCCGTCAGGGTCTCATTTGTGGAGTTTACGTTTGCCACGAGGTAGGTATGTAGATTCCTTTACTACCTCAAAATTTTGGCTGTCGATGGTGACATTTTATCCAATGCTGTGTTTGATAGAGCTGTTTTTGGTCGATAGCATGTAATTCATTTTACTCTCATTGATCTTAAGACCAACTTGTCTAGCCTCTTCTTCAATCGCCGTAAATGCTTCAATAACGGCACGTTGGAGCCCGTGATAATATCTACAATATATCGTCAGCATACCACAACAGCTGCACGGATTTGAAAAATATAGTGCCTTCCGTGTTAACACCTGCCCGCCGCACTATACGTTGTAACACGAGATTGAAAAACTCACGTGACAGCGTGTCTTCTTGTCGAAATCCAGTGCGGGTTTGGAAAAATTCGGAGGTTCTAAATCCAAGTTGCACGGAATCAGTTTTTTTGGGATCCCGAAATCGGCCATCGCATTACGTGTATATAGCTCGGTGCGATGAATGCTGTCATAAGCGGCTTTGAAGTCGATGAAGGGATGGTGGGTACCGACTTAGAACTCGTTGGTCTTTTCCAGGGTTTGCCGAAGTGTGAAAATTTAGTCAGTTGCGATTTACCGGGCCGCAAGTCACACTAATATCGGCCAATTTGTGTGGTGCAAAATGGCTTTAGACGTTCACACAGTAAACTGGTTAGGATCTTGTAAGCGACATTAAGCAAGGACAAGCTGTAGTTTTTACAAGAAATAGGATCGCTTTTTTGTGGATGGGGCAGATAGAGCTGATATTGTAATCGTCGGGCATGCTTTCGTCCTTCCATACTTTGCAGATGATTTGGTGCATGCTCCTTACCAAAACTTCACCACTTGCTTTGAAGAGCTCTGACGGCAAGCCCCGCGGATTTATTGATCTTCAGCCTTCTCAAAGCTGTACCTACTTCTTCTAAACTGGGTGGAAGAAATGTTTCATCGACTGAAGCTGGGTTTTCCTCATATCCTATCACTCTCTCGTGGTCATACCCGTTGAGAAAAGTAAAAAGCAGAAAAGTGAGGGAAACAATAATTCCTACGATAAGGGGCACGAGATTAAATACCTATGTAGGCGTCATGATGGACACAAGGCTCTCGTTTAATGAACATCTGGAATATGCTAGTGGCAAAGCCTCACCAGTAAATAACGCACTCATACGCATCTTGCCAAATCATGGAGGACCGAGAAATAGTCGCCGGTGATGATCTACTGGTCACCAATTTGGGCCAAAGCTATGAAAGTTAAGTCATAAAATTCAGTCGACATACTGACTTTGTGCAATTAGAGTATGCAGTGCATTTCGCACAATATCAGATGAAGCAGTCTATGTGATTGCAATCTATGATACATACTGTCACAGAAGTTTAAAAAAAAACAGAAACGCACTAGAAAGGGCAAACAGCATAGTAAAATGGTAACAATGATGGAACGTGTCAAGTAAAGGCCGATGGACCTATCGTCTAAGCGCAAGCATGGCTAGACAGACTTCTATACAACTCAACTACTACAGAAGTGGGCATAGATATTTTCGCGCCTATCTCTACAAATTCAAGCATGACAATTCTTCCTACTGTCCTTACTGCATTCAGGCTCAGGAAGATGTGGAACATGCATTGGTATATAGATGTTGCAAAGGTCTCACGAAGAAGAAGTGCGCCCAATTTCAAGCAAAAAGTATGGAAGGCCTCTATCGGGAGTTGGGGGAAATATCGTCTTCGGCGTCTGATAGGAACCAGGTTATCCAGGAGCTTCGACAAAACAACTTGAATAAGGGATCGACTATCTTCAAAATAGCCGCCCAGAGAAGAAGAAATGCTCAGGAGATTCGTTCCCCAAAGTTCATTAACAATGCTCAAGGCCAGCTTCTTGTGGAGGACGACAAAATTCTAAAGCGGTTGGGCCAGACAAGTACCCTCTGAGTTCTGGAAAAAGATGGGAGACATCGGGTCCAGATGGCTCATGATTCTTATCTCCAAACTTATGAGCGGTGATCCAATGCCTGATCAGTGGAGGGAAGTTATCACCTTCCTTTGCACAAAGGGAAGGGCAATACGCGAAACTGCGATAACTACCGTTCTGTCAAGCTGATGTCACACACCATGAAGATCGTTGAGCGGGTATTAGATGGCCGACTGCGGAAAATAATAAGGCTATCTGATGACCAGTGCGGGTTTGTCTCGGGTAAATCAACAACAGATGTAATCCAAAGTATAAGGATCATAATGGAAAAACATCGTGATTCCTTAAAGGACTTGCATATGGTGTTGGTTGATTTTGAAAAAGCCTTTTATAGACAACCAAGAGATCTCTTATGGGTGGCGCTAAGACAACGAGGAGTTCCAGAAACCTACGTGCACATGATCATGGACATGTATGAGGGAGCAAGGACAAGAGTACGATGTCCCGCAGGAGTCACCGAAGAGTTCCCAATGAAAGTCGGTGTACACCAGGGAAGCGTCTTCAATCCTTTGCTATAAATAGCAGTCCTTGATTATCTGCTTGAAGGAAAAGTGACGGACCCCAAAGTGCATCAGTTATTCTTTGCTGACGATGGAGCTATCATAAGCGAAGATCAAATGGCCTTGCAACGAGCACTTGATGTATGGGTGGATGTTTTGGAGGGAAATGGGTACCGTATTAGTTCGAAAAAGACAGAGTATCTGTGCTGCCCGTTCTCTGATCCACACCGGCCTATTCCAGACATTTATTTGAATGGAAAAGTGCTTCCCAAGTGTGAAAAGTTCAAATATCTGGGATCAATCATATTCCGGTATCTAAGCTGAAAGGAAGGCTCTACACCGCAGTTGTACGCACGGCGCTCTCATACGGTTCACAATGCTGGACAATGTACAAAAAGTCTGAGGGCAAATTAACGGCAGCTGAGATGAAGGTGCTTCGCATGATAGCAGGAGTAACAAAGCTTGATCGAATAAGAAATTCAAAGATTCAAGGAAGCCTTTATGTAAAGAACCCATCACAAGCAAGATAGAGCACGACCGGCTCAGTTGGAATTGTCATGTTCAAAGGAGAGATCATTTGAACCCCGTCAGAAGGGCAATATCAATCAACGTTCCTACACAATCGCATAAAAAAGGCAGACCAAAAAACACACAAATGCAAAAATACCAGCATTCGATTGGCCTCAGTGCCTGTCGGTACTTCTTGAGGTCAAACCGGCAAACCCCACAGGTGGACCAGTAGGGGTGCAGCAAAGTGTGATGCTTCTACTCCGGATCATAGCTTCGCTGTAAGGAGAAGAAGAAGAAAGATTCTTCATCTCCCTCCGAAAAATAAGCCTCCTTGAGCAGTTTTATAATTTTTTACGAATGGAACACAGTTTTGCGCTATGGTTCTCAACTATGCTACGGCTTGGCTAGCTTTCAATTTCGCCTAAGATGATCCGACATCATGTAGGCCTTGGTAACCACGTGTTAGCCGTCATTTAAGATAAAATGACTGGGGATCTACAATGTGAATTATTCTCGCCACCATACACATACGTTTTACATGAATCAGCGAAGTCATATCACAAATAATCTGATGAGCTTAAAAGCGAAATCCTCATCCTATTCATATCAGATTACGTTGACTTCGGTAATATAGAAGGAAATAATACAATGTAACAGGATACAACGCAATCCTTGCAGGATGAATTCTCGCAATCACATATATTTATTTTTCTTTTCAATTTACTCAAATCTACTCGTATTCCCACATTCGTTTGGATTTGCCAAGTGCGGTTAAGAAATTTTCCAAAGCGGATTCCACGGAATGTGAAACGATAAAGTCCTTCGGAAAATTCCTCAGAATCTCAAGCCACCCAAACGCAACATACCTAAACAGAATTTAGTGTTGACTCAATTTCAATTTGAAATGTTACGAGTATACCATCTCTTGAAGCTATCATGTAGTTGAGCGATTGTTGCCGGTGACGGCCGGGAACACTTTTGCGTAGAATTTCCGCCAACTTTTAAGGATATGAAGCAGCTTAGTCTCTACGGAAGGATTGTTACAATAACAAAGAGAAGCAGCATAACTTGGGAATTCATTAATATCGTTTGCAAGGTTCTTTTCACCCGAAACGAAACCACAAGAGTAGAAAACTCGGCACAAATCTATGGCAATTGCCGGAAGAATGTTGTTATTATCCTTTCTATCATTTGCTTTCAGTTGTTTTGGCATAGTTGATTCATATTGTAGTTCCTTATAAATGACGATGGATACGGTGAGCGGGCGGGTGGTTGAAATACGAGGAAAGTAATGAATAAATTTAGATTTCTTGCTTTTGCGACTTTGTGTAATTAGAAATCAGTGAACCGCAGTCCGGAAAGAAATGAGGTTTTTAATGGGAACAGGGAAATCCGTCCTTGGAATGTTTGTATCAAAAATATTATATTCTGTAAGATGTTTTTCTTAAATATTGGGCGACTGAGAAAATGGTAGGAGATCATAATAATTATTCACTACTATTTGTACGAGTATAATGGTGCATGGTATATTTTTCATTCCTCGAAAGTACCATAATTAACCCCGGGTAGGGCGTTAATTATGGCAACAAATCTCTTCCATCTTTGTCGGTCTGCAGCTAAATATTTCAGCTGTGACCACATTTTTTTTTTATTGTTCTTGGTCTTCCAACCCACCGTTCACCTTGAGGGATCCATTCGAATGACTGTTTCGCGATGTTGTCATTTGGCTTCCTCAGTGGAAGCCAAATCCAGCGCCATTTTCGCTACCATAAAGCCCGTATGACACTACATTTGTTTCGCATTTTTAATGAGCTGAAAATGAAACTAGAGCAGTGCAACAAATTCACTACTGAAATTCCCCTTAGGTGTGAGTGCGTACACACTAACTTTTTTTTTTTTTTTTTATGCATTTTTATTCAAATTCAATTCATTTTAACTTACTTGCTAGACAAAAAAAACGCTTAAAACTAGCTTAACTAACTTAACTATGTTGTTTTAACTTACTGGCCCTATACGGGCGCTCTAAGCTAAACCTAATGCTTAAAACTATGTCTTTTGACGTAATCTAACTGAAATTCTTTATTAATTTCATTTTCCTTTTTTGTTTTTTTTTAACTATACTAATTACTAAGAAAAAATGAGAAAACTTAGTACATGAACAGTGTTTTGTGTTTTTCTTTGTCTTATGTCTACATATAACATATATAAATAAAACTTAAAAACTACCTCAAAATAAAATTAAACTACCTTACCCTAATTACGTAATTAAATACGTACTTTTTTTTTTTAATCCAGGTGTTGCCTAATTTTCGATTTTTTTTTTTTTTTTTTTTTAATCCAAGTGCTGTGCTTGTATTTTTTTTTTTTTTTTCTAAAAACTACCTAAACCTAAGCTATGTAAGTCGGCCATAGGTAAACTGCCAACTTTATAACGGTCTATCCCGGATTGTGGGGGAGCGACGAAGGAGTTCCCTCTGTTTCGGATAGCCACCAGAATTGTCCGAACTGACGTTCTACGTCCTTCAAATTGCGACTTGATACCGCCCTACTAAACCGGAGACGCTCCACACTGCTGTGTGCGACGTCTCTGTCGTAGTTGAGTCGCCTATCCGCAGCTGTCCGAGCAACATGGAAGATTAGCAGCACCGCTAATCTGTCCTGGATCAGACCTTTCTCATCGAGATAGAGGAATGCCTCTGGGGGAACAAAGCCGTTAAGGCGCACTCTCTCGTGGTACCCATAATTGGGGTAATAAGCCCCAGAGATCAGGTTATTCATCGAGCTCATTGCCCTAGCAATATGCCTTCGAATCAGCTTGATCACGAAATTATCCACTCTTATTAGGTTAGCTCTGTTGTATAGGACCTCATTGGGATAGAATTTTATGTACTGGGACTCTGGTGTTCTGTACAAATGAAGGCAAGCCCTCTCAAACACCCGAATCTTTTCCAACAAGCTTGCTCCCACGTTGAACCACACGGGGCATCCATATACGAGCATGGGCCTAATGAGGGCCATGTAGCAGATTACCTTTACCCTTGCATCGAGTTGCTTGCTATAAAAAAGTCTCTTTGTAAGGGCAAAAGCACCTTTGGCTCTTGCCAGAGCAGCATCTATATGTTTGTTAAAATATAGATATTGGTCTAACCAGAGCCCCAGGTATCTGACTACACTTCGACACGTAAGTGGCTGTCCGTGCGGTCCCACGATTGAGAACTTTCGCCAATTCTTTCTGGTGTCCCTAGAGGCCCCAGACAACGGCGTCCTAAAAAGAATGGTTTCCGATTTCTGGAAGTTGATCTTCAACTTCCAGTCATCGCAATATCGCTGAATCTTATCGAAGTCACGTTGCAAGAGCAGTGCAATGACTTCGATTTTTGGTCCTGATCTGTACGCGATCAAGTCGTCTGCGTACGCTATGGCATAGTGAAGTGATCCTATAAGATCGCTCGTATAAATATTGAAAAGGATCAGTGAATTAACCGCACCTTGTTGCAGATCGTTTTTAATTTGAAAAGTTCCAGCAAAAGTCACATTGCCATTTTTCACAATGAACTGTCTACTGGTGAGCATGTTATAAAGTAAGTATGTACAGCAGTGGTTTGCTTATGCCCAGCCTACTCAGCTTGTAGAAGAGTCCCTCTAACCATACGGTGTCGAAGGCCTTCTCCAAATCAATCAGGCAGGCACCCGTGCATTGGTTCTTGCTTTTGTTCCATTGGATATCCGATACCAGTTTAGACGCGGCATGTATTGTATCATGCCCCGCCTTAAAACCGAATTGGTTATCCGGAATTATATTATTGTTCTCAGTCCACTTGAGCAGGGCTCTATTGATAACTTTCTCGAATACCTTGCTGATGTTCGGAAGGAGACTTATCGACCGGAGATTTGCCGGATTGGAGGTGTCCTTACCCCTTTTGGGGATGGGTTGTATCACTGCTGTTTTCCAATGCGCTGGATAATGTGCATTATTCAGCGCATTGTTAAACAGAGTGGTGTAAATATCTACCGCTTCTAGAGGGAGATGTCGAAGGACAATGTTCAACACTCCATCGATTCCCATAGATTTCTTTCTTCTCAATGATTCAAAGATCGCTTGGAGGTGTCCTTACCCCTTTTGGGGATGGGTTGTATCACTGCTGTTTTCCAATGCGCTGGATAATGTGCATTATTCAGCGCATTGTTAAACAGAGTGGTGTAAATATCTACCGCTTCTAGAGGGAGATGTCGAAGGACAATGTTCAACACTCCATCGATTCCCATAGATTTCTTTCTTCTCAATGATTCAAAGATCGCTTGGAGCTCCACCTTCGATATGTACGGGGGATGTACCCTTTCATCGGCGATGACATTGTTTGCCATAATATTGTCATTGAACTCGGTAAAACCTATGTTCTCGGATCGCCAGTGCTCTATACCATTTCGAAGGCAGAAGACGCGATTTTCCAATTCGCACACTAACCTTATAAATGTGAAAATGTCAAGAAAAATGCATTAAAAATGTAACTCAAACTAAATTTTTCAGCCACTGGCAGCTTTTTTTTGACATTTCTGCATTAAATTCTGACATTTCAAAATTAAATTGTTTTGAATTGCAAAATGGATGAAGATTTGCTTATTTTGTGTGCTGTAAATATAAATTTATTAAATGTGGGACTTTCTCGATTAAATAAAACACAAATTTGTCCTCCCGATTAATTTTTGCCATCTCTCCTTTGCCGCTGTCTAATTTTGTTTGATAACAAATTATAACAGTTTGCGTTGTTTTGCAAAATAATGGCTTTTCTTTTCCAAAAAACAACTTGTTGTCTCTTTCATGCAAAGCTGACATTTTAACATGATTTAATGCATTAAAAATGCGAAAAAAAATGTAGTGTCATACGCGCTTTATCTCGACATCCAACAGCTTCTGACTCGTTTTAAGCCACAATTCCTGGTTGGATATAATTTTGGTGCCAGCGAATCTTTAGACTGAATAACAGACAGCAGTTAACGAAAGTATGTAACTTCTCGTGATGTTTTTCGAAACTCTCCAGGTTTCACAGGGATACAATAGCATGGATTTAACATTGGATTAGAAGGGTCTCAACTTAGAGTGTAAGGAGATACTCGTATGACTGGATTTCCAAACTGGAGACAGGATACCAAAGGCTTGCCGAGCTTTGTATATTCTGCATTTAACGCCTAGGTTAAACTGTTCGACCTTCTCTGCTTCAGAGTAATACCCTGATATGTGGAGCGGCCTGTGGACATTATTTTTGACTTTTTGCCGTTGATCCTCAGAGCGACCGATTCTCCATTCACCTGCAGTGATTGACACATCTCTTCTAGCTACCTGATGGTACTTTCCAGGAAACAGATATCATCGCCATAGTCCAAATGACTTAGCCTTTCCAACAGTCTTAGATATACCTACAGTCAGTACATCGTCTATCGCCAGTAGAAAGAGGATTGAAGACAAAATATCCCCTTGTTTCACTCCCTGTTGCACTTCGGAAGAATCGGAGGGCTGTCCATTGTATAGAACGGAACATCTTGCGTTGTTATGGGACCCACTCAACAACTATTGAAGGATCTATTTGCAATTATTTTTGATCCATTAGCAACTATTTTTGGGGGGATTCGCAATTTACCCGGTCAAAAGCTTTCTTGAAATCCACGAGCCTGTGGTAAAGCGGTGACTTAAACTCGGCTAATTGCTCGAAAACGATACGCAAGGTATTGATATGGTCGACACATGATCGACCGATGCTTGATGCTTTTTGAGTGTAGTCTCAATTCTAACCAATTCTAACCTTTATCCGCTCGAGAATGATGATGACGGGCAAAACGGTAATACCACGCCAGATATTGCAGTTCTTAAGATCGCCTTTTTTGGCATCTTAACCGTCCTTTCAGTCCCTGGGATAGGTTTAATTTCCCCAAATGACATGTTTGAACATAAGTATTGTAGAATACTAGCGGTTGCGGTGGGACCTGCTTTCAGGAACTCAGCTGGTATGTCACGTTCAGCTGCTTTATTGGTTTTGCGGAAATTGATCGCAGTTTGGATTTCTGCAACTGTTGGAGAATATCGGTTCTATGTCAATATTACTGTAAGATCTGCGCATGTCGCGCAACTGGGGTCTCATTGCTGCATTATGCTCTCCGGAAACGTATTGGAAATATAAGCTTGGTACAAAAATATTTCTTTCATCAACGTATCTGATCTTCAATTGATACCAATAGACTGCCGTCCACATCGAGTACGGGAACTTCTTTGGATATTCTGTATACTTTTCTGGTATCTCCCCTTCTTGCAGCGTTTTCTGCATTTTCCGAAAGACCGTCCAACCTCGTCCTTCTGTCGCCAACCGCACAGTGGTAAACTGTCCTATGAGCTATCCGATATGCGCTACGTCTTGGCGTTTATTTTTATCTTCAACGACCTACGATGTTCAATTTTTTTCCCAGGTGTCTGAGGATATTCAGTAGTCTCTACCTCTAGATTGTCTTGGCACAGTTTCGGATCCAGCTTCTATTTATTTCGGCCCACATCGCGTTAATGGATGAATCTCCAATTTTGTTTAGGGACGATGCTCTGTAGTTAAGGGTAGTGCTAAAATTATGACATATGTTGGGATCATTATACAGATCACAAATTTAAGTATGAAAAGAAAATTGCAAATATATATAATACACGCATACACAATGTAACTAAAAATATCCCTCAATGGTACATTTTCTAGATTGAAAATGCATTGGTATAAGTACCTAAGAATCCGAAGAATATTATACGAAATTTCTTCAGAGAATATCTGCTGTTTTGTCAGGGATATGCCGGATCGTAAAAGTACCGTGGATACGAACACGGATACGTACTATTTTCAAAAATATCCGTGAATACGGATACGGATATTAAAAAAAAAAAACAAGAACAAAGTTAAGACCGAATACTCAAGTGCGAGTCGTTTTATTTTAACTGTATCTTTATTTTTCTGTCTCGTTAATTCGCAGAAAAAAAGTAAGCTGTGGTCATACTTGAAAAGGTTTACTCTAGCAAATACTTTTTGTTCCATGTCGGCCTCTATGTTTGTTCTCACGTTCTTAAGAACCACTGAAGACATTTTGAGGAAACTTATTTCGAATTCATGTACGAGTATACGAGTATCCTGATATGTAGGTCATTTCATCTAAAACCATCGAAATCGGCCCAAATGTGATTGGAATGTCTTTAAATCATCTTTGTTAGCCGACTAACTCAAAAACTCCCCAACAGATTTCGATGAAATTTGCATACTGATACGTTAGTAGTTCCACTTGACATATATATCTGTTTGGATATGACAACACAATGAACGACTGCAAAACCACATCAACTTCGAGGTAGAAACCGCCTTAAATATAGGAGACAAAATCCGGGAATAAAGAAGAACCTATGGGAAAGTACTTAAAACCTTAAACTTTCCTTAACCCGATTTTAAATATACTCGTAAGAAAGAAAAATCGTTTGTCTATCTTCCGTAGATTGGTCTTGATTAAGGAGATGTTTTTAGTGACGTTAGAGTCCCAGACTACTTGGTAACCGAGAACGACCAAGTGTCTTTCGAGATTTCCACCTTCGTTACAAAACAAAAATTAAGATCCTTCTCACAATATTTTCATACGGAACTGAACGCTTGAGCGACGGCTATGTATCTAATAATTATAATGTCATTTCATGTTACGTGTTTACTTATGTATGTGTCTTTCCACAAAAAAAAAAAAAAAACATCAATTTATCAATTTGCAAATTATTCAAGTGAACAACAATTTCCCCGTTCAATTGGGCAATAAAAAAAAAAAAAAACCGACTTCATCCAACCACCTAATTTAAAATAGAAAACAAGGACATCATCCCTCGCCCAACTGTGGCTAATAAAATTCATTCACTACCAGAATGACATACTCACCATCAGAGCAAACAAGAAGAAAAAAAGGTTCCATCAAAAATTGTATTGTACATATGTTGCCAACATATGGCGCGTGCCAGACCAACGACCAAGGAAAACAACAAAAGGACCAAAGGACTAGTGTATCCCTATCGCAAACCATTTAAATGTTGGTTATTACCAACACGACGACTGGCCGAAGGGTTGGTGCAGTGCAACACCAAAATTATACGATCGCATTCCATGGCATGCGACCCATCCCCTAACGATGATGATGACTCTCTCGTGTCATCCCCCACCAAGTGATCGGCGGCAGACAGACCGAAACTGGCCCCGTCTGTTAGTCTTTTGTAAAGTCTTGTGTGTGAGTGAGTATAGGTCGCGTGCCAGGAGATTGCCAGACAGGCCAGAGGTGTATCTGGTCAGTTCTTCAGTGGAAGTCAAGAAATTAACAACAATGAATTCAGAGCCGTCTGCCCGACATCGGTTGCATCACACATCGTTGACGGATTTTCCATATTCCTCTGAGGAGGATAGTTCCAACTATACTGGGAGTCCCTACCATTTTCATGGAGCAGTTCCATCGAGAGATATGTACAATCAAAGCTGTTTGGACAACTGGCACGTGGATTATATCACGACGGTGGTTAATGGAACAAGTACAACCACAACAAACGATCAGCAATTCTACGATCATCTGGAAACGGAAGAAACCTCATCAAGGACATCATCTTCATACAAGTCCTCATCCGGTCGGATTAAATTAGCCCGCACGTCACATCCACCAAATCCGACGATTCTAAGAAAACGTCGCCAAGCTGCCAATGCCCGGGAACGCAAACGAATGAACGGACTCAATGAGGCATTCGACCGCCTGCGAGAAGTTGTCCCAGCTCCTGCCATCGATCAAAAACTTTCCAAGTTCGAAACGCTGCAAATGGCCCAAACCTACATAGTGGCGCTTTGTGAACTCCTCGAGAAAGGTGCCGACGAACATACATACTCGCTGTTTGCGGAAAGTCCTTGCCAAGGAATTAGTCTGCAATAAAAAAGCAGCGGCCAGTGGCGAAGGGAAAATTTATCACATTGCCAGTGTGTGACAACAGAACAAGTGATATCGTAAGGACACTTCGCCAGGAGAAGTACTATAAACCAAAGACAAGAAGAAACTTCTCGTGGTGGTGGAGTGTCCTTCAGAGAGCGATTTAATAGTTGATAGTTTATTGTTAGGTATTTAGGAAGAGATATTTGTAGAACAACAGTCGGAAGGATAATAAATCGATTATATGAGTCTTTTTTTCATCTTAAACGGATATGTTGTTATTTTTTTTTGTTCTCTCTCATCTGCGTCGTTGTTTTTGTGTGCTTTGTCCTTTATAGATCCTTGTGTACAAGTGAAACAGCGATGGTGGCATTTAAATCATTCCAAGTGCTGTATAGGTGTTAGCAGATGGCTTCCACTTTTCTTTATCAGTTTCGTCGGATCGGAATGTTTGTGTTTATTCGTCGTTGTTCGTTTTTTTTTTTTTTTTTTTTGTCGATTGGGAAAGTCCTGCCGCTAGGACGTGTAAGTATACGAGTAGCTATTGCGGGCGATTCAAATGGGAAAGAGGATCTGTTATCAGATTTTTGTGATGGTTCAGTTGTTTTCGCAACGCATTGGTGGTGGAATGATAATGGTAAGTTCAGGAGAATGGGAATGGGGTTGGATGGACTCGAAAATTGGATGGAATATTTGATAGACGGTAATTATTTAACTGTAAATTGAATAAATTAGCATATTTTTAAGGGGTCAATGCTTGTGTTCCTTATCTGAGGGGTATGATGAACCTATACATAGAATTGGAATGGTTTTTGTTGGGAATTTCGAAAATTTAGTGCTATTTCATCCCGTCAAAGGAATTTATGGCTAAAATAAGGGAATAACGCAGGGCTAAATGAATGTGATAAAAGACTGAATGAAAAGTTTTGCCGTAAATAAAGTCGTGGCATAGACGAAGTTGGTAGGTATGATACTCGTACATACAATTTACGTGTGTAAGTAATTAACGAAGATTGGTTGAAAAGCAACTGACTGCTCAAAGTGATAGCTTACATGCTAGGGACGCCTTTAAATAGTCTGTTGAAACTTTTGGTCTTTTAAACAAACCCACACTTTTCAATAATTTTATGGGAACCTTTGAGCGAACATTCATGCGATAGCTATAAACTACACGGTGGCGCAAAAGTAGCCCTCACGTGGCCGTCGCCAGAGTTGATGCACATTCGGGCTTATTCCGTAGAATTTTCCATGACTTTTCACAAAACTTCTGGCGATGAATTCTCCACTTCTTGTTGGATGTTTTTCTTTAGGGTCGTCAAGGTCTGTTGCTAGTTCTATAGAACGGTGACTTAAAAAAAAACACAAAGAAAGAAGGTCTGGAACTGTCAACTTTGGCGATATTAAGGGCCAGTGGAAATCGGCAAACGAGAGATTAAGGAGTCGGGAATCGCTTGATGCGAAATATCCACTGTCGCTCGTCCTGTGTGTACTTTCATGCTAGAACCACATGTTCTTCAAAACTCAATTCGACGCTCACGAACCACAGTAATAGTGTTGCCGACGCGACGCCGTCCTCTAAAAAACATGGGCCACTCAATTTTCCTCCGTAAACGCCGCACCAACAGTGACTTTGATAAATGGCCCTTCGTGCATTACAATCCGATTTTTAGTGCCCTAGAAGCGATCATTTTGCTTATTTGCTTCGATTGGCGGTCTGCAGGCAACAGCTGATGCACTATTTGCACTTTGTACGAGTAGTTCTTCAAGTTTTTCACAAAAATTCGTTGTAAAGACCATCTATTGATGCCCAATATTCTTGATCGAATGGCTGCTCCGGGGCCGGCCACATCTGATACTGTCCCATGTTGAACTAGTCTCCTTGAGACGAGCCGCAGTGTTTAGCCAGTTGGTGCCACACGACTAGTGAATCGACGACGAAATTCACATTGAGCCAATTATTCCGCGTTCTTGAAGAGTATGGTTTGTCTGTGTATTCTACTTCTGTTTACTTCACAAATGTCAAAGTTATGACATAAGAGGCCATTTGCAAAAATAAGAGCATCTTGCGACATGGTGATGACTTTTGCGCCACCTTGTAGATATTTTTAACATTTAAGTAAAGTAAAATAGACGCCGCGGCTTAGTAGTTTAGTGCGTAATCACTGCGCGGGATACTCAAGATTCGAACCTTAGAAAACATCAACAAGTTTTTTCGCAGTGAAATCTCTCGCGAACGGTTGACAAACATCCGAGTAAAGTAGTCATGAGAAGCTTCTCATTGTAGTGTAGGAAAGGAAGAAGTGGTTGTACCATAAATAGTATAACAAGTATAAAGCGTCAGTCTAAGGATCAAAATTGCAATACAAAGGGTATGCAAATTTTGGAATTCAGCTATTCACTTAGACTAAAGTTATGGTACTAGCCCAAGTGACAAATCCATTAAGCAGTTATATATAAAAGACAGTTGAAGGAGAGACTACAAATGCAACAGAATGTGGAACTCAGTAGATTGGAGGTTATAGCCACCCAAAAGAGCGCTCTTAAAACCTAGTACATAAAATCCAGTAGTGAGTTTAAGGCATTATGCAGGCAGAAAAAGAGGAACCATTATAAACTGGAGGCACGGAAGCTGCGGTACTGTAATACTTCACCGAAATTCTGTAAACTTGTAAACAAATTTAATGGTGGATTAACAGAGAGTTAAGTCCCAACATTCTTCTAGCGTATTTGAATACCCTACTGAATCCATCTCTGAGTATGTGTAACTTTCAATATGCTGCACCAGGTTCTAAGGAGTATTGTAGATTCAGATCAAAGTGCTTTATTTTATAAGCTTTATTACACTACATTACCGCTAATGTTTGGACGTGGCTTAGAAAAACTTTATGGCGGCACCAGCTGTGTGGCTTGGTGAGGTGTTATCTGAGTGGTTTCAATCGATGACCGCCGTTCGACAGGGAGTATCTTGAGCCTAGGCTTGTTTGCTCTTTTCTCGAGGATATAGTTGATTTTCTGCTATTAGGTGTAACGTACGCAAGGTTGCTGATCAAAGCCCTCTTGTTTGCGGGTGATGTTGTCATTTTAGCATACTCACCAGGAATCCTTATAGCTAATCATCAATCGCCTACAGGATTACTGCAGAGTATGGAATCTTATCGTTAATTTTAGATAATTTTTAGGAACCGCATTACATTACAGTGGAGAAACGATTAAAGTAGTGAAAGGAATATAAATACCTCGATGTCTATTTTACGAAAAATCTCATTATGGAGAGACATCTAGTGGAAAAACTAAAGAGTTCTATAACTGTTACCAATACAGCATGGAGGAAGTATTTTAATAACAAATACATTGCAGTCCATAGCAAGTGCAAAGTCTTTAAAGATTTTTCAGAATTTATCTTTTATAAAAAAATAAAATTGCGCTAGGCCCTTCATTGGGCTGTTAGTGCCAAAATATTTATTTATTTATTTTTTGTAAAACTGCTGAGGTATTACCTAAAGAGAACTTCCATGTGCCGCCCATCACGCCTAACTACATGCTACTGCTAGAAAGTGGAACCTTCACACTGCAAACAGACTACATTCTTAAGGTGTTAAGTATGCCAGACTACCGACTTAAAAAAAAGTAGCCCTACAAGCTACACGTGGTAAAACTGAATGGTTCAAGTGCAAAGCGTATTTGCGACTGAATTGAATTTCGACGGTATTAGGTTACCAGTTTATTGAACAGGATTTCTAAAGGAAACATCGGGATAACTCATCTCAACTCTAACACAACTTGCAGCAAAACATTTTTTTTATTGAGTTTGCATTTGAATTTGCGAAATAGCGATGATCTTCAAACTTAGGGGTGAACTTCTGAAACTAAATTATGTGCCCCATACTCTGCAGCATATGTAATTTGTGAAAGAGGGCGGATATCTTACATTTTGTTGGTAAATGTCCAATCTTCCGAAAAACCAGGAGGCACATCTTTGGAAGCGTTGTTCTATCGGATGATCAAGTCTTATCACTACTCGATGAAATTAACGTCCAAATTGCAAAATCCAGCTACTTTATCGGGAAAGAACACTTAATAACGACTTTTAAAAAATCTAAGATTTGCAGCTACAAGTACTTTTTACTATTCGATTTCTGGTATACCTACGGATAGGAAATTGATTATATATGTTCACGACCATTGCCAACTTGGCAGATGGCAAACCCAAAAAAGACAGAACTCATTAAACACGCAAATAAAAATCAATCATTCCAATCTAAATCTAATCTAGTACTTTATTTTGAAAGAATTGCATATTCTCTAGATTTTATCTGCTTGTGTATCCCCAAAGCTGGTACCCGTAAGTACATACAGGTTTTAGAATTTACTTAAACAGTAAAATTTTATTATATTTTGAGAGACAGGAGTATCCTCCAATAAGTAGTTTTATTTAGTTTTTCATGTATACTGAGATTTGTTGAACTGTTTTATCTCTAAAATTATCATGGACTGACCTTAACTCACTTAATTTTATTTCCCCTTTTTTGTCCATGAGAACAGGGAGAACAGTAGATAGAATATTTTATTTTATTTACTATTCTCTGAAGCTTTTCAGTTAATTCCTGCATAGTTTTACCCAGAGCAAGTACAGCAAAATCATCTGCAAATGTGGCAACAGTTATTTCTTCACTATATAGTCATTGAAGTACAGAAGAAATATGAAGGAGCCTAATACACTACCCTGAGGTACGTCAGCCTTTATCTTTTTTCAATGCTCAACAAAATCCACAAACTGACAGTTAAGAAAATAATTAATTCCGAGCATATTTCGATTCTGATCATTTTATTTCCGTTCGTCTACAACCGACTATCTAACCACCTGTCTTTGACATAAGTTTCACTACTAAAATTTTCGACAAGAATGCCTGGACAATTCGACAAGCCACTAGTAAAGAAGAGTTGACCTTCTACACTGACGGAACTGAAGAGCCCTAAAATCAAAAGGTTTTCAAAAAAATTAAGTGCACGACTGGGTTGCAAGTAAGAAAATGTGGTTTATCCGTTAATCTGATGATCCGGTAAAATTGGATAAAAAAAAATTGTTTGACAAATTTTTAAAACTTGATAACCTTGCATATTTTAAATAAAATCACCCCAGTCGTATTTAAAAATGAGCGAATTTTCAATAACGGATCAGTAAGTAAAGTATCGATATATGTATCTTTTAGCAGAAATCTGGTAGAGTAACTTCGGGTATTATGATATGGTCGGGAAATGAATATCACATTTCCCGGCATATTGTCCGAAATAATCAATTCTCGACAGGAATTTTCTTGTCAACATAACGATAGAGGAAAAGAACACGTGCTGCAGTTGTAAGCGCGCTCACGTTCACTGTGTTTGGTGTCAGTGTATCGAAATTGTCTCAGTGCTATAGTCGACATTTTTTTTGTGTGAGCTTCCCGTGATAGTTAAGTAAAAATTGGAGCGAAGTTGAAAACTGAAGTAATTAATTTTGTTCGGTGTAAATAGAGCTGGGTGAGTTTTTAATTCAAAGAAGTGTATTTTGATATACTATATCACATTACCCACTAAATTATCAATTAGTAAATATCATTATAATTCATTTCAGATTATGCCAAAAAAAAGGGCAGATTCGCAAATGGGATGCGGAAGAAATGAGAAAGGCTGTTCTAGCAGTCCGAGGAGGAGCAATGTTCATACTTTTGGCGTCGAAGACATTTGGAGTTCCATTTGCAACACTGCAAAAAGCAGCTCGCAGTGATAAACCTATCACCGATATTTTAGCCACGCGTTTGGGACATAAACCTGTTTTTAGCCAGGAAATGGAATTGGAGCTTGTCAGATACATCCGGGAAATGGAATTACGCTTTTGGGGACTAACTCGCGGTGACATTCGTTCGCTAACATTCCAAGTAGCAAAAAGAAACAACATAGCTTGCCCATTTTCAGCAATGAAAGAATGCGCTGGAAAAGATTGGTTGTATGCATTTCTAAGAAGGCACAAATCTGAAATTAGCATCAGGAGTCCAACCGGATCGATAAGGCAAAAGGTTTTAATGCTGAAAATGTGGGTAAGTTATATAGTTTACTGGAAGAAGAGTACGAAAAACATAAATTTTCTCCAACTCGTATTTGGAACGTGGATGAGATAGGAGTGTCCATTGTGCAAAGTAGACAACCCAAAATTTTAGCAGCGAAAGGAAAAAGGCAATTAGGTTGTATGACGTCTGCAGAGAGGTTCTTTTGTCCCGCCGTACTTCATTTTTCCCCGAAAATACCATTCTCCGGTTTTAATGAAGCATGCTTCTCCTGGCTCGGATTCTGTTTGCCAAATCCCAATATTTTCAAAGTGGTTTGACCACTTCTTGCAGTTCACAAACCCTTCGGAAAAGAATCCTGTGTTACTTATTTTAGACGGTCATTACAGTCATACTCGAAATATTGAAGTTTTGGAAAAGGCTCGCAAAAATAGTGTAACTATTATATCTTTGCCACCGCATTGTACTCACAAAATGCAACCGCTGGGTAGAGCATTTATGGGACCTCTAAAGGCATACTATAATGAAGAAATTAGACGATTTATGCGAGAACAGGACCGTAAAATAACACAATTTGACGTTATTGAACTTTTTCGAAGGCCTACCTTAAAGTACAAACGGCACAAATCGCTATTAATGGATTTAAATGTACAGGCATTTATCCATTCGATAGAAATGTTTTTCAAGAAATTGATGTTGTTGCTGGAACATTTGAAAATGATCCGGACGAAGTTTCTGCACTTTCAAGACAAGAAGGAGAACAACCAGTTGCCAGCACAAGTAGTGCAGCTGAAGAACCAGTTGCTAGTACTAGCAGCGCAGCTTTGAAGAAAATCATAACTCCTTGGGATATCTCACCACCACCCAAACTTAAACGGGTTATCAGCACCAGAGGTAAAAGATCAGTTGCAACTGTACTAACAACATCACCCTATAAAACATCTTTGGAAGAGAGCATTAAGAACATTGAAAAACGCAAGAAAAAGCCGAAAAGACTAGTAAAGCGATTCAGATGAAAGCTTGCATTTACCGAGCTCAGGCGAAGATCCTTGGGCCGAAACTCCACCTAACAACGGCAGATGGATAAGAAGAACAAGACATGGATACCATGCTTGCAGTGCGATTTAGTTTGGGCTCACAATGAATGTCTTCCAACACGCCAAGCAGTTTTTGTTTGTGATTCATGTAAATCACTTTAAACTAAATGTAGAGAAAGCACTATTTTTCTTAGTGCTATACTAAATATTGGATCCTAAGTTTTGTAAACAGTTTCTACTTTTGTGTGTCTTCTTACTTTAATTAAATTTTGTATTTCGATTGAATTCAGTTTATTTCGTTTTCGTTTATTATTATTTCTTATAAATTCTATTTAGAAAAAAATTAAGTTTTCTCTTGTTTTTCTTATGTACTAGTTGCTAATGTGCCTACTTCTGTTAAAGTAACAAATGAATTCATAATTTATCTTCTTACAAATATTTTTATTTTAAATTGAAACAGCGATTCTACGTTCTTTTTACAGTTGGAAACTATTCCGGTAATGTGATATGGTATATCACGTTATCCGAAGGTAACATATCACATTATACGCCAATTTTATTGAGAGGAGTTACAGAGTTTCTTTTTTTTTTTTTTTTTAATAGCTACAGATTGGCTTACACTGCAGAATTCTGAAGACGGAATATAATGCGCAATGTATCAAAAAGCTATAATGAATAGTGAACCAAGTGCTATGACATAAAAATTACAAGTAGTTGTTAGAAAACAAATGCCTATATCACATTACCCGAAGTTACTCTACGCAATCTTTTGGCATACTCGTTGTTCACCGTAACTCAAATATCAAAATTGCAAAATTGTTGCAGCAGTGTTTGAGAAAATGGATTTTTTTTTTTAATACTAAAAAAGTTAGCTTAGGCTACAGTCGGTCATAACTACAGACAGACTTCTCTATCATCTCGAGATCGAACATTTTCAGGAAACCAATACTTGCCCTTAATAAAAGTTAAAAGAATTAAGAACCTGTGGAAACATAGGAAGTCCTAAGCAATTCTAAAATTGTCATCATCATAACCCTCAAGGCAAACTTAAATCATCTGTGCAATGAACTCAAAGAAATGATAAGAGATTTTAAAAAAAACGCTGGAATACCGCAAGGGAGTGTACTTGGTACAATTTTATTTCTGTTATCTTCGCGAGGCATACCGCAATTAGAAGACACCGCTATAGTCATATTTGTAGACGACACAGCCATGTTGGAAACGAGAAACATGTTCGAAGAAGTTACTGAAAAGTTGCAAAAAGCTGCAGATAAGCTACATGATTCGACATGAATTTGAGGCATCGTACTCAATGAAGCCAAATCTACTTATGTAAATTTTGTATATAAAAATGTGAGCGAATGTACCCATCCTAATTTCCTCGACGAAATCCCGTAAGCAAACGAAGTGAAATTATCTGGGAATGACACTCGACGCGAAGTTAAAATGGAAGACACACGTAAAAAAGAAAAACTTTGAACTAGAGAACAAGTACAGAGAAATGTATTGGTTGCTCGGGCGATATTCGAAGCTGGATATCCAGAACAAGCTGCTTCTATACAAGCAAGTTCTAAAACTCGTGTGGTATACAAGAAAATTAATAGGAACTTCCTGTAAATTTTTGAAAATAAAGTGCTTAATGGAATAGTGAACGCACTGTGGTATGCTCGGAATGACAACATCCACAGAAATTTAAGAATAGCTTCCATTGTAATCGAAATTTTAATTTTCGCACAAAAACACTAATGTCGACTCTACAGTCATTGCAATAACGCTGTCCTTCAGATTTTGGACAATAGAAATATAGTTCGTCAAGGGCAAAGGACAAATCCGTCCGATTTAGCTCAGTATAGAGCTATCAGTATAGCAGGTACTTACGTTGGAAAGTCACCTGCAACAAAAAAAAAAAAAAAAACGTCAAATGTAAACTACTAAAGGGTCTTTCATTAAGCGCTTCCTATCTTTAAATTTAAACAAAACAAAGTGTGTGTGAGATATTATCGAAATTTTTTATTCGTTTGAAAGGCCTATCGATGCCATTATGTATGGAATATAACATGGTTCAAATATTTGCGCATCCAAAATTTCCAATTTTCCATGACTCTGGCGCATAAATCAGACTTTGCTGTTTGAGGGCCGCTGTAGTTTGTGACAAGAAAAAATCTAACGGTGTCAAATCGCACGATCTCGGGGGCCTGTTCACATCACCTCCACGTGAGATGACCATGCCCTCGAATCGCTCGTGCAGGATCTCCAATGTGGCGTCCAGTTGAAACCACATATCGTTGGTGTCCATATGATCCAATTCCGGCCAAAAGAAGTTGGTAATCATCGACCTATAGCGCTCGCCGTTGACGGTGATGGCCTGGCCAACGTCGTTCTCAAAGAAATATGGACCGATGGCGCCGCCAGCCCAAAATCCACACCAAACAGTGACTTTTTCGGGATGCATTGGACGCTCTTGGATCTCATGTGGATTGCTATCTTCCCAAATTTGACAATTTTGTTTGTTGACGTACCCATTCATCCAGAAATGGACCTCATTGCTGAAGAGGATTTTTCGATGTAAATTATGGTCAGTTTCCAACTGCTCCAGAGCCCATTCAGCAAACTCACGTCATTGTTTATGGTCGTTTACCTTCAGTTCCTGGGTCAGTTGAGTTTTGTACGGGTGCAGGCCAAAGTCATGACGCAAAATTCGCCAAGTTCTTGTGAGCGACGCGAAATCGACTGCCTCGGATTCTCCTGCACACACTCACGGACAACGGCGATGTTTTCGGCAGATCTTGCGTTTCGTCGTCGTACGGGTATTGGTTGATCGTTTACTGAACCAGTGGACTCAAATTTATCCACCACACTGCGAATAATCCTCTCGGAAGGACGAATATGGCGACCGCAAAATGGGCGAAACGCGAGTTGCCCGAACAGAACACCCATTTTGATAAAACAATTTTATTATTTGCATGTGTTTTTGAACGCTATATCCATCCATGGTGATTTGGCAAAATAGACTAAATAAATGACAGCCAATTTAACAGATGTAGCTTCAACAATATGGCCGCTATCAACTGTCAAAGTTCAGAAGTCCCTATTGGAAGACCCTGTACATACATAAGTTTTACTTCTTAGTTTTTCGTGAGTTTGGAAATTTTCATAAACATCATAATCGTGTCTTAATATTATCTCTACATTCACTATTAAAGGTGTGGAAATGACAACATAACTCGTAACATATGTGACGCTAATGAACACCATTCCATACGGTTACTAAAATAATTTATCATGCTCTCGCATTTCCCGGTAACAAGTCCCTTTTTTTTGGCTTTGACACTTGTCACTGTCACATATCCATGTACGTTATGCGAGCAAATTACTTTATCTTAAATTTCCGTCAATCAGAAAATGCCGACGTTGCTAACATAATTACTCATTCTCACTTTTTTCTTAAGAAAAAGCATTTTGCAAAATGTCAAAATGTGACATCTTCGGATATTGACACTCTTTCAAGAAGGTGTGCGCTACCTACACACATCGAAAGTGGGGGAAATATTTCTTGGCATCCACGACATGACAGCAGATATTAATTTGTAATAAAACACCCAACTCCTGGCATCTGTTGAAATCGAGATTTCCAGCGAAACGACCTGGATTTACAAAAAAATATTCAAAGTATCCGTTCCGTACCTATTCGTATCATAATCATTAAGATTCATGTTACCATCAGTGAAATGATGCATTCGCTGCTAAACAACCAGGAATTACAAGCAGTTAACAACCTCGTTCTGCCGCGTTCACACCGTCTTCACAGAATTGCGCATACTAATGACGGAAGATCATCCGAATTAGCACCCCCGAAGCAATTAGTTTTAATTAACTGCAATTAGTACTCATAGGAGTTTCTTCTTGTACCTCCATCATCCTCTGCATCTTCTCTATGGTCTTTTGGTTTTCTTTTCCTTTTTTTTTACACTTCGCTCCTTGTGATGATAATTCTCATCCAGTCATACATATAAATGACACATTAAAACGAAACGGAGTGCGGACTTGAAGTGGATGTCAGTGTAGCAGGCGAAGTACTTTGGACGAAATTACTTGATTCCGGCGAAAGTCATTGGATAGTGAATGGAGATGGAGAGTAGTTTGCCATCACAAAATCATTAGCTAGATACCCGGTACTGAGATACTTGGCAACACAATTAAGAGGATTCCATGCATGTCGGCGAACACAAAAAAAAAATTCTTTAGTCGACTTTTTGTCGAGTGACTAGTAGCGTTGACACCATGCACAATGTAAACAAACAGCACTCAAACGCTACTGGGTGGGTGGCAACGGGTGGGGGGGGGGACCTTAAAGTGGCAGACTATTGGCTCCACCGACACACTCTGGCACTTAGAAGGCTAAGGGTGCTATGGTGGTAAAAACCAAAACAATGCCATGTGCTTTTCGAGGACGTTGGAGTGTTGGGAGAGAGATTTTCCATCGTCTGACATGCGCGGGAAATTCCAGAATATTTTAAGAGGTTTTCTCTTCAGGTGATTTGGGGAGCAATGTAGATACTCTCGGTTTTGGGGAGTTGAGTGCACTGTTAAGTGTTTGCTGTGCTTTGCCAAGTGCATCTCATTGAATTGTATGTCGTCGTCTTTCAAGTATTTTATGGCAACTGCATTGGCCGAGATCTCTACAGAATGTCATACTTATGCCTTTGAGTGAGCGGGGATACTTTACATGCTTTAAAAATGCTCAAAATGTTCAGAACTGGCGATGCCTAAAATAAAACATTCCTTTTAGTACATCTAAATTTGTTATTATTCTATAACTGGTAATCCAAGATACTTAAATTCTTTATCTAAATTATATTTTTTACATAACTATTTAAACGGATTATGCCGCCGAACAGCAGCTTAAACTCCTTAGAGTTAAGTCGAAAGGAGGTGACTCTTTGTACTACCAGCAGGATTAGTTGTGTCGAACAGAGTTGTGATCGAATTTACAAAAAAAAAACCAACAACAACATGTAATCATACTTGTCGTAATAAAAGTTGACTTCTGAGGTACCACAAGTTTCAGTTTGTGGACCACTACTGTTTCAAATATCTATAAATGATGTACTGATGTAATCATCGCCGTATCTCAGAAACCTGAAATTTATCGTTGTTTTCTAATGAGTGCAAGAGCAAGTTGCAGGCCTTAAAGGAAAAAAAAAACACTCTTTCCGTTTACCACAGCATTATATAGCCTAACAGCCTATCAGATTTTTAGTATTGTTTAAAATATTTTTCTAGTAAATGAATCTACGTCTACGATTATGTTAAGCTATAAACATATCCCTGCACAAGGATCTTCTTCTTCTGACGGCGAAGTTATGATCCAGAGTAGAAGGATCACAGCTCTCCCACTTTACTGAGGATCTCACTTCTCAAAAACTTGTTGAAGTCGATTCTACCAAACAATTTAGTAATTTAACTTTAAAACTTAGCGGGTGCCCTAGGCTGTTATAAAGCAGACATTACAGCCATCCAAGAAGTGCGGTGGGATGGGCCGGGCAAAAAGCGGATGAAAACCTATGGTATCAACTACGGTCATGGATGGATGCGAATTTGTCGGCAAAGGCAGAATTAGGCAATTTGACCAAACGGCTATTTACAATTGAGGCATTGAGGCAAAATTCAAAAACCTAGTCCTAATATGCGCTCACACCCCATTACACATCGGCTCCAATCCGCAGAGGAAGTGTTTCGCAGTATCGTCTCCCTCTCCACATTAAGATGCTTGGCAAAAGTGAAATAGCCCGTAAGGACGCCATTAAGTTGTTTGCAGTCTTTTCTATTTAGGGACAGCAAGAATGTCGCGGATTTCTTAGACGTTCGAGAGCATTCGTTTATTCTGTCCACATTTCAGAAGTCATGCCACCCACGATTATGTTCATACGAAGCCTCGCCCTGACCGAGGACGCAGGAAGACCCAACCCAGGTCCTCAGAAGTCCTCCCCCAAACCTCTTCTGGCAAATTCATCGACCTGGGACCCAAACAAGACTCACTGAGTTCAACTTTGCAACCGAATTCAGAGAGCTCTTGCATTCTCGAACTATTTTCAAAGCGATTAAATGGCTGATCAAGGCCTTAAGCGCAGCTTGACTTGTCAATACAGACGCATACACTCCGTTCTGTAAACCTATTATATAGGATTGCATAAGTCTCCGCTTGAAAAATAGACACATGTTTACCTAACGAAAAATGAAGACTAATGTTGTCATTCTCCACGCAGACTTCAGCACCAGACACTTGATTGTCTTTGGAGCCATCTGTGAAAATTCAATAACAATTCTTTCCTCGCTCAGACTCCGGAAAAATCCAGTCCTAAGCGTGAGGAAAGTCGAGTTTAAATTTACGAAGCAGTTGGAGCTCTGGTGTCATTGCATCAGACAACAATATTGTTAATCATCTTTGATAAGACAAGAGTCGAAAGATAAGTGTCGCATAAGGTCATCGAAGCTCCATTGTCAAAAGCCACATCGTTTAAGACGGAAGATAGCTTTAGAAAGAGAGCCCCCGGCGGCCGAGACAAACTGTTCTTTGGAGTTTAGCGAGAGAAGGAGTGACAGATTTTTTTTTTCCACTAAACAATAGAAAGCTTTTATTATTACCTGTAGACCCATATAGGACCTTTTTTGGTGATATGCCCCATGTCTTGCCGTAAGCACCCTTACACAGCCAGAAAACTGAGAGCGCCTTTAACTATCCAGGATAACTCCTAAATACTTCATTTAAGATTCAGATAATGACGCCTTTAAGCACTGGCTGAGTCAGACCGATCAACTTCCTCCTTCTTTTATAGGTAACAACCTCAGTTTTAAGAAAATTAACCAAAAGCATCCTAGTCTAAAACTGAAGCAATAAATTCGTATTATTATTATTTCGAATACTGAAGTGAGTGAAGTGATTTTAAGATCAAATCGTAGCTTGTTTTACAATCTATCTATCTCCGTAGAGGTAATGAATTTCTTTACTACAGAACACCCACTTCTATCGCTTCTTAACTAAAAACCATTTTCCCATATTTCCCAAGTAAAATCGTAAAGTTTTCTCTTAAATCGCCGGCAAATTCTCCCGCCCCAAAGTTGGAAAATTCCAATTGTGAAAATGACAACTCAGACAGAGCTCCTCCTGTGTTGTTTGGCCTTTAGTCAGTTCAAGAACGTGCTCCCTACCTATTGGACGTGCACCGTTCGGAAAATCTTTCAGATACATTCCCAGATGTATTTCGATTGCGATAGTTCGAGTTGAATGCCAGTTATCGTTTCGTATCCGTATCCTTCCAAATCAGTCGCGTGCTAACTTTCATCCGGAAAAGTTGTGTCTCGGTGACACAATCAAATCAGAATCGAGCTCGTGTGAAAACTTGGCATACGGTTAGCTTTGATTTAACGTGTATCTATCAATCTAAGTGGATTAATAACTTCAATTTACTCAAGTGTGGCGTTCTGTACGTGAATTTCTTAACATAATAAAAATAGCACCTAATGCTATAAATAAATAAATAAAAAAAAAATGCGAATACACGCTTCCAATCTTATTTAGTGCTTCTGAAGTGAATTCTTTTCAAAATGATTTAGTTTTGTCTCATAATTCGTGGAAGATAATAATTATTAGTTCTTTTTTTCTTATTCTTGTGATATAAATTACATTTTGATCTCTTGTAGCTTGCTAACAAGGTCTTTATGTATATCGAGAATGTGATTTTCACTGGTATTAAGTGAATTCTAGTGGAGGGATGTGCTCCCAACTACGTGAGATGATGGTGGATTAAAGAAGAAAAAAATTTATGAATAAATTTAAAAAGATAATTTCATACAGAGTAGGATTTCTATCTGGTATCTGGTTGGCTGTTGAATGGATAATTTCTTGTGACGTGAATGTCATTTGTAGATAATAAATTTTGTGATTTGAAGATGTTAGGAAAAAACAAACAAAAGTGAATGGTGAATTCCCAGAGGAAAAAAATCCTCTGATCGTTGAGGAATATTTTTTTTGTTTTTTTGTTTTTTTTTTATGAAACTCATTTCGAAATTTAGTGAATTATTTGGAAGATGAACGCGATGTTGTAGGCTAATAAATTATCAGGATACATATGTAGCTGTTCCCATCAATTATCTTCTGTTGCCAGGCATTGTGCTTGGATGTAGAATTTCCTGGACTTATTGGTTTCCTTTTTTTTTTTTTGCCTCCGGTATTTAAAGCAGAAAAATCCACAAATTTATCTACTTCATTGATTCTAGATGGAATAAATCAGTGTCGCTGCGAAGGAGCAGCAATTTTGCTGATTTCATTGAATAATGTCTGTCATTTGTTAAAGGTAACTTTTAGGATGTAATCTCTTAATCCTTGTGCCGCATTCATCATTTTAATGGTCGCCTTTAATAACAATTAGATATGAGGTGAGAACGTGAAGAAATTCCTGCTCCTGGAAAAACTTGCGGTTAGCATGAGTTTATGTTTGAAAGGTACTCGCATTATGTTATGGTAATAATAAACCCCCTTGTGGTATGCTGTGCAATGTACAAGTGTTGAGCTCATTAATAAGACTCAGATAAATGTGGGGTGTCCATCATAAAAAACTAATATTTTGGTTTAACTTTTCCTAGCTTGACAATACGAATGAAGCGTTGAGGTCTCTATTTATTACTGGCCGTATGCAAAATTTTGGTCAAGGGAGGGTGGCAATTATCAGAGCATAAAAATTAAACGAATAGAATTCAAGTTTCTCCAAACACTACTTACACCAAAAACAAGTGGAAGACAGGGACATCCCCTTGTCACTCGGTGTGATACTACCACCATGAAGTAGACATCATTAAGTTTTGGAGCTTGTCACAGCATAATAGGTTCGCTTATCCTGGGAAAAGATTATAAAATAAAAACCCAAATACTTTGTCCACAGGGTTTTTCAAGTTTCTCAGATAAAAATGGCACGGTTCATAGGAGCAGGTAAGGCAAACAAACAATTTGAGGGGATGGTTGTCTATATCCCCTCCCTTATGAGGCAAAGCACGAGTGTCTATGAGAAGATAGGGCCAGTCCCTGTATGGGCTGTTAGCGCCAAAATATTTATTTATTTATTTATATTTGCTCGAAAAGGGCTGTAACGATTCCGATAAAAATTCATATCTAAGGTAACATGTGCGTTTACAATAAGACTGCGTACACACGCAAAAAAATTTAATAAAGGCACTATACTTATTAGCGTGCTTGCGAAAACTTGCTACGAGTATGTATGGCTAAGACGATTTTATTCAAATTTAATATCTAAGTAAACTTTGGCATATGTTATCACATGTCATTAAAATGCTTGACGCTGAAAAAATTGTGTTTTGCTATATCACGCATTTTAGGTAAACGCCAGAGCTTCTTATCGATTTGGCTTAAATTTGAAATTCAAACAATTTAACAAGTACGTGCTACAAAACATAAAATACAATGGCCGCTACCACGCTTGTTTGCCACACAATGGATGTAAGAACTACTACAAGGTGGCGCAAAAGTCATCATCCTATCGGAAGATGCTCTTATTTTTTGCAAATGGCGTCTTATGTCATCGCGATTTTGGCATTTATAAAATAAACAGAAGCAGAATACACATAGACAAACCATGGATTGCTATAATCATCAAGATTACAGAATCAGTCGGTGGTTTTGGCTCAACGTGAATTTCGTCGATTCCCTGGTCGTGTGGCACCAACTGAGCAAACACTGCGACGAGAGGAGACTGGCCCAACCGGGGACAGTATCAGATGTGACCGGCCCCGAAGCAGCCGTTCGATCGAGAATATCGCTGCTATGGCTACAAGTGTCCAAGGGGACCCTTAAACATTAATCAGATGACGGGCTACGCAATTGGGTATCAATAGATGGTCTTTAAAGCGATTTTTGGTGAAAAACTTGAAGATGTACCCGTACAATATGCAAACAGTACATCAGCTATTGCCTGCAGACCGCCAATCGCGTGTAAATTGCAACCAAACCCTCCTAAGCCTCGACGGCGATGGGGATGATTTCCCATTGAAAATCATTATATGCATCGAAGCACATTTCCTCCTAGTGGATAAGTAAATAAGCAAAATTATCGCTTCTGGGTCACTGAAAATCAGCTTGTAATGCATGAAGAACCATTGCGGCGTTTACGGAGGAAAAGTGATTGGCGCATATTTTTTCGAGAACGGCGTCGGTTCACTGTTACTGTGACTGGTGAGCGCTATGATCAACGACTTTTTCTTGACTCAAATTTACGAATTGGGTTCGAAGAACATGTAGTTCCAGCAAGAAGGTACACACAGCGCGACCGACAGTGGACATTCTGTATCAAGCGTTTCGCGATTTGCCCTGGTCAGCTAGATCGCTCGATTTGACTGTTTCAGGCTTCTTTTTTTTGGGTTTTTTGAAGTCTCGTGTCTACACGAACAGGCCACAAACCTTGGCGGCCCTAAAAGGAGAATATCCGATAAGAAGTGGAAAATTTATCGCCAGAAGTTTTTAGAAAAGTCACAGAAAACGCTGATGAACTAGCCTGAAGGTCAATTAACTCTGGCGGCGGTCACTTGACAGATATTATCTTCGGGACTTAACAGAAACAAATTTAAACATCTAAGTAAACATAATCAACAAACAGAACCAATTCTTTTTATTTACAAGCAAAGTTTGTTTGGCACTCAGGAAATCGAGTGAGGACTTTTGCGCCACCCTGTATTGTTGTTATAATCCATACATATGTAGTCAAACTTCCCTAATAACCGTGACAAACCAAAATTTGCGCCATTAATTCCCGATCCCATTTAATCTTTATGTCGCTCAGCAATTTAACTCTGACATACGGAACAGGATGATCCTGAGACCCAGTCGTACCATGCTACCACTTTGGCTGCAATACGTGTAGATTCACTCCGTATTAAATGAAGTTTTTCTTAGAATTGTTGTGGATAACGCATTGAATTCCATTACTACAATTAATTATTCTAAAATTGCTGAAATAGGTATATTTATCGGTGAACAATGAAAATGAGAGAAAAACAGGGTGTTTTTGATTTTTTCTGTTCTTTTGTAGTTGCTCCTGTTCACTATCATACAAAGTATTCAACAAAATTGCAGATTTGTCTTAAATAAATGGAATGGAGGAAATTTCTTGAAACACAGAATTATTAGAAGCCAAAATAAAAATTAAATTATTCCTGCAGAAAAGTTCAATTCATTTGGATATCCCATTGCAATGTGCATTTTTTTTGGTCAAATAGGAAGATATTATTGATTTATAATATGAGAACTGTAATACATGCTCTTTTTCACAACCTGTGCAACCGGATCAACTCCTTATTCTTTCCACTCTAACTTTTTTGTTGGTCAGGTGTGAGATCGTGCACTTTTTGGAATTTAAGGCCTTGAGGCCGATTTTTCAAAATGTGTTGCATTCGTTCTCTGGATATGTTTCGCTCAGAAGCCTTCACACCCCGAATCACTGTTAACGATGTTGCTCTCTGGTTGTGATTTTCCAGCCAAAAAAAGGGCAATAACACTATTGCGTTTGAATTCTATTGTCGATAAAATTTCGACAATTTTGACGATTAACAAAACCATCAAGATGAAAATGAGCCTCATCGCTGAAGATGATTTTGTTTGAAAAATCAGCATCCACCTGAACTGTCAGCTGTAAGGCTATCCTTTTTTTTTTGTTGGCAACACTTTACAACACAAATGGCGCAAAATTCAAATCTTGCGTGAACCACTTTACAAGCATTGAACACCCTTTACAAGCATTGAAATACTTAAAGCTAAATAGTTCTATAGTTATTCTTGATAGGGTACAAAATCGCGCGTTAAAACTTATAGGTGATAGAGACATTGTGAATTCCATTCATTCACTAGAACATCGGAGAAATGTCTCCTGTCTCTCCCTGTTTTATCGTTTCTTCCACAAAAAATGCTCCAGCGAAATAGCCAGTTGCATTCCTCCCCTTCAAAATTTCACCCGCAATACGCGACATGCTTCGAATGCACATCAGTTTACCCTGAAGCCAAACTGTCAAATATAGGGATTCGTTTATAAGCCGAACAACACGAATGTGGAACGATCTACCAGGCTCTGTATTTCCCCATCACTACAACCTTCAAACATTCAAAGCCAACGTGCATAGGTACCTCCTCTGTTCCTCTTCCCCCTTTTCCCTGACGCCCGTGTCCTGAAACAATTAAAGGGTATTAATACTCCCTTCGGCGCGCGCAGATTATAAAAAAAAAAAAAAAAAAAAAAAAGTTAAGCTAAACTAAGCTTAGACCTAAGGTTGCGGGGATTAGTATTAAGAGAAATCATTGGAAACAGAGCGGGACAATCAATGTTACCAGATAACAACTGATGAATAAAAAGTATGTTGGCAACATTACGTTTGTTTTCCAATGACTGAAGATTAATCAGTCTAAAGCGATCCACATAGGGGGACAAGTTGAGGTTATCAGCCCAAGACAGACCGCGTAAGGCAAGGGTAATGAATCTGGACTGCACAGCTTTGATTCTTAAGGGTGCGCAGCATAATGGGGCGACCATACTTGACTGGCATACTCGATTAGGTGTCTGACGAAGATAAGATTGAGATGGATCAGAGAATTCTTTTGACCAGCGCTTCACAAAATCCAGTGCTGAGTTGGCTCTACTTATGACATTGTCGTTGTGTGATCGTCTTGCAATGAAAATACATTGTATCATACCTAAGCATGAGATCTTAGCAATTGGACGATAATTAGGAACTTCGCTCATGCACCCTTTTTGTGGATAGGGTTAATGTAAGCATTTTTCGATAATTGAGGGAAAACGCCTTGGGAGATTGAAAGTTAAAGAAAGACAGTGTCGGGCTGTGTCAAATGGTTCGCATATTTGTTTAATACTATGACGGGGAAACCGTCAGGACCAGGAGAGTAGTCATCCTTCAGTTGATTAATCTTATTAACAACCATTGATGAGGTTATATCCATGGAGGTAAGGGAGAAAAGTGCACCGTTGTTCAAATACTAGAAATGTTCAACGTCAGGTTCAAGGACGTGGTCAGCGACTGGCCGAAGAAGTGAGCGAATAGGTTGGCAATTCTTTTAGGGTCAGGCGAGGAATGGTACAAAAACCACAATGTTTACTGTGACTTAAAAGAGATTTTCTCCAGTACAATAAATCAAATCTGCTAGCATTTTTTCCGAAGCTTCTCCGGTCCCATTTTCTGCTGTAAAGAAAACGAAATAAGCCCGTTCTATGAGCCGGTTAAATCTTAATCCAATTCCACAACGTGGTAATCTCGTCTTATCTCGTACAGTATGGAATACATTATCCCGGAGACGAAATTCTCCCCAAGTCTAAATTGTTTCCTTGTGACCTGCGATGTTGAATTGGAAAGTTCTACCTCGACTGTATTAAATTTTTTAAGAAACTTTCTAATGTGTGTTTTCACACCCTCCACAAGTCGGGGGATGTCCTACAATTGTATTCGGACTTATAGCATGAACCAAGGGGAAAACTCCAACGTAGCTACAATTTTGCCTTTATATGTAAATACATGGTGTTTGAAAGTGCTGCGTATATATCAGATGAAACGTTCTTTGCAGCACCCTGTATTTCAGAAATCAACAATCCGATTCCTTAAGGTACTAAGGATATTTTTCATAATTTTATTGCATCAAAATGCGGAAAGAAAATTACATATGTATGTACGAGGGCAATTTTGTAAGTTCGTGGAATGGGGATAGAGAGAGATGGATATATTTCGATTTCATAATTTAATTTTTCAATATAATTTCCTTGAACATGAGTACACTTCTTAGATCTATAAATTAATTTCCTTCATAAAAATAATTCTCTGGTTAACCCTCAAGGTGCTCCTTTACGGCAACTTTTAGCCTTAAAATGTTTTCCACGTAAGTCTTTCTTCAAATCTGAGAACAAGTAATAATGATTATTATTACCTGTTCAGGATTGCAAAGCAGATGAGCTAGTTCCTGGAAGCTACATGACTTCATAGCGGCCATGGCAATCGAGCCATACTACATTAACGTATTATTCTCCTGTGATGCAGGTGCATTTTGGTTAATACTCTATTAAGAAGATTCCTTGTGAGTCTCAAAATACTGTTGCCATGATTATTTCAGCCGATGGAAAGAAGTTAAGCTTCTTGGGGGCTGGATCACCCCATTTTAGGACACTGCATGGACTCCCGCTTTCACTCGAGGTCATAATAATGAACCCAGGTTTCATCTGCAGTAACAATTTTGTTGGTAACTTCTGCTGGATTGTCGCCACACAGCTCCGAAAGCTGTTTTTTTTGTTTTTGATGCGGAGTACAATTCTGGGAACCCACCTTGAGCTAATTTTTGACATCCCAAGATGATCGAATAGAATTTTGAAGCTCGTTGTTACTGTTATTTTGAACCTTTCCGTCATTTCTTTTAGTTTGAGTCGACTATCTTCTATTAGGACTTTTGAAACTATTTCATGTGTTGTGACGTCACTTAGTCTTTCGGGGCGGCCATAGCCTTCTAATGCCTCTCTACGTCGTTTAAATAAGCCCGACCACTTGCGAACCATGGTTTAAACAGGGAAAGAAATTCCGTAAACTGTTTGCATTTCCCTTAGCATATATTCCAAACATTTTTTCTTGTTTTGTGAGGAATTCAATTACAGCGGAACTCAATGTTTGACATTTTACTGCAGGTGAACTAATTGGTAAATCAACATGAAATTTCACATTTATACCTAAAAAGGATTACCTGTCAATAAAAAAATAATTCTAACCCCACACCGTTCTACCTTCACCCCTATTTCTCGAACTTAAAAAAATCCCTCCTTACCTACACAATTTTTAATTTATGAATTATGTATAAGTACATCCATTAAGTACTGAAGATGATATCGTTTAAATGCTAGCCTCCAGAGTTTATCAAAATGTGAGCCCTTTTTAAGGCAAAAACGTAAACAGAATTATTCCACGGTCTTGAAGAGTATAGCGTTCCATTGTTCATTGCTGAATTTTTCTCATCTGTTTACTACACAATAGCCAATATAACGCCAAGTCGCCATTTGCAAAAAAAAAACAATTAATTTAGGGTCATTACTATGCGCCATCTTGTATTTAGACTGAAATAAAATTGAATCTAGAAAAATGTTCGACTTTGGCGATTTACCCTAAAAGAATACGAGTAAGTTATTAAATAAATAAATAAATATTTGGCGCAACAGCTCTTTAAGTGCCAGGGCCTAGCTTCTCGCAACCACTCGTGTTGTGTGCGTTATATTTTTCACACGAATGGAAGGGACCTACAGCTTAATGCCGTATCCGAACGGCAATTTGTTTTGAGAAGCTTTCTCGTGACAACAATACTCTCGGATGTTTGTCAGTCGTTCGCGAGAGGTGGGATCGTAAAAAAACTTGTTGGTGTTTTCTAGGATTCGAACTTGGAACCTCTTGCGTAGTGATCCGACACACTAACTACTACGCCACGACGCCCACAATAGAAAAAGTTATTAATAAAAATATTATATCCCGCCCCTTTTAAACGGGGTGTAGAGTTTTACCATGGTCTGACGAAGGGGGGACTTTTAATACATAATTCCTGATATGAAGTTTCATACTTTTTTTCTAGTAAAAAGTTTAATTGTATTTCGTTTTTATAAATACTGACCTAGTTTACACTGCTGATTTGGTCTGATGGTGTAATCGCTTTATTAGGTATTCTAGCATGCGCTAGATGGCGCGTTTCAAATAATTGTCCAAATGTCATTTCAAAATGTCACATTTTATTGTCCCATCATATTTGCCGATCGCGAAACGATAAAACCTAGTGGAAACAGACAGAAATAAATAAAAAAGTTTGTAATAGGACGGATGGATGACAAGCGACCATTGTACTACGGAAATCAATCAGATGATGGTTTAAAGGCAAATGTAACATCTATGAAACGATAGATGGTAATCAATATTTGAACTAAAGTCTCATATTACCCTGTTTGGTGTAAATTCGAATGACTTAGACTAAATGTTAGAGCTGGTCTGGACCTAATTCTCAGGTGTATGCTAGGCCAGTGTAAAAGCTTTGAATTCAACATTATACTGATTCGATCAATCCACAAGTTTTCATTTCACTATGACAGCTGGCAGGTAGTTATCCTCAATGACATAGCCGTGACATTTAAGAGTGCCCCATTTTGTTGTTCTATCAAAAGGCTGTAATTGGACGGATGAGGAGATGCAAATATTGTGCTACGAAAATCAACTGAAGTCCATCGGCTTTGAAGGCAACAGTGGAAAGGATAGATGGTATAGACTAAAGCCTCATAATGTTCTGTTTGGTGTAAACTCAAAGGACGTAAACTAAATTTTAGTGCTGGCGGTGCAAACTAGACCTTTATAACCCTTTTATAGGGTAAATCAATTGGAGGTTACAATTTAAATCTGATACTACTGTGGTTCTGCCAAAGATAAACAGCTGATATTTGACATCTGTGAATACTAATACAAGAGAACAACGAAAATTTAACCAACACAATTCGCGCTTTCTGAAATTCAATATTTCATTATAACCTCCAAATGGATCACCCTTTTACGAAGGGTAGTGAGAGTCAGTTCTCTGCCCGTCTGTCTGTCACAGTCTTATAACTTTTGAACCGAAGAAGTAGAATGTGGAAATTTGGAACAGAGCTGAGACTTACTTGTTAAAGTAAAAGTTTGGAAAAGCGAAAAAGCAAACAAGTTTTGGACGTTACAATGAAAGTACTCGTATAAAAATATTTTTTTCGTATCAAATTGTATCAAATGAAAGTTGGCGATGTACTAATTCCAAAAGTGTATAACTCTGTTATTTCTACTTTATTAGGTTTCGGGAAAAAATCCAACTTCCTCTGTCTAATATTTGTTCTCATTTGAGTTAATTTTTGATCCCGGAATTCTAGGTTCAAATAGATTCTGAAAAGTGTTTAAATTAATAGTACGCCAAAAAACTATCAGGCATAGGCTGAAGGAAGCTAGACACACAGCGGTAGATTTTCATATATTAATCTGTGTGAATTGCCTTTTGCGGTAATGGATTATTAAAAATGGCCTTCCCTAAACAGATAAGCAAAATCTTTGTAAATTTCCCTTAGCAAGCCGACTTAACATCCGCAACTCTAACGTGTATAGCACCCTTTACACCAGACTTCAACAAAATCAGTCTCGCATGAGTTTGGTGTCAAAAAATTAGTTTGTCACCACAACTTTGCCTTACCATCCCCACCCCGTTCCATTCCGACATGGTTTTTATAAATTGAGTTCGTGTAAGTTATGTCACCATCTCTGTCACAGTGTCGTCGTCCTTGGTGGGTAAATTAAAAATGTTTTCCCGAAGAGAGTGAGAACACTGATTTTTTAACGACTTCATAAATTTTTTGGGTTTATACCTCCCGCAGGGTCCCGACTGCTCTCCGTTATTTCTTACGTTTTTATTGAATTTAATAATATGTAAATATTCAGTTCGAAGGAAATGCCATTAATTTCTTTTCGGGAGCGCTTTTTCTCTTCACGTCCAACAGAAAGACAGAGAGAAAATGGAAAAAAAGGAAGCTACATACAAAAAAAAAAAAGGAACCAATAAAATCCAGAAAGGAACCATCAATTTGCAATTATGATTAATACCGGAGTTAAGTCCCGCCGCCTGCGGTAGTCTGGGAAAAAAGAAAATGCGCTGCTCGCCTCCACAACAAGGATATCATTGAGTGAGTAGGAGGTTCGTTCATACGTACTTTCAAATCGATCTACTATTTTCACAAATTTACGTGAATATTCGTTCGTTTCTCTTTCGTTTATTCGTCCTAGAATCGGAAGGATGGTGATTATGGTGGAAAAAAAAGTATTTAATGGATTTAATCAATCAATATATTAATTTGATGGCTTTTAAAAGGACATGTGTGTGCACGTGAATCGATATGGGAATTCGTAGAGAGACATTAATACATGAAGGCAGAAATTCTCCCGACAAATCAACGTAGGTACGTGTACTGTACAACCTATTGATTCGTGAAATCGCTTTCTACGTGATAATGTTGTCATTATTCCTTTCCATCAATTATAGATTTGCTCTTCCCCGTTGCTCAACCCCTGTGCGGTGAGGAGTTACTTTTCAAAATTAATTATTTGGTAGAGTTATCAAAGTCGCACAGTAAAGTACGAGTACATCGCAAAGTTTTATTTGTTTTGTGCTTCTTCGTAGGAAATATCTTTTCGTGTTGTCTATTGTTATAGCTTTGGCACTGGGGAAAAGGAGTTCCAAGAAAATGAGCTTGCAGAGAATTACGAAAGGAGACCCACTCAACTGAGGCATCGGTCTCCTCAGCATCGTGTGAATGCCTGTGTGAATGCCCGAAACCTTTTTTCAACAACCCGATTGGCCCCTATCAGTGCGGTTTTACGCCAGGAAAGTCAACTATCGATCAAATTTCCACACTTCGGTACGCCTTGAGAAAACTCAAGAAGTCCTTCGTCTTCTTTTCATCGATTTTAAGGTTGCCTATGACATCATTTATAGAGATGAGCTATACAGAGCCATGTCTAATTTTGGCATCAATGTAAGACTCGTCTGTCTATGCAGGATGTTGATGGAGAATGCTCGGTGCTCCATTAAGGTGGTAACGGCCTCACCGAGACCTCTGATATCAAAAAGGATTTAGGCAAGGTGACGAGCTGTCATGTGACTTTTTTAACACCATACGTGAAAGGATTGTGCAAAACTAACAAGCCAACACCGGAGGCACAATCTTTCAAAAGTCTGTGCAACTACTTTCGTACGCCGACTTTCATCGGTGCGTTCGCGAGTATTGAGACAGAAGCAGCCAAAATGACTTTAGCGGTGAACGAAGGCAAAACAAAGTATATGCTGTCAAGAAGAAGGAACACACAAAACCGACGAATTCGGACAGAACGTCACAGTGGACAGCTATAACATCGAGATAAATACAGACTTTGTATACCTTGGTTCTGCTATCACATCAGACAACAACATCAGCGCAGAAATAAAACGCTGTTTCTTTGGACTGAGTAGGTAATTGAGTAGTAGGGCTACTATCCCGAAGAATTAAAGATAATCTATATGAGACCTTGATAATCACAGTCCTGCTCTATGGCTGAAGCATAGACTATATCGTTCTTAAGATATTCACTTCCATGTACGTTGACGAGCTTTGAAGGAGGAGATCCAGCGACGAACTATACTATACTGTACAGCTTAGCGACTTCAACATAGTCACCAAAAAAAACTGCGCATTAATCGTTTGGCTAGGAGATGTAGAGCGAATTGACACCAACTCTCCGGCCCGCAGAGTCTCCAAATCCAAACCGGAGGGACAACGCAGTAGAAGATGGCGCACATAAGTAGAGGGAACCTCAATCAACTTGGAGTGCGCAACTGGAGGCAGTGTGCTAAGAACCGGGCTAATTGGAGAGGTTTCTTGGTTGAGGCCCAAACTGTAGCGTCACCTAAGTTAGATAGTTAGAAGTAAGATATCACTCTCTGTACCAGAGACTAGACTTTAGTCAATTATGATTGATAATAATGTGCTCGATGTTGATTTGTTTACATGACGTAAGAGTTTTCTTAGGTACTGTACCTCTGAGGTGTATTCAAAGATTATGTGAACTGGTGTGGAGCATTATATTAGTGGTTATTCATTTCGAGGTTGGGATTTCACAATCCTGCCATAAGACATCTGTCAAATCCATCTGTCATGTAGCAGTAAACAAATTTCATTGAAATTTTTAATACTTTTTATTTCAAATTATGTATCCTCACGACGTGCACTCAAAAAACCCATTAATTTATCGAAATCAAATAAATATTAATAACATGTCGAAATTGATAATATACTCGTATATGTGTGTGCAATGTACGGATACAATTGTCCATTAAATGGCGCCATCGATTTAAAGTGATTGCAACAATCGTCATAAATCCATGGAATTATGTATCCTGGTTAACCTATCACAGTTATTAATTTATTATTGCATTCCCAAGTAAGAGCTTTCCTTTTTAATTTCACATCGTATAGTGATCCGATTATGTTTTATTGCACAAGTACAGCATGACTCATCATTATACCGCGAACACGTGCATTTCCATATGTTTTTATCGCGAGTGAATAAATGTGAATAATGATGGGGCGCTCAATGTAAATCAGCTTATCGCGGTAACATTTGGGACAATTAAACAATGTGAATCGGAAAACGTATCCTTGAACCCTTCCCTTATTTTTTGTTGTCATAATTATTTTGTAACTTTTAACGATTGTTGATAAAGTTAAACAGTTTTTATTGTCTTTCCCTTCACTGTACATCAATATTGTTCGAATCGGCTTATTTGTACGTCCAAATGCGTTGGAAAACAATGAATTGAGTAGGATGTTAAAGCTGTATTTTATTTACCCTGCAAGTACTTTAAATATTTTTCAACACTCACCCGAATAATGAAAGTGTTAAAACACTTGTGTTGAACTTTTTGTTTATTCGGTTGATCATTGAAATTGAATTAAAGTAATGTCAGCAGCCACGGAGGTGGCCTGATACCTTTTGTGTGGGTAAAAGGGACGAATGGGTACCGAGGCACTACTCACTGGAATGTGCACAGTGCACAAATATTTGCATCCTGATCTTTTCAGGTAATGATTTCAGAAAGCCAGATAATGTAGGATAAGAACTGGTAACCGTTTGATTTACGATATTTTAGCAAGCATATGACTTGCAATTTAATGAACTTAGTGTAAAAATAATCGAACGCTTGGTAACCCTGCTCCATTTACTATGAGCCATCGTTTTTGAAACTTTTCTGATCTGTATTGCGGGTTAATAATCCTCAACTCTGGGTCAAATTTCAGGCAACTGACTCTCACTCACTATTACCTCACAAACATTGAAAAAAAAAAAAACAGTATTCGTAAAATACTTAGTCAAGACATTAATACTGGTAAATGCATTTTTGTTATGAAATAAAAACGAGCAACAAATATAGGGACATCCAAGAAGAAGTGTCATTTTAAATCAATAGAAAAATGCAACATTTTTATGAAAAGTGGTGATATTTTCATTTTAATCTAAAGTACAAACTCTGAGGTTATTAATGGAATAGAATATCTGTCAAATGTTCCCCTCAGCTTTGCCTACAAATAGTGATTCTTTTGATGCAATTTTTCATCACGTTTTCGCATAATTGCGGCTGTATTTCGAGAATAACAGCTCTGATATTTTCTTTTAGTGCATGGAATCGTTGGTGGAGCGTTGGCGTAGACTTTGTTTTTAACATATCCCCAAAGGAAAAAGTCTAATGGTGTTAAATCGCACGATCTCGGCGGCCAATTAAAGTCTCACACGTTCAGGAAATTTGTCATTGTTTCACCAGCTGTGTGGCATGTGGCGCCATTCTGCTAAAAATATAAGCGTCGTACACGTCCATAGCATCAATTTCAGGCAAAAAAAAAAGTCAGACAACATCGTTGCGTAACGCAATCCAAGGGTGGCCGTGGTGTAGTGGTAACATCATAGCTTGTCACGCTACAGGTTCACGGTTCGAATCCTGATGTCAATAATCATCTATTTATTTCGCATAAAATAAATAAAAAGTCGATCAATTGCGAAAGTCAAGTTATGTCAACTCTACTGCGAAGGCATAACACTGGCAGTAGGGCGGTCATATGGCTAAAATGCAACTTGATCGTGATGATGACATCAGGAGGACGAAAAAAAATACTGTGAATCATGAGCAACGACAAAAGCAAAAACAAACAAGCTCCCCAGTTATCTGGACAGCCACCCTTGGAGTTCACTGAAACTTAATATCAGCTGAGTTTCAAACCAACTACACCAATCTGTCTTTCTCTCTGTCTCTTCCCCTTTCCTCAAAACGCCCGTGTCCTAAAATTAGTATAAGGGTATTCATAACCCCTTTCACACGTGCAAATTATAAAAAAAAAAAAAATTTACTGCAACGGTCGCACCAGAATCATTTTCGAAAAAATATGGCCCAGTGACTCCGCTGGATTGTGGATGGAGAGGTTGTTTCACTATTTTTTCTTGGATTTTCGAAGCCCCAGATGTGACAGTTTTGTTTGTTTACGTAACCAGATAAATGGAAATGAGCCTCAATACTAAGGGGCTGCGAATACGCCCAACTCCTGTGATCGTCTGTAAATGGACACACCTGGGTTTTCAGTCACACTCCCAGCTACGGCGGCAATATTTCCAGCTGACCTTGCCGGACGAACACGAGTTGGAGTCTTCATATTACTAGTCTGTCCATTCTAGCTGTGCGAGAAGGTGTTTGATGATAGAAGCAGTGCGAAATTTACTTTTTATTTCAACATGTTGTGCGAGTGTCTATCGATCCATATTTAATAACCTCCTAGTTATTACTTATCAAAAGTCATCGCAATGATAGTTGAATGTTGACAGTTCAACAATGGCGCGAAGTTTTTTGTTGGATGACCCTATATTTTAACTTTAATTGATTATTTAGGAAACAATTTATTCGAAATGACCGCCAATTGCATTTATGCAGGCCTTGATTCGCTCTGACCACTCATCGATCGCAGCACGCACTTTCTCTATTTGAAAATTGTGCACTGCACGGATAAGAGAGAGCTTCAAGGACTCAATATTTGGATGTCGAGTAGAACAAGCCATCGCCTCCAAAATAGATCACAGCTTATAACCCAAAGGATTGAGGTCTGGACTGCCTGACGGCCAATAATCTGATGCTATTAAAGCCGGCACATTATTTTGGGGCCAAAATTGTGTTGTTTTTGCCTTATGAGCTGGCGCTTAGTCTTGTTGGAAAGTACACTGGTTGTTTGAAAATAATTGTTGGTTCAGTCCCTTCACAACGCTTGGTAGATTTTTGCCGATGTTTTTACTCAAAATTTTACTGTGGGCTTTTGCTCGTACCGGCAGCGTAGAGCTTTCGATTTTTCTTTCCGTTTTTGTTTTAATTGGGCTATGAGTAAGTGGCAAGTGTGTCTTTTATATGCGTTGACTCCCATATCTTATTTGATAAAATGAGACATGAATTTCAGCGATATCTTCATTTCTCGTGACAAGGTTAATCCTGGCTTTAACAGCTTTAATCGATTATGGAGTTCTGACAGTGCAAGGGCGTCCGGATTTTTGACTGTCAGTTACAATATCCTCAAACAATTTAACAGTACACAACATTCTGGGAGATTCCAAGCAGTCGTAAGGTTGGAAAAATATCACCTCTTTCCATATTACACTTGTGAAAGCCAATTACTACAACACGGTGTTCAACATCGCCCACTCCATATTTACAAACGACATTTTGCGCGTTAACTTAGTATAAATGTCACTCATTGAATACCTGTCAATATAGAATGGATGCGTTCAATACTATTTTCGCAATGAGTGCGTTTAAACGTGCACCAATATTTATGACATGACTAGGTAGCATCATACCCTAATTTTATATATGATACATATTTGTCCATTTGTCGTTGTTGATCCTTATTGGAAGAAGTGAGGTGTTCAGTTTTTGATGTCTTTTGCCGCCTTTCATAGTGAGTAGTTTGTCCGTTTTAGTTGATGATAGATTCCTTAGGTAGTTGTTGTCATTCTGATTAATTTTTAATAGTCCCTTTAGATTTGTTGAGTTTCATTTTGTCTTCGCGAGTTCTGGTTATTTGCCACATTTTTCTGAGCTTTCTTTTTCCTTTTTTTTTTATTTTATTTACATTGCAATATGCGAATGAGCAATATATAGGTGCAAGTACGCCATGCAAATCAAAAATATAAGCAAAGTGTGTTCTGTGTGTTTTGTGATTAAGTTGAATCAACACAGGTAGCATAACGTTCTTTGACATAGCTTCTAGTCCAAAAGTAATTTTAGACTTAAGCAGGGATTGCTTAGAACACGAGCAGAGATTTTAATTCATTGAAAATTTGATGAACTCTTTGGATAAACGTTGACAGCTCCGCATTCATTAGCAAAGAGTGGTATTTGAGGAATGTCTTGGCTAAAATAATATTTGCAATCTTGCGGTTTCATTCAATCAGTCTGTGGAGTTTATTTTTAACTTTGTGACTTTAACAAAATAATATTTCACTTCTTCTTTTTTTTCAGAAGAGGAAAGAGTTATTCATGAGTCATCAAGACCCCATAAAAGCCTTAATCATGAACTACTATCGTAGTTATGATTTATCAAGAGTTGACTACAAAACTTACTTTACCTCCAAATTTCAAAGCAAATCCAAAAAATTTTCGTTTTTTTTTATAATTTGCACTCGCCAAATGGAATACCATTAAATTATTTCAGGGCACGGGCTTTTGTAGAAATTAATAGAGAAAGAGAAAGAAAGATTGGTGTGGTGGGTTTATAACCCCAGATAACTGGGGAGCTTGTTTATTTTGCTTTTTTTTGTCGTTGCTCATGATTCACAGTATTTCTTTCCATCCTCCTGATGTCATCATCACGATCAAGTTGCATTTAAATCATATGACCACCCTACTGAGAGTGTTATGCCTTCGCAGTAGATCTGACTAAGCTTTCGCAATTGATCGACTTTTTTTTATTTATTTCAGCGTGACAAGCGATGTTGTTACCACTACACTATGGCCACCCCCCAATTGAGTCCGATTTTCGAGAATTCACTGAGCCTAAGTAAAAAAACAAATCTATAAGTATCTACCATGCAAAACGTAGAAGTACGACTTTTCGTATCGCAACTCTCCGGACTCTGGATGGTTGTGATTTCGAGTCCATATATCCATTCTTAAATAAATGATTTTCAAATGTAAAGAATAATGTGATCTTGTTTACCTACTATGAACCCCCACAACACTGACTGAGAGATGTATAGAACCACTTTAGATTGGAACTTAAGGAATATTAAAGGAAAGAAATGGGCAATACAGCAATTAGAACTAGAACACAATCTAGATGATGTTAACACAGGCGTATGAAACTAGCTGCCTTATTAGCAACAGCAAATGGCAAAAGGATGCTCCATGGAGACAGTCATGTAGGACTTTATTTTATTATATACTCGTTCATTCGATGTTATGGAAACTTTTTTCCTTTGTAGTTGGCTGGCTTTGGATAGTCGCTTATTTTATAGATTGGGCATACTGTACCGAATAGTGTTCACTACTTTCCGAAAAGAAATCTGCGCTATAATGAATCTTTCAAACGATTCACCCTATGGACATTATCTTATGAGTTTCTGTTGTGAAATAACTTTGCTCATCATCTTTTAATATTTTGTTTGCTAATGTCACATTTTCTATATTGAATAAAACTCTCTCTTCTTTCAACCATCAAACCTGCAAGTCGTTTGCTGTATATTGGAATATTTCATCCGCGCAATCCTAAGCAATTGGAGAGCTTCTGTCTACAGACAAATGGAATGCTCAGCTCTATTTCAGCGTAGGAAACTGCCACTCAGTCATGCACACCGAAAAAGTCTTTGACTTCTTAGGAATCGCTGGATCTGGAGTGACATAGCTGCTCAGAAGCTCTCCCTTAATGCAATCTATTAAACTGCCGTTGCTATCAATCCATCCCATTGCATTTCTTGAATGATAGTGAGGTCTAATTTGAGCCTCCGCCAATTGTTCTACCACCAAGGTTATGTCATTGCCAATAGTAATACATTCGAGTATTTATCCTTTACATTAGAAATGTTCTCCCATTTTTAAGTATATCTCTTCAAGTCACAATTTGGCACAAACCCCAAATTATGAAGAAGAACACTGTTAGTGAATGCATGCCAACCATATCCCTTTTGCGCCTATTTCACTCTATTTAAGTTCAAGGATTTCTTCTTGTTTTACATTTCCATTCCAAAATGCTATTTTTTTCTAAACAATGGTTACAACTTTACTTCCAACTTCACCCAGCAATCAATCACCGAGAAATTGTCCTTTTTCTATATTCTTACGACAGAGAGATATTCTTTCAGTTGCACTCTGTAACGCTACAAAGTTTGTATCCTTTTGCATCGTACTGCATTCCACATGAAGACATTCATTCTCATCACCAGGAAAAATGGAAACACACGGGACAAGTACAAATGGTGATCCGCTGGCCAAAAAAAATAAAAAAAAAAATTATACATACCTGGACTTTCCGTACACCGGATAACCGGTGAGGTGGACAATGTCCTCCCATGATCTACAATTTATTGCTTCACTTCCGTTTATTTCTCCCATGAATAAGAACAGCATTGGCGTCCTTTACCGTCAGCGTGCACTTTATTAATTGCACCAACAGTACCGGCCGCACAAATGCACTTTAGTCCGGGTTAATAACTCTCTATTCATCGTGATTTATTCCAATTTAATTACATTGAATCGCCATTCAACAGCCAATTCATCATCCTTTCTCCCCCTAGATGCAGATCCCATGAGTTAAAACCAAAACAATCAGTACACTGCTGCAGTCTTAGTGCAAAACAAAAAAAAAGAATCCTTCAATGTGGCAAAAAGTAAACCGTAAAATCAAAAAACAATGTTTCTAGCTATAAATCAAATTTGGCTCTCGTCCAAACGAAAAAAGGACCAAAAACAGTCCCAACAAACAACAACAGCAGGAGTATCTCAAAGATCCACTGCGGTGACGACAGGCAACGAATTGCCAACGGGGTCGACGATGTCCTTCCCTTCAACAACAACTTCCGGTCGGAGTAATGCGCTAAAAACGGCTACTATTGCTGCCGAATTCAACGGGAAAAGTGAAAACAAATACCACGTCCGCGAGGATGGCAGCAGTGGCGGTGACGATGACACGAAATTGGAATCCGGGATTCGTCGATTGAACGATGATGCTTTGAATGCCGGTCGCGTCTCATGCCAATGCAATAGCAAATGTGTAAATAAGGATCCGGATAAAATAACCTGTGGTAAAGGTAGTGGTGGTGGTTATCGATCCAGTGTTATTGGGTCCTATTTATTCCTTGGCGCGATTATGTTGTGTGTAGCATCGATGGCAGTGATTTTATACTCCCACGTGAACAGTGAAACGGACGTGTTATGGTTTAGGGAAAATTTTCGAAACGAACTGTTAGAAAATAACCATGTGCTCCGATCGATTGTGATGCAGATAATTAGGGATAATCAAGTCATGCTAAGTGACAGCAGCTATTACCAACATCCAACGATGACTAGGAAGTTTGAAAGGTGAGTGTCTATTTAAAGTTTGTATTGTGAAAGATGTTGAGTTGAATGATGGTGCGTTTTTTAAGCAGACTTTTACCTTTTTTTTTGTTTTATTTTGAAATTGCATGACTTTTGGTTACAGAGACAAAAATCCTTTCGAATGCCTACCTCTATGGAGAAAACAAATCGTTTTCTGGGAAACTGTTTGCTCCATGCACCAATTCAGTTGAGTTCGAGAAAAACGAAGATGTCTCCTTTTATTCAATAGAGGGTTTTTTTTTGTTTTATGGTTGAGCCAATGGATGCGTAATCTTCATAGATACAAGTACCACCCTGAGCTACTAGCATGCACGATTCGCAAACCTGAATAATCGATGTCATACGTCTACGTACTAAAACACACCCTACTTCGCGGGGCTGGTTAACAATTTATGCTATACTCCTTGTGTTTCCGCTTCTGCTCTCCTTCCTCTCTCAATTCTTTGAAGCTCTTTCTGTACATTCATTATGAGTGTCCAATTCTCATCTGGTTATTTCTCGACTGCGACTGCAATGGAATATTGAGTGCTCTGTGTCTAGACAATCTGAACAAAGAGGTGAGCTACCGTGTCCAAATCTGTGCAAATATTTGCGATAGCAACCGTGGCCGGATAACAACTGCGTTGTAGTTGCAGTCGCCATACACTCGCTTTGTTCAAATCTTGACGGTGGGGATCAACTTGAAGGTCCATCTGCCTTTTGTAATGTTGTCCCACCTGGTTTACCACATAGCTATTGATGTTGCCAACACCTGCTTCTTGTTGGCTTGGGAATTTTCTTCCTTTGATCCTTAGCATCTTTCGTCTTTCATCTTTCTTCGTGTACGAGTATTTTTCATGGCTAACGTCGCTATATACTACCAAATATAGAGTAACAAAAGTGGATAGTAGGATTCTTCTAGCATACCCAGGTACACCGATGTTTGACAGTATTCGAGAACGGTCTGCCTGCAGTAGTGACGCATTTTTGCTCAAGTAGTCCACTTGTATACTAAACTTTAGCCTGTTGTCGAGCATAATTCCTAAATACTTAAGTGCTTTCTTGGATCTGATGGTCAACAGTTTCTCGACTTGTTATTAGAACAGCCTTCGTTTTGTGGGCAGCTAATTCTAAACTGGCGGATCCTTACCACTCTTTTATTTTTCCGACTGCTTCGTTTGTGATTCTATTTCCTGGAAGAGTTTAGCCACGGTAACAACGCTGATGTCGTCAGAGAATTCTATTATTTTAACTTCTTGTGGCAACGATAGTCGCAATACTCCGTCATACATGATATTCCATAGGAGCGGACCTAATACTGATCCTTATGAGACTCCCACGATGATGTTGTAGTACTTAACCACCTCGTCGATACCTCAACGTCCTGTTGGTAAAATAGTTTGGAACTATCCTCAACAAGTAGAATAGTCACAAGCAGAGTAGCCACCGATCTCCGAATAAACGACCAATTTGCCGAGTTAAAGGCGTTTATAATGTCCAGCGTCACTACTTAACACTATTCTGTTGTCCCCACCTCGACATCTTTCTCCTTGTATCGCTTCAGCTGCTGTGTCGACTACCGCTTATGTGGCGTCAACGATAGAACGCGATTTTCTGAATTCGAACTGGTAGTCTGATAGTGCTCCTTTTTCCTCTGCTATCACGAGCAATCTGTTATATATGATTCTTTCAAGGATCTTTCCCAATATTTCAAGTAGACATATTTTGGGCTATATGACGATGGCTCATTTCCTTTTGGCAACAATACCAAATGTTGAAGCTTCCATGGTTCAGAGAAGACACCTTCCTCTAGACACTATTGCATCGTTGTTATAAAGATGCCCTGTCCTATGCTCCTGCATGCTTCAAATATCATAGTTCCTCCGACGAAATTACGGGGATGTGTTCTTTCTAGACACTTTGACTATGCTACATAATAGATGATCTAAGGAGGAATAGGAGCTCTACCATGAATCTTAGCATTGTCGGGAAGGTTATTTGGGGGACCTATGGCCTTTCAGCTTTGTCATCACAATCCTGTATGCCTTACCCCAAGGGTTTATGTCTGATTCATTACAGAGCTGTTTAAAACATCTTGTTTGATTTTTTTTTAAGTCGCGTCTCGCCACTTAAAACGTGAATAGATGCTCCGGAAAGTCTGCTCGTTGGACCGTGCAACGGCCCTGTAAGCATTTTGCCCTGAGTATTTTTATTTCCCCGTTCCACCAGTAGTATGGTGCACCTCTTCTACTGGCTGCCCTCCTAGGCATTACTGTGTCACATATAGTGCAGGTGAGTTGTTGCGAGAGGAACTCCACTGTTCAGCTGCAAGTTATGATATCACTGTTCATCATTTCCTCGAACGTGTCTTTGTCAGAAGAGTTTATCTTTCCATTTAGGGCCTGTTAGTTTAGCTCGTGGTATCGTTTTCTTTTGCTTTATATTAAATATTATCGCCTGTGGTCCCTGTGCGTCAGTCTTACTTTGCTTTAGAAGCAGGTTGGCAACTAAGTAATTGCCGATTTTACACATAGATGTCTTGACCATATTTTTTAATGGCTTCTGTCAATGACATATTTTTTTCCCTTTGACATTTATTAGCTGTCAGTCTTACTTTGCTTTAGAAGCTGAGTCGCCATTTTGTGTTGCGCAGGAGAGAGTTGTTCACGCAGGCTATGTCGATGTCGATTTCCATAGAGTATGGTATAGAGCTACGGTTAACAAGCTTCAAGCTCGAATTTTCGCTAACATCTTCTCGATTTTATTTTAATTTATTAAAACCGGATGCATGTATCATACTCGTATATAGACGATTACATTCAAAACAATATGTTGTACCCTAGATCCAGGAGAAACTCATGCGCAGTAATTATATAGTCCCAAGATTAGGTTAGGTTGGTAGGTTTGCCGTCAGATTACCTAAAGGATTGGTTAGGCTACGAGGGCCTTAGGCAATGCCAGGAAAGAAAGTAATACATTACAAAGTGAAACTTAATTTTGAAGGTCTGATTTGGCTGTGTTCGTTATATGAAGTATCCTCCTCAACATCAGGATCACCGCAATCTCTGCAGCCATGGTGTGTTTACTTAACAGGAAGTCTGTTTAGATAAAAATTATACCATTATGATCCGGCACCCAAATACTTTCGACATTGTTTTTCCTGTTTAGAAACTGGAGCTCTAAGCGACAGAGTCTAACTATTTTAGAAGTTATTTTTATAGCTACAAGAGTCTTAATGGCTGCTTGACTCTCAACGTAAATGAAGATATCCTCATGTGGTATGCCCAATACCCACAGCTTCTCGGGTATTGCCTTATGAGTATGCTAGTCATATGGACGTGAATTAGCCGATTTTTTTCCAAGCAGACTCCCGGTCCGGCACCTAATTCTTTCTTTGACTCGTCCTTGTAGGTTGCTATTTTAGAGTCAAATATGGCGTTGTTTGATGCCCATTCTTCTCTACTGGGTACACTGATCAAGTAACTGCTATTGAAATTCTCGTATGGGATTACATAGACCTTTTCGTCGACATATTATGTATGATACTGAATTAACTATGGCTATGTGAATAAGTTGCCTACTTTGGGGCGAATTACATTTTTCGCTGCAACTTCTTTAACAACAAAATCTATTGGGAGTATGTGTAGAATTGTTTCTAGCCCCCGCGGTCAAACTTAATATTAGAGCGACAGTTTTTGGATTTGCCCGCTATGGTTTTTAAGAACACCCTGTGTCGTTGCTTCCCTCGAAATGATTTGTCTTACGAGTAGTCATGTGGTTGATCAATAACATCTTGGATTGCCCTGCAGAACTCTTTCATGCCTTGCGTGTGGCAGTTCTTATGTTTTACCTGGAATTTGTGTGGTTAGACCTTTTGGAGAACCGCATTGGATCTCTTCGTTTGTCCTTTTTACATTTTTAAAATGTTTCTTTGCCTCATTGTGGTATTCTATGAGTTCATTCGACCATCACGGGTTCCTCCGACTTTGTTTACTTTTGCTTATGGCATTACTTTATATGGACGCATGCTTTACTATTCCGGCTATTTCATTTGGGTCTTCGTTAAATTTTTGAAGGGAAATTCTATCGGCGATGTTCTTCCAGTCAGTCTTCTTCGGGTTGCAGTGGAGTCGATTTACATCGAATCGGATACTTTTCAGTTCTGAAGTGATAGAGATGTAAAAGTTCCAAGTTGGATTCAAATCCTTACAATAAAAAACAATTAAAGTCACGAAATAACATCCCCTTTTCCATTTTTAATTTTCCCTATCTCTAACCGTTTCCGAATGAAACTAAGCGAACTTTTTTTTAACCCACCCGATATTTTGAATTTGGTAAAAATCCCGCTCTCAATTTTTTCAACTGGAATGTGTGCATCAAATTAAAAATTGTATGCACTTTCTGACTGCATTATTGCATGAGCAATGCCTCCTTGAGCCTTGAGAATTTCCGGTTGTAAAGGCACATTCATCGAATAGTATAAAACTACTAACTAGCTGTAGCCAAACATTTGAAAACGACATATGTATTGTATATTCGAAGTTTATTCTATCAAAAAAAAAAGAAAAGGGTTTTATTGCAGGAATACCCTTCAAGCTATCAAACTAACATCAACCACATCGAACCGAAATCAGACGACACATTTGCGTTTTGCTTTAAGTAAACTCGAATGAATTGACCCATCCTTGGTATCCTTTTTTGAAAAGTAAATTGGACATCGTCGGGGATAACATAAAAACCAAATAAACATTTATTTCCAGTATTTATTGCCATCCTATGGTCCTTGCAATTCAATATCGGATTAACATATACACAGAGGCAATCCAAGCAAATCCTTACCCTTCTTATTAAGGAGACAACGACTATTCAAACAAGAATATCCCGCAAAAGTCGTTCCACAAGGACCATAAATATCAGTAACAGGTGTACATGATTACGATTTAAGCCTTTAATGTTCCGGGGCTGGAGCAAGTCCAAATCGAAAAACGATGCGATTTAAATGCTTAATCTTTATTTATTTATATTTATGGTTGTGAAATGGTTTTTTTTTAAAAAAAAAAAAGTTTATTTTATTACTTTTTCACTTCTTTATGTTCAAGGGTACCCAAGTTAATTGGTGTTAAGGCACGTTTTGCGTTCCTAAATAGCTTAGTAAACTGTCTCTTCAATACGCATTTGCGATTTAAGGATTTAATCTGTCATACCTACTCAAAGATTTAGAAGTGGTTATGAATGCAGGAACTTTTTTAAGAGAAAATTTATAAATCTTTCAGAATTGAGAGGTGGATTTGTCGTCCAACTGGAGATTGAATCCATGGAATTATTTAATATTGGACTGGAAAATAAGAAGTTATATTAAGGATGTAGATTTCGTAAGGATACAAAATAGAACACACTTCATAACACCTCCCCAAAGCGTCAAAACAATCTACTCGTACGTTTTGATTCATTAGAAGTGAGGACAATTGGAAGTTCTTCGCTATTCGCAACTTGTACAGCTTAGAAATGCAATTTACTTTACCTTCAAATACTTTTTCTTGACTTTTTAACTACGAATGACGATATAGACCTAAATTAAGTTCACGCAAAGTACTAACCAAGTTAAAGGGCTGCAATGCCTCGCATAAGCTTAACAGCTTGGGGTTTATGTGTAATTTATAAAGGGTGGACCATCTGTTGCTTTCTTTTGAAAAATGAAATAAGCAACACTCTTTTCGGTATAAAAACATTTTATTTTTCAACATAGTCTCCTTTTAGCTCTATGCACTTCATCCAACGTTTCTTCAATTTGTTGATGCCCTCCAAATAATACGATTTCTCGAGCCCCTCAAAATAAGCGTTTGTTTCAGCGATGACCTCTTCATTCGACCCAAATCTTTTACCTCAGAGCAATTTCTTCATGTTTGGAAACAAGAAATAGTCGCAGGGGGCTAAATCTGCGGAATATGCTGGATGAGGGAGGAGTTCGTAGCCTAATTCATGTAATTTTGCCATTGCGACTGCGGACTTGTGCGCCGGTGCGTTGTCCTGGTGAAAAATAACTTTTTTTTTGAGTAAACCAGTGGTGAATGGTTAGAATCGATAGGGGAGAGCTCCCATAATATTTATCAAGCTTTTGTTTGGTTTGCGTGATAGTTTTTTCTCGCAAAAAATAATGTTTAATGAGCACTCTAAATTCACTTTTTTTCCATTTTAATGAAAATGCTAGTAGGCGTCTATATAAAATGGCTGCCACAACAAAACTATTTGACAGATCTGTTTGAAAATTTGGGTGCGTTCTTTTGAAAGATGATTCTTGACAAAAAAAAAAATTTAAGGTGACGACACAATTTGTGTTAATTTTCAGGGACTTATTGACCCACCCTCGTACACTTTCCGATTATTTATTTCATTTAAATGGCTTTGCGGTTAGGTTGGCAGTAGCCCATACTGTCTACCCAATTTTACAATATATTTTCTATATTTCCCGAATATTTCGATCAATACTGTGCTTATATACCCGAATCGTTTCTGGATTATTAGCATAATATCGATCTTTAACGGCACCCCACATAAAATAGTCCAACAGCGCCAAATCGCACCTCCGCGGAAGTCAAGCAAAATGGCCAAAACTACTGATTACACGATTATTGAACCTGGTGCGCAAAAGATCAATTATTGGACTTGCTTGTATGGCACGCAGCACTGTTTTGCTGGAACCAGAGATCGTCTAAATTCATTTCTTCAGTTTCTGGCCAAAAAAAAATAGTTATCGTGCCTCTGTAGCACTCTCCATTGACCGTAACTGTGTTCCCATCTTAATTTTCGAAGAAAAATGGGTGAATAGTGCCGCCATGCCAAAAACCACACCAAACAGTTGCACGCAAGTTTCTCGGCTGAACGCACATGACGAACGCGAGGATTTATCAATTAGCATGCCAATCTTACGAACTTCCTGCATAAACTTGCGTACAGCAGGCACGGTTGGGGTATCATTTCGACCGGAATTTCTTTTCAAAATTCGCAATGTTTCGACAACTCAGCACTCACTTCACAATGCTGTTCAAGCATAAATCTATTCATTTCGCACCACGGAGATATGATACTGTTTCTGTCAATTGTTTGAGCGCGAAAGAGCTGTCAGTGTCAAAATAACATTTAATTTAAAAAGCAACCATCAGATGGCTCACCCATTATCTTAAACTAGTCTATTTTTCATTCGTTTGCAGCGATCTGCTATTGCACATTGCTATGCTATACAGCTGTATTATCTGTGCTACGTCAGCAGTACTTTGCCGCTTTTCGACATATTTAAGTATTACTCGTAAGGTGGACTAATTCCAAAATGTTCGCCAATATAATCAGTGGAAGACAGGAGAGTGGCAGCTGAACAGTCCAACCACTTTCGGGTTTATTTCGAAACTACATGAATTGTGGTTTTATAACCTCAGATTAAGGCACTTTAGTCCTAAAATACTGCATACTTTATTGATTCAAAAAAAAAGCGTACAACAACTTCTCTCTATAAAACCATTCTCTTAACGTTCGTGGGGGTGTTTTAATGTTTTAATGTACAAGAAAACTAATTTGCGTAACCAAAAGTGTAACAAAGAAGAAATATTTCATGTCATTGTCTGAGTCATTCAATTCCAATTTAATGCGGTGAATTTATATTTAGTTTGACGTTGTGAGTTATAGTTCTATGTTCAATGTTGATTTTACAAACACATGACCCATATTTACATAAGTAGGGAAGGGTATCCTATCTTCGGTTGATTTTACTTTCGGTTTTACAGGGTGACACAAAAACACCCTTACGGTTTAAATTCGTTATAACTTTTTTATTTCAAAGTAAATTATAATTTTGTTGGGGAATTTTATTGACCTAAACGTGAAAGATTGCATCTCGCAAATGGTGGCTATTATCTGCTCGTACATTCGTACTCTTTCCAACATGATTATGATTTCATTGCTAATATTGGTTTTCAGTTGGGGGATAGTCGCTAGCTTATTGCCGTACGAGTATACTCGTTATTTCAAATAGGCGCAAAGAACAAAAGTCGGTGAACGTGGCGGCCAATTGAAGTCACTACTGCGCAAAATAATGCGCTCGTCGAAGATGTTCCATAACAGAGCTTAAAGTAGGTTTCTATCCTGTTGAAACCATAGTTATTGATGGTTTTTCATAGCTGGCCTCAAAAAATTGTCCAACAACGTCCGATATTGAGCAGTATTGATGGTATTCATTGAAAAAGACCAAACAGTACAATTATGTGGGTGTAATTGTTGCTGATGTACTACTCTTGGATTCTCCGCAGCCCATATCATGCAGTTTTGTTTGTTAACGAAGCCATTTAATTGGGCATGGATTTCAGCGCTCATTATCAAATTATGGATGATGTCGGAATTTTGTTCTGCTTTTTGCCGCAAGGAAATGGCGTAATCAATCTGTTGCTGGAAGTCTGCTTCTGCTGGTGCAGCAAAAAAGTTAGGAAGATTTCTGGGATACAATCTGCGTTGACATTCTCTAACTATGTGCCGAATTGTCTGTCGTTCAATTCCGCAGTTATACCTTGGTGTATTTAAAATGCTCCACTTGTGCAGAATATCGGCGCAGAATACCGCAGTTGGACCGTATTCGATTTACTTGTACCCACAGGTTTCGAGGCAAGTTGAATCAAGCAAGAGACGTAATGGGGTCGTCGATACGAATCAAGTCAGTTGTGGGAATATCCATACACTGATTAAGCCATGCGCTGTCCACGTTGAAGGAAGTTGAATCTAACGTCGCGGCTGGACATATGTTCAATAGGATGACTTGATTAATGTCTTCTTTGTTATTAATGTAATGGACACATCCTCATGAATTGAAGTAGAGAGTTGTTTATAAAGCTTGTGCGCGGTAAATCTTCGGTGGTGTTAGGTCACTGATCACTGGGAGCCATTGTGTTGGTATAGACTTCAGTGAACCAGTTATAATACGCATTATGTTGTTTAGCTGCACATCTACAATATATTTGAAACATGCAAACTGTTCATCAACACAGGTGAGCAATATTTTTCCACTATCTAGTAAACAAGTGTTGGTACTCTAGCCTCCCATGACGTCCCTGCAAGTGTGTGTACGAGGTTATTTCTGCTGCTGGGTTATTAAGGTGGGGCCGATCGTCGGGGTACGCAAATTTGGTTGATGTAGTCTGAGGAATGTCATAAATTTTCAAGTTTAAGAGTATTGGCGCAAGTACTGACCCTTGTGGTAGACCATTGTTCAGCTTTTTGAAGGTGCTACAAGTGTCATTGAAGAAAACTTGGTATATCCAGTTTGATTACATGTTGTTAATTAGGTGACCTATTTTACGGCACGGTATGATCTTTAAAAATTAGTGAATGGGGCCGTGTCTCCAAACTGTGTCGTAAGCAACCTATGTTTTGAGCATTTTTTCAAGATATGTCGATAAGACCAGGATCTGATCCGTTCAATTGCGATCAGTACGAAAGCCAGCTGGCTCGATGGGGATGTGCTCAATTATTGTTGGGCTGATTCGGTAAGGAATGAAATGTTCCAGCAGCTTTTAACAAGAGCTGAAAAGGGCGATACGGTGGAAGTTTTCGGGTATATCGGATGATTTTATTGGATTAAGAAGAGCTATGATTTTCGTTTTCTTAAATGCCCGTGGAAGTTCTCCCGTCTTTATTATTTTGGAAAAAAATTGCTAACCATCGCTGAATATAGGGTCAAGAATTTCAGATGAATGTTATCGAAAACAACTGCTTTGCAGTTTTTTACAGATAATAAATCGACAACTATTTCTTTTGATGTGGCGGGGCTGCAATATGAAGATGTTTCTGGTCATGCTTCTGGGGTCCCTCTTTAAAATTATGATGCGCTGTTTATCTGATGGTACTGAGACATTTTAAGGATTGGTTGGGGGAATTCCCGTACTGGTTGCATTTCCACCTCCAAGTTTTCTCACCAAAATCCATGCCTTGTGACTTGATTGAGTAAAGTCCAGGCTTTCCATTGTAGTTTGTCACTTCTCCAAGTGACTTTTGTCAAGAGATCTAAGCAGTTTCGGGATCGCCGCTTTGCTCATACATCTTTTATGAACTTGTGCTCTCTGTACTCCATCCATAGACATACTCTTTCCTCTTGATATATACTTTCTAGCGATAATTATTACTAATACAGAGCAACGTTCGTAGTTAGATACTTCTAAGGGGATGAAACTGATTCCAAGCAGTTTTGCTGAAGTTCCTATGGAGTCGAGGGTCGGAGTTTATAAGTGGAATTTGAATTCCAATTTCGATGAAAATGGGACGAAGCTGACTATTTCGGAAATCTGACAGAACTGTTTTGGTGTTAGAATAAAAATTCCAAAATCTAGACCTTATGACCTTCTTGGCTTCTAATGAAGGGTACGTTCAGAAAGTTCAACAAATTATCCATTAATGCCGCATCATTGCTTAACTGTGATGCTGGTGCAAAACAAAACACAACTGATGTAGATGTCATCCTCTAAGTCTGTACCGTTAGCTGAAGTCGAAAACATAGGACTTTCAAGTGCCATAACTTATTATGCTATAACTCTTAAACGGTTATATCCACGACGTTTTAATAATTTTGAAAATATAATTTAATGGATACAATTGTTCGGTACTAATAATAGATATGAGGTTTGAAGAAAATCCGATCAGCCTGTTAACAGACAGACAGACAGGACTGAGAGAGCCCCTTTAAGGAGTTTCTCTATCATAGTAATGTCAAATTTTATCAAAATCTCGGTATCGACAATTTTCAGGAAACCAATACTTGACTTTATAGGTGCAAGTAAAAAATACAGTGGAAATTCGTTATAACGCTTATTATCGGTCTCAACAAAGAGGTCACTATAAGCGGGGTAGCGTAAAGTTCCTTATATTTTAGTCAAATTATAACGCACAAATTAACATTTTTATTACAGAAAATTATTTTAATAAATAGTAGTCATGGTTTAGCGAAGATTTCGAGTTTAAGTTGAAATTTAACTTTCCATCGAATTTATGTATATTTTTAAAAACACAGAAATTGTTATCGGAAAATTCCGAGAAATAGTTTCTTAAGGTTCTCAGGGTAATTTCATGGTAACTCATGTAACATTTTACCACGTTACATTCTACCAAACTGTCACACACATTACATTATAAGTTATGGAAATATGGGAACACTCTGTTTTATATATAGGCTAAGGGAAGAATTTAGTAAACGAAAAAAAATGCTTGGAAACCTTCTGGTAACTCATGTTACATCAGGCAACTTGGTACTCTTAATCTAAATGAAATAGTTGCAAGTTCTATGCTGACGAAACAAGGTGGTAGAACAATTGTTAGTCGTAATCACTAATTAAACATTAGTTAGATTTAAAAAAAAAATTTTTAATTCAAAACAAAAGTAACGCTTGTTACATGAACTCGCTAACTCAAGTTATTTCGTACTTGTCGCAGGATTACATATGCAGATACATGTGTGTTAGAGTAAAAAATTGTCATATTTTAGAACAATGGCGTCGCTAGTAGAGGTACTCCATACTAAATATGACATAACACCAACTAACTATTAAAACCAAAAATTCTTATTTTTTTTAAATCATGTTTCAATTTCATGGAATTATCTCTCAGTGCACTTAGTGCTTCCATTTTAAGGAATTTTCTTTCTGCATTTCTTTGAGGATTTTGCACATATTCCTTTCGATTCTCGAAATAAAAAAATTGCAATGAAAAAGCAAATAGTGTTCTATTCTCGTAGATGTTGCAATCAGAGAAAAAAAAGAGAGCAGAATTTTTGGATCCATCTCCTTCCACTGTGTAACAGTGCAACATTTTGTGAATGCAGGGCAGAACCATTAAAATTCTTCACTCACAGAAAGCCAAATTCCTTTCTCCGTTCTTGCTATATTGATCCGCTTTGCAGGTATTTTAATATGAACCGGAATATTATCGGACAGGGATCACAAAAATACGTAATATGCGGGACAGCGCTATAACCGAGAGCGTTACAGCAAAGTTTTACTGCATTAGTGATTAAAAGAAAAAATGCAAATCTCAATTTGTTCTTCAAAACTGTGAGTCACCAGACGACAAAAATTGGTGACCAATCCTCACCTAACGATGACCAAACGATTGAAATTATCATTTTCTGCACTAAAAAAAAAAAATTGTTTGCAAAAAAAAAAAATTGTATTCTGAGCAAAAAAAATGTACAGAAATGTTGCAATCAATCCAGAACGGATCGTATGATACCCTATCCTCCATCTTTTAATTCACCCCTAATAAAGTGATCGTGGCGTTCCGAAATTTGTAAAACAGTTGCAATGATATCTTCCTATACAGAGGATATTTTCCCGATTTTTAAGAAATTTTACCACAAAACTGTTATTACAACTTTTCACTTAGAAAGTGGGCATTGCTCCAAATATTTGTAACTGAAGTTCACGGATTCTGATGAGATATTTACAATAAGACATAACCATCACCGTAAATAGCTTTGCAAAGCAATATGATTTTTTTTTTTAAAAAAAAAAAACACCCTCAGAATGTGGGTGTGGCCATGTATAATGCAAGGAAAAAATGCAGAGAAAATCAACGTCTATATATTTTAGTTTCTAGGAAAAATATTGAGAAAAACTATATTTTCTGTGCACTTGTACTGCTTCGAATTTTAGAAAACTTACTCGTATATACGTAGGGACTAACAAAACTAAGCGTTGGTGTCAATTTAGTAGTTTTTGAAAAAAAAAGATGCATTTCTGTAGCTTAAAATTTAATACTATTTATTTGCACATTTCAGAACAATAGGTAAAAATGGAGACGAGAAAGAGAAAAATTAGTGACGTAAGCTCGGTTGAAGATCTACCGCCAACACAGGAAGGAATTCGTTTTGCCATTCTTTTCGGATTTCGACGTCAACTCACGCCAGTCAAAATTCGGAATAAATGCACCATCTCTTGTTACTATTTCAAAGTGGTTTCGAAGATTCCAGACTGGCCATTTTTCTGTGGAGAACGAATCTCGTGAAGGTCGGCCCAAATCCTCGACCGACGATATAAATGTGGCCCTGGTGAAGGCTAAAATTGACGAAGACGCCGGAATGATACAGGAGATGAAAGCGGATGAACTGGACTTAAATGCCATGGATGGGTCACGAATTTTAAATTATCACCTGAAATATTCGAAGAAGTCAGCTCGATGGGTTCCAAAAATTTTGAATGGAGAGCAAAAAGAGGCTCGTGTTCGTTTTGCTTAATATTTCCTGTATAAGTTTGAAAATGGAGAGTCAAGCTGCTTCAATAAGATCGTTACAGGTGATGAATCTTGGTTGTCTATGGTATGGAGCCCAGAAGGTGCAAATCCTCCAGTAAAGGCCAAACAACAAAAGTCAGCGACAAAAGTTATAATGTCGCTGTACTTCACCAGGGCGAAAATGGTCGCCGTCATCCCGCTGAAAACTGGTTAGACAGTTACTGCTAATTGGTATACTGAAACTTCCTTACCACAAGTTTTCCAAAATTTATTAGGACACCGACAAAAAGAGGAGCTGCGTCGCTACTTTCTGCACCTCAGTCCCTACGTATATTCCAAATTTCATGTTCCTTACTCTAAATTGAAGACCCAAAAAGTGGTGACGTACAGACGGATGGGCGTGGCTAGTTCTTCTATGTATCAACATTAATATATCCTATGGGACAGGGTATACAAATATAGATAACCTACCAAAAAACAGTGCTGAACAATTCTGACCTATCGATTCCACTCGGTGATTGTATAAAATGTCCTTACATAAAAAAGGCGGAGCTCGAAGCTTGCACCGAGTAACTGTGCAGTTGGTCCTTCTCATTATTTTGCCAACAAAAATAAATGTTTATGAATAGATTTACAATCTAATATTGAATATTTTTGATTGAGAAGTGTACATCGCATTAACATTTCACCATTTGGAAGGCTCTCGCTTCGGTTAACTTAACCCGGATTAGGAACCTCATTAATTTAAATACATTCACGAGTAAATATGCCCGTTGTCTCCGCTTAAATTTCATGAAAATATGAACAGCGTTAAGGCTACCAAGGAAGCAAACCTTTTTCTACGATTCGAAAGGTAAATACTCTCGTATACCATCGGAAGTTAATAAATCCTTCATCTCCACGCACAGGGCACCAATTTAGAGGTCAGCCTTTTATGAAACATCTTTAAAATGTTAATTTCTATGACACCACTCTCTTGCATATTTACAACCCCCAAGGGCTGTCCATTAAAAAAAAATCCGCTCCTGTCTTTGCAAACTGTATCTATAAATACTTTTGTCTAATTATGAATAGCCCTTGGCCAGTAGAACACAGTGTACAAACAAAAAATAAAAGTTAAAGAATAAAGAAGGAAAAAAAAAATTCAGTGTAGCTAAAGTGAACCCCGTTGTCTAAGGATAAGGAGCTACTCCTTTTTTTTCTAAATTCGTTTTTTTATGTACTTTTTTTTCTCTTTATCTCTGAAAACCACATACAAATCGCAAGTACGCCGTAAATGACTTTAGCGCCTCTTACCACCACCATACACCGGAGAGACCAAAAGGACCAGAGAGGAAATTACTTTTCGTATTTCGTTTAAGTTTTTATTTACACCCTTGCGCTTCGCCTTGAAATAATTATTACGTAGGTACATGGCGTGGCGTGGAATGTAGCGTACTCTTTTTTCATTATCGTTATCCTTTGGTGGTTTTGTTGGTATTGTTACTGCGCTCCTTGTTTGAAGTTGAAGTAAAAACACTCAATGTGCCTTCTTGACGTTTCCAGAAAGAAGCGTCAGTGCGGGCCGTTTCTTTTTTCTTTCATGACTTCATGTACGAGTTTCTTAATTTTACTTTTGCTTCAGCAAAGTGTTTTGGAAATAAAATGAAAATTGTTGGTCGTTTTCGTTGAGATTCATTTCGTTTTCAATTCGGTTTTGTTATTGCTATTGGTTATATAGGGTGGTGATTCTTTTCGAGCAGAGTGTTGCAATTAAGATTTATATTTGGGCAAAAAGAGGTGATAGTGATAAATGGAGCTTTATTCTGTTTCTCATTTTTGTTGAAAGTTGAAAATGCCGAAAAGGTTTTTCGTTTTTTTTTCGTTTTCCTTTTCCTCAATTAGGTTATTTCATTTGGAAGAAAGGTTTTGTTCTTAACTATACTTTGGAGTAAAATTGATTACTTGGAGTAAGGTACCTCATCGATTGTTGTTTTTTTTTTACGAACTTTATTATACTGACGGGAGTTTTCGACCTTTGCGGGTCCAAATACAAATACCATTATATACATACACCCATAGGTCTGTGCCAAAGAAAGGACGACAAGATGTCTTTCCTTTTAATATTGGCCGACTCCTACTTTGTTTTTAGTATTTGAGATGTTCATTAAAATCACCAGACGTAAAAAGAAATATTTTCATGAACCACCTATTTTTAATCAAGGCGCTGTAGTTTTTTTTTAAAGCAGTCCTTTCTCGGCCTCAAAGTATCCTGTCACCCAATACTTTTGGATATTATTTATCTTGCCTTAACATTCTCAAACCATTTCAGAGTTCATTGCAGAATAGCCTATCTTCTTCTTCTTCTTCTTCTTCTTACGGCGAAGCTATGATCCGGAGTAGAAGGATCACAACCTTCCCACTTTACTGCATCCCTACTGGTCCGCTTGTGGGGTTTTGCCGGTTTGACCTCAGAAAGTACAGGCAGGCTTCCCGGTTTCGGATCACTTCGTCACTAAGGCCAATCAAATGCTGGTGTTTTTGCATTTGTGATCCAGTTGTTTTTTGGTCTGCCTTTTTTGCGCGATTGCGTAGGAACGTTGATTGATATTGCCTTTTTGACGGGGTTCGAAGGATCTCTCCTTTGAACATGACAATACCAACTGAGCCGGTCGTGCTCTATCTTGCTTGTGATGGGTTCTTTTACAAGAAGGCTTCCTCGAATCTTTGAACTTCTTATTCTATCAATCTTCGATACTCCTGCTGTCATGCGAAGCATCTTCATCTCAGCTGCCGTTAATTTGCCCTCATACTTTTTGTACATTGTCCAGCATTGTGAACCGTATGTGAGCGCCGGACGTACAACTGTGTAGAGTCTTTCTTTAAGCTTAGGGGGCATTTTTCGAGCACAGAAGATAGCGGAGTTTTCCCGCCACTTCATCCACCCTACGCTTATGCGGTGGTTGATATCATCATCACAAGTTGCTTCGCTATTGATCATAGATCCCAGATATTTGAACTTTTCACACTTGGGAAGCACTTTTCCATTCAAATAAATGTCTGGAATAGGCCGGTGTGGATCAGAGAACGGGCAGCACAGATACTCTGTCTTTTTCGAACTAATACGGTACCCATTTCCCTCCAAAACATCCACCCATACATCAAGTGCTCGTTGCAAGGCCATTTGATCTTCGCTTATGATAGCTCCATCGTCAGCAAAGAATAACTGATGCACTTTGGGGTCCGTCACTTTTCCTTCAAGCAGATAATCAAGGACTGCAATAAATAGCAAAGGACTAAGGACGCTTCCCTAGTGTACACCGACTTTGATTGCGAACTCTTCGGTGACTCCTGCGGGACATCTTACTCTTGTCCTTGCTCCCTCGTACAAGTCCATGATCCAGAAACCTACGTGTGTATCGTAGGTTTCTGGAACTCCTCGTTGTCTTAGCGCCACCCATAAGAGATCTGTTGGTTGTCTATCAAAAGCTTTTTCAAAATCAACCAACACCATTTGCAAGTCCTTTAAAGAATCACGATGTTTTTCCATTATGATCCTTATACTTTGGATTGCATCTGTTGTTGATTTACCCGAGACAAACCCGCACTGGTCATCAGATAGCCTTATTATTTTCCGCAGTCGGCCATCTAATACCCGTTCAACGATCTTCATGGTGTGTGACATTAGCTTGACAGAACGGTAGTTATCGCAGTTTCTCGTATCGCCCTTCCCTTTGTGCAAAGGAAGACGATAACTTTCCCTCCACTGATTAGGCATTGGATCACCGCTCATAAGTTTGGAGATTAGAATCATGAGCCATCTGGACCCGATGTCTCCCATCTTTTTCCAGATGACAGAGGGTATCTCGCCTGGCCCAACCGCTTTTCTTTTTTTGGAGTATTTGACGGCATTCCTAACTTCTTCTACAGTAATGTCGGATATTTCGTCATGGTTAGGAGCGGCTCTTGGAAAGTATAGCCGGGGAAACTGTTCGTTCAGAAGTCTTTCACAATACTGTCGCCATCTGTGTAGAATTTTGTCGTCCTCCACAAAAAGCTGGCCTTGAGCATTGTTAATGAACTTTGGGGAACGAATCTCCTGAGCATTTCTTCTTCTCTGGGCGGCTATTTTGAAGATAGTCGTTCCCTTATTCAAGTTGTTTTGTCGAAGCTCCTGGATAGCCTGGTTCCTATCAGACGCCGAAGACGATATTTCCTCCAACTCCCGATAGAGGCCTTCCATACTTTTTGCTTGTAATTGGGCGCAGTTCTTCTTCGCGAGACCTTTGCAACATCTATATATCACTTCAAGGCGAGCTTTTTCATCTCTATTAGTAGAAGAGCACTTTGACCGAGCCTTGAAAGCCGTTTTCTTTTCTCGTATCACTACTTTAGCTTCATCTGTCCACCACCATATTTCTTTGGCGTGTTGGCAGGGGCCTTTCGACGTTCCAAGCAGTGCTTTGGCTCTCTCCAAGCAAGATCGCTGTAGGGAATCCCACATATCTTGTGCTCTGCAGAATAGCCTATACAATTTCTTTTTTACGAGGGTAGGTGAAAATCTTCCATGAGACACTATGAGGACCGACAGCGCATGCTCATAGTAGTATGAGATTCTAACCCATTAAAAACACCTCCCTGCAACCATAATTAGTATTACAACCAAATAAAAGCACGTTTTGCAGGTGACTTTCCAATGTAGTTAAGCGAGGTTGCTCTTTACTGAGTTAAATAGGACGGTTTTCTCCTTTGTAGTCGACGAATTACAAATATACGAACTAGCAATATTCGTATTGTCGAAAATCTGAAGGACAGCGTTGTTACAATGACCGTAGAGTCAACATTGGTATTTTTGTGGAGAATTTGTAATTTTGTCTTCGACGGAGGGTATTCTTAAATCTCTGTGGATATCATCATTCCGAACATATCACGGTGCGTTCACTATTCCCCTTTCCACTTTTTTTTTGCAAGAGATTCCAATTACTTTTCTTGGTACAAACCCATAGTTGATACCTCACAAGTTAGCACGAGTTCGAAATAGCGCCCGAACAACCAAAACATTTCTCTGTACTTGTCCTCTAGTTGTATTTTTGTCTTTTTTACGTGTGCCTTTCATTTTAATTTCGCGTCGAGTATCATTCCCAGGTATTTCGCTTCGTTTGCGTACAGGATTTTCATCGAGTTAATTAGGATGGATACCTCGTTAATTTTTTTTATTCACAATTTATGTACATGAGAAAGTTAGCCTTGTTAAGTACATACTATGCGTCAAATTTGTGTCCAATCATGTAGTTTACAGCTTTTTGCAACTTTCCTCAACTGTATTGCCCGTTGACAATATGGCTGTTTCATCTCCAAATGTGGCTATAACGGTGGGTTCTACATACTTGCGGTATGTCTCGCGTGTATAACAAGAATAAAATCGGACCAAGCACACTCCCTTGCGGTATCAGAACAACGATTTCTTTAAAGCAGGAATGTTCGCTACCTAGCTTAACGCGGAAGAGTCTATCTTCAAGATATGAATTTAGAATATTACATAGCAGACCGGGAAAAATCTGCCGTAACTTAAGTTCCGATCCTCTGTGCCACACCTTATAGAAGGATTGGGAGGCATTGAATGGAAGCCTACATCTGTTATTCTATGCACTTGATCGATTGTAGAATGTTTGCTTTGAAAACTAATTTAATGATCCGAAATTAGGCGTTTTTGTTCTATTATAGGCTGTAGTCGTTTTGCTACAATTTTGTCTTTTCTTTGAAATAATCGGTGCGAAATTGGTTTGTAAGACTTTTTGTTGTTCGGTGCTTTTCCTGGTCTTAGTACCATAATAACTTGTGCGACTTTTTATTGCTTTGGCAAGTATTGCAATCTAAAACAGCGTTTATAATATAGGAGAAGCTTAACTAATACTTACACGGGCAATTCCTATCATGTTATTAAGTCATAGCTAGGAGCTTTGTTGGCTTTAAGACTGGCAATTTCTTATTTAAGTTCTGCCAGCGTTGCGAATTTAATTCTACAATTGTCGCTTTCAATGTAATCCTGCTTGATACTCCTTTAAAAGATTATTAGTTTCCATCCATGAACTAAGTCTGCCTTAGAGAATTGTTGTAAATAAGAAGCAGATGCCTTGAAAATTGCCCGGGTCTGAAATATCTTCTTTTTTTGTGGATGAGGGAAATTAGTGCTTCCTTAAATTGTTGTGGTCCCCCTTCTAGAACATTGTTAAATAGGAAGGCTAATTTTCTGCTCAGCACATTTGTGCCATACTTGTAAAATTCAACTGGTATACCATCTGCACTACCTTGAGCTTATTTGGCGCTTTTTTTTATTCATGCTGTGTGATTTCTTAAATCAAGTCCAGCGTACTGAAATGAAAAATGCGTAACAGTTGGGTTTATCAAGTTTTTAAAGCATGCCTGGGCTTAGCTCTTTGCTGATACTACATTTTCGTTCATGAATTTCCAAGAAATTCAAATTCATTTCCAGCTTGCAATAGCATATCCAATCGATTCCTTTACACGGATGCTTTTGTGTTATTCCACACCAACTTCTGTAGAGGTTCCATGATGATCAGAATAATCAGTCAGAAATTATTACATCTCATATGCTAAGAATTAAAAAGGAAATAAAATTAGGAAAAAGGAAATTCTACGGAACGAAACACCAATGAAACGAATCCTTACTTACAGTTTTCTTAAAACATAAAGTTTATTAAAACCAAGCGTCTCTCTACTGATGGATGGATAGCCACTCGGCCGCCGATTAGCCGACTCAGGGCCGGATAGCTGATTGCTTTAAATGTAAAAGACATATTTTGAATTTTCGTGATGGTTTTTGTCACAGTCAAAATTTGTAATAAAATACATAAATTGTTTTTCGAGATTTTGCATTACCTAATAAAACAGCTGAGTTGACGCTTTGCAAAAAAAAACTGGCATATCCAGTTTTAACTAGCGATATGGCAATATTGGGTTCACCAGAAACTGTCATAAATATTGGTACACGTTTAAACGCACCCATCATAAAATTAGTATGGAACACATCCATTCTATATAGACAGATACATTTGACATTTATACTAAGTTATCACGCAAAAAGATTTACACAAAAGTCGTTTGCAAATATGAGGAGTGACGATATTGAAAACTTTGTTGTGGTAATTGGTATTCGCAAGTGTAATATGGATAGAGGTTTGTAATCACCCGGAATTTTGTGTATCGAATTGTTAAATTGTTTGAGGATACTGGTGGAGTGACTGATAGAACTCCACTGAACTCGAACGCGCTATCAGAACTCCATAGGCGAAAGCAGATAATATTGAAAATATCCCATAAATCCATGTCTCGCACTATCAAACAAGATTTGGGACTCAATGTATACAAAAGATATACCGGCCACTTACTCCCAGATAAATTAAAGCAAAAACGGAATGAAAGATCAAAAGCTCTACGCCGCCGTTCCATGCAAAATGTTACAGGAAGGCGTTTTGAAGGGACTTAATCAAACCAGTGGAATTTCCAACAAGACTCCGCGCCAGCTTATAAGGCAAAAGCAATACAAGGGTGGCTCCAAAACATTGTGCCAGATTTCATAGCAACAGACGATTGGCCGTCAGGTAATCCAGACCTCAATCTTTTGGATTGAAATCTATGGTCTATTTTAGAGGCGATTGCTTGTTCTACTCGACACCCAAATATTCACTCCTTGAAGTGCGTTCTTATCCGTGCAGAGTACAATTTTCCTATGAGCGAGGTGCGTGCTGCGATCGATAAGTGAGTGGCGAGAGCGACTACAGGCCTCTATAAATACAACTGACAACCATTCGCATAAATTGTTTAAATATTGTTTCCTAAATAATCAAAATTGTTCATTTTACCAGTATTTATGACTTGACTAGGTATAATTCTGCAAAATTTCAGTCCTCTATGTTGAACGCTTAAAAAACTACAAGTGTGTGACAGGCACATGAACAGACAGACAGGCACTTTGTAGAATTCATATTGGTATCTGGAACGTTCCTCCCGGTACTCAGCGAGCGACTCAATTATGCATTAAAATTAGTGAATAATTGGGTCAAGGGCAGGGGTGGGGAAGTGAATCCGGCGAAAACCGAGTTAGTGCTATTCACGAGGAGAAGATCAATACCAGAATACAACTACCCTCTTATGAATGGTGTCGAGCTGATGCCTCAAGTAACTGCAAAATATCTCGGCGTAATATTGGATTCCAAATTAAACTGGAAAGCTAACATTGACAATCGAATCAAAATGGAATATGTTGCACTATATGCATACAGGAGAGCCTTCGGGAAATCTTGGGGTTTTAAGCCTAAAGTGGTACACTGGCTCTTCACTGCGGTAGTAAGACCCATTTTGACCTATGGTTCGATTGTCTGGTGGAAAAAGTTCGAGAAGAAATACCAACTTGAAAGCGTTACACAGATTTAACGGGCAGTCTGTCTGGGGGTGACGCGATCAATGAGATCAGCACCGACAGCAGCTCTGGAAACAATACTAAATCTTCTTCCACTTGACAAATATTGCGGGAATACGGCAGCCAAAACTGCACTAAGACTAAGTGAAGCCGGTCTACGGAAATCTAAACCCTACGGTCATGCCTCAATTCTAAACCTATGGAATGTGTTGAGACTCCTGATGAAAACGGACTACATCATCCCCATGCCAAATTGCAACCGAAAGTTCTCTATTAGAATTCCTATCAGTGAGGAATGGGATGAGGTAAGAGTCTATTTCGAGAACGAACTGGCCATCTTTACCGACGGATCCAAACTGACTGCAGGTACTGGTGCCAGCGTCTACTGTGAGTCTCGAAGCATACATCGCTCGTTTAGACTTAAGGATGGTTGCAGTGTCTTCCAAACCGAAATTGCTGCAATAAAACAAGCTGTGGAGGAAAATATTTCAGGGCAAATAATCAGCATCTATGTTGATAGTCAAGTGGCCATTAAGGCGTTAGAGTCAACATCACTAAGATCTAAGCTCGTGAAAATTGAGGAAAATATTTCAGGGCAAATAATCAGCATCTATGTTGATATTCAAGTGGCCATTAAGGCGTTAGAGTCAACATCAGATCTAAGCTCGTGAAAATTTGATAAATGCGCTACAGCCAAATCGAAGGGATATCCGCATAGCTGTTGGCGTCATGACAGGACACTGTTTGACAGTTAAACACGCAGCACGGCTGGGTTACCTCATAACGACTACTGTAGAAGCTGCAGGGACGTAGAGGAAATAGAATCCGTTCATCATCTCCTGTGTGACTGTCCAGCTATGGCCAAAAAAGAAGTCGTGCTTTTGTCAGATGCTTCTTTTCAGAGCTGGATGAGCTAGGTAGCAATGTGCTAAGAAATCTCCTGAGATTCATATATTTATCTGGGTGGTTTAGCCTAGCGGTCGAAGATTGAAATTTTTAGGTTCCCAGGGTTCTAAATATTGGGCACAATGGACTCATAGTGGTCTAAGTGAGCTGTTGACAAACCTGTCAACAAAGGCACCCAGCTACCTAATTAGGTATGGGACACTAGAAATTATTGGTTTTGAAAAACTGTGGAAAGAAAAACACATTCTATTTAAGAGCATAGGACGACCTTTGACTAACACTAACGTAGCCGCACTAACGTTTGCTTTATGTTAAATAATATTTAAAATTTAGTTTAATATTATATGTTCCACGTACTTCACTTAATTTGTATTTTGTGCTAGATTTAGCTTTTGTATACTCGTATAGTTTCTTTTTCTCGATTTTCATTTTCTTTATACTGCCAATCGAGACAGGCATTCAGTAAGTAGGCGCCGCACCTTTCAATAAATTGCACCGATTAATCCAGCCCTGGTTGCAGACCTACTTACTACGACAAATTAAAATTTAAATATATTTTCAAGGGTTACAAAACAATTTCATTTTTTCTTTCTTATTTTCCAAGTTTTGTTGTTATTTGTGTTAATGTTTCCGAAGTATTTTCTCCTTCTCGCAGCTACTACTTCAACTTTTGTTTAACTCATTTTCTTTTTACATTTCCAGCACAACGCTGCCTTACGATGCTGCTGCTACAGAGGTTGTGCGAAACGAAAGAAAGTACTCGAGTAGCTTCGCCAGGCGAAAACGCAGAGATATCGCCTCTTCAATGCATGGTAAGTAGTAGTCACTTTACCAGCAGATAGTAGTTTTGTAGTGGCGCATAGTGTAACACAAGGGTGCTAGTTGTGCACCCAACAATCCACCTTATGACCTGACCTCCTCCTTTATCTGCATAGAAAAACATAAATCCTGGTCAGTGGTTGTGTGCAACTTGTAGTTTTCCTGAATCGGCCCACTTCCCAAGTGCAGAGGTCCAGACAAAGTTGTAGATTGTCAATTAGTTTTGAGACATTTTAGGGTAAACAAAACAATTTTCCCATTCTTTGTTCCCCATCGCACTGATGTGTATATTATCTGCTGACTGTGTGTCAGAGAGAATTCCTTCCGTAAAACGGGTTGAATGACAAATGGGGGGTTAAGGAGCAACTGAAAGGATTCCCAACTTACAGAAGTAGTTATGCATTTCTATTTGTGAAAATACAAATGGAACTGCTGTCGAACCGGAAAGGAATTCTCTATGCATGAACATAGCAACTGTGTCCCCAAAGAGATTCCATACGTAAGAGGATTATGGTTCGACTTTTAGTTATGCTTTCATTTGTTCCACACAAAGGTGATGATTTTTGATTAAATTGAATATATTCTTTGTGAAAAAGTTACTTATGAAGAAGACATGCAATTAATACTTTGCATTGGAGTTTTAAAACAATACCACAGACTTGTTTACAGAAGAACTTTAAACTTTAAATTTAATTAACATAGTTCAGGATTGCCATAAAAGCGCTGAACTCATGGAACTCGTGGAATAATTTCCTTCCTCTCAGTATTTACAGAAATCTATAATTTACAAAGATTTAAAATTAACGCGCATCGTTACCTCACTCTCCTTATCTGTCTCTTTAACTCTTCCCTTTTCCTTTCACTCAAGGAACACAATTCAAAGTGGTGTAAAAAAAATGCTCTTAAATTCCTAATGGAAACTAAGTTGAACGAGGTGCTTTAGCTCGAGAACAACCGCACCAGAGGGGGGGGCAATCAATTTTTTATGTGGCAGTGCACCTAATGCACCGATGCACTTCATCCAGTCATTTAAGGTGAACAGGGAAATCTCGCCTGTTTAATATTGCCCTTGTAGCAGTAATTGGTAGTAGATAATAGGCATATTCACCTATGATACCTTGTGTGTGTGGGTACTACTCGTACTTATCGAATTTATTCAGTTTGGCTTAGCAAGGGGCACACACGCAAGCTCGTTGCGATCAGCTGTGCTTTTCATGTATTTTGCATAGTTTTTGTTTATTTTATGCAGTTTTAGTACAGGGTTATTAATTTAATTTAAATGAAATAAAAACAAATTAAAGATTTCAATGACATTTCTTACTACTTTAAATTTGGGCTGTGCCATTTGTATGGAATACAACATCGGTTAAATGGCTGCCATCGTAATTTTTGCAAACTTCGATTCATATGAAAAAATGTTCGATGACTTTTCGATATATTTCTGACTGTACTGCGGCCATAACATCACGAATTTTAGGTTTTAAGTGCTCCAAAGTTTGGGGATTGTCTGCATAGACACGATCTTTAGCAAAGCCCCACTAAAGGAATCCGAACGGGGTCAGATCACACTATCTAGGTGGTCAATTGATGTCACCAATCCCTTTCGTGCAATTGTAGCAGACTTGGCAGCACCGATCACGCGGAATTCCGCATCGGGAAATTTATCCGTCAAGTTGTTTTCCTTGCGAATACTTCTTAGCATTTTAAGATAACTGTAAATGCACTTCATTGCATTCAAATTTTTTTCATTCCGATTTCGATTGTAAGAAGGCACAGACCAGTGCACATTCTACTTTATTTCGCACTTGCTTCTTTTTTTTGGTACCGTAATTTAAATATTTTAATTACGGTACCAGCGAAATTTGTTTTAGCTACCGAACGTTTAAATGGGTCTCATTGTTAAAAATTTTGTTCGAAAATCGGCGTCAACTTGTTTTACACAGATATTACAGAACTGTTATTTTTGTAGTAAGATGCGACAATTGGAACGCATTGAGCGATGGTTAAACGATCCATATTGTAAAATGGCAAGGCAAGAACTAACTACTTGTCACTATGGATGACAGAAGGATTTGACAGAAACCATATGGAAGGGATATGAAATCCAAACCTCGCGCAATTTTGTAAAATATTATATCATCATCATATTTTGCTGATGAAATTTTCTGTTGTTACTATTTCTGCTGGTATTGTTTCTTATATTATATTATATTTTCTGATAATTAGAAAAGCATTAAACTGGTTATCAAATTACTTTACTTTGCTGGTCAAAATAACATTTATTACTGATCGATTGCATTGTATCCCATCCGTCTCTCTGTTCGTCTGCATACTACAGCCTGAATAACTTAATGAAACTACTCTTCGAAGTGATATTGAAGTATTTATTTTAACCTCAAAATTAATGGTACTTTATTAGGGGCCAACATTTAAAAAAAAAAAAATTTCTTGCAATTGCTACATTGATTTCGATAAAAAATCACATCTGAGGTACTGTGGACATTTGCACTAGAACTGTTCAATCAGTTGTTTACTAAAAAATATTGAATAGCGGTAGGTACTTTATTTTTTAGAGGACTTGCGTACATATATCAATTACGTCTTAGGCGACAAGGACATAGCATTCAAATTTTGAAGATGACATTACTATAATAGAGAAACTTAATGACTGGACGGGTTTTTTTCAAACTACATATCTGGAGTCTGTGCGGTCACAATTTGAGTCGAAATCTGAATCCAACCCCAAAATTAACGATACAAAAATATCGATTTTCTCGAAAACCGTTTAAAGATTTCGTCTAAATTCGATATTTGAGCTAAGTCTGACATATGCTACCAGATGACGTACAATGTTTTTGTTAGAAATTCGTATAACGGTACTTTACTTATTAACTGGTTCCTATAAATTGCCAATTTCTCAGCTATGGCTCTGTCGATTTTGTTCAAAATTTATATCTAAGCAACATTTGATATGTGCAAGTCAAGCCATACCAAGTCTTGGAAAATTGTGAAATTTTTCTTTTTTAATTTTAACAGATTTGCACAGAGACGTTTCGGGCACCTGCAAGTCGTATGAGCTGGCAAAGGATGGTGCGGGTTGGAAATTATCTGAAAATTCGGAGGAACCGTCTAGTTCTATAAAATCGGTAGAGTCACGCCTTGATGATGAAGTCAAACGAATGGCAAACAGCAGGTAGAACAATATCAGCACTTGTCTTTCGTCGAAGCAGAAATGGCATAACCTTTGAAAAGAACACAAAAAACTTCTGTTCATAAATAGGAAATGCCTAGGCTCTTTAATATGAGCCCTCACTGGTCTGGGTGTCCGCTCCAATGATTTATGTAGAAGCTATAGAGAAGAGGACTAGGAAGAAACACTACCTCACCTTTTGTGCCCTGTCCTGCCCTATCAATATTGAGTAGGAAAACCCCTTTGGGGAGTACTTCTGTAAACATCCAGGTGACTTAGCCAGGCTCGATATTTCTAAAATAAAGAGCAATGCCTCCGGATCTAAGTGGTTCTGCACATAAATGCGAATAGAAAGGGTTGACACCATTATGGTTACCGAAATTAGCTTTCTTAGGGGAAAACATATTATGCAAGGTTCTTCGTGCTGACAATCCGGTATTCGTGGCATCACAGTGGACCTACTTTGGTCTAAGTGTGTCTCTGCCTAGGGTGACAGCCACTTTACCTAATTTAACTTAATGAGTTTTAAAAATAAATTTAATTCGAACGAAACGAACCAGTCGTTTTTGTTTTTTGCTTTTAACTATTTTGCACAAATTTTAAATCTCCATAAATTACGAACGAACAGCACATATGAGACAAGTACGCGCCTTACCCGTGCACTTTGCTTTATTTTTGCAACTCGGGCAGCAACACTAATCCCAAAAATCGTCTAGAGTCGTCTGGAACTTTAAAAGGCAATACCCTAATTCTGGGTCCAAACAAACTAAAACTGCTGCCTTGTTGTGTCATGTACCAGATTTGGACAAAGAGATAGTTTCACAGAGAGTGCATATAGTAGCTGGGCTGGTGTCAACGCCGAATGCACCTTCTTTAAAAAGTCGGGCGTTCTCAACGTACTGTAGTAGGAGAAGATACAGCTGCAAGCCCGACAACTTCACTGGCTCTATCACATCGAACTAATGAACAAAACTGCTCCAGCCGAGATGATCCTCCAAGTTCCAACCTTTAGTTTCGAAAAGACCTAGAGGAGTGAGCGTCGAGTGCATGTCAATGTCTCAGGCGAAGACTCTCCCTGGGTCGGAAACCCGTTAAGTATGCCAGAGTAGCATATGTAATGTTTTCACTAAATAGTTTGACCCAACTGTAACTTTAAAGGCCACCGTTGATTTCATTTAGAGAATTCTTTCGATGCCACCTGGATCCAAGGATGAACGCCTCAGTGAAAACACGGAAACCCCATTCTAAAGGGTGTCCCAAAATTCAGGTTTTTAATTAAAAATTGTAAATGTTTTATTGATTCATAAAGTATACTCAGTATAGGGTTATATATGGAATAGGGTATAGAGTAAATGGCCTCCACGGTTTTGCAGGCACATACGCACACTTTTGTCGAAATTCCATTACCGTTTTGAATAAATGTGGCTGAATTTGGTTGTAACAGCGCTCAATATGGTCGTGGGCTTGTTGGTATAAACCTTAGACTTTAAAAGAAACCCCAAAGAAAAAAGTCCAACGGCGTTAAATTGTATGATGTGGGCGGCCAATTCTGATCATCAAAACGGGAAATTAAACAACCAGAAAATGATTCGTGCCGTAATTGAATTGTTTCTCGGGCTGTATGGCACGTGGCAACGTCTTGTTGAACCCTGTCGTCCACATCTATATCTTGCAATTTAGGCACACAAAAATGGATTCTCCACATTTTCATAGAAAAATGGTTCAATGCCCAAAATCCACACGTTGTGGGTGCATTTGTTTCTCAACAATCACTCGTGGATTTTCTGAACCCCGAATTCGACAATTTTGACGATTAATAAAGCCATGAAGATGAAAATGAGTCTCATCGCTGAAGATGATTTTGTTTGAAAAATCAGTATCCACTTTTTGTTGTTCCATAATCCATTCAACGAACTCTCTTCGCTGTGCGTGATCAGTAGGCTTCAGTTCTTGAGTCATTTGCACTTTGTGTGCATGAATAAGCTGTAGAGAACTTCTCGAAATGTCCAAATCTTGACCACGGTGTCGAATTGATGTTCTTGGATTCTCAACAACACTCTCACGAACTGCTTCGATGTTTTGTGTTGAAAGACTTGTTAAAGGACGGCCAGAGTGTCTAAGGTCACAAACTGTCTCCCTAAATTTTTGAACTAATCTCTTCTTGATGAAGTTAAATCACTATTCCGACCATATTTTGTACGAAAACTGCGAACTGTAGCTGCCAAACTTTCATTATTTTTAAAATATTGCTCAACAATGAAAACACGTTGTTCTTTCGTGTAGTACTCCATTTTTAATAACACTGAACTGTCAGCTGTCACGCTGTTGTTTTTTTTTTTTTTTTTCGTTGGCAACACTTTACATGGCGCAAAATTCAAATCTTGCGTGAATTTTGAAACACCCTTTAGATTGTTCGCGTCTTCTCTTTTCTACATTCAGTTTCCATAAATGTTCTCTCAGCCATGAAAGAAAGCTAATCGTTCTCTACTTGGGCTAATTATATTTCTGTATTGTCCTCTACCTTAAAGATGTTACCAATAAATAAACTTTAGCATGCATTTGAAATGAAATGAAAAATGTATTCATGACCGACACATACAAAATTTCTTGGTACTTTTCCTGTATTAAGGAAGAAAAAATAAAATTAATCTTTTTTTGCTGGTTTCAGGACTGTCCGCAGTTGATTTAGTATGCATTATCGTGGTCCATAATTCCTCTTTGCATATTATGTGCGGCATGACCCCAGCGCTGTACAAAAATCTCATCAACCCTTACTCTACTCATGGTATCCATACATATGTTGCGAATATCTTTATTAAAGTAGAATATAAGCGCCTTTGGTTGGTTTGCTTGTCCATGTTATATGTACCTACCAACATACATTCCACGAAAGCAAGTATGTATTTCGGAAACATTATGAGACATGTATTTGCATTTAAATTCCCTTTTACATATTTGCAAGCTTCTCTCTAGATATCGAACAGAAGCAGTATCTACTATGTATATAGGAGTATTTATTTTCCTTTTTCAAATTTCCTCAAGGTATTCAGCCAGTGGATGTACCTGTCTTCTATCAAAAACACTTGGGAATATAATCTCTGGTGTATGGAACTTATAGTTCTAAAAAACTATTTGAATTCTGTATCAAAGGACAGTCCCCAGCATCATGCATTCGTATTTCAATCGCCATCTCCAAGTACACTAGCAAATAATTGCCCTGCAATATAATAGTTGATAACAATTCCAGTTTTGGCCTAAAGCCCATTACTTTTGCTTGTATGAACTTATTGCTTTTATTGTAACATTACAATCATTTGAAGAGTTTCCTACCACTTCCTTATAATTGAAACAATATAATTGCCACCAATTAATTCGATCTTCCCAGCAACATAGTCCGTCATTCTTACAGCCAACCGTAAACAAATCCATTACCCATTGCCCTAAAATCTCTTCTTCCACCCAAAACTCCGGATTAAGAAAATAATAAATAAGTTTAAATTTTTCACCATCGTCATCATCATCATCATCATCAGCATCATCACCATGGTCGACATCATTGTCGTCGTTGTTGTTGGCCATAAGTTTCCTCGGCAATTCCCTAAACAGTTTCCACTTCAGTTCATGGCAGCATTCCAATTTAATTTCATCTGCCAGAAAGGAAAATTATTTTCCTACTCTCTCTCTACTGGCTTGAATAAAGATTTCTTCAATCTCTGACCCCTAACACCACCTTAACAAGTGGTGTCCTCCCAGTAGAGCAGAGCACAGGTGACACTGTGGACAGGACACACACTGACTGTGTGCGGATATTGTCGCCATCGATAACGATGCCAAACGGAAAACGAAAAAAACTGCAAATTTGTTGGAAGAAAATTCAAAAATAAAATATGTTTCTCCAACTTTGAGACTTATCTTCCATCTGTTTTAATTTATCACCTCTTCTGTTTGCCATTCACACACAGACGCCTCTACTCTAAGTCGTATCCATTTTCTGCTCCAATCCGATGAATCTTTTAATTAATGAAGCTTCTGACGTGTGAAACAACGACGACGACAATGACGAGGATAGTCGTGTGGTGCGTTTGGAAATTAATTACTTCTCAAAACGGAAACGCACACTCTCACACACACACACCAAGGATGGTACATTTTGGGAAGTTTTCGTCTGGGAAAATTGATTTTCGCAAAGTTTTCCGAACCGCAAAGAAGATCCGTATTTCCGATGCAATTTCCCTTTCCGTATCAATATCAATCAATAATCTACTACTGCCATCTTCAACCACATTGAGCTGCCACCAAGCAATCCCGAAGAGTGTACAATTCCAGGCACTCCACTGAAAGTGACCGTATACCAATGTGCCACCTTCAAGCCATCTTTTCATCCAACTCCACCTCCCCCCTTTGAAACATTCAAATGCACTTTTCATTTAAATAGATTTTCTTATTTTCTCATTTTCTTTTCTCCTCCGCACAGCTGAGCCATTTATTGAGTTCTTCAATCCTAATCATCGCAAGGTACTCGAGGAACAGGATGTGGAAATAAGGAAAAGGACTGGTCTGAAAGGCGCCGCACCAGGTGGCGACGATTGGATATATTTGAACACCTATTGTCGAGTGCCGGTGAGTTACATAGAAAAAAAAAACAATCTTCTATAGCGAAATTAATAAAAACGTTTTTTTTTTTAGGAGAAAATTATAACTGGTTTCTGTAAAGGTACTCAGGAGTATTGTCCGCCCAGTCCGAGGGGACCACCAGGGTTGCTTGGTCCAAAGGGACCAACGGGTCCACCCGGCTTACCAGGAATACCCGGTCCAAAGGGAAATCGCGGTGATGTTGGATTACCTGGGCCACCAGGTATTGATGGAATGGAAGGACCACCAGGGCCTAGGGGTCCCAAGGGTGATATTGGTATACCGGGGAGTTCTGGTCTGGATGGTCGAGATGGTGTACCAGGAGAGCCTGGCTTGGATGGAGTTCCCGGAAGAGCGGGTGCTGATGGTATTCCAGGGAAGGATGGCAAAGATGGACAGCCTGGAAGAGACGGCCGGGATGGCATGAATGGGAAGGATGGTGCCCAGGGACCGAAGGGAGCGTCTGGTCCACCTGGCGACAGGGGACTTAAAGGTAAGTGATATTGTTTTAGTGCACAAACAATTTAAGTGGAGTAGTCTATTTTTTTTGAAAGATGCTTCCATTGAAAATCACGTGTTTTGAATTGGTAGACAGGCTTATTAGGTACAAATTCTACCCCCCACAAACATTTTCCGCAAAAAGTTTAGATTGATGTAAACAAATCGTAAAATTTTTACTAAATTGCAAGGGTGTCAGTTCGTGCTTTCACCTACTTATAGAGCAAGATAAGTGTGTTGTAGAAGAATTATTAAGTGCGCAACTAAGTTCTAAGTTCTAAGTTCTTTTTGATAAAAATGCAGCTTTATTATGAAAAAATTGTTACAAATGAATTATTCAAAGTATTGCCCATCGCTAGCTACAACTTTTACCCATCTTTCTGGCAGAGCTCGAATACCGTTACTGTAAAAGTGTTCATCTTTTGAGGCTATCCACGAATATGAGCGGAACTGCTGATCCGCCAGACCATGTGCCATCGACGGAACAAGTAATAATCGGATAGCGCAATATCTGGGGAATATGGCGGGTGGGGTAAGACTTCCCATTTGAGCATTTCCAGGTAGGTTTTAACGGGTTTGGCAACGTGATGCCGAGCGTTGTCATGCTGTAGAATCACTTTTTCGTGCCTCTGCTCGTATTGTGGCCATTTTTCGCGCAGTGCTCGTCTCTATCGCATCAATTGAAGTCGATATCGTTCCCCAGTGATGGTTTCGTTGAGTTTCAACAGTTCATACCACCAAATACACAGCATAATCTTCGCAGTGTGAATATTCGGCCGAGCCGACGATGTAGAAGCATGACCGGGCAGTCCCCATGACTTTCTTTTCTTTTTGTTGCTGTAATGAATCCATTTTTCATCACCCGTCACGATGCGATGAAGTTGTCGTCAACATCGAAATCACCGTCTTTGAAGCGACGGAACCAATCACGGCACGTTGTTTCACTTAGAGCAGCATCTCCGTAAACTTTTTGGCACTCTCGATGCGCTTTAGCCGCAGTTTTCTTCGAATGGAAGAAGAAAATCAACACTTCCCGCAAATGACGATTATTTGGCACATAATCAGACATTTTCACACAACCAAAAGTATATGACGCCAAAACAAAATCACTAATGTGTCAAAACAGTTTGTTTACCATATGTCTAAGCTCGGTTGATGACGTTTTGGATATGTCAAAATCGACCAGCACTTACTGCTGGAGCCATCTATTGACAAACAGCGAGAACTTAGTTGTATAAAACCATAAAAAACCCAATATGTCGAACACAAAATGGCGGCCCAAACACAAGAAATACACATCAATATCTAGGAAACGGTTAGAGGTATGAGAACAATACTTAAGAGCAAAGTTGTAAAAAATGGAAGACACTGTTTGGTGACCTTGAATGACCTTCATTTTAAGGATTCGGACCAAAGTTAACTTTTTCTAAATGGACCATACCCATTTAGAAAAAGTTAACTTTGGTAAAATTTATATTTTTCATAAAAAATAAATTTCCTTATACTGTAAACTTTTTACCGTTACGCAGACATCCAAGCAAAAAAAGTTTGTGTTTTTTTAAAAAGTTCGCCTCATTTTTCTCGAAAACGGTTTGTTTATGACCTTGAAAGTCCTTGAATATCTTTTGTTTTAAGAATATGGACCAAACCTACTCATGTTTGCAAAAAAAAACATTCAACTTTTGTATGTAGAAATTTTCACGAAAACCCAACCGTTTACGAGACATCGAAGAAATTTTCGGAGATAGTTCGTATAAACTTTTGCAACTATTAGGTTATTTTGCAACAAATTTCTTTAAACTTAAACTCAAATTGGCCACAATTTTTTAACGTCTATTATATTACGAAATATTGTACATATGTACGTTGGGCTGAAGTGTACCAATTATGGAATACTCTCCTAATATTGAATAGTGCAATATCTCAGAACCAACTTAAAGTATGTGTCTACCAATTTCATGTAAAGCTTTTTTTTCATGTACATATATTGTAAAAAATGTTTATTGGTTAAGTGCGTAACTTCCTTATATTTTAAAATCAGTTTAACTTTATCCATTAATTTGTTCACGCGTCAATAGAAAAACCACCAACCTTTATAATTACAGTGAGTATTTATGTTAGCTGAGTTAAATAGTGAACGTATTTTTATTTAGTTTAGTGAGCTACTTTGTTCCTAATATGGAATATCAGTGTGTTCTTAATATTGTATAGTATTCCATGTTGGGAACCTGATAAAAGGTTTGTTGAAATTTTGTATTTAGGTAAACTTGCAATTTCAAGTCAAAAGACTTCAAGAAAGCAGCACAACTTTTTCATGTTCCTCGTACTACACTTTTCAGACTTTTTAATTCGCCTTCTGATGAAGCTCTCAACGCACCAATTGGCAGAAAAAGCATTCTAGAGGACCAACTTGACTAGTACGTCCTTAAAATATCGGCTTTTCAGTTGGCTTGTCGAGACAATTTGAAGAACCCTTAAATGAAATGGCTGTCCGTAAATGGCTAAATGGATTTCTAAACCATCATAAAGATATTCCTTCTTTGCATAATCCATTATGTATGAACGCAGCTGGAGACTTTGTTCCTCCAATGATAATCTTCCCCAGATCAGAAATGGATGTTAGGCTCACGAAGGGAGCTCCAGCAGGATTGATTGCCAAGTGTCATCCCTCTGGGTGGATACAGAGATATATTTTCTTTGAATGATTTCAGCACTTTTTGCAGTTCGGTAAACCAACAAAAGAGAATGCTGTCCTACTGATTTTCGATGGGCATTATAGCCATATGCGCAACATCGATCTTATAGATTCTGCGCGTGTAAACAATGTACAAAATGCAGCCTTTGGATAAGACACTTATGGGGGTATTAAAAAGTTATTATAGTGAAGGGATCCGGCAGTGGCTGTTACATTCCGAAAAACCTGTGAGCCACTATGATATTATGGAGCTATTTGGAAAAGCCTACCTACGAATTCAATCCGCTTCACTAGCCGTTAATGGTTTCAAAGCTACTAGGATCTATCCTCTTAACCGAAATATTTTTACCAAATCCGATTTTGTAGACGAAGAGCAGGAAGACGTACCACTTGTGGAAAATACACGCGCTTCCAGCCCAAATCCCTAAAGTCCTCAAAGGTCCCAAAGCCCCCCCCAAGCCATACTTATTTCACCTTACCCTTCTCTTAAGAAAAAAATATCAAATAGGGGAAGGAAATCAGGTTTCTCATATAAGATCACAACATCACTATACAAAGCTGAGCTGGAGATATCTAAGGCATCACAGCAGAAAAAGGACCAGGCTAAGAAAGGAGCAAATATTTTTCAACAACCATCAACGATTGGCCTTCAAAAAAAGAAGACGATGAAAAGTCTAAGAAGAAACAGCAGCCGGATTCGTCTTCCTCATCAGAACGTGATGACATTTCACTTCACTCAGATTCCTCAACTCACTTTACATCTACATTGCAAACACGTGATCCTGACGGCGAGGCAGAATGCGGTTAATGTTGTAGCTTGTTTAGCGATGATAATGGCGGGAAGGAGTGAATTACAGTGCATGACCTGCCTTAAATGGTACCACGTAAATTACTCGGGCTCAGAGTCTACTAATTTTATTTTTGAACTACAAATTAAATTTTCTACAAACTCTGTGGTATTCCATATAGAGATCATTAGTGGTCCATATTAGGGTCACTTTTAGTCAGTCACACTAAAGGTATGAAACTGTGAAAAATCAAACACTTCTAGAAGAGTTATCCATTAACTAATTTAAATATTTAAGACAAACTTCAAATCGTAAGCACAAGGAGTTTCCACCAACGTATAGAGGAAGTTGAGGAAGTTTTAAGAAAAATTTGGGTACAAAAAAACTCCAAAATGGCGGGTACAATGTGGCGGAAAGTTGTTTATTTTGTATTCAAAACTTTCATACATACTGCAATTCGTAAAAAGAAGAAATGTTCACCTACTCGTAGAGCTAAGAACGGTAAAGGAAGAATATAAATCCATAGGATAGTAAATTATTATACATATTTAGTTCACCTGCTTAAAAAGCCTTTGTGGACTTTATAGGGAAAATCAGAAACCCTACAAATCCAAGATGACTGACACAATATAGCGGTCCAAAAATTTTATATAATTTCTATTTAATAGTTTAAGACAAACTACTCGTACAAGTCTTGTCCTTATAACTTGTAGTTTGCCTTAAACAATTAATGGTATAAACCATCTTTCAGAACAAATTGAGGGAATTTCTTAAAACTTCTGTATCTTTTAAAAAAAATGCAACTTGGCTAATTTATTTATTTATTGAAGCTTAATACAAGCCATAACTTACAAGATAACTTAACGTGTAGTATTATTATTATTATTATTTTTTTTTTTTTTTGTGCTCATTGACCGCGCCCTAGGGCCCACACAATTATTCTTAAACTAAAACTAACATTTAAGGGAAGTATGGGGACTTGTTAAGAAGATTACTTACAAACTACATAGAGAACTGGAGGTTAGGCATGATCAAAGTGGAGAAGGGCATTAAGGAGTGTGCTTTCGCTGCTATTAAAGTCAAAAATGTGTGTCGCATCATTTGATTTCCGCAGCATTCTTAACATTGGTTCGTAATAACCATAATTAGTTCGATGAGGAGATATACGGAATAGGGGAACAGACCTAAGGTTGCGGGGATTGATATTGAGAGAGAACGCTTGAAGCAGGGCAAGACAATCAATGTTAAGAGTTAACAACTGATGGATGAAAACACCGACATTTTTCCAATGATTGAAAATTAATCAATCGCATGAACCTGCGCTGCACTGCCTCAATTCGCATGGTATGGGCAGCATAATGGGGTGAACATACTTGGCTGGCATATTCGAGGAGGGGTCTGACGAAGGTAATACAGAGAGATTTAGTTACATATGGGTCAGAAAACTCCTTGGACCAGCGTTTCACAAAGCCAAGTGCTGAGTTAGCTCTATTAATGATACTGTCGATGTGTGAAAGAAAGTTGAGTTCACTATCGCAGATGACACCGAAATCGCAAGCTGATGTGACTAAAGGTACAGGCTCGCCGCGAATAAAGTAGACCCTAGGAGGTGGTGGCAGACGTTTCCGGGAGTAGGTAATGGAACGACATTTATCGACATTAAGCTCTAAGATATTTTTGTTAAATCATCCTGTAGAAGGCGAGAATCAGCGGGAGATGAAATACGTCTAAAGATTTTCATATCATCAGGGTAGACCAGAAGGTTGGAGTTCTGAATGATATGTTCGGCATCGTTTATCGTAAGGATAAAGATCAGAGGTTCAAGTTGGCTACCTTGAGGAACCCCCGAAGTTGCTATAATAGGGTCCGATATTGACGATCTAAACAAGAAATTAAAAAGAAAATCTGAAACTACAATATACAAAAAAAAAAACAGGATGGCGGACACAATATACTTTCGAGAAAACTTTTCGAGAAAGTAATTTATTATTTATTGCAACTTCTACTATTCTATTCAGAAAGGTTCAATCCATTCTGAAGGGACGTCGCGGTAGAGGAAACATTCACCTAAGGTTGTGAGCACCAATTTGGTGTGTAAACTGGGGAGGCTAGCTTAAAATCTAGCTAGCTGGATAGGATTGTTGGTTGATGAGCAAGTGTACCCAGCAGTAGACTAAAGCGTCGTCTGAAGTAAGGAAAATATAGACAAATTGTATGTAGGCAAAACTGCAAAGAAATATAGACACCTTTCTGAATATATCCATAAATTGTCATATATCCATCCTGTCTGTATTCAGGATATTACACAATCATTTACAAATGGAATTTGGCATTATCCTTATGAACTTCAAAAATGTTGTTTCCCGGAGAAATTTGTGCAGGGTCTTCTCGGAAAATTCACCCTGCAACGCAACACTTTATGTTATTTATTCATGTTTGTAATGTAAATGGGTCTGAAACCTATAAATTTCGTAAAACAAAGCTCCTATTTTTGAACTACCACCATTTTCGATGCACAACAAATTCCACCATCATTTATAAAGCGCAAACCATCAGTTCTCCGTTTTTTTTGTTGCCGCAGTGCAATTTTAAAACACACTTCCATCTACCATAAAAAAATAAAATTACAATAAAATATGTACTCATATGTATACGGGGCCACATTACCCGTACCTGCTCACCATTTGTCAGCATTTTTTTTTATTCATAAAAAAAACAAAACGATACAGTGAGGAACACGATTATGTGGGCACTTACAACGCGATTAAAGTTTAACCAGCTTGGTCGCTTAAATTTGTGATACTGGTTTGGATTTCTGGTTACGCACATATACCGAAAGATATTAATGTCCAAGACTGAGTGGAATTTCAGACCGCATTTACGGGTCCTTCATCACTATACGAGTACATGAAAAAGTCCCTACGGCAGCTTTTTCGTGATTTCCGGCAGTCTTGTTGGACTTGGTTTGGTCTCTCGAGTAGTTCGTAATCGCAATCTTTGCAGCTGTAGAAAACAGAAACCTACTTAGTCTACTAAAGGAGACTACTATTACGAACACAGCAGCGTTTATTCATCTGTGAGTTCATTATCAGAGATAAACTTAGGCAATAAGTCTTGAGCTTTTTCACCATTTAAATGACCACTTGATAACAAACGGTACTAGGGTTAAATTTCACAACATCAGCCCATTATTATTTTCACTCTCGCCCTCACAGGGGAGAAGTTATTTCTTTCCCCTTATTATTTCGTGGCGTTTCCACCCAAAGCTACCAACACTCTCATTTCCTGACTATTGTCTGGTTTTGTGTTAGTATTGTAACAGAATGTAGCATAATAACTACACCCAAAAAGATGCAACACATTCCGAAGTGTCTTTTCATTCGAGGTTCGTGTCCACAGTAAGAGACGAATTATGTCTAAGACGACGTCGCGGAATTAAGAGAGTTATAACCGCAAGAGAATTATAACCGCAAGAGATTATTGGCTGCAGCTGTCATCTTGGAATTATTACATCAGAATTTTCTTGTTCCAGTGGTCGAAGAATTTGATAGAAGTTTCTGGCTATCAGAAATGCGACTATATAAGGACAGATGGCGATCAAGGCAAGGCAGTTGGTTTTCGAACCGCACGAAGAGATTGGAAAAGTGATAATGGGCGAAGTTGTAGTTTTGTGATAGATTGAAAGTTAAGAGTTAACAAGAAGAAGTAATTAGTTTGGATTTGTGAATTAAGTAATTGGAATGAGATAAAGTGATTTGAGAAGAAAGATACCTTGTAAGGAAAGAATTTGCGAAGAATAGTATAGTGTGAACTTGAATTGTTTTATAGACTAGAAAATAAAGAAATAATCTCACAGCATAACGTTTTAACTACTCGAGCCGTAGCTCGCATATTACAGTATCTTGACTTAGGACACAACCTGGGCATTGAGTATCTAGCAGATGCATAGGGTTTCGGAACTGTATTGCGTCTAGTCCCCATTATTCTGTGGGATTGCTGGTTCCTTGAAGAAGATTTTTCTAAATCTTTCTAATTCTATGTTCCTTCCAATATTGTTGCAGAAAACTCTATTAACTATAAAACTATTTTCTAAAACTCTTCACCTCCCTTTTGAATTCCACTTGACTATAGTTTTGATTAACCCCAGTCTGTATCGGCTTTGATAACTAATGTGTCGGCATTGATGACTAATGTCATAGTTTCACCTCATTTCCTCCCTTTCTTTCCTTTCAGTGTTCTTCTTTTTTTCACTTTTCTCCATAAGTTACAAAGGCCTTATTGTAGACTGAAGCTTTTAATACTTGCAGGGGTTGTCAAATCAAAGTTGTTACATGGTGTCTTTTGTAACTGCGGCCGATTTAAAATTGGCGCCATTTTTCATAGAGATGGTTTTATTATGTGAAAGTTGGCAGTGTGTTCAGCTGTCAATGCCATTCCATCATGGAGAATCTGATACCAAAATGGTACATCAATTATTGCAAAACAGCGTAAATTACGTCATTGTTTTAGTAGACTGGAGTGCCTGTAAAGAGCACTATTCAAAAAATTATCCAAAATTTTGAAAACCTTTACACAGTAAGTGATTTACCGAAGTCTGGGCCTCGTCGTACAGCGCGTGCATAACATAAAATTGATGCAGTGAGGGAAAATGTGAATGAAAGCTCAACAAATTGAGATTTCTCCAACGTCTATGTGGAAAATTATGCATCGCGACCTGAAAGTGACCACCCGGGGCGAAGGGACTGGAGTGCAAAAATTTACCAATTAAATAGAGATGACCCTGAAAAAATTGATTATGTGGAGCTGTAATCAAACAAAATATTCGAATATAGGGAGCGGAAAACCCACGAGCAATTCATGAACGACCTATTCATCCTCGTAGAGCAACTTTTTGGTGTGCAATTTGGGCTGGTGGGATAATTATACTGTTACTGGCTGGCGATCGATATCGTGCGATTTTGCAAGAATTTTTATTTTTTTTTTTGGGTCATGTCGAAATTTGTGGATATAAATTGGCCACCGCGCTCACCTTATTTAACAGCCCCGAATTCTTCCTGTGGGGTTATTTGAAAGACCGAATGTACGCTACCAAATCAACAAAATTGCAACAATTGAAAGATAATATAAGCAACGTAATTATTCCGGAAGACAAGTTACAGAATGTGATGTAAAAAGTGATTGAAATAGCACGCGTTTATACCTTTTATAAAAGGATTACCCACAGCGTTAATCTCAATTATTTAAAGTGTGCTAGTGAACCACCGATAAAATCCTTTAACACATCATATTGTCCCTAAGTGCTTCGTAAATTTTCATCTCGACTGTACCACAGGGGAGTCATAATGTCAGGACATCTTATCCCATCTATCACCAGCTCGCTTGAGTTCGGTTCTCCTCCCACAAACAAAGATAAAAAGAAAGAAATTGTAACACATTTATCCTTCCTTTCCCATGGCTGCAATTCGATTTATTTACACTCCACTACCACCACCATCGCCATCATCATCGCCAGCAGTATTCCCATTTGGAAAATAATTTCAGTCATACGTTGTAGGTTCTCATACATTTGCATGCATTGGACTCGTTCGCGCCTAGCCTCGATATATAGGTTAACAGTTGTGTCCCTGCACTTAAGCGCATTACGATACTGGATTATTCAAATCGATGGATTCGCACCTTTAAACCGAAAAGCCAGAGTGTTCTAGGAACCCTACCTAACCCCCATCCACGACCACGTTACAAAGAAACCTCTCACATGCGAGAGCTCCCCGGCGATGATGTTTGACAAGAGTAACACGAAGCATTTGTCTACCTCTGGCTGGCTTTTTGTTTTCGTAGAAACTTTGCACCGCGTTAATTGAAATATTAATCCGTGAATCGGCGCAGCATTTCTTTATTTCTTTAGGTGGGCATCCGTTAATTAGAAATTTCAAAGTTAATTAGAGAAATACCTTCACGAACGGACAAAGTGTCTATGCCTGTTGATGGTCGTCGTGTTTAACTTTCACTCGTGAGCACACTTTGCGTGTTTGCTTTTCAACCAAAAGTGTTAATTAGATTACAAAGTTGATTGCGACATTTGTCTCAAGTTCATAAAATGCTGGCCAGATAAGAGAGCTAGATACACACGTACCTAACTCGCAACTAATTTTATCTTTTTTTTTTTTTTTTTTTAACTGAGAAAACGTGTCCTGGAAAAGGACATTCGCATGGTACTCTCTGGGGGTACCTTCTATACATGATATCGGGCTTCAGTCACACATTTCATATCATCAAACCGGATGCGCGTGATGTTGAATTATTTACCATTAATACACACAACTGAGACGAGTGTGTGTTTTTGTTTATACTGAAGGTCCTTGAGCTGTATCCGGCTGATGGTATAGCAAACAGCACGGTGCTGGGAGTAAATTATTCACATATGATGCGTAGATGCTTGTTAAATAACATAAGAAGAACAACGTCTTTTGGATGCTTATGATGGGGAAGGGCCATTAGAGTAAATCGCTGCGGGTATGAGAATGAAAGAAGAAATCTTTTCCGTCAATTTTTGGAATTTTAAAATTACGGGCACTTTTTTGTGATTTTGTAATTTTCCTGAGTGATATTTATCTAGTATACGCAACTCAGACAACGATTTAGGAGGTGACAAAGTGAATAGTTTGGTGCCGCTTCAATTGTTAGAGAAAAGTTTTTCCGCTTTCAAATGGGTATTTCCGGAATGTAGGCAATCGGATTAGGAAAATTGTTTGGTTCACGAGAATGGGCATGGGATACGGATTTGTTTCGTATGACTTGATATATACCTCTAAGAAAGGGGTTGTGTCTATTTATTGAAATTAGGGTCTCATTACTTATCCTTAGTTAGATATGGTACGGAATTATTCATTTTGTGCTTTAGGATTTTAATTTAAAATAAAATAAAGAGTATTAAAGGTTTCAATGTATTATGTATAGAATACAACATCGGTTAAGTGTCCGCCACGGGAATTTTTCCAAACTTTGATTCTTTTGAGGTAATTTTCGTGGCTGTATTGCGGCCACAACTTCACAGATGATGGTTTTTAGGTGCTCCAAAATTTGGGGATTGTCTGCATAGACACGATCTTAAGCATAGCCCTACAAAAAGAATTCCAAAGGAAAATTTGGCGCCTTCGTCGTTTTAAAAAAAAAAATATGGCCCGATCACGCCACCGGTCCACAGCGTACACCAAACAGTCACCCGTGGTGGATGCAATTTTGTTTGTTTACGTGGCCACCTAGTGAGAAATGGGTGTGAGTGAGAAATGGTCAACTTATTTTACACGGAACTGTTATTTTTGTAGTAAGATGCAACAAATTCAATTCGTTGAGTAGTGGTTAAACGATCCATAAAAATGGCAAGGTAAGAACTAACTAGCTGTCACTATGGATGACAGATGGATTTGACAGATGTCATATGGCAGGGATGTATCATTATTATTTTGTTCTTTTTCTGCAAACCGAAATACATTTTTTGCTTTGTACAGTAACTAGAGAATTTTTTATAAGCAACTAGTAGATATATAAATAAAATACAGGATAAGTGCAAAAACTAGACTTTAAAAGATTTTTTCGGGGACAATCTTGCAATTGTTTTGAAGTAATTCCCAAATTATTTCCAAATGATCACATTTTGTTATTTAAAAAATCTATTATAATTTAATACGAAATTTCACCTAATTTAACACAACAATCTGAAGTAAAGATGGGATTTGGGATGAGCAGTGATCGTAGCGAGCAATTAACGAAAAGAGCAGTTAACTTGCTGCTCAATGCTCTTTGCATATGGTCGCTGCTTGATGCTCAATATCACTTTTGCGCTTTTAAGAGCTGTTGTATGTGTGTCTACCTATATATACGAGTACATATGTAGACGTATATAAGAGTGAAACTCCGTATGTATTTTCTCTATGGACTGCTAAACCCTTCAGCCGAACATCATGAAATTTTAACAACAAATTATTTATTTCGAAAGCAAAAAATAAAAAATAAAGGCAGAGCAACGTTCGCCGGGTATTTGCATGGCACAACATAAACAACTCTGGTACATAGTAGGGTAAAATAGAAACAAATATAATTAAATGAGAAATATTTCTTTAAGAAAACAAAAATCAAAAACAAACCTTGGCAAAAAAAAAAACAATGACGAAAATTAAATTCTTCAAGTTATCTCTTTCCCTAAAACCATACACAAGTGTGGGTATGTTGAGAGTTTATGATTTTGGGAAAAGTGAAAAAGACGATTGCATTGCAAAACATACGAAGTGGGGTTTATTATGTACCTACCTGCACAGTGTTACTCAGAAGCAATGAGCAAGCAGTGTGTGGTTAGTCTTGGCTGTGATGTGTGACAGTGATCACAATCACAGTCTCATCTCTAATCTCAACTAGAAACAAAATACTGATTATTCGTCCATTTAAATTTTGAAATAATTTTCGAAAATCTAGAAATAGTCTCAATCGATCTAGAAAAAAAGTTCGTAAAAAACATGTGCGTTCACGCAATCTTGGAAAAAATTCGACAAAATTAGCCTTTTCCTTATCTTAAACATATTTTTTTTTTTTTTTTGCAAAACGGATCGTTTTTGAGTTAGAGCGTCGAGAACTAGATATATGATTTTTTTAGAAAATCACGAAATAAAAAGATTTTTTTCTTATGAATCAAACTTTGGAATATATTCTAAGCTGAGCTGAACTTAGAATTACTTTGGTTCTCACAAGGAACCTTAAAATTACGAACAATTAGCGAATAAAAATTGAAATAAAAATTCTATACTTCCACGTTATAAAAAAAACTTCTTTATTCAGTCTGACTCATACCTTTTTTTCTTTTATCATCAACATCACAACTATCAACTATGAGAGTCAGCCAGCCAATCCATCAGGACTCCCACGAATCGTTGCAGAACTTCGATAATTATTCGAAATTAAGAAGGCATCAACCGATGACGAACGCGAATGATCAATGCTGAAGGCGTGGAGCATGTTAGTTCCTAACAACATTGTAAATAAAAACAAACTTAAATATGTTACACCACCTGGAGAACTGGAGAACACGAAAAATACCATTGTCAACAAATGTCAATATTCGAGCAATGCATCCTCTCCCTCTAACACACGTGGAAATGCAAAACGAGGTCAGCAGCTATCTCCATTTCACCAAATGGATAATGGCCGACTTCAAGAAAAGGAGAAATGATGCATTACTGCTGATGGCGACTACTACTACTACACGACTCATAGGGGGCATTAATTCGTCAAAGGCAACACTGATGAAACTCAACACATGTAAAAGAACACACACATAGGTCCCAGAATATCAATGTTTATGTATTAATTTATGTTAAATGCAAAGTTAAACTCAAATAGTCATTGACCCTTTTATGTAAAATTATGATCATCTGTAAATTTTACAGTAGTGTGCAAAAGCTATGTTTCATGGGAACTACTGCGGAAAGTTCACTTCACTTGTCGGTTAGCAGTCATCACAGTCAGACTGAATAAAGAAGTTTTTTTTTATAACGTGGAAGTATAGAATTTTTATTTCAATTTTTATTCGCTAATTGTTCGTAATTTTAAGGTTCCGTGTGAGAACCAAAGTAATTCTAAGTTCAACTCAGCTTAGAACAGAATATGATATGATATACGGGAATCTAGGGTCTATCTTTCCCAGTTCTATATTATTAAGTAGTGTGTGTTTTTTCTAAGTAATTAAATGATTCAATGGTTCAACACAAATTGGTGAATGTAGTATGATCGTGAATTAAATTAAGTACCTTCTAAATTACTTTCGAGTTATGAGTACAATCAATGCATGAACTCTTATTGAGGTGGTGCAACAAAAACCGAGGACAACTATTTTGTTCATAACTCAAAGGCGGTTAGATTTTAGAAGAATTATTTAAAATATTTAAAATTTTCTGGATGGATTGTAACTTTCTTGAGTGTTTTTAAAAACTATTTGTGCCAACAAATTTGCTATAATTTTGACCTACCTTCCTCATAAATTTACATGCTATCAATTTTATTTGAGAGATTATTTTATTTCAGAGATACAGGCGTGTGGGGGGGAACATTGCCAATGCCATGGCTCCCAAATAGCTCCCCCCAAAAATATCTTTTATGTTTTTTTCTAATTATTGTTGGCCCACCACGTACTATTTTCAAAACTTTCAACTCTCTAGGTCAAACGGTTCAGAAGTTACAAGCGGTCACCGTGTTGAATCCATCAGTGTTTCGTTTATACTATTCTGGTACAGAATACTAAAAAAAAAAGTAGTTATCTGTATCAAAAAATTAAATTTGTATTGATTGGCAAATCATGGATTCCATTCGACTTTTCTCTTGAATGACGGGTATGCGCGAAATGCGTACCTATGATTTTTGAAGAATTCCTTAATCAATACATTTCATACCCACTTTAATCCTTTACCATAGAGTTTCGGTTAGCTTTTCAGCATGACTACATAGCCCCCTAAATTCCCAGATTTAAAGCTGTACGCTTTAAGTCAGAGCTCTTTGGTGGTTCAAATGCATGCACCATTAGTTTAAAAGTCCATTCAAACAAAGTAGAACGTCTGCTGCTACACAAATACTGTACAAAAATTCTATGCGTTTTTCCAAACTAAGTGCAATGAAATCAAAGAGTTAACAACCATGCATGAGACGACCTCATTCAATGCTTTCAAAGTACCACTATACCTACTACTTGTTCACATAATTTTATAACCCTTAACTATTCAAAAACGAAAAAAAAGCCCTCCCTATGTATCTGTATCTATTACCTTCCGTCATATGTACTTCTTTTCACAGTTGCCATACTAAATCATCCATGAAAAACTTTTTTCCCAAATAAACTCTTCAAAAAAATACAAAAGAAAGACTCATAAAAAGCATGAGAAAAACTCAAATAAAACACTTCAATCTATTTCCACACTTAAAAGTCCTGTCTGCATTTCCACCCTCCCACACTTAGTCTTCCCTATCGTCCTCTCCCAATTTTTAATGAGCTCGCAGATCCATAACGCAGTACCTCACTTAAGTTTTCACCATATAAAGTTTTTCGAAGAATACATCTAGAAATTCGAAACTATGACTAAGACCATCTTTTCTACCTCCCCCCCAAAACCCACCCACCTATTCAAAATTAATAGAATAATTAAATTTCATAATCACTTTGAACATCGAAGATGAAAAAGAGACACACATGCTTCATTAAATTCTAATTAATTAAGAGTTTCCCTAGCAAGCCACCAGTAAAATCCTTTACAAGGATTCCCACAAAAAAAAAGTCATTATCCTCGTTTAAAACTGGGTGAACGTAATACACTAAGGAAATGTGCAATTTTGCACTTCTTCATCTTCCCACTTCACCCCCTCATCCTTAGAATTGAACCATAGCATGTGCTCTGGAAGTGGAAACATTTTTAAAATTACATTGTATCCTTGTAGTATACAGTCATTCATTCTATTCAACTCTCACTTACAGGAATTGCTGGTCCTCGTGGACGACCAGGAAAGTCAGGTACTAATGGAACACCTGGCATACCGGGCATAAACGCATGGAAAGTTAAAGTTAATGGCAGCTATTCAAGTGAGCTGCTTATACCGCCATCGATTGCTGGTAAGTAAAAGAATGCGGCAAGCTTGTAGTAGTAGTTGTATAAGGACTCTTAGCTGGGCGGTTCGATGCGATTTATTAATTAGAAGTACCTAGTCGGGTGAAAAAGGAAATCGTGCCTCAGTGGTCGTCGTCGTGCACAGTAAATCCTTAGCAACTTTTATACAGCTTAACAATGTGTTCTCTCTTTATTGAGCTCGCTGAGAGCTGTTAACTTTTAAATCCTTCTCATTCTCCCCATTTACACAGATCTCAATACACCTGATATCCAGAGGACAATCATTGTCGAGGAAGGTAAAAACCTACGCTTGGCCTGTGCCGCAAATGGCAATCCCCTGCCTCATGTCGAGTGGCGACGTGGTGATGGTCGAACTATAGCCCTCGAGAGGGAAGAGTGTAAGTTAAATGAGAATTTCTAGGATTCTTGTTGTGCTGGCAAGTTGTAACATTTCTCGTTTTGAATTTTGAAATTTTTCCCCTTGGATCCTGGGAGCAGTATCGTCAGTAAGCGGACATACATTGCAGATTAGCAACATCAGTCGGAATCACATGGCGCCGTACACCTGTTTCGCAGACAACGGTATACCACCGGTGGCAAATGCCACATTCCTTGTGGAAGTTCACTGTAAGTATATGCGTATGGGTGTGAGCAAGCACGTACATAAATGTCAGCGGAATTGGATTCCGCAAATCAGGACCTAAATGCAATTTTGATTGAGGATTTTCCTTTTTTTTTCATTCTCATCGTTTCTATGCAGTTTCACCGATGATAGCCGTTTACAGGCAGATTGTGTTCGCTTTAGAGGGTGGCAGTGCAACGCTGGAGTGCCAGGTGAGTGCGTTTTTGAATTGCAAGTCTTTATCGGGTTTTTATTGGGAAAGTGCGCAGAGTTGAGCTGAGCTGAACTAATATTATTCGTATTTTGGTTGATTGCTTTTGGCTTATACGGAGAAAGATAATTTGAAATTTATTTGCGTTTAGATGCCGGAATTGTTAAGGAAGGCTATAGGTTATTTGGAACAGCTTTCCGAGTTTCCCATAAAGGAGGTTACAATATAAATCTGGCACTACTGTGATTCTGTCAAAGATAAACAGCTAATGTTTGACATTTGTAAATACTAAGCACTGACGTTTGTAATAATGAGCGGTATATGGGAGAACAACACATTTTAATTGTTAAAATCTGTATCTGAAATGGGGAAAATTTAACCAACACGAATACCCGAAAAATCGCTGCAGTGAGTGACAGTGTTCGTGACAATCTGTCAGAATCCATTCGACATCGTTCCCAGCAATTGAAACTTTCGTACAGCACAATAAAAAATCTACATCTGAATGCCTACAAGATCCAATTGACTAAGGAATTGGTTCAGCATACCATGAAGAGGGTCGTGTCTTCGCTGATTGGGTGTTAGAGAAGCATGACTATTCATCATCTTCAGCGATGAGGCTCACTTTCAACTGATTGGCAAAGTAAACAAACAAAATTGTTGCATGGGGTCATGAAAATCCGCGGGTCATTCACGAGCAACCACTGCATCCACAAAAAGTCACTATTTGGTGCGGATTTCGGGTCGGCGGCGTGATTGGGCCGTAATTCTTCGAAAATGCTCGTGGTGCTGTAACAGTCAATGTTGAATGTTAACGGGACATGATAACAAATTGTTTCTATCACCAATTGGATGAGATTGATGTGGAAGATTAGCGATTTCAATAAGACGGTGCCACCTGCCACACAGCGCGAGAAACAATGCAGTTATTGCACACAAAGTTTCCCTGCCTCGTCGTCTCTCGTTTGAGAAGCAGAAGGTATATGCCAATGACCCCCAAACGATTCTAGAATTAAAGGACGACATTCGACGAGTTATTTATGAACTACCACAGGATTTATTCCGAAAATTAATGAACAATTTCATAAAAAGAGCGGGAGTCTGCAGCTATTTCTTAAACTGAGCTGGGGAAAGGGTGTGTCCGCAAACTGTACGAAATGCACTCCATAGGGTCGATTTGAATGAAAAGAAAAACAGAAGCCACTGATAAGCAATCGCAATCAAATAGCGCGCTTGGAGTCTGCTAAGACGCATTACAACAAGGAGTTTTCATTCTGGAAAAATGAATTCTTTGCAGACGAAAGCATATTTATTATATTTGAGTTTGGCCACATGTGACAACGTGCTCTCTTAAATTTTTTTTTTTTTATTTCGAAGCTGTGAAACCTCTTTGGCCTTTGAGCAATGTGGCTGGTATGTTCGCTGTTGGATTTCATCATTAACTAGATCCAAGATCAATTTTAATTCCATTCTGAATTTATTGAAGTCCAAATCATGTATGCATTGCAAGCAGAAATGTCAAGCATGTTGCTGAAAAGAGCTATTGGCCATCTATTGGTCTTCCACTTACAACCACACGAGTACGCCCCAACAAGTTGATCCAACGTATCCACTCCGGCCTTAGTCGCATTATAATATTCAACTATTTCTGGCTTCTTAAGGTTGCCTTCTCCTATTTTTGTGTCGTAGTGCAATGTACTCAAAAGGTAGACACAGTGATATTTTTTTTTTGGCACATACGCAACTAATGTTATTTTACTTTGACACTCGAAAAGAAACTCAGAAAAAAGTTTTTTTCGGTTTTCGTTTCCTATCCAATGTATGCTGTGGTAAAAATATCTTGTTTTTACAGACGGTTCCAACCATATTCATTTTTGTTTTCAAAAGCTGAATACCAAGATCATACTATGTGAATTTTGTTTGCAATTTCGGTCCCTTCCTGTGTAGTGTGTACACCTGAAGAGCCCATGCATAGTTGGTGGCAGAGTCGCAGAGGCCCAAATTTGTATTCCATATTTTGCTGGTTTTGATGGAGTATATTGATTAAATGGGTATCTTCCACGGAAAGCTACCAACTGTTCATCTACAGTTATATAATTTCTTCAAGTTTTCAGCCCATTTGTCCCATAAAACTCTAATGAGTGACTTGTCACCACCCTTTCGCGTCATACGTAGCTTTGAAGATAGGTCTACCATTGAAATCGTCCCACAAGCACTCTAAAGCTTTACCACAAGATATACACCTGAGTAATTTATGTCCTTCCAAGTGTCGCCAAAAACTCTAGTTCCTAAAGCAAAACAAAAAATCATTAAAAATGTAATGTACGAGTACCAACCTTCAATGTTAGTCATATGCAGCATTTCTGGAGTAATAAACAGCTCAAATGAAGACTTTATGTCAGCATAGACAAAAAATGTTCTTCGCTTTTCCTGCCCAAATATTCACCATCGGGTTTCTCTTACCATGACAATTTTGAATCTTAAAACCATCTGTGTAGATTGTTAGATCAAAATCCTTGACCACCTGTCCATCTTGCCATTCTATTCTTGAGAAGAATTGTACGTCAAAACGTTTTGAAAAGATCATTTTCTGGGTAATGTAATCTGTTGGAGTCGATACGATATGTGTTCTCTCGGTAGAGAATCCAAAATGTTACTATGGCCGTCGGGTTTCGCAGTCCAGCATCCAGACTCTCTGATTCTTATCGCGCTATGTGCTGTAATGTTTGCTACTCGTATGTGTTTTTTTTTTTTTGATTGCGCCAGGGATGTGTAATCTTCATAGATACTAATAGCCCGAGTGCTACTAACATCCACGATTCGCAAACCTGAATAATCGATGCCAGGAATACGCCTGCGTACTAAACACACACCCTACACACTTCAACCACTCTCCCCGCGGGTCTGCCGTTAGGTATTATTTCGCGGGGCTGGTTAGCATTTTATGCTATGCTTCTTGTGTCAGCTTCTTCCGCTGCTTCAGTTGCTCTTCTTAGCTTTTCTATTTTCCGCAGCTCTTTTTGTAGAGTTGTTACGAAGGAACATATTGCCATCCAATTCTCTTCCGACCATAACATATGGTCGAGGAGTAATGACGGACTTGGCAGAGTAATTCTCCATGCCGTGAAACGTGTGCAGTAAAACACTGCGTGCTTTACGGGCAGGATGGTGAGTTGTCGTGTCGGAATCGGTGTAGATATTTGCGGTAGCCACCGTGGCCAGACAGGAACTGCGTTAGATGGTAGTTGCAGTCTTCATGCTTTCGACTTATCCAATCTTGGATTGTCGATATAAGTTTGTATGTCCATCTGCCTTTTGTTGTATTAGCCCAATGAGCTTGCCACATAGCTGCTGACGCTGCCCTTTCTTCAATTGTTATCACCTTGATACCAGTGGCGTCGTGATGACTCAATGCTCTTGTATGATGACGATAGTCTCTTTTTGGTCTCCTTTGTCCTCAGTGCATCCGCCCAGACTGGGGCGGCATATAACAGGACTGAGGTGATAACTCTAGAGAGTAGAATCCTTCTAGCGTATCCAGGTCCACCGATGTTAGGCATGATACGTGAGAGAGCTCCCTGCATTTGCGATCCGTTTTTGGTAACAAAATCAACATGCGTTTTAAACCGTAGCCTGTTGTCCAACATTACTCCAAGGTATTTAACTGCCTCTTTCGACCTGATGGTTTGGTTACCAACCTGAAAGTTGGCAAATTCGACGGTTTTCCGGCTGGTTATAAGAACAGCTTCCGTTTTATGGTCAGCTAGTTCTAGTCCGGCGGATATTAGCCAATCTTTTATCCGGGCAATTGCTTCATTTGTAGCTGATTCTACTGCACGGATGTGTTTAGCTATCGTAGGACTCCGTCGTAAATGAAGTTCCACAATAGTGGCCCTAAAACCGATCCCTGTGGAACTCCCGCAGTTATGTTGTAGTATTTTACCCCTACTCGTATGTGTAGATCTAAAGGTAAGAGATGCAGAAGAACCGTTAGAGTGTTTGCCAAATGATATTCAATTTTTGTGGTGTCCGAGTTTGGCTTTGAGCTACTGTAGGTCCGAAGAGAAAAAAAAATGTTGTACTTCGAAATTCAAAAATTTGTTTAAATTTTTTTTGAATTTAACAAAACATTAAAGAGTGCTACCGAAAAATATTAAATGGTAGGATAGATGTTTTTACCTGGAAACCATCAAAATTGGAAGAGCAGCGGTAAGATATGGCAGAGGAATCTTGAACCCCATATCTTTATCAAAAACGGCTGGAGACTCACTTTATTTTTCGCCAATCCTTCGCATGCTAAAAACTCACAATTTTCTTCAGGTTTCTTGCAATAATAAACCACAATCCACAAGTATTCGACCAAGCATCAATGCATCCACAAAGATTGAAAACGTGAAGTCTACGCTAACAAGCCAACCATTTTGGAAGAGCTCGAGGGCAACATTCTAGACGCTATTGCCAGAATAACACCGCACACATTGGACCGAGTCATCACAAATTGGACCGACCGCTTGAAGCACTGCCAGCGAAGCCGAGGCGGCCATATCTGGTCACCCTATACTTTATAGATAGAGCGGGGTCCCTGCTGTTTTTGGAGTTTTTCGTATCAACAAACTTCATCCAAATAAAATATTTTTATTTTATTTGGGGGTGTAGATACATTATGCCCCTAAAAATGTAGTTTACACAGTTTTTTTCTTGAGTATTTAAGGTTCATCACATACATATGTGTGTAGGTACTATATCTGTGCTCTCTAGTGACATACTGACGGACAGACAGACAAATTCCGCGTGGAATCCAAAACACTAAAAAGTATTTTTGCTTTTGTCTGGTAATTCACTTGGCGAACTCGAATGCGTTAGAGTTAGGGTGTAAGTTATTCATCAGTGAGACACTTAATTTCTCCAAAAATGGATCGTAGAATGCATCCAGGATGGTTTACAGTCAAAATTGTCCAGACACTAATTACTGTGATTTTTTAGCCTGTTTATGTACTCGTATTTGGAAATTTTTTCTTCGAGAGAATGTCAAGCTACGGATAGTTGAACTTGATACCGATACCGGATAGAACATCGTCGATGAATCCACCCTGTCTGAACACACTTGCACAATCCCAGTGATAAGCAACAAAGCAATAAAAACATGAAGTGTCAACATATTTATTTTTTAATAAATCAATTTTAATTGTATTTGCACACAGCAAAATCCCGAAATGTCCCAAAGAAACTCTTTTTTGAACACTAAAACCGCTAAAATTTACGATGACAATACATTGATTGGAAACTGGTTCGAGAATCGAGCTGTAATGGATAAAGCTCCGCCGCCAGCAGAAACCAAGCCGGAACCCAAGCTTACTGAATATTCTGACAACTATGCTAAAGCTTTGAAAGATACTAATGTTAATGATATTTACACGTCGCACTACGTGCAAGCGTTTCGCAATCGAGCGCGAGCCCATCACTCTTCAGTGAAATTCTTTAATGCTGATCAATTCTTAAAAAATTTATGTACCACTAGCGACATTTATTTCCGCATTAAGACGGGAAGAAACAGATGCGGCAAACTGGTGAAGGATTCCGTATCAACTCAAGATTTTGATCCACTGAAAAGTTTTGGAAACGCCACTAATTTTGGTCTACGCAGATATATTCGCGAAAGAGAGGAAAAAATTCGCAATATTCCTGCCAATGTTTCATTCACCAGAGATTTTTTTAAGACTCCACATAAGGGGGACTATGCTCGTATTGTTAAGAAGGAACGGTGAATTTGATCCAGTTTATTGATCTTATGTATATGAGGGTGACGTGTATTTGAAATAAATAAGTTAAAAATCTATTTGTATTTTTCATTTTCCTATACCAACGTTACTTTTCATTAGACGGCACTACAGTCCAGACTGGGATTGACCCTCAACTAACAAGCCTCAAAAGCCAGTTCAATTAACAGCCAGCTGCCTCATATTCCACACTTATACTCGTATCCCAAAAGAATTATGGAAAGAAAAGGAAATTAATAGAGCCTACCTAACTCTGGCCAACACTCCCAAGGCTGAGGCAAGTCGACATTCTCATTAAGAATTTTAACCTGAAAGGTGAAAGGGTCTCGAGCCTACAAGAACTTAAGTTGAAATAAACTAGGTATGTTAACGAGCTACCTCACAGAGCATTCCAAACACTAAGAACAGCTGAGAGAGGTAGGCGTAAAGAGTGACAGTACTTGTAGACGTGTATACATATGTATGATGAAACAACAGACCATCTCATAGAAAACTAGGGAACAATGATTTTCAAAAGAACAGGAACTCTGGAGGCCTATCAGAAGACAATAAAGATTCATCATCTCTACAACCTCTTTTGATAATTACATTTTTTAAAAAGAGTTGATAAAGTGGCCCATATTTGATACTGGGAGAGGTGATTTGATCCGAGAATTTCTTCAACTAGCACCAGCAGGGTTCCCAGTACATTTGCCAGGTTCTGTTTTCGCTCTTTTTAACAATTTTGTAGCTAAAAGTCAGGAGGTTTACTACAGTCATTTTAACGTTACAGAATCTCTCAGTATCAACAAATCGCCGCTTGAGTTGCTCCTTAGCCGAGAATCAAAGACTTATGTATACACTAACCTGAATTACATCCCCTCAAATGCTCTGTTTGGCGCGGGTTATCCTAGCGGACAGTTCGTCTTCGAAAAAGGCAATAGTAATGCAGCGACAATCATGCTTTAAAATGTTGTATTACTAGCAGTGAAAAATAGATCTGTCACTATACAAGTCTCCAGATCTGATGGCCATTGATTTCTTTTTGTGAGATTACTTAAAAGCCTCGAACAATTCCACAATTAAATTTTTCATTCATAGTATAAACTAATCTCTGAGCTGTATATGTACTTTATTGCAACTAAAGATGAATAAATATAAATAAACAAAAAAGTTACGGCCTGTCCAAATCTCGTCTCGGCTTTTGGCCCACCCTGTATAACAACAAATAGGTCTGATTTTGTGTATGAATACAATTTGTTTCACATCACTTTTCCACGCATCCTGGTGGAGGCGCCTGAGGCTACTCATCATCTAATCAATAAAAAAATGTCATCAAAATCGGTTCAATAATTTAGCGGTTAAACAAGAAAACGACCAGCAGAGGGAGTTCTGCCTTTTATATGGAATAATAGTTACATTTATTAAATATCTTTTTTATCAGAACCCTCTAGAAGTTAGGTCAGGCTCTGTATGGGCTTTTAGCGCAAAAATATTTATATTTATTTATTTACTATCCAAAATGTTCAGCGTTTAACGTTTGGAATCTTCCTTCGTAAAGTCAGGGAGGTTCCTTAGATTCCAGAAATCAATCTTTGCCTAGGTAAGATATACAAAAAGTCATCAATTTGTGTTGATCTTGTATCTGGAGCTTAAAAGGGGCTCCGGATACTCCGGATCTTTACTTTAGTGTTTTGTTGGAAGTCGGAGGACTCACTTGCAATCTCGACGTAATGATATCGATGTACTTACAGGTGACTGAGAAGTTAAAGCAATCAAGCAGACTGTAATTATCACTGCACGTTGAATAGTTCATCTAGTAGAGAGGACTCTGCGTTTTTATCTGCCATGCTGCAATTAAGGAGTATTCACAGCTCTTCGAACTGTCAACTTTTATTCCACAACCACAAATGTAGAACGCATTCCACATTCTCGCTAATAAAACATTCGCTCGAGTTTAACCTCAAAATTAATTTGTATTGATCGGTCGGACCTCATAAAATATTTTCAATATCAATTATTCTTGTTTACAAATACAAAACAAATGATAACTGAAATTTTCAAATTGCTGCGACCATGAACAAAAATGGTTGTGAATGACAAGTCAAAATTGTCGACTATCTACTCGTTCGCAGTACGCCAGCAGTGAACATACCATTTTTAGTACATTTAAAGGCACACAATTGACAACTTTACTATTCCAGAAGAACAGAGGTTAATTTTTCTATTGATTAAAAGGAAAAAAGTTAAATTTTAATTAGTTTCTGCGAAGAAATTAACAATTTGCTGATTTTCCGCGAATAGGAGAATACTTGTTGCGAAATTTTATTCACATTCACATTAGCGCGACCAAAACATTCGCGAGAGTTTAACTTCACAATTCTATTGTTTTGTTCTTGGTGGTAATGAATGACAAGTGAAATTCGCGGATTGCTGCGAGTAGAAAAAGAAGTTGCTGTGAATGAAATGTCAAAATTTACGAATATTCGATTGTTCGCATTCGCAGGTCGAAAAAGCGAATGGATTCGCTCTTTCGTAGGTGTATGTATGAAAATTTGACAAGAGGTCCCCCATCTAATTACTAACCGCGACCGAAGATGCTTGATTTCGATGATCGGACGAGAGCCTTTGTTTCCGAATTGACAGTACTGAAGGAAACTTAACGTAGAATTATGACATTAGCATCCGATTGCTTCCGACTATTATAGTTCAGCCTTTACTCCATTACTTCGCGGTGATGAATATGTTCACATTCCAAATACGATCCATAAGGAACGTACTAGATTATATGTGACACTGACAAAATAAATGATAGAATAATCAAAGCAAACATTTCAGTTTCAGTTACTTTTATTTGATTTAATTTGTTAAAAAAAATAGAGGAAACGAGAATAGTAAAACCCTTTGGTATACGAAAAACCATAAGGGCGCATGTCTGAACGGATTTGAATTTGGTGTCGATGAAGAAGATCCCTTGGCTTCTAAGGATAATAGCTGTATAGTCCCATCTGGTTTTGTCATTAACGTTTGAAACTTCCCTTTGCTAACGAATTGTCTTTTTTTAAGAAAACTAACAGGAGGATCATTATATGATCAACGACAAATACCGTCATCCTTCATGTCGGTTTTTTGGCATTCAACGCCATAAAGATTAACAGTGAAGTTGCTATCACACGACATTTGTCTTTACGTAATGGGTTCATTATGGCGTTTAACGTCGGCCGTGATGTAGTTGTAACATCATCGCTCGTCACGGAAGTTCACATTTCAAATCCTGATGACCAGAATCATCGCATCAAATAAATAAAAAAAACTCGATCGAAAGCTTGTGTCAATTCTGTGAAGGACACTGGCAATAAGATAGTGATATGACTGGGAATGCAAGTTGATCATGATATCAGGTTGATAAATGAAAACACACCACCAACCTTTCTTTTTCTCTCCCTGTCTTTCGTTCCAGCTTACGTCGAGCAATTAATAACCTAATTAATAGCATTCAAGGAATTGCTCCCAAGAAATGTCATTCGGAATTCGGATTTACTATTGTACACGCCACTGGCGAATACGCCACTGAGAATAATGGCGACTGCATCTGGATTTTGCTGATCGAAGCATAAATCTCCACACCCTCAATTTTCTACTGCCAAGTAACCAAAATCTTTCCATCACTGGATTAATAAACCTTAAAGGGCATTTAAGGAATGGAAAATATTTAAAAAAAAAAGTACTAGTTTTTCATAATTTTTTTTTTTTTCTATTCACACGACCTTTAATCACAATAAACATCTCAAATAAATCAACAGTCACTTCCTGCCCCTTTACATTGCAGTAAATTTGAAGAAGTTCACGCCTAAAAATTGCAAATATTTCGATTAGTAATATCTAAAAATATTTTCACACCACTCACCCGTTGGATTTATCCGCGTCTCAAAGGCATCCAATGACTTGTACCTTCCCAACTTTGTCATTCCATTGAATAGATCCTAAAATGAGATTTAACGTCTTCGTAAAGTGTATCTACCCCAAAAGTTGAAATGCAAACAAACTCACAGTGACCTCGTAGCCCCTGTTATTACGCAGTTTAAGCTCTTTTAATGCCAGTTTTATTGAATAGGGAGCACCGTCTGTTCGACGGCTAACAAAAGCGACCGCATATGAGTAATCTCCAGCATCATTCATGGGGGTGATAGGTCGGGCCCATACCTGGTGCACACAGAAAAATCGTAAAACTTAAAATATACAAATGAGAATGTTGAACCTCAATATTTTTGGTGACTAGAATGCGACGACCTTGTATGCCCATGGGATCTTGATTGACTGCTATGATTTCCCTGGAAGTAAATGGCGTCACATCATAACATAGACAGTAAAATAGGTTGTAATATCTACCGATTTAAAAGAATTTCTCTGATTTCAGGTTGAACAGCTCTCAAATTGTTGGACATAATCAATGGAGCTGCGAGGATTGCCCAGACAGCCATTTGAGTTTTACTCTGTTCATAGCTTAAGCCATAGTTTCCAAGGATTAGCTGGAATATAAGTTATGGTTCTCATATAATTCTTTCGTATGACCTGTGCGTATTACCATATCTGGATCATTCCAATGACCTGGACCACCATGTGGCTGAATTCTATCCTGATTCTTCGAGAAATAGTCCATAATGGACACGACAGACTCATAAGAATCATCGATATCGCCCCAATTTCGCCATAAATTGCAATTCTCTTTCAAGGCTTCATAGTTGGGCTTGAAAATTGTCAAAAAAAAAGTAAGAATTAAGAGAAAGATTTAACGGGTGACTTACCATTTTCCCCTCATACTCTTGATATACTGGCCAACTGCAAGAGTACACCATTGGTCTACCGGTTTTATTTAAGAACTTTCCAAATTCTGGATATCCTTTATCCATGTCATTAATGTCAGCATAACAGCCATCGAGTTTGACATAATCAACATCCCAGTCAGCAAATGTCTGGGTGTCTAGTTCCATGTGATTGATGACACCGGGATAACCAGCGCAGGTAAGAGTTCCGTAGTCTTGGTAGAGACCGAATTTTAATCCCTTCCCATGAATCTATAAAGAAAGAGGACTCCTAAGTTATGGGAGTTCTCATATTTTGTAGCTTTCTTACATAGTCCGCCAAGGAGTTTAGGCCGCTTGGGAATCGCTCTCGATCCTCCACAAGTTTCTGAGTAATATTATCCCTTTCACGTTCTAGCCAGCAATCATCTATGATCACGTACTCGTAACCAGCTGCTGCGTATCCTTCTGAGACCAGCATATCTGCGGTTCGCTTGAAAAGATTTTCGCTGAAAGTTTGAAAAGTTATTGTTATGGATCAAATGAGAATCATAATATTCACGAGAAAATAGAGACGGTACCCACACTCTCAAGATAAATCAAACTTTAGAACTTATTCTTATTGATATACCACCATTGCATCAGTAAAGTTCAAGCGTTCTATCTGAAGACAAATTCGAAAATTAAATATATTTAATATTCAATCCTGGGACCTGGGTTTTTGCTCCTCAATCTACACATAACTGCATTACGAATAATTTGTTTGGATAGGACTGCGCACATCGGATCTTGACGCATTTGAGACCAACATTCTCTCACACCTCCTTGACTTTCAAGGAAACCCGTGGTGTTCAGTAGATACCTTTCATTACAACCTAGGGTCCTCGTTCTCAGTTAGCTCCGTCGAATTGAAGCTCAACGACAAATTGTGCTCTGCAGGTTTTCTATGGTAGCCTCTCAGCTCCCACATCAGAATGTGCGGACCAGAAGACAAGGGCTGCCAGAAATTACGCCACAGGAAAATACACTCGATTTTTTTTTTAAATAAACCCCGACAAATGTTTGGCAAATATTTTTCGCAAATACGCTGGAAAAAAGCTGCACCAGAAAGAGGTTTCTTCCTAGGAGTACAATGGATCCAGCCTGAGATTTTGTGTCATGCTCAGCAGCAGGATAATTTCTGCTACGCTAAGCCACTCACCCGCTACAATCAAAATCGGTAAAGATTACCCTCAGGGAAGTATTCTTTCACCCCTATGGTCTACTGTTATTGATCAACTCTTGAACAACCTAAATAACTCCAGATATGAAAAGCTAGGTTATGCAGATAACCTGGTTATAATTATCACAGGAAATCATGAATTTACCTTCACTAATCTCATGCAAAACGCTTTTAACACAGTTTGGAACTGGTGCCAGATCGAAAGGCAAACCTCTCAAATCTGGTGGTAAACCGAATACGAATTCCTTTTTCCAAAGAACTCAAATTTTTAGGAATAACTCTCGACCATAAACTCACTTGGAACAAACACCTTGATAAAACGGTCAGCAAAGCGACATCCTTAACCTGGACGTGCTCGAAACTCTTTGGAAGGCCAGAAAAGGCTCTTAAAGCAGCTACCTGCTCATAACCTTAATATGCGTTCCTCGTCATAGGGGTCGAAGATACTGAGATTGTGGATGAACTTGCTAGATACGGCTATCTATCACCATTCATAGGCCCTTTACCTTTCTGTGGCTTGCCTCTAAGCCACTTCAGAATAAAACTGAACTCTTGAGCGCAACAAGAACTGCTCACTAAATTGAACCCTGTCCAAGATCTTCGTCAAGCTAAGAAATTCATAGACGTCTCGAACAAAAAATCAGCTGATGGGCTTATATCTTTTCAGATATAAAACTCATAATGGATTTTTAACCGGATACTGTGCACTGAACTACCATCTTCACAAAATGGACAAAACTCCTTCAGATCGTCGCTGGCTCTGCTAGAAGAGCAAGATACTACTGAGTACATCTTGTGCGAAACTTGTGCAGACACACCCATTATAATGTGTTGTGACTTTATCGTCGGATGAAGCGTTCGGAAGATATTGACAAAAAAAAATAAAAGGTATGACAACTACCGGACACTCTTGCATGGCTTTTATGATTGCACAATTTAAATTGTAATGTCGCAAAAAGTCACATAAATCAGAAGTTTTCATCGTGCAAAATTGCAGCTGTTTGATTATACGAACAAACAAATATTTTCGAAAACTTCAGTATGTGCTTTAGGCATCACCAAAATGAGAAAAAAATCGCACGTTTTGCGGTATATCGCACCACTTGACAAACATGCTACCGGATAGATACGTGATACATTTTCAACGGAAAGTTTTATCCAAGATGCTTACATACTCGTAGATTCAAACTAAACTGCCCACGCCGAATACTCAATTTCTTGTAGCCTTTACACGTATCCGACGTCGGATATACGACATTTTATATACAAGACATAGTGTATGGAACACCATAGCAGTGTTCATTCGTTTCTGACGACGGATATACGAGAAAAATATACGATAAGTGTGAATGATAGCAGATATCGTATGAACTTTATGCACATCGAATTGGATACAGTTCGACGTATCCGACATCCGATGTCTGTCTTCCGACCCCGATAACAGATGAAAATGAGGTTTGTCCGGCAAGTAGAAAGTCAAATATCCGACGCCTGTATCGTGTATCCGACACCGAAAACTTTGAACGCTCTTATTGAGTTTTCACATCGAAATGACACATTTTAGTTCGATATATAAAGCACTCACCTTATGCACTCATCTGGATATTTCTTGCAATCCGTAATACACCTGTACCGCTCCCAATGCATCCAGCCCATTGGTGGTGTCCTTGCTAAACCATTTTCCAAGCCTTCACTATGACTCACAAATCCTACCGCAAGTATCACAATAACTACACTCAATTTCATGGCGTTAATTTAAAATGTTTAATCCGTTCACAATCACCTGTCACTACAAAGTACCGAATGAATCCTGTAACCATAATTCAATTGTTTTATACACTCGCTCGCCGAACCGCCTAGTCATAGTGCATTACAAAAAGCTATATCAGTCACTCACGGATACTAACGTGCGCGCGTCGCACTTAACAAAATCACTGGGGCTACTACAGTAATCAGTAGTTTCACACTTATGAGTCGCATTCTGGTGATAAGAAAACGCATTCAATGGAATTGATATCTGTTTTTTTTTTTTTTTTAGGTTCTATTTGTTTACTTAGGAAATCTAGGTATTTAGATACATTCTTCAACAAAAGTGAAAGTTTTGCCTTATCAGCTCTCTACATGGGGCCATGGTGTTGAGTTAAGTGCAGCAGGTGGAACTGCGTAAATGGGTGTCGCGGTGTTAATGAGGTGCATTCTCGCAATGGGGTGCTTGACATAATTATGTATCTGAAAAATTAATAGATAGGTATTATTTCTAGCGCAGATATTTAGGGCAGATACTTAGATAGAAGGTAATCGATTTTGCATCAGTTCTTTAAAATCTCTAAAGGCATGGTTGCATGGGCTAACAATGACCGAGATTGATATGGTGCACTTGAGTTTGCGGTAACTCTACAGCGCCGTTTAAAAATGTGATCGACTAGTGACGACTTAAATATGAGAAAAGCATGAGTCTTTAGCTTTTTTGGTTCATCTTGTGCTGAAAACAATTCATTTTTTAGTGTTCACACGCAGTGAGGACAATCATTGATTACTTTCTCCAAGTGCAAAGTAAATATACCCGGTCTTTGTAAACAGCTCTTTGTTAAAAAGGGTAATGGCCTAGTTTACACGACCAACACTAGATATTGTACAAATCTCATTGGTGTGAATGCTTTGAATACAGCACTATACTGAATTAGTCAGTCAAATTTAGGTAACTTAGACTTTATTTCACTACAGTCTACGGCTTGTAAACATTCCGAACTATAAGGTTTTCTAGCATGCGCCAAATGGAGCTTTTTAAAAAAATGCAAAAATGTCATTTCACAGTAACACATTTTATTGTTTCTTCAAATTGCCGCTTCCGAAGTCCGCGAAGTTTAAGTTGCAGTAGGTAGTAAAACATAACGGAGATGAACAAATATAAATTGCAGTTAGATGGGCGATGAGACGCGAACATTGTGCTATACGATCGAAGCTCTTCAGATGACAATTTGAAGGCAATATATGGACTAAAGCCTCATATTGCACAGTTCGGTGTAAGGACTTGGACTAAATTTTAGTGCAGATTCAGAGCTAATTCGCCGGTGTAAACTAGGCCTTTCTTTGCATAGGCCTCCGTTGAGCACATTTGTAGAAAGCAGTGGTATAGTGGCAGCATGTTGAGTGAAAGATTGCTGATTCCAGTTCCAATCATTACCGTGAACAAATTTCTTGTTACGAATACCTTACTCTAGGTAGCAAAACAAAATTCAAATAAATATGTACCAGAATTCATAACTGAACGAAAAAAATCGCATACTTCCCGATTAGTTCGGACACCACCCCTGATGTGTTGGAAACTTAGTTTCAAACCACCACACCAAAAATCTCCCTCTCTCTCTCTCTCTATTTTTCTCTCACTCTTATTTATTTCTTTATTTACTAGTGATGACCTTGCCATTCACATGTTCAATATACTTCCTTATTGCAACACAGATCAAAGCTATACTAGTCATTCATCAAGTCTCTCTTGAACTTCTAAAAACTCAAACATTGACAACAAAATAATGATGGCCCCACTGTTTTAAAATACAGCCGCAGAGGTCTTAGCATTAAAACGTGCATTAACTCAAAACCAGTGGTTCAAAAAGAAAGAGAAGAAGAGTCATCCGATTTTAAAATTACAATCGGAGGCTTCAGCGAAGGGTACAGTGGCTTGGGTTACGAGAGAAGAGATGTCAGGTATAAATTTGAACATTTTTCCATAGTTTCCAAAAATCATAACTTTGGCACTACTTGTCTTAGTATAGTGAAACAAATTTTTTTAAGTGGAACCATGGAAATTTGTTTCGATTTGAAGTAGTCCAACGCACTAACTAGGGTCTAACAAAAGTACTATAAGAAGATGTTAATTTATTAGTTTTTGAAAAAGAAAGGTTAGTTGTCGATTTCTTGTACTCTAACGTTGTTTAAATTTTAGAATGCTAACAAATTGAGACGAGAAAATGTAAAATTAGTGAGAATTAGCAAGAAATCCGCTCTGCCATTCACTTCATATATCGATTGGAAATCAAATCAGTGCAAATTTTCCAATAATTTTAAATAGATATGGAGTGCATACACCATCCCTTATAACTGTTTCCAAGTGATTTCGAAGATTCTAGAGTTTGGCATTTTTCTATGGAGTACGTAAAGGTAGTCGAAGATTTGATAATACAAATTTGGCCCTGTTGAAGGAAAAAATATATGAAGATCAGAGAATGACTAAGGAAATGATGGACGATGAGCTGGGCTTGAATACCATGGCTGCGTCATGAATATTAAATCATTACCTGAAATACTTGACGAAATCTGCTCTATGGATTCCACAAATTTTGAATTTCGACCAAAAAAGGGCAAGTGTTCGATTTGCCCAGTATTTCTTGGGAAAATTTAAAAACGGAGAGTGGAGCTGATTTAATAAAATTGTAGCAGGTGATGAATCTTAGTTCGAGTCATAAAGTAAAAGCACTCCATTGTATTGAGCCCCCAGTTAAAGTAAGACAACTAAAATTAGCAACAAAAGTGACGATATCGATTTATTTCACCAGGGCGAAAATGATTGCAGTTAGTCCGCTAAAAACTGGTCAGACGATAATTGCTAATTGGTGTATTGAAGCTTGGTAACCACAAGTTTTTAAAAATTTCTTGAGAAACAATAAAAAAAAAGGAACCTGCTTACATTGCAAAAAAAAACCCAACAACTTTCCAGCCCTCTCGGGTATCAATGAAATTTGCCCAGAACCTTATTCCCCAGATCTAGTACCTTGTGATTTATGACTGTTCCCAAAAATAAAATAAAAATTAAGAAGAACAGTCTTCAGTTTTAATGAAAAGATCATCAATGTTCTACCGACTTAAAAAAATGTATTGAAACAAATGCAAATTATGTGGGGAAATTGAAAATTTATAAAAAAAAAGAAAGATATAAAGCTTTTTTTTTCAATCACTTTAGCGAACTTTTGTTAGTCTCCTCGTATACAACGGATAAAATCTAGTTTTCGTTGAGTTTAACGCATCAGAAACCCAATGCTGTCTACTGTTTCTTAAGCGGGATACCAACCATAGCAAAACAGAAAATTGACGGAGTTGATGTTTAAGAATCTGAAACTGTAATATAGTCGAAAGCCATCAGAAGCTAATGTTAAAATTCTACGTTAAGTTTTCTTCAGTACTATCAATTGCTCAAGTTGCCCATAATAGTTCACATACGCGAACGGAAGCAATTGTCAGAGTCAAAGTCAAAGATGTCAAATTTTCGTAAGTGAGCAAAAGTGAACGAAAACTTGACGAATCTAAGCAAGAAGCTATTATGGTCGTACAATACAAGTTCCTAATGTTCGCACAGTTACGTACATACATTACACAGAATATCCTCCATGACAATAAGTCGACACTTTTCTCTTATAGTAAAGTTAAAGAAACTGGACAAGTGAGTACCCCATGAACTGGATGAGTAGCAAAAACTACGTAGCCTAGAACTCTGTACATCGAACAGCTTAAAACCATTTTTGTACCTGACAATCACCTGTTATGAAAGGTGGATTCTGTATGACAATCGTAAAGACCTGGGTAATGGTTGGATGCAGACGAAAAACCAAAATACACCCCCAAAAGTGGCTTTCATCTAGATTAGGTTAAGGTGACAATCTGGTGGACATCGAAATGACCAATCTCCTTTTCATTCCTTCAACCAGGGGAAACGATAGACGCCATCAAATATTGTGAGGAAATAGACATAGTGCATGCAAAATTGGCTGAAAAGCAGCCTTCATTGGTTAATAGGCACAGTCCGATCCTATTGCATGACAATAGAGTACAAAAACTGTTACAGTTTGGATTTGGAATTGTTCCCAATTTACCGTACTTTCCTGATGTTTCACCGACGGACTATTACCTTTTATTCCAAAACCGAGCAGAGGTCATAAAAGCCTTGAAAGATTTCATAGAGTGAAAAACTGTAAAAAAAAAATATTTGTCCTTGAATCACGCTGGAATAGAGTTATAGATGCCAACGGATACTATTTTGATTAAATACAAATTTTAAATTTTTACTATAACATCGGACTTATCATGTGGTACAACCTAGTACTTAGCAGATTACTGATGCTGCTAAATCTAGTGCTATACGTATATGCCTTGGAATCCTCCAAAGATGTAAACGATTTTTCACTCTCACACATTTGACTGCAATCTATAAAGCTTAGATTCGTCCGAGCCTTGAATACAACTCACATATTTGAGCTCCCACAAAATGCTTGAGCTTCCTCGATCGCGTTCAGCATTAAGCTTAATATTGGTCGGTGATCAGTCTATTTGCAATCAAAATCTCTCGCTCGAACATAACTAGAATTTTAAATGCTTAGTACTCCCGTGTCAGTATTTCCACCACAATTGTGCCTTCAGGTGTACAGTAAAGTTCAGAAGATCATTTTTTAACCACTCAATATGAATGTGGAATGACTTGACCTCCTCAATATTTCCAGAAACCTACAACTTACAAAATTTCAAAGTTAACGCGAACCATCACCTCTCTCTCTCTCTCTCTATCCTTCCCTGTTGAATCTTTAACTCTGCCCTATACTCTTTCATTTCTCTCCATCGCTGAGTTTTCAACTTCAAAGGACACAGTAGTAAGTGTTGCAGGATATTTAAAAAGAAAAAAAACACTCCTTCCTGTTAGGTAATTTTATTTTATTTTTTTCCTTACAAAAGCTACCTCAAACGATCTCACAAGGAGAATGTTTGAAACCAAGTCCTGTTTTAGAATGAAAGTCATTAAGCAAAGGTTAGGTTAAACTGTTCGCGACTTCATATCTGCCTCATTAAAAATCCACTTGCTCAAAAAGACTATTCCTCACCCCATTGTGTCTCTACTCATTTATTATCCTTTGCATTTTGATTACACCGCCTAGTTTGGATATGACAAACATGTCTGGAACAATGTTACTCTAAATTCTGATCATTTACAGTCGCAGACACGTTTTAATGGATCGCTGTCTCTCTCCATTATTTCGTAGTCTAATACAAGCGTCGGATTAACATTAACAAGTTTCACGAGCGAGGATGTCGCTTCACAAAAAGTCCTCGACTAAAGTATCCTCATGTATGGAAAAATAAAATTAATTCTAGGCATGCATCACATTATTACATCCCCGCAGAAAAAAAAAGTGTTTCATTTCCTGTAAATCCATCTCTGATGTTTCGCATCCCCCTGCCTCCCTTCCACCATCCTATCCGCATGCAACAAGGTAAATATAAAATTAGAATCATATTCCCAATATTACATCGTGCTTATGGTCCAATATCCGCAACAAATTTGTTGCTGTGCCAACACGCTGTCAGCCATGGACCACACCATGATGATGATGATGATGAGGAGGATGCCGGCGCTCCTCATGCAGAATACGTCCGCAGGGACTGATGCCGGATTTGGCCATAATTAATGGTAATTTCCTTTGCTTTATCGCAACGGAGCAGCAAAATGCTCCTGCAACATTCCTGCTACTAAGTACATGTGGGGGCCAACAACAGCACAGAGAGGGTGGGCGGCCGGCGGCTGGTCTGGTCTGGTCACCCTTCCTCCCCAAGGGTGTGTTAGTTGTAAGCCTCTTTTCTTAATTTATTGCCACAGGAAATTAATTGCTGAATAATAGCATTTCTAAATTTATTTTCCCGAACTTTAATTACGACAGAGACACGATTGCTGCTTGGCCCCGCGCCATTTAAAATCTTTTGAATGTTTTGTTGGTTGCTGCTGAATGTCCAGGTTTTTGCGTAATTATCCTGGTATATAACCGGTGTGTTGTTTTGCGTATTCGCGCGTTAATTATACGTGGAATGTTGTGAAGGCTTTTTTGCATTTTATGATTAATTAAAAGAGTTTTAATGAACATTCCGCTGAATGTTTTGTGTATTGTTTTCTGAGTTGGTAGTGGCGCCAGGGGCAGTGTTATCATAGGCTATGTTGTGAAGCAAGATATTTCGAGGTTAATTTGTTTGTTTTCATTGCATTTTTAATAAAGCTAAGGGTAAATGAAGGCATAAATGTCTGTACAATATTACCTGTCTACCAACTCATACACTCACCTTCTTGGGGGTTTCAGAGACTTGTAAAAGTTGTAGCCACAGGTGACAGCTGCTAACAGGTTGAGGTATGGTATTTTTGATATTTTAAGCCCCTATAAATTGAAAACTAATTGTTTACGTGCATTTCAATTTGCATATTCGTAATTAGTGTCGTAAAGTACATCGATAGAGACAAATCTCGTCACTAAACTAGATTTGTGCGCATCAAAATCCTACTTGCGATGCATTGTAAACCACCAGTCATAAACACTACCGAGACCAGATGAGACATGCACCAACACATCCACGTAAAAGGGTGACGGATGAGGTGTAGAAACAAGCGTTGCTAACAGAAATTTCCAAGGCACAATAGTGAAAACGAAAACCTTTCGTCAAACGTAGATACAGCAACGTAACGCTAAGATAGAGTTGATTTTAGAGGAGCGTACACTAGTGAGCGGTGCCTCATTCGAATTTCTATGGTTACCTACATTGCGATACCCGATGTGGAAACAAAACGAAGTAAAAACATATAGGAAAGTTACAATCCATCTAAAACGGATCGTATGATGCCCTACCCCCCATCTTATAACTCACACCTAATAAAGTGGGCGTAGCGTTGCCAAATTGTTAAAACAGATGCAATGATATCTCTCTATACAAAGGACATTTCCACGATTTTTACGAAATTTTATCACTCTCCCAAAATGCGTATAACTGAAGTTCAAGGATAAGATATTCACAATAAGACTTAATCATCACCGTAAATAGCTTTAAAAAGCCAGTATATAATCCTTGTTTTAGAAAACACCCCTAAAAAGTGGGCGTTTTCTTACATATTTTATATATTCTACATATTTTACGTAGACAATATTTTTTAGTTTCTAGCAAAAATAGTGAAAAAAACGAAATTTTTTTAAAAGTGGGCAATTTATGCACTTCGAATTCCAGGAAGCTTATATACTAAATTTAATGTTCCTAGCTTAAAATTGAGGATCTAAAAAGTGGCGACATATTGACGAACGAACTGACATGGATAAATCATTATAACTTTTGATGCTGATCACAAATATATATACTTTCGGGAGTCTATCGTTATTATTTCTCCATGTTATTTTATAAATTGCTATTAAAAAAATAATGCATTTAATTTTTTTCAAAGTTGTTTGATTTTTTCGAGAGTACACTTTCCAATTATTTATAGAAAATAATTTCATTTAAATGGCTGGCTTGACAGTAGCCCATCCCGTCAATTCAATTTTGCAGTATATTTTCGATGGTTCGGGGATCTATTTCACGAATAGTTCCATATTGTGCTTAAGTGCCTGAATCGTTTCTGGATAGTCAGCATAACATCGAAATTTAACGGCACCCCACAAAAAAAGTCCAACATCAAATCGCAATTCCGCGGAGTCCAGGTAATATCACTAAAACGTCTGTTTACACGATTATTGAACTTAGTACGCAAAATAGCGATTGTTTGACGGCTTGTATGGCACGTAGCGCCATCTTGTTGGAACCAGAGATCGTCCAAGTTAATTTCCTCTAGCTAAAAAAACCATCGGTTGGACATCGCTATCGTAAGGGAATAATCCGGGGTGTTTATGCATAATGCGGCTAATGTTCAGTTGCTGAGTTCTGAGGAGAGTTGAATTTCTAGGGTGTAGTTCGAAAATGACCTTTCTTCACAAACTTACGGTTGGTGCATTATTTCGATCGAAATTTCTTTTCAAAATTCGTACTGTTTCGGCAAAACAGCATTCACTTTGTTTTCAATATTTTCCCACGTTGCTCAAGCATAAATTGACCCATTCGTACCGCGGAGATATGATACTGTGTTTCTGTCAATTTTTTGCGCGCAAAAGAGGTATCAGTGTCAAAATAACATGTAATTTAAAAAGAAATCATCTAATGGCCCGCCCGTTATATAGTATTGGACCTAGCCTCGAATCCTGTGGTACTCCATGAAATACCGTTTTATCATCACTGTGTGCAATTTGTTTAACTTTCACCCTTTGAACACTTTCCTGTAAGTTATCTTGAAACAAAGAATGCCAAATCATTTGAGCAGTTTTCGAGAAACTAGTTTTTTCCCATCGATTTGTAGCCCAATAAACATCAGACATGAAATTTTAATTAAATCCGTTCAGTCGTTTAGGCTCTAATCGGCTATGCAGACCGGTATGCAGAGCCGGGTACACTTTTTCGAATTCGTCTATACAATCGAAAACTTTTACGAAACAATTACTTCCTTTTTATAGTAAAAATGTCTAAGAAGGAAAAGGTCATTAAAACGAAACTTTCCAAACATAATTTGATTGCTTTGATGCCTTTCATACATATTACTTATATAATTCGACAGCATTAAAGTGGACTCATACAACATATTATGCAAAGAAAGTCCCAATCTTGTTGTCGGCGGTGACAACGCCAAAGCTAACACAACCATCCACTTACCAAAATCCAATCACATGTAGTACCAGACCAGCAAACTTCTTAACAAAAAAAAAGTTATGTGCACAACTCAATAACCCTTCCGCAACACAAACACCGAAACCATACATATTATTCAATCTCAACCATCACATTCGAGTCACACAGCCATTAAGAATGTTTTTCGACAATACTCCACCTCCTCCACCTCCTCCTCTTGCACATAACAGCTACGTCATCCTGAAAATTTCACATTAAAAGCATTACAAGGCTGTAATAAGTTTTCACTGCATGCGGATATTAAATGTCAGCAGTGGAAATCTTTCCACTCTGAATCGACCTTTCCTCCCCCACCCACAAAACACACAATATACGAGTATACAATATATTCTGGAATTCTCAAGTGTTGAGTTGAATTTCAAAAAGTTCTCGAAACCATGTTTTACACACATCTGATCCTCAGCGCTTCTGAATGCCGACAGACGTGAATATGATGAATGAGAAATATTTTTGCTGTTAAAGTACTCGTATGGTTCTTCCTTGAAGTGTATGTCAAACTACATAGAGATGATATTATTTGTACAATTATTATCACACATACTCGTACACAGATCTCATGGCTTTGTTTTGAGGAATGAAAAGTTAATCAGAAAACGGAGCTGTGGTCCTTTAATTGCAGTGCACATGTGCACTTTCTTTTCGCAAGCGTAAGGATTGTTGCGTTTTGATGTTTCACTAATTTCGATTGTTAACGAAAGAATTATGAACAATGGATTCTGTAGATCTAGGGTAGTGATTTAATTATTGCATTAAACATCAGTTGGTACTGAAGTTTTAGTATTTCTATTCATCCCTCACAGGCAGTCATTTCGCTTCGAGTGGTCAGTGTTGAGTTGACATTGTGTATGTTTCTGAAGGTTTAAGAAAGACATGTTGTATCTATGAAATCCAAAATCGTTTTCTTTTTAAATAAACATTCGAGGTTTCCCAATAAATAAAGCGCATGACTGAGTAGCTCCTATATTTTGAGTATCTTCAAACAAAAGTTTGAAAATCTATTAACAAAACTGTTTTTGTACATCAAACATTGTTTATATTTCAATTTCGAACAAAATCGGTCATGGCATAAGCGTGAAATTGCCAACTTTTAAGCTAAAGTACCGTTATACGCATTTTTTTACGAGAACCTGATACGCCATCTAGTAGCTTATGTCTACCGTAACTTAAATATCGAATTTAATCAAAATCGTTGTAGCAGTTTTCGAGAATTTCGACTTCAAAATAGACCAAGTAAAGTATGACTAATTTTGGGGTTAGGATGAATAGTCCGATTTCACTTCGAATTGTAACGCCACAGACCCAAGATATGAAGTCCAGCGGTATAGGCTGCAATCGTGCGTACAGGCAGACATATAGATAGTGGGAGACCCACTTTGCTGAATTTCTCTATATATAATAAAAAATAAAGGGTGATTCAATTGGAGGTTACAATTCAGATTTGATATAAACCAAATTGGTTTTTCATAAACTGCTAATATTTTTATGTCAATATAAAGGCCAAATGGGCCCCACGGCTGGCATTGCAAATCTCCGCCTTTTTGATGAAATTTTCCATCACTTTTCGGTAGAAATCCTGCGGTAATTCATAAATTACGCGTTGAATCTCTCTTAGCTCTGGAATCGATTGAGGGTTATTGGCATACACCTTCTGCTTCACATAACCCCAAACAAAAATGTCCAACAGCGTGATACCGCATGACATCGGTGCCTAATTTTTGTCGCCAAAACTTTGTGTGCAATAACTGCATTGTTTCTCGAGCTGTGTGACAGTTGACACAATTTTGTTGAGACCACGTGTCATCCACATCAATATCAAATTTTCGACCCAATCACTCCGCCGCCAGCCCAAAATCCATTTTTGAATGTCCCTTGGATTTTCATGACCCCAAATGCGACAACTTTGCTTGTTTATTCAATGAAAGTGAGCCTCATCGCTGAAGATTATTTTAATCGAAAAATAGGGTAGAGAGGCTTAATTGCTGGCAACGAGGGCGAATAGATTTTGATGGATTGGACTAACACTGTCATTCACTGTGGCGATATTTCACGTAGCCGGCCACAACGAGAACGCACTGATTTTTGCATGTCAAACCCAATCGAATTTTTCTACTAATTTCTTAACCCCGGCATGTTGTTATGTATACCTTCATTTTTTCGCAATCGTGTTGGTTGAATTTCCCCCATTTCAGAGAACGGTTTTAACAATTAAAATGCTTTGTTCTCTTACATGCCGCTCCATAATTACAAATGTTTAAGCCTTATATTCACAGATGTCAAATATCAGCTGTTTACCTTTGACAGAATCATAGTAGTGCCAGATCAAAATTGTAACCTCCAATTGAATCACACTTTGGGTGTAAGTAAAAAACCACGCCTTTGAGTTAGGGGAGTTTAATTAAAAAACTTTCATTTTATTTTTCGAAACGATTGAGAGCATAATATTGATTTACTCGTATGTTTTATTTCAATTATTTGAATTTAAAGACAACAGAATATCAATTCGGTATATCCAACTTTCAGACATTATTTTTTATTACTTACGAGTATTTACCTAAAAATTCTGCTGGCTATGTACGATTGATCCTTTTCAAAACTAAAAAAAAAAAATCCTGACCTTAGTGTCCCAAAACCAGATATTGAAATGAAAAAAAACACCTGGGGAGGAGGTTAATCCTAACAATTGGCCGAGTTGTCCGAAAAAATCATTTTATAAACTCGTACGACTGTCCAAAACATAGGTGGCATTATCATGTTTTGGGGCTGTACCTATGTCTGCGGCTGGAATCGGAAATCTCCAATTTATTTATGGAATAATGGATCATTCTAAATATACAGACATATTTAAACGCAAAATGTCTAAAAATTGGGGATAGAGGATCGTTATGACTAACGATCTTAAACATTCGCTTGTGACTTCTATACGAGGGTGGGTCAATAAGTCCCTGAAAATTAACACAAATTGTGTCATCACCTTAAATTAAATTTTTTTTTGTCAAGAATCATCTTTGGAAAGAACGCACTCATATTTTCAGACAGATCTGTCAAATAGCTTTGTTGTGGCAGCCATTTTATATAGACGCCTACTAGCATTTTCGTTAAAATGGAAAAAAGTGAATTTAGAGTGCTCCACTATTTTTTGCGACACCCAAACCAAACAAAAGCTTGACAAATATTATGGAGACTCTTCACCATTGATTGGAACCATTCACCACTGGTTTACTCAATTTCGGTGGGGTCGTTCAAGCACAAGTGACGCCGAGAACGTTCTGGTCGCCCAATTGAGGTCACCACACCAGAAATGGTCGACAAAATCCATGGTTTGATAATGGACAATCGGCGAGTGAAAGTGCGCGAGCTTGAAGAGGCCATAGGCTTATCACATGGCTCAGTGATTTCGATTTTACATAAATATTTGGACATGAAAAAGGTACCGCGTTTGCTCACGATCGACAACAAACGCATTCGTTTGACAACTTCAAAGGTGTGTTTGGCAATGTTCCAGAAAAATTCGGCTGAGTTTCTGCGCCGTTTCGTAACCGTGGATGAAACCTGGATTCACCACAACACACCAGAAACCAAGGAACAGTCAAAACAATCGACTTCTCCTGGTGAATCGAAGCCGAAGAAGGCCAAGGCGGGTTTGTCAGCAAACAAGGTCATGGCGACCGTTTTTGAGATGCGCGCAGTGTTATTCACATCGATTACCTTGAAAAGGGTAAAACGATCACCAAGCCGGTTTGAAGCAAAAACGGCAGCATTTGGCGTGCATGAATTAGGCTACGAACTCCTCCCTCATCCAGCATATTCCCAGATTTAGCCCCCTGCGACTATTTCTTGTTTCCAAACACGAAGAAATGGCTCAGAGGTAAGAGATTTGGGTCGAATGAAGAGGTCATCGCTGAAACAAACGCTTATTTTGAGGGGCTCGAGAAATCGTATTATTTGGAGGGCATCAACAAATTGGAGAAACGTTGGACGAAGTGTATAGAGCTAAAAAGAGACTGTGTTGAAAAATAAAAGGTTTTTATACCGAAAAGAGTGTTCCTTATTTCATTTTTCAGGGACTTATTGACCCACCCAATGTTTTTATGTATAAAGTACAACATTTTTTTTTCTGTTAAAGTTTAAATGTAAGGTGAATTGTGATGATGTTCTATGTCATTTTTTATTATTATTATTTTTTATCACAAATGAATAGCAGTGTTTTATTACTCAGCATCAATAAAAATTGCCGTAGTTTATTATGAATAAAATTGTAATTCTCTGAAATCAAATTTAGTTATGTTTTATTGGTTATTATTCATTTATATACTCATAAACATTTTGAGCGACTGTATACATACTATCGTTATCACCAGAATAGGCCACCATATTTCTACAAATAATAATTAAATACAATTATGAAACATGTGTCATTTGGTAGCTATAATGGTTACTTTGCTATTGCAAAGTACGAGAAAGTAATAGAAACACAATTTTTCCATTAAATCAAACCCTGCTTAATTACTTTATCTTCATGAGAACCAGAAACGAAAATTAAATTTCTAAAAATTGGACCCTGAAATTCATTATAAGCTTGGCTTGAAAGAGCACAAGCTGGCGTTCTTCAGCAAGAAGGTTAATACGAGTAGGCTGCAACCAACGTTGCCATTACTACAAAATTGGTAAGAAAATGCCCGTGTCTCAAATATTATATAAATTAACGTATTAGAGAATTATGACAAACATATGTTGGGTTGCGCACAGAGACTTATAAGACTGCATGAAAAGCGCATACTTTTACTAGAAGCATTGAATTCAGCACGGTCAATGGGTAAAAGACGTTGCAAATACAGGGAATGATAAACAGTTCCCGAAGAATACAAAAAATCATTTTTAATGCATAATGCATAAAGAAGTCCATGGCTAAAAATAAAGTTCACAATTGGACTCAAATTTTAAATTTTAACAAAATATTTTTTTTTTAAAAAAATCCGTTTAAAATAAATCAAAAAAAAATATTTTGAAAACTTGCCAAAACTTTGTATAGAAATTTTGTAAAACCACTTAATAAGTAAAGTACCCGCAATATGTTGGCATATGTAAATTGTAACTTAAAGCAAATCGATTTTTTACAAAATTGTAAATTACCCTTAATTTGGGGGTTAGAATTAAAATACCAATTTCGCTGTGAACCCGCGGATCCCAAATATGAAGTTTGAAGAAAATCCGTCCAGCCGTTTAGGCTGCAGTCTACCATACTATATACAGCCAGACAGACAGAATTGCCAGACACACTTTTTTCAGATTCTCTATTATAGTAATACCAAGAATGATTAGAATCACAAAGCCGAAGTTTTTAACGAAACCAATAATTGCCCTTAAAAAGAAATAAATATTTGGCGCTAACAGTCCAATGCAGGGCCTGGCCTGGTTGGGACCTACAGTTTTATACCATTTTCGAATGATCGTTTTTTCGATTGAGACAATTTTACTCTCATATGTTTGTCAGAGGTTCGCAAAAGGTGGGACCATGAGAAAACTTTTTTTTTTTTTTGTTTTTTCTTGGATTCAAACTTTGAAGCTCTCGCTTAGTGATCGAGCACTTTACGGTGCCCTTATAGGTGCAAGTAAAAAGGATGAACACAATTGGTCCTTTCAGATTTAAATTAGCTAAATTTAGATGGCCCGCATGGCTATAACTACAATTTTCACTACTTAAGAAAAGAAGAACAATTTCTATCCAACAAGATAGTGAAATTAGAAAACGCTAAGGTGTGGAGTGCTGTCGAAATTGAAATTTTAAAATTTAAAATGGCATACTTTTTAATTTTTACTTTCGAATTTTGATTCAACGACTTCGAAAACATTTGTCAAGACTAATCGATGCCAATTATCGCAGCATTTTGTATTTGTATTCGCCATTTTTAATTCGTTATTTTGAATTTTTAAGTTCTGACCCCGGATAAGGATACAGCACCCTAGAAAACTCTTTTTATTATCTTAAGCAGAAGTTGTTTTTTTTTCGCGTCATTTTGAAATTTGAAATTTTGACATTGAATTTAGGTCAACAATTTAGAAGACACTTTTGCTTCCTTAATGTCCCTTGGCTTAGTTCAATATTTTATGAGGAAATTGAATTTGTTTATATTTTTATCCGAGAAATAGCCAATTTTCGAAAGTTGGCTAATAAGTAAAGTACCGTTATTCGTATTTTAGCGAAAAACTAAGAAACGCTGATATAAATTTTTATCAAAATCATTGGAGCCGTTTTAGAGAAAATAGCATTTTTTCAGAATTGACCTTAAGCAAAGTACCGTTACTTCATTTCATATAGAGTGGAGCATATACCGGAGTGCTCATTTGCAACAGGAACAGAGAGTTTTATCGGGGAATCAGGGTGAGGGCATAGGGCATGGCTGACCGCAGATACCTGGAGACAGATCGAGGGGCGGAGAAATCTTAATATTGCAGCCTCCCACTTAAAGGGGAGAAGCTAGCTTACGATATAAAAATTAACGGAGCTCTGTGTACGTCAGGACTAAAGAAATTTGTTCCATGCAGATCAGAGTGCAGAATCATCAAAGTGTGAATAGGTGGTCACAGCTTGCGTCAACTACATTGTCAGAAGAGGTGTACCCGAAAGTCGAAGCGAGAATGAGATGTGCGTTGCTCAAAACTTAAGTGTTCGCATCGCGCCCCCAAGCTAGAATGAGATCATTACTATGATGGAAGCACTCGAAGTTAACACGCCCGCGGACCTTCATTAAAAAACCTTAGGAGAACGAAACATTCCCTGATAAATGGAGGGCAAATTAACAGGGTATGACAATTGGAGACATTCTTACAATCTATCTTAAATACCTCGGTTATACCGACGATGTCTGCTATTGCATGGTGAGAGCGGCAAACCTCAGCCTTGAGGTCCTACCAATTTTATAGGTAAGCATTACTGGGCAACAAGTCGATAGAGTGAAAAATTTCCGCTAGTTTGGAAGAATTGTTTCAGTTGACTTTAATAGTTGGATTATCGAAGTAAAAGTTGCCTTTGGTATGCTGTACAGAATCTCCAGGCCATATAATGGATCTCAATTACCAAAAAGAGAACAAAAGCGCGTCGTCATTGCAAAACTTGGCGCAGGACAGCTGGATTGAGCCGAAACACACCGCCAACTTAGCATCGCTAAGTTTACGACATGCCTACAAAATATAAAGGCTTTTATACGTTCTTTAGCTAAAATGCTAAAGATTACTCAATGGATCCGCTCTTCCCACTTGATGACCAACTACCCCCCAAGAGGCATCTGTGATTCATTGTCTGGAGGTGAGTGAAGGTGTTAGTAGACAGAGGGTCAACACTTATGTGCATATACCTTCATATATTGAGCAATTTCTGACTTTTGAATAACCAGCTTCTCATTCTCATTGTTACAGGGTGGCCCAAAAATATTAATTGGATTTTAAGTCTGAATAACTTTTTTTTTTGATTAACGGATTTTAACAAAACCAGAAGAATATTGCAGCTTAATCTTTGCAATTTTTTGATGTTGAGAATGGAAAATAATATCCTTTAGGTGACCTCCATTTTGGTTTCCGCAAAACTACAATCTTCTCACGGAATTTTTCATCACTTTTTTCAAAGTTTGTAGTGTCACTTTTAAGGTCTGCAAGAGATTGGGCATTATTCGCGTAAACCTTTTATTTCAGATAACCCCATGGGAAGAAAGTAGCCGGCTAACCAATGCCTCCATTTTTTTTGAGATTATTCGGCCGGTGAACATTTTTCGAAAAATAGTCATCGTATCTCTGGCTGTATGGGCAGTAGCGCCATCTTGGTGAAACCACATGATGGCACGGGATAGGTGTTCTCGCGCATGTCTCTATACTCGCCCCCATTTACCGTTACTGGATCCCCATTTACTTCTTCAAAAAACCGGGCCCTATGACCTTTTCAGCCGAGATACCACACCAAACCGTGACTCGAAGTGGATGCATCTGAATTATTCGATAGTTTTCCAAACCCAAAAATGTAAATGTTGCTTATTGACGAAATGAAAATGGTTTCATCTATCGAAGGGTCTTTCGTCAACGGATGCCTGTACGCGGCTTATGCTCGCAATTAAGCGGCTTTTGGACGCAAGTCTCCCCGTTTGTCCATGATTCTTACCTAAAACGAGCAGCAAAACACACAATCACGATGGCATATCTAGACGGCGCACTAAAATGACAGCGAAATTCTCGTTGTGTCTTTACAATTAAGAAGTTGTGCTGAATCTATGTAAATCTATTGCAACATTATTCAAAATCGGAACAATTAGATAACAAAAGCCACTACGAGGAGTTAAAGGTAGCACTTAGTTACGAAAAACAGACTTTTCCAAATAGGAGATCCCATTAATTCCAATCCTTTTACAGATAAATCAAAGACAAACAGTCAACATCTTAAGCAAAATCTACCCAACCAATCTGTGCTCGCTTACAGCAAACACAAAGGACCCAATCCATGTAACTCAAAGTAATTACTGCCTCATCTTTCATCGTTAGTAAGAAATAAAATCCACAACCTCATTGACATTTACGACCGTAAACATGTCCCCATAGCCTTAAGACATAATAAACTTGGTAAAATTAATCCTCTGTTTTTTTCTCTCTCCTCAAGTAAACACACACGCATCAGCGTGTAAATCTTCTCAAACGTTAACTGATTTGCTTGACAGACAAAATATCTCCTCAAAAAAAAAAACCGCTTAAAATCTGAAATTGAATTTCAAAATTATTTACCGAACCAAGCACCCGCTACCCACCCATACCCATTCACCGAAAGTGAAATAACGATACCATCAAATGTACTACACACCTATAAAAGCGAGATACATGCTAGGATACGCTGTTTCTCTCACAAAATGAGGTCAGTACAAAAAAAAAAAAAAAAAAATAAGTATGAAATACGGAGTCTGCAGACGCTGATATTCAGGATGAATAACCCACCCCTTGTGTGTCTTTTCATAACCTTTGGAAATTTTGTTTAAACTAATTTTCATTGAACCTGCAGAGATACAAGGAAAAAAGGCCCAGAACCACCCACACACCCTCTATTCAGTCTCCATAAACAGGAATGACTTCTTTCAACCGAAAGGAAGAACTTAGGGCGATGAGGTAGCAAGGAAAATGCAGTCGACTTCGTCTCTCGAGACGAACAAATCTTTCAATAAATGTAGGTAGGTAGTGTACGAGGAAAATTTCAATATACATTTTTCTCGGAAAAGAAGGCACAAAGGAAGCAACACTCCTTCTGGGGAGCCGATATTTCCCCTATCGGCTGCTTGCACAAAAGACTCTTTTCAGATTTTTGTGGAAGGTCCTGGTACATACTCGTACAAGTAGTACTGCCAAACTATACTGTAATGCAATTCAATAAGCCTAATTTTTTGTGACTTTTTTTTGCTGTTGGTGATGTTGCTGGCGGTTTTGTGGCCTCGACAGGGTTGTTTTTTTGTTCAGTAGAAACCAAATGATGTGTAAATTTGGTGGATGAGGTTCTTTCCCGAGAGAGACAGAGGTGCATATATGTAGCTATATACACATATAGTATGTACACACTAGTATAGGATTTAATTGCCTACGGGCGGTACTGGCTTTGGCTAAACATTTTGCGCTTTCATTTGGTACCCGTATAGCCTGCAGCAGGAGGCCGCTTGAATGGTGGATTTTCCATCAGCATTTTCTCATCACGGGATTCAATAGACAGACAGGAGGGTGTGTCGCCCTACAACAGCATGCGTGCCTATCTTTTTTTTGCATGATTCACTGGATTCATATCCCTAAAAGCATACCGGTTTAGATCCTTTAGGCTCTTCTTCTTTTTTTTTTAACATCCATATCCTTATCAGTTGATTATGTATCTGGGTATTTGTGTTTAAAATTTTGTGTGCAGAGGTAAGAGCACGGGCCTCGGGAGAACATGTAAATATTGGAATTTGGATGATGTTGACGTTGTTTATCAATTATAATAAGTGTTGTAGGTGGGGGGACTGACGGCGGCCCGTAATAGGTTTTACATGTGAAAGGTTGTTGAGTGTGATTGATTACATGTGCTGGATTGGTTTTCCCATGCGTATCGTCATTCATCTGAGATTTTGAAAGTTTAAATCGAAATTTTAGGGTGTAAATTGCGTGTTGTTGATCTAACCTTGGAAAGAAGGAATTAAAATTGGCTGTCGTAACTTTAATGGATGCCATGTATGGGTTTTTCTTTATCCCGAGGGTGTTTATAAATGGAATTCGGATTTGTTAATTTAATATTTGGTTAGGTGTATTGAGTGGCATACTTGTACTGCAAACAAGTTGGTGTACCTTACGGGCATTTCTCAGGAATTTGATAACATTTTTTACCGAGATTTTCAACAATGTACAAGTAAACATGAAGGGGACGTTTAATATTGTAAAACCTTCAACGGTTTTGTGACGTAGTGTGTAATGCCATATCCTTGTTTATTATTAAAGCGCCAGTATGTCTGTGGTCACAAATTATAGGCGATTGCTCGAGGTTATTACCCATTTCTCAGAATATGAATTTAAAATTTTGGTTTTTTGTTTTTTTTTTCCCCAATTCCACCCTTTTTATACCCCTTTTCCATAGGACAAGCATGTCAAAGCCTTTTTGCTATAGGAAACGATTTAAAATCTGACCATTTTCCAATATATTTGGTCTCTAATGACAGGGTCAACATGAAAAATACAAACGTTTACCTCGTAAACAAATTTACGGATTGGAATTGCTTCCAGATATTGTTCAAAATTTTAATTTCAACAGATTGCTGCATAATAATATTCAACTTGAAGTTGAAATATTAGCTTTCACAGAACAAATGAAAAAAAAAACAGCTTTGGAAAGTACGAGTACCTCTTAAAAGTAATTCTGAGAAAGCAAAAATATTCGCTGAGTATCTGATCAATGTCAACCCAATGAAAGTCAACTCACCGCCAAAATTCCTTCAGTTAAAGATAAAGAAATCATCTGGCTATGATCTTATTACTGCTGAGCTGCTATAATTCTTAACACAGACGGCTACGCTTAAATTGACAGTACTTTTAAATGCTTGAATGCGTGTGAAACATGTTCCTTGCTACTGGTACTATAGAGCAAGTACACAGAATAAACAGCATTAACGAAGAAGCTCTGGAAAATAATATGGTATATTCATCAATACTCTTAGACATCGCCCAAGCGTTCGATAAAGTATGGCATGAAGGCCTGCTCTATTAGCCCAAAACTCTTTTCTCGATCGATATTTTCGAATAAAACAGGAAGACGCCTATTCCGAGTTGAAAGAGATAAAAACTGGTATTCCCCAAGGAAATATACTGCGGCCAATATTGTTTATACTATTCACAAACGACATGCCAACGTTGGCTGATGGCACAGCCAGTCTTTCATTTGGAAAAAGTGAAGAAGAACCAACTCAAATCCTTTAGAATGCTGTGGATACTGTATTAAACTTGACCAAGAAATGAGGAATAAAGTTAAATAGCGTAAAATCGATACATCTTAGTTTTACTAATAAAAAGATTCGATATATTCCAATCATTGGGATACAAATTCCTTATTCCAATACAGCAAAGTATTTAGGAATGAATTTTGGAACATATAAAAAAAAAAGAAGAACGTAACATTAAGCTGAAGAAACTTCATTGGCAGAATATCTCTTTTAGCAATACATAACAAACTATTAATATTTAAACAAACACTAGAACTGTATAGACTTACGGCATTCAACTGTGGGGGCTGTTAAAGATAACATAGAAATAATTAAATGCTTCCAAAACAAAGACATAAGATGTATAGTGAATGCTCCATGGTATGTTAAAAACTCCGACTTACATCGCGACTTTAAACTAAAAACAGTGGAAGAAATGACAGCCCGACACTCAAGACCTAGACAACATATTTATCCAAGAATCAGCAAAACTTTACGATACGTCTGACCGTATAACTGACAATATCTAATGTAATATGTAACATGTAACAAATATAAACTACTCATTAGTGTAAGCTAATTGAGAAGGATAATTCATTTCGAAGTTTGCATTACACATTCCTGTCATGTGGCATCTGTCAATATATCTGTCATCCATGGTGACAGGTAGTCAGTTCTTGTCTCACCGTTTTATAATACGGATCGTTGCCACCACTCAACGCATTAGAATTGTTGAATCTTACTACAAAAATACGAGTAAGAGTTCTGTAATATCTGTGTATGGCGATTGAATAATTTTGTACAATTGTGATGTACTCGTAAGGCCTATCATCATCGCTATGTTTTTCAATAAACTGAAAACATAGCCGGTGTGAGTGCCTCAGTGGTCGAAAACCCGGAGTTGTAAATTCCACATGGCGCTCAGCAATTGGACATTTCCTATAGCTCCATTTGGCGTGTTTCCTCTTGGATTTGCATTTTCATCGCTATAAGGTCCAGCTTGTACCACAGCTAAAGCCTACTGATCATAATATGCGCAGAGCATACGCCGTTGTGTTGGAAAATTGACAAGTTGATTCCGATTTTCAAACAGAGTCTCTTCAGCGATGAGGCCTATTTCTCACTTGGAGGCTACGGAGACTGCAATATTGTAGAATTTGGGGTTTTGAAAATCCAAATGTGATCTTTGAGAGGCTATTGCATCCACCGCGGGTGACAATTTGATGCACGTTGTGGACCGGCGGGACACAACAGGCAAATTTGTCTCAATTGCACGAAAAGATTAATTTCGAGATTTGGCGACAGCAATTGGCTACCAAATCGTGTGATCTAACTCCGTTGGATTTATTTTGAGAGGCTAATCCAAAGACCATGCCTATGCAAACAATTCCCAAACTGTGGAGCACTTAAAACCAAAAAAAAAAAAAAAAAAACCGTCAAGTTATGGCCGCAATACAGCTAGAAATGTACCAAAAAGTCACCGGAAATTACCTCACAAGAATCGAAGTTTGCAAAGCCTCCCCGCGGCGGCCATTTAACCGATGTTACATACTCGTAATGGCATGGTCCAAAATTTAAAAAAGTAAAAAAATGTCATTGAAATCTTTAATACTTTTTATTTTATTTAAATTAAAATCCTAAAGTACACAACTTATATCCCTGCATTGAGAAATAATAACGATAGACCCTCAAAAGTGCATTTACGCGTTCCTATCCGTAATCAGCATCGAAAGTTATGTATGTCGGTCTAGCCATGTCCGTCGGTCGCTTTTGCCTAGATTTTTGAGGTTTTTTGTTCAAACAACTTTTATAAAAAAAAAAAAATGTTACTAGTTCCAATTCCTTTGAACTTTTGTTTTCACTTAGTATACCGCATGATGGGGTGGAAAATTTTTTTTTACATTATACCCCTAAAAACTCCAAACTGAAATTTGTTTTTCTGGCTATTTTTGGTTCAAAACAAACTATAAAATTTGATTTGAAAAAATATGTAGACTTTGAACTTTTCTAAAATTTCCCATATATTATACAAGGCCACGCCCACTTTTTCAGTGCATTTCCTTAAAAAACCACATATTTTTGTTTTTGGAATCTTTTGCGGTAATGGTAAAGTCGTATTGTGTTATATGTTATCAAAATCCGTTACAATTATTCTTTTTTTTATAATTTGCACGTATTAAAGGGGATATGAATACCTTTTACTAATTTTAGGACACCTGCGTTTTTTTGTGGAAAGGACAGAGAGAGAAAGGCAGATTGGTGCAGTTGGTTTGAAAGTGGTATTAAGTTTCAGTGAACTCCAAGGGTGGCGTCCAGATAACTGGGTAGCATTTTTGTTTTGCTGTTACTTTCGTTGCTTATGATTCACAGTATTTTTTTCCGTCCTCCTGGTATCATCATCACGATCAAGTTACCTTCACTCTAGAGTTGACATAAGCTTTCGCAATTGATCGACTTTTTTATTTATTACATGCGAAATAAATAAATGATTCCTGACATCAGGATTCGAACCGTGAATCTACCACCTACTCAATTTTAACAGCCACGCCCACTTTTTTCATAAAATCTCTTAAATATTCTGTGATGAAATATTTCATTACATTTGATTTAAAAAGTTCACAACACCCCACAAAGTTAATTAGCGAAGGGTTAAAAAAAATGAGTGATGGGGTATCATGATCCGTTCCGGGCTGATGGTACATATATTTTCTTTATGTTTTCTATTCACATAACTTGGTAATTTAATGAGAAGGCATATGCGTTGAAAATTGGGGAACGTTAACTCAATATTGTCTTAAGTCGATGGGAAGGTCATAGTAGTGATGAGCCTTAGCGGTTTGCCTACTGAACCGTTCAAAAAGACTCATTTTTATGAATCTTCAGAATCATATACTAGATTAGACCTATGTTATGCAGCAAGTACATAAAGAGCACGTTTTGGGACAGAGCTCTATACGTGATAATAATACTCACGTCGCAGTCTAACTTATACTTTGTAGAGAAAAAGGAGCCGTTTCGCTACAAAGTATCTCTTTGCTGTAAATAGCTAGCTCAACCTAATGGATGTCGATTTTACGATGTTGGATGTGTAATGGTACTTTGTATCCTTGGGTTTTATAGTTTCGCCTCCCACTTAAAGCGGTGGTACATACAAGTAGATGTGTTCTTCCTAAAAAAAAAGGGCGGTGAATTTGGTTATGCTCGCACTGAAGTTTACTAAGTTTTTTCCCACTGTAAGATTATCTGAAGGTCTGTATTTAATAAGCTGATTTTATCGTCCGATGTGATGTATTTTCATTCACAAGAAAGATGATATTAAGTTGCTATCATCCACAAAACTTGACTCTAGTAGATCATTGATATGAAATAGTAATAGAGTTGGTGAAAATATAGATCCCTGAGGCACTCCATCATTGACAACAATGATGATGGAAGACACGCCATGAAAACTTAAGTTGGATGCTCAAATTGATTGAATTTGTACACTCGTGTCTAATACGATTCGACTACATTAATAAGAAACCTTAAACATTTAAAGAGAGTTAAACTCAATCACTAGATACTGGTTAACAAATTTGACCCTTCATCGTGAACTTCGTTACATTTAAACTTCTTTGCTATGAGTTGATATTTATAAACAATTTTCCAAAGGAAACATGACCAAATATATATGTGCCTCTTCTGTAGTTAACAATTCATAACAGATTCGCCCTCGAGATTGATTTTCCGTCCAAATAAAACTTTCCACAAGCGAAAGATTTAATAGCAAAAATTAAAAATTCAACATTCCGAAAATACATATGTTGGTCTTTCAGAGCTCAATTAATATTTCACAATGCACTCATCCAACTTCCCCATGTAATTCAAGTGAAAACTCAATAACTGACAGCCGATAACAGCATGACCTTTCATCTCATCCTTTTTTTTTTTTTTTTCTTTTGATTTTAGGTTGAAGCCTTCCCCGAAGCCATACGATATTGGGAGCGTGTATCCGATGGTAAACTCCTTGATCCTGGTGAAAAATATCGAATCGAAACATATCCCGATGGGTAAGAGCCAACAATCACGTGATAGAAATCCTTGCATACGTGAAATCGAAATTAATATTTCCAATATTGCCGTTTTTATTTAAATTTGTTGTGTACAGATATAAAACAACGATGCGTTTAACAATTAACAACTTGAATTTTATGGACTTTGGCCAGTACTTTTGTGTGGCCAAAAACGAGCTGAACACGACTATGGCATCATTCGAGATTATAAGTGAGTATAGTGAATGATTCTTTTAACATACCTACCCGTCGTATGCATGATGTAACAGACAGAATTTGGAATGACCTCTTTGCCTGTGTATTGTACTTGTGACATATCCCGTAGGGTAAAATAATTAATGCCTGTCCTTGTAAAATCGAGAAGCAGTATTTGCCATTCAATGGCACTTTAGTTATTTTAGTGAAATTCTGAATGACCTACGAGTATCGTGGAATTATAGGTAGAATGAATAACAAATATTTTTGATTGACGCATTACAATTTCACATTTGAGATCTTTACACACGGTTTTATATTATGCCGAGCGCATATGCATATATGCGCATATATACATATGTATATGTATAACTTTAAATATGAAATTTGATTTACATCTGTAAATGCGAACAGTTTTGAAGTGGAAAGCTGGTCGATACGTATACAAAGGGTGTCCCAAAATTCACACAGGTTTTTAATTAAAAATTGTAAATGTTTTATTGATTTATAAAGTATACAGTATAAGGTTATGTATGGCATAGCATAAATGTGACTGAATTTCGTTGATACAACGCTCAATTTGCTTCTTCAAGGCATGGGTGGTCGTAGGCTTGTTGGCATAAACCTTAGACTTCAAAAAACCCCAAAGCAAAAAGTCCAACGGCGTTAAATCGCATGATTTGGGCGGCAAATTCTGATCACTAAAACGGGAAATTACACGACCAGAAAATGACTCGTGCAGTACTTGAATTGTTCCTCGGGCTGTATGGCATGTGGCACCGTCTTGTTGAAACCACATGTCGTCCACATCCATATCTTGCAATTTAGGTACAAAAAACCGAACTACCATATCGTTATTGCCTGACTAGCCGCATTTTCAAAGAAAAATGGTCCGATGATGCCTCCATCCCAAAATCCACACCAAATAGTGACACGTTGTGGATGCATTACTTTCTCAACAATCATTCATGGATTTTCTGAACCCCAAATTCGACAATTTTGACGATTAACAAAGCCATCCAGATAAAAATGAGATATAATTATAATAATCCTGAACTGTCAGCTGCCACGTTGTCTTTTTTTTTTTTTTTTTTTTTTCGTTGCCAACACTTTGAATTTTGGGGCACCCTTTACTTTTGTTTTTTAAGAAAAAATATTATGTAGAAAACCACATCTATTTTCCTTATAAGTAAAATAAAGTTGGTAAATGATTGATGGATTATGATTGTTTCTAAAATTGTGTTTTGATGAATTTTGTACCATACAAATTTTCGGTCCACCTTACTTTAGACCCCTCATATGTGTTTCTTTTTTTTAATTCTCTCTGAGAGCCTTTTCGTTTCATATCCCACATGGTACAACTCTAATTTCTGCGAAGTGTAAATAAAATGGTGTCTACCGTCCTCGATAGTGGCCAGGTCTCTGAATGAAACCGCTGACAGATGTAGCGTTTCCCTGTGCTGGGTTCCAGGACACAGGAACGTTCCGAGCAACTGCAGAACGAGCTGGTAAAGGAAGGTGCGGGTCGGAACGGTCTACTCCTATAGAATTAATAAAATTCCGCCATAATACTAATACCAGAAGAATGACAAACAGCAGGTGAAGCAATATAACACTTGTCTTTCATCGAAACAGATCTGGCCTAACCTGGATCCATAGAGAACGAAAAGACTTCTGTTCACTAATAGGAAATGCCTAAGTTCTATAATAGGAGCCTTCATGGGTCACTGGTTGATAGGTAGGTATGTTATTTGGCTGGGAGTCCCATCCAACGATCTCTGTAGAAGCTATAGAGACGAGGAGGAAGAAGAAACAATTACTCATCATCTGTGCACCTGTCCTGATCTAACAATGTGGAAAAGGAAAACTCTCGGAAAGTACTTCTGTGAGGATCTCGGTGACTTAGCCAGTCTCAATAATTGCAAAATTAAGAGCTTTGACTCTGGATCTAAGAGGTTCTGCACATAAATGTGGAACGGTTACTGAAATTAATTTCCTTAGGCTAAAACATATCACGTAGGGTTCCTGATGCTGGTAATTTAGTACTCTTCGTGATATCACAATGGCATAAGTGTGTCTCTATCTAGCGGGGACAACCACCTAACCTAACCTCAGTTAACGAGTGAGTGAAATCAATACGCTATCGAGTGATGGAGTAACTACATTGTTAAATTGTACTAGTACAATTCTACTACATTGAATTGAGATAACTGACAAAAGTCAAAAGTATTTATTTTTGTGCAAGGAAAAGTTTTGTAATTATCGTCCTCAATTAAAAATGGAATAGTTACTTTATTTATCGTCTTCTGATTCAGAAGATGATCGCTATGTTCGTATTGAGCGAAGACGTTTAAGGGATAAAAGCGATCCTTTCTCTTTACAAGACTACGTACGTATACAAAACCATAATTTTCTGAAAATATCTTTCACAAGATATGCTTTTGATTGCAGTTTTATTAAAAGATTCAGGGTTAATAAGAGTGCATTCTTATTTATAATGGAGACGATAAATTTTAGAGAATGTACCTCAACCGCTGTCCCATCCCCACTCCAATTAGCTACAACTAGGATACCAACATTTCTCCTGGGCGCACGTAAGGAAATTTTTTTACTAATTCTGGGTGACGGCTCATATAATTTGCCAAAAACTCCTTTTGCAGAGGGTTAATTTTATTTAGACTCGACCTGAAATAAATTTTAAACAATGAATTTAAAAAAAAAAGGCAAAAATAACAATAAACAAAGATATTCTTACATATTTTCTCCCAAAAGCACCTCAGCTCGTCAGCAAAAACAATATCGAATAAATAAATACACGATCACTGATGACAGAATGCCAAATTTCGCTACTCGATCTCTTAAGCGGTCATGCCAAATCAACATTTATCAGTCACGTGTTGTTCGATAACTGATACGGTAATTCGGTCCCTGATCTAGATTTTTAGCCCTTAGCAACTTGTGCTGAATTTAAATATAAAAATTTCCATCACATTTTGACCTACAACATGTTTAAAATACGATTTTTTTTTATATTTGACATAATCTACTAACGTCCCTGTCAAACACATTCCATGTCTCATGTATATTTGAATCTATTTCAAAATTTGTCTATCACCTAGATTTGCAATTACTGCGATTTTTATGATGAAACCTTGGATGGATGTTGATAGAAAACAACGTATTTGCCACTTTTAATTTAGCAAACAGTTTAATTATAAGTTGTATCTAAGTCAAAATTAAAGTGACAGTCAATAAGACGCTGAAACCTTTAGTGCGTACGCTATTGTTAAAAATTACCCCAATTCCTAGGAAACTTTAAAAGCACCTTATAATTACATAACTTTGACTGCAACTTTTAGTATTTCTGGTAGTAAGGGCATCTGTTCTTTATCTTCCTCACCAAAGTTCAATTCCATTCTGTCTGCTACAGCATTATGCCCTTCCTCAATGCTGTCATTTATAATTCTTTTTTTTTTCCATTTTTGTATGCACATTGATATAAATTCTTGCTACAATTTTACTATAGAAAAAAATCCCGCCCTGGAGACACCAATGATTCGCAACGAACTAAAGGTTTTCGGTAGCAAGCCACCAGAGAGTACCTGTCCGCCGCCACCTGTCTGTGTTGAGTGTCCTGACCCAAGGTAAGGTTGATTTTATTGTAATTGTTAATATTCCCTATTGTTATTAAGTAAGAGGTAGTCAAATGGAAAAAAGATATCAGGTAATGTTTCGCAAAAAGGTTTAACACCGGATTCCGCCTGAATGGAACCGAAACAAAAGCTAAGTCTTAATGGCGTACAAAAATATTCACTTTTCATTTTCCCTGCGTTTAAACTTTTCTTTTTTTTTTTAATGAAAATGTGAATTTTGTTTATATATCTTTTGTATGTGCAAATAGTGAATACCAGTGCAAGGATGATACTACTTCCAATTTCGATATTCAACCAACGGCCAATTATAGTTATCCTGGATTACCCAAACGAGAGACAAGTGAGTGGGCATTTTTTTTTTTTCTTCTTTTTATATATGTATTTTTTTACTTTGAATCCTTTTTGGGAGTGCAAATTGTTTGACCGTTTATTAGTGAAATCAATTCAGCCAATGGATAGTTACGTTTTCACTTCAATGGTTTAATAATTGTTGTGATAGTATCTTGTCATCTTGGTTGATTTCATTTACCAAAAAAAAGTTTTAAAGTAGAAAAACAATGTGGCGCTCGCGCGGTCGCGCTTTGACAGAATGAGTAGAAACAATGGGATCTTATGGGGTAACACCAAATGTGACCTCAGACGTTTGGTAGGTTTTTGATCGTAAATATCGTAAGCGCCACCTCAACGTCGGAGTAGAGCTACTCTTTAATATTGTCGCGCGTTTTGACAGCTCATAGCTGTTTTGGATTGACATTATTCTTTGAGTTGTTCGATTTTAGCAACAAGGTAAGTAGTTGTGTCGTGTATTTACTCCGCATTGTTAGCATTTAATATGTAACAATTTTTAATTGTTAATTGACGTTTTTTAAAAAGAAATTAATTATGTTAAAGTATGCGGAGGTTTTTATCTTTTTATTTTCTTCTTCATACGAGTACAAATTTCTTTGTGAAGTTATTTCTTATATTTGTGTTTCCTAGTCAAACCATAAAAATAAAAAGAGAGTACTCTTCTTTCTATCTCGAAATCGTGAGTGGAAGTTTGAGGGAACAGAACATAGTTCTGTCATATGCCTAACCTCTCAACGCCCAACTATCGTGAAGCTACATTTGGCGTTGCAAATTTTGAGGTCGCGCGATGTAACAAATATTATCGTTAGTCGATAGAATGCCTAGCAAACGCCCGACCCTTTATGTTTAATTTTAACAAGCAGTGCAGAACTGTTTTTGTTTTTTTTTAAATATTTTTTTTTAGCTGCGATGGCTTTAATCAATGGTGCCAATAGTATATTTATCGTCGGGACTGGATAAAACAAAAATAATAGCTAGATTTTGAACTACATTTAAAACCCACATTATAAGTGTAAATCCTCTTCTACTTCAAGTATCTCTACGCCTTGCAAATAGCTAATTAGTGGATTCCTTGCTCTAAGTTTTCTCTCCTACATTCTTAGCAATTTTTCTAAAATTTTAAATTAGATATTATATCCTACGGATATTTTTGCACACTTCATCCCTTTTCGTGTGTTCTCTGTTGCAAATACTCTGGAAGCCAGCGAACATTTTTATATCCCATACTCGTCTTTTGAGACTCGGATGGTCTTTCCAAGACCATCCGGATTCGGACTAGCTATAAAGATTAAACCCAGCCGTTTTGAAAACAGTTATAGTTCTCGGGTAATTTTGCTGAGAACATTGCAATGATATTAAAAAGCACATGGAAAATTTACAATCTGTCTGGAACGCATTGTATGAAACCTGTCCTTTCTTCTAGCCCACCCCTAATCAAGTGGACATGGCGTTGCGATATTTTAAAATCAGATCCAACAATATCTTTCTATTCAGAAGATATACATATCCCCTATTTTGAAGACATTTTTTCACAAAAGTGTTGTAAATTTTTTTTCTTAGCAGAATGTAGGCCTGGCTATCAAAATTTCTATCCGAAGTTCACAGATTCTGATGAGATATTCACAATAAAACTTAACTATCGCCATAAATAGCTTTGAGAAAGCAGTATATATGTTTTTTTTAAGAAAACGCTCCAAATACTGGGTGTGACTGTCTACAGATTTTTTACAAATTCTAGCAAAAATATTGAGAAAAACGAAATTTTTTGAAAAGTGGGTGTGTCTGTGGGAGAATTTTAAAAATGTTTACCCTTACACAGCTTCGGATTCAATTTGCAATTTTTGTGACGACTATATTGTACTGACCGCGGGAGCTTAACTAGATAAATTGGGTATCATTGCAAAGGTCCCATCCAGAAATTCTGCTTCTTCTAGGTGATAAAAAAACTAAAACTAATTTAATCTAACCTAACCTAGGGCTATGGTTAGGGCCTGACATGTGGTCTCCAGTTCGTCAATACCATGGCCTTATGAACGATAATAGTATCATTCACTCAACCATTTCATCGGTGGGCTAAAACTCATTTGTCAGGGCCCAGCCCTACTTAGCCTAAACGTTAGCCTCAATCCAGTCGAGCCACCAGTATTTCTCCCTGTTCGACCTATCCGATGTCAACTATATCCCTTACAGGTATGCTTGCGCATTATCTCAAAGTAAACATTTTCACGGCCCGAGTCGTTCCGGGTCATAGAGGATACGTTCGTCGAGTCTGATAAATAACCATGTGCATCCAGATGCAAAAACGCCTCTGGTGGTATAGGGTTGGGGTAGAACAAGCTCTATACAAGTTTGTTCTTTGTAACGTTAGCTGACCTCGTGAAATGATTCCTCACAAGATCCAAAATAACATTGTCAACTCTGGACACACCGAAAGCATCCAATAGTCTCTCAGTAGAGACGAATACATTTTATTTCGAGTATCTGAAGCTTTTCTATACCCCGGTGGGCTTATGTTCCACCGTACTGCAATCGCATAAATCAGAATTGGACGGACGAAATCTTAGAATCTAGGATCATATATTTTCGTAAGGCGTTTTTTAGACGTTCAAAAATACAAAAAAATACAGCACTGATTTTAAGGATTGATGACTCATTTTAAAGCTTAGTGTCCCAGGATATAGGTGAAATTTTAATGAGCCCATTTTTCTTAAATAGTTAAGTCAATTTCGCATTCGCAAACACACCAATTTAAAAACAAATTGCATGCATTTTCAAGAAACAAAAAAAAAAACATGCAGAAAAGTTACAATCCATCTGAAATGGATCATGGATGTGGGAATGTGTGTTTTAAAAAATGTTATCCAAAAAACTTGTTACGTCTTTTTCTTAAAAGAAAGTGGGAGTAGCTGTCGCCATTTGTAACCAGAGTTCACGGATTCATTCACGTAAATATTTATTATACATAAAACCCTAACCATCATCGTGAATAGCATTGAAGAAGCAATATACGATTTTTGCAAGGCAACGTCCCCAAAAAGTAGGCGTGGCTCTATACTATATGTTTTATAATAGAAACATTTTTCAGTTTGTAGTAATAATATTGAAAAATATTGTGAGCAGATTTCAAACATTTATACACTGGCACTATATCTGATTCTAATTTCATGCTCGAGCTCAAAATGTAAGGATCAACAACGGGTGATATACATACGTCTGTATGATGGACGGACAGACAGATGAACACGATATAAACTGAAATTACCTATGGAAATGCAACTTTAGTTTCAAAATGAGTGCAAGTACGTGCGACCCAGTCGTGCATTTTAATTTGTATGTAGTGGCTAGAGATGGTCCTCGATGAATCGATGTGACCTAAGGTCTTGTAAAGGTTGGAAAACAGTGATTTAAACAAACATTAGTTTCTCTGTACATGTGTTATACACCATCTAAAGCATAATAACATCAATCCCTTTCACATGCTGATACCACAATGAAAGTACTCTAAAATGTAAAAACACGTTCAAGGTAATGCGTTCATTGAATTATACGACTAAATAACCCCTCAATTCCAACCTCGTATTTTGTCCTTTATTCACCGACAATCCCATGAATTTAAGTATACAGCTAGGATAAAATTTGCCACATTAGAGTCCAATGAAAGGTTGCCAACACAAAATTAAATACACATTTCGTGCGTAACGCTACGCGCCTTTATTAACGATGTAAAAATAAAAACTTCAATTAAAGGACGCGCTGTGCGTCCTTTGACGGCACTCGACCGTAATGTAAACCATTTGCCAATTTTAAAATTCAATTTGGAATTGTCATTTGCATTCGATTCTGTATCGAAGATAATTCAATAAATTAAAACGAACTCGATTGCAAATATCACGATAAGTGTGTCCCGCTGCCGGAACGGATACACCAGTGAAGTGATGGAGAGCAGTAAATAAAACCCACGCACACAGTGATTAAATTAAAAGGATATCATCAGCAGTACCATCATAGTCAAATGGGCAACGACAACAATTCGTATCCATAGTTTGTTTTGCAAACACGGCCCCAGCTTATGGTTTTGCAATTTCAAAAACGTATTCAAATATTTAAAAATATTACTTTTTGCTCGCGCTGCGAGTAAATAAAATTTATTATTTGTGTGAAATATAATGCGGCTTCGAACCGGCACTCGATGTTGGTTAAGTACAGCTGGGGATTGAATTGCATCGCGGTAGGACTTTTAGAAGCAATCGTACAGTTTAATTGGTTCCGATTCGGAATACCGCGTTGGGGCCGAGTAGGTGGAACTATTCAATTCGATAGCACTCCCACACATAGTGTACGAGTATGTGCATAATAGATTTCAAAAAGCAAAGAGAAAGCGATTCCCTCTCATTCTAAGCGAGCAATTGAAATTTAGATGGATGGTGTTGCGGTGCGGGGGTTAAATGGAAATGTTTTTAAATGGGAAAATAGCGAAATTTATATTGAAAATAGGTAAACCGTTGAATGTTGGTGTAATATTTTGTCATTGAATGGGTAGCCCAGTATATCTGCTTTTTCGTTGTTCCCACATTTTGTGTCGAATATTTATTTCGATGATAATTCGCAAGTATTGGTGGCACTTCAACATAAAAAGGTATCAACACATAAACTCACATATTGAGGTCGTTTTGAAAATTAATGATTTTAAAGCTTTACTTGGTTAAGGCAGGGTATAATGTGTTAGACATCTGAATCGAAGAAGAATATTAAATTGTTGATCTTCTACGAAGTAAGAAAACTCGATGGCATTCAAACGTTAGCGGAAATGTAAAAATATGAGTTTGGAAAACCATGTTATAAAAGCATTTACCAGAAAGTCACTTGTTATATAGGTGACATGGTTATGATTATATGTAGGTACCAAATATATACATACATACGAGTATGTGCAAAATTTGAAGGAACAATGTTTAAAAACTCCTCATCCGATTGCACGATATTTGGCATGCTTTAGGTCCTCTTTAGGTTCTATAACCTACAAAATGATGCTATCAAATCTGTTCATTCTGAGAAAAGTAACCGTGAAAGAACGCAGGGGGCATTTTGCATATGGAAAGTTATCGTAATTTGAACAAATGTGTGCTAAGAAATCTGTTTGACACTAAAATTAGAAGATTTTGAGCCCTAGTTCTCAAAAAAAATCATTCAAATCATTACAGTTTTGCAGAAGTTGTAGCGAACGAAAGAACATGTAAAAATTGTGCAAATTAGATGGATAGTCGAACAGACAGACACAGCCACAACCGCTATGCGGAAAAACACTTTTTAAAGATTTTGAGTATATACGCTTTAATCTTATCTCGGATATGATTTCTTGACACTATCACCATACTTTAATTTCCTCAGAACATGTGCAAAAAAAATCGTTAAATAGTTTTCTTTTTTTTTAAAGTCCGTTAAAATAAAAAAAACGTTGCTGAAAATTTTCGAAAACTTCATACACCCTGTCCCAAAATTCAGGCAATATTTGAATTTTGCGCCATTTGTGCGATAAAGTGTTGCCAACAAACAAAAAAAAAGGAGCGTGACAGCTGACAGTTCAGGGTTATTAAAAATGTTGTGCTACACGAAAGAACAATGCGTTTTGCATTATTGAGCAATATTTTAAAAATAATGAAGGATTGGCAGCTACAGTTCGTAATTTTTATACAAAATATGGTCGGAATAGTGATTAAACTTCATCAACTGTGAAGAGATTAATTCAAAAATTTAGCGAGACTGGATAAATTAGTGATCTTATACACTCTGGCCGTCCGTCAACAAGTCTTTCAACACAAAACATCGAAGCAGTTCGTGAGAGTGTTGTTGTGAGTCCAGGAACATCAATTCGTTAAATGGATTATGGAACAACAACAAGTGGATGCTGATTTTTCAAACAAAATCATCTCCAGCGATGAGACTCATTTTCATCTTTGGGGTTCACAAAATCCACAAGTTATTGTTCAGAAACAAATGCATCCACAACGTGTCACTGTTTGGTGTGGATTTTGGACTGGAGGCATCATCGGACCATTCCTCTTTGAAAATGCGGCTAGTCAGGCAATAACATTTAATGGTGCTCGCTATCGCGACATGACAATCCAGTTTGTTATGCCTAAATTGCAAGGCATGGTTGTTGATGACATGTGGTTTCAACAAGACGGTGCCACATGCAATACAGCCCGAGAAACAATTCAATTACTGTATGGGTCATTTCCTGGTCGTGTAATTCCTCCTTTTGGTAGTCAGAATTGGCCGTCCAGATCATGCGATTTAACGCCGTTAAACTTTTTCTTTGGGTTTTTTTGAAGTCTAAGATTTATGCCAAGAAGCCTACGATCACCGACGCCTTGAAGGAGCAAATTGAGCGCTATATCCACGAAATTCAGCCGCATTCATGCAAAACGGTCATGAAAATTTTCATCAAGAGAGTGCGTATGTGCCATCATAACCTGATATGCTATTCCATACACAACCCTATACTGTATACTTTATGAATCAATAAAACATTTACAATTTTTAATTAAACCCTGTGTTTTCTATTAAAATTACTTATTGCGTGAATTTTGGGACACCCTTTATATGTCAATATGTTCAAATATTGATTTTGAATAAAATCGATCTAAACATAGCAAAAAAAATAGCTAATTTTCCGAGACCGGTTAACAAGCAAAGTACCGTTAAACTTATTTTTTGGGGAAAAAAAGAAGGTACGCCACCTGCATATATTCACACTAAATCTCAAATTTGATAAAAATTAATTACTCGTATATTCAAAATCGGCCTTTATTAATTTTGCCGGGAATTGTTATCCTGCTGACCCCAGATATGAAGTTTGAAGAAAATGCGTCTAGCCATTTTGGATGCACTCTACAATAAATACAGGCAAGCAAACAGTATTAAGTGACTCATTTTTTGGGTTTCTCAATTATGGTGATGTCAAGTTTGATCAAAATATAGAAACCGACAATTTTCAGGAAAACAATACTTGCCCTTATAAACGCAAGTAAAAAGAAATTGTCAGGTGCCCGGACCGTAATGTTAACCATGTCCTTATCTTACTTCCTCAGCAATAGTGAGGTTAAAACAAACACTATTTTGTTTCATGTCTGCCTGTCTTTTTGTTCTCACACGCCTTGCTCAAGAAACACTGAACAGATTTTCATGAAATTCGACTCGCAAGTTAGGACTGATATACTAGAAGAGAGTAAACCCATTTGACAATTATTAAAACTTGTTAGAAGGGAGCTAAAATATAGGGAACGGCGTAGAATATCTTGGAATCATCCTTCTCACCTAATTTAACTTAAAACCCACGCAACGAATTTTAAATTAAGGCCGTATTCAGGTCACCGAACCCAATTGTTTCATATTTCCAGGCAAATGGACAGATGGACAGACAAACGATAAGTTCAATATAATACATCTATCTTTACTTTATGGCGCTACAGTACAGGGTGGACCTAGTTCACCTGTCTGTCCATCAGCATGTCACACACTTGTAAAGCAGAAAATGCACAATACATGTCGTTGGACAGATTTGGTGTTGAACACGTCAATTGTATGGAAATCGTAGAGTGTATTTTCTCGTACACTACCGTCGTTCAGATTGTAGTTGCGTTTTAACTTTTCTGACGGGGGGATACAATAAACAAAAAACATGGTTTCCATTAAGGGAAAAGACTTTTAGACCGATTTCATTGAGAAATATAGCTCATTTCCCTGTTTGTGGGGCGTGCATATAAAAGAATATATCAACTAAATTATGAGAGAGGAACCACTACAGGTCTTCGTCGAAAATTGTCACGAATTAGATTCAAAAGGACTACTTACGAAAGGGGATAGCGAACCTGATGACATCATTCAGCAGAGAGTATAGAAAAATCGAAAATTGCAAGAGCGCCGGTTCTGGCACAGACAGGATCTACGAGTACACTTCGTGGTACTACGACCAACTGTTAGACGGCGAAGTTTCGCGAAAGGACCACTTCACATTATCTTTTTCTACGAATGATGGTAACTTTATTGAAGAAGGCCTTCTTCTCGAGGTGTGTTTCAATTTAAATAAAGAAATTCTGTTTATTCAATATATGTACGAGTAAGTTTGTCCTGCACCTCAGACTCATAGGGTAAGCGGGCTGGCATTCCCTGTTCATCGTCATTGCTTCCTTCTCAGCCGAAGAAAAATACTTCACTGGAACAACAACAAACTTTTTTTTTAAAAGTACAAACAAGTTCATGAGAAAAAAAGGATGATAAATTGGATATTCTGGGAAAAAGGGTTGCTGAACACTTCAGAAACATCGAGACAACACAACGCCTGATTGCCGAGAGAATAATAATGGACGTAGGTAGGATGAACCAGTTAACCTTGGAATCGGCATTCATTCGAAATTAACCTACACCCGAATATCACCAAGTCGATATACCTGTATCAAATAATCCTGAAAGAAGAGTTGAATTTGAATCAGACATAAATCACAATTTAAGACAAACAATCGAAAAATCCTTGTTCAATTGGTTTTGTAAGCAGCCTAAGTTACATACACCAATATTGTCTCCGATACTGTCACAAAAAGTTATACAGGTTAACAGAATTTACAAGTAATGTCAAAATCTCAATGCCAGCAGAGGATGGATACAAAAATTTAGGAAACGAATTTCACAAAAAAATTAATGGCATGGGTCTAACGAAAGTTCAGATCTACAATGTGGACGAAACTGGCTTGTACTGGTGTTTACTTCCGGATAAGATACTAGTGAGTTTATTCGAAAAAAAAAAATGCTCATGGAAGGAAGGTTAGCAAGGAAAGGATAACATTTTAAGCTTTCTGCAATGGATCAGGAGAGCGCGCAATTCGACCAATAGTCATTGGGAAGTCAGCAAACTCAAGAGTCTTCAAAAACTTTAATAATCCTCTTATATATAAGGCTACCAAGAACGCATGTATGACAACAGAGATTTTTGAAAATTGGTTTCTCAGGTTTTCGTTCCATCTGTAACACTCTTCTTAATTTCACGATTATATGAACCAACGCTATGTCAAAATTTTTTTCAGATGGAAAAATATTTAGCAGAACATCGCCTTCTATAGAAAGCGTTGTTACTGGATAATGCATCATGCAATTCAAAGTACATTTTCCTCCAATTGTAATAGCACTCATCCAGCCGATGGACCAAAACCTGATTAATTTGCTCAAAATATCGTACAAAATGTCTCTACTTCAAGCCATAATTTCTTCAGAAAAAACCGGCATTCAAAAAAGTATCAACTCATTCAACCTAAATTCTTCTGCGTGGAATCAAATCATATCGAGGAGTATTGAAAAATGTTGGACAAAAATAAAACCGCGAGAGTCTAAATGGAATGAAGAAGATGATTTACCTCCTTCAACTCTTGGTCAACCAACAGATTCGTCATCAGGTCGCTGATGAATTTGCATTGGCACGTCTTCTAGTCCAAATCACGCCAAGAAATAAATTTATTTACAATAAAGAAATTCGAGACTGGATAGACGATGCAACGAATGAAAATCTTGACAACCAAAATGTATCAACTGACTCTGATAAGGACGCGGAAGAAATTCCTGAACCCAACTAAAAATATAAACAGCGACGACGCTCTTAACAACGTTAATCAACTACTGGATTATCTTGTGGGCAAACCAGAAACTCAAATTTCTTTAAACAACTTTAAACTTTATTTTATCTTCTGCCAGACTTCTTTGAGCAATTAATTATTTCTTTCTTGTTTTGACAAATAAATTTATAGTAATTTTGACTACGGAATATCCAGTAATTGGAAAACCTTCTTGGTTCGAATTGGGGTAGGTTTCTATTAGTTTAAACTACCTAAGTAGTAGTTAATACCCGGCTTTTGAAAATTGGCTATTTCTCGACTATGATTCAATCGTTCTTCTTCGAAAACATTATCTACAGTGTGTAGTACATGTAAATTGAGGGTATACAAAATTTTGGAAAATTGTCCAAATTATATTTCTCGATAGGTTTGTAGGAGATAGGTCCATTCACTTTTAGACGGAAGGTTCCAAAACTAACGACGGGGTAGGTGGAAGTGTTTTCTCTGATAGGCTTAATCTTAGCTTAATCTTAGCCTCTCCTTCCGTCTTCCAAATTAGTGTAGCGTGTTCCATGCGGAAATAATGGAGATTAAGGATGTCTTATTCTGGCTAAAGAAAAACGTCAAATCAACGACAGATATACGCATCTTAGCCAGGCAGCTAAGTGTTCCCTAAACTCAATAACAACCCTAAATTGCCAATCGCCTCTCATAGAAATGACAAAGAAATTTAATATTCACCCTTGCTGGGTGCCAGGGCATAGAGATATCACAGGGAACTGTAAGTCTGATGAACTCCCCAGAAATGGAGCTACCATACCCATCCTACCGGATAATGGTACCTTCGGTGAACCTATCGCTACATGCAAACTCAAATTAAAGTTGGATGCAATCGAATGAACGAATCTTAGGTGGATGCGTGTTGCAACGTTTCTATCGATAAAACAGATTTGTCCTAAGCTGGACCTGAAACGCTCTAAGATTCTGATTTCTCTCAACAGACTGCACATCAGCGCCACAATAAGTGTCGTTACTGGACACTGTCTAATAGGCAAGCACGCTACAAGGCTTGGCGTTTACTCAAATGATTTCTGTAGAAGCTGCATGGACGAGAAGGAGGAGGAGGAAACTATTCTCCACTTCCTTTGTACATGTCCAGCTCTCTCCCGTAAAAGAAAACTTCACTTAGGAGTTTTTAATTTCAATGGTGTAGGCGACCTTACAAATTTAGATATCAGAAGCCTCCTTTGCTTCATCAGAAGCTCCAAATGGTTTGATTAAATAGGCAGAAGAAATTTCTCATGATCTATGTTGGTATCACAACGGACTTATGGACCTGGTCAACCTACCCTAACCTAACGGATTTTTCAAAAAAAAAAAAAAAAAAGGAAGAAGCGATTTAAGGATTGTGTTAAAATTTAAAATATACCCGTGGGTGCAAGAACGTAAGACCCGACCAAGTGGTGCACTTTTTGTTTTTATTGAATGCCATAATAATGAAACCACAACATAATCCCCTTGAAAATGCAGTTTTTTTTTTGTTTTCCTTTCAAGCGAAATTGAAAATCCTTCAACTTCTGACAAAGGGATTTATCTATAGTATTTATGAAAACTTCCCAGAACTTGTTAATTCCACTCATTTAAGTAGTTGCTATACATGGTATGCCATGCAGGGTAAAGTTTATCTGTTTTATTGAATAATAAACCGATTTCACTGCAATTTTTTTTTTTTTAAGTAAACAAAAGTATCCTTCATCATTTGTTTTTGCAAACTCTGTGTGCATAACACTCTACTTGAAATGAATTATTTTAACAGTATAATTTACTAGAGTAAGATTTAATATGATTAATTTTTTTCCTAGAATAAAGTTTGAATATTTATAGCATATCCCCAGTGATGTCAGATTGGGTTTTTCTCCGAAATGGGGAGAAAAATTGAATTTAGGTAAATTCTGGGGAAAAATCCTCATAAATTCTGAAATGCAAATGAATAAGCAAATGTTAATTTGTAATACAAAAAGCTGTATTACAGAGAAACATTCTAATTAGGTTTTGACCTAAACATAAATAATAATATCGCCATTTTTTTAATTTTATGTACAAATATGTCTGGATGGGAATTCATTATTGTTAAGGGTGGGCCATCTGTTGGTTTCTTTTTCAAATTTCATATTATTTTGACACTGACAGCTGTTTGGCGCTAAAAAAATTGACAGAAACACAGAATTATATCGCCGCGGTACGAAATAAATGGATTTACGCTTGAAAAACTTTGGGAAATATGTATGTTGCCGAAACAGTGCGAATTTTGAAAATAAATTCCTTGCACTGTACCTGCTGTACGCAAGTTTGTGAAGAAAATTCGTTAGATTGGATATATTATTGAGTGCGCAATTCGTGAAATATATCCCCAAACCATCCAAAATATACTGCAAAATTCGGTTGACAGGATGGGCTACTGCCAAACCAGTTAGATGAAGTTATTTTCTGTAAATAATCGGAAAGTGTACTCTCTTCAACAAAGCACAAGACTTTGAAAAATATTACTATGACTCGCAGGACTTTTGAAAGGAAACCAACAGATGATCCACCCTTTACCAAGAGGCCTAGAAGTAATCTGATGTGCATATATATGTATCATAAGCTCGTGGACAATATCTATTGTAGTTTGAAGAAACTCTTCCAGATGCCTATTAAAAATATCACAAAAAAATCGGTTTCGGGTTTACCAAAAAATATATGCTAATTGTGACGATCGGTGGATACGCTTTTACAGAAAAGCGTTTGAAGTGGAAGTAATGATTTACCCTAGGAGCTTTTCTCGACATTGGGGGGTCCTTTATCAACGCAAGTGCCGATGCTATCCTCAGCAGTATGCACGGGACTCAACCGGATATAGATTGGCCTTATGCTCATATCACGCACAATCATCTCAATCGTGGGAGAGGTGAACAGGTAGAAAAATGTCCAAGGCTCCTTGTTTTATAAATATTAAAGAAAAATGGCTTCAACGTGACACCCTATACTGACAATGCTGTTATCGTGGTATCAGGCAGATTTCACGCACTAGTACTACTTAATAACTGTTAGTTCAGTGACCGAATTCTGACAGTTAGTGTTTTATAGACGCAGATCGTAGTCTTCATTAGGAAATAATCAATCCCTACATTCAAATCCCTAAGAATAGGAGCGATTGACCTGAAACTTTCATGGACAGCAAGATATCTTGGTGTAGTTTTGGATTCTAAACCAAACTGTAAGGAGAACACGCTTTAAGAAAGCATACATACGTAGCCTTCTACTCATGCCAAAGGGCATTCAGAAGCACCTTGGGCTTCAAACCCATTCTGCTGGATCTCTATAGCGCATCTAAAACTGCACTCAGGCTAAGGAAAGCGAAACTGTGGTCACCACTACCCTATGGTATCCCATTTTGCACTTCAACCATGCACTTCAATTACAGTTTCAAGGCAAATATTGTGGAGATGTTGAAGAAACCCCAAGACACCTACCTAAGAAATAGTGAACACTGATTCAAAAAATAGGAACCATTTGGATGCCTATCAATTATAAGAAGAACATCTAATATCGTTTGATCTACTCCAGATATTCCGGTTTATCAAGTCAATTGGACTGGAGTAGATACTCTAGGTCGAGTATCTCATCAGCTAGAGCTTCAAGTCGGAGGAGCACAATAGATCTACAAAGACAACAGTGCATTCACACCCCAACAATCAATTTACAATCCATAATCTAGTGTTTGATTCAATACTAGAATTCCTGATAGATATGACTGAGTAAATCGACAAGTGGCCGTGGTGTAGTGGTAACATCATCGTTTGTCACGCTGTTGGTTGATAGTTCAAATTCTGATGTCAAGAATCGTCTCGGTCAAATGCGAAAGCTAAGTCAACTCTACTGCGAAGGCATAACACTGGCAGTGGGTGGTCATATGACTAAAAATGTAACTTGATCATCATCAACAGGATGGAAAAAAATACTGTGAATCATGAGCAAAGACAATAAAAAGCAAAACAAAAATGCTCCCCAGTTAACTGGACGCTACCCTTGGAGGTTATAGAAACTTAATACCACCTGAGTCTCAAACCACTACACCAAATCATTCTTTCTTTATCTCTCTCTGTCTATCTACACACGCGAGCAAATTATAAAAAAAATATACTAACAAAGAGGACCGTCTTCACTGACTGCTCCTAAATAGATGTGCTTACTGCAAAACTCTAAGAGTCAACCTTTCCGACAGAATTAAAAATGGTTTGAGCTTCTGGTAAATCGAAATCACAACCAATTACCATCGGAAATATATTTCCAATTACTATGTATGAGTCAAGCTGCCGTTAAGGCCCTGGATTCAACGGAAATTAAATCAAAACTAGCGGAATCTGACAATGACAATTAAATGAGATATCGCCAAACAATGCGGGGTCCTATTTTGAATATCAGAAAGAATTTGAGTTTCATACTTTCCCTGCTCTTCCCTCTGTCAGAATTTCAATCAGCACTATAAACAAGACATTTGATGATGTGGCTACAAGTAGAGCACTTCGACATATGCGTACCTGAAATTACGCTGTGGCTAGTCTTCATTAAGTAGATATCTATTTCTCTTATTTGTCGTAGAAATCTACCTAACCTAACCTTGTTTGATGAATTCTACTTCCGAGTCATATACATATGTCTGAGATGAGTTAGAACTAGTATCTAGGCCAACACCACAAATCAAATAGGCAGATAAAATGTACGAAGTCTTCGTCCTTCTCTTCACAGTTGCTACATATTACAGTTGCCACAGTGCTGATTCCGTTTGGCGAATGCACTAGATCTACAAAGGTCACTCTTGACAAACTCCTTTCTAAACCACAGTTATATCTTTCGCCAACGCTCTTTATCGATTTACGTTTAAAGAAAGCTATTCACTAAAAAGTCCATTCGATATCCTTGTCAATTTTCAATTCTAATTGGATTTCATTTCTACTATTCCGCGTCAGTATATTATGACACCAGCCCACCATCTAGTCTACTACTGCCACCATACTTTATACTCAGTTTTTGTTAAATTTTAATAACATTTTCATTTGATAGACGTAATATTAAGAAAATTTTCATAAATCTTATGATCCTATTGAGCAATTTGCATCCAAGAGAAATGAACGAAAAAGCATTCCCTCTCCTTGACAAAAGCAGCCATCCTTCGAAGAGAACAATTGAAACCTACACGGGTTCGGTTTCATTGAAATGGGTCCTTTTTTTTTACTTTTTGCAGCGCAGAGTCCCAAAAAAATGAAAAGAAAAAATACAGAAATGTAAATCATTACACTTAGAAGAAGAAAATTGAGAAATCCTGAATAAATTTCACCGAGTTACCAAGCCAACCATAGTCGTGGCTACGCAATACATTCACTATGGTTACTCCTGTTTAAAGCTAAATAAAGGATTTCCAGGTTGTTAATGAAAATTCCACCATCTTCTCTTTTCGTAGTCATCTTTATCCTTGCCTGACAATAGGTCGTGTGTCTGACTGCACGTGTACAAGACATGTAGGCATTGTGATGGCATTCAAAGTGCAGAATAAATTGACACATCTATTAGATACTGATAACCGGAATATTCTATACATTGCTCTAGCCTTGACACATTTTAATCAAAATCAATTCAAAGGCAACGCACAGCAAAATTATAGACCGTAATTAATTTAATTTCCTTTGAAGCACGTACATAAGTAGATGTGAGGACACTATTGCTCATCAATTCCATTTAACACTTGTAAATTGTGATTGAGGTTGATTGTAGATATAGGTATGGTCTAATGTTATGGGTATTGTTTAAAGTTTCTCTTCAATCTTGAGAGCTTAAATTAAAGAAAATTGATGGACACACAATGGCAAGCCGATGTGGCTTTTGGATAATTGATTTCAGAGATTAATTTTCAAAATGCATATCACATATCAGATAGATGCTGCACTGAAGGATATCACAATCACTGTAAATTTTCTTGACAAATTGCTAAACACCTTGGGCATGGTTAGAGAGGGTGGCCCGACTAGAATCGATATGATGTACATACATACATAATGCGATGCGTACAGTGAACATATTACCTTAGAGTGCGTGCGATTGTTTATGCTAGCCTCATTATTGAAGGCAGTCTTGACATGCTAAAGATAAAAGTGGAAAACTGATTTATCTTTAGACAATGCAATGCAGATAAACATTAGTATGACCGAATTTGGACCTCGGGAAAAGATGTAGAAATACATATATTGAGAATCCTCTAGTAAATAAAGGAGAGCTGAGGCATGTGGTACACCAGAATTAGCCGCAAAGGAGCAGAAGATTTTAAAAAGATGCCACCAACCCCAATAAAAACATGCTTATAATTATGAGAACCACATTATATCGATTTGTTTGAAAATTGAAGTCCCCTGTGAATCACTGTTGCCGGAAACCACGGATTCTTTCGAGTTATTTTATAAGAAGGTAATTTACAAGGCACTTCATTAAAAAACACTGACATTAATGGGTTGGTACGAGTAGTTTTGGGGATTCACTGGATGTGCGCTAGTTTCCACCAGTCCGTGGTGTACGACAGGTGAACTGGCTTACGTAGATGTTTGGCCAGAGTAGAAGAACACCTGGACCCAATGATTTATCAGAATTAAACGGCTCGGAATTATATTCATGCTAAAGAATAGTCAACTGGATTTAGTATTATTTAGGTAGTGAGAGAGAGCTAATTGGTTAAGTGGAATTTTCTGCGAATATAGCAGCTGTGATATCTTCATCCCTGTACACAAGCACTGGGTTGGTTTACCATCCCTTGAATTATTTTAACGAAAGACTTACCCCTCCGACATTGCAGTACTTTCGATCCTGCAGATATTTAGCACGCTCAAAAATTACTTTATATTTACTTACTTTTTTTCAGATCAGGCTCATATTTCCAAAATTAAGTACTGAATAGAAAATCATCTTTTTTTAAATTTTTGTCTCGAATTCCACTTCGATTTATCAGTGAAGCTATTAGTGCAGTAAAACTATGAGAATAGGGGGGCGGACTCCGTGGTGTTTCTAACGCCGCCACTTCTTTTCTCAAAAGTTCTCAAAAAATACAACAAATAAGTCGCTAAAAAAAAACAAATACGATACTAAAAATATCACCTTCAAAACTGCGTAGAAAAGCCGCTCTAAATACTTAATATTTTATGCATAAACTAATAAATTAAATCAACGGAAAACGGTTTTCGAGGTTGCTGAACCAAAAATTAAAAATGTCAGCTTCGAAAGGACGCCCAAAAAATGTAAAAATGCTGCTAAAACTGACATAGGACTAAATATTCGAATTCAAAATCTTCAAATTTAAAACTGCTCTGCTTTTTATTTCCGCGACCTCATTTTTTTCATCTCCATTATAAATTTGAAAATTTTGATTTCGGATTTAGATCCAACGACCTTTTAGAAAAAAATACTAGACTAAACAATTTTAGACGCCATTTAGAGTTTTGTCCCCTGATTCAGATTCAGCAACCTCGAAAACTTGTTTGTGTATATTTTTTCTTTTAAGTCACTTCATTCGTTTATTCAGGAATTAGATTTGTTTATTATATTGGACTTTTTTGCGACTCTTAGAATCCGCCATTTTGAGTTTTCAAACTTCGGATTTAGATTCAGTAACTAGAAAGCGCTTTTGCTCCCTTTATGTTCCTTGACTTAAGTACTTCAACAGTTTACGAAGAAATTGAATTGACCGAATTGCAGACACCCCAGGACCCGCTCCCTTTTTTCGTAGTTTAGTAGGAACATCTTGTAGATTTAACCCAGTGATAAGACAGGGATTACTTTTTGATAGCTGCAATTACCTTGCGACCTTGCGAACTAATCGTGAGCGCAAGTCTGCATACGAACTACTTGCGTGTGGTCGTAGTTTTATGAAGACCATTGCAGACAATGTCTCAACGTGAAAAGTCGATTTCATAGATTCGACTCTAAAGTATCTCATGAATTTTGACAGTTTTGATGCTCTCTCAGCGTATACGATTAGGAAATCTTATTATTGTTATTTGTCGACGAGAAAATTATGACCATCACTATCAAGATATCAGCTGAATGGTAAGAAGAAATTTGGTACCTACTTCGAAACTTTCGTATTCTAAATATCCGGCGCTCCAGGAACAGCTGTCTGAATCATACACGGCTTAAAGTAGTCGATAAGGTAATACGAGGGCAAGGTGAAAGTTCTCGGCCTGACGCAGAGATTGGGTTCCAATCAGCAAAAATGTATGTTTTCTGCCTGGGTGCACTTCTCATTAGTTCGTATGACAAGTTTCAACTTGTTCTCTCAAGTAGTTTCTTTACACGGATGGATAAACTTGACTTTCGTGCGGTGATAAAATTCTTCGTTTTGGATGGGTTAACCCCTAAGGAAATTCATCCAAAGTTGACAAAAGTTTACGGGGACTCTGCTCCTTCCATGTCAACCATTAAAAAGTGGGCAACTGAATTTGAACGTGGTCGCACGTCCCTCGAAGATCACCCACGTGAAGGACGGCTAAAAACCGTAACCAAACCCGAAACCATCGAAAAAGTGCATGATATCGTGTTGGCGAGTGAAGGTGAGTGAGATAGCTCAGGCTGTGTGTATATCGGAAGAGAGGTTACGAAACATCTTGCACAAAAACTTAGGGATGCGTAAGCTCTGCGCAAGATGGGTGCCGCATTTGCTGAATGCCGATCAAAAGCAAATGCGCAAACGATTTTCGCGGCAATCTTTGGACCGATTCAATAGGGATCCGACCGATTTTGTGCGGCGATTTGTCACCATGGATGAGACATGGGTCCACCACTTCACGCCAGTAACGAAACAGCAGCCGAAGAAGTGGGTGGAAGCCGGTGGTATTAGCCAGTGTGTTTTGGGATGCAAAAGGGATCCTGTTAATTAATTACCTTGAGAAAGGCAGAACACTTACAGGTGAATATTTCTCCAACCTTCTTGCCCAGCTGGATGCCAAAATTCGCGAGAAGAGGCCTGGCTTGAAGGAGAAAAAAATCATCTTTCACCAGGACAATGCACCTCTACACAAGTGTGCGTTGGCGATGGGAAAACTGAGGGATTTGGGGTACGATTTGCTCGGCCATCCCCCCTATTCACCTGATTGGCACCCTCAGACTTCCATCTGTCCCCAAACTTGAAGAAATTTGTTTCTGGGAAGCGCTTCGCATCCAATGCAGAAGTTGAGAGGGCCGTAGATGAATATTTTCACAGCCTTCCAGACTCTCACTTCCGAGAAGGAATACTGATGTTGGAGAAACGCTGGACCAAGTGTGTTAAAGTCAAGGGAGATTATGTAGAAAAATAAAATCATTTTTTAACCGAAAATCGCAGTCTTTCATTGTCAGGCCGAGAACTTTTCACGTTGCCCTCGTAGGTTCGAAAAATCATGACCAAGATAAGATCATACTCTAATTGTAATTAAAAAATAAATAGGAGTTGTTTATTGCACTTTCATGCTCTCTATACTCCTTGATTGTAGCCTAACGTCTGGGCCGACTTTCCAAATTTGATTCATGAAAATTGGCTATTTCTCGACTATTTTGTTGATATCTAAGTCATTTTTGAAATAATACTCGTATAAGGAGATGGCATTCCATCTCAATTTTTAATGCATTTTTATTAAACCAAAATTCATTACAACTTAATTGCTAGACAAACTAACTAATATATCTATGTTATTCTAACTTACTGGCCCTATGCGGGCGCTTTAAGCTAAACCTGATACTTAAGGCTTTGTCTTTCGACGTAACCTAACTTAAATTCTTTATTTATTTAATGGTTTTTATTTCTAATAAGTGATGATAACTAAGAAAAATTTTAAATGAACAATTCCAGTTTTTGACATTGAAGAATTGACATCAAGAATGTTTCTTAGCTTTTAACTTTTACAAAACAAAAAATTCTTTGCTTCTTACTGATTTTGCCTGAAATTTTAAAGCTAAACAAATTACTTTATTTTTTCGAACATTTCTGCATGCGTACATCAATTTAAATCAAAAATTGTTTCTCAAGGTTTTTGTCTTTGGTTAGCCAGTCTTATTTCAACTTCTACGTAGGAAATTTCTACCATTTGGAAATTTCATTGTGAATTAGTTGTGAGTTCTCTACGCCAAATAACGGAGTGATTTTAGTTTAGTAATTTTAGTATCGAACATGGATTGCATATCGAACGTGGACTGCGAAAGGATTCTGTAACGCTAGGACTCTTGCCGTCACTGGAAATAAAAGAAAAAGTACTCCACTGGAGCACTCAGATTCGATACCAACCAATTGAACTACCAGGAAGCAACCCCCTGTTATTGAAATTTCTTCGTCGTTCGTAGAAAGGCGATTAAGAGCTTCAGCGATAAGGAGCTTATGGTATCAGCACTCATCATATTGGCTCCAAAGGTCTGCCACCTGGCACGGCAGGACAATCGCAAAGGAAGTGTTCCGCCGTATCGTCGCCCTTTTTACAAGCGTCGCAGATGGTGGTGTCGCTTAAGCCTAGCATATGAAGATGTTTGGCAAAAGTGAAATGGCCCTTAAAAATACTAGCACTCTCGACTTTAATTCTACGAAGCAAATGGAGTTCTGCCGTCATTTTATCAGGTCGTCGAAGCTCCAGTGTCAAAGGCCAGCTCTTTTAACACGGAAGATAGCTTTCATTGTACTGCCAATTATTCGAATATCAAGGGAAAGAGATTCAACAATGTATCTAGAGAAGGTCCCCGTGCATCCAAGACAAACTGTTCTTTGAAGTTTCGAGAGAACTTTTTCCAACAAATAACCGACGCATATGCTAAGAAAGGTTTTATCACTGCCATGTAAATCCATAGGACCTTTTTTGGCGAAAAGATCCATGGCTTTCCGGAACGCACCCTTATACTGCCAGAAAACTGAGCACCTTGGCTCTCTTCGACTCAACATGTTTTGACTAAAGAATGTAACTATCCAGGATTACTCCTAAATACTTTCCTTGGTTTGAGATTCGGATAGTAACGCCTTTAAGCACTGACTGAGTCTGACCAATCCTTTTTCTCGTAAAGAGTACAACCGAAAGCCCATTTCTAGTACACCACTCATCCATCACTTCTAGGGCCAACTGCCAGTCAATGCTTTAGACAGTCTCCTAGGCATGATCCAACAGAAAGTACGGCAACATCAGGTCAACCATTATAGTCAACTATGTTGCACCCACAACTCCACAGCTTAAAGGTGACTTTATTATAGTAAAAATTAAATTCGATACCAATATAAACATCGACAACACTTGAACGGATCTCGAACGATAGGTAGGGAACATTCCGCCAGACTGAATATTAGGCGGTTAGCCTTCACTTTAAAAATTATCTGAAACAATCTTAGAACAGCCACTGCAATGGTGCGTGATTATCGAATTAATGGCGTACTTACGCCTCCGTAGCGCATTCATTATGCCCAGTAGTCAGGTGGAGAAAAGTGGAGTTTTTAATTATTCTTATGTATTGGATAGGGTTCATCCATTTTGCGATCTCGAAATCGATAGGAACATTTTTAAAATTCTCAAAAACTATTCTAAATTCTAGTATTCTGGAGTACCCTACATGAAAAAGTATTGAAGTGCTCCCAACAACATCCAACGTACAATAATTCAAAACTCCTTCAATCATTCCCAACTAAAACTACCTGACTACTGGACTACTATTGTAGACTAGCACTGGAGAGCTGCGAAAAATGTTTTTCTAATTGTCGTCTTAAGGCAAAGACAGCACCACCCTTTTAAACAGGCGTATCTCAAAGATTTCCAGACCAAATCGTATTTCGAACTAACATTTTTATGCGAGAATAAATAAGGAGGACATTACGATTGAACGGAGGAAACGCAGAAAGTGTTTGCGTATAGTTTCGACTGGTCCCTGTTTACAAAGCGATTTCTTAAACGTCATGCAGTGTCGCAAGTTCACGTTCACTTACTCTACACTAAACTTATGCATCGACTATCCCATCTAATAATTGTTTCATATTATATTCTTATGCCATACGCAAACCCTGTCAATTTCTTACAGTACTGTCCTTCCACCCCGGACAAAAACAAATCAAGCCCTTTGCGAGCAACATTGAAAATTAAACTTTTCCAGATTCGTCACCCGTCAATTTGTGTCGAATGTCATCTATTCGATGTTAATAACCCAATCTAACACCCTCCTATTCGAAAGGTTCCTTAAGTTGAACCCTGGCCAATGATTCTTGATTTAGTCCGACAAATCTGTCAAGGACCGCCAAAAACCCTCTTTGAATTTCATTATAAGGCATATTTATTTATGCAACCAGCGGACCTCGTCGAAACTCCCGACTGTTTAAATAATTTGAAAACCTTTCAACTTAATTATCCTTATAATTTACTTAATATCAATTATGAGTCTGCCGCCTTTCAAAAGTCCTCACAAAGAGCCATAAAATCTACCGACTTTCTGTGTACATGCTTTAAAGGATCATTTCGCCTTTGATTGTACAACTCCTTCACAGGAAAGAAATTAATCCAACAATGGCTACTTAATACGGCCACAGAGAAATGCAATTACCACGCACAATAGAACCCCATATATCCTTGGATGCCATATCCGCTGTGCTGGCCGACTACTATACTGTGTCACCTTAATCCTTCTTTTTCATATTTTTATCTCAGTTTTTTTTTTTTCTCACTTACAGGTTGTCTCCTCTATGCGGTTGGTAAGCCCGTTTTCCATAAATCTATCGATGAGACCTATGGATCTTGGCTAAAGGATGCCGCCGCTAAGCCAAGGGACAAAGAGAAAATCTATGTAACCAGAGAGAACGTTACGAATCGTCTATATGAGTTCGCCAACAAAATGGAATATCGTGGAAGCAGCCTTTCGAGCAAATATTATGAGATAAAGGAAGGATTTATGGTATGTTATACCGGGTTGGGGGTTTGCTATACCTATAAATACATAGGTTCAATGGTTATTCCTGTATTAACGCCGAAACTCATATTTTTTTCTTTTGCTATTTCTATTTGAAATCTTAAATTTTTTTTTATATATCTATTCGAATTGTCCTGGAACGACTCTATCAACATCTCGACATGGGGGAATATTTACAAACACAAACAGGGCAACGCACATATAGTCTTCAATGGATCCTTCTACTACAATCAGGAGAACACCGACATCGTAGTCAAATTGGATTTGGCAAGTTTAAAGAGAACAAGTGAGTTGTAAATTGTGTATTAATTGCAGGATATTGTCTCTCGATGGTTATGAAGGAAGTGAGTCCTTGCTGTTTGAATTAATAGTCGCAGAGTGACTGATGATGGGTGGTGGTAGTGAGGCTGGGTTTTGTGGACGAGGAAAACTTCATTAGGATGACAAATTTTAGTTGGTTTACTGGTTTTGCGATTAAAGGATTACATTTAATTTACACTTGTTTCGTGGCGCAGAATGAGTGCCAGTGGGTTGTTAGGTTAAACCGAAGCAATTAGATTAGAGGTTAAAGGCAAAAGTCAATTTACTTCTGGTGTTTTTAATGGGAATTAATTAAATTAAATACCAAAATAATTGCCAATGATTTGTACTATCATAAGTTTCCATCAAACCGAGGGAAGTCTACAACGTAGCAAAATCCATGAATTTTATGAAATTGGGTAGCAAAGCAATAATGGGTTTATTTTTTTTTTAAATGTTCCAAACGATGATGGTGGGAGAGTCAATAGAAATAAGCCTTTCCAATGCCCTACACCTCCACATGGTGATGGACTTCCAGAACATAGAATTCCCGAAGCAAAGGGAGGCCAACGTACCAATAGCAGCTGGTGCCAACAAAAAATGTTCGGTATATTGATACTGAACCCATTAGACGAACCCATCATAAGCAAGATAGAGTACGACCGGCTCATTTGGTATTGTCATGTTCAAAGGAGAGATCCTTCGAACCCCATCAAAAAGGCAATATCAATCAACGTTCCTACACAATCGTACTAAATAGGCACACAAAAAAACACCTGGATCATACAAATGCAAAAACACCAGCATTTTATTGGCCTCAGTGACGAAGTGGCCCGAAACCGGGAAGCCTGCCGGTACTTCCAAAGGTCAAACCGGCATACCCCACAGGCAGACCAGTAGGGATGCAGTAAAGTGGGAGGGTTATGATCCTTCTACTCCGGATCATAACCTCGCCGTAAGGAAAAGAACAAGAAGATTTTAGACGACTTTGAACAATTTTAAAATACAACTTTAAAAATTCGTTACTTTATAGAAAAGTCCAAAACCTAAAATTTGGATCGTAATAATTTTGTTCGGAGGAAGTATGTATCCTTTTCGAGATATTCATACTCAAACACGATTTCCAATAACTTCGGCATTTTGTGTGCGTTCCCACTATCTTCGAAAATTTTTGAAAAACTTGGCATCCATCTTATGGAGAATTTCAAAATCTATAATTTTAATCGTAATAATATTTTTCATACGACGTTTGTGAGATATTCGCACTGAACCGCGATTTTTTATTAACTTCCGGTTAAAGTCGAAAATTTTAAATTACCTTTCCTTAATTTTTGAAAATTTACAAAAGTTTTGAATTCATGTAGAGATTTTGAAAGCTTAAAATCTCAGTTTTAATAGTTTTTTTCAAATGATGCACAGTTTTCGAGATATTCGAATTGAAAAATGATTTTTTTCCTTAACTTCGGGATATTTTACCTATTTTCAAAAATTCTTAAAATCTATCATCCATCATGTAGAGAATTTCAATGTTTAAAATTTCGACTTCAATAAATATTTTCGTATGATGCACCGTTTTCAAGATATTCGCACTATAAAATGATTTTTCCATAGGTTTCCGGTGAAGTCCGAAAATTTGGATACGTTCCTACAAATTTCGAAAATTTTAATAAATTCATAATACATTTGTAGAGAATTTCAAAACCCATATATAATTTTTATACATGCACATACATAATCCGATCCTCTTTTACCTCAAGGTGTCGACGTTCGTCCTGTGCTCTGTCTTCCTTTCTTTCACGAAATTCTTCCATTTGGTTCTATCTCTTGCAATCGTTTTTCCCGAGTTCCACGTTTGTCCCTCTGTTACTAGTATATTTTCCAGTGTCCTGTTCCATGACGTTTTGGGTCTTCCTCTCTTGTTTTTCACTAGTGCTCTCGCCTCCCAGATTCTTTTGACTTGTCTGTCTTCTTCCATCCTTACGAGATGTCCAAACCATCTTAATTTTTTGTTCTCCATTAGCCTTCTGGCTGATTCTACTTTTAATTCTTCTCGGATATCTTCGTTTCTTCTTTTGTCTATTCTCTTTACTCCTAATACCCTCCTTAGATATTTCATTTCCATAGCTTGAATGCTTTTATATTACCTATCTGTAAGAACCCAGTTTTCTGCTCCATGTAGTAAGACGGAGAGATACATTGTTTTGTATATCGATATTTTTGTGTCGCAGGACTGTAAAATTTCGGTTTGCCATTTTGATTCTCGTTCTTAGATCCATTTCTATATCTCCCTTGCTATTGAAAATGCTACCCAAATATTTGTAGTTGGAAACTTGTTCTAATCTTACTCCATCAACTGTCACCTCGATGTTCCTTTCTTCTCTACCGATTACCATTACTTTCGTTTTCTCGGTATTAAGTTGTAGATTTTGTGTTGCTGAAATGTTTTTCCATGATTTTATATTTTTCTCTAGATTTTTCTCTGAGTTACCAAAGAGTATGATATCATCGGCAAAGGCGCAAGCATATAATTGTATTGGTTGAAGCTGTTTATATCCTACCAGGAATCCCTCCATGTTATTTTTACCTTGACTTATTGCTTCATCCATTGCACATATGAAAAGCAAAGGGCTTAGTACGCTTCCCTGTCTCACTCCTTCTTTAGTTTCGAACTCTTCTGATAAGATATTACATGTTCTTACTTTGTTGTATGTCTCTTTGTATATGCTTTGGATCGCACCAGTGAGATCTTCTCCGGCTCCTTTGTTACGTAGACTTTCCCATATCTTCCGCATGCTTGTCATGTCAAAAGCTTTTTCATGTCTATGAAGCAGCAGCATATTTCCTTATTTTTCGCTAGATTTTTTTCAATGATTTGCTGTACTGTGAAAGTATGATCCTGGATACTATGGGCTGGTCTGAACCCACTTTGTAGATCAAGGAGTTTTTCTTCTACGATACCTCTCAATCTTTGTTTTAGTATCTTCTCATAGATCTTAAGTGCAATGGGTAGCAGGGTAATTCCTCTATACAATCTTTTGTGTCTCCTTTCTTGTAGATAGGTAGAATTATTCCGTACTTCCATTCTCTTGGTATTTCTTTTTTCTTCCATGCTAGATTTAAAATTGCCAAAAATTCTACTATGCCCTTTTCGCCAATGCTTTTAAGTAATTCTAGTGCTATCTTATCTATGCCAGGGGCCTTCGCATTCTTTACTTTCTTCAGGACAGTTATAAGTTCTTCGTTAGTAATCGGGTTTCCTTGTTCTTGCTCATTTTCTTCATGGTGGTTTATTGTTCCTTCTGCTTCACTATATGCTTTAGGCTCCTCCCCGTTCAGCAGTTCTTTGAAGTAATCCTTCCATCTTTTTGCTATTTCTTTTCCACTCGTTAATAACTTTCCATGATTTGCTTTTATGTTTTGCAGTTTGAAGTCTTTTTTATTCTTCAGGGTTTTTAATAGACGATAGAACATTTTGGAGTTTTCTTTACCATTCTTTTCAATGGCTTTCCCAAACTCCTCCCAAATGCGGCATCCATCTTGCAAAGAATTGCGACTGGCTTTCTTTTTTCTTAGGCCGCACCGTTTTCGAGATATTCTTGGTGGTAGAACTTGCAAACCTCAATAGCTCGAAAGTCCTAATTTTTACTTGAACTTCCTTCGAAAAAAACTCAGTTTCTGAAAAAGAAATTATTACCGGAGGTCAAATTCGAATGCAGGTTTCGATTGAAATCCAAGAGAATGGAGCGCTCGCAAGCGAAGTACTGGGTCGGCATCTTTATAAAAAAATAAATACTTTGGTGCTAACAGCTCATATAGGCCCTGGCCTAGTCTCACGCAGCCATTCGTGCTGTGCGACATACGAATGGTAGGGATCTACAGTTTTATTACGTTTCTGGAAGGCAGTTATATCGAAGCTATTCATGACAATTTTACTCTCGGATGTTTGTTAGACATTTGCAAAGAGGTGACACGGTAGAAAATCATTTTTTTGTTTTTCTGGGATTCGAACCCGCTCAATGTATACGCACTCGTTTGTTCTAAATTGCAGCTATCAGTTTTCGCGAAACCTCAATGTAATAAGTTGCTGGCACTGTTGTTGCAAAAAATCTACCAGGATAACTCCTTTGGCATCGCAATTGACCTTTTTGCTTTTAATTTTTTTTTTTTTTTTTATAAATTCCCTTTGTCAACCACTCTTTTGATTGCATTTTTGGTCTCAAGATCATACTTCAAATCAAATCTCATCCCAATTTACGATAAGTGAGCAAAACGGTAGCTTTTTGGACATCCATCTTTGATGGTCTTCCTGCGCGTTGGTCTTCTTTCAGCTCCTCCCTGACTTCTTTGAAAAGCTTGACGAACGCAGTTATTTATATATTCTCGCATTTAAAAATTCGAATCCAACTGTTGAATTTCTTAAAGTACCCTCGATTGTCACCATAAAGTTAGATTGATTCAACAAAACAGCGTCATATTTATGCTGGATTTTCTTTATTATTTCATTATTAAGGGCCTCCCAATTTATACCTAAACACAGATATTAGCTCTTTATGATGGCAGTATGAATTTGTGGGCTGTATATTAAAATTGCTATTCGGCTATTTCATCGGATGCTTATCTATTAAATCAACATCGTCTTTCTGCTGCTCCAATCAACTAATTGCCAAACATTGGTGGTCCTTCCATCCCGAATAACCAACAATAACCAATTAACTTGAACACAAATCAATGTCGTCACACCCAATAAGGAAACAAAACCCAATCCTAGTCCAATGAATTATTTACACCCATTAAATTGTTATTCACCCCACTGACCAGCCCGCTTAACATTTTATTGTTAGAAATACTACAAAATGCTTAGAATGCTTTGAAAATATTTCACCACACGAAATCCATAAAAACAAATTTATTGCCCCGAAAACAATCGCATTTCGGACATTAAAACTGTCCGAGCGTCAGACAAAAAACCAAGCAATTGCAATCATCACAAAACATTGTCGTAAAAATTAATGTGACAACACATTACCGCAAAACGAAAAAAAAAAATCCTTGTTTCACCTATATAAAGGATTTCGTATCTTTGAGATACTTCCGTATTTCATTGACAGCATAGCATGTACGGATCGGGATAGATAATGCAATTCAAAAGCGGTGCAGCTACAATTCATTCATATATTCTCCTTCGAATAAATGTCAATGAGACACCGAGGATTGTCCTTTAGTCGAGACTGATTCACGAAAACCCTTTTTTTTACGGGAAAATAATGATTGTTTGATATTTTCCAGCAACGAAACTGCCATACACAGGACTACCCGCTGGCAATAAGTTATACACGACAAACTACAACTACATGGACTTTAATGTGGACGATGTGGGCCTGTGGGTGATATACAGTACATATGACTCCAATAACACCCTCGTGGTAAAGGTGAGTATCCATTAGAATCATGAAGATTTGTCTGTATCCCGGAATTGACATCAAAGAGAAGAGTTACGATGACATAAGCCCGGCAGCAAATTGCTTTATATTTCGTTTTTCTTGTTTTGACATTTTTATTCTTGGGTCTTCCAGATGGATGCAGAGAGTCTTCAGATCCAATACAGCTGGAACGTCACATTGGATCATCATAAATTCGGGGAGATGTTCATCGTCTGTGGGGTTCTGTATGCTATCGATTCCGTGACGGAGAGGAATTCCCAGATTCGTGTCGCTGTCGATCTATATAATGGGAAATTGATAAAAGTCGACTTGCCATTCTCGAATCCGTTCCGGCGAACCACCACGGTCGGGTACAATCGACATCTTGGGGTAAGTATTATATTCTGTTTATGGGGGGTGTGCGTGTGTTTTGGGGATTGTATTCTATTTTGTACATTGGGTGTGTAGACAAAATGCCTAAAAGTGCTTGCACAGGTTGTCCCAAAAGTTAATGGACTATTTGGTAAGTTAAAGTATTAGCAATTGAAGCCGAGGTGTTTTGTGTAATGTTTAGATATTTCGGAGTTAACTCGACGTGAGAACTGAAATTCTGGCTTCTTTGGAAAGCTACCATGGCGCTACTTCCTGAGTTATCATAAAAAGCTAGCATTTAATGGCTTGCCTTCTACTTAGTGAGTGACTTACCCTTGTCTTCGCATTATCTATAAATCTCTTCGCTCGATATAATGTTGTATTATACCAGAAAAGTCTTGGTATACTTCCCACCTCAAGACAATTGATCGCAAAGCATTTCTAGGTTCCTGTATGCTTGTAAACTAAATTTTAGATTGATTTGCCTTTCGCACACGGAGCGACAAAAAGGAAAACAAACTCTTTGCAGATTTTTGTCAGCAATTAGTTGCAAACTAATTAGTTTCGTACATGGCTCAACTGAAAATTGGAAAATATCACTCCACTCATTAATTTAAGATTCAACAATTGCGCTGTTATCATGAAGATCGAAACATTGAACAATTTCAAATGCTGTACTGCTCTTAAAACATCAATTTATTTTATAGCAGCACTTAGCCATCGCAAAACCTTCCTTGATAAATTCCCTAAACGGCAAAGCAAACGACAAGGAAATAAATCTAACCGTTTCCAAGTTACAGCGTTACAACGTAAAATACCGAATAATAGACACTAGTATTATATCAGTATTTTTTGAGAATTCTTACCACCTTTCTGGTTACGGGGCTACCTGCTACAATGTCACCAATATGTACTGACGGCACTCAGCTAATTACGAGTATGACATTTGTCGGGACTTATTTCGCTGTAAAATACAGCAAGTATCCGACGTCCAATTTATTGGACCGTTCTCGTCTTTGAATCAGCAGCAGCGATTAATGGGCGGTAAAGATACTCAAATACGAAAAGAAGTGGAATAGGCCGTGCTTCAGAAAAACAGAGAACTGCAGGTTTGTTGTTAAATTCAAACTCAAGCAACAATTTTCGAGTTTTCGCCATGTAAGTGAATGACTGATAACAATGCACATTAAGATCTCATTTGCGCTCACTCTTCCACAGAGGAGAACCACTTACACATCAAAGAGTGCCTCTACGACCTCGGCAAAACCTCTGAGCAATACCACAAGTACGACTCTAAAACAGGAAAACAACTTTGGAAAGCTATCGGAAAACGCGACCCAACACCATAGAAGAAACACAGGTGGTGTTCAAAATCTGAAAAATAATTTCTGGGGACTGTTATACGGCGACGAAAGCTAAAATTCCAATGCAAGGAAGTCCACCCCATGGCGCCAAAGTCAGTGGCAACCGTAGCCATGGTGTAGTATGTAGTGTATTTGGTTGTAACCTAAACTGTGCAGGTTCGAGCCCAAACGGGGAACAGCAATCAACCACTGAGCATAAAAGAGAAACGAATAAAATATTTGTTTCTGTAACCAGTACACCAAAAAGGGTTTCTGCTTGACAGGACAATGGACCGAAAAATGAGTCTGCGTGCTCTGGGATTTGGAAACTTCCTTTATAATAAAAAGAAGTTCAATCAAACAAAGCTCCTGGCTCCGACAGCCTACCAGCTTACCTATTTAATGCTGCGTGACATCTGCTCGCTTTGTCGATATTGGACACAGTATACGTGCTTTTCTGCTGAACTGCAAATTTCTCCTTTATTTGTAAATACATCATTTTTATTTAAAGGTCATTCCACCATCCACTACCTGTGGACCCATTCGGTAGCTACCCAAAAGGTTGTAAAAGACACCATTGACACGTTTCAATATTATTCTATTCTAGAAAAGATAGTACAAAACTCCTAGGCCAACACATCGAGCACTATCATTCAAAAGTCTGTGCAACTACTTGGCTATTCGAATGACATCGACATTATCGGCAGAACGAAGCGAGCAGTTGCTAGAGCATTCACTAGTATCGGATCAGAAACGGCTCAAATTGGTCTAGTTAAAAAAGATAATGAGGTGCCTTGGACAAGACCTCATGATGAACATATATAACTGACGACATCATTGTGGAAACAAAACAAAGAATAGGTCTTGCTTATTTGGGCTACGAAGCCAATTGAGTAGTAAACCCCTAACGAGAAGAACTAAAGGGTGGTTAAGTTTTAAGGGCCGATATTGATTTTGAATGAAACACAAATTATTTAGGAAATTACTGTCATTTCTTTTTATTATGATAATATTGGTATGGTTCAATTATGTATGGAACAAAATATCGGCCAAATGGCCGCCGCGACCTCGGCGGCACACTTCCATCCGATGGTCCAAATTTTCGATGACGCTGAGGCATAATTGAGGTTCTATGCCGTTAATGTGCCGAATTATCTCATCCTTTAGCTCTTGAATTGTTGCTGGCTTATCGACGTACACCTTTTCTTTCAAATAACCCCAAAGAAAGAAGTCCAACGGTGTCAAATCACATGATCTTGGTGGCCAATTGACATCGCCACCACGTGAGATAACACGGCCATTGAATTTGTCGCGCAAAAGAGCCATTGTTTCGTTAGCTGTGTGGCAAGTGGCACCATCCTGTTGAAACCATATATCGTCCACATCCATATTTTCCAATTCGGGCCATAAAAAGTTCGTTATCATCTCACGATAGCGAACACCATTCACAGTAACTGCCTGACTGGCCTCATTTTGGAAAAAATACGGCCCGATGATGCCGCCAGCCCATAAACCGCACCAAACAGTCACTCTTTGTGGGTGCATTGGTTTTTCGACAATCACTCTTGGATTATCATTCGCCCAAATGCGGCAATTCTGCTTATTGACGAATCCACTGAGGTGAAAATGTGCCTCATCACTGAAGATGATTTCCTTCGAAAATTGATCATCCACTGTTGCCATTTCTTGCCACCATTGTGACCATTGACGACGCTTGAAATGGTCAAGAGGCTTTAGTTCTTGAATCAATTGCACCTTGTAAGTGCGTATATGCAAGTCTTTATGCATAATGTTCATCAACGACGAGCGTGAGAGGTGCAATTGTTGGGCACGACGACGAGTTGAGGTGGACGGCTCTTCAGCCACACTATCGCGAACAGCAGCAATATTTTCTGCAGTACGAGCTGTACGAGCATGCACTGGTGTTTTCACATCTCCTACAGACCCGGTTTGCACAAATTTTTGCACGATTTTTCCGATTGTACGCACATTTGGACGATTAAATTGACCGAAAGAATCACGAAATGCACGATATGCATTTTGATTTGAACGCCCATTTTCATAATAAGCCTGAATAACTTTAACGCGTTGCTCGATTGTGTATCTTTCCATGGTTCAAATTGAGTTAGTCTGAAATTGAGAAATGTCAAATGAAATGCAGAAAAAAACTTGACGTTTAAGTGTGGTTCACATTCAACATCGGCCCTTAAAATTTAACCACCCTTTATAATCATCTTATGCCCTACTGTATGGTGGAGGCGAGTGGATTTAACGTACCTGGGGTACGCAAATGGAAGCAGCTGGCAAAAGACCGTGCTGGTTGAGAAGCTTGTTGGTTAAGGCCCAGGTCCACCCCGGTTCACACACAATACTTCAGAACATCATTTTCATCCCCCGAATTACTACCTTATCGTTTCGGATAACTACCCATGAAGCGTGTATCCACATTTAAAAATACATACTTTAGGTGGCATGTGTCAATTTCTAATGAATTTCTAATACATTTGGTGGCAGGATAAAGCATGACCATGTAGTATTCTCTGACCTCAGAAAATGATTCCACAATAATGCCTTAATATATATTTTCTGGGGTGTATACTCGTAGTGTGATATAAACATATCCTTGTATAATACAAAGCTTGACAGTTGTTTTTCTCAGATTGATTTGTCGTTTTTACTTCACTAATTAATTAACCAGTTTTCTGAGAAATGCTCGTTTGCGAAATAAATCGAATATCTCTGTTTTCTAATATTACGCACCAACACATGGATGCCAGCTAATGTATCCGTACCACTCAGTTTACTTCGATTGAAACAATACTTTTTGCAAGCAAATCCATCAAGTTGAATGATTTATGTCGACATCAGGTTAACGGTCCACTGAATTTCATAGAATGTGAAAAAGTCCTAAGAATAAGTTCCAGTGTTCCCGATGATGACTAGCGAATTACCGTTGGAGTCCTTCAGAGATCCTGGAATTACTTGTTGCTTTGACCAAGAAACCGCCTTCTCTTTGGTTGTACGAGTAGATTAAGAGGACCTCTGGACAGGTTATTGGTATATGATGCTGAAATGTTATATGCAGGGTGTTACAAAAAAAATGGAACTAACTATTTATAGTCACGTTTCATATTTTACAATTATGGAGTTAGACTTATTTGCAAACTATATTTTCACCAAACCTTTACAAAGTTGAATGCCTTTTTTATTTATTTGAACAAAAATTGTACAATAATGAAAAATCAACAGTATTCAAGCTACAGTTTATTTTTAGTTCGATTATGTTAAACAACCAAGTTGCCATTAAAGCTCTACGGTTTTATGTAATCAAACTCAATAGCCCGGACAAAATCGACAGGATACTTTCGATACACGTCTAACTCTGAAGAGTACTCTTAAAACTGAGTCAAACCAAGATACGTCTCCGTAGCTTTAAGAGGAAAAGGTCTAAGAGGCAATAACTTGAGCAAAATACTGACAGGCTTTAGCTTTTATTTTGATAATCACGAGACAGCTCCCATATCCTTACGAAATATCCCGAATTCTTCTGCCTCAGAAAGAAAATTCTCAAAGAGGAGACCGTTTCAACAGCGGAACTTGCTGCCCCTTTACCCTGAGAAAGTCATTCACATCCTGAACTCGAGAATATTCTGTCAAAAAAAAAAAAAAACTGGAAAATAATAAACGCGAAATAGAGCCAAAATGTGAAACGGGTCAAACGTTGAAAATTTCGACTGTCCCTAATGAAACTGTACTAAGAAGTACCAGGAATTGATTTACCAAAGTATAAACTGCCTGGATGCCTTTCACAAAGACAAGACCAAATGAAAATGTTGTCGATAGCAAAATGTTAAAATTAGCTGACGGACCAGTAGTCTTAGGTAGCTTTATTGTGGTTTGGGCACCTCGATCAGCCAAAGTCCTTTCCCGGAGGTGGTTTTACATACATAGGCTGTTTTTTCAAGGGACCTGCGATTGAAAATTCTAAAGCCTACATGAGCCTCAACCAACAAGTCATTCCAAGGTGAACTCTTATTTAATTCCATAGTCCCTCCGAGATGGGTTCGAGGAACCTCCAGGCTGAAACGTTCGCTCTACATTTTCTAGCTGTCTTAGACACCAAAGATTATATTCCATCAATCCAATGATGAGAATTTTATTCAAAGTCATCTTAGTTGTCCTTGGGAGCGTTTCGTTATGAGATGAAAAATGACAGGAGTCAATCTTAGCATGATCTCTAAATAAGTAACTGCCTCAAAACTATTAGCTGCATATTCTGAAAATTTTGTCCGAGTCACCAGTGCTGAACATTCTTTTTGATGAAAGCGTATGTATTATTTTTTCCTTTTCCGCCGTCTCTGAAGCTATAGATATAGGCTGCGTTGTGCAAATTATGTCAACGCCATCAGCGTCCGCGAGTAGTTACACAGGTTTCTGATCGTACCTCTAATGTTGCGCTTAAGCATTTTTCAGAATTCTTTAAAAAATTATGAATTACCCATCGCCGCAACAAAACTCTAAATTTTCAAATCAACCTATTTTCAGTATCTGATCAATAATAAAGAGCTATAGGTATCAATAGCGAGAGAATAACATCCTGAAATATTTCCCTGTTGACCTTACTTATGTTGTTTACGTCTCAATATGGTGCAGCCTTGCTGTGAACTCTTTTCTAGTGCTAACCCGACAAGTTGTCTACAATCACATACCGAATTAAGCATGCCTATCAAACCTTCCAAATTGCCCAATTTGTTGGCAAATAAAATGACACGCGCCTCCTGAAAATCTTTAGAAGCGTAGCCTAAACAGCATGTGTTAATCTGTTGGAGCCACGGAACAACAATTTCCTCAGAAACTTACGGATGTATATATGTCATTCATTTCAAGTAGCTTAAATGGATTTAATAACTCAAACTGTCTCATGACTCGTGAATTATTTTGCGCATTTTATTTACATTCACATCCGTCATAGGATCTGCCATAAATGACCTATCTTTGGACACCTTTGTGGAGCAAAAAAAAGTGGGTACGCGGCAGAGTGCCCATTATCTCCTCGTGCAAATCAGTCAAACTGCCATCGATTCTCTTAATAGAAGACGTCAGTATTGATGTTCAGGTTAAGGGTCTGCTCAGGTGAGACGATTCAGTGATGAATAAAATGGGCCCACAATTTTTGAATCTTTTTCCGCCTGGGTAAGATCTTTCGAACGAGCAAGTGAATCCTCTTACACAAACTGCTCAGTTGCAAACTAAATAGTATATAGCGGTGGAGTTGACAACCTCATCCTTATTACTTGCTATTATAAAGATTAGGTCTTTGCCTTGATTAACTATGACAGATTGAAGTGTACAATAAATTCATGAATTCCATTTGAAAATCATTAAAATTGAATGGAGGAAGCGTGCTCGTTCAAATCTCATCAAAACCGTTAAATATTTCTCGAATTAAGTCTTATCCCAACTCTATTCAATTTTTATGATTTTCAAATGGAATTTACAGAAGGGCCTTTAAGAAATTCCAAGATCTGGCTCTTATCGGGGATGTCTGTAAAACTAGTTTAACCACATTTCAGACGGACTTCAAAAACAGATCAGATGTTTCTAGTAAATGCAACTTACATGAACAAAGCAACCAAAAATCCAACTTTAACCTTTGCCGTTGATTTTTGTCCTAGACTGTTCATAATCGCCTTGGGTGCCATAGCGAATGCCATTACATCACCAAGAAGGCGATTTCCACTCCTTTTGTATGTGTAAAGAATTTTTCTGGTTCTTCCTATTGTTTGGTTTCTGGACAGCCCGAAGCTGTTGGTGGCTAAGTAGCCGAATTTTTACGATCCCAAACGATGGTTACTTGGGGGCTACTACATGAGATTAGATGGGATATTCAGTGGACTTGTAATGTCGCCCCGTTCCTTCGATTGAGACAAAACGAGACAATTTACTTGGGGTATTGATTTTCTTTTCTTTTTTCCGGAGGGTGGATATGAAGCAGAGAGTGCCAAACGACACACTAGGCATTTCGGATGTTTGATCGTCCTGCAATCATATACAATAAGGGATTTGAGATTCTGTACGCTGGCCATTTGATGGTTGAATCATGCCACGTCATTCCCATCATTGGTGGCTATTTGATTTGGAATTTGGAGCGGTGCAGTTTTTGGTATTCGGTTTGAGGGGCACGTCGTCATTGTCGGTCGTCTGGTTGTCCCGGCATAAGGACATAATCTAGTAATTGTTTATTGGATTTAATATTGAATGGATTGCTGTGGCGACATGACAGGGAGCTTGCTCAGTAGATATTGAATGTTGATGTACTCCAATGCGGGTATGGAGGCTCTGTCATCATCATCTGTGGGTCAATGTTTGTTGTTTATGATTTTGTTGAGCGTCTATTGATTTGTTTGCTTTTGTTTTCGATTGAATTTAAATCCTGCTGAAGGATAGATGTCATATATGAAGTTAATCCAGGCAAAACCAGATGTGCTGGCGCATCATAATGTGAACAACAAATATTAGGTTATTAGCTTTGTGGGGTTTGATGAACGAAATTCATTAGGGGCTTGTGTAGATAGGCCATCAAAAAGGTGATCTAGGTAGGTAGTTGTCCTTTCAATGAGTTTCCTTGTTTATTTATAGGCGCAATGTCCATTTTCAAAGGACGCTTTGTTATGACAGGAAACGTCACTTAATGAACCTGGACAATGTTTAATGAACAAGGACACAAACAACTACGTTGGTTATTGGTGTTTAAAAGTTGGTTCATTGCGGAATAACCATTACACAAAGAAAGTGTGAGAACTCTTTGGAGTTGGCCTGCGTTTGACACGTTAAAGTCACAAAGAGTTTAACATGCCTGGTTTATGCTCTTTAGATTACTTTGGTACAGAAACAGTTTGTGTTTATAGTTTGGCTTTTGTACAACATATTGTAGATGTTAATTAAAAAAGCTGATTAAGGATTATTACTATGTGTTCGGAAATATAAAGTTCCATTGTATTGTTGACGAAAGGGACTAAGAGAATTAAGTTTATGTCCGACGTCCGCCGCAGTCGATAATTAGACAGAAAGGGGTGAGTCATGAAAGAAGCATTGTATGTGTTGTATAGCTATATTTTGAACAATGTTAAAAAATAACTGCCACAGTCGTAACACTAAAATGTTAAGATAATGAGTAGACAAGATAATTTTATTTTATGGGCAATAAAACAATAAATTGAGGCAAGCAATTCGTAGTACTCTGCTGTGGTTGTGGAGGTCACAAAATCAGAAAAACCTTCGCAATAGAGTCAACTTTAGGGTGAGTTCATTACATAAACCAGTCAAAGTTGATTCATTTAGTCATGCAAAACTGTTTCGCGCAAGTGGGCGACGTGGTTTAGTGGTTAACTGAGCGGGGAACTCAGGTTCGTGTCTCAGAAATACCAATAAATTTGTTTCCACCTCTTGCGAACGTGTGACAAGCATAAAGTGTCATGAAAATACTTCTCAATTATGCCCGTTATGGCCTTCGAAAACGGCAATAAACTGTTGGTCCTTTCCATCCTTGTGACAAAATATAACACGCACAGCACAAATGGCAGCGAGATGCTAGACCAAGTCCCGGCTAAATATTTATTTATTTATTTCCTAAGACTTGCTTGTAAAGAGTACATATGAAGCTGGTCTGTAAAATATATGTAGTTCTGTCAGCGGTTCTATTGCAGACTAAAAGTTGAAAATAAGACCACCGTTTGCAGGCTGATTCCACTTCAGACGATCAAACTTTCGAAGGCAATCTACTAAAATGGAAAAAAGTATGTTCTGACTCAAACCATGTACGTATATGAAGCTCCGTACAATGTCTCAACTCCCTCCTGTTCATTTTTTGTCGGCGTAACGCTCCGCTAGAGCACTGTACTACCAGTCGGCAACCCCCTGTTCACAGAAATACATTTAAGCACTTGAAAAATAACTTTAATTTTAGAAAAAGTATTTAGCAGTGTTGTTACCATGCCCACATGCTTTGCATATTGTGGTGTCGTTGAAGCTTAGCACATTGAAGTGTTTCTCAAAAGTGAAGAGACTTCAAAAATGCCTCAAATTTTTTACAGACCTTCGGGAGCATTCATTCATAAGACAACCATACGTCAATAGAAGCCCTGACCGATAACGCAGAGAGACTAAATGCAGGTTCAAATCCTGAGAAATCCTCATCCAAGCCTTCTCTAGCAAGTTCATCATTTCCCGCAATTCCATTGTGACCCAGGCGCCAAAAGAGATTCAGTGAATTCAAACTTCCGACTGGATTAAGAGAGTTCTTGCATTCTTCAACTATTTTGGAAGTGGTTACTAGATTAAGTAAGACCTTTGACGCAGCCTGGCAGTCACAGTAAATGCAGATCCCCGCTTTCATTAGCATAGCATAAGTTTCCGCTGAAAAGATACCTGCCTGACGAGAAGTGAAGCCTCAACGAAAACACCAGCCCTGAATGGCTTTAGAGATATCCATGACAATTTGACCATAATTCTTTCCTTGTTCATACCAGTCCAGTCCGAGTCATGGAAGAAATTGCGATCTTGGAGTTCGAGCATAAATGTCGGATAGGATCATCAAAACTCCTATCCGGATTGTACCAAAAGCTAGCTAAACAGTAAAATATGTACACGCAATCTTTTTCCACTAATCAGTCGCGCTTATGCTAAAAAATGGTTTTCTCATAGCCGTGTAGATCCATAATACTACTTTTTTCTGAAGCCCTATATCTTACCGAACACCCTTGTACTGCCAGAAAACTGATAGAGCTCTGGCAGTCTTTGGCTCAACATGTTTTCATTAAAGAAGTTTACTACCCATGATGACACCTAAATACTTCGCTTCATTGGAGTCGGATTATTATGCCTATAAGCCCTGGGTGAGTCAAACCGCTTAACTTCCGCCTTCTCTTAAACAGGACAATAACAGCTCTGAGAGCATTGACCGAAAGCCCATTCCTAGTGTACGTATTCGTCGATCACACCTAAGGCCATTTGCGTCTTAGTGGCTAGGCATGATGAAAATATGGCAACACCATCGACATATGCCTGGCCGATGACATCAGAACTGTTTTTTTTTTTTTTTTTCCTTTTTTTCTCAAAACCTGACCCCTAAAACGTTCACATACAGGCGTGACTTCACCCATCCTTAAAGTTTCGAGATCGACTTTGCCCTGTAACTTGTTGATTCATCCACGAAGTCGTTGTCTGTGAGAATCACACAAAAAAAGCAACTTTTCGCACGTAAAGCTCCACCAGTCTTTCCATATTTTTTTTAGAGAGAATGGCGTCAGACTACTTGGTCTGAAGCTCTTGGCGACTGAGCAGTCAACTCTAACAATCTTTGGTATAAAAGCTACACGCCAGGATGTTGTACGCCAGTGTAATGCAGCAGTTGGCTTATACCTTCTTGCAGCATGGCCGCATATATTTCATCAGTACCACCAGGCCACTTGAAGACGTCAAAGAATCCAACAGAGTATTTGATAGTCGCGTCCGTCCTGATCATCATCACAACCGATGCAAAAAACCAGCTACGCCGAGTTCAGCTCATTCTCATCCTTGGCGATCTGCCCTGGTTATGACCCAATTGTTGTTTCATTAATTGGGAAATGAGTATCCGACAGAAGATTCAGTTTATATTATCCTGCTCATTTTATCTACCCAATCCACAGTAATATTTGAGTCCCCCTACCCACGTCCTGTTCAGTGATCTATTGTACTTCTTGTAGCTATTTACTTAGTTTTTGAGCTGAGACTCAAAAAATGCTTTACGTCTATTTGAGCTACTATCCAAATTTATTTCTTTATTTTGTAATTTACCAACGCATATGGCACTGTAGATACATAAAATCGATGATACTTCTATCGGCTGCGTTGCACATGAACCGACTAAAGTGTTTTCCTAATAACATAATACATGCCGACATCCCAGATATCATAGTTTTATTTGCTTTCTATAATCCACATTGAAGGATATCAGAGTTGCATTATACACGTTTCCAATACTCTCTCATAACTGCTCCCATTCTTTCATAACTATAATCGGCTCTCATTTGTCTACGTTACGGAAGCCCTCCCATCTAATACCTTTCAAGAATTTTCCAGCAATTGTCAGAACTTAGAGTGCCAGAGATACAAGGTAATCCCCCCAAAATACTTCATTTAAATTGAAAGTAGCTAAAAGAGGCAGCAGAAGCTTAACTACCCCGTCAACCGATGAGACTATGCATGAAAAGTAGGTATTCCTCTAGAGTCCACTAAAAATCCTTCCCATTGGTGAAAGACAAAACGGAGCTCGTTTTTAAAAGCAGATTAGGACTGCATTTAAGCCTTTGTTGCCATTATTTTAGATTTTCTGTTATTTTTTTTATTATTATTTTTCCTCTGCAGAGAATTATGTCCTAGTATATAACAAAAAATATCTCATGGATGGTAGTTTTAAGTATTAATTTTTGTATTTACCAATTTTATCCGCTTTGTCTTCTTATTCCTCTACAGGAACTGTACTCCTGGGACAAGGGCAATCAGCTTACCTATCCAATCCGCTACAACGAGCAAACTATCGAACCGGACGACATAAACAGCAAGCATAGTGATTTTATCAAGAATTTGTAAATATCATAGAGCTACAGAGTTGAGGGATGCGACCAGAGAGGGAGGAAGCTAGCTACCAGAACGTTGAATATGTAATAATTTAACAAACAAACTCAATATGTGCAATATAAATATGTATTTTAATCTTTGTATGAGAAGAATCGGGGGTGGATTCCTCCTAGTGGGTGCAATGAAAAAATAAATTGTTTTCATCGGCATGTAATCTGTTTTTAGGGGTGAGGGACTAATATTTGAATTCAATAAAATTGGCATATTAAACCATGTTTTACATTATTTATGCAATGGTTTTTGTTACATTGTTTTTTTTTAAATGATTTATTGGATTTACTCTTATTTGAAATAATTAAACAAAAGTTATTTATGATTCGGAATTGGAGTTATGTTTAGATTGGAATTTAAAGATCAATAGTGGTCCACGTAGCCGGAAGGTGAAATGTAGTATCATACTCGTAGATATGCACAGTGAGTAATCATATTATTAGAGCCACCCATATAGATACTCGATTTTACAACCATCTGATTGTGTTTGAAAGCCTGACAATACATTTACCATAATGCATAATTTTATTTTATGTCTTAAAGCCCAAAAAGGGCGGAAAACTTTTAAAGGATAGAAAATCCAAACTCTCGACTGGTCTGGAACTTCAACAATTATCAATCCAGTTGAGAATCCTTAGTCCCCATGAACTGGAGAAATTTAAATTATCTAGTTATTAAAAGTGGCAGTTGATCAAAAGTTTGGTATCATACATGTTTATCACAAGAATTGACCTATAGATATAAACTAGTACAAATGAAGGTGGAGAATTTAAACTTCCCATAATATTTATATTTAATTAGTATTTCTAATGTACAAAGGATTTGAACAATTATTCATAAAAAATATAATTTTACGTAGAACCCTTGACTTCCAGACTTCATTTCAATGAAGGTGGATTTAAAAGTTCACCGTCTTTTTACAAATAACTTTTATTTTTCAATGTAATCTCCTTTAATCTCTGCAGTTCTTCCATCTGGTCCATTACATCAGATTTAAAAAAACTTTTCCTCAAGGTCTTCAAAAATAAGTTTACTGCAGCTTTGATATCATCATTCGTGGAAATCTCTGTCCTCCCAAATGTTCTATTAGTTTGAAGAACAGATGAACCAGATCAGGCTAATAGAGAGGATGCGGCAGTAATTCAAATCCACAGTTATGGATTTCAGCCATGTTTGGATTGTCCTGGTGAAACGAACCCTCTTTCCTTATTTCCTCTCGCAGCCGAAGCAATTATTAATTTAGAATTAAAACTGTTTCTATGGTAGGCTAACTGTTCAATGAATTTAAAATACCCAAAATATTTAACCAAAATAATAATATATTATATTACCAGTTATTCTTTGTTATGTTAAAAAATTTTCAAACGACCCTCGTATTTTCGACACTGTTTTTCCAGCTATACTCCAATTTCTTTAAATTTACGAATTGCTGTCCGAAATGAGCAAGACGCCAACTACTATAGGGACAGTAGTTGGCGTCTTGCTCATTTCGGACAGCAATTCGTAAATTTGTTGCCATGTTCAGCCAGGTTCAGTTGAGCGTTTTTGGTCCATTTTTGCACTGCAGCTAACGCGCAGACAGCTTTCTAATGCTTCATGTAAAATATGATGAATGTATTCCTTCGATATGCCCACAGCCCCTGCCATCTCTTTAATCTTGATTCGACAGTCATTTGGTGAACTTTTTCGATGTTATCGGTTGCGTCTGCAGTTTTTGACTTTTCCGAACGATCATCAGCATAGCAGCCTATCCACTGACTCACTCTGCCTTGGATCCAGACGGCAAAGGAAGAATTATCCAGATGAAATCAGGAGTGAATAATTTCAGTCAGGTCTAAGTAATTAGTGAAGACTTTATATGAGCTACTTCGACATATTTGAAGCTTGTAATTATTTAAAACCTTACAAACCTCCTTTTGAAAAAAAAAAAATAAAAAATTTGGCGGATGAACACTTAATGGGCCAAAGGTAGTGATCACATCCGGAAATGGGGTTACTGGCATGGACCTACAAGGGCTATTCTCATAAGGGCTTTTTTTTTTAAAAAAAATATACTGCTTAAGACTATGTCCTCCAAAGTTTATTAAAATTTATAGAGGAGAATTATAGTATAGAGAGGAAATGGAAATCGAGTTCGAAATTTTTTTAAATCCTGAAGAAACAGACGCTGCCGCCCTACAAGTATTGATTTATTAAAAATTCTCGACCTTGAGATTTTAATCAAGCTTGACATTTCTATAATAGAGAATCTGAAAAAACTAGAATTGTCTGTATGGCTGTGTGCCTGTCTGCATGTATAGAGGACTGAAGACTAAATGGCTTGATGGATTTTCTTCAAACTTAATAATTGAGATCTCTAGGATCACAATTCAAGATAGAACTGGAATTTGAATTAATGGTTAATGGAAAAAATCTAAAATTTTCTCAAAAACTTCCCTAATGATTTTGTTCAAATTTAATATTTAAACTATGATGAATATAAGCTAATAGATGACGTACCACGTAATGGTCCTTTACTTATTGACCAGTTTTTAAAAATTGGCTCGTTATACAACGTGATGGCATAACAAGTTTTGGAAAATTTTCAGGAAAAAATCACTAACGTTTTTATTTTAATTTCAAATATGAGTTTTTACAGATAAGCCACTTATACATAGACGCAAGTACATATGTGCAACCCAGTAGTGCGTTTTATTGTTTGTTTTAGTTTTCAATTTTAATGAAATTAAGTCATGAAATTGTAATGCAAATTTTGTTAAAGCGTTCTTTTTTAGTGTTCCGTACCAGAATGGTGTAAAAGGAACACTAATGGATTCAACACAGTGTTTGTGTGCCCATCTGTCTGTTGGTCTGTAGCATCCCTGTGACTTGAACCGTTCAAACCGAGCTGAAATTTTGCACAAAAATAATACGTGGTGGACTGAAAACAATTAAATTAATTTTAAACAAATTTGGGCTTTGGAAGTTTGTTCCCCAAGAAAAAGAAAAATATATACATTTACCCCATCTTGCGACATATAAAATTAAAACAAATCTTTCACAAAGTCCGAAAATAAAAAAGTTTACTTTCAGCAGTTAATTGCTGAAAGTTGAATGACTTCAGTTGTCCAAAGCACTACAATGAATTGCATCGCTAAAACACTAATAGCTTACATTTTAAAAGATCTAGCAATCATTTTTCTTATCCACTTCGTGCTGATCTTTTTCTAAGTTTTTTTGAATAAACATTAATTACTTGTTTACAAAAATGAAGCACATTCGCCGCGTTATTAATTTGAAATCAAAAATAACACTTAATATGACCGATGGGAAATTCTTACCACTACGACTTCAAGGATTCTCACATTTTCTTTGCTTCAACATTTGTGAAGGCTATGCAAATAAGGGATGAATAATAAATGGTGTGCAGTGAAAAATCACCAAAAGACTTCATGGGATTGAATGCAATCAGTGATTTCAATTAATGATCAATGAATGCAGAACAGTCAAAAAGATTGCATACATTTTGGCTTTAAGATTTTGATTGCTGAAATTATTGCGCCAGTCATGACTTTAAATTTAATTGTGATTATGACTTAAATCATTTGAAATCAGAACTGTACTACCGCCTTTACACATGCCAACCACTCCTTGTGTTACATGGCAAGAGAACCTCATGCTTATTTTGACAGGCCAACTACTTCACGAACTGTCAAAAAAAATTCACCCCCAGGATGGCCGCACGAGTTTTAATTCGATCGTTTTCAACAAATATTACGAAATATTCGGCAAATAAAAATGCGATTGGCGGCAGGAATTTGGTAGAGAAAATCGCCGTCACTGATAATGGCAGGGCAATTGTCGCTTGGCACCCGGATACTCCATTTCCCTACGAGATGTCGCGACCAATCCCAACATCCACAGTTCATGACTCCGGATCGCTATTGAAGGAGTCCGCTCTAACCACTGCAATGCGTGCCTTCAAGGATAAACACCCGGAAGTGGCCCGACAAGAGCTGATGAAACTAACTCATACAACAAAGCACCGATGGTTCCCCAGATCGCGCGACAAGAAGTCTAAGAACACTCCCATGGACCGCCCGTACTTGTAGCCATACACTGAGTTGCGATTTTTGTTAAAAAAAGCTAAATAAATAGAAAAAAGTGTTCTCAGTCATTTATTTCAATCAAGTCGTCGCTTCTTGAGAAGGCTTCCCAATAGATCTGAAATTGCTGGTAATTCTGGAACTGGCTGGCCACCGGCGTGAGCCTCTTTAGCTTGGCGCATATTTCTATGCTGTGGGAATGTGGGCATCAGTTTCGGGTCACAAGCTAAAGGAAAATTATTAGAATCAGGCGCACACTGAATGGGAAAGTCAACTTACGTAACGGTGGTATCTTGAAGTAGGTGCTCTGTAGGCATTCTTCAGCTGTCGCACGTTTCTTGGGGTCGTACATGAAGAGAAAGTTCAAAAGTCGCAATCCGGCTGATGACAACCACTGGAATTTTGGCTTTAGGTTGTTATACGGCTGCGCTTTGAGAGTGAAGTTCTGTAGGGCGGGCATTGTATTGAAATCTGGCCAAATGGCTTCAGACGGAGTGCCCAGGAGGTCGATAATTAACTCAAGCTGTTGAATTTCTGTGTTGCCGGGTAAGAGTGGTTTGTGCGACAGCAATTCGCCTAGAATACAACCCAAAGCCCACATGTCGACTGCAGTAGTTTGGTTTTGAGAACCAAGCAGCAGCTCTGGGGAACGATACCACAGCGTTACAACCTGCGGTGTCATGGGCAGCGGTGGTACTCCAAATAATCTGGCCAGACCAAAGTCAGCTAAGGAAATTAAAAGCATATCAATGGGGGTTTTCAAATATAGCTCAAGGCATTCTCACCTATTTTCACGCATCCCTTGTCAGTCATTAGAAGATTAGAGACTTTGAGATCCCTGTGTACAATGTACCGTGAGTGCATATACTGCAAACCTTTCAGAACTTGGAGAACAATACACTTAACTTCTGACTCTGAGAAGGGTGCAGACATGTTATCCAGTAGCGATGCCAGATCTTGTTCACAATATTCCATGACGAGGAAAATGCTGCAAGGAGAAACGTTTCTTTGAAACTACTCATGGACTTCTATTCTTACTTACCTCTCCAAACTCTTTCCCACGACAACCTCAACCAACCGCACTATATTCTCATGATAGCACGACTTTAAGATTTGAATCTCTCGCAGACCACTGATGGGAAGGCCATCCTTCTCTTGGTCCATTCGCACCTTCTTTAGAGCAACGATTTCATTGGATTTGGTATCTCTGGCTCGATCTTAAAACGAAGCATTTAGTGTGTTACACGGAGTGTGCGCTGCGTTCTGTACTTACAGACAATTCCATAGGTTCCCTCACCGATTCTGTTCAGCTTCTCAAATTCTGTCACTGGTCTGCATCGGCCAAACTAATTGGGACCAGACAAAGTCAGCATTTAAGCATGAAATTCTTGAGACAGGTTAATATTTACCACATCCCGCTCCTTGATTTCAGTAGGTTCTCCGGTTTTGAACGAAATGAGGAATCCTTTACGAGTAACCGGTGCCTGTGGATCTGAAGCGCTTTTTGGTTTTTCGTCTATAATGGTAAGATCGTTAAATTAGTCTTATTATGCTACCAATTTTGTTTGTTAAAAAGTACCTTTACTCATTGTAAATCGCTTTAAATTAAAACCTATACTTGTACGAACTCTGCTTTGTAAAACAAATAACAAAATGCTAGATAGAGCCGGTTGTCAAACTTGTGGGTAAGTTCAAAGAATCGACTCCGCAGTAAGTCATTGCCAGGTATTCGCTCTGTACACCTCAGACAGTAGCGTAAACTGCTCGTGGATTTACATCAAACTTCATATCTGAGTGATTCAACTGAATTGGTTCAGGGAGCATATTCTCAATTTTCATGCGAAATCACTTGTATGCGATTTAATCCGCATCTCCAATTTTTTTTTCATTTTTATTTTTCAATTCATTATAACTTATATGCTAACCAAAAAAAAATGCTTAAAATTAGCTTCACTAACTTAACTATGTTATTCTAACTTACTGGCCCTATGCGGGCGCTCTAAGCTCAATCTAATACTTAAACCTATGTCTTTCGACGTAACTTACTTTATTCTTCATTTATTTCATTATATTATTTTTAATAATTACTAATTGCTAATTCCGCATCCCCCTCCCGAATGGTTTTAACGCAGGACTGAATGACTAATCGGAAATGGGTGAGGTGAATATTTGTTCCCGTAGAGGTGAAAACAATTGTCATTTGGAACTGAAGTCATCAATAATTCAATTTTACAATTTTAATTAAATCTGTTGAGATATTGAAGCAGTTTTAAGTGTATTTCAGACTTCCATAAGCTTTTTTTTTAAGCTTCTTGTATTATTTTAATATTCAATTTCTGCAAATTTTAAATTAAAGACTATTGCTTACACATTTTTTTTTAGCGACATTAGCAAGGATTCCCCTTTTCAAATGCCGATTAGTAATTTCGTACCGGATATAGGAGTTAATTTAGATACATAGTATTAAACATTCCCTTTAGGAAACAGCATCGAAATAAATAGCTCCATTCGCATGATTTTTTTTGTGTTAAATATAGACTTAAATCCCCGAAACTATGAATGGAGACTGTGTTTAAAGATTTCTAAACGCCAAATGAAAAGATATACCTTATCGTTTATATAGTATGCGATTTCCATCCATCACGAAAAAAAAAAGTTGTGGTGGTTTTGTGAAAAACCTTGGAATTTTAAAAATCTCGATTGGATTCTGTAGATTAGCAATAAGCCAAATGAAATGACTTCAATTATCTTTTATGAAAATTATTGAAAAAGCTGTATATTGGGTTCACATTAGTTGAACCCATTTCAATTTATGTGCGAATTCACTCGTATACGACTGATTCCGTAAACTCATTTCTGAATGGTTTCAACGCAGCGTATTATGTAACTATTCGGAACCGGTGAGGCGATTTTTTTTTTTTTTTTTTTTGACATTTAAAAATGAAGTTTTGCCCTGTCAAATAATTAAATAGTTTTTGACAAAATGTGAATTTTACAATTCCATTCAGCCTTTGTTAATCTTTTTGTATAATTTTAATGTTCAGTTTCTGCCGATTTCAAATGTTTAATTGTTTAAACCCCGATCCCCCCTTTTTCAAAAGTCCTATAGTTATTTCGTAACGTATTGAGAAGTTCATTTAAATATATAGTATTAAACATTCAAAGATGACTTAATTCACAGTTCTAACTTCTCAAAAGGCAATGTATTACACATAAATTATTTAGTAGTTTTTAAAATTGCTCTTTCCTGCACAGTTTCACTTAGTAAACAGCAACAAAATACATTAGTCCATTTACTTGCTTTTCATGTTATAGGTTGCTAAACATAAAATTTTACACATTTTGATAGACTGAAATTTCAAAAACTTTGAAAAATACTCGAATGGAGTGTGTGTTCTTAACGTCAAACGAAATGACTTACTATATACGAGTATGTACGTAGCTGCCTCTAATAGCCAACAACGTAATTGGATTTTGTGATCAATATTATTGGTAAGCGATTGGGCATAGTAAACAAATAACAAAAAAATATGTATGTGATGGCATTGATATTCGCGCACTTTTTGTGAAAAGCTTTAGGAAAAAGTATGCGATTAGGTTATGTATTAAAATTTTCCAAATTAAATGAATTCCAGTCAAGCTATTATTGAAGGAGAGTTTCAATGTTTTTGGTACACAAAAGATCCCGATGAGCTTCGTAACATTGCTTATGTGGTTTATATGCTCCAAATTACACATTAATCAAATAGCAAACTAAATAATGGAAATTATTCAAGAGAACAACAATTGGGATATACCGGAGTAAAATATTAAAGACTCATAATAGTCGTTGCCTGATTCTTTTGTTGTTATTGTTTTGTGTATTAGGAATTGAATTGAACTGCATTTATTCAATAACAAAACGCAGTTAATATGAGCTTTTGTAATAAGTTTCTACAGGACATTAAAAAAATAAAAGTGTTGTGAAAAATTATATGAAAGAACATTACGATTATGGATCCGGAGACCAAGCAAATTTGATCGGAAAAAACTTTTCTTAAAGAATTCAATTGCTGTGTAAATTTCTCAGAAGAAACGTAAAGTGGCATCCATGCAGCAGTTTGTACATTAATACTAGATTTACATGGTTATAATAAAACACAAATTATTTATGAAATTACTGTCATTTCTTTTTATTATGATAATATTGGTATGGTTCAATTATGTATGGAACAAAATATCGGCCAAATGGCTGCCGCGACCTCGGCGGCACACCTCCATCCGATGGTCCAAATTTTCGATGACGCTGAGGCATAATTGAGGTTCTATGCCGTTAATGTGCCGAATTATCTCATCCTTTAGCTCTTGAATTTGCTGGCTTATCGACGTACACCTTTTCTTTCAAATAACCCCAAAGAAAGAAGTCGAACGGTGTCAAATCACATGATCTTGGCGGCCAATTGTCATCGCCACCACGTGAGAAAACACAGCAATTGAATTTGTCGCGCAAAAGAGCCATTGTTTCGTTAGCTGTGTGGCAAGTGGCACCATCCTGTTGAAACCATATATCGTCCACATCCATATCTTCCAATTCGGGCCATAAAAAGTTCGTTATCATCTCACGATAGCGAACACCATTCACAGTAACTGCCTGACCGGCCTCATTTTGGAAAAAAATATGGCCCGATGATGGCGCCAGCCCATAAACCGCACCAAACAGTCACTCTTTGTGGGTGCATTGGTTTTTCGACAATCACTATTGGATTATCATTCGCCCAAATGCGGCTATTTTGCTTATTGACGAATCCACTGAGGTGAAAATGTGCCTCATCACTGAAGATGATTTTCTTCGAAAATTGATCATCCACTGTTGCCATTTCTTGCCACCATTGTGACCATTGACGACGCTCGAAATGGTCAAGAGGCTTTTGTTCTTGAGTCAATTGCACCTTGTAAGCGCGTAAATGCAAGTCTTTATGCATAATGTTCATCAACGACGAACGTGAGAGGTGCAATTGTTGGGCACGACGACGAGTTGAGGTGGACGGCTCTTCAGCCACACTATCGCGAACAGCAGCAATATTTTCTGCAGTACGAGCTGTACGAGCATGCACTGGTGTTTTCACATCTCCTACAGACCCGGTTTGCACAAATTTTTGCACGATTTTTTCGATTGTACGCACATTTGGACGATTAAATTGACCGAAAGAATCACGAAATGCACGATATGCATTTTGATTTGAACGCCCATTTTCATAATAAGCCTGAATAACTTTAACGCGTTGCTCGATTGTGTATCTTTCCATGGTTCAAATTGAGTTAGTCTGAAATTGAGAAATGTCAAATGAAATGCAGAAAAAAACTTGACGTTTAGGTGTGGTTCACATTCAACATCGGCCCTTAAAATTTAACCACCCTTTACAAACGAGTTCCGCATTTAAAGAGAGATAAAACATAGCGAAAAGTCTAATGCCAGTGAAGGACCGCATTACGAGTTCCAACAAATTTTGACATCAATATTTTGTCAGGAAGCACAATTTTGGTGACAGAATAGTGATCTCATTCTAGCTCTAGAATTAGCAGTGATGGTTAACTACGAGTTTCCTTTTCTATTCTTCAAGAGATCCATTTTCTTAATTATTTCTCAGTTGCATCTAGTGCACTTCGTCCACTAATAAGATAATTGTACAAGATCTTACAGCAAATTCTGGTCGGCGCATAAACAGTTTTTCTGTTTAATATTATGATCTTTTAGTCATCGTCCCTCATAAGTCATCTTTAAAGATGGGGATTTGCATTAACGGTCACCAGTTAATTAAGCTTTCCCAGTTTCCAAAACTTCATGTTTTTTTTTTTGTTTAGTGTCACTGAATTCTTACTAATTTTTACGAATCTAATTTCTAATTATTCAAGATTTTAAGATAACATACCTTGTAATTGAAAAGTGTTATATTCGAGTAAGCAAAAGTCGTGCGCAACTCCTTTAAAATTCCCATATGTGTTATTTCGAAATACAATTTCCGAGACGTCTCTTTCGTCCAAACAAAAAAGAAGGCGATTGATATGGTCATGATGATTGGTCAGATCTTCAGCTGAGCTAAATAACATGTCCCTATGCATTTTACTTGTCAAGCCAAGATATTTAAAATAAAACTCTATGCAAGCAGTATCTACTCTTGCCATATAATAAAAATTCACATTGGTGATATGTTGACTAGCCAGTGATCTTGAGCCTTGACAAAATTCCAAATTCAGCATAAGTGCTTGTTTGACCATTCTTGAATGCAGTCAATCAGCCAATAAACACATAGTAGAATATGCTTGAGAACAATTAGGTAAATTCCTTATTAATAGGCAATTTCTAGTATAAAGTAATGAATAATCACCCTGCCACAACGTGCTTCCTGTTTTCCGAATCATAAAAAAAACCTTCCCCAAACGATTGCATCACAGAAGAAATTATGTTCGAGACTTTCGTTCCAAAGTCGTAACACTAATTAAATAAAAAAATCTCAACATCTTCTTAAACAAAGGAAAAGAGAAATTCTATTAATAATATTAAATTATTAAAATTCGATCATGACTATCGCATTCGCTACTTCCCCCTACACTGCATTTTCCATACCGTGCACGCCTCATGATTTATTTAAGAAATTAGTAAAATAATTATCACTTCCGAACTATAGACCGTAATATATAAAAAGCATTTCCCCTTCGATTTGTTATCAGTTCAGATTTGCCACATCTGTTAGAGATACACTTCTTCTTCTTTTTGGATTACTAAGCCCAAGGATTATAAAAACCAAAAAACAAAAAAGTGATTTTAAATTAATAAAATACAGTCAATATATTTTACTAAAATGTCTATCAAGTCATACGCGTTTGCGTTGTTAATATTTGTTGTCTATGTGACATGTGTGTTGTGTGAGGAAACGGAAGTGAAGCCTGAAAATAGTGAATCGGAACTGGTTGAAACAGGACGAAGACGCCACGGATTTGGACTTCATCGATTCTGTAAGAAAAAAAAAAACATACAAACTGTAACTGGATTTAATCAATTAACAAGATGGTTTATTGAATGCCCCCAGTAGTGATCATGATGATGTTGATACTCCGTGTATCTGATTCAATTAGCACTTTTCACTTTCATGAAAATTACAATATATAGAATATTTCTTTGGACTTAGCACCTCAGAGAAAGTAAAAGTGACGGTTGGAAAACTTAGATTGCTTTAGTTATATCATGAATTATCTACATTACTGTTGTATAATCAGTAAAGTGTTAAAAGCAACTGAGATGGGAATCGTGATGATTTGTTTTGTCTTATCATGTAGTGAAAGGGAAAATTGTTAATCCAAATTGACTGCAAAAATGGAAAACTACTTTATAATTTTCTAGACTTAAACAGAATTGAAATGAATCATAATTCAAAGTGCCCTAACGATGTGTATTACATTTGCTAATCAACCTAAACTCTATTTAAATATTCAGTCTAGCTGTGTTTATGGTGAAAGTCACCCTTTTTTTAATTTAATACGGGCCAATATGATGACATTTTTTATTACCAAAATATCTCAGCTATTTTAAAATTAAATTCTATTTTACCATATAAAGTAAACTTCTATTTCGTGGTCTGAGTAACAGGTTTTTAGCAAAACAAATGTTGCAAAATCTACCTTTTCAGATTTATATGGCTATAGATATTTTATTTTCCCTTATATTTCTTTTCAAAAAAGGTCGACCATGGTGAAATGCATTCTAGAATACAACTTCCAGTCTAGAAAAATTTATAGCATAATTTATTTTTCCATTGATTTAATAATTTTCCAAAACTGTAGAATACTTATGACGAAAGTCATATTTTTTTCCGCAAATTTCAAATCGTGAAGTATTACTAACCTACTTTTCCCAATTCTTCTTCGGTCGTCAATCCACTTAGCAAAACATAATTGCCTAAAAGAAAGCTTTTGATGTCTTGAGCTCAGAGTAGTGATGCACTTCACTTGATCGCTTTTTTCTGTTTGCTTTAACATTTTGAATGCCCTAGAGTTTAACTAGACAAAAGAAGGTGAGAGAGAGAGAAAGGGGATATATTGGACTCGACCACCGTGTTTGGTGCCTTTTCATAAATTGCTTCTTTAAAAAAAAAAAAAAAAAAATTGGAACGAGGGTTCTTCTATTTAAAGACAAATCATTATTCCTGGATGAGATTCGAATCTATATCCTTCCGATCAAGGAGCCAAATTTGGTAGGGTTTTATAGTTTTAGAGCAATACATTGTGTTCCCCACTTTCTTTGCATACTGGAGTTACTTCTATTTTAATTAATTTCTCTTCGATCTTCGAAATTAATTTTAATCAATATCCATTTGATGTCATTAATAGAATTACCTTAAATACTTATTTTGATATAATCACTGATTATTTTTGAACTGTTTTTATACATTTGAAAATTAGTTCGCCTTCACATTAATCCTGGCTGACAATAATTCCTTTCCTTAGCTCTCGTAATACCTTTGTGTCACTACATTACCGACTAAATAAATAAAGAAGTTGAACGCACTCTTAATAAATTCCACTTTGCACAGCTTACATGTTGCTAGCAAAAGCTTTCATTCGCTCTATGTTGCGCATGGTATTATTTTCTTTTTTTTTATCTTCTCTTTTCGTGTACTTTCTGTATGTATTCGAGACAGCGTATTTTGTGTCTTCGGCAGCCGTGATCGTCTAGTGGTTAGGACCCTACGTTGTGGCCGTAGTAACCCAGGTTCGAATCCTGGTCACGGCAATGTTTCGCGCATTGTCACGGAGAAGACTCGTTTTTTTTTTTTTTAATATTTTATATCTTTTTACAGGGGGTGTCTATGGACTACATGCCTTGGCGGTATTCTATTGGCTGAAAGTCAAAGCAGTAATCGTTGCCTTCCTTGTTGGTTCGGCGCTTGTCTGGGGCTTCCGGTACTTCAAGAATGGACATGGTTGTTCAGGAATTATCCATGAATCACCTGTGATTTCTTATGACCATGGGTAAGTACTTGTCTGCCTTTCACACATCACCAACTGAAAATGTTTTTTTTTTTTCTTTTCCACTTCAGCCCAGCATGGGACAGTGGTCCACATGACCACATTCCATACTCATTGGACCACAATCCCTTTGAGCACGATCATGGACATGATTTCAGTGGTTCAGGAATTGTGAGCGATAGCCTCCCAACTAGTGATCCATATGGCTCTTTCGCCGGCGGTGCCTATTCAGAAACTGCACCGACAGCACCAGCAACTGCAGCCGCAGGTAATCGTCGCCATGGAAGGCAGTTGGAATCCGAAGAACAGTAAGTCCATCGAAAATCCTTTCTAATCAGTCATATGCATCGCCTTATATTGTCCACAGAGTAAGTGAGATTATGTTCGCCTTCTTGGGCATCAACAATGCTGGTTGTCGTCGTCGTTTCATCTGCGAAATGGAGTTCCGTTCCAAGGAGAGTCCCTTCACTCGTATGTTCTTTGGCATTGTTGGACGTGGCCTGTTCTCGAAATATGTGAACAACAAAAATGCATATGGTCGCGCTCACTCCTTTGGGGAATGTGCCGCTGTTAATCCCGATTGTAATCTGATAGATGAAGACATCGATAACCATACCGACAATGAGGTGCCTACCGAAGAAAATGAGGCTCGAAGCTTGAATGATAATCCCAGGGACTTGGAAAAGGAGAATGAAGCCAATTTGAAGGCAGAGGTTGAATCATCGCAGCAAAAATCGATTCCAGTCAGTAAAGATCCAATTGCACGAGCGATTTTCTCCCGATCGCAAGTAGCGAACTAACGATGACGACAAACATAAATCCAATTTTAGCAGAAAATTTCTATCTTAACGCCTCATCAGCCTCAGCAGATGGCTGCTGCAACTTTCGCTTTTCACCATCGGTCGTCTGTGGGATGGTGCTGGGTGAATCCACTTTCACTTGTTCTATTGACGAGCTCCTGATAATTTTCAACTCACGAACGTAGATCATCAGCGATGCTATGGGAGGCTGTTAAGAATAGTTGTCTCTGCTTTGTTATATTGGACGAGTATTTATTTATTTATTTAGTTGTAAGTGGAGTAGTCTTGTTTAGGTGTCGAGAAACTTGCAGGAGAAATTGTAAATAATAAAAAAGAATATTTAATTTATTGAAAAAAAATTGTTGTATTTATTTGCGAACTTTTATGCAAAACAAGGTTATGGCCAAGTCCAAGATTCAAGTAATAAATGCGACCAGTACGCCCATGGTCGCATTTATTATATCTGACCATTTACTTAGGGTCCCTACTTAACGTCTTTTCGTTTTGGTTCCATAGAGTTGGAGCTGCACCTCATTCTTCGAGTAAACAAAATTTTGGATGAAGTATGTCTTTTCATGTTTCATGTATCAAGGTTTACGGAATACAATTCTGTTAAAGCACAGCTTTGAAAGAAAGTAGGAAATACGGTGTAAAAGAATAATCCGAGTTGAACATCTTAAGTGTTCGTTAACGTTTTGCTTAATACGTTGAAGATTATAAGTTTTTCATTCGACTAGGTAATCACCCTTATTCTCACATTCGTATCATACGAAAATAAGGTGACAGGTACCTGTCCATTGAGTCCATTCTCATTCGTACATTCATACACGTTGAGTGACTATGGGAATAGGCACATGATTGACGCTACAAAAGATCCTCGCATTTTCATGCAGGTACGGGAACAGGCCTAATATAAAGTGCGGTTATAATTTGTCATTTCTACTGTCGGAATAAGAGGGAGGGCATGACTATGAAAATAGCGATAGAGTAATAGGAGACAATCCAAAAATACGCTCATGTTTTAATGTGTCAATCAACTTTTTTCAGATCTAAATCATGACGCTGTTCTTTTATACCTGATGTTGACACACATTCCGCGATAATTCTGTCTCTTTTTTTATAATTTGTGCACTGCCGTTTTTGTAGAAAGTGAAAGAAAGATTGATGTAGTGGGTTTGAAACTCAGGTAGTATCAGGTTTCAGTAAACTCCAAGGTGGCGTCCAGATAACTGGGGAGCATTTTTGTTTTGTTGTTATTGTCGTTGCTTATGATTCACAGTATCTTTTTCAGTCTTCCTGATGTCATCATCACGGTTAAGTTGTATCTCCAGCCTTCGCAGTAGAATTGCAATTGATCGACTTTTTTATTTATTTCATGTGAAATAAATAGACGATTTTTGACATCAGGATTTGAACGTGACAAGCGATGATGTTACCACTACACCACGGCCACCCTCAAGTCTAATGATTGATATTGGGTTGTTTGGGATACCAGCATATTTACTTTGGCTGCAACAAGTAGTGTCTCGGATTAATCGCAATGTGATCAATCTGTTGAGGAATGTTAAGTTTCGCCCCCACCGCAAAGTCAAGTGTGAGTTTGTTTGCAGGGGTATTGTTGTGCAGGCTACGTTTTCCGACAGTGTTTCCAAAGGTGCCCTCCTTTCCATTTTGAGTGTTAAAATCTCCAAGTATGATTTTAACGCTCTATCATGGACATTGTTCGTAAGTCCTGTCGAGGAGCTTATAGAAGGTTACGTCGTTCTTATCCTCTGTAGTAGAGTGAACACATATTAGGCTAATATTTAAATTTTGCTTTAATGCGAATTGTTATCAGGCTTTTGCTCACATGCCTGAAGGTTAAGGCTTCTTGGCTAAGTTTGCATCTGACGACAAATACACATACAAAATAAGCACTGTTTCTGTTCATTGTAGCAGCAACCGTAGTAAATGTAACAGTTTGTCATTCGTCTTTTACCCCACCCATTCCATCGCACGTCTTGGATGGCGGTGATGTCTGCTCTATTGCAGTCCAGGGCGTCTGCTTTCCACGTGCAGATCTCAGTCGTTCTCCTTATTTGGATTGCGCGGTTCTTTGACAGTAAAATCGTCCTTATCCGAAGCTTGCGGTAATTGCGTAACACGAATTTTGTTTACGTGTTCAGGCAACTACCCCGACGGCACAACCATGTGTCTGTGAAAAGAATCAAAACTCTTTGACCCCGAGTCGTCTCAAAATCAGAGATCTATATATCTTTTTATGTAGATTTAAGGAGAATTCCCTAAAAAATCGTTTATACTGTTGACTTTTGAGTGTTTGAGTACACACTTTCTTGTTATCGCCTTACAGTTCAGAAGTACACTAACGAAGCCGTCGAACAAATTCGAAATTAAAGACTGAGTTTATCCTTACAAAGGAATAATCATAATTTACCCTTTATTATTGAAAAAAAATGACCTCTTTGACAAAATTATTGCTTTGATCAACTAAACTATCAATGATTGATATTTTATACCATTAATTCGTTTCTCAAAAATTAGAAACATTTTCAATAAAAAAACAAAAAAAAACCGAAATGAAAATAAATTATAAGACAGTTGGAGAACTGCCACTGGCGCTTGTCCGCTTATATCTTTTTCGTCTTCTTCTTCGCCTTCACCGCATTGATGCGTTCGGCCATTTGTTCAATTTCCTTATAATTAATCGGTTCATTCTGTCGCACTTCCTTCTTCTTATTACTCTGCCTCTGTGCGATGTCCTGAGCAATACCATTCAATCTGCTCCATACAAAGTTTAAGAAATCCATGGCGAGATCTTGTTTGAAGAATGCTATTGCTACCAGAGCGACTAGAACTAAAGCAGAAATGGAGTTTTGATTCAAGTCTCCTTCTACACCACGAACTTCTGTCTTAAAGTCTAGCTCTACAAACACAGAACTTGTGTTGGCAATGAATTGAGCCACTGGGAGTGTAAAAGAGTAAAGTTTATCCGAAATAGTGGTTTTTAGTTCAACGAAGTAGGTCTTTCCATCGAGTGGAATACGTGGGAAGAATACCATAATGCCGGGATTGTAGCGACTTTTAGGATTTAAAGGACTTTCTACACGTTGTGAGTAGATAGGACTATCGGCGTTACCCTTGCGGTACATTTGAATTCGTAGCGACTTGTAATGATCGTTTAGTGAAGCTGTTACACGAGCGGTAACATCAACAAAATTTATAGGTGAGATGGCAATCAAGTTTACATTACGGATATCTGAAGTGCCAAGTTCCACTTGACGGGATTCTGGGATCGAACGTTCAACGTTAGAGTTGCCTGGTCCTTCTTTCGTGCGAATTGTGTAAGTACAACCGGGTTGAAGTCCACGAATGCGATATTGTCCGTTGCTCTCAGTGGTCGCTTCTTCCTGGTGATGCAAACACCTATCGTCAGAGATTGCTTCGACATTTACTTGAGGAAAAGCTTCGCCGTTCAAAGATGTGATTGTTCCAAAAACAGAGTAGCCTACGCGTTTACCACTGCAAGTAAAAGAAAACCATTATGAAGTGACATTTTTCTTACCAACAAATAATTGTGATCATGGACTAGGTAGGTAGGAAAAAAAAAATCTTCAACTGAATCTTCGACTGAATATGAAAATTACAAATTTTATAGTCATCTTGGTGGCGCCTTAATTTCAATACATAACGGCGAAGTCATCATCGTAATGAGAGATCTAAATGGTAAACTGGACAATGACAACACCGTGCTCAAGCTTATGATGAGAATTCGCAGCCTTGGAGACCGTAATGACAATAGTCCACGGTTTATGGAGCACGACGCACCTCCTGTTTGCGCACAACACCTGCCGCAAGATTAGCTGAGTCTTAACCGATATGCTGGGAATACCAATCCAGATTGACATCATTGCCATTAACTAGTGCTTTGGAAGTAGCCAACATGGTTAGTATCCTTACGTACAATACTTATAGACTTTGGAACCTCCCAGAGCTCCAACAATTTGGGAAAGCAATCAGAAGCTGAGTGCAGCCTAGCGTAGATGAACGCTGCACAGCTGTGCACTAAATATGATCGGATTAAGTCAGAAGCAGCACAAGAGCGTATTTCATTCGAACTGCATCCTCCTCAGTACTAGAGAAAGTCGAAATCGAATCCCAGTACCGCATGAAGAGGAAGGACACGACACACGAAACCATTTGTAGATAGTCGTTTGTATCGTGTCGCAAGCTAAATAAAGTTGACAAGAACTAAGGCACAGAATATTGGATTTAATAGTCAACCAGATGAAAACAAATTATATGCTTTCATCGAAGAAAATAACATGACCGCCGCTTAGAATTTTTCCTGCGGATTGTCTTGCTATGCAGTGAGCGTATTTCTATAGACGACGTCTTTCATCAAAGCACACCAGACAGAAGTCTTCCCATCAATGTACGGTTCACGGAACAACAAAATAACATAGAGCCAAAGGGTATACTACCTTTGCAAGAAGCATACTTACATCAATTCAACGTTAACAGTTTCTCCATCCTTGACATCGATCATTTTCGAATTTGGATTAAATTTATATTCTTTCATCATCGGCCTCAAAAAGTACTGACTTGGTGACAGCGAATGGAAATTAATGGCTCCATCATCGCCAGTGACTAAATTCTTGCGATAGCTTTCTGCTCCACTAAGTGATAGAAGAACCCCGCTCAACTTATTGGCCGCATCATCCTTCACCGTCACCACAATCTCACATAATTTGTGTGCACTAAACGAATGCGTTGCCTTGTTATAATCCGAGAAAACATAGGACTCCTTCTCTGCAGTTATATCATACGACAAACTCTCGTCTATTGGTCCGAATTTGAATTCTCCTGATGCCGATGATTGTGCTGATTGTGGTTCTAACTCTGGATTTTGGGGGAATGTCAGGATCACCTTAGCGTCACGAATCGCTGGTGTAATCTTTCCATTAATAATGAGACCCTTGGTTGCGATAAAATTGAAAGCAATGTCTATACAATCATTGCCTCCAGTTAGTTCCTTCGATTCGGGCTTGAATAACATAATGTCACTCTGTGGTTTGATGGTGATGATCTCTTCTGGCTTCAGGTATGTATCGTAACGGAAAGAGTGATAATTGTCGACCTTGTGACCCTCAGAAGTGAGCGTGACAAGCTCCTTGCCGGACTTTGATTCGATTAAGAGTCGTATAGAGTCAACGCTTTGTTCGGTGGATAACACTCGAACGCCGATCTTATGAGCTTCAGCCGTAAACATGACTGGATTCTTGTCGTAGGTGTTGAATGTCTTTGGCAGAGTGGATTCATAGATGTGGCAACTTTCTAATTTGATGCTGTATTCTCCTGCTTTCGGAACGCAGAAAGTATTCACGCCCGACATGATTTTCATTACTTCGATTTGAGATTTAGCTCCATCGGTGGCAGTCACCCCGTAATGCATCTGAAAGGAGAGACATATACGTTATGTGGTGGTCGCTTTGAAGGTCTAGCCTGATAACCTACAATTGTCCTGTGGCTAGAAATGATCGATACTTCGTATCCCCTGTGGACGAATGGAGTAGCCGCCTCGGAAGCAGAATTTACATTGATGAGCACCATCGTCGATTCGAAGCAAAGACTCGACTGAGGTATGTTCAGCTCGTATGGTCCAGGAAGAATATCCTTAAAAGAATACTTTCCATCTGAAAGAAAGACGCAGATGTTTACCGATTTCACAATATAACTCTTCTATTACTTACTCTTTGCCTTAACAGTTTGCGTCTGTCCTGTGGGCTGTCCAACTGAATCCAAACTCAACAGAGTGACCTCAGCACCAGTACACGACTCCGGGGCGTCAGACAAACACTTAATCTCTCCAACTAGAGTCGCCCTCAACTGGGAGAATTGGATTCCGGAAATTGGTGAGGCCTTGACTTCCAAATTTTGATTCACTGGGAAGAATTGAATGCCACTGGATTTGTCGGCATCTGTTGTCAGCACTTCGAGAGAGAACTTTCCATTAGGAAGGTATGTGCACCAATCTCCACTTTCAGCTTTCGATGAAGCCGTGGTGTGGAAAGTGGAACCATGCTTTGTTATTCCAACGACGTAGGATTTCTTAGAGATAACCTTCCCGCACACTTTAAATGAGGATGCTACAATATCAGGGAGTTTCGGTTCGGACAGTTGAACTTTGGTAACTTGCTCATCGAATTGGAGATTTTCAGCTTCAACCTGAAGTGGGTATGATCCTGCTTTGATATTTTCTAGAGTGTAGCTTCCATCAGCAGCTGTTGTGGCCACAACTTGACCATTCAGCTTCACTGTTGCTTTAGGAATGCCTTGACCACCTGCGCTGGCGACTACCTTGCCAGAGACACTGAAACCTGTGATCTAGAAAAAGATGTGATTCAATGATTTCATTCGAATATACTGGATGCGGCAATAAATTCCAGACAATGTTAAATTGTCTTCTCCCTTATAATAAAACATAAAGTGATATGTTGATGAGTTTTTTGCGATGTATTCGTATAATTCAAGAACGGCTGAATCGATTTCGATGATGTTTGTTTGATTAGATAACTTTTCTCCTATAGCTAATGCGATGAAAAGGTATTTCTTTTGACACTTCCATGGCCGAGATGGCTAGCGGACTGCACCAACGACTCGAACACTTTTTTTGATCAGCTGATCTGTGATCGAGTGCCGTCGGCGGAAGGGAATATTTTGTCTCTTTGATATATATTTTATCCTACTCCTGCTGCAAGGATAGTTAAATGCCTCCAAAATTGTGTGACGTTAGCACAAGCCCTGGCCTCAATAATGGACTATACAGAATAATCCATGAGATTGAGGGCAAGGAAGTGTGGGGGCAATTCCTCGGTCGAAAGGAAGTGGGGGACATTTTCTCTACACCAAGGTCTGGGTTAATTTTGCCTTATGGTCAATGGAGAAGTCCTGTCGAAACCAACAATCTCTATCAGCAAAATGGCTTCTGGCCCAAGGATGTACTGAAATTGTTTCTGTAGTATGCCTGGTCGATTTGAATCCCAGAATCAACTAAATGCCCGTCGAAACCATGACCGATTGAAGTTTTTGCCTCCGGTCAACGATGGCATTTGGGTCTTGGACATTGTGCAGATCAAATTTGATCGTTATGGGCATTGAAAGAGACTATTCTACGGTGAATTCAGATTTTCTTTAAACTTCAGCTCAATGATCGTGCACTTTACCACTGGCACAATAAATTGTTTGCTGTTTTCACGTGCGATCCAGTTGGGCACTTTATTTCTTTCAGAAAGCGGAACCTTTTTTTGCAAAATGGAATGTTGCTTTGAAAGCTTAGGCAGATCGATCGTTTTTGCCGATCTGTGAAGTTATTTTCCTAATGGATTGACAAGGAATTCACTGGACCCGCTGTCTGAAAATTTTCCGATTCCTCGGAGTGCAAACAGATGGTCTTTGGACCCTTCCTGGGCAGTCAGCTAAATGACCAAACTCCTGGAATCGGCATGGCTTGCTAAGCAACCACAAGTGATCGATTGCCCATATACGACCTTAAAAAGTACCAAAAATAGTCAACGCTAATTCGAAATCGAATTCGTTAGCTCTAATAAAATCAAAAACGCATCCGAATCGGCCGAAAACTTAATGAGTCCGGTATTCATTACATTTCCCTGTAGGCACATTACCTGGAAAGCATTCCTCATGACGAGGGTATCCTTGACGACTTCCAACTCCAATTGATCGGGATTAATGTGCAACTTCAGGTTATTATTCTCGACGACTGTCTTCACAAGATATTTTCCTGGCGCAACGCCCTTAAACACATATTCTCCATTCTTCTCCACCTGAACATAGCAAATAGAGGAAGTGATATACTGGGATGAAGCTTTCTCCAACGAGATGGGTTGTGCACCATTCACACACTTCGACGACAGTGTTTGCTGTGGAAAAGAACGTCATTCAACTTCCCTAAATGGTAATTTCAAGAACTTACATCCTTTTGTTTAAACAACGCCACACCAATGCCTGTAAATGTCTGCCCGTTGCTGTCAACCCTTCCGACAACATCAAAACCTGAGACAACCAGCGAATTCTCTGGCAACTCCGTATTTCCACTGACCACGACGACAGTGTGTTCGGACTTCGAGAAGTGCCACTTGGGATGCGACGCCCTCACAACATATTCCCCAGGAATAATCGGAGTAAACGAAAATATCCCATTGATATCGGTTGTTGTTTGCCTGATATCGGCGCCATCCTTCGACTTCAATTCCACGGCAACATTCCGAGCCCCAGAAGCGTGCCCCGCCAAAGCTACTTTGCCCGTAATGCCGAAACCTTTGAAAACAAAATTTACATCTTTGCCCTGACTACAGACGTCGGTCTTTCCATTGAAATTTAATACGACTTGTTCGGGTTCGAAACTCCAACCGGGTGGTGGAGAAATTTTCAAGATATACTCGCCCTTGTCGTAGACCGGGATGAAGTAGTAACCATTCGATGGAGAACAATCGGTTTTGTCTTTTAAGCTGCCCTGTTTGGTTAGTCTGGAAATTGAGTTTTAGGTTAATTGCATGCTTATGCCGCTCAAATGTAGATTAAACTAAGATAATTGAATTTATCTTATCTTTGGCGCATCTGAAATGGGTTAGTACTTACAATTTGATTTCTACTTTAGAGAAATCAATGTCTGCATGACTCTTTATGAATCCACCGCATCCTACAACTTCATTGGCAGTTGTGAATTCAATCAGAGATATTAATTTAATTAATAAAATGAGAAAACCTTGCGAAAAAGTTTTCATCTTCCCGTGCTAAATTTATATTCTTCGCCGGATAATGAATGACGTGTGTGAGGTGTTTTTTCTGCACAGATGACATTTGACGTTTTATGATCCACTGAACTGTGGACCACAGTGTCGATAAGGAAGGCCGCAGAGTTAAGGTGGTAGTGATTTGCATTTATTTAGGACAAACCAGGTTTCTTTAATGGAGCGTTAACAGATTTGGTAACAAGTGAAATCAAAATCTCATTTGCATTAAAAACTGGAGTGTCGGATGATATAGCGTAGCAACCAATCAGAATGTGCAATAACCGTAGGATCGCAGTATCCTTGCTACTTAAATTGACGGCGAGATGATAGCAGCGAAATCTCTGCAAGTCAAAAACAATCAGCTGTTTCTATTTTGAATGTTTTCTGGTTTTGCAGTCAAAACGTTAAAAAATGTGTATATTTCTCTTAAATTGTTAAAATAAAAATGTTCAAAACATTATAGTCTTATAGGCATAATCGCCATAAGATAATGGAAAATTCTACGAGAGCCGAGCTGTAATCTACCGGATTAGTAAACGATTTGCACCAAATTTTCAACTTTTGCAGATATTCCTCCACTATCAGCACAAATTTAAAACTTACTGCTATTTGAGAAAAAAAATATTTCCGTCAAATTTATTGAATAATGGATTTTTGAAACATGTAATTTCATCTTTAGGTCATTATTTTACAAGAGTTGTACAAAAAGCATGCATTTAGCTTTTGTAGTTTAGGAGTTAGAAGGTGGCAACATAGAAACAGATAGATGTGCGAGCTTGAGCAATAGCTTTCTGTGGTCTATTTACTTAACCGTGAAAACATAAGTGTATGTATGCTTTTTAGAACCTATAAGTATGACATTTTTTTAAAAATCTATTTTATTTCTGATAGCGCTACAGTGAGGTGTGGACCCGGGCTTTAACCATCATAAGCCTCTCCAGCCACCTGTTCCTTCCAGTTTCGCAAACCAAGTTGGCTTAGGTCTCTCCAGGGTTAAATCGAAGGCTTCGGGGTGGGGCGGCGGAGTTCAACCACTCCCACATGTCCTAGCCACCTTAGACCCCGCATGAGAATCATCTTCTCCTGTACTCTATGGTACCACAAACGATCACTCAAGTATTTATCTTTCGAAGAAGGCGAGAATACTTTCATCCGCCATAGATCTATGCCTCTGCACTGTACAGCAGGTCCTATGTAAAGTTTTCTTGGTTGTCCTTGATCTCTGTGTAGGTGTCATTCTATGATTTTTCTGCAGAGCCGAGGTATATCTTTATATTGCATAAGAGACTTTAATTAAAGTCGATATATAGATAATGGGTGGGTATTAATCAGTAAGAAAATCTGACGCAATGTGAAAATTTGATTGATAGTGAATTTTTTTGGGCAAAACTACGATGGTAAGGACAAATCAGATTGTTGACGAAAGGTTTTATGAGTTCACATACATAATACTTATATAGATAAAATTTTAGACATCTGCAGTTTGCACAATTAAGATGGTCGCCTTTTTTTGGTTTGTATAGGTACATACAATGCTTAGCCCAATTTAGTCCCATACTTTCATCCGGCATTGCTTTACAGAGTTCAGCAGTTAGCCCGACTGCTCCGGGCTATTCTTAATTTGATCGGATGAACAGGTCATCGATTTTTTTTCTGTGACTCCTTCAGGAAGTGTGGGGAAGCCACTTGAATTATGGGTATATAAAAATGTAGCATCTCGCAAATTAATTCAAAATCAAACTTATTTGTCGTTATAAATCAGAAAATTTACCGCTTGTACTGGAACCATCTCCAAAGCAAGTTTTTTTTTTGAGAAAATTCCGAATGCATTGCCTTTGGGTCATGTAAAAATCATGCATGTACATAGTTTTTATCGTTCTATAATTTAAAGACTGACAGATGAACAAACGCTCTAGCGAAAGTCATAGTCTTCAGTAGTCTATTTCAGGGAATGATTTTCAATGTCCGAAACATTGTTTTCTGTTCCACTCAAATTCCAAGCAGAATATCCATGCATATGTATGAATGTACCTATCTCTTAAGTTAACAAAGTGTTTTTTCTGTTATTGTTTAGCTTAACCAAAGTGAAAGTTAATCTGAATGTCCATCTACTTCTATCTGCAACACCTTTTCCACGCACAATACAAACGCATTCCACTCTATTCATACAATTCAGATTACTTGCAACAATCATAGGATTATCGCTCTTCCACTTAATGGAATTCCTTCGCTTTCCATTGCTCAAACCCCGAGGAGGGTTTTTTTTTCAGGTCTCTCCTCAAATTGCAGTGCACCATGTTTCGTATTGGCGGCATGCACCTAATTACTCTCCGTCAATATTAAGCACCGGTCGCCCAGGTATAAATCATTCTCACTTAGACAGGTATTTCCTCAACCACTCAACCTGCATGATCTATGTATGCACCTAAGTAAACCACTGTCATTATCAGACACCCAATTGACTTCCATTTCCGACCTTCGGGGCGATATGGCGCATTCATAGATACAAAAGTCGTATAACGCAGATACAACAAAGTATTAAAACTACCATGGCGATCCCGAGTGCAATTGCTCATAACGAGTCCAATCGCCGACTGTCGATCTTTCAGTCTGTAGCAACAAGATCAGCCTTTGTTCTGTACGGTTCGTTCCCTAAGGCATTTAGTCTCTATCTCTATCTCCATCTCAAAGTCAATGTTAAGGCTTCTATCGTATGATATGTAGATACGTTCGGCGAGCGAATGAATCTTGTTCGGTCAATTAGTGTGCGATCGATAACTGTAATGATATGCACTTGCGTAATTGCCACCACCACTCACCCGCCGTTGGATATCTACATAATTAAAAGTGAAGCGATAAATCAATTAGAATAAAATCGTATTTTGCGCAGCATTCGTCCATTGGCGTGCTGAATTGTATCTACGAGTAGATGCAATTATTCGCTTTCAATTGTGGAATTGCGCGATTTCAATCGAAATGACGTCAAAAAGTAAAACGCCAAAATGATGTAAATATATTGGAAGGAAATTCCTTAGCATCAGCGATTTATTAACAACTACTAAATGAAAACAATTTACATGGCGGCGATTGCTTTAATATGTCATACTTTATGGGGAATTTGTGCACGGAAATGTAGATATTAAGTAACATGTTGTCGGCGACGGTATTCCAGGAATGATTAAGTTAATGAAAGAAATGGGGCCATCGGGCTGAATCATGAATGCGAATGGGATGTGATATCTCATGTTTCTATGGTCATTGAATTCAGTTGGGCAAAACTTTAAATTAAGATAACACAGTTACGTAGGGAACTTGGATGCATCCTGTTTATGTTCAACACCTGCCACAAGCAATCGAACTGGATTGACACAGTGTAACATCGAAGAGTATTTTTAAATCAAATGTCGAAATGCAGGTGCAGTTGCCTCAGCGGTAAAAGAGTGTTGAGATCGATTATACCAGAGAAAAGACGTACAGCGTAATGTGAGATGTGACAAAAACAACCTGAAGCAGTAAATAGCTGGATGTTAAAATATTGTCAGGTACCTACTGAGTTACGAAGGAGCTAATAAGTGGTCAGAACTCCATCCAACATACAGTTCTAATAACAGTCTATTTACCTATAGCCAATAGGTTATTTTTTACAAACTTCTCTCAGGAAAGGCGTACAAGTAATGCTGTTACAGCGTCCCAAGATGCCTATACTACCGGCCCATCTGACAAGCTCCGAAACATAATCACGACTACTTTTACGGAGTCTATAGCAAGATGTAGTGGTATTTCACCGGGCGACAAGGGGGTTGGTCCCTGCACCTGTACATGTAGCAGTCGCTTCTTTGGAGTCAGACTCTTACCAGTGTTCGGCACATTGTGTGACAGACGCACACAACAAGACATTTTACATTCAGTTTCGTCTTTCAACTGTGACTTTACTGCATAGGGAGGACCTGCCAGGGACCGAGGTCACGGACAGCATTATTAAGATTACTTCCTTTGGATGGATTTTAGTCGCCTACTACCTACCTATCGCCTACTTGAGAGATTTAACGCAATCTCCTTTGGAGAGCCAAGCCGTGTTAGCTTTACATTCAGTTTCGTCTTTCAACTGTGACTTTACTGCATAGGGAGGACCTGCCAGGGACCGAGGTCACGGACAGCATTATTAAGATTACTTCCTTTGGATGGATTTTAGTCGCCTACTACCTACCTATCGCCTACTTGAGAGATTTAACGCAATCTCCTTTGGAGAGCCAAGCCGTGTTAGTTTGATCTGTTCCATCGCCCCGAAGCTTATGTTCTCTTTCCCTACAGATTTTTTCACTCGCTTTCTTCTTCTCAACGTGTTGACAGCCCTCATTAAAGGAACTATCCATCCATTTGGCGTCTGCCTATCAGACCCTGAAATATATTGCAGTGATCCGGTAGTAGTGTGGTAATTTTGATATCACATGAGCTGGGGAAAACTGACACTCACTTATGAAACCTTTCTTGCATACTCTACCCCTGAAAATGTTTACGAAGAGAAAGTCGAGTATCTTTCCCAGAGCAGCATTGGAAGTTGTAGTAGATGCGTTATCCATTGGGTCCTTTGATGTCAACTGGACTAGTATATCACCATGAGTCTTACCTCCACGTCATCTTGGGTTTATCCCATTTTTTCGTACAGGCCTTTTTTCATTCAGAAATGGTCTGGCCACAAGGAAAACAAGATTGGGTAGCCAAGACAGTAGCTTGGGTTATGAATAAAAAAGTTTGAAAACCAAGGGCTTAGACTAATCTGGAAGGAGTAGTTCACCGCTGTACCAAACCTTTTTAGCGACGGTGTTATGGCCCCAAATTCGAATGTGCTAACCGAAGTAAAAAAATACATAGGCTAACATAATATGTACGAGTATATAGGCATTTTGCGAAAATATTCACCAAAACAATACTTGGAGCAAGTAAAATATTATTACGTAAACATTTTATGAAAATGTTTGTGAAAAGTTAATACTCATGCCAACTATTACTTACAAACAAAGGCTACCTTTATTAGTGTGGTATACTGTTGGATAGGAGATTTGATTGACAACCATTCTACTTTCAACAATTTCAGTTGGGCCATTGAATAGTTTAAGTGCATTAAAAAGTAATAATTATTTCATTTTTATTTTCTTTACTTTGATAAGACCTACATTATGTAAATACATATATTACCCAAAGTTTGATTACCTGAAGTGGAATAACCTGTACAAGACCTCTGTTGTAGAAAATTTCATTCGGTTGTTTACTTTATGGAAATTATAATATTTCCCAATTCCCATTCTTGACGATGATTGACCTATGAACTTAACGTCAAAATCAGCTTTTAAAGGTTCTTTAAAGCTTGCTTAAAATATTTTTAATGTCACTTCATCAAGAACAATTTCACAAATCAAGCCAGCAACTATAAAAGTCACGAGCTTCATAAAGGTCGTTTCATGACCTTTTCAGATGGGGGTGGTTTTTGAAAAAAAGTATTTTCTGCAAATACCATTTGTGATATACTCTATGTTTCCAATTTACATCAAGAAATTAACATTTCAAAAATAATCTAAAAAATGTTTTCATACAGGGTGCATGTAAAATATATAGCAATTCATCTCGTAACCTTAATATCACATAGCTATTTTTTTTCTATATAAAACATAAGATTAATCGGTCAACAGAAAATTGGTTTGAACCAGAATATAAAAATATTTGATAAGCAATTTAATAGTTGTTTGATAATGAGGGAATAATTGTTATATCTGCATCAAATTAAGAATAAAATTCACAGAAAAAGTAACTGATTAGCAAAAAAATAGTTATTTGTTCATCTTCAATTTAAGGAAAGAATGGGCAATTGTTAATGAACTAATTAACAAAAGTGGGCCTTCCTCTAAACCACTAAATTGTATAACCTTCCAGGGTGATGCTATAGTAAATCGGAGTGAAATTCCTAATGTCTTTAACCAGTATTTCTCCAGTGCTGGTTTCTCTAATTCTTCCAATCACTGCAAGGGAGAATGTTACAAAAATGAATGGAGTCAAGCAAGCAGTTTCTTTTATGATTCGATCTCATCTTTTGAATTATTTAAAACTATTAATTTACTTAAAAATTCTAACTCGTCAACAAAAGATTGTTGGTCTAATAATTTTATTAAGAAAAACTCACTCAATATTGTTGATGTCTTCGCTCACATTTTTAATAAAAGTATTTATAATGGTATTTTTCCAGATGCCTTAAAAATTGCTGAGGTTATACCTGTATTTAAAAAGGGAGATAATTCAAATCTTAATAATTATAGGCCTATTTCTCTTCTTCCAGTGTTTTCCAAAATCTTTGAGAAAGTAGTGAAAACTAGAATAATGGGTTTTCTTGAAAATTCGTCTTTTTTCAGTGAAAATCAATTTGGTTTTCGAGCCGAAAAGTCAACAGAGGATGCACTTTTAAAGTTCTGTAGCTTTACTTATGATAGCTTGAATAATAAAAAATTACACAGCTGCGCTTTTCATTGATATAATACATTACATACAAAGGCATTTGATACCGTAGACCATGAGATACTTTCATTCAAATTAGAGAAAGCAGGCTTTAGAGGCTTTATGCTCAGATGGCTTCTTTCCTATCTCAACAACCGAAAACAAGTTGTTAAAATAGCAGACAGTTTTAGTCATAATTTAGACATTAAAATTGGTGTCGCATAAGGGTCCATACTTGGCCCAATTCTCTTTTTAATTTATATCAATTGCATATTTAATATAAATTTTAAAGGTTTAAGAACTGGTTTTGCTGATGATATAGCTTGCTCTTATTCAAATAGCTCTGCCTTAGATATAATTGCAGATATAAATTATGATTTAGAGTAGCTAAGGCATTAGTTTTGTATACATAAATTGGTTATCAGCGACAAGACAAAAATCATGCTCTTTAACTTATCTTCAAATTTTGTCAATTTTCCCAACATGATTTTTCATAGCGCAAATTGCCAACATCAATTGTTTAGCCCTGAGACTTGCAGTACAACTTCTTCCGCCTTATTTAATTGTGACAAAACCTGTTCATCTCAATGTTTTCATATTGAAAGAACCGCAGTTTTTTAATATCTTGGTCTTGAAATAGATAGCAAATTGAATTGGAGTACTCATACTGACTCATTGAAAACATATTTGCTAAAAACAACAAGGATTATGTACCATTTAAGGCAATTTTGTTCTAAGAAACTTTTGGAAACAATTTATTATGGGCTAGTCCAATCTAAGCTGCAGTATGGTTTGGTTTGTTGGGGAGGTACACATAGTAATAAAGTTCAACCATTACTTGTCGCTCAAAAACATATAATTAGAATCATCTGGAGAAAAAGACGCTGTGATAGTAGTTTTTTGCTTTTTGTCGACTCGAAAATTCTTCCTCTAAAAGATTTATACTTTTATAAGGTGTTAAAGATTTTTTTTATAAGGTCTGGATATTTAACTAATAGGATTCCTTCATATCATGGACTTCGTAGTTCCAACCGCAATCTAGCAATTATTCCACCTTTTAGAACCTGTCACTTGGTTAACTTCTACTCTTCTGTTGCACCCAGATTATATAATGCTTTGCCGCCTGAGATTAGAGAAGTCAGAAATTATTTCCTTTATATAAGACAGGTTAAAAAATGGCTTTTTAATTTCAATCTAAATGATATAAATCATTTAATTAGTCGCGTAGTCTAAGTCAGTTGTTATGTTTAATAAATATACTTGATGAATGTTAATATTTGCTTTCTTCACCTTTTTTTCACACCTTTTTGTTGTAGTATCAATTTTATATTTAATTTATTTGGTTATTAATGCATTCGACACTAGTTATTTATAACTACAGAATGCATCATTTTATTTTATTTTTCAATCAATAATGAGAATGTACACACTGCTCAATATCTTTTTATGTTAAGTAATGTATCTTGCTCAAATATTGTAAATGCAATTTATATGAAATATGTAGTAATTTATAAAGTTTTGTTACTTGAGAAATAAATAATAAAATAATACAAAATACAATAATAAAATAAATAAATAATATAATTTTTAGATGAACAGAAAAGTAAAAAATCGGAAAATATGTTAACAAAGGATGTTCTTTATGTTCCAGGCCGATGTTGATTTTTTTGTTTTTGACTAACTATGAAATGAAACAAAATTCGAATGGCCGAATTATTGAATAATGTCATCCTTTAGCATTGTGTTATGTGGCACCTTCCTGTTGGAACCCAATATATGGAAGGCCCAATCAATCCAATCCGGGCATTATGTCACGATATCGATCAGCAGTAATTGTACTGCATTGCCTCTTGAGTTTTCAAAAATATATGGCAAAAATGGCATTCCATATAGTACTCTACGAGGGTGTAAAGGTCGTTGATATATCAATTGAGGATTTTCAGTGTTCCAATAGTGAATATTTTGTTTATTAACAAAGCCAGATAACTCGAAATGAGCTTTATCACTCATGATGATTTGTTCCCAAAAATAGTCGTTTCAATATGAAGATGCAAATCCTTTTCACTCCACTCTCGCCGGCGCATATGATCATTTTCCATTAGTTGTTGAGACAATTGAATTTTATATGAGTACAAATGCATCTTTTTTTGATTATGAGATATTCCAAATTCGTGTGCACGGCATCTAACGGAGGTGCCTGGGCTTTCATCAAAATTATTTCTTACCGCAGCAATATTTTGTGGCGGGGTTACACTACGGACTCGGCCGGAATTCACTTTACCTACTGAGTTTCAAAGTTATTCATTATATGCTGAATAGTCGACTAGCTAATAACTAAAATTAAGCAAATTTCTCCGTGTTTTCACTATTAACACTTTGTTGAAGCTTTAGTTGCTCCATAATAAATTATTATCGACTATTCCTCACCACCGGACTGACAAATGCCAACCAAAGCAAAATGGCTGCCAATTACCTTCGACATGGAACATACAAAACAGGCGTAGATCATCTGAATAAAAATGTCAGTAAAAATAAATTATTTGAGCAGCAGAACATATTTTTTTGCAAAAGAAAAAAAAAATTACAAAAAGAATAAAATATCAGGTTGGCAACTAAGTAATTGCCGATTTTTCAGATAATAAAAACACTTTTTTTTAAATACAACGAAGAAACTTTAACCAATGATATATTTTCCATTTTCTTCGTTGACCTTTTGCCATCTATCTGGCAACTTGATAATTCCACGTTCGTAGAACTTCTGACCTTTATCGGCAAAAAACTGAATCAAATGCGATTTCACAGCGTCATCATCATTGGAAGTTTTACCATCCAAAGAGTTCTGCAAAGATCGAAATAAATGGTAATCTGATGGAGCAAGATCAGGGCTATATGGTGGATGTAACATCAATTCCCAACCAAGCTCCAATAATTTTTGGCGAGTAACCAAAGGTGTACGTGGACTAGTGTTGTCCTGGTGAAAAATTACACCTTTTCAATGGACCAACTCTGGCCGTTTTTCGATGATCGCTGTATTTAATCTGTCCAGTTGTTGACAGTACACATCTGAATTGATCGTTTGATTCCTTATAAGCAGATCAAAGCACCACACCTTTCCAATCCCACTAAATTGAGAGCAAAATCTTCTTTTGGTGGATATCAGCTTTCGAGGTGGATTGTGCTGGCTCTTCATGCCTGGATCAAGATCGTTTTTGATTGACGTTACTGTAACCAACCCATTTTCATCGCCAGTGATGATTCGTTTCAAAAAAGGGTCGAAATCATTGCGTCTAAGATGCAAATCGCAAGCGTTGATGCGCTTCGTTAAATGAATTTCTTTCAAATCATGTGGAATCTTTTTAACGAGGTTTTAACGAGTTTCATACGTTTTAAATGTTTCTCAATCGCTGTATGTGACACATTTAACTTTTTTGCTCTCTCTCATACAGTTACATGACAATCCGACTCGATTATGGCTTTAATTTGATCATCATCAAGCTCATTTGGTCGACCTGATCGTTGTTTACCTTTCGGTGAAAAATCTCCAGAACGAAAGGCTGGGAAAGGCTTCTTCACCATATACATCACATAACTTTTAAATGGAAATAAAAAAGTAAAATGTGACGAAAATGCTCGTTTTTGCACTCCATATTAAAACTGACGCCAAACCAATACATTTTCACAAAAATACGCGCAATTTACTTCAAAAGCAAAGTAAGACTGAGAGCTAACAAATGTCAAAAGGATCAAAATATGTCATTGACAGAAGCCATTAAAAATATGGTCAAAAACCTCTACGTATGTGCGAAATCGGCAATTACTTAATTGCCAACCTGATAGTTATTCATGAAAAAACTTGAGCGATTGCGAATTTCGGAAAATAATAGCAACAAATTCACTAAAATTTTTTTCCTTTCATTTTCTTTTTCTTTAAGCACTATTTAATTCTGCTGATCAAGTAATTCCTTTTCTCTAATTTACTTTACTTTACATTTACCTTTTCTACTGATTTTGTTTTCTATTTTCTGTTGATCAAAAAAGGTGTTTCAAGGGATTCTGTTAACTAAGGCTGTTTATGTTTATCTCTACCTCTGATGACATATGTACGCTCATCATCGTATACAATCGTAGTGCGCCTCAGACCGTCTGTACCATCTTTGTCGGATATCCGTTCTAGAGTATATGGGCCCTACTCTTGAATACTATCTTATAAATTACTGATCGAATGATTTATTTTGTTAATGTGATCACCCATTTTAAAAGCCCATCCATCAAATCAAAAAATTAGATTGCACTAAATAGCAAGTGTGAAATTCCAAAATTAATTGATGACACAAATTATCAACTTTTTAGACTCTTAACGCACAATCAGAGTACAACAATGTGATCACTAAAAAGCGTCTAATTTCTATTTCAAACTCGAAGACAAAGTGTCTCGATTCCTAGCTATAGCGTGGCGTCTGTCGAATTGGGTGATGTTGTTCGGCTTTTTTTTTGGTTCTTTTTGTGGTGATGTTATCACCAAAAGTCAATTTTTATGAGTCCATTAAATTTGGACTACATATTTACTTTGTTTGGCTTCTTCAAAAAAATAATTTCCAACTGCGATAAGAGTTTCAATTGTGCATAGCACTTGATTTGGAAATTTTTTGGTTATTTGTTGCTCCTTCAAAGCACATTAAAGATACAATCCCCCGGGCTTTTATTGCGATGCAATTATAATGACCAGAGGCTATCACTGTTGTGAACCAATCTCCTACTTCGGCTGATAGAAGTTTGTTCAATGAATTTTCTAATTTATTATTTCCCTTTTTTTTACAGCGCAGTAAGAAGCAATTTATGAGAATGTTGGATTTTATAGGGTGATGTGTAAATCATAAGGGAGGTATTAAATGTAAAATTAAGACATAAATGCAATAAATGTACTTTTATTGAGGAATAATTAAGTCGTTAAAATGGTTGGAAATAACAAGAGCTAGAGATACATTGCTAGTGTTCTACGGTGTTTATTTGATCTTTGTTTGAGGGAAGATTTGTCGGGCGTTCAAAAGACAGATACAGTAATCCCCGGATAATTGGGCGCCACTTAATTGTGTTTCTCGCTTAATTGAGATAGAAATTGAGCAAACAAAAAAGTAGAATAATAAAGTGGCGGGATTTTTTTAAATGATTTTGCTGGTTAGTCGTATTTTAGGTGGACACAAATAAACCGTTAATTACTCTTTGGGCAAAAAACATAGAAATATTACAAAAACGTTTTAACTGGTTCTATTACCGTGGTTCTATAATGCTTGCTAAATAACGCGTACAGTCTCGTTCTTTAGCTCTGGAATCGTTTCGGGGTCATTGGTATACGAGAGATGACGCGGCCGGGAATCTTTGTATTCAATAATTGCATTGCTTCTCCCATTGCGTGGCAGGTGCCACCGTCTTGTTGAAATTACATATCTTCCACATTAATATTGCCCAATTGATGCCAAAAATCGCTAAATATGATTTTGTTCGAAAAATCATAGTCAACTTGGTGGTTCTCTAACACTTAATCAACGAAATGATACCGCTGTTCATGGTCTACTGACTTCATTTCCCGAGTCAATTGGATCTCGTAGTCATGCAGAGACACATCTTTTATTGAAATGCGTGGAGCTGTAGGAATCGTTCAATTGCTGGGAACGATGACAAATGGATTTTGACAGATTGTCACGAAGTACTGTCACTCATGACCGCTTGCTACGAGGTTGTATCTAATTTTTCCATTAATTTCTTAACCACAGCACGAGATGGATGACAATGCGCGAATCATGTTGGTTAAATTTTCGCATTTCGGAGATGGGTTTTAGCAATTAAAATGTGTTATTCTCTTGCATACCGCTTTATAATTACAAATGTCAATGCTTAGTATTCACAGATGTTAAATATCAACCGTTTATCTTTGACAGAACCACAGTAGTGCCAGATTAAAATTGTAACTTCTAATTGAATAAGGAAATTAAATGTAATTTTTCAAATTTCAAATACCTTATACAATTTATTGCTGGAAGCAAAAGTCGAAACTGAGTACAACAACTTTGTTTTGACATTTTTTAAACGTAGCTTGGAACGCCTTTCCAGAATTATGATTACCATAATTCAGTTAAATGTTATTACATAATTGACATAGCTTTCCAAATTAGCATTAGATTGTTAAACTTGTTTTTTTTTTTTTTTGGTTTTATTGTTTTCCATGAAATAAAATAATCACTTGCAAATTTATGCTCCAAACATAAGGTATGCAAACGTAGAATACTTGTTACAAGCACTTGAGAATCAGCGCTGATAACCTCCACCAGTTAAGAGAAAATATCGCCCTACTTTTAAATGCAAACATATGTACATAAAAGAAGTGGGTCGGAACAGAACCAGCGCTGCCACTTTGTTACGACGGTAGCAAATTTAGTACATTTACAAAAAACAAACTCATTTGTAACTTTGTTACCCTGCTTTTTATACCCTGTGCTTTTTATACCCTATCACATAGGGTAATTTAACTTTGATACATAGTTTGTAACATAGAGAAATAATTACGGTACATATATTTGTAATCAAAGCTATGTCCGCCTAGCCATGTACGTCCGTCCGTCCATCAGTATGGCACCACTTTTTAGGCCCAACCTTCTTAGCCAGGAAAGTAAAATTTGGTATATAACCTTCTTAGAATCCGAAGTACTGCACGTGTAAACATTTTTAAAATCCCCCCACAGACACGCCCACTTTAGAAAAAAAGGCCTTTTATAAATATTTTTACTAGAAACTGAAAAGTATCGCCTTAACGAAATATATAAACGTTCACATTCTCTCAAGAAAACGTATTTCAAAGGCTATTTACGGTGATGATTAAATCTAATTGTGAATACTTTACCAGAATTCTTGACCTTCGGTCACAAATGGCTATAGCCACTTTCACTTTATCCTAAGAAAAAGTTTTAGTTACAAATTATGTGGTTAAATCTCTTAAAAATCCAGGTTTTCTGTGCAGAACGATTTCAGTACATTCGAACCCAAAGGTTCACAACGCCACGCCGCCCAATTTATTAGGGGTGGGTTAAAGAACAGAGATAGGGTATTATACGATCCGTTCCAATTGTCTTGTAACTTTTCTGTATTTTTTTTTATCGTAAACCTGAGTATGCTGTCTTAATATAAAGGTCCATATTACCTCAGGTACAATTTTTAATCGAAATCTTTAGACACTTTTTGAGAAAATTGCCAATTTTCAAAATCGACTCGTAACAATTTTGCCTCGGGTGTAAGCCCACAGACCCCGTATAAGAAATTTGAAGTAAATTCGACTGGCTTTTAGCCTGTAGTTTAGGTATAGATAGACAGAGTTGCGAGACCCACTTTTTGATTTCCACTAATTCCAAAATTGACGAAAAATATCGATATCGAACGGTTTCAACAAAAAAAAAAAGCAATCCTTATACTTTATAGGAAGAAGCAAGAAATCGTAATTACGTAGACTTGTCTACTCTACAAAAGAAGCAAGCTGTACGTACAAAAATGTTCTATCCATCAACTATGTCGAAAAGTAAAATAAGCGTCGCAATTTTACCCTTTTTTTACTGTCCTAGCAATATGTGACCACTTTTCAAAAATTTGACAAATTTGATCCTTTTTCTTAAGACTTTCTGACCTTTTTAAATAATTTACTAAACTGAATCATTTACATTAGAACTTTGCTTACAACGGTTTTTTTCTCCAAATAATTTTTCACTCTTCTTAATTATATTTATGTGTGAAAATCCGGTTAGGTACTCAGTTTGTTAGTTTAAAAAAATAGACTTAGTAACTAATGCCTGTTAGTGTTCCATAGTCTTATGGCTTATCTCCGACTCTTTTTCTGATTTATATCAATACCTTCTAACTTTTACTTGCAATCCAATCCATTCCTTCGTCGGTGACACCACTCCTACTTTTGGTCTTTAAAAATTCCACAGCGGGTTTACTAAATAGGGGAAGGCCTACAGCAGCATGCCTATTGTCACTTAGTTTAATGAGCCGATGGATATAACATAAAGCAACGTTTAATAACGTCTCGCAAAAACTCGAATATACCACAATAAATTCAATTCAATTAGTTTATTAAAAGAAGACCATTTTTGTATTGGTTTGGTAAACTAAAGCAGCCATTGGTGGCGGTGGTGTAGTGGCAACATCATCGCTTGTCACGCTGTTGATTCATGTTTCGAAACCTGATGTCAAGGTCTATCTATTTATTTCGCATGAAATAAATAAAAAAGTCGATCACTTGCAAAAGCTCATTCAAGTCTACTACTATGTGCATAACACTGGCAGTAGGGTGGTCATATGGATAAAATGCAACTTGATCGTGATGATGACATCAGGAGGACGGAAAAAAATACTGTGAATTATAAGCAATGACAATTATAGCGAAAAAAAACAAAATACTCCCCAGTTATCTGGACAGCCACCCTTGGAGTTTAGAGAAACTTAATACCACCTGGGTTTCAAACTACACCACTCTGTCTTTCTCTGTCTTTGTCCCCTTTCTTTCCCCTTTCCACAAAAACGCACGTGTTCTAAAAATTAGTATAAGGGTATTCATATCTCCTTTAACACGTGCAAATTAAAAAAAAAAAATACTTCAGCAACTACTTTCTTTCTTTAAAGGGATCTACAAACCGGAAGACCTGGGCCTCGACTGACAAACACTGCCAACCAATCCGACCTTTAGGCAGCTGCTTCCAGCTTTGCATTGCTTGGTGTCCCTTTTTACTTGTGGCCGCAAATTTAGGTACTGATGGATGGCATGGGGTAGATAAGAAGATTCCCTGAGCCGAAGTATAAAACTTCAGAAAATCCCTAAAATAATTGTGAAGCAATTGGCTACAGACCTGAAGCATTTACTACGGAGTAAAAGCAAAACATACATTTAAAATGAAGCCAATTATTTTGCTACTACTTTTTGCTTCGAAGCAATTGCTTTTGCTTTTACTTTCACTTTTTACTTTGAGCAAAAGATCCATTGTCTGTTTAGGCAGGCTAATTTAAAAACTCTTAATGGATTTTCATGCGAATTAGTTCATTGCTTTGGTCCAGTATGCAAACGGTTCCATTTGAAAATCATAAAAATAGGATAGAATGGTGGTAAAATATATGGAATTAGGTTGGAAAATCTTCAAAAATCGTCCACGTCGCACGTCTAGCTTAAGAATCAATACATGATTTTTTAAGAAATTTAACGTGTTAGCTAAGTGTGAAGATAGTTTGATATCAAATTCTTTATTTGATATCAAATTAAATAAATACTGAAGGAATTTAATTCAAAGTTTGCTTGGAAATGTAGATGGCCAACATGGGTGAAGATAAGATTTGGAAACGGGGTTGAAAGTATTTAAAGGCAACTTTCAATAAGACAGAGTGCACACCACTGCAACTTCGTTTTATTTTCAACTGCAATTAAGGAATTGAAATTCAATATCAGGCTGCACTTGACCCACGAGAAAATAATTGTCCCTCAACAATTACCAAGAATTCTTCCAATCATCACGACCACAAAATTAAAACCAAGATCCAATTGAAATTGTATCAAATAATAATAAACACCGCCAAGCATTCAATTGATCTCCTCCATCAAATATGCAACTCAATCGATCGACTGCATCGTCTGGCAGATTGGAATCTGACCACAATTACTTCTGATTTGCTGCGTTCCTGACATCAGCAATAAACGCACGCAATGCATACACATACAACATATGTATGTATGTACATTATAAAGAACATCATCATGATGAGGTTAGCATTCAAATTTAACCGCATAACGAAAAAAACTTATGTAAAAACTGACCAACAATAAAAAACAAACTAATTTTATTAATTGCGCAGAAATCAATTGTCTGGAAAGCTTCTGAAAACAGCAAAAAGTTAAAACTCATTAAAAATAGAGATGCTACTTTTATTTGAAAATCTCAGTGTATCTGCAGCTTAAGAATACTTGTTTGAAGTTACCGCCACTACACCACCCTAGTTGCACTATATTGCGAATTCGTATACATAACTCGATTTTTTATTTTTTGCACATTAAAAACGAGTCCATTGCAGAGAAAAAAAAACTTTAACATCTTCCAAAATTCACCTCTACACCGAAGAGATACAACAATCTGATCCCTTATGCCCGCAGAAATGCACGATCTTAATCGCTACCACCCTCTATCCCACCCGCATTCCCATCAAATCGAAATCAGAAAAAAACGCTCCTCCCGAAGGCCATGAAGAAGAAGAAAATCGAATTCAAAACATAAAGAATCCAAGAGAACAACAAAATACAAACAATTTAAAGTTTAAGATACCGTCGCTCGTCCGAGGATCGTTTCAGTTGCTCGCAGAACATTCTCTCGTCTAGACGTATCGCCTCTGAGCGCGGAAAGTTAGATTGAAAAAAAAAGATAGAAAAACCATGGCATACGCATTCGTTTAATTAAAATATAAAAAGAAAATACATTTCCAACAATTTAATAGATATTGTGTCGATCGATAGTGATGTGTGCGGTGATCAAACGCGATCAACTGCAAGATCGACGAAAAAGTTGTACCATCTAACAAGTTTTCGCGGTAGATACGAGTATTTTTAGAGAGCGAATTATTCGCCAAAAAAATATCTCATATTAAGAAAAATAAAATAAAAGTGATGTGTTAGTGATCGTGTTAGTGAAATGATAAATTGCCTTAGATAAATCATACGAATACGAGAAGATACATTCAACAAAAACATAAATTCAACTACAATACACAGTAAGATGACTGCCGAATCTCTAAAACCATTCATATCGTTGCCATCGGCAGAGAATTTCTCATCGCAAAAACGATCGCAATACAGTCTAATCACGATCGGATTAGGCGCATCGTTTGTAATTTTGTCGATTGTACTGCTTGGATTCACGGTAAGTTTGTGTACTCGTATCTATGAAAGGTCACAAGAGATACATAGTATACGATGCTAATTACTGTTTACATTGTTTCCTCGAATAATATTGGTGTGTGGCAGAGATTAAAGATACTTATTTGAAAAAAGATTTTTTTTTTTTTATTTTTTTTTTTTTTTTATTGTAGTCTGCTTTTGATCATAAAAATGCCGATGAAGTTGGCAGGGAGCAATTTGGTGGTTTGGAAAACATCCATTTTTGGCAAAAGAGATAATGGGAGGCTTTGTTGCCTTTGGATACAGGCATGCACGCAGAATTTTTTTTACGATTGTGATTTTTTTTTTTTTTTTTCCATTTAAAATTTTAATGACCCATTGACCGAATAATCTGCATAATGACGTAAATTTTCAAGAATAGCCAACCAAGAATAATTCGATGAATATGCAGTCGTTGGTCATAATTTATTATTGGTCATTTCATTTTTAATGAGAATACCATAACGCACAGTCGGAAAGATACTCTTTCTCGGTCGCAGTTTGGGCAAAGTGATTCGAAAGAGTTGCGTGTAAGCACGTTAGATTGTGCGTAATGCGAAAACTTGGGGATTTACGATGTCGCAATATAAATAATAAATCTGAAGTGGAAGACACAAGTTTCACTGATTTTTTTTTTGCGAATCCAAAAATAATTTTAATTCTATTGGTATTAGTATTAACTATTCAAAAGATTAGTGTAGGAGTTTACTATATGGTAGGCAATAAATAATTAAATAAAAATGACGCGAAAGACGAGACATGTTCGGATTTCATTTTACATTGTGCCATGCAGTGGTCGCCTGATTGATTTTTTTTTTTGGGACACATACGTGCCTACGTATCATCGCCCTAGTTTAGGAACGCCCTATTCCACAATTTTTTTCGCTGCTCTTTTTGATTTGAAGAGGTGAGACAATTCTAATAGCGCAGGCACCCAACTCGGTTTTTAAACCTTTCTATCGAAAAACATTTAACTTACACGAAAATAAGTAAGAATTACTTGAAAGCTTTAAGTATGCAAATTATCTGATAGGGCGTATTCAAACTATGCCGGCGAGATGTATGGTTAAGCTGTAGTACTATAATAAAAATTCAAAAATAAGTGCATTGGCTTAGCACGGGACAATAGATACTACATACATAAATACGTTGGACAAACAAAATTTATTCAAACCTAAAAAGAAAAAAAGATGATCATATTTAAAACAATGTGTTGTACTTTGCGTCTTAAAAAACCGCCTGCTGTAGTACTGAGCTTATGGCATACAAGATGCAGGTTTTAAAGTAAATTCCTTCAGAAATGAATATAATCAAATCTTTTACATCGCTGTTTACGTTGAAAAATGAGATTGATAAACGGAAGAGCTTCTTAAACTGGTGGCACTTTGGTTTTCTTGAAAAGCCTATTGTGCCGCTAATGTACTAATTTCTTCGATGAAAGTGAACAATCGCGTCACAAGCCTTTAACAAATTTTTTGTGTAGGTACTCATATCTTAGCTCCAACTGAAGACATTTCTTTTCTAGTGTTTCAACTTTCGTGGGTGATTTGATCTGCTTCTGTATTAGTTAAGTGGGTTTTATTGCAGAGCCTAATAAACTAGTCAACACCATTTTTACCCAAAGGCTGATTAATATTTTCAAGTTAATTTTTCACTGCTACATGTAATTACAGAAAAGGTAATGGAATTTGTGTGTAGCCCCTCAGTTACTAGATAGAAGGTAATTAGTTTTTAAGTTGACAGGTAGTATTCCAGTCAAACTATATATGTACGAAAAATAAGGGCGGAGCCTTGTCTTGTTTTTTTTTCCAGAAGTCCTAACTAAATACCATATCAAGAGTTCGTAAGTCTGGCCAGAATTATCTGTAATTGTTTATTACGAGTACTGCAAATAAGCAGATTAAAACATATAAACAATTTCAACTTGTTCTTAAACTTTTAAAGTAATTCGAAGAACGTTAAAGGAGCAAATGCTTTTTCTGGGTCACTAAATTCATATCTGAAATTAAAATTTATAAACAAACAAAATCAAAGTATTTATATAAACAAATTCAATTTCTTGGTAAATTAATAAAGTAGGCCATGCGTCATAAACTAAAAAAAAATGTCAAAATTCAAAAGTAATACTAATAGAAGCTGGAAATGGTCATTAAAAGTGCGTGTTATCTTAGGAAAGAGGCGTCGAAATTAACTTTTTCTCGAATATTTAGATAAGCGTCAATTTTAAAAACAAAAATATTAAGGCCTTTATTGTTTAGAATAAAGTTGTTTACCAAAAAGGTTCTCATCATATTCTTCGTGGATTGCTTTCGAGTTAGAGTTGCGATAAATCGCAATACATATTCAGAATCAAGCGGAAAATTGAAGTGGAATCGCCTACATATTAACGGTCCTAAAGGTTTTTTTTGTATGCCCTATATTAAGTTTGACACATAGAGAAATAATAAAGAAAGACCTCCAAAAGTATATAAATTTGTGATCAACATCGAAAGTTATGTCGATCTAGCCATGTCCGTCCGTCCGTCCGTCAGTATGTCGCCACTTTTTGGGACTTAAATTTTGAGTTAGGTACATGAAATATGGTATATATAGCTTTATATAATCCGAGGCAGTACAAGTGTAAAAATTATTAAATCCGCCCACAGATACGCCCACTTTAAAAGGAAAGTAGTTTTATTTGTTATGCTCATTGACAATATTTTTGCTAGAAACTGAAAAATATTGTCAAGATAAAATATGTAGACGTTGATTTTCTCCACTTTTGCTCCATACATTATACACGGTTACGCCCACTTTTTTGGGGCAATTTCTTACAAAAAACGTAATTAGGGATGAGTTTAAAGATAGGGTATCATACGATCCGTTCTAGACGGATTGTAATTTCCTGTATGTTTTTGTTACCAATTGTTATTATACGGTACCACTTCTAAGTTGCCGAAAAAATCGTGACGCATCGTGGCGGGTGATGAAAAATGGATTCATTACAGCAACCCAAAGAAAAGAAAGTCATGGGGACTGCCCGATCATGCTTGTACGTCGTCGGCTCGGCCGAATATTCACGCTGCGAAGATTATGCTGTGTATTTGGTGGGACCAGGTCGGTGTCATTTATTATAAAATGTTGAAACCCAACGAACCCATCACTGGGGAACGGGATCGACTTCATTTTATGCGATTGAGGCGATCACTGTGCGAAAGACGGCCACAATACGAGCAAAGGCACGCAAAAGTGATTAAACAGCATGACAACGCTCGGCCTCACGTTGCCAAATCCGTTAAAACCTACCTGGAAACGCTCAAATGGGAAGTCCTACCTCATCCGCCATATTCCCTAGATATTGCGCCATCCGATTATTACTTGTTCCGTTCGATGGCACAAGGTCTGGCTGATCAGCAGTTCCGCTTATATAAAGACATGAAAAAATGGCTTGATTCGTGGATAGCCTCAAAAGATGAACACTTTACCGTAACGGTATTCGAGCTTTGCCAGAAAGATGGGAAAAAGTTGTAGTTAGCCATGGGAAATACTTTGAATGATTTATTTGTAACCATTTTTTCACAATAAAGTTACATTTTCATCGAAAAAAAACAGCGAGAACTTAGTTGTGACGACCTTCTGTCCAGCATTGCTGACTTGTGAGGTTGTTGGGGTTATCCAGTAAGGCTGAGAATTTAATCTTAACGAAGTTTTTCTTCATCCAAATAATGTTTTCCCCTGAGTCTGGCACCAGATTGGGGGACATTTAATGCAATTCCACAGCTTCGCACCCTTAAAAAGAGAAGGGGTGATAGTATACAGCCTTGACAGACATCGCTTCGAATCTCAAATTTCTGTGATAATCTACTTTGCAGCATGTGATATTTCGCGGGTGTAGAGCAATAGGAACTCATCATACAATCTACCAGTCAATAAAAGCAAGGGAGATATATATACGAAATGTTCGATAGGAACAAGATGTGAATATATTCAATGCAAAAGGATCCATAAAGGAAACTTTTGTACTTGTTCCTTTTTCGATGGAGATTTCGGGAAGCAGACAGGCACTTCTTTAGTTGTCACACTCTGTTAGACTGTCTTACTTTAAAAGAATTGCACGAATAGGCAGGCAAATATGCATCTATTCAAAAATTCGAAACTAGATAAAGACGGAAAAAATGCTTATCTGAGGCAAGCGGTGCAGTAGCTATCATATATCATCGAAATATTAGAAGATTCATTGTACTACCAGGCAGAAAGAAAATGGAAGAATGGTGATCGTGTTAAAATCACGTATCCAGGATATGTGAGTGGTGAATGTCTACCTAAAATAGGGTTGAAAACCCGTCGATTTTGGTATCACAAACTTACCGATTTAATCGTAGCAATGAGGAAACGAGGTCTAATTATTTTTGGTGGTAATCGGTTTTAGTCAATTTTGTTCGATTTCCCCATGTTTTTCTAGTTCGGGATAGCTTGTGGAGAAATTTTTTTTTTTTTTTTTACACTGCGACTAGTTATGAAACTAACGAGCTGTTTGCTTTTCAGTATTATTAGCGGGAGAAAAGTAAATGGATAACAGTTTACTATTTTTAAGGTACATTATAATTGTAATTTGTTGTATGTTAACTTTTAATGACAGTAACAAGAGCAAAAATGGGATTTAATCCATCCAAAGCGTTGGAGGTTAAGTTCACTCCGAGCGCCTCTTTTCGCTCATTGTTGTCGCTCTGTTACTATCTAGTAGAGTACGTGGTAAGTCCTGTCACGATTGCCTTGCAAGATCTGACGGTCTTATACGTTGCAGTCGTCTCACGCCATATACGTTTAGAAGAATTGTTGCTTCCTCGTTAATATGCTCCTCAAGTCTCTTCTCGTGTGATTTGGCCCTAGAGTTGATCTCTTCAAGAACAGTAGGAATGCCTAGGTCCCGATGGAGGTCGCTGTTTCTGATGTACCATGGAGCGTTCACAATACTTCGAAGGACCTTATTCTGAAATCGTTGGATGACTGCAATATTGGTCTGGCTGGCACATCCCCAGAGTTGAGCGCCATAGTTCCACACTGGTTTTAGGATCTGGTTATATAAAAGAATTTTATTAGTAATTGATAGTCCAGACTTCCTGCCTATAAGCCATTCTAATTTTCGCCATTTAATGTCTAATTCTAGTCTTTTGATTTCAATATGCTCTTTCCAACGGAGCTTGGCATCTAGAGTCATACCTAGATACTTCGCTGTATTTGCATATGGTATTGTCGTGCCTGATATTGCTATAGGGGAGTACGAGATAGACTTATTTGTGAAGTCAATATGTACAGATTTACTCGAATTCAGTTTTATACGCCATCTTTGAGTCCGCCTGATAATTTGGTCTACAACAGCTTACAGCTTTTGCGTCGATTCTAGCGTTGTGTCTCCCACTGCTAAGACTGCCGTGTCGTAGACAAAAGTTGCAGTCTTGGTGTAGGGCATTGTAGGTAGGTCTTTAGTGTAAGGAAGGTATAACAGAGGTCCGAGGACGCTTCCTTGAGGAACTCCGGCTTCGATCTTCACTAGATTAGAGTAGTAGTTTTCTTGTTTTATACGGAAGTATCGCGATGTTAAATAAGACTCCATTAGGTGGAAGAACTGTTCGGTAGGTACACTTTTAGTTTATTGAGTAGACCTTCATGCCATACTCTATCGAAAGCCTATGCTACGTCTAAGAAAATTGCAGAACATACTTTTTTTTCTTCTAGTGCTCTTTCGATTTCAGTTGTTATTCTGTGAACTTGTTCTATTGTGGAGTGTTTGCTTCGAAAGCCAAACTGGTGATTTGGGATTAGGTTTCTTGACTCTACGATTGGTTTGAGACGCTTAAAAATCAGTCTTTCAAACAACTTTGATGTTGAAGGAAGTAGAGATATTGGTCTATATGAGGATACCTCGTGAGGGTCCTTACCTGGTTTAGGGATCATTATCACGTCAGCTACTTTCCAGACACTTGGTACATACTCAAGGCTAATTGCTTTATTCATTAACCGCAAGAGTTTAACTAACCCTTTGTTTGGCAGTCGCTTCAGGACTTCCGCAGTGATCAAATCAAAACCTGGAGCTTTTTTGTCTTTTAATCGCCTTATCTCATATTTTAACTCATGCATTTTAATCGGAGGAATCATAGATCGGGCATTTTCATTGAGATTTAGAAGCTCATCATAGATAGCATCATTAGGCTTAAAGGTATTCGCTAGGTTGTCTGCAAAAGCAGTAGCTTTTCCTCATTGCTTTTAGCCCATTGCCCATTACTGCATCTTATTGGAGGAATATGATTTGTTGGTCACTTAAGATATTTTGTACTTTTCCAAAGTGAATATTCAGTGGTCTTATCAGCAGTTAGCTCTGATAGATATATTTTCATTGTCTCATTTCGGATTCGCTTTATCTCAAGCTTAAGATCTTGTGTGGCCTTGTTGAGTCTTGTTTTATCGGAAGGAGATCGAGTTTGTTGCCATCTACCCCGAAGATTTCCTTTTTTTTTGGATAATTGGTACCCACCGTGGAGAAATGCGTAGATTTAAATGCTTTTTTTTTTGCATATTATTAGTCTGAACTAGAGCTGAAGATTTGTTAGTTTTTATGTTACTCAATTTAGTGATTTTGAAGAAATACTTGATTTTACGTTGTTCGGGACTACTTTTGTCAGACTGCACAGATTTGAAAGAATCTTTCTCTTGACCTTCAGCTTGCGAAATTTCGTGCTAATCGGATAAAGGGTTTTATACAGAATTTATATTTGCATATCTTTAAACAACATGCAAATACATACCTAACCACAGGTCGCCTAAACAGTAACTTTATTAGAATTTTTACCAAAATTGAACATACAATATATTATTCAAAAAATTGATTGTATATAATTATGGTATGGCTTCATACGAAGACCTTTAGTTTTCTTCGTTTCTTCGTTATACTTGGGTGATTGTCGGTTGTTGTCCCTCTTTGGTACTCAAACCTGCAAGGGCACTATCCTCTCAAAATACCTTGATCTCGACATTGTTAAAATCAAAAATTTCTATGAAACCAATGTGTTCACAATGTGGATATGAGATAAGACTATTTATGCATGTACGTATGGATTCCTACATTACCCCTAATTCGATCGTAAATGTAATTCCAGTTTGAAAATATTTTATATTATTTTATTTTGCTGTTGCTGGCTGAGTTGATTGGGAGGGAAAAAAAACTAGCTAGGCTTTGCAAAATTGATCAAATTAAATTTACCAGTCATTCAAGGCCAATTCGCGACTTGCTCGAATTGGCGCCAGTGTTACCCACTTTGTCTGTTAATTCTGGTTACATAAACGTTGTGATATCGGTACGAAAATTCATTAAAGTAACAAAACAAAAAATCGCAAATATTTGTTTTTCCAATGGACATGAAGAAATCTTAACTTGACGGCAATTAATAAGAAAAAAAACCTGGCAAACAAAAAAAAAAAACGTGTAGCATTTAATTCCCAATTGTTTACAATTTACCGTTGAATTCACTTAATCAGCGCGAAAGTAAAAATAAATGACACTAATAAATCTTGAACACGTGGGATAGGTACGAGTACGAGTAGTTCGGAAACCATAACTAGTTAAACTGCAACGCCATGGAGCCCACAAGTGTCTTGCCTATCTCTGACAAGTTTTTGTCTGGTTCAACTAGATACTTATCTCCCGAATTCAAACTCATAGACTGTAGAGTGTAGAATTTAGTAAATAGCATTCACGATTACGCTACACTCATGAACGGTGACAAACGATTAAGATGCTATCTTTGTAACAAGTAATTAAGAGATTCTTCACGTGAATACGGTAGCTGTCCTCTCTAATCTTTCTGTTCGACATTGAATCATATGATGGAATTTTTTTCAATTTCAGTTGAGGTTTTGTTTTTTTTTGGAAAGTGTCAAAGTGTCAAAAATGTATTTTCTTTTTTTTTAATGAAAGTCTCATGCAGCTGCAAAGACGTCAACGAAAAGTTGACGTATCTGTGAAATATGACATTTCATGTGATTTTTCGAAATTATTTTCGAACAACCACTCGCAGAAAACTAATTACCTTGTCTATTGACGACGATCGACCACCGCTTACTTTCAGTGGGTGGACAATGTGATCTGTTTATATTGGCTTTGGGAAATGTATCTCAGAGTGGCTTATTGGTTCTACTGTTGTTTGGTGACTAATAATTGCTGTCGTTGAGAAAGAATAAAACAAGTTCATCAAGCTGTACATTGTTTTATTTATATATGAAAATTCAAATCAAAATAATTCCTTGAATTTGAGTTGGATTTCTTGATAACCAATGCATTTGTTGCATTGAATTTCATGTGACCCTTATGCAATTGGTTGATTGGTTTTGTTTGTTTGAATAGAAATAGCATTGGAACTTGATTTATTTGTTTGTTAATTGGAAATCAAATATGATTTCTGGGAATTTGGTATATTTTAAGAGCATTCAATTACATATGTATGCTTGGTGTGACGTTTTTGCCACGAGCTATGACGTAAGATGACAAGTACTCGCAAAGTGGGTGTCAGTGAGTTCGGATACAGAAAAAAGTTACATTTCCTCTTTCGATAAAGTTTAATGTGAGACATCATATGAGTATTCCTACAGCACTTTAACTTTGTAACTTGTTAGTTTAATTTTGTTTCTCCCATCTAAATTATAAGAAGGGAAGGAATGTAGTGAATTTTTATATGATGCAAACTTTCCAATGTGTCACCCATAATTAGGCAAATTACAGAATTTTCGTTACACATGTGAAGTGTTTTATACGTATGTATGTATGTATAGAACTGAAGAAAAGAATGACACATCTTGTATCTGATTATGACATTGACAAATGACCTTCTGTAGCATTGTGTCACCGTCTTCATATGCGTTTAAGACGTCTATTTAGAGACATTTAAAAAGCAAAATAAGAAAATCATAACAGACGACAAAAGAAGTGAATGAAATCTGTCAAAATGTCAAGATTCTCACTGAACACATTTGGCTTTTGCAATCCACTCTGTTTGTCTCTTTACTCATTGGTTTAATGGTAGCTATCAAGCTATAAACCTAAAGTTCTCCTAGTGAATGTCACATTGCAGTGTTGGTAAGTGGAAGGGAAATTATCCATCAATAGACCTTCTTTAAAGTGGTCTAATTTATTGAATAACTCTTCATGACCTCGATCCAATTGCAGATACAGCAAGTGCTGCTTTTTCATAATTTGAATTCCTCGTTAATCGGGAGAATGAAAGAAAGTTGTGATGGCTTAGAAAGGGCGAGTCTGCCTGTCTGTTTGTTCAAAAAGCACTGAACACACTTTGATGGCATTTATTTAGTTTTGTTTATGATGCAGAGTTTTAAAAACCTTTTAATCATTTATGTTAGCTCATGAACTTCTGAACGTATTTTGATGAAAATTAGCTTGTAAGTTTTGACTTTTACGGTGACTTTTCACCTTGCACATTCCACGTTTCTGCAGAAATTATGTGTGCCAGAGCAATATTTAGCAATATTTTGTTAACAATTAATCTTGTAATAGATAAAAATGTGAGAATCTATTACCAACTTCCCTGAATCTTACATTTCTTAAATAATATTGAGCTTAAGTCGAGAAGGCGGTACACGCACTACATCTTGCAAGGACCAATCTACATATATCCTAGAGATTGCTTCGTATATAAGCTAATTAGGATAACTTTCATGTTCTGCCTATATCTAGTTACCAGCTAATCACACTATTTTTCTACATAAATCCATGCAAATTGTGAAGTTTAGCAGGAAAATATAAAATGAGGAAGAAGAGTATTCACTAGTATTCAAGAAATGTTCTAACAGATTGGATTGTGTAAGAGTGCCACACAATTTGCACCCACTCATACAATCTACAGATTGGTTCTGCAAATTGCAATGTACATATATAGCTGCTTTAAGACTCTTTCAGGTTTCGAATTACCCTAAGGGAAACTGGGTAACCACTTTTGATGGAATTGCATTTGAAAGGTTGGTGGACAACAGTATAGATTAAAGTTGCATTTAGACGCACTTCAACTGAGTAAAGACAAAAATGCTCACTTTTACTGATTTGAGGGATTCCCCTTAAATTATGAAAAAAAGGGTATCCTTCAAAAGTAGATATGTTGTTAATCCTTCTTGAACGAATATCTGTTGTGTTACATTGATACAAAAAGAGTTGCAGGATTGAAGAGTTTTTATTTGGTATTCGATCTAAAAGAAAAAAATATATTTTCCTTTTCGTTCCTGCAAAAATTCCAGTTTATTCCAGTAATCGCAGGCATTGAGTAATCTATCATTCTATTCCTTATTTTAAAAATCCATATATTTTTTCTTTGGGATAATAGTTTCGAAGAACTGTATATGCATCTATTCTTTAAAGTGATTCAAGAACTTATAAAGTCCTTCCGATGTTTGTGTAGCGTTTCTAGTGCTGTATTCAAAGTCATTTTTACGCACGCACTCAAGAGTTTTTAGCGTTTTGTCATTCCACACGTCTGAACTTTCTAAGCTACTCATCCAGTCGATTTCTGGATTATTTTAGTTTTCTGTGCAGTGCTGACAGCAGCAAGTTCCCTTTTATTTTGTAATTTCAGCAGATAATGGAGCCCTTAGTATCTGTGTTTAAAAAGAATTATAAATAAATATATACAGTTTCTAGGATTTTAACATTCCTTGCAAATCATTTAAAATTTGTGGAAATAATAGAAGCCTTGTTAAACACTCCAGTTTGACAAATATATTTGGTTAAAAATAACAAAATATCGGCACCATTCCCGATGCGTGCCTCTTATTATAAGTGTTCAACAATTTTAAGAACTTTGTTAATACTTCCATACCTAATAGTCTGTAAAGACACCTTTTATGGAAAGCCTGGTACTCGTTCAATACGATATTTTTAGTTTCCCAGCAACTTTGCCTATTTTTCTAGAAGTTTTTACCACCTTTAAAATACCTTTTTTTAAATATTGTGAATTCTAAAACTTTTCTCAATTTCCTCCTAAGCTTTGGTAGAATTCAGCGTGCTTGTAAAGGATTTTTTATTTTTTTTTTATAATTTGCACGCCCCAAAGAGGATATGAATACTCTTATACTATTGCAGGACACGGGCGTTGTGAAGAAGAGAGAGAGAGAGAAAGAAAGATTTAGTGTAGTGGTTTGAAACTCAGATAGTATTAAGTTTCTGTAAACTCCAAGGGTAGCTTCCAGATAACTTGGGAGCTTGTTTGTTTGGCTTTTGTCGTTGCTCATGATTCAAAGTATTTTTTTCTGTCCACCTGATGTCATCATCACGATCAAGTTGCACTTTAGCCATATGACCGCTCTACTGCCAGTGTTATGCCTTCGCAGTAGAGTTGACAGCTTTTGCAATTGATCGACTTTTTTATTTATTGCATGCGAAATAAATAGATGATTCTTGACATCAGGATTTGAACCGTGAACCAACAGCGTGACAAGCGATGATGTTACCACTACACCAATGTGTTGCCAAAAAGTTTTAATACAAAAAATCATTCTGCCTTCCGCCTGATCTTTGTTTTGACTGACTGGTTTGAGCACAAAATTTTACTTTAGAAAAAATACGGTGTGGTTACAAATTTGCATATAGGCTAATATAGTTAATCTTACTGAGCAATGTACTAAAAGTGACCTAATTTCCCATGTGCTCGTCATGATTTTTCACTTATTTACGCGAAACTTACTTTGGTGGTAAGCCAACCAAACTTGCTATATATTATATAATCGGGGGAATAAATCGTCTTGCAATATCTTGCAACCTTAAAATTCTACTCTATGATCGAGTGTAGTTAGCTTCCTAGGTTACCCGATGGAATCTTCTCAGAAGAAAAAAATATTTGCAAGACCTTTCGTTCTGAAATTAAAAAAATTGGCTTCGCTTTTTTTTCTCAGATCGAAGCTATAAGTGTATAAAGTTCTAGCGCACACACTGGGAAATTGTATGTATATATAAATCGGAAGAAAATATTAACACACTGTACTTATCAAAACCGCAAAACCAAAACGTTGGATCAGTTTTCTTACCTGGCATTTGGTATAAGTTTGCAAAGTTTGATCTTTTGGCGTCATGTGCTGGCATCTGAGAAAATTGTATATAAATCGAAAGAAAAATGTCTAACTAGACTTTATTCTCTTGCACGTATCCGGAATGAGATACACGCCACATAAAATTTGTAGTAGTTTTTACACGTACCCGACGCCGCCGGATATCCGTGTCTACGTATATAGAATTGAATGAGATCGTTCACATTTTTTCGGCACAGAATATACACCACAGAACGCCGGGTATACTATTCTCCGATTGCCGGACAAATCTCAATTTGAATTGAAATTGCGTCCTAAAAACCAAGATTAATTGGCATACAACTACCCATATCTTACCCCCATTCCGACATATTCGAATGACCTATAGATGAGACAATTTACACACTATACGATGATATCCGGCGGCGTATATTCGGTGCTGGATATGTGTGAAACGGCTCTACGTCTGCAAAGATTTATTTTTGCCATTCAAGAAGTTCTGGAGAAAAAAAATTCTGTGCAACGCGCTGTATTTTGAAATTCAATAATTTATCTGTAGTTTTGTTTTTTTTTTTTTAGTAGGAACTTATGAGGGCTGTGGGAAGTCGGATATACATTGGATAATTATATATAAATTAGGAGGAAATATTTAGTGCAACATCTAAAAATAAAATTTAGCAATAAGAAATACGGACATTTCGAAACTTCTTATTAAACGAGAGTAAATGCAAAAATAGAGGAAATAATAATGTTTAGCTTAAGTTTTACCCCCATTTTATCCCATAAGCCTTAAGCTTTTAAATGAAACCATTAGCACGTCAAACCAAATCGAATTCTATCAAAATTCGTCTACTGAGAGACTTGAAAGTGCATTATTTACTCGAAAATAATCAAGACAATCCGCATACTACTAGGCCATTTAAAAAAAAACAATTTTCTCGTTTTTCATGAAAGAAATCGGCTTACTCCATCTACTGCGTGAGCTAGAAGTAACAGATAAGGAAGATTTTGAAGCCGAATTTTAAGTTTGTCCGCATTTTTGCCTTACAATCTCAACCTCATTCAACAGTATTTCTTCAAGATGTGCCAATCAAGTGTGTATGATCAACACCAAAGTCAAGACCATAGTAATTTTGGACTTGAACTTGCCTTTGAATATCTCTAAAACAAGCCCTTGACAATCGGATCTTTTCTCTTTACAACGCTAAAGAATGTTGGTAATACTAATGGACAAAAACAAAAGATTAACTTCTTCCGATAATAAATGTAAAACAATAATTTGCAGGGAGACCACATATTGATCAAATCTATTTATACCTATTAAGACAAATGAAGCCAATAAATTCCAACTATCCAGATGCAGACTTTTCGGTCAAACTAAAAGCATCCATTTATTATTTGGACATTATGCAACTTTTTTGAAACCATGACCTAATAACATACATGTGTTTTTTTTTGTCTTTGATGTCTGCCGACAATCAACAGCAATTTATGATTCGAAATCAATCATAAATTTGAGCCAAACCTATTTTAGTCTCTAAAAGAATGAAATTGATTTTAAATGAAGCTATTGCCTTGGTATTATTCAATCCGATTTAATGACACCATATTTTCCGCATCTACAACAAATTCAATAATGACACATTTCTCTGACGTCTAAAGTATGCATTTCCCATCATCGTTCATCAATAGACAGTCTCCCTCTCAATAAATTATACATTTTCCGGATGTAAAAGACTCACCGACTTCCTAGAGCATTACTTGAACCCAGACATATAGCAGCAGAGACGACGACGTAAAGATATCAATTCCCAGTACACTAAACACTTCTTCCTACGCCATTATCCCAATGAAATGCTTCCAGCAATTTTAATTCAATAGTGAAAAATTTCCAACTGAGCAGCAACTACTGAGCTCCTCCCTACATTGGATAAATTTTAATTTGATTACATTCGTACCTCGAAGAGCCCTCATAATGGGCACTTCTGACCAGTAGTGCTCTTTACAAAAGGCCCTGTTCAGTCGATGAGCACCTACTCGTATAATAGCACTCTCGTTTATTAATGTCGACGTTCTGAGATTTTATTTTATTTTCCTTTCAAAACCGTGTTGAAATGCATCTGACTGAACACGAAATGCAGTTGCATGGGGGCAATGTTCAGTAAGTCACTGTGTAGAGGGTGATGATTATGATGACGATGAGTTGTCAGGTTTTACGCCTCATTATGACTTTTGTTCGATCACCATGCATCGCATCTCAGCTAGGAAAGACGTCTTTGTTACGCATTTAATAAACAATTAGCTATGGCCGGGATGATGATGCGATAGGATTTTTATGAACCACCATTGGGGAAGTATAAGATTCCATTTATCAAAGCAGGGCATGTAGAAGAGATTAGACAAGATGACTTGCTGTTGAAACAATGTAAGTATCTGTCGTATCTTTCGGTTATCATAATGACACCACTATCATTTTGGGGAAATTTGTTGGAATTTTATCACATGGATAAATAAGATAAAGGGTTTTGTTACGTAATCTGAGAGTACGAGTATTTACCGACTGTATCAGGGAGACGTGCTTATTTGTGGCTTGTGTTTTTTTTTACGGCTCGCTGTTGTAGATTGTTTATTGTTTTGTTTCTGATAGAAAAACTAGGTTACCCTCAAGTGGATAATGTTAGCGGAATGGTAAATTGCAAGTTTGGAAATAATTTATTTTAGATGTATTGAGTGGAAAGCTATCGAGCATACTTGAGAACTGTTTTTAGTAGCTTTCGTATTTTTAGATCGAATTTATGTGGAAAAGAATGGAAATATTTACGTAATATAGTCTATTGATGTTGCCGAAGAGATGTTATTTTTAGAGGTCATTGATGAGAGATGGTATGGAGAACGAGTGATTTTACTGACCTTTCACATAATGGATGTGGTCCTTATATTTCTCAAAGTAACATGGGCAAAAGTGGGCTTCCTCACGTAGTAGGACCCTAACATTACTACGATTCAAGAGGTACAATGAATCAGAAATACTAAAAAAAAAAGCCATGGAAATAGTGCAGCTGCCATAAAAGCTGTATATATCAGGCACCAGAATGCAGATTCATCGTGGGAAATAGGCTACAGTCATTGACTTTAAGTAACTTTGAAATTGGAGTATGGAAATATGTATTTCTTAGTGAGCTAGTCGGAAACAACCAACTTAAAAAGGGACTTTGAATAGAACTAGATTTCCATGCAACTGAATCTACACAGCAACTTGACCCCAGTCGAACCGTCAACCAAATCATTCACGTACTAGCTGATGCAAAAGACATATCCAACATATTTGGACATTTTTGTTCGGTTTGACTCAATGTGTTCAAACTGTTCAATGAAAAAAATCTGTAAACTCTAGCTATAACTAGAGACTACATAGAGCGGACCAAATCTAGTGAATGAAAAAGTAGATGGAGATTTGGTAAAATGCATGCACTAAATCATCAGTCAAATATGGCTGAATGGAAGCATGCCCGACTACTAGAACATCAGGTCTATGAATATATGCATCAACTATGAAGAACTATTTTAGTAATTGTCAAGGCACATTCGTGCGTTACATGACTGTACATGAGATAACTGATTTCAGAATCCCGATGAAAAACACTCAGTGCATTGTCCCTCTGATTTATTCCAAAAGTGCATGTCAATTCTTCAACCTCGTTCTAAAGCATTGCAAGAGCACACTATCTTCCACAAGTTAGTCGATATCGACATCATTGCACATTTATTTAGAGCAGGCATATAAGCCTAAGAAAAGAGTCGGCCTTGAAGTGAAAGAGGACAAAGCCAAAAAATGATGTGGGCAAGCAAAGAAAACTAAAACAAAATGTCACTTTGAAGTAGTTAAAGACTTTATCTATCTCGTACCGAAAGGGATTTTCGAATTTCATAACTTTTTCTGAAGACTAGACAAGACGAAGCTCTCTCAACAATAAACCATCACGTGTCCACTCTGGGTCCACCTGCGTTGACGACTTTAAAACTTTAAAAATCAAAAATAAGTAAAAAAAATCTGACCTAGCTTCTCGCAGGCACTCGTGCTATGCGCGTTATATTTCTCCACACTAATGGGGGAGCTCCAAAAAAAAATTTAGTGCCCTCTCCGAAGGACATAATAGAGAAGTTTTTTCATGGGAGTTTTACCCAGGAGTATCCAGGTTAGTAATCCACTACACTGCACTTTACAAGCCGTTATCGAATAATGCGTTTCGCTACACTTATTACCTGCACCTATAAAGGATAAGTATTGGTTTTATTTGGTCTGCCAGTTCTATCACGATTGAACTGATTTACACAACATGTTAGGTAGATCAAGTAATGTTTTCATTCTGCCTTAAATTTAATAACCCGCATAAGAGGCCACATTTTTGTTATCAACTTCTAGCGGCTCTTACTCGAAAATGATACATTTGACGTTTAATACGGTTAAGAACTTTTTTGTAGAAAATTTTGTCCTGAAAAATGAAAGTCTCAATGTTTTTATTCGTAAAATTGACCTTTAGCAAGATATTCGCGAAAAGGCAAATTTTAGCGATTTTTTTCCCCAATAAAGTAAACGTTGGCGTTGCGAAATTTTTAAAACAGATGCAATGATACGATGTATCTTATGACGTATCTTTGTTTACAGAGGATATTTCGGCGATTTTTAAGAAATTTCATAACAGAACTGTTGTTACAACTTTTTTTAGCCGAAAGTGGGCGTAGCTCACAAAATTTATAACCGAAGTTCACGGGTTCTGATGAGATATTCACAATAAGGCGCAACCGCCACCGTAAATAGTTATCAAAAATCAATATATAGTTTGTTTGTTGTTTTTTTTAAGAAACCGCCTCCACAAAGTGGGCGTGGCCATATATAATGTATCGATAAAATATAGGGAAAGTCGACCTCTAAAAATTTTATCTAGACAATATTTTTCAGTTTCTAGTAAAAATATTGATAAAAAGCAATTTTTTAAAAGTGGGCGTGTCTGTGGGCAGATTTAACAATTTTTACGCTTGTACTGCTTCGGATTCTAGAAAGCTTATATACCAAATTTCATGTTTCTAGATCAAAATTTAAGGCCACTTTTCGGGTGATATACGAACGGATGAACGGACATGGCTAGGTCGACATAACTTTTGATGCTGATCATAAATATATTTGTATACTTTTGGGGGTCTATTGTTATTATTGCTCTATGCTACAAACTATGATATTTATCAAACTTAATACCTGGATATGATATAAAGAGACCATTTCCAACCTCAAGTAGAGATGGTTTCGGTTTTCTTGTAACATATGTAATCAGCGTATCAAGTCCTTTCAAAGGATATGCCACTCGAGGCAGTTGGAGTAAAGAAAATACCACGCCCTCGCAAAAAGTGAGAAGGCGTGATGATATGTGGCCTATAACACTCCAGGAATTGCAGTTTCTGTGATCATTGATGCTCGTAAAACATAATCAAACAATCTCCGTTTCCCTAAAAAATTAGTTCAGTTTTAAAGCTACACACACTTGACAGATGATTATAAAATAATTTATTTGCACAATCAAATGCTACCATAAATCATTCTTGAATCCAGCATTCTGTGACTGTCAGTTAGCCTGAATATCTCACGAAATGAGTTTGTTTAATGATTTCAATAATTCATTTTGTCATTAGGAAATTTTTTGATGTTTTGTGACCGTCTAAACAGTGCTATTCCCAAGTGACCCACTATTATTCTTTCTAGATTTTACAACTCGAAGCACCCGATGAGACTGACCAAATAAAAATGTTAATTTACAACTTATCAACTGTAGCAGATTATTAAATACTATATCTATGACTTCATTCGTATATTCATGAATTACTTGTCAATTACCTATGCGGGACGCGGTTGATTGTTTAACACTTGCTATCGCAAATTAACCGCAATTAAATCAACCGATTAGCGGATAATATTTAATAATTAAATTTAATTGACAAATTGATATGTTGACAGTGCAATCACTTAATACATTTACTCTTCGTTTTCTTGCACCCGCCTTTTTTCAGATATGGAACTCAATTCGCGTTTGCGAACTGCAGAGGGAAGTTAACTCAATGCATAAAATTATCGGAAGCATGCAGAAGCGATTGGGTCTTGATTATTTGGACGATTTGAATGAATTTGAAAATGCGGTGAGTCTATTTTCATTTTATTTTTTTATTTTTATTTATTTTGCCAAGATCGAAAGAAAACAAACATCTACCACCCCCATGCGCTTGCGGAAGCACAGTCGTTGTTCTACGTCATTTTGTTTGACAGTCGTGGGACTACGCTGTAAAATGTTTTATTAAATCCCGCACGTCGCGTCGTCGTGCTGGTGGTCTATTTCTCAGCTGTGATGTGTGAACACAGTTTTCCCCGCGAAAACAAAAATAATTAATTAGTTTTTAATTGCATTTGAAAGTGGTACGAAGAGGTTTATGGCGGAATCATAAGTGGTTTATAATCCTCACAACAGATTCATTGTTTATTATAGGAAATTGTTTTTTTTTTTTTTTTTTTTTATTTCGAATAACATTTGGGACACAAGATGTCATAAAAGCAAAAGTGGACTTCAAAAGAGAGGATGGATATTTCATTGCAGTAAAAATGTATTTTCGTTCGTTTTTGATTGAGATGGTTGAAACTGAGCGAAGAAGCAAGCATATTTTATGTCAAGTTTATGGTTCACCACATCTTATATCGACGAAAGCATCACTAATCGGAAAACTTTATTTTACAGGAGAGCAGTTGCAGTCTATTTTTGAAAATATGTACGTTTTTCTACACTAAACGGATTGAAAAACAGAAAACGCCTAAATGCGTTGAAAAATAATGTGATAAGTTCAAAGTAATTTGATTTTTTATTAGAAAATAAGGAATCAAGGTGCACGTTAGTTCACCGCCTCGTGCACTACCACCTTATTTACACGAAACTACTGAGAGCATTTCCACCCCTCCTCTAACTCAGACGCTGATAACGATAGGAACACAAAAATTGTACACCATATTGAGATGAGGTATATTAGCAGCTCTAATAAATTTGTAGCTTTACCGGTTGTCGAGATACAAGACCTAAAAAAACGCCTATTTTGGGACTGAATAGAATCTTGAAATTTGGTACAGAGGTAGGATAGGATTTTAAATTTAAATAAAAGGAAAAGTATTGAAGATTTCAATGAAATTTGTTTACTGTTTTCAATTTTGGACTACGGTATCATGTATGGAATACAACATCGGTAGCTGGCCGCCACGGGAGTTTTTGCAAACTTTAATTCATGTGAGGTAATTTTCGATGGCTTTTCGGTACCTTTCTGGCTGTATTGCTGCCCTAACTTCGCGGATGGTTTTTAGCGCTCATATTAATGTCTTCAATATCAGGCAAAACAAAAAGTTGGTCATCATTTGACCATAGTGCAGAGAATTCACCATGATAGTTGAGCCTTCATCGTTTTCAGAAAAATACGTGCTGATCACGCCGTCGCCCAAATACTGCAGTTTTGTTTGTTTACTCATACTTAGTCGGCGGGCGAGAAATTGGTTTCATAGAGGAAAAAATTTTGTTCGAAAAATCTGCGTTAACTTGTTAATTTTCCAGCACCCAATTGCGATACATAGATATTACAGAACTATTATTTTTGTATTAAGATGGAACATTTTTAATGCATTGAGCGGTGGTTAATCGGTCTATATTGTAAAATAGCGAGCCAATAACTAACTACTTGTCTATAGATGCCAGATGGATTTGACAGATGCCATATGACTAAAAGAATAATTTTTTTTTTTTTTGGTTGCGCCTGGAGGTGCAGGAATCTTCAAAAGATACTAATGGCTGGTACCATTGGTTATGCCCGATTCATATATCTGACCTGATGATTCATAAGCGTCGGCCAGTATATGCCTACGGGCTAAACCTCACCCCCCAGAGAGGCACTATGAGAACCGGCCGCTCGTGCTCATAGTAGTAGGAAATTCGTTCCTCTCATTTTTTCGTTTTGTAGTGACTACGACTAAGTTACCTTAACAAGTAGTTTACGCTTCAGTAGTGTTAGGTAGGTAGCTTTCCAGCGAAGGAACCTACTAATACCGTCATTACATGCGGTTTTCCCTTACTGCGCCAGATCGTACGGTCTTGTTCTTTGTAGTCGGCGTTCGAGGTTTGTCACGTCCAGAGTACGGATTATTTTATTATTGCAATGATCATGAAGGCGAGTACGAAATTTGTGAGCAAAGTTTGTTACTTCATCCCTCACGGTAGCAATTCCTAGATCTCTGTGAATATCACTATTCCTTATATACCATGGAGCATTCACAATTGCTCTTAGTGTTTTGTTTTGGAATGTTTGCAGAACAGTCATATTGCTTGGCTTGGTACAACCCCAAAGTTGTATACCGTATGTCCAAGATGGTTTTAGCACTTGCTTGTACAGAAGCAGTTTGTTGTATACGCTTAACTTCGAGTATCTCCCGAGTAGCCAGTACATTTCTCTAAGTCTGATTTCGAGCTTGTCGCGCTTCTTTTTAACATGTGGCTTCCACCTAAGTTTTACGTCTAGTGTCATTCCTAGATATTTTGCCTCGTTTGCGTACGGTATTTGTACCGAGTTAATGGAAATAGGTAAGTTGTTTATCTTTTTGTACGTAAAATTGACATTCGTTGACTTGGTCTCGTTAAGTACGATTCTCCAGGTCTTTGTCCACTCGCATACTTTGTTTAAAGCTCGTTGGAGTTTTCCAGTTGATGATTCGACTGACTCATCTGTTGCGAGGATAGCCGTGTCGTCTGCGAACGTTGCTACGACAGTCCCTTCATCTTGTGGTATATCTCTTGTGTAAAGGAGGAACAGGATAGGGCCGAGAACGCTTCCTTGCGGAACACCGGCATTAATTTCTTTGAATTTCGAATATTCTGCCTCATGTTTAACACGAAAGAGTCTGTTATTAAGGTAAGATTCCAATATTCTGTAGAATTTATCTGGTAAGATTTCCCTTAGCTTATATCTCAGGCCTTCGTGCCATACCTTGTCGAACGCTTGCGATACGTCGAGAAAAGCGGTAAAGCATATCTTTTTCCCTTCTAGAGCTTTTTCAATTTCATTTGTAATTCGATACACCTGATCGATTGTGGAATGTTTCACCCGAAACCCGAATTGATGATCCGGGATCAATCGCCTTTCTTCAATTACTGGGTGCAATCTTTTTAGCAAAAGTTTCTCAAAGACTTTAGATATTATCGGCAGTCTATATGATTTCTTGTCGTTTGCACATTTCCCCGGTTTCGGAACCATTATTACTTCGGCGACTTCCATTGCCTTGGAACATATAGAAGTCTCAATGAAGCATTTATAATGTAGAGTAACTTAACTAACGCTTTTTTCGGTAGCTCCTTCAAAACTTCGTCAGTGATTAAATCTTATCCTGGAGCCTTGTTATTTTTCAGTTTTCTTATTGTCATTCGAAGTTCGGACAAGGATACAGTTTTTAATTTAAAGTTGTCTGGTGCCGTATTTGCATTCGGATCTTCGATCAATGGTTGTCCATCGAATGGCTTAAACGTTTCCTCTAAATGTTCGACAAATAATTCGGCTTTCTCTTTGTCTCCTTTTGCCCATTCGCCGTTAGCTTTCCTTATTGGTGGCAAGTGCATTACGGGCTTCCTTATGGACTACAAGGCTTTCCATAGAGAGTAGTTTGAACACTTATCAGCGGTCAAGCTCTCGAGGTAAGTAGAAGTCTCGCGATTTCTTAAGTCCTGCAGCACATTTTTTAGCTTGTTGCAAAAGTGGTTAAGATAAGTTTTATGCGGTGGCGCGCGGGATTGTTGCCATCAATAATAAATAAAACTTGGTATGCCATGACCTTGAATATATCAAATATTTAATATCTAATATATAATATTAGATATTAATTTAGAACAAAATCGATTGAGCCATCGTATTTTTTGGCACATACGTGGTACGCCATCTGATAGCATATGTCCACCGTAACTCAAATATCGAATTTGACCAAAACCAGCCATTAGTAAAGTACCGTTAATTTTGGGATGTTAGAATGAAATTCAAATTGTGAACCCACAGACCCCAGACATTAAGTTTTAAAAAAAATCCGTGCCGGTTAGGCAGCGGTCGGACATACATACAGACAGACAGACAGAATTGAGAGACCCACTTTTTAGAGTTCGTCTGTAGCAATGTCAAGTTTGATCCAATACTCGCCCTTATAGGTAGGTGCAAGTAGAATTAAGAAAGTTGGACTTTTCGAAATGGTTTCCAAAATATTGTCAGGGTTCAGGGTAACAGTGTACTCTAAAGTCGTCGAGACGTATGGGGTAATTGTAGTCGAGGTAGAACCTTGCAAATTTGCACAGAAGTTAGGGAACAGACAATTGACAAAGGCAGAAAATTTGACTTTGCCTAAAAATGGGCGGAGGCGGAACAATAGGTTAATTATTGCGGCATATCATCATGCGGTAGTAAGGCGTTAGGCGTTGATAAGTAGATTCCAGAGCAGTTTATTTTATTGCAATTGGATACATAGTTCAAAGGTTCTTATTAAAAAGCCATTTTCTAATGCAGATAGGTTTACAGTAAAATTGTCTTGTTTTGTCATCGAATTATTACATCGCTTGTACCCACGCCATCTTTGCAAAAATATTGATATCTCACCAAAAACATTACCGTAAAGAGTGTTCAAGTTCTCTAGTACAAAAATCAGCCACGGAAAGAAGTGAGACATATAAGTGTGCCATGTTCAACTTGTTCCAATACCTTCACAAATAAAATTTGGCACTTAGTAAAAGTCTGTTTATTTAGGTAAATAGACTTAGACATGTGGCGAATCTTGTTTTTGAAGGCATTGGTACAAGTTGAATTGTTATAAAATAGTACTAGAGAACTTGGCTCATTTACAGTAATGTTTTTGGTTTGGTTTTTCACGCAGTACTAAGAATGTAGAATCAGTAAAATAGGTTATGATATCTTAAACCACAACTTTGATTGTAACTAACGTTCTTAAAACGATTTTTTTTTGAGAAGTCAGAAATATGTATGTGTACCTAATTCTTTAGTTTTTAAATTAAATTGCTATTTCTGCATTAAATATGTTGGTTTTAGTGATACCGAGTTGCGGATGTCATGAGCATGCCAATATTTAGGAGCTTATTTCATCAGATTTAAGCGCATGATAAAGTGTTAGGAGACATGCATTAGAGCCTACCTACATACATGGAGAAATATTCACAATTGCTGCTTATAGCTTAAAATCTTTAACCGCTTTACATAATTGTTATTTTATTAGAATAGGACAGCTATGGGCTTTAGGTAGATGGTACTAAAATGGAATGTATAGTTGGAATTTTTTAAAACTGGAGCCCCAATTAAATTTTCTGAAATCTTCACATAATCTTCCAATACTCTGTGTTTTAAAAATCAAGCAACTTCACGAAAAACCATTACCATCGTTCAATACCTATGATGTTAAAATATTAATAACTATGTAAAAAGAAATCAACAAGAAAAACAAATTACAAAACAATTAGTACGTAAACTCGACTTAATCGAGACAAATTAATTGTTCTTGTCTGAACTTATTTTAGCACTTTGAATGCTAATGGTTATAGCTTAGGGATCAGCTATCATTTTTTTTCGGATCTGCAAATAAATTGAAAGAGGACATATTCATTAGAAATTTAAAAGGAGAAAAGGAAAAGAATTGACGCAAAGCAGATGGATAATGTATTTGGTTTTCACTTTTCTGACACTTTCCCCAAAATTGTCGCAGAACTAAGAAAAGACTATTGGAAACATTTCCATTTCACAAATGTATATATTCACTTTTGACTAAAAAAAAAAATATAAATTGATTTCTTTCCATACCGATAAATTCCAGAAAAACTATTGAAATTTAAAAATTCACGACCAACGATTAAAATTAGAAATTTTAAGGGTTTTCCAACGTGCGTTAGCACCGTTTCAATTGATGAACAAGAACACGCAAATCATTGCTATGATGACAGTTTAAAATTTGCATGAAGAAACAATAAATAAATTAAAGTTTGTAAAGTCATAAGAAGGCTACGTGAAAAATATACAAGGTCTCCTGGCACAATGCCGTTTTTGAAAACAAATTGGAAGACGTGGGGTTAAAAATCACCCCACTAGGTCTTATCCTTGCTTCATCTAATTTTGATAATTTTAAAGTAAATACATCCACATACCCAGTTTAGCTCAGGTCCCAAATTTTATATAAATCCGTTCAGTAGTTCTTGAGTTAGATGTGTGGAAAGGACAATTCGAAGATTTTTAAAACTCCTCCCCCATATTTAGATTATATTCAGATGAGACAAGTACCGTGTCAGTCTAAGCTCACGAGCCGAATTGCACCCCCCACATCAAACTTCATCGGAAATCGAAATTTCCACTCAAACTTTACTAATGACTGATTTAAAAAAAAAAAAATCGATTTTCTCGAAAATGGCTGTAACGATTTCGATCAAATTCGATATTTGAGTTATAGTGGATATATACTATCAGATGAAGTACCACGTTTTGGCTAGAAAGTACATATAATGGTACTTTATTTCTTAATTTGTTTTTAAAAATTGACTATTTCTCTAGAAAGTACATAGGTAGGTAGGTAAAGTGGTGGTTCAGAAGAACCCAATTAGCGCTGAGTGCGCCGTTTGGATACCACAAAAACTCATGTACCCTGTTTGTTAACGTGTGTTATTGGAGATAGAAAATATAATTAGATCAAACCCATGGAGTTCAGAAACACAATTAGTTCTCCAATCCGTTTAGAGGCAACTGACTACTTTCAAACTGTTTTGAGGATATGGTAACCGAATCCATGGCTTTGATTGCCTCTTGGCTATCTGAAAAGATACCTATATTTAGGTTGGACGTTGGAAGATTTTTTAACATGCGGCGGGCTTCCCGAATCGCAAGAAGCTCCGCTTGAAAGACACTAGCAGAGTCTAGGAGACGGAAGGATTTCGATATATTCAGTCGATCCGAGAAAATACCTGCGCCAACTCCGCAATCCATTTTCGAACCATCCGTATATATACAGATATCAAAGTTATTGATTACCATTCCATTCTTCCATTCTGCTCTGGTAGGGAACTTTACTGAAAAAGGTTTGATGAAGTCGAGCGTGGGAGTCCTGTAATCGGTCGAAGATGTCACCAGTTCACTTGGTATCGTCTCCAGGACCTTACAGTGGCCATATGGCCTTGCTGTCCAGCACCCAGTTTCCCTGAGCCGGACAGCACTGCATATAGCTGAAAATTTAATATGGAGTTCAAGGGGGATCAGATGCAGGATCACGATTAGAGCATCTGTTGGGCAAGATCTCAATGCTCCTGTGATGCCTATACACGCCGATCTTAGTACTTTTTTGATTCTGTTGATGTTATATTTTTTAAGTAAGGCGGGCCACCATACTATGGGGCCATAGGAAAGAATTGGACGCACAACGGCTGTGTACATCCTTAGGGTCATCTTTGGCTGGAGACCCCATTTTTTGCCAAATGTTCTGCTGCAGGCAAAGAAAGCCACACTTGCTTTCTTAACCCGCTGCTCTATATTAAGTTTGCAACTAAGTTTCGGATCTAGAATCGTGCCTAAGAACCTAGTGAGAGTGGTTGACCGTTTAGCTTGGGGGGAGTGAATTCCTGTAGCTTGGTTTTTGTGGTGAATAGCATCATTTCGGTCCTGTCTGAATTTACTCCCAGGCCACATCTCGTAGACCAAGAGTGTATCTTATTCAGAGTACTTTCCATGATTTGACTTATCGTGGAGAGGAACTTTCCTGATACTAAAAGAACCACATCATCCGCGTACGCAACCACCTTAACCCCTTCCCTATCAAGTCGCACCAAGATTTCGTCGATTGCCATTATCCATAGCAAGGGTGAGATAACACAACCTTGTGGGGTTCCTCTATTTACGATCTTAGTTGTACTGCTATAACCTAGTGTAGCTTTGATTATTCTAGTATTAAGAAAGTACATATAACGGTACTTTATTTCTTAATTTGTTTTTAAAAATTGACTATTTCTCGGCTATGACTCAATCGATTTTGTTCGAAATTATTATATAAACAATATTGGATATATGCGAGGTCATGGCATATCATGTTTTTGAAAATTGTCAAAACTTTTTTTTAATTTTAACGGATTTTCAAAATTTTTATATTTATTATTTGAGAGTTTCCAGATTAACAACATATAGGTGCAAGTACGTGAGACCGAATGGAGCACTTTATTATATTATAATATCGTTTAATTTAAAATGTTGTGCTTCTTTGTATTAGAAATACGCAACCGGGTGAAACTTTCCATCACCTTGACGCTGCATTAAAGCCGAACCAAACCCTTGACTACTGGTATCACAGTGCAATTCTGTTTCCCTTTCTGGTTTATAAACTGCTAATACCGTCGCTGACACTAATTTATCACGAAGTTTCCTGAATGCCTTAACGCATTCCTCTCTAAAGTCATACCCAACTTCCTTACTCATTAAATCTAAAAGCGGTATAGCGATCTTCGAAAACGATGGCACAAAACGGCGGAAGTATGAGAATAGTCCTCAACACCTTTTACCACGTTTATATAGCGGATTGAATCCGGATTCAATTCAGGTTGAGTGTCATGTAAACTCAAATTGGATTGAAACAGGATTGACTCGATCCGATCACAAAATTTTCTGCGATCGAGTTGAGTTTTTGCATGTAAACGCGGGTCGAAAGATTGAGATTGATAGATAGAGAGAAAAGAGATATCAATGAGGGTGTTTGGTTTGCATACACAACTCCGCACACAAGAGAAGTGTCAAACTCAATTCTCTTTCGATTCCATTCTAACTCGATTCCCCAATTCGGTTACAGCAAAAACCTGGATCGAAATTCAATCCTTTTTCAATCCGATCTCTCAATCCGGTCATATAAACGTGGTATTTGTAATTCACTTTGACTCCTCGGGATCGGGTATTGTTTTATACTTTGTGCATCTCTCGGACGTATTCCGGATGCATTCACTAAATAACCTAAATACTCTAGTTCGTCATAGCCACACTTGCACTTAGTTGTGCTTCTTTGTATTAGAAATATACATATTTGTCATATTCAAGACAAGTCACTCTAAAAAAATAAGCAATTATGAACAGAAATATTTGTTGGTAAAAAATAAATCGTCATTAACAATTCACACTTAAGGTCTATAAGTTCAACTTAGTCTATTACGGGAGAACACTAGATATTGGTTGCTCCAAAACCTGTCCCGTCCACTATCAACTTTACATAATCGAAATATGCAAAAAAAAAAACAATTCAATTCATACTCATTCCGATGCACATTAACTGCGTTGGCAAATACCAAATTCATCTATCAATTCCATCAATTTAAATACGAGTATGTGTGATATCACGGTCTAAAAATATTTCCAATTCAATTAAGCACGCCGAGAATTGATTGATATCTGCAGCAGCACAATCAAAGAATCTAAGAGAACATGAATTTATCTGTTCATAATATTTCCCTTTGCCCAAAAAATGTGTTCGCGCATTTGTTCTGCCATAAATTCATTTGGTGAGCATATTGAGTCGAAAATAAAATTATTAAGTGTCAGCTCCAGGGTGAGGCGAAACATTTTTATTATTCACCAAATTCAATCAGTTTTCTTTGAACTGAAGTGGCTGGGAGCTCTGAGAATGCGAAATGGAAAGTGGGCACACCAGCGTCCCACTCTTGTCCCAAAATGAATTTCAATTAAAATTCGCTCGCACATAGTAACGACGACGACTGTATGTTATATACGCGTTCAGGAATCAAGTCAATGTTGCCGACACTGACACCACTTTGTGTTGCATTTTGAAATAATTGCTTGGCACAGTAACTACTTCAATAATTTAAATGTTTTTGTTGGCGAGGTACTTAGAAATTTGACTTTAACATATGGTAGACACGGGATGTGAGAGTTATTCAATTCAAAGCGAAAATAAAAAAATCAGGATACTTTTTCGGGGAATATCATATCAGAATAAAGGTCGTCGTGGCGTAGGCGGATGTGTTCCACAATCAACAGACGTGACTTTAAATTCCATAAATTTATTGCAATGGGCGTTGAAGTATTTATTAAAGTAGGTTCTTCAGACTTGCTTGGAAATACATATGTAGGTATATTTAAATTTGTATTTTATTGAATAAATTCTGTTAGGAAGTACACAGGTGAGGTCAGTCAGGTTATTTATTTTGCGATGTATAAAATTTTAGTTGTTTGGCGAGTTTTAAATCTTTTACTGAGTAATCTTGTAGAACAATAGTGGCTCTGATTAGAAAACAAGTTTAGTCTGGAGTAAGGTTAATGCAGCTGCTTCTATTCGAATGAGAAAACTTTAGAAGTTCAGGAACATATTCCTTTGTTGCTTTGTAGAGGTATATCCTACCGAAACAATACCTTCTCACTATTGGCTTCGAATTGCATTTTTAAGAAGTTAATGGAGATTCTAATGTTGATAATGGGTAACGTTACTGCAGCTTACGTGGAAACTCTGGAAGTATTAATGGAAAATCCGACCTTGTGCACCCACGGCGTCACTATGTGATGAGAGCGATTAATCGTGATTAACGCACATGATGACTCGGGAAGGCCTGGTAGTCAGTTTGACTAATATTTTTGAAGGAATAGTAAAGGGTATAGGAGTTCAGGATTGTAATGCGGCATTAACTTATACTACTTGTAAACATTTGGATGAAAGAATTTGCAGAGGGCTCATTCTGCCTTAGAGTTGCTTTAGGAATGATATATTGAAGCAATCTCTTTCAATTGGCAATATCTGATCGTACCCAGTCCTAGAGCAAAGGAGCAGTTTAGATAAATTATCGTAGCAAGGAAAGGCGTTCTGGGACACGCAGTGCTTCAGATGACCAATTTGAGTTGCATATTGGATGTGACGTTAATCTTTCTTGCCCAATTCGCCAAGAATGATGGACTTATGAATGGTACACCTTCTTGGCAGCAAGGGCGTTATACGGTCATCTCCGACCGAAGCTCTAAATATGCTTCTGGACCTCTTACATATTACAAACATCATATATTTTGCAGTCGGACTACGAAAACTTATATGTTGGTCTGCTAGGGTCATTATAAAATTTTAGATTTATTAACAGCTGATCCAGCAATGACTTCAACTGACTGCACAACACTGAAACTGAATTTCAGGAAAGGCGTCTCTATAGGCTTTGCGACAAGAGTGCAATGGTAAAACAAGGAAGTGATGACGAAGTTCGAAACAAAAACCTTCGACGACACCGTTCAGGGATGGACTCAGAAACTGGTGGGATTGGAATCAGCTATGAACGCCAGTGAGGCTGAATAATTTAATTTTTTTGTCGGGTCAGGAAACTTTGCACTCGAGCACTCACATGCAGCTGGTCTATTTTACTACCAAGAAGTAAAGCCTGTTTTACCCATTTTAATGGAATTTCCTCGTCTTCCGGAGAAAGTCGAGTAAATGCTTCAGTGATGAGAAGCTTATGGTATCAGCACTCACCACATGAGCGCCGAAAATCTCCCACCTGATACGAGCAAAAGCGGGACAATCACAGAGGAAGTATTCCGCAATGTTGTCGCTCTCTCTACAAGCGTCGCAGACTGTTGTAGCCTACCACACTGAGGTGTTTACCAAAAGCAAAGTGCCCGTGAGAACGCCGATAAATTGTCTGCCGTCTTTTTTGCTGAGGGACAGCAAGAATGCCGCGGTTTTCTTACAGACGTCCGGAAGCATTCGTATAGTCTGCCCGCATCCTAGAGCACCGCGTCACACACAATTATGTTCATAACAAACCCAATCGTCAGTGGAGGCCCTGACCGAGGGCACAGAAAGACCCAACGTAGGTTCAGATCCTAAGAAAATCTACTCTGAACCTTGCCTTGCAATCTCATCGGAAATCTCATTCCCCATAATTTTAGTGCGGCTTGGGACCCAGAGAAAAATCACAGATTTCAGCCTTGCGACCGAATTGAGAGAGTTCTTGCATTCTAGAATTACCTTGGAAGCGGTTAGAGGGTTGACAAAGGCCTTAAGTGCAGCCTGGCTATCACTACAGATACTAATACTCCGACCATTCCCCCTATTCCTTAAAACATAGTTCATGGCCATTAGGACTGCATAAGTCTCCGTCTGGAAAACAGTCGCACATTTGCTTAACGGAAAATGCCGCCTGATATTGTCGATCTCCAAGAAAACACCGAACCCATGACTGGTTTTGGAACCTTCCGTAAAGATTCAGCTACAATTCCCTCCTGGTTCTGATTCTGGCCGAAGCAAGTCCTGAACACAAGCGAAGTTGACTTTAAATTTGAGTAACAAACGAAGTTCTGGTGTCATTGCGTCAGACGGCGTATGTGTAGGATAAGTGTCGCGCAAGGTCATTAAAACTCCAGTGTGGGTTGTACCAAAAGTCACCTAGCCTAACTCTATACTGGTACCGATAAGAAAATTTAACAATACAATATTAACTCTGTGAGGCTCTCCAGAAGCGACTGCGTTACATCTCGTACATTATGGCCGAAGCTTGATATCAACAAAAGAAAGGCTTTGCTACATCTGTGCAGATCCGCCATTTACATATTAACAGGAGTAATCATCGGGCAGTGTATTATTATATTGTCCCGCTTTGCAAGAGTGTCTTGGGTTCCAGATTATTTGAAAGCATAGCAAAGCTAGAAAACTCGGCAAACCCCACAGGCGGGCCAGTAGGGATGCAGTAAAATGGGAGGGTTGTGATCCTTCTACTCCGGATCATAACTTTGCCGTAAGGAGAAGAATAAAGAAAAAGAAGCAAGCTAGAAAACTCAAAGATATCGGATCCATAGGAATTTATAAAAAGTACGAAATGGTTTAGAGATGAGGATAGGTTTCCAAACCATGAAAGGATCCGCAATGGACGTCAGGGCATCCGAGTGAGACTGATGCTTTGAACCGTCGCACACCCTTTCTAATCTAACCTAACCATCCCTTCACATACTCTTTGGGGTGGTGTTCACCATCCTCCACTGAGAGTTTTCGCACTTTCTTTTAAAAGCCAAGTCTTTATGGAATATTTTGAATAATTGTGCTATACCAAGGAAGATATGACTCAAGGCCCCAATCAGAGGTCTTCTTTACTAATGTTTTCTACACAAACAGCTCCAGGACCTCAAATAGGACTGAAGCTTGTTGGTGTTGGTATTTAGAAAATCAAACATTCTTACGTTGTGCTCACACCAAACTGACTAACATCCAAACCATAGTCTTTGTCATACTTGGAGTAGGAAACTGGTCATGAGATAAAAATAAACCTGTCTACACTATTAGTATTAGCAAGACAATCAAGCTGCACTGAAGATTGTCGATACGCCCACAAACTAACTCTTTCCTGGGTTCCATCCAGCAAGTAGAGTATTAAAATCCAAATAATCCCACGTTACCCAAAAATTAAAAATAGATAGTGTCACAACTACCAAATGCAATACCATATACCACCTGCAAGTATAGGAGATACTATTGAAGATAAAGTCAAAGAAATACTTAAGCGTCGTATTTTACGCTGTTAAATTGATAGTACGGATGTGTTGCCACACTCAACACCTGTCATAATGTACAAAACTAAACCCGAGCTTAACTAAAGTAGTTTACCTAAAATTTTATAGAGTGTTGACTGAAAATTGTTTGATTGAATTCCAGAATCAGTAGTACAGCTTGACGATTGTTGTCTTCTCTGACATGAACAGAATGCTTTCTATAAAAGCATCAACACTTTTATATATTTTCCAAGAAAACCAATAAAAAACCAAAGTCGTAAAAATATGGTTGAATTTAATTATAGATTCATAGTTCCTTACAAATTGATAAGAAAAAAACCCATAAAATAATAACACATCAGCATCTCCAAATAATTAACATTTTCAGACGATGTGAAACATTCCTTTTATTCTTTCACCCACGTGTTTTCATAAAATTATTATTTTGTTTGTTATAAAAATAATCCTTAAGCGCCAGCCTGTACCTATGGTTACGCTTACCCAAATAGGCCTCCCCGAGCATTTGAATTAAAAATAAAATTCTTCACAAATTTAAAAAAAAAAAGCCATAACAGCAACAAATTAACCTGTCTGTTGGCCCCAGTAATAAAATAAAAATTAGATTATAAATAAATGTCTATCGTTTATACAATTTACACTTTTATTTATTGGACTATTAGTTGTTACCATATCTGTTGTACATGTGGATGAAATCGTACCTCAAACAAAATAAAATGAACAAATATTTTTCGAAGATGGAACCTGTGTCTTCTTGGAGAGGTCTACATTATTATTTTCGTAAATAGGCTATTTTTAAAGACTGTTTATAATGAATGCGCTAATCGGCTGACGTCCACCATCAGGTTGGATTAATTTTATTATTTTCTTTTAATTTACATAAGATTATGAAGCCAAAAGTGGCATCGTACGTCTTTGTTTCAAAATAGAAATTTATGGATTTTATAAAAAATAAATAACAAAAATAGACCCGTATGAAGAGTATATTCCGCGAAGTCTTGAGAATGCCCCTCAATGTCAAATGCGATGGAAATACATAAGTTTTTAATGCAACTGATGAATTTATTGTTTTTTTTTTTGTACCAAGGAGCTTTCAACTGTCTTTCAACGTAAGCTGGAGACTTGCAGATGAAATGCTCTGACGTACCCTACACGTATCTATGTTTCTAGACAGGATATGGATGATTCTCTTGAAAGTGCACATATTTAGAGGAGACTACTTCAAGCTTTGGGAAATTAAAAATATCTATAACTATTTTAATAATATAGCAGCCAGGGCTCCAGCTCTAGAAAACACACTTCGAATTTTTAAATATTCAATAAACCTCAAACCTTAACAACAACTTGGCGCGTTCCCTCCTAAGATGAGAATGTATAAAATTTTAATAATATAAGCAAATACTTGTTGAAGAATTGCACAAAGAGGAAAACATAGATATACAGGCAAGGACATGGATAGCAGTTGGTAGAGCATTGGTGGTTAAAAGCAAGTCTATCGCAGATTCGGTGACTTCCTGTATTACCTATGCTTTCCTTTCTGTTCAATTAGGGTGGCCGTGGTGTAGTGGTAACATCAACGCTTGTCACGTTCTTGGTTCACGGTTCAAATCCTGATCTCAACAGTCATCTATTTATTTCGTCTGAAATAAATAAAAAAGTCGATCAATTGTGAAAGCTTAGTCGACTCTACTGCGAAGGCATAACACTGGCAGTAGGGTGGTCATATGGCTTAAACGCAACTTGATCGTGATGATGACATCAGGTGGAGGGAAAAAAATACTGTGAATCAAGAGCAATGACAAAAAGCAAAACAAACAAGCTCCCAAGTTATCTGGACGCCACCCTTGGAGTTTACTGAAACTTAATACCACCTAAGTTTCAAACCCACTACACCAATCTATCTTTCTCTCTCTCTCTCAATTTATACAAACGCCCGTGCCCTGTAATAATTTAATGGTATTCATATCCCATTTGGCGCGCGCAAATTATAAAAAAAAAAAAATTCTTCAATAAATAAGAACTAATTTAAGCTAATTTTTCAACATAAATATTGTTAATTGAAAAGTTAATAAAAAAATTGGCAAAATATTTTATTTCCCCAATTTGACTCGAATTTTGCGTCGTTGCCACCTCGGCCATGGAAGTGTTATCATTGGGGAAGTAATAAGAAATACTAGTTCCTAGCATACGTATGCATTAAATCATTATACAAAATTCCAATACTTTAAAATTTAAAAAAATAGAAAATATGCAACGTATTCAATACGCCTCAGGAAAAAAATTATATATACAAGATGGCGCAAAAGTAATGACCCTGTTTGAATTCCCTATGATTTTTGCAAATGGCGTCTCCTGTCATCGAGATATTGACAGTTGTGTAGTAAACAGATGCGATAAATACGACGAGAAAAGTGGAATAAATGTGTCGATTATTTGCGTAATAATTTATAAGTGATAAGAACACAACGTGAATTTCCACAACAATTCGACGCCAAGCTCCACGCTCCGAAGAGACTGGCTCAACACGAGATAGGGGATGGGCTGGCAGACCAAAAATAGGCCGTTCAGTCGAGAATATTGATGCTGTGCGCGATGATGTAGAAGAGTCTCCAGAAACTGAAAACGAGATGACGGGCCACGCAATTAGGCATTCCAGGCGGTCTCTGCAGCTTATTTTGGTGAAAGACTTGAAAATGTTTCCGTATAAAACTCAGATGATGCATCAGCTGCTGCCAGCAGGCCACCAAGCCCGTCTGAAATGCAGCCAGCCTCAACCATGAAGAGGAAGAATTTCCTTCAAAATTAATCATGCTTGACGAACAACTGAAATCCCGCGAATTATTCAAGAATCGCCTTGACAACCACTCGAAGTTACTGTGTAGTGCGGCGTTTATGTTAAAAGGGTGGTTGGGCCATACTTTTTCGAAAATGCTGCCAGCAAGGCGATAACTGTCACTGAGAGCACTACAGAACCATGTTACCTGACTTTTTGATACCCAAATTGGATGAATTGGCGTTGGAGCTAATGTGATTACAACAAGACGGCATCACTGCACACAGCGGGCGACACAATTGACTTAGTGAATGACACTTTTTCAGGTCGTGTTATCTCCCATTTTGGCGATTTGTACTGACCCTCAGGGTCACCTGATCTGACTATTCCAGACTTCTTTCTTTATTTGAAGTCATTGATCTATGCGAACAAGTCACAGACTCTCGCAGCCCTGAAAGACAGCATTGTTATAAACGCTGGAGGCTAATATTTGAAGGATATCACATAATGGAACTAATCTCAAGGTCCACATAAAAATAATAAAGTAATAAAGTCATCCTTTATTAATACAGAAAAAAAGTTGTAGCTAAAACAACGTAATATGCATTTCGACTTTAAATACAACATTTTAATTACATTTCACATTAAAAATACCAATATTGACTGCAAATGTTTTAACAATTTGTACACTTGGTTAATTCTTACGCAGCAGGAGTAGGAAGAAATCTTCCTCCTTGATCGACCTGCAGCAGCGCCGTAACTATCTATAGGTAGAAGGTCATGTTCTACCAGCCTCGCGAAACTCTTGGAATTTGTATTATACTCAGGCCGTTCCACGGAATAGTCACGGTTTGTTTGCTCTTTCATTTGCATCCCGTAAACAAAAAACCACATATTTATTTCCATCCCATTTTACAACTTTTATTTTCAGTGCATTTAAAAAAAAGTTACAAAAAGAGTTTCAATGGAATTTGTATGATAAAAATTTCATGAAAAAAGTTCACATTAACAGATATTTTCAATTTGAAAAAAAAACATACAGGAAAGTTGCAAACCCTCCAGAACGGATCATATGCTACCCTATCCCCCATCTTCTAACTCAAAGTAAGCTTGACGATGCTTTACGATTCTTTAAAGAGAACATTTACGCAATTTTTAATAAATTTTATCAAAAATCTGTTCTTATAACTCTTTTTTAGCAGAAAGTGGCTGTGGCTTCCAAAATTTGTAACCAAAGTTCACGAATTCCGATGAAATATTCACAATAAGACTTAAATATCACCGTAAATAGCTTTGAAAATGAATACATGTTTTTTTTTCTCTATGTTACAAACAATTTATCAAATGTAATATACCCTGGATGAAGCATAAGTAGTTTTCAGAGGGTCTTCAATGACTCCTATAGTGGTCACATTATGATGACCACATTGTGTTATATTTTGTGATTCGCTCAACCATGCAGCACTTTCTTTTTGCTTTTATCGAACCTTTTCTTGAAGCACTTTGTGATTCTGTAGACTGTAAATAATCACCCAACTGAAAATCGTTTTAATTTTCTTTATTGTGCGGAAAAGTCAGAAAAAGGTCTAAATGCCCAAAAATTCATTCTGTGTTGAGTCCGATTTTTCACTGCGGTCAGCAGTACTGCCTGAATCCTGATTGTTACCCAGTTTTTTTTCTCCAAGTTATGCTACCGTCCTTGGTTTTCCCATGTTATTATTCAAGAAAATATCCTTAAAATAAAAGTAAGGGGAAATGTATTAAATAATTCAAACTACAAAGAGCTGGCCACAGAGAGAGCGTTCCATTCAATTGAGAGAGCGGTCTACTTTCAGAAGTCGAAAAACTTAAAAAAGCTCATATTTTTTTTTATTATAAAAACGCTAGAAATAATGTAGAGTTAAATGAAATATATCTGTGTTCAAATGTTCAACATAGGACTTAGCCATCACTATAAATAGCTTTCAAAAAGCAATATATGGGTTTTTTTAAGATAACGCCCCCAGAAAGTGGGCGTAACTATGTATAATATATGGACAAAATAGAGACAAACATCTAGATATTTTAGCTTGACAATATTTTTTAGTTTCCAACAAAAATATTGAGAAAAACGAAATTTTTTGAAAAGTACACGTGACTATGGGTGGATTTTAAGAACGGACGGACGGACGACCGAACATGTCTAAATACTTTTGATACTAGTCACAAATATATATACTTTTTTGGGTCTATCGTTATTATTTGTCAATGCTGCAAACTATGTATCAAACTTAATATACCCTGTATAACTAGCTCCAGTAATCGGCTGGAAAAAGATACCCTAGCTAGCTTACTTATAACTTGACAAGGCATTAAGAATAGTGAATCCAGTAAATCTGAATTTTTTTAAAACATTGTCGGGTTTTTTTCTTAAAAAGCTCTGGCAACACTGACGGTCATGGCTGAGTGAGAAATTGCATATCAAATTTGAACTCATCAGTAAAGATAACTCGGCTTCTTTGGTCAAATGCCCAGTCTAGGTGATCTCGAGGGAACTTTCTATCTGATACTCGGTGGTGTGGTAACAGTTCTGCTGCATCTCTCAATAATCTTCTCACCAATCAGCAGCGGGAGCTGGTATCTGAGCACGATAAAATATAGTTATATCTCTTCGTTATTCGTGCTCTGGGACCTGTTCGATGCTTTGTCGTATAGGCACCGGTCTTCTTGTTTACTTATCTTTAGGGGTACACAAAACAGCTCGCAACTATAAGAAGCTCGAACCAAGATTACATCTTGGATTAACTTTACATAGTTTAAGCACAAAATTATTCAATTTGATTATAATATCTCGAAATTAAATTAAAACCCAAAACTAGCTCCATTAAAGCAATTTAAAGTAAAATAAAACAAAGATGATTAAATTGACTCTTATTCTTGAAAGAATATTGGCTAAAATGTGGCGAATAACACAAGTTCTTAGAAAATTAACTCTAAAGATTCCATTAATTTTGTCACAATTTCTGAAGGCAGTGTACATTGTACTAAGGCCTGCTTTTCATACAACGGTTTGCGCTATACGCGCGGCCAGTACATCGAAAGTACACTCAACACGTTAGATTTAGACGGAACAGCATTTTAAATAGCTACAGTCTGGACATAGTTAAAGACTTTGTCTACGTAAGTTAGCCTTAAAATTGCATTAGGTCATATGAATTGTCAATTGAAGAGCCTAACTACTTAAACAAAATAATATTTGCTCGACAATATGTATTTTTTTTTTTGTTATGATAAGGCCTATCATCTAGTAAAGTTTAAATGCCTGAAGTGGTGTAACGTGTATAAGAAGACAACCCTTTATTTCGTGCACTTTTGGGAAGTCATCGACTTCTTGCAGCTCTAATTCAAAAATCATATAGTTTACGAAAAATATGATTAAGCCTTTTTTGAAGAAAATTTTATACTTAACTTTTGATCGAAATGGTTTTTTAGTTCTTTTTATTTATTTTGTTAACTTTTTTTTATCACGTCACGTTATTTTATTTCACGGTACGTCATTTATTTCACGGCGCGTAAATGTTTATGTTTTAGTCTTTCTGCATCAAAATTGGTATACCAGTATCTGGAAAGGGTAACAACTATATCTTCTTCCGGATAAGACCTACAATCTGTGCCTAACATGCATGCGATATTTTCTTTTTTTGAAGTTGCATACTCCCATTTGCATTATGCAAGCTACCTACATATACACTTGCGCCTTGGAATGGTAAGTCCTCGAAGTTGAATATCTGATTATAGCCCCTCTCATCCCACAACATTGTTACGGGTACAAATGCGTCACTTGTTATGAGATATCCTTTATAATCAGGAATGAACTCTATAGTATCTCAGACAGAGTAAGAAAGTCTCAAGGATGTTAATTAACCTATCTAAAAATAAATGACAAGTTGTCTGATCATTACGTAACCAGCTTTTTTCTTACATAAATTCCCACATATAAATAAATTATTCCAACTCAATTACCATTTACACACGTTTGTTACAGTTTATTGGATGTTTTCCGTCATTACCATCCAACGGACTCCATTTATGGAGCCACGCCGTCTAACGTATCCATAAAGCGCTCAATCGTGTAAGTTTTCTTTTTCAGCGTGATTTTAATCGCTCATTACACGCAAATTTATTTTGCTTAATTATATAAATTACTTTGTCGCATTACCGTAAAATTATTGATTTTAATTGAGACATAAAGTTTTGGAAGAATCACCACGCTACTGTGCGCACACATTTGGTAGCAGTCGGGGCAATTAAAATGGATTGGAAATGCCTGGGGGACTTGGGGAGCTGCGGCGAACGCAGGCGGGTGGTCTTTGATGTCGATCACGTTTAAGTAGACCGTAACCATGTCAACGAATAATCGTTTTTTTTTTAGAATTAAATTGGTTATTTTCTTCGTTTTTGGGGTTGAAGTACCTTTTAAGGCGATTTATTCGTGAATCTGTATCGTGGTATGGTTGTTGTTATAATGTTTAGGGGCAGCCACAAGAATGAGGTATTTTCAGTCAGGAAATGTCAATGAAATTGGCTGGCTACGACTGCCAATTATGTAGGAGTGTATTTATGCTTTCCATTTAATGGCTCCATTTTTATAGGGATAGGCAAACAGGTAAATAAAGTTGAGAGATTTATTGGTTCGGTTTTTTTTTTTTTATCGGGGGAGGGACATTGTTTAGTGGTTAACCATGTACGACTGTCAAGCAAGGTGGTTGTATTCAGATAAGGAAAATACAAATTGAAGTGCTATGGTGCTGTGAATGTGGAACATTTAGTAAAGTTACTCGGAAGGTATCCAATCCCTCTTCTTTTAAGAAATAATAATTTCAAAACTATTGGGAGTTAAATACAACACTCAGCATTTCTCGCATAAGATAATGTTTTTAAGGGAAAAGCCTATCTAGTGTTTTGGAGATTTTGCTAATTAATTCATTCAAAAAGCGGGAAATAAATATAAAAAGTTCCCTATGCAAATCAGTTTTCGAAATATTCGTACTCGGTCGGACTCTACAAAAAACTACATTATTCGATTTCGAAACGATTTCTGTAAACTTCAGGTAAAGTCGGATATTTTGGACCGTGTAGGTACTCGAAAATTTTTGAAAATTCAGACTCCATCTTGTAAAGAATTCTAAAACATTCGATTGTAACAATTTTTACTTACACCTAAAAAAACAAGAATTGGTTTCGTGAAATTTTCGATTTCGAAATATTTATCAATTTTGGTGTTACTATGATACAATCGAGAAACTTAAAAAAATCGATCTCTCAATCGGTCTGCTCATCTGTGTTTATGTATTTTTCTCCAAAATTTAGATTTTGAGAGAAAAACTCGATTTTGTCGAAAACGGCTTCAATGATTTTGATCAAATTTTATATTTAAGTTACAGTGGATGTATGCCGTACCAAGTTTTTGCTAAACAAATGTGTACAACGGTACTTTTCTTAGCAGCTGCTTTTTGAAAATGTTCTAATTCTCGGGTATTGCACGTTAGATTTTGTTCGAAATCAATATTTGACATATACAAGATTATGGCATACCAAGTTTTTTAATTTTTTTGTAAAAAAGTTGAGCACTTTAGTTTTTTTACAATGCACCGTTTTCGAGATATTCACATTCAAAAACGGTTTCCATTATTAATTATTAAAGTCGAACATTTTGGAAGATTGTGTGAATACAGTTTTTGGAAAATATTGAAAAATTTGGCATCCACATTAGCGCTTTCCCTCCATGTCAGGGCCTCCATGGACTTCGATGGCAGCTGTAATGTTCAAATATACACATATGGTCGTGTGCATGACAAAACCATACAACTGACTTTTTTTTCGAAAACTCACTCTTTGATCTCAACGTAATCTGTGGATCAAAAGCCGTTGTATAGATTTTTTTTTATAATTTGCACGTGTTAAAGAGGATATGAATACTCTTATACTAATTTTTAGAACACGTGCGTGTAGTTGAAACTCAGTGTAATTTGAAACTCAGGTGGTATTAAGTTTCTGAAAACTCCAAGGGTGGCTGTCCAGATAACTGGGGAGTATTTTGTTTGTTTTCGCTATTATTGTCGTTGCTTATGGTTCACAGTATTTTTTTCCGTTGGTGTCATCATCACGATCAAGTTGTATTTTAGCTATATGACCACCCTACTGCCAGTGTTATGCGTTCGCAGTAGAGTTGACATAAGCTTTGGCAATTGATCGACTTTTTATTTATTTCAAGCGAAATAAATAGATGATTATTGACATCAGGATTCGAACCGTGAATCAACAGCGTGACAAGCGATGATGTTACCACTACACCACGGCCACCCTCTATGCAACTTGTAGTGGCGATAAAAAAAAACTGCTTCCTGGGAAAGTTTTTCAAACTGTTGAGTCGTGTGGTTTTGGCATGTACACGACTATACCTATATATTGTAATGGACATATGTATATTCATAGCAACTTTTAATTTTCAGCATTCCTGATTTTAAACATCGTATCTTCTGAAGAGTAGTTTCTGCCACTATTTTTCTGTCATGGGCTTTTATTCCCGGACCTCAGTTTCAAATCATTGTCCGTGTCCGTTCCGTAATATTCCGGGTAGTGTTGTAAAAAAGAAAGGATAATAATAATAACGTACTCTCCAAAACAATAAGTGTAGGGATCTCAAACTACACTGAGATCTTAACCCCTACCAAGAGAAAATAATATATTCTTGGCATTCCTCCCAGGCAAAGCTGAGTAAATCGAAAGAATTTTAGCATCCAATCATAACAAAATCATGGAAGAGTTAAACATTTCTTTAACTATACAGGGCGTTTCAAGTTCTTCGATCAAAGTGACAGGGTGGGTAGATTGAGAAAAAATTGACTTGGAAGGGGGGTATATTTCTCTTTCCCTAGGAGTTATTGGAGTTTACGGAAGTATACATAGTTAAGTAACAATGAATTTAAGAGTACAGTAATAATTTAAATATTATTTGAAAATTAGAAAAAAAATAATAAATATTTTGTTGTCCCAGCCCGTTAGCCATCCCACGGAAGTGATATCATTGGGGAGGTCAAAAGCAATACTTGTGCTTCGCATATGTATGCGATAAATACAATATCTGCAGGGCATATCAGACATATGGTTGCAGATAAATTAAGCTTTTAATTATTATTATTTCATTATCAAGTATTACTTATTTTTGAGTATATGTATGTGCAGTCTGAAGAAGTTCGTAAAGCTGTAAGGTATTTGTATTCCTTCTGCGATTGCGGAAATAGCTACTTGGTATGGTTAGATCTTCCTTCCAAGGACAAATTTAAGTGATTTTGTTTCTGGCTTTTGTAGTGGGGCAGATAGAGGAAGCTTTTAGTAGTGGCCGCTGCTGTTCTTTTTATCCTCGTTGTGTATCTTTCCATTAAGCCAGTTCTCCTACGCGTAGTGCTATACAACTTTTCTAACACAAATCACATCAGATGGGTCAGCTAGTAAGTGAATAAGAACCTATGCGACTTTACCTTTCAACGAAATTTTACATTTGGTTCATCAGCATGAACTACCTCGAAAATTGACCAAACAATCATTTGATATGCAAAGCTATATGGCGTACTAATGTAGCATCCACAAAGCATTTACTTTCTCAAATATTTTAAACATTGAATTTGTTGTTCTCTTATACTTAAGTCGGTTAAATAGGTATACTATATCCTCCACCACCTGGTGTTTCTTTTCCCTCTAACACCCAATTAACATTCTAAAGAGGTGTGCACTATGTCTATCAGGCAATTATCGCTCTTTAACAACAATAACTCAGCTCATAACCAGAAAGAAAACAGATAATCTGTTAAAATTAATATTTTCTATTCTTATTTTAAATTTTTAAAATAAATTCAACCAAATGTATTCTAATTCGAAAGAAAATCTCAGCACGTTTCTATTTCGGTGCTGCCGGTGCGTGGACAGATAAAATATATGACGTGTTTATTTTTAAGAAACACCTCTCGTGCATAGCGCAGTACAATTATCTGGCTTTGCATTGTTGTGATACAATTTGCAAAAATAAAGTAAATAACACGTCTTTTTCCCCGCCAGCGGATGCCTGAAAGTGCGCCAACGTCATGTCCACGGGATTACCATTCACCATTTTTGCAATTTAATGGCGAGTCTCTCAAGAGTCTTGGCTTTGGGTTCTTTTTTTTCGGTTCAGCATTCTTTGGGGCAACGCATTCAATCAATCGAATCGATCGGCGATTTCGGTGCAATTATCTATTCGGTGCTGTTTGTCGATATAAAAGTCTAATTTTGGAAGAATATTTCGACTGATTTATGACTGCAAACAGATGCGCGTTTGCAATAAATTCAGTTGAAAGTCAATTGGATTGTTTTCCCCAAAAAGAATTTTGGACATATTTAGTGGAGCTATAAATAAAATATGATGTCGTTCAGGCAAAACAATTCGATCATCAATAATTTAAATGAATTGCATAAATGGATCGTATCCATTGTCTACTGGGGGTGTGAGTATTTTTCATCTATTTTTGGCTAAACACATCGAACTACAAGGTAAAGAGAAAGAAGAAAATCAATCAACATTTTAAATTCTGTTCTAACAAATTACTAAAGCGCAGTTTGTTTTGGACATCGATCAATATTAGAGGAGACTCCTGTGTTTAATGGCCTTCAGGTGCTAGTTTAAGTGTTGGACAACCGTCGAATTGAATTAGACTATGGGAAGATGAAAACCTATATCCCGTTAAAGAAAAACAATCGCCGTAAAAGCAAAAGGAGAGGTCAGCCTAGCTCGTCTATTCAAATTTTTGCTGATAGTTTGGTACCACACTAGTCGACTCGCAATCAACTTGGTCAGCGTAGCTAGTCTGTTCGTATGGCCTACTACCTGAGTTTTTCAAATTTTAGCTGATAGTTTAGTACCACACTAGTCGACTCACAATCAATTTTTTCCAAATCCACAAAAACCTGAATTCATTATCCTCCATATCTGCATTGTCTATCACGTTCCCGGCGAGTTGTCGGAGACATATTTAAGACAAATGTGAGGATAAGAGGAACAAATTTTTTTAAAGTAAATGACAATTTCAAATAGAAGCAACAGACAGAAGAAGTCTGTTTTTCATATTTTGACAACAGAATCACGCACTTAAAATAAATTTCATACATCTAAGGGAAGGATTTTTTTTTTGTCGGAGTAGGAAACACTGGAGCACTCAGAATAAGTACTGGTCCTGGGTAAGACTGTGCTTCGGTAATCAGCACTAACAATTTTCCACAATACAAGCAAATATAGAATAATCTCAGACGAAGTGCATCGCAGTCTCGGTACAATATCCACACGCATCACAAATGGTACTATAGCTCAAATTTAGCACGGCTAAGTTGTCCGTTAAAACACCTGTAAGTTATCTGCAATCTTTTATGCTGAAAGGCAACAAAAATATCGCGAATTTTTACAGATGTCAGGTAGCATTCGTTTAGCCTGTCCACATTTTGGAGAGTAATTCCACCCAGGGAAGTGTTGAAAGGAAATCTAACTGTCAGTGGGAAACCTTACAGAGGTTCAGGCCCTGACAAGTCAAGTCACTTTCTGAGCTTTGCTAAATAAGTTCGTCGGAGATCTCATTTGAATCTGAGTACAAGCATTTCATATACGGCACAGCAATTTCTCATAAAGATTTTTCAATCCCACAAAACGCATAGTATAGTCCCAGGCTAAGGGCTTATGTTATGCTTCCTGTTGATACTTCATATTAAAAAATGTTTCTGCTGTAATCTGAAATTTTAATTCCCTCAATGGATTCGTTTCGTATTAACCAAACCAATTTATCGAGAAGCATACACGAGCAGCTAGAATAGAGTCATAGAAAAAATTCTATACTATTTGGTTACAGCTTTCATGTAATGCCTAGAAGAGTGAGAATAGTTACAGAATGGAATGAAATTTCTCAGTGTGCACTTCCTGGCGATTGCAATTTTGTTGGGAAAATAATTCTTTTGCTCACAAAATTCTAAATAAATTATATGTAACGAGAAAAAAATAGAATGCCTGCATACCTTAGCAACCTTATTTTTCTCTGAGTAAATGATTGAGTACAGTACAAGATACTTACTACTCACTCCGCATACATTGCACAGTGTACATAAACACGAAAAATAAAAAAAAAATTTGCTGTTACCTCGTTCCAAAATAATGTCAATTTTGAATGTTACTTTTCTGTAAGAGTAACGTGGTAACATGTAACGTGTGAAATGTTTCAAAAGAGGTACCGTTAGTTCCGCCTTGTGACGGAGTTGAAAGAGGCTTTACAATTCCTAAAAGTGGTGAAAGATTTGAACAGCGCGTTAAGCGTAGCCTGGCCGTCTCTTATACAGACGCAGATAGTCTGTAAATTTGATCTGTTCGAGAAGCATTCGTGAAAATTGAACAAGAATTTTTTCCGCGCTCAAATTCTGACCAGAGTCAGTCAGGTCTAAGCCCGATAAAAGTCATATCAATAAGGCATGAGTCAAAGGATAATTACCACACAAGTTCATCAAAACTCCAGTGCATATTTTACCTTAAGTCACTTCCTTTTTAGACAAAAAATGGTGTTTCCCATGATAATAATAATAGTAATCTGGTGCCCCCTATCGTAAGAATGATTGTTTCCCCCACTTTTCTGTTACTGATTAGTACTGCTTCTGTCTTATGTTCGACTAATTTTAAACCCACAGATTCAAGTCAGCGTTGAACAATCCCGATTGCGTTATTGTTCATTTGAACCACTTATTCCAGTAGCTTGGCGTCAACGACTATCGCAATATAGTCCGCAAAGTCTACGATTATAGCTTCTTCTGGTAGGGGCAGATTGAGTATCCTGTCATACATAAAATTCTACAGAAGTGGACCCAACACCGAACCTTGTGGCACCCCTCCCGTGACGGTATACTCCTTTGGGGCTATCGCCTGTGTCATATATTTGGATCCTTTTTCTTATGTAATCCGTGATGTACGTGGGTACTTCCAGTTCGCAGAGTTGAATGCGTTTCTTATGTCTAACTTGATAACAGTACAATACCGTTTAGCACCACCCCTCCATATTCTGCCTTCTATAGTTTTCTTCGCTGTGTCAACGACCACGCGGATTGCTTCTATCATTGACCGCAGCCTTCGGAAGCTAATGTTCTGCCAATCCTCCTGCATTTTCAATTGCTGCTTGCAGCCTGTTAGCGATGATATGTTCCAGAATTTTTCCAGCCGTATGCAACATACAGAGTGTTCGAAACGACGATGGATGCCCAGGAGCATTACTTCCTTTGGCTTTCGATTACTTTACCAGTATGCTGAAAAAGAAGTCCTCCGCTTCTGGTAAAAGACATTTAGCTGCCTCATTGCATTAAAATAATAGAAGCTAAACCTTCACTTTAAAGCCACGATGATATGAGTGAGAGATGAAATACCTCCTTTTTGAAACCACTGCGTTAGTAATGGTAAAATAAAAAGTCGTATCTACATAATTCAAGTAACAATGTTCAATTTATTTTCTTTTTCTGTATTTATAGGTACACCAAATATTTTTAATTAAACTAGAAGCTATAACTTCTGCCTTCATCGATTTTATCTGTACGATAAACGGGATAAGATGGTTGTGGCTGATTTGGAGCATCAGGATGATATTCATTAGTACGAGTATTCGAAGTGTCCAAGTTTTCGGTGTATTGTCGCCTAAAACGATAACTCCTACCCTCATCAATTTTATCTGTACGATATACGGGTTGAGATGGTTGTGGTTGTTTCTTTGCATCTGGATGGTATTCGTTGGTACGTGTCTTCGATCTGTCCAAATTTTCTGGAGCCTGGCGTGCAAGACGATTGTTACTTGTGCGGTAAACAGGAGTGAATTTTTGGGTAGGGCCTAGGTTTTCAGACCTCCTTCTGAATGTATCTCTATAATTCAAATCCCTGAACTGAGCTATGGCACTACTTGCAGCAAGTGCAACAAAACAAACTATAAAAAGCTTCGAATACATCTTTAATGTTACAATAAGTCTCTGAATGTAATTAACTGATGCTATATAAGTACAGTCGCCCGGCTTTTATACTTGCAGTTTAGCATTCACTTGTTGATTGAAAAAATCACCTTGCCGAAAAATCACATTACAGGCAATTGAAACTGATAAGGCGGGGAAATACAAGTGGTAAACATTTTTATTTTTACTTTTTCGTCTGGGATTGTTTGCGTAGATGTTTACATGAACCTTGAACTAAGACGGAGATGAAAGTGTTTTTGCATCGCAATCTTTAAATGCAGTTCTGGACTAGTAAAGTCTTGTTTACCATAGGCAGATGGTGGATAGTATTTGTAGCACAATTTCATAGATTTTAAGGTACTGGTTGACAATTCAAGATTCAGCAATTCGATGAGGTGTCATACAAATACCTCGTTTCGACTTAATCACCAGCATTCAAGAGTATTGGCATGGCTTCCAATGTATAGAACTATAAGTCTTCCGAGATTTTGGGAAAGGAAAATACTGTTTAAGGGGTATAATCGAAAAGTTCCTTTTGACAGAGCAAAAATGCTTATGTTCGCTTTATTATTGTTTTTTTTTTTCTTTTTTTTTATAATTTGCACGTGTGAAAGGGGTTATGAATACCCTTATACTAATTTTAGGACACGGGCGTTTTTGAGGAAAGGGGAAGAAACTGAGAGAAAGAAGATTGGTGTAGTTGGTTTGAAACTCAGCTGGTATCAAGTTTCAGTGAACTCCAAGGGTTGCTGTCCAGATAACTGGGGAGCTTCTTTATTTTTGCTTTTGTCGTTGCTCATGATTCACAGTATTTTTTTTCGTCCTCCTAGTGTCATCATCACGATCGAGTTGCATTTTTAGCCATATGACCGCCCTACTGCCAGTGTTATGCCTTCGCAGTAGAGTTGACATAAGCTTTCGCAATTGATCGACTTTTTATTTATTTCATGCGAAATAAATAGATGATTATTGACACCAGGATTCGAACCGTGAACCTGTAGCGTGACAAGCGATGATGTTACCACTACACCACGGCCACCTTCATTTAAAATATGAAAAAGATTACAATTTAGCCGACCACATGTATCTGAACTAATTTTTTTATCAGTATATGCAAACCTGTAACGCTGAAACAGCGCCCCGAGATACCTGTTGATTCTGCTCCTTAACATATGGAAATTAAAAGCTTTTCGAAATATTATACATATGTCTACGCGATTGCCAGGTGGAACGCCTAGTAGCACGCTCAAATGACATATTTTTGGGGTCATTCCATTGAAGTCTTTGAAATAATAGTATATTAATTTACTACTAATCTTGGTTCCCTTCTGAGCCAAGAAAATGATCTTCCAGGAGTGAATCTAGGCTTTCGTTCCATCATTTGGTGAAGTCAGCCTTATTTAGGATGCCAATATCATTGTTGTGACCTTTAAGTGGGCTTTCTGAAACCTCGCTGTACTGAGTATTTCCCTAAAGCTTTTCAGTTGGTAAGTAAGGTCGTAAGCGCCATTCAATATTGATTATAATTTTCTAACTTGACCAATATAGAAGCTGTCGCTCTAAATAAACCATTAAATAAATCGAAATCTAAATCGCAACTAGGAGGTTGAACAAAATATTTATCCTCAGCTGAAACCTGAACATACAACTTTCAGATCACCAATTGAATAGACCCAACGCATTATGGTTACCTGGTATTTGAGCTGATCAACCACCACTAATAGCCACCTCTAGCACTGGCATAAACGCATGCCCTTTCATCAGATTCTGCAGCATATCATACCGCATATCTGCAATTGCGTTGCGTATATATTTCAATTGTTGCAATGTTATTGGTTTGGTAGCATACACCCGTCCCTTCAAGTAACCCCAGAGAAAGAAGTCGAAAAAAGTGTAATATCGCACGACATGGATCGCCAGTAAGTTTCGAAAAAAAAGGTCCAATTATACCACCATCACAAATCGCACACCAAACAGTCACTCTAGGAGGATGAAGGGGTCGTTCATGACTGTTCCACTCAAGTCAAAATGCGCCTCGTCACTCACAATAAATTTTTAAAAAATTAAAATGTTTGCACTCCGCTCCCCTCATTCCTTCTGGTCATTTTCTTGAAGTTCTTGATTCTTTTGAATTTTGTGTGAAAAGAAATGCAGCTTGCGATGCATAATTTTCTACATAGACGTTGTAAAAATCCCAATTTGTTGAGCACAACGACGAATCGAAGTTTCCGGACTTTCACACACATTGTTCCTTACTGCATCAAAGTTTTGTTGTGTACGCCCTGGTCCAGGCTTCGGTAAACCACTTACTGTGTAAAGGTTCTTGAAATTGTGGATAATTTTTTGAATAGTGCTATTTACAGGTACTCCACGTCGACCAAAAAAATCAAGTAATTTACTGTTGCAATAATTGATGAACCATTTTGATAAAATATTCTGATCACTAACACACATTGTTGTGGCCTCAAACTCTCCATGATGAAATGGTATTGACAGCTGAAAACTATTGCCAACTTTCACATAATAAAACCATCTATGTGAGAAATGGCGCCAATTTCAAATCGGCCGCAGTCCCAAAATACACCCTGTATTATTCCATACGGAAAGCGGACAGGGAGTTCTATTTGACATTTTCTTGAATAACTTCTGAATTGAACCGATTTTACTGAAATTTGTTTTGTTGGTTAGAGAATTTTCTTGGAATTGGAAATTTCAGGTGCTCCTCAAGGATGTGTGGGGAAGCGATATGAAATAGATTATCTGTTACTTACACAAGAAATGCGATATCTCGCAAATTAATAAGAATATCGAAATCAGACTTATCTGTCGTCATGGGTCCTGAAATGCTCTATTACCATGATTTTTTTCAAGAATTTGGGTCACGTGGTCTGAAATGAAGAGCAGACATTCCTAAACTGTGTGCGTAAAATTTAAATTCTGAATTCGAACAAATATTTTCAGCTACGTCATATGTCTATTTCCGAATAAAAAAAATATATTTTTGTGATATTTGCTTGTACTGGAGTCACCTTCAAAATAAGGTTGTTTTTTTCTTTTTTCAAAAATGACACCGGCATTTGGCATGACACCGGCATTTGGCATGACTGTCGGAAAACCGTGCATATAGCATTAATAGTTTAGAAGCTAGAAGGTGGGGACAGGCGGATGGACGGACGCGCTAACGAGAGCAATAGGGTTCCAAGGCCTGTGTACGGAACTCTGAAAAATAAGAACTAAACGATAGAGGTGACGCTACAGTTCACTCATTCATAATTTGCAGATTTAATGGAGGATTAAAACATGTGAACATACATATTCGTCATCGTTAAGTATACCCGAAACGTATCGAAACGTTTCTATTTGCCCGGCGCTGAAAATAGAGTTGAAATACAATTCGAGTCCGGTACGTGTGAAGATGGGCATGAGTCTTAGATTTAATCAGTCTAGGAGTTTCTGTAACACTTTAAAAAAAATTAACTTTATCATATATTCATGAGTCTTAATATTTGTGATTATTAGATTTATAAGCTCGAAGGTAGACTTCTCTTCCTTCGACTGAATATGTATTAAAATTAAAATTTTCTGGTAACTACAGCTTGAAATGATAAACTGAGAACTCAAGCGAATACTAGGTGCCACCAGTGGACTTATCTTATTCAATGTAGTACCTGACATTGGTGTGAAAAACAACTACACAGAACTCAAACTTTCTAATCCATCGCGCAATAAAAAAGCAATAAACATCTCAACTTTTTAATTCCGCATAACTTTTGTGCCGAAAACTTTTGACCCCGCCCGCTTGAAGTAATACTTTACATGACTTTGAACCTTTTACCAGCACACGGAAGCTGCAAAAGTTAGTGGAATTTTCTACTTTTGTCCATAACCTCTTAATATTGACGACATTGGGTGCTTAACCACCTTCATAATAAAATTTGTATGCATAACTCAATCAAGATCCTTTTTTTTTTTTGACTTTATTTGCCTTTCATTTCGTTCTCCCTACTCTTTGAAACACTTGAACATAATTTTCCTTTTTTTCTCTCGCTCTTTTACCCACAGTATGGCAACCTCCTAGTTGATGACCCCAATCCATACTCCCAGGATGATGAGGACGACGAGGACGATGATGATAACAGTGATGAAGGGGAGGAGATCAAAGGTATTCCTTCCATTTTGGAGGACTACAGCGATGATGACATACTCGATGGTAGTGGCCTATACGATGACGATGAGGATGATGACATGGATGACAGCAGCTATGACAATGGTTTTGATGACTTTCTGAAGCCCGATGCGATGGATCCAAAGAAAGAAAGGTGCGTGTAGTATTCGTTCGGTGGTAGTATGTATTTGAAAGGTCAAAAGTGTCATACGTTGACTTGGTAATAAATCACCTCTCTAACATCGCACTCTCACTCCCACTCTTTTGTAGGAAAACTCGATCAATATCATCATCGTCGAATGGAATTCCAATTTATCAGGATTCATATGCAATGAAAAGGAATCGTACGGGGGGACCAGAGGACGAGCGTATCGAACACCATTTACTGGCACACAAGAGTCCGACACCCACTTTGCGGTACGATTGGAGTGAGAAATCGTAATTAACAAAAAATTTAACAATGCTATATGCTATAGGTCCATAGTCGTAGTGTGTAGTAGAGTCAATGTTGAAAACGATTGCGAGAGCTTTTGGAATGCGTTTAATTTTGTTTTGTCTTTTTTTTTACTTTTTTTGTATGTAAGACCCAGGGCACCATCTACAGAGAGTTCGATTCTTGAGAGACGTGGAGGATATCAGAGTCCACCAAGTAATATGTTGCGGTCGCTGAATCCACCTAGACGTAGAGCTCACCGCCAGCATAGGAATCAGCGTTTATTGCGCCCATTGCTTAAAAGTGGTAAAATTCGAGGTAAATGAGGGGAGGACAGCTCAAAAAGTTACTTATTTCGATTTCTTTTCTTTGTAGGTAAACCTCAAGCGATGACAGCTGTTCCCATGCCACGTCTGACCGCAGTACATTACCATTTGAATAGCACAATTTCTGGAAGACATCAATTACATCCTGGTATGTAGGAGTTAATTCTGTTCTTGGTCTTAAGTTTTCAGTTCCAATTGATGAGACTGGTTTGCAATACCAACTCAAAGGGCAGTGGTGAGAGTGATGATGATTATAGGGCCTGGCTTAGTTTCACACTACCATTTATGCTGTGAGACACACGAGTAGGGGGGACCTACATTTTTATACCATATCCGAAGGGCAATATTTTTCGATGCTTGTCAGACGTTCGCGACAGGTGAGACCATGAAAAAACTTTTTGGTCTATTTCGGGACTCGAACCCTGAATCTTCCGCTCAGTGATAGTGCAACGGTGCCCATTTTACCAAAAAATTGTGAGCAATCCATTGCTACAAAGACAATGGCGCTCCAATCCAACAGAGCAAAAAAGATCTAGCGTCATCAATCTCCGAAACACGTGTAATGTAACAGAACACTCATAGAATGGGAGAGTCAATAAGAAGCACATAGATTGTCCCCGTGGTTCGCGTCCTTTCTTGTCAATGCCAAAAGTGGTAAGGAATAATTTCAGTCACTTTTCTTTTTAATGAACGGAATCACTAGACACCACTCTTAAAGAAAAAGTTGATTATGTAATTCAACTGATCGAAACTTCTATGTCAAGTATGAAGACGAGCACTCAAAACTATATGCAACACTAGTTGACGTTGGATGGTATATAACAATCAACGAAGATCTTCAAATTCTTCAAACGGCACTTAACAAGACTAATATCATGCTCTAACAGAGATGTCAACACCTTGCCAACAAAAGAAGGAAACCACTAAATATCCCGCAAATACAATCATCGATGCCAAATGTAAGTTTTGTGTAATGCAATGCATGCTTAAGCATCTGAATTGCATAAAGACAACAAAACGTGACGGAATACCAGTCACTATCTTCAAGAACCGACCGAATTTAACAAATTCTCAAAAAGGGAAAGAAATGCTTACCGCAATACTACGGTCCAATAGCGTAGTTGCCCATGCTATCCAAAGTGATGAAAGAAGTATGGTTTTCGTAGCCGCCATTTTTCTGGAGACCCTGCTGAGCTATCTCTATCCTCTACTTCTCAAAACCATTTGATCAAATATGACGCTCTATTAAACAAGCTAGCCTCATATGAATTAGTGCAACAGCTCTGCGTTTGAATGAAAATTTGTTTCCGGTACCTTCTGTGTGAGTAGTGAAGTACCTCAGGGGTCTATATTATCACCAATTTTACTTCTAACATAATAAGATCTTTAGTTTTACTCGAATAACCTGCAGAAAATTTCGATTTTTCTCCTCCTCCAAAGCACAAGTTAGGCCGGAGTTTGAGTATGTTCTTCACATTTGGAGTTCAACCCCTCTTTATCTGCTCGGCAGCATACAGAGACGAGTACTCGTAGCTCGCTGAACAGAAGATCCTGCAAAAAACTCGAATTGAAAATGAATCACTTACAAATGAATGCAGCAGGTATCTTCTCAGAGAAACTTAATATTCTATGTCATCCTATTCTGATGTCAGCGTATAAAGCCGAAATGGTAGCTCTACCACATGCGCTAGATCATTTGCGAGAGGATAAAGTGGTCGGGAAGAATATTCTGATATCAAAAAGCTCCACCAAGAGAGTGTTCCAAAGACTTTTCAAATAAACTGTAGCATTATCCACAGGTTATCATCTAAAGAAGATGAGACTACCTTCAAGTTATGCCTGGAAGAAATAGAGACGCTGGCACCCATTTTGTGGCAATGACAGGCACTAGCTAGCAGAAGAAGAGATATAGCAGTCTACTATTTGTTGAAAACCGAGAAGCGAATAATCAAGGAACCCTGGAGAAATCCAGAGAGTAACACTGGCTAAGTTAACTTGTGGCAAGAAACAAAAAGTTATCCAAAAAGGTTGTCTACCTCGACATCTGACTAAATAATATGCATATGTATGTACAGACATATCTTTCTGTTAAAATCCTCTCTAACATAGTAAATCCATCGATTTTATAGGTACATCTTTGCGTAGAGCTATAATCAGTATGCCCTTGTTCTTTTTTTGTTAACAGATCACAATAATCTTCCTCACGATGGCGACATTTACATTGGATCACCACATTCTTGGGCTAGAACTCTCGGAATGGACAAGGATTTCGTTTTGAATCACGGCGTTATAACTGTCAAAGAAGCCGGCTTATATTTCATCTATGCTCAGATTTACTATGATAATCGTTATGATCGCAATGGTTTTGTGATATATCAGAATGTTCATCCATTCCTGCAGTGTGCCTTGTTTGTACCCACACCAACCAATAAGAGTCACACCTGCTATACAAGCGGTGTCATCTATCTGGAGAGTGATGATAAATTACACCTACGTGATATCCATCGAGATCGCGTAGTAATGTTAACAAATGCCAAGAGTTTCTTTGGTGTTATTAAACTAGGCGAGATCTAAGATGGATTTACATTTTTGACTGAGGTCAGTCTATTTGGATCACTAAGAGACCAGTAAATGTTGAAAAAAAAAACCTTTATTTTATATAAAAAAGAAACAGGAATGTATAGAATGTATAATCTCATCTATAACTATTCATGTAGAATGTTAAGTAACGAACAAAAAGAAAATAACGAACAAGCAAATGATTAAATTTAGTTTATACGTAGTTGCCAAATAGAAGAACAATTTTAAAAGCCATATTCTGATGAATGTTAGTACGTGTTAGTCGATAAGAATTATTATTTTTTTTTTTTTTTTAATTTTTAAATTTAGAGTTAAACTGAAACAGAGATCTTTTTATTCTTGATTTTATTTTTAGTATACAAACTATGTATGTGTATATATTTATTTTGTAAATATTTGAATTTATTATATAATAAACAGAAAAAAAAAATTATAATTATAGTATAGACGTCTAATTAATTGTGTTTTAATTGTTTTCCCAACAAGAGATTTCCTACTTTTGCACGCTTTATTCATTTGAACGACAACGAGTACGAATATGCATCCTACCGGTAGCTAATCTATGAGTGTCTCCACCAGTCTGTTGTTTTGCATTTCAGTTCTACGAGTATCTTGCACACGAATGATTGATGAGCCAAGTGGACATATATTTGCCTACATAAATCAATTGGATATGTGTGTGGACTTTTATTGCATATTAAGGTACGATGTCTTTTAATATCAAGTCAACTTGTAAAAGGGGCTGGGATTTCACATCCCTACTATATGGCAACTGTCAAATCCATCTGTCATCCGTAGTGACAGGTAGTTAGTTCCTATGGATTGTTTAACCACCGATCATCGCACTAAAACTGTTGCATCTTATTACAAATATAACAGTTCTGTAATATCTGCGTATCGCGATTTAAGAACAGATTATGGTCATCATAATCACCCAAATGAGCAAACAATTCGATACATAATCACCAAATTCAAAGAAATCGGCAATATTTGTGATATCGTGAGACCTGCTCTATCAACTGAAAACTTTATTGCCTCAGAAAACACGGAATTGTCAAAATTCACTCCGCGCTCAATAATTGGGCATTTTCTATAGCCCAGTTGGCGTATTTTGCGGTTGAATTTGCATCTCCATCACTATAAAGTCCAGCCTACACAACAACTAAAGCCTGCTGACCATAGAATGCGCAGAAAATACGCCGATTGAGTGCTGGAAAATCAACAAACAAAATTGCAGAATTTGGGGTTCTGAGAATTGAAATGTGATCACTGAGAGGCCATTGCATCCACCACGGATGACAGTTTGGTACGCGCTGTGGACTGGCCGGCGGCGTGATTAGGCTGTATTTTTTCGAAAACGACAAAGGCATCACTGTTACGGTTAATTCTCTTAGCTTTGATCAAATGATAACCAACTTTTTTGGCCTAGGGTTGAAGACATTGATATGAGCAAGATGTGGTTCCACCACGGCGGGGCTACGTGGCACACAACACAGGCAAATTTAGCTCGATTGCAGGAATAGTTTCCCGGCCATGTGATATGACTTCATTGGATTTCTTTTTGTAGGGCTATGCAGACAATCCCCAAAGTCATCGAAAATTACCTCACTAGAATCGAAGTTGTACTTTCCGCATTAAGGATACACGACCTAAAACTATTTTCAAAACTTTTGGAAACCCGGCTTTTCAATTAAGAATGGAAGGAGAATTGTAAGTAATGCAAACATTTACGAGTACATTCTCCGTAAAAAATACAAGAAACATACAGTGTTGTGCAAAACATACCAGACTTTTATAGAACGTTTTTCTTCCTATACTGAAAACGATCAATAATACCACTAACTTCATGTAGTGGACCACTTTGTTCAGCAGAAAAACATCCCCACACCATAACAGAGCCTCCTCCATGCTTTACGGTTAGACGACAATGTCATGGCTAAAGACGTGTCCCACTTCCATCAGAAGCAATGAAGTTAAACTTACTCTCATCGCTAAAGAGTACATTTTTCCACTTTGCTGCTGACCAATTCAAATGTTTTCCTGCAAATTCCAGTCTAAGAAACGATTAGCGTTAGCAAATTAATCAAAGTCTTATTAGAAGAATAAAATGGTACCTTTTTTGTCTATGCTTAAGAGTAAGTATAGGCTTTTTTGATAGTCGAAAAGAACAAAAATCAGTTTCTTTTAAACGCCTGCGTACGGTGCTTGCTTCAATTGAAAGATTGAGCTCGCTAACAATCTTTCTTGAAGACAAGAAAAGATCTTTAAAGATCATTTTCTTAATTTGGCGATCGATTGGGGCATTCGATTTTCTCGGACGTCCTTCACAGTGAATAGTTTCGACCGGTTTTCCATTCCGAAACTTTTTTATAATGTCACACACTGTCGATGAAGGCATTTTGTACTTTTTGGCTATACATTTTTGTTTTAGCCCTGCCTTGAAATCTGCCATGACCTGATTTTTAATCACACCACTGTATTTATTTTTCGCTATTTTAATAGTAAACAATTTCGAGATGTTTTTTTTTGGTTTCGTTCAGTCTATAAATCAATCCAAATGACAGACAAACTGTAAGACATAGAGCAAGAAAATACGGTACTTTTAAAAATCCTGTATGTTTTGCACAGGCATGGCATTGAGTTGAGTTACAGTTTTGGATAAAACTTGAAAAATTATGAAATTGTATTTGTAAACTTGTGTAATAGGTTTTCTTGAATTGACAAACAAATTTACCTACAGTATTCCTGTCCCCTAGAATTCATCAATGAAAAATATTCAAGAAAAATCCGGTACGTTTTTCATAACACTGTAAACTTATGGAGCAGTAAATATAAATTTTCCTATTTAATTGGTTCTCTTGACTTATTTTTCGGTGATGTCTGCACCTCTTTTCCTTGTTTTAATAATTACCAATTGCAATTTTTCCAGCCAAATTTTTTTTTTTTTTTTTTTTTTTTATTAACTAAAAGCTTGCTGAGTTGAACTACTTTTGTATGACACTTTTTTGGAACTCAACCAGCAATGCACACAGATATTGTAATTTGAACTAAATTACATAGAGGGATTTGAGTTCAATCTCACATTAATCAAATCAAAGCAACTGAGAGAGTTATAATTTGCTTGCATGTGAAACTGCGTTCTATCATAGTTCAACTCTGCTAGAGAGTACATAGTGAGATCCTATGTGAGCTCAAGCTTGTTAGTTCAGACTCTGAGATCTTGCTTATCTTTTAGAGTACCATCCAACAGCTTTTGAACTTAAATTTTAAAAACTGACAGCGCTAATTAACTGATTCTTAAAAGAAAGTATAAATTAGAGCCTTAGGTTTATTGAAAATTTGAGATTTTAATAGTTAAGAAAGTCAACCGAATTCTTGGATTTATACTGACACGGCAACGAAATTAATAACTTAATTTTTTTTTATACGATCATTGCAATCCTGTACAATGGCCGCCATCTTGGAAAAATGGAGGAGCAACGAATGATAGCTATGCCCTCTTTCTTCTAAGAGAGAGTCGTAACATCAACTTTTCTGTTAAAATCTATTAAAAATAGCGGAAATGTTTTTTTAAGAAAAAAGATGGCTTTACATTTGAGTTAAAAAGTTCACATCGCCACACCCACTTTAATAGGGATGTGTTAAAAGATGAGGAATAGGATACCAGATGATCCATTCTAGATGACTTATTAATTTGTTGTTTGTTTTTTCTTTTTAACACATTTTCCTGTTGACAATAGAAAAATAACGAGGAAAACAAAAGCCGCTATCTTGGAGGAAATCGTGAGTTCTATAGTTCCAGATGAAAAAAACATTTAGATTGAACTCTACACCGAACAGGAACATTTCCCCGCTGAATCATCATAGAGGATTTTGTCAAGTACAGAGCTCTGCTACATCTATAGTTAATCGACTTCGAGAAGATCTGTTTTTATAAAATTTCCTAATCCCGTTGTACTCAGAATCGATTTACGGTCAATTGTATCCATATTGATACTACCAAGCAGTAATCCTTCCTTAGTGTAATGAATGGAGAAACCTAGATTTTTTTCGTTTCTCTTTTGTGCTTGAGTGGCTGTTGTTTGTTGTTTCCCGCTCGGGTTGCAACCTGCACAACAAACACACACTCACTTCACTGGAGTAACCCTCCTTCTTTCACACAGAATAATGGACTTACATCCAATGGTGGACAATTTAAAAGCGGAGGTAAACGAAGTAGCGCTAAAGATAAATACTGCAAAAATAAAAGCTCGGGGAATTACAAAACCTCTACGCCCAACGATGCCGGACACCAGATAGAAAAAGTTGATAACTTTCTACAAAGTGGCGTAAAAGTAATGACCCTATATGAAATATCCATCATTTTTGCAAATGGCGTCTCCTGTCATCGAAATATTGACAGTTGAATAATAAAGAGATGCGAAAAATACGACGTGAAGATGGTCGCACAATATATCAACTGTTGCCGGCAGACATCAATCATGAAAAGGATGATTTTTCTTCAAAATTAATGATGAGTAACGAAACACATGTCAACAAGCAGAATACTCGGTTTTGGGGCACTGAAAACTGGATATTGTTCTAGAATTGCCTCCACAATCCACTGAAAGTTACTATGTGGTGCAGCGTCTGAAAGGGTGATTGGGCCTACTTTTTTGAAGACACTGCTGGCAACGTGATAACTGTCACTGGCGAGAATTGGGGTTGGAGAGCATGTGGTTTTAACAAGACGGTTACACTACACACACAGCAGGCGACACAATGGACTTAGTGAAGGACACTTTTCTACAGCATGTTATTACCCGTTTTTAGTGATTTACATCACTGAGCCCACAAGCTCACTTGATCTGACCAATCCAGACTTCTTTCTTTTGGGTTATTTTAAGTCATTGGTCTATGTGAACAAGCCACAGACTCTCGCAGCCCTGAAAGACAATATTATTGAGAAAAGTGATAGAAAATGCCATAAAAAGAGCTCAAGTTTTCATAAAAGTTGGAGGTCCGATATCATCTCCAATACCTAATGAAACAAAATTCAAGGTCTAAATAAAAAAAAAAAAAAAAATCATCGTTTTTTAATTCAGGAAAAAAAAATAAGCTAAATCAAATTGGGTCATTACTTTTGCGCCACCTTGTACATCTAGAAAATATGGTATCGGCCGACGGTGACACCGAACTGGATCATCAGCCATTGTCACTTGCAGGCTGGAAATCTTCGTAGATATTTGCGCATCATCTTAAGGATTTTTTGATAGAATTGTATCTCAAACGAAGTGCTTTTCAGAAGCCGAGCAGGAATCAAGGTCTATGGGAATGAGACCTAGAACGCATTACAGAACTCCAGACAATATGGTGCGCAGGCATTGCCCTAATTTTATGATTTAACTAAGTGAGTTCTTTTGGGTCCCTTTCAGTTTTCACCTACGATCAACAGTTTGATTGATGATTAACATCATCGCCTGATTTTGTGTCCTTTTTGAAAATGCTATACTTTCCAAAGTAGCTATCTGAAATTGATTTCTTCTTCTATTTAGTCCGCACTATTATTAACTTGAGATCAAGGGATTTATAGATAATTGCAAAAATCCAGAGGCACGTACTTCCTATTTTCAATATATCGTCAACCATGCACAGTCGAATGTCTAAGGATGTCTAAGAATCATCTCGAGAATTTATTGGTCCAATCGTATTTTTTTTAATTTGCAAGTGTTTGTGGAAAGAGGAAGAGACAGAGAGAAAAAAAGATTGGTGTAGTGGGTTTGAAACTTAGGTGGTATTAAGTTTCTGTAAACTCCAAGGGTGGCTGTCCAGATAACTGGGGAGTATTTTGTTTGATTTCGCTATTATTGTTGTTGCTTATGATTCGCAGTATTTTTTTTCCGTCCATCTGATGTCATCATCACGATCAAGTTGCATTTTAGCCATATGACCACCCTACTGCCAGTGTTACGCCTTCACAGTAGAGTTGACTTAGCTTTCGCAATTGATCGACTTTTTTATTTATTTCATGCGAAATAAATAGATGATTCGAACCTTGAATCAACAGCGTGACAAGCGATGATGTTACCACTACCACGCAGCTCAAACGGTGGTGTTGCGGTAAAGGTGTGATAGCGACAGGTGAAGGGACGTGATATTTAGTGAGTAAAAATACAACACATCTGTGAATACAATCTCTCTATAGTACTTTCAAAGTAACAAAAAGGCAGCTAGCCTACTTACAATCTAACAGTTTTGCTAAAAAATGTTCCTAATATCGATGTCAGCAAACCCCCGATAGACATGCTCTAAATGTTTTTCTATTGAATTGTTGTACCAAACAATGAATACTAGGAAAGCATTTTCATAAATTATGCCTACCTAATGGGGTTTTGGCCAATTCAGAATCTCTGCCTACCATAGATTTCATGCTGCGAAAGCAAAATTTCATAAGTATCCAAGTTCATGGTCGTTTCCTTTTTTTCATTGTTACTCAGTATCCCTGGGGCTTAATCCTCAACCTGAGGACATGCCGCTGCCAAAGTTTAATATTCATTTTTAACTTCATCGGCTGACGTCAAAATTGAATAAGTAGGTACTCGTAATCATAATTCTGATTAAAAAGGATTGCTTATCCCACTGAAGGAAATCGGATTAAATACTTTTTTTTAATGTAGAATATGTGGTAAAAGTTCCTGTGGGAATCTTAAACTCAAATAACTCTTCCGGTTACTTTCTATGGTAGCAACATAGGAGTAGATTACGCTTAAGATATCGGGAAATCTCCAAATAGATGAATAGATAAACCTTTCTGATTTCAAATTTAATAAAAAGATAGGGCTTTGAAGAAATGTGTCTCGCAATTTTCATTGCAAATGCAAGGATGAACTAAAAAATGCTGAAATTCCACGTAAATTTCTAGAATCATCCTGTAAATTTTGTAAATCTTCTTCACCTTACTATTCCATTCTGCCATCACCATCAACCTTTCGTTCCACATTTATTAATTATTCATCAATTTCCTGCAAAGAGCATTCCTCCAAAGTCCATGTACATGTATGTATGTATGTACCGACTGAACTAGCAGGTATTTAAATGGTTTTTCATATTATGTGCTAATGTCATTTAGCTGGCACTTCAACACTGGCACATGTAGAGAACATATCATGACTTTGCGCATGAATTGGCGCCCACGTACCTATTCACGTTCATGCAATAAAAACTCTCCCGAGCAGGAGCCACTATCCCTCAAAGAATTCCCTTATATTTCCCCACAAATACCAATTAAGCATGTACGTGCAAATTCTTCTCCACTAGTATATCTTTGTCAAGCTGACAACAACAAGAAGCAAAATAAAGCTTTCCTAAATACTTGACAAAGACAGAGAGTGAAAGAGTAAGCGTGAGTAATGAGTACAAAGTATAAAAGTCACTGCGCGCAGTACCTCCTTCTGAAGAAGAGGTATCCTTGTTGTTTATTTATTTCATTCCATGAAGCCTTTCCAAATCGGAAATCCGAATAAAAGTACACACTCGTCTAAGATGGAATGTGTGCTGTGCTGTGAACCACCTGTTACGCACCCTTCTCTAATGATGAACCTTAGATACTTAGATACTCTTAGAATGAATCGAATCTAATAACAAATCAGATTGATGGAGGGGTATTGAATTAACTTCATCAAATAAAAACGTTATTTGCGACTCGAGGAAAATACATCGTACTCGGATCAGTGTACACCTAAAGGCTACGTGCCATGCAAGGATATCTTGTCTTCTCCCTTTTTTCCACCCTCGGATGTAGGATAAATTAATTTTATTTGGTTCAATGAATCGCGTGTGAAATGTTGTTATAATCTTAAAGGAAAACGGAGAATCAAAGGGAAGGAGTAAGAACTATAAACTTATTCCCTTTAATGTAATGATGTAATGAAAGCGCATTCTACGAGTAGACGTTTGTTCTTGCAACACGTCAACTTCAGAAGAGGGGTTTTCTGCATTCGCTTGTCAGAGATTACAGCTCCCGCAGTTGATGTGGTCTGGAATAATGAAATAGAAATTCTGAGCAAACTGAATTATAATTCATGAATAATATGGCGAGGGGTGTGCAAGACAGCAATGAAAGAAAAGTTATGAAGTAATAGATAAGACAAGGACAATGCCAGGAAGAAAAAGGGAATTTAATTCATTGAAACGTGTTATTTTTTTTAAGAGGCTCATTTCTTCTTTATTTTTCTCCTTATTGTTGTTCCACTTAAATGTGTTACTTTACAATTGATTATGTCTTGAAAAGTTCCGTTGAATGCGTCTGATGCGATCAAGTAAATGCGTCACTATGTATGTACATACCATTTACAATGTTCGTAGGAAGCTTTGAGTTTGAATACCTGATGACGACAGTACAGACTACAGTTTCAATTATTTTACATATTAGTTCACCACGGGAGACGCAATGGGATTCTGTGGCGTATACGTATCTTTTTTTTTATTTCAAAGTATGAGTACATTATTCAACTAGCTATTAGGTAACGATTTTGAAGCAGAGTTTTCCAAAATCAGCAAAATATGAAACACTTTTCATAGTGGTATTGGATTGAATTGAATTGACAAATGGGATTTCTTTAATAATCTGGATTTCTTGTAATGGAATTGAAAGAAGAGGAGCTTAATACGTACTTTTTAGAATTCCGTTGGTTACATAAAAGACTGCACTGGGTTACAGACACATAGGTAGGTAGGAGTGGCGATTCTGTATAAAGAAATCCAATTAGCACTAGGTGCCGTTTTGATGCCACAACTCATGTAAAATAGCTATTAAGGTGTGTTGATGAGAAGTCTCTAAATTCAACATGTGGAATTTAAGAAAGTTATTAGTTCTTTAATATTTTTCCCTGAGATCTTCTCGAGTGAATTGAAATAGGGTTTGCCTAATGCTCGTTGTCTGTCCCTAGTTAGAACCGGACAGGTGCATATATAGTGGATGGAGGTTTTTTTTTTCGGTTGCGACGTTACAACTGTGCCAGTATGTATTATGTAGAATACCTAGTCTGGCTGCGTAGTCTCCTATTTATTTTAGTGGTTACTTATTTATTTATTTATTTATTTAGCTTAATTGAAGCAGAACTTAATAACTACAGTAAAACTAGACTATTACTAAACACAACTTAAGACTAAGGCTAAGTATTTAAAAACTAAACTTAAAACTAAAACTAAAGTTATTAGGGCGGAGGAGTGGAAGTGGAATTCTGGAGGGTGGTTTCTAAGTGCAAATCTGCTGCAGTGAAAAATAAAAGAGCTGTGCCAAACATAGCATTCTAGACATTGGCTCGTTACAACCATAATTGGTGCGATGAAAATTGAGACGGAAGATGGGTACAGACCTCAGGAGGCGTGGGTTAGTGTTAAGGGAGATCATTTGGAGCAGATTAGGGCAGTCGATGTTTCCTGCTAACAGCTGATGTACAAAGAGTATGTCAGCAATTTCTCGACGTATTTCAAGTGGCTGTACGTTAATTAATTTCAAACGATTCTCATAGGGGGGTAAGTTATGCCTGTCAGACGAAGGAAGACCCCGAAGAGCAAAACGGATGAACCTGCGTTGAAAAGCCTCTATTCGAAGGGAATGGGTATCATGATAGGGGGGCCATACTTGGCTAGCATATTCGAGGATTGGCCGAACAAATGTGAAGTAGAGAGATTTCGTGACGTAGGGGTTCGAGAATTCTTTAGACCAGCGTTTTACGAAACCGAGCGCAGAGTTGGTTCTGCTAATAATGTTGTCAATATGGCAGCGGAAATTTAGTTCTCTGTCGCAGATAACACCCAAATCGCGTAATAAAGTTACAGAAGGGACGAGCTCGTCAGAGATGAAATAGGATCTAGGGGCTGGAAGACGCTTTCGGGAATATGTAATAGCTTGACATTTGTTGACGTTGAGCTCAAGAAAATTTTCTTGACACCAGCTTGAAAAGTTGTTCAAGTCAGCTTGAAGTGGGCAAGAGTCGGCGGGGTTTAATATGTGCCTGAAGATTTCATGTCATCAGCGTAGATGGATAGATAACAGTCTTTGATGATGAAGTCAACGTCGTTAATTGACAAAATGAAAATCAGGGGACTAAGATGGCTACCTTGAGGGACCCCGGAAGTGGCTTTAATGGGGTCGGATACAGTCGATCTAAATAGTATTTTGTATTGACGTTCCTCAAGGTAGGATTTAATCCACCCAATGAAACTCAGTTGGAAGCCAAGGGATTTGAGTTTAAAAATAATGATTTTGTGCGAAATTTTATCGAAGGCCTTACTAAAATCTGTGGCAATTACATCAACTTCTTTGCCATCCTCTAATGCACACAGAGTGGTAGATATGAATTCCGTTAAGTTAATAGTTGTTGACATTCCCCTAAGGAATCCGTGCTGGTTAGGGGAAAAGATAGAATTACAATGGAAGAATATTGTATCGTGAATGATGCTTTCAAAGAGCTTAGGAACGCAGGAGAGTTCACCAATGGGCCGGTAGTTGGAGATTTCATTCTTGGGACCCTTTTTGTGAAAGGGAATTATGTAAGAGCTCTTCCAAAGCTTGGAGAAGACTCCTTGTGCGATAGATATCTGGAAGAGAGCCGTGAGGGGTTGGGCCAGATGGTTCAAGCAATTTTTCAGTACTATTGAAGGGATACCAGCAGGACCAGGAGAGTATTCGTTCTTGAGTTTTTTTTATCTTTTCTTTCACGTGTTCCACGGTTATATCAACGGAGACTAACGAGGTTTGGGCACAGCTTTTCATGTAGGAGAAGTATTCAAGATCAACTTCAAGCACATGGTTGCAAAATGATTGGCTGAAAAAGTGGGCAAATAAATTTGCGATTATCTAAGGATCACCGGAGGAAGTGTTAGACAATTTTAAAATAGCTGGATAGTTGTCAGATTTTCTTTTTGTGTTGATGAATTGGAAAAATCGTTTCGGATCGGAGATCATGGTATGCTGGATTTGGTCTAAATATTCGAGATATAGAGATTCACAGAGTTCGGAAAAGTGGGTATATGCGTGGAGGTAATTGGACAGTGTTCCGTGGAGATCGCTGTCATTCTGGTGATGTCTTTACGCTTTCTGTTTAGGAAGTCGTCTATTTTTGCCTTGTTGTAATTTGGCCACATCTTTCTAGATATGACACAGTTTGTTAGCCTAGCCCATCTGAGGTTGGCTTTTCTAAGAAAGATTGAGGAAATTTTTGCCTTGACTGCTCCCAGCAGAACGTGAACTGGTTCTGCGAGTGAACAGTGAAGGGCTGAACCTTGCCTAGCCAGTCCTTCGGCTTGTTCGTTCCCATAAACGTTATTATACCCTGGAACCCAAATCAGGGTTATCCTGAATTGACCATCTAGCGAGGCTAGCTCACTTCGGCATTCTTTTACTAGTTTGGATAATATAGTAACCGAGGCAATAGCTTTGGCTAGGGAGTCGGACAGAATCCCGAAAAACATAATCCCGAAAACTCAAAATCCCAAAAACCAAAAATCTCGAAAACTCAAAGTCCCGAAAACCCAAAATTCCGAAAATCCACAATCCCGAAAACCCACAATCCCGAAAGGCGAAATTCCCGAAAATGAAAGTGAACACCTCGCACCCACTCCAAATTCTACAGTGACCCCAAGCAGAGGGGTTGCAGGGGGGCAATATGCCCCCCATACATATTCCACTGTTTATGCATTGTGGATATAATATATATATATTTGAACATTTGACAAATTTTTAATTTTATATAATTTTTCGGGATTTTGGCCTTTCAGGATTTTGGATTTTCAGGATTTTGGTTTTTCGGGATTTTGGATTTTCGGGATTTCAGTTTTCGGTATTTTGACCCCAACCCGCTTGGCTGTCAATATTTGTGTGTAGTTTGATCTGGCGGCAGACTTCGCGGATAGAGAGTAATTCGGCCTGGAAAACACTGGCGGTATCCGGAAGTCTGTAGGATTTTGAGATGTTCAAGGATTCAGAAAATATACCCACACCCATTTCACAATCCATCTTTGAACCGTATGTGTGGATTTTTAGATCAAAATCCTTGACCACCTGTCCATCTTGCCATTCTACTCTTGAGGGGAATTACGTCAAAACGTTTTGTAAATATCATTTTGGGGGTAATGTAATCTGTTGGAATCGATACGAGTTCTCTCGGTAGAGAATCCAAAATATTACTATGGTTTTTGTGATAAAAAGCATCAGTTCAGTTTTGCTCGAGTTTACCTTACTCGAAACATTTTCCATGATTTCGCTTACACAGAAGGAAACATTCCTGACACCAGTATCACCATGTTGTCCACTTACCCGACTACCTTGATTCTTTCTCTGTCTAATTGTAAAAGAAATCGATAAAATAGGGAAAGACACGAGACATTTCTAGTGAATGTATGGAGTTCCCAATGTCTCTATCACCTATAAGTTTTAACGCGCTATTCTGTATCCTGTCTAGAATATGCAGAATAGTCTTTGGGGCATTAGACTAGTTTGCGCAATATATTCTAGCTCTGGGCGGACAAATGCCTTATAAATTGAGGCTAGATCAGCCGGGGTAAAATATTACTTGGACCATTTAAGGAATCCTAGACATTTTGCAGTATTTTTCGCGACCTCCAATATGAGATCATTCCATCGAAGATGGTTATTAATACACCTACTGAGAATGATCAGTCTTTCGGTTTTAGCAATGCAAGTACCATTCATGGATAATGGTTGAGGGATTTGGTTTCTTTTGAGAGACAGAAAACAGCATTATGTTTTGGAAGCATTAAATTCCACATTGTTGGTTGAACCCCATTTGATTATGTTATCCAGGTCGGGACGCTTCATCGAAATTATACAGAGACCCTCATAGAGTAACACTCCCTGCCAAAAAAAAATAGCTAATTGTGATATTAAGTACCCGCCAGAAATTCTAGAAATGGTAAAGGAAAAGAGGTGGCAACAATCTCGTACTCCGAAGCAAACTCAAAGAAACGATAAGAGATTTTAAAAATCAAAAGGTAACTATCTCGAAGGGTTAACTGCGGAAAAATACAAATTATTCGCTCTGGAAACTTCATAAAGGGCGAAAAAAAAAGCAATCACCCCTAATAAAGAAAACCCACGGGCAATGGGCTAAATACGATAGAAAAATGACTAAAATATTGTCTGCTCACTTGTAGAGTCAAATTGGCAACACTGGCAGAACTTAAACAAAAAATTGACAAACTTAAAGCCAACAAAACTTCAAGCTATGACTTAATAACATGACAGGTTCTTAAGAAATTGCCCATGAAAGTATTAGTTAAGCTTTTCTACCTTATAAATGCTACTTTTAGATTGCAATACTTAACAAAGCAATGAAAAGTCGTAGAACTTATTATGGTATTAAAAACAGGAACAGCTCCGACTGACAAAAAGTCTAGACCAAAGGTGTTCTACAAAATGCTACTAATATGACTACGGTCTATTATAAAACAAAAATGTCTAATTCCGGATGACCAATTCGGTTTTAGAAGCAAACATTCTACAACCGATAAAGTATAACAGATGTCAAGGCTGGAATACCACAAGGAAGTGTTGATCCAATCTTATACTTATTATACACTCGAGACATACCGCAATTACTCGTAGAAGGCACCATTTACGGTCGACACAGCCATATTAGTAACTGGCAACACGGTAGAGGAAGCTACCTAAAAGTTGTAAAAATCTGTAGATAAGCCACATGATTGAACGAAAATTTGACGCACCGTACGAGTACTCAACGAATCCAAATCTACTCATGTAAATTATACATACACAAAAGTGAACCAGCTGCCCGTCCTAATTAACTCGATGCAAAAAAAAAAAAAAAGAACTAGAGAACAAATACAGAGGAATGTATTGGTAGATCGGCCGATATTCCAAGCTCAATATTCAGAACAAGCTAAAACCCATGTGGACGTACAACTCTAGAGTTGTACCAAGACAAGTAATAGAAACCTCCTTCAAACTTTTGCAAATAAAGTCCTAAGGGGGGAATCGTGAACGCACCGTGGTATGTTCGAAATGACGATATCCACAGAGATTTCAGAGTATCCCCCGTCGAAGACAAAATTGAAAATTTCAATGAAAAAACACCAATGTCGACCCTAAACATATTCGAATCATTTTTCTTATAAGCCTAACTCAGGAATCGCTAACTAGATTTTCATAAAATTTGTGTTCTGATTTGACCCAGATGAGTAGATATGTCTGCCTAAAAATTATCAAAATCGAATGGAGGCAGGGTAAGAAATGATGAGGTGATCTTTCACCCCTCGTATTCCAATTTATTTCAAAAACTGTTTATGCCAGGAGATTTTTTTTAAATTTTTACCTTATCCTCTCATAAATTTACATACTATCAATTTTTGTAAATTTTGTTCAATAAACTTTATGAAAAAAAAAATAATTATATTTTTGGACTGGAAGTTCAACTTTAATTTGATATGTCGCATGGTATAGTATAGCATCACCATTCATTCAATGTGTTAGATTGTATTATGATACATCAAGTTATACCATCTCAGCCGCAATTACTCGTAGAAGGCACCATTTACGGTCGACACAGCCATATTAGTAACTGGCAACACGGTAGAGGAAGCTACCTAAAAGTTGTAAAAATCTGTAGATAAGCCACATGATTGAACGAAAATTTGACGCACCGTACGAGTACTCAACGAATCCAAATCTACTCATGTAAATTATACATACACAAAAGTGAACCAGCTGCCCGTCCTAATTAACTCGATGCAAAAAAAAAAAAAAAGAACTAGAGAACAAATACAGAGGAATGTATTGGTAGATCGGCCGATATTCCAAGCTCAATATTCAGAACAAGCTAAAACCCATGTGGACGTACAACTCTAGAGTTGTACCAAGACAAGTAATAGAAACCTCCTTCAAACTTTTGCAAATAAAGTCCTAAGGGGGGAATCGTGAACGCACCGTGGTATGTTCGAAATGACGATATCCACAGAGATTTCAGAGTATCCCCCGTCGAAGACAAAATTGAAAATTTCAATGAAAAAACACCAATGTCGACCCTAAACATATTCGAATCATTTTTCTTATAAGCCTAACTCAGGAATCGCTAACTAGATTTTCATAAAATTTGTGTTCTGATTTGACCCAGATGAGTAGATATGTCTGCCTAAAAATTATCAAAATCGAATGGAGGCAGGGTAAGAAATGATGAGGTGATCTTTCACCCCTCGTATTCCAATTTATTTCAAAAACTGTTTATGCCAGGAGATTTTTTTTAAATTTTTACCTTATCCTCTCATAAATTTACATACTATCAATTTTTGTAAATTTTGTTCAATAAACTTTATGAAAAAAAAAATAATTATATTTTTGGACTGGAAGTTCAACTTTAATTTGATATGTCGCATGGTATAGTATAGCATCACCATTCATTCAATGTGTTAGATTGTATTATGATACATCAAGTTATACCATCTCAGCCGCAATTACTCGTAGAAGGCACCATTTACGGTCGACACAGCCATATTAGTAACTGGCAACACGGTAGAGGAAGCTACCTAAAAGTTGTAAAAATCTGTAGATAAGCCACATGATTGAACGAAAATTTGACGCACCGTACGAGTACTCAACGAATCCAAATCTACTCATGTAAATTATACATACACAAAAGTGAACCAGCTGCCCGTCCTAATTAACTCGATGCAAAAAAAAAAAAAAAGAACTAGAGAACAAATACAGAGGAATGTATTGGTAGATCGGCCGATATTCCAAGCTCAATATTCAGAACAAGCTAAAACCCATGTGGACGTACAACTCTAGAGTTGTACCAAGACAAGTAATAGAAACCTCCTTCAAACTTTTGCAAATAAAGTCCTAAGGGGGGAATCGTGAACGCACCGTGGTATGTTCGAAATGACGATATCCACAGAGATTTCAGAGTATCCCCCGTCGAAGACAAAATTGAAAATTTCAATGAAAAAACACCAATGTCGACCCTAAACATATTCGAATCATTTTTCTTATAAGCCTAACTCAGGAATCGCTAACTAGATTTTCATAAAATTTGTGTTCTGATTTGACCCAGATGAGTAGATATGTCTGCCTAAAAATTATCAAAATCGAATGGAGGCAGGGTAAGAAATGATGAGGTGATCTTTCACCCCTCGTATTCCAATTTATTTCAAAAACTGTTTATGCCAGGAGATTTTTTTTAAATTTTTACCTTATCCTCTCATAAATTTACATACTATCAATTTTTGTAAATTTTGTTCAATAAACTTTATGAAAAAAAAAATAATTATATTTTTGGACTGGAAGTTCAACTTTAATTTGATATGTCGCATGGTATAGTATAGCATCACCATTCATTCAATGTGTTAGATTGTATTATGATACATCAAGTTATACCATCTCAGCCGCTGGGAAAGCTTAGCGCTTTTAAAGTAGTCCTAATGTAACATCTTCTATTTATAATTTTTTCTCAGGAAAGATGAACATATAACGCTGGGATAACTCCCCGAGATGAATTTAGTGGATTGCTGTTAATCCTGCTCTTGATTAGCTTGAGATTAAAAGCTTCTGGAAGTATGTCTACTGGGAGTAAATTCCAAAGTTTACTCGTCCTGTAGCAGAAGGAATTTTGGTAGATATGGACCAGTTTAGGCAGTCTTTGTCTTTCAGCTTTATAGTCAAAAATAACCGAAGCGTATAACCCTGTTTTCTAATGAAATGAAAACTCTTTCGAAAGTACAGTACCGCCCCAAACTGCTGCGAAGTTGAGCATATATATATACATAAGTAATTTGACCACAGAGTTTATACAGGGTGTCCCAAAATTCACGCAAATTGTGCGATAAAGTGTTGCCAACGAAGAAAAAGATAGCGTGACAGCTGATAGTTCAGGGTTATTAAAATAGGAGTGCTGTACGAAAGAACAATGCGTTTTCATTGTTGAGCAATATTTTAAAAATAATGATGCTGATGATACTGATTTTTCAAACAAAATCATCTTCAGCGATGAGACTCATTTTCATTATGATGGCTTTGTTAATCGTAAAAAAATTGTAGAATTTGGAGTTCAGAAAATCCACTGAGTGATTATTGAGAAACAAATGCATCCACAGAGTTTCACTGTTTGATGCGGATTTCGGGCTGGAGGCATTATCGGATCATTCTTCTTTGATCATGCGGCTGGTCAGGCAATAACAGTTAATAGTGCTTTTGCTATCGCGACATGATAATCTAATTTTTTTTGCTTGCTTAAATTGCAAGATATGGATATGGACGACATGTGGTTTCAACAAGACGGTGCCACATGCTATAATTTCCCGTTTTAGTGATCAGAATTGGCTTCCCAGATAATGCTATTTAACGCCGTTGGACCTTTTGAAGTCTAAGGTTTAAGCCAACAAGCTCACGACCACCCACGATTTGAAGGAGCAAATTGAGCGCTGTATCAACGAAATTCAGCCACATTTATGCAAAACAGTCATGAAAAATTTCGACAAAAGAGTGCGTATGTGCCAGCAAATTCATTTACAATTTTTAATTAAAACCTGTGTTTTCTATCAAAATTACCTCTTGCGTGAATTTTGGGACACTCTTTATAAAGAAGTTTGCAGATTAATGCATGCCTTTCTAGGTCGAATGTTGCTTTTACTTGGAACAAACTATCGGCTAAGTAAATGAAATGATAAATATCTATCCAGAGATATGCGAACAAATAATTATTTTTCATATTTACATTGCACCATTTCAAATCTATCCTTTACTAGCTATCCTTTAAAAAAAAATTTTTTTGGCTGTACCTCTGGTATGTTTTTCAAATATTTTGACGACTCGTCTTCGTTTTTTATCATATTTCTAATAATTTTATTTGGTGTTTAACGGCAGCTGTCCAACATTTGGGGTTTATTTATAAATAACTAAACAATGTTAATAAACCAACAGGGTTTTTATTACGAGTATATTGACCGAATGATATTATTTATGAATAAATAGGACTCATCTATGTTGTTAGAAACAATTTGTACAAGTAGCCCTAAAAGTCTACTAATAATGCGTAGTACTTCAAACATTATTTCTATCCAAGAACTGTCAATGTAAATTTGTAGTCTACAGTGGAGTAATCTCAATACACAGAAACAACACAGTAACACATTAAATATTAAGTACATATTATTGCTTGGTAACTGTTTGCTTTTGCTTCCATCTCATTTAATAGATCTATCGATTTGGCAGGGACTTGGGATAATCAATTAGAGCACAAATACTCCCCAGGTATTTCAGAGATCTTAGCAGGTTTCTAATTTATTGTTTAGATCGTGAAATAAAAACTATTGACAACCAATAGTACGTAAAGATATATGAATGTACATACATATAAGCGTATGTATATAAAGGGTGGCCCATCTGCTGGTTTCTTTTTAAATTACATGTTACGTTGACACTCACAGCTCTTTCGCTTTTTGGGAAAATTGAAAACTTATTTGTGTGATGAAAAGAATTTCGGTCGAAATAATGCACCAAATGTGCCTGCTGTGAAGTTTGTGAAGAAAGTTCATGAGAGTGACATGCTAATTGATAACACAAGTTATCCTCGTGTTCGTCCTGTGCTCAAAAACTTAATTCGCCATAGATCTCAGCAACTGAACATTAGCCGCTCACAAATTATTCGCTCACAAATTCCAACGGACTCAGGAATTGAAGCAAAATGATCACCCGCTTCGATATCGCTTCTCTATTTGAGCTTTACAGCATCTCGAAATTGTATTTTGATAAAAAAAAAAATTATTTTTTTCGGATGAGGTGCATTTTCATCTCGGCGACTATGTAAACAAGCAAAACTGCTGTATCTGAGAAAATGAACTTGGACGATCTCTGGTTCTAGCAAGATGGCGGTACGTGCCATACAAGCAATCTTTTGCTCATTGAGTTCTACATGGTGCTTGGCTTCCGCGGAGCTCCGATTTGACGCAGTACTCTCTTCAATAAAGCAAAAAACTTTGAAAAGTAAATTAAAGAATTGTCTGTTTTTTTAAGATCATTATTATAAATTAAAAAATATTTTACTAGGTACTAACTCCACACAGGTCCATTTTTTGTGAACGTTTTCTTCAAAAGGAATGATTTAAATAACCACGAGTTGTTTCTCCACAATTCTGGCATCTTGAGATGAACATTTTCCCTCAAAAGGTTTAATACGCTCACGTAATACTCCTTATTTACGGCAAATCCCACAGGCGGACCAGTATGGATGCAGTAAAGTGGGAGGGCTGTGATAGCCATAAAGAAAAACAAGAAGGAGAAGTAATACTCCTTATTTACTGTCTGGCCTGGCGGAAGAAATTCGGAGTGGACCACACCACGGCAATCAAAGAAAACGGTCAATAAATCCTTGATTTTGGAGAAGCTCCAGTCCTATGATTGTTGGTTAGTATCGATGCCATTTTCATAGACCCATGTCTCGTCACCGGTAATGGCGCCATCGATAACATTTTGGTCCAAAGAAACATTTCTTTAGCGACATCAATGCGATATGCTGATTCTACAAAAAAATTCAGCAAATTCGCAGAACACAACAAACACTGACTTGTTTACAAAGCTATCACGCACAAACTCCAGACAAATAGCGCTCAAACAGATATTTGAGAGCCAGATGACAGATGTACCAACCTAAAAAAAAAACTTTTTGACAATATCTCAAGCTCTGTTTGTTTGAATGGGAAATTCTGTGTACTTTTTGATCAGAAAAGTAGGTACCTTTTCTGATTAATGCATTGATTCGTTTATCCATATCTCAAGGCTTGGACTGATATACTCGTATGTATGTAAGTCGGAAGTAGGAGTGTACTCAAACTATCATCGCAGTTCTGCAGTCTAAGTTCTAAAAATGTAAGTTGCTGTAGGAATTCAAACTTTATAATTTATTTTGTTAATGTACAACGCCACTTAAGTATTTCAATGTTATAAGTTTAGTGATGGAGTGAAAGCATATGAGGGAGAATTCGAGGGTGGATAAAGAAGGATAGAGAGGATAATATTTTCCTAGAAAGGCAATTTTTGTTGAGTGGTCAAAAAGTATCTTTTGACGACTCAACAAAAAAAGAATGAGTCCGATCATTATCTATGGATATGATTTTAAAACGAAATCCCTTGTTAGGCAGTCGATTGATGTAGATGCTATTTAATGAAGCATCCTTGCCACCCGATGGATCTTAGTATAACTTCAAAAATATTATAAAATAGACCCCTTGCTTTATGCAAATATTGCACCAGAAAGTAAAAACTCTGCATTTCCATCCTGATCTTTTTTCTAAACTCAAATCTAAATAAAATCATTAACATTACTACATCACAAATCGATAAATATCGTGGGCGACATTGCTTTCTAGTTTGCATGTCGTGTAAGATGCATGAATCCACAGGCATTTTTAATTAAGTAAAAGCCAAGAACCAAGAACTTAGTGTACACAATTCAAGTAATTGCAATGCGTAAATAAAATACAGTTTGATGTCTCACAGCGTAATAAATGTGTACACAGAGTCCACAAAATCAATATCCTCAGAGCAGAACAACTTTTCGAATAAATATCAAACCAACAACCACAAACAACCCCGGAAGTCTATCTAATAAATAAATCCATCGCTGCAATACCTGCGTTGCAATGAAGCAAAATTCCCTTTCCTACCACAACATACCGATACCGACACAAACTATTCAACAACAGGTGGGGCCAATGCTCTCTCACCCTCCTCCAATGCGCATACCTATACGAACACAATTTGCACTGGTGTTCCCTGAACTAGGCGTAAGTATCCTTATTATCCCATAGGAATAGAGAGACTTTCCCAAATTGAAAAAAAAAAAACGACAATCTGTTGCTGATTTTCTGTATATCGGCAACACACAATTTTCCAATGAAAATCCAATTTCAAAACTCGTTCTAAAACCCTGTTATGCCGAAAAAAAAACACCTAAAAATCATGTATATCGACCTTGCCCTTCAGACATTTTGCGCACGCATATTGATTATGAAAAGCTTTACCATGAATCACTTTGGAAGCTTTTATCTATGCTCTTTGTATTTCGTACTCGGAAAGTTCTTATAGCCTGGTATAAAAAGCATACGCCACAGTTAACATAAAATACTCCGAAATCCTCGTTCGTCCTGGAAAAGTCAAAGTCCAAAAATGTTCTAAAAAAAAAGAAAAATAGTTTCAATCTTGAAAAAACAAATTGTACAGAGTCCACAAGAAAGGAAAATCCATTGAAGTGAAAAATTGTGTTTGAGTTCGATTTTCAAGTGACATTAAGAGTTTGAAAGGACCTCCCGTCCCCAAAGTGATGAACAGAGATTAAGAACTTTGAAGAAAGAAAAAAAACGATTAAAGTGTATCTCGGATTATAAATTGATCAGTTTTTAAGGAATACGGTAAGAAAATAAAAATAACCTTTTTTCCTACTTTTATTTATCATTAATTGCTCTTGAACAAAATTTAAATGGATAAATAAAAACACCCAACAGTCTTTTCTGTCTGTATACACACTTTACCTGACCATGGAAAATGTAAAATGGAAAACAAACCACCCACGCCTTTGCATCGACATCACTAATTTTTACATTTTCGTCACCACTCCGAGCAACAATGCATACTCGTATACCCATTTTCATTTTGTATGCGAAAAGGACCAAAAGTTTGACAAAGTGTCTGTAGATAAAATATCTGTATCTGTATAATATTCAAATTGCTTGTTATATTGGTGTTCGGTGTGGAAAAGGTATTTATTCCTCTTTTGTTCTTTCTCCTCTTAATGCCTGTATCGGAGCGGTTATTAAAAAAGACGGAAACCCTTTTTATACACAGGACGGGACGGGAAAACCTGTCCGGGTGAAATGTGCTGGAAATCATTGGTGTTGACATTTATGATTACTTTACATTCTTGGAAAAGTTTTGTTATGTACCGTGCGTCGGTTTGGGTCAGGATAAAATGTATCTACGTATGTAACAGTAGGAAACTTTTTCACATAAACCAAAGAAACTTTCTGTGGGAGGAGGGTTTTTTCTGCACAAAAATATTGCGAAAGGATAAATCGATATATACAGACATATTTGGGATGTTTTTGCAATTGATAAGGATTGTCTTTTGCTTGAAGTTGTGTATGACATGAGGTTGTAGAGAAAAGTTATAAAGTGCTATACAAACAGATTTGATTTTCATGACACTTTTGAATACAAGAAATTTTATTCATTTTCCAGGAGGCACTTTTGGAAAGACTCAAGTGGGTTTAAATGAATTGAAAAAGAAGTCAAAGGGATTTTTTTTGAGAATATTAACTTGTCATATGATGCTTGATAAAGTGTCAATTCAAGTGGGAGAGAGGTTTTCGGAGCAATATAAAGAAGAGTCCTTGGTAGAATAAATCTTGGAGGATTTAAAAAACAAATATATACATTCAATGGAAGAGTGTGGAGTATTCTTATACTGAGTGCAAAAGCCCAAGTTGTCTCTATTAATTTCGATAAGATATCAATTTCCAGTAAATCATCTTAAACTATGCTAAATTGTATGGACTTTGTTACAAAGTCTATATAAGATATAGGCTAGCAAATTCCAGTCAGTGTTCCGCACCGTCTTTTTAACTCTTATCTATACTTTTACTTCTGACCATTTCCGGACACCCTACAAAATTATTATTTTTTTCATTTTTTGTACAAACATGTCTAAAAAATATTTTTAACAAATCAGTCACTTACGGTTAAATGTTTAACAAATTGTTTCTAATTTGTATATCCTGGCAATGAAATTAATATTCGGAGACTTCTATATGCAGTACTACTGAACTTCTATTTTTACTTCTTAAATTGTATAGCTAGGCATCACTCACATACCCGGTAAAGTTATTAAAATTAGTAAGCAAGGCATATTATCCATTCATATATTTTTGCGTAATCATAATAGCATCTAACACAAATTTTTGTGTAACACAGACAATTTAAAAGATTTACAATATTTAAAATACTAAATTAATATATCATAGATCGCATTACTTTATTTTATAAATTCTAACTCCATATACTCGTACACCACAATTAATTTTACTAGAAACATACAGGCAAATTGCAATCCATCAGAAAAGACTCGTATGATACTTCTTCCCCGATCTAGCTCCTAATAAAGTGAAAGTGGGGTTGCGAAATTAAGTCAAATGCAATGATATCCTTCTACTCGGGGAATATTTTCACAATTTTTAAGAGATGTTATCGGAAAAAATCTATTCTCACATTTGTACTCGTAACCAGTTCATGATTCAACGATAAATAGCTTTGAAAAACTAAAAAAGCAAAATACATATGTTTTTATTATAAATGCAACCCTAAAAAGTGGTCGTGGCCATATAGAATGCCTGGAAGGAATGCAGAGAAGGTCAACATCTACACCCCGCACAACAAAAAAAGCCGCACATGGTAATTTTTAACAAAATGGAAGAAATTTAATAAATGATGGCTAATCACTGCGTAGTCACTTTGTATTTTTGATGTTTAACATTTAAGTTAACACATTCCCCAATTTGACAATACATTTCGTAGTCTAATTGAAAAAAAGTAATGATCGTGAAGATCAGACTACAAAATATCAGATATTACCCAAGTACTATCAATATACATAAATTAAAAAAAGAGCAACAATTTGAAAAGCAAATTTCTTTTTCCATATTTTTATTAACTAAGAAACCTTTTTACATAATTTAAGACTTTCATAATACTAAAAAATGATTCTAGTATTTCGTAGCATCATCCTTCGCTCTAACAACGTCATGAACCCTGTTTGGCATGGAGGCATAGAGATTACCGAGGTAATTGTTATTAATTTCATTGAACCACACTTCTTCAATGATGCTCTTTAGATGCTGCATGGTTTTTGTTTTTTATCTTGGATCTTCTTTCCCATAAGAGCCCAGACATTTTCGATGGGGTTGAGATCTGGACTGTTTCCCGGCCAAATTAGGGATTCTATTCCTAATTCTTCTTTCAAAGTTTTAATCTGTGGAGGAAATTTAAAAATTAAAATCATATGATTTTCAAAACACCCATAAATATGAAAAAAAAAAAAAACTCTAATTACTCACAGATTTTGCTCAGTGGCAAGGTGCTGAATCATCTTGAAAAATTGGTTTTGATGTTTCTGCTGTTATCATTTTCATACTTGGAACAACACCATCTAAGATAATTTGTTTGTACTGCATGGCGTTAACAGTGCCCTCGAGCATAATTAGAGATCCAACTCCGATTGCGGTGATGCATCCCCACACAATAACATAAGGAGAATGTTTTACGGTGTGAGCTATGCATTCATCGCTGTAGCGTTCCCCTTTTCTACGACGAACAACCTGCTTCCCATCCGGTCCGATTAGGTTAAACTTGGACTCATCAGAGAACACTCCAGTTTTGCCTTTCCTTAGCCCAGCTAAGGCGCATTTTCTTCATTTTGCTGGTCAGAAGTGGCTTTTTCGCTGATCTCCTTGCTAGCAAACCCATCTCGTTGAGATGATTCTGGATAGTTCTGACGCTAACTTCAGCCCCAGTAGCTTCTCGCAGGTCAGCTCTTAATTTAAACCTGTTTCTCAAGCTTAGCCTCTTCAGTTCTCGGTCCTCCCGAACAGTGGTACATCTCTTCAATCCTGTGCCAATTTTTCTGTCCAGATTGTGATCCCGACGATATTTGTTACAGAATCTTCTTACAGAACTCTCATTGCATCCAATTTGTAGAGCAATTTCACGAAATGACTGATTCTGTTTGGATAAGGCGACGATAACTGCCTTATTTTCTTTACTCAATTGTACCTTTTTAGACATCGCGATATTCTCTTTTCACTTTTATTTAAGAAATACAACTGCACGCACTGTTAAATACTGCCAGAATGAATTCCGACACATTCCAAAATGTGCATTACCTAACCTGGAAGCAATAAAATATAATTCGGCGAATACCTTAAAGGCAATCGCGCTTTTTTGTTGCGCGGGGTGTACATACCTTACCTAGACAATATTTGTTCTGTTTCTAGGAAAAATGTTAAGAAAAACGACATTTTTTGAAAAGTGAGCGTATCTGTGGGCTGATCTTAAAAATGTTTACACTCGCACTGCTTCGAATTTTGAAAGACTATGTATGAAATTTGGAATCCGAGCTTAAACTCAACATCTGCAACTATACAGTTTCAAATAGACAATTACAAAGGTGATGCGATTACAAAGGTTCTACAGATGTATAAAAACATACAGAAAAGTTACAATCTATCTAGAATGGATCGTATGATACCCTATCCCTCATCTTCTAACTCGCCACTAATAAAGTGAGCGTGGCATTGTGAACAGAGGATAATTCCGAGGTTTTAAAGAAATTTTATCACAAAACTGTTGTTACAACTTTTTCTTAGTATAAAGTGGGCGTGGTTCTTAAAATTTGAAACCGAAGTTAACAAATTCTGATGAGATGGCCTAACCATCTCCGTAAATAGCTATGAAAAAACTATTTATGGTGTTCATTTTTTTTCAAAAAAAAAAAGCCCCCAGAAAGTAGGCGTGAACATGTACAATGTATAAACAAAATGTAAAATAAATCAACATCAACGGGCGTACCATACCTAAACAATATTTTCCAGTTCCTAGCAAAAAAATTGAGAAAAACTTAATTTTTTGAAAAGTGGGCTGTAAAATTTGAGCTAGCCGCATAAAATTTGATGTATAAGCTTTAAAATCCATCCACAGACACGGATTTTAAAAAGCTTATACATAAAATTTTATACTGCTACCTCAAATTTTAAAGCCCAAGAAGTAGTGACATACAAACGGGCTAGATCATCATAACTTTTGCTGCTGATCACAAATATATATACTTTTGCGGATCTATCGTTATTATTTCTCAATGTTACAATCTATGTATCAAACATACCCTAGATTGTTCCAAATATAGAGGGTATGTTGTATGAAAATCCAAAGGGTAGCCAGAGGGGGTAGCCTAACTTTGCAAATCTGCCTGCCTGCCTGTTTATTTATTCCAAACGCATTTTGATAACATTTGGTTTTTGAGAATATCGATTTTTCTAAAAAAAAGATACCCTATCCTCTCCAGGTGCTTTTGTTGTTTTTACATATTGCAAACGCGTTTTGTACCTCTTCCAGTGTAATTTCTCGATCAAGGCATTCTATGGTACTTTAAAATGCTAAAAGACGAAGTGATACAATGAAGAATTGCTGCTTACATTGAGCAGACTTTTAAAATGACTTCCAAAAGTATTAGCTTTAATTTAAGAACTTCATTCAGTTTTCGTATCACATTTCAGAAACACTTGTAGTCATTTATTCTGCTAAGCTTTTCCATTAGTTAGTTTATTAATTAGGTTAAGGAGCGGGGGAAATTCGAGCGCTATAGCTTGCATCTAATTTTTTACTTCATACCATCAATGAAGTTCAATAGCTCTACATGAAACGTATATCTAGGTAAAATAACAAAAAAATACTTAATAATAAATATATTAAAATATTTTTAAATTACATATTGAATATAGGTACATAGTATATACATGTATTAAAGCAAAGTCGACACTATTGCGTTTTCCATCTTTTCGTAAGAGAAACAGGGTCTTCTGTAATAAAAATAAAAAAAAACTGAGTATGTTTGCAGATTGCAAACATCCAAATTACCTAAGATATGAATTTTTATCGAAATCGTTGGAGCCGTTTTCGAGAAAGTTGCACTTTTGCAATATTGGACTTAAGTACCGTTAATTTTGAGACTAGAATTAAAATTCCCATTTTGGGTCAGAATAAAGACCCCAAATGTGAAGTTTGAAGTAAATTCGTCCATTTGTTTAGGCCGCAATCCGAGTTACGGACAGACAGACAGAAAGACAGATAGACAAACAGAACTGCGAGAACCACTTTTTTGAGTTTTAATAATAATGCTAAGATTGATTAAAATCTCGAGAACAATCATTTTATAGTACAGAATCTTCAATGGAGCGAGTCAAAATTCTGTACTCCAAAATTCTGTTTGAGCAAAATTGTGTATTTAAAAATTCTGAAAAATCTGTAATTCTGTATTCTTTGCACACGACTTTGAATTGCAAGAAACCCGTACTGTATGATACCATTTATATTTTATTATCTACAGAATTTTGAAATACGGAATTTTAAAATACAAAACATAATTTTGACATGCAAAATTTTGTATACAAAATTGTACATAATACGGAATTATGACCCTAACTTAATTTCGCCCGCTCCCGATTTACATATGTAAGCACCAGACTATTTATGTATCCCTTCTTCAGGTGTACTTTTGAAGTGACAAGGAAACTGGATCAAAAGTATTATAAGAAAATGGTCAGTCAGTATGTAGGTATGTAATAGTCAAGGGCTCTCTGTTTTCGAACGAACTAAGAGATGACTACTAATATCCTTGTGCAACTATTTTTCTGGTCATATCCAAGATAGGGTATACAAACGCAAACTGTCTCAGGTGAAACGGGGAGGTGCCATGACATAAGGCAAAATGATATATGGCCAAATATTGAAATTTGGCCTTATGATACTTTCAGAAAGCGCCGTAAGGGCAAATTCTGACATTTGGCATTATGTCTCTCTTTCCACTACGAAAAGATCCGTTCATCTTTCTGAAAAGTTCCAAAATTTGAAAACGTAAACATTACTATAATAGCTTTAAACTTTGCGCTATTTTTAAACTATTACCTTCTTAAATGCTCAAAAACAAAACGCTTTCGGGATTTGTTATTCATGTCGAGGTTAGGATTTCACATCCCTGCCATGTGCCATCTGCCATCTAATTCTAGCCTTTCCATTTTGCAATATGGATCGTGTAACTATAATTCAACGCATTAAAATTGTTGCACCTTACATAAAAAATAATAGTTCTGTAATATCTGTGTAATGTAAGTTGACGCTGATTTTTCGAACAAAATCTACTTCAGCGTTAAGGCCCATTTCTCGTTCGGCGGCTTCGTAAACTAACAAAATTGAAGAATTTGAAGTTCTGAGAATACAAATGTGATCGTTGAGAGGCCATTGCAGCGACGACGGGTTACAGTTTGGTGCACGCTATGGACCGGCCGACGGCGTGATCGGTAAATTATCTGCACTATGGTCAAATGATAACCAACTTTTTTTGGTCTGAGATTGAAGACATTGAAGTGAGCGACATGTCTGTGAAGTTATGGCAGAAATGCGCCGAAAATTCATAGAAAATTACCTCACAAGAATAGAAGTTTGCAAAAACTCCCGTGGAGGCCATTTAACCGATGTTGTATTCCATACATAATGGCATAGTCCAAAATTTAAAACAGTAAACAAATTCATTGAAGTCATTAATACTTTTTATTTCATTTCAAAGCACAAAATGAATACACCTGTATAATATTAGTATATGTATATGATATATATATTTCGTGGGGATTATTTCACGTCACCGAAATTCCCGGAGAACAACAAATTAACGTTTATCTTCTCTATCCCATGTCTTCTGAAATACATCAAAAAGTCCTTAAAAATACTTTCTCCACTTAGTTTAAAAAAATAAAAAGCCTCATTTGGTCTTATGTCTCAAAATAATTTGGCCTTCCGTCACGATTTTAATACACTGTCATTGTTTACTTATATAATTTAAATCACAATTGGCTGTTGACGCAAGTCTTTACATTTTAAAACAAAAAAAGTCTTTCTCCAATAGTCCTCTACTCTACTACACGTGCAGCTGATTGTTATATTATTTCTAGGAAATTGTGAAATCCTCTTTCGTAGTAAGCTTCTTTTACCAAAGCACCACTCAAACAGATGAAAAGTTTATACTGAGTTTTTTTTAAATATTAAGGGATATATATTTTATTTTATTTTAATAAGCAGATATGCATACAAATATACCTGTTATCATTGTATATGAAACTTATAGTACTATCATCAAGCGATATTTTTTGAGCAAATTTGAGCAATTGAGCGGATTTGAGCAAAGCTTCAATCAAGTGTTCTTCGTGTCGTATTTTTGCAAATTGGCTTTCAAAAAGTGTTTGCATACTTTTGATATAAACTTCAAATGCTAGAGAAGGAACAGTTAACTTTCCAAATTCCAAAGCAATACTGGTCGATATATATGTACATCAGAGCAACTGCACACTGACATCGATGACATTGGCAGGGCATTTTTAGATAGCAGTTTTCGATGTGCTTCCACCTTTTGATATTGTCACAATCTTTCTATGAACATTTAGACATTCTGATAATCAAATTCTTAAAAGAACATACACTTATGACGGAAACTAGCACTGCACTGCCAATGGCTCAGGCCGATGAGTTATTCCATGCAATGGTTATTCGCAATGAAATAAACATACACACTCCCCCCAGACCCCACACCACAGGAAATATTATGTTTGTGCAAAATAAGCAAAAAGAATGTGCTATGTGTGTGTGTATTTTTCATTTTCATTATCATTCAGATTTACGTGCAGAAGGATCGTGAACCTACCAAGGCAACTGACAGTGTAGCACTGCGTTGGGTTAAGGCTGAACTATAATAGTAGAATGCTTTCGTATGACCACTTCCGAAACAGAGCGAATACACAGGATTTGTATTGTGTGACCATAATAGCTTTTTGCTTCGATTCGTTAAGTTTCGTTCACTTTTGCTCACTTACGAAAGAGCGAATGGATTCACTCTTTCGTAAGTGTACGTATGAAAACTTGACAAGCGGTCCCCCATCTAAGTACTAACAGCACCCGATGGTACTTGATTTCGGTGATCGGACGAGCAATTGACAGTACTGAAGGAAACTTAACGTAGAATTATGACATTAGCTTCCGATTGCTTCCGACTATTATAGTTCAGCCTTAAGGCTGAACTATAATAGTAGAATGCTTTCGTACGACCACTTCCGAAATAGAGAGCATACACAGGATTTGTATTGTGGGACAATAATAGCTTTTTGCTTCGATTCGTTAAGTTTCGTTCACTTTTGCGAATGGATTCGCTCTTTCGTAAGTGTACGTATAAAAACTTGACAAGTGGTCCCCCATGTAAGTACTAACAGTGCCCGATGGTGCTTCATTTCGGTGATCGGACGAGAACCTTTGCTTCCGAACACATATGCCTATTATGGGCTACTTGAGCAATTGACAGTACTGAAGGAAACTTAACGTAGAATTATGACATTAGCTTCCAATTGCTTCCGACTATTACTACGTTTATATGCATACTTGAAGCCAGGTTCAACCCGGCTTGAGATTCATATGAACGCAGATCGAGTTGAAATGGGATTGACTCAACTCAACTCAGCTAACAGAGCTGGATCGAATTAGAAAAATGCATGTATACCTGGGTTTAGGGGTTGAACTGACATCTTGTCTCTAGTGTGTGTGATTTCAGATAACAAATCTAACACAACAGAACACTAACACAATCAAAAGCAGAATGTCTGCTATACTTATCTGTCAGTTCAACCACGTTTGAATTTTTCAATCTTTCGACTCGGTGTGTAGAAATACTCAGATCGAAATCTCAACTCGATCCCAACTCGATCCCTCGATTCTGCATATAAACGTGGTATATTATAGTTCAGCCTTTATTCACATTGCGAAGTATCTATCTTACTCGACACAGCATGATGTTTAAGTGGGGTGGGTTTGGGCATGGGATTGGTTAGATTAGAGCGGAAATGTGTTATGCCTTATGATTGCATATGGAAATTGTTAAGGCAAAGAGCGTAATATTTTTGTGGTACTCAGCGACGGATGTTCACTTTGGCCGCTAGAGGCACCACCATCGATTTCCTCTAGTGATAATACTATTAGTTTCATATACAATGCTGTTATCCAATTAACAACTTTTGACAGCTTAGTCCATAAGCAATAACTCATTATATATTCATTAAATCCACAACCCACTCAAAAAGGACTAACAATTAAGCACATTACTACAATAATACATTTAAAATCTACTGCCTAAGACAAAAATAGACCTCTTATGGATTGGATTGTCATGCACTGCTTCGAACATTAATCCGATTAAGTATGCTTTGAAGTTACTCAAGAGGGATGTATCTATGGCGAGAAATTTAATTGATTGAACAATAGATGAACGGAGCTCAAATGCAGATATCCACTATATTGATGGTATTGTTTGTATTAAGTATTGGAGAGGGGGATACAATTTGGTATACTAACATTCGACAATATTAAACGCATTTAATGGATATTGAAATGATAACCTTTATATTCACCAATTACAATAATAAGCCAAAATATTCATGACGAGTATCAGTACATTCCGCGGGAAGTTAAAACTAGCGAAGGGTGGCATCGTAGGGTTCACAATTTGGATTAATCCAGTTGTATGACTATTCGTCCATTAGGTTAGACATTCACTGCTTACGTCAAATTCGTCTGAGACTAAAGCAGCAAGGTGCTTAAGGTTAGTCTTCTAGATTTGAGTCTCGAAAGATGATATAGAATGAAGATGTCATTGTGAACCGGTAGTAGGTGCATGAGACTGAAGCCAATATGTTGGTGTAGACTTCAGAGCTCCCATTAAGATGTGGTACTCGTAGCTCAAAATAACGGTATTTTATTAAGGGCCAAATTTAGAGAAATGCAATTTCGAAACGGACGTTGGCAATAAGACTGCTTACTCGCTAAATGATACTCGAATAACGGTACTTTACTTATTAGCGTGCTTGGGAAAAGTGGCTATTTCTGGGATACGGCTAAGACGATTTTGTTCAAAATCGATATCTAAGTCATTTTCGGCACATGTAGGGGCATGACATTCAAATTTTGGGCGTATGCTCAACAAAGTTTTTTTCCTTTTTAACGCTTTTTACGGAAAAAATCACTTATGGTTTTGGCGTACAATTACACCATCAAACTATTTAGGAGATTATGTAGAAAAATAGAATCATTTTTTAATTGAAAATCTCAGTCTTTCATTGTCAGGCCGAGAACTGTTCACCTTGCCCTCGTATGGAGCTATTCATCCACACAGGGGAACAGTATTCAGCTGCCGAATACACAAGTCCGATTGCGGTAGAGCGAAGTGATGACATCCTGTGAGTTTTTGGATGATGTTATTTCTTGTCCTTAGTTTGCCAGCTGATTTTGTGAAATGGGTTCGGTAGCATAATCTAGCTTAACTTCATTTGTTGTTTTGTATCTTCTCGATAATACTACCCCATCTTGGATATTGTGCAGTTTGTTTATTTGCGTTAGTGCCACACCTTTCCATGCTAAGATGTCATACCGTAGCTTACAAGAGCGTGGTACACTTACTTTTGCAGGTGAATCGCAAACAGGGAACTCCTCAAATTGTTTCACAATTCATATGTGAGATGAAATGGCTGTCAATACTAGTGTACATCCACTATGTCTATTACTTCCCTGTTGGACGGATTAGCACACCTGACATTTATCAGTTCAATTCGTGACGCTGAATGTGCAAGAGCTTCGTTTTGGACTCGTTGATTACTAGACCATTGTCATGGCGCTATTTTCCTGCTTCTTCAAATTCAGCCTGCATCACCCTTGTTGCTTCTTCTATAAACTTGTGACATACACCAATCGCCGTGTCATTTGCATAAGTGAAAGCATACCTCTCCTTGAAACATCTGAGCGTGTCATTTGCATATAATACAAAAAGTAAAGGGACAAATTTTGGCTCTTACGGAACTCCATACTGCACTAGATGTTCACTGCTACAACAATCTTCAATCTTTACTCGGAAGATTTTCATCTGAGATAGTCTCTTAGCCAGTCCGCCAGCTTCATCCTGATTTCCATTCTTTGTATGGCATCGGCGAGTCTATTGTGATGCAGAGTATAGAAAGAAGTCCAAAAGTAATACTAAGACGTGATGATGTTTGCTAAGACTGGTGTTGATTGAATTAGCAAGGTCACCAAGTAGTTAGTTAATGTTTCTCCACTTATGGTTTTCGATGAATTTCCATATTCGATCCTCGATATTGTAGTTTAGTAGTTTTTTTATATTCAGTTTCATATATTAGAGTGCTCCTGTTATTTGTCCACCTACGATAAAGTGTATCTCTATATCTACAGCTCTGTATGATGTCCCTGGTAATCCATGGCACACTTTTCCGGCTAGTTTTTTTCTTATACACAGTTGACTATATATAAGAGCGTTTCAGAGTCCATTTTCGAGAATCAAAGACCAATTCGTAGCTATAACCAGTTTGTTTACACAGCTCGCCCTACGACAGAGCAAAGAGTTGTGCCATTTTTATTCCAACAATTACCATAAATTCCGTACATCATACTGTAGTGTTACGATATATTATTTTCTTTCGACTTGAAGGTCGAATATTCCTAATTCATTCAGGAGTATCTGGACTTGGAACACGTGTCGCTGATTAGTAAAATCGATCTTGCCCAGCCACATTATTTGATGCTACATCAGTGCGTTCTTCGGCCTGACAGTTACTCCACAAAACTTAGAGAGATCTTTGATACATCGTGTTAGACTTCGTACATTAAGTTGTCACAGATTTATCTTAAGTGGATGATATGGACTGAAAGTTTCAACTGATTCTATTAAGACATCACCCAAAGGAGGACTTAGAGACTTTCAATTTCAATACCGTCACATACGGAACTTAGTTGGCCTCCTTTCTTGCAACTCAGTGTCTCCAAAAAATTTTGATTGACTAATTGGTATTAGGTATCGTGAGGAGTTTCCATTAGGCGCAAAGGTCATTTTGAGAGATTTTTATGTTGCTAACCTCCTGGCAGGAGATAGTTCCGTTGAAGATTTGCATCAAATTTAACGGAAGGTAAATAGTATCGTCAAATCGGCTCATTTCGAACACCATTAAACCCATCCATTGAAACTACGAACGTGGAACTGAACATAAAGGAACTGGCAATAACGACGACTTTGGGAATTTACTGGAACTCAAATCAGGATACATTTCAGTTATCTCAAGAAGATTCTTTTTCACTTATGTGCATAGTAGGCTTACTAAACTTACCGCTCTTTCTTCAACTAGTAGATTGTTCGATCCTCTAGGCTTAATTAGTCCAATTGCTGTAAAGGACAACATGTGTTTAAGTCTTTGTGGATGAAGAGTTGGATTAAGATGATTTGCTCGTTGCCTTCAGCGTATTCATTCAAACCGACTCGATTTTAAATGAATACACATTATATTTGCAAAACCTAAATGATATCAGCATTCCTCGATTCATCTTTTAACCCATCTGCAGGAGTATCCAAATTCATGAGTTTTCGGATGCAGCAACAAATACATATGGATGCTGTTTGAATGCAAGGTGTGAGGATGAATTCGATCGTCTCTGAGTCAGTTTAATTGCTGGGAAATCAAAATTCGGAAATCAAACTCAGTCCACTGCCCAGATTAGAATTGTGCGGAACCCAAATGTTGACCAAACTTTAGAACAAGGTCAAAAATCGTTCGAGTTTGATTTCAATCAAATTTATATTTGGGCAGATTCGAAGATTGTTTTATACTGACTTCATGCATCTCCAAGTACTTGGAAAACGTTCGTCTAAACTAAGTCCGGGTGCCTGTTGGAGGCACGTAAAATCGGAAAATAATCCGGCAAATTTAATTTCTCGAGAACGCAACGTCGAGGACTTACAGCGCTCATTTGAATTTGCTGGGCTTGATTTCCTGAGAACCCATTTTTGGATGAAGGTGGTCGAATAGGCAATGCTGAAATGACAAAATCTTGCATTTTACCCATCCACGCTGGTTTTCAGGATTTGCTCAACTTCGTGAGAGAACGATTTTGGATAGTAATTGGAAGGAGTTTGATTAGGCGGATTATGTCCATTGCAGAGAGTACAAGCCGAAACTTTTGAATCATATATTGGGAAACTTACCCAAGGATTTACAATCGGCCTTTTTCTATTTGTGGAGTAGGTTTCTGTGAACTGATAAAAGTAGTAGTATTTGTCTGCTTTTCTTCAAAATCTGTAAATTTTGAAGTCGTTTCAGATCTTACATCCCATGCATTTATTCCACCGACCATTCGATAGAGCGAAGTAGTTATCCAAACAAAATCTATTACGACAATGCAACTTATTTTGTAGGAATAAGTACAAATTATTCTCTCTTACATTATTATTTTCCTATAAAAACGGCAAAATAAAAATTATTCCATAAACCGTAATAATTGACTTCGAAAATGGATTTTTCAACTTAAACTGTATAGGAAAATCCATCATTTTTCCATTACTCTTTTATATGTGCGATGAAAATTTATGTGACCGTTTTTATTTGTAATCAGAAGCTATGTATTAAAATATGATGCCATAAAAAAAGGTGCACATTGAAACACATGCATATAGATAAATCTACGACACTTTTATGGAAAGCGATAACAAAAATTCTCAAACAACATGTACGCGTCATAAAGGAACGTTATCTTATCACGTATTAAATACTGAGATATGTAGCATATTCATGAGTTGGATATTCATGAATATTCAAGTAAAACAAAATTAATTCGTTAGTGCAGAATAATGTGAGAAGGAATTAAATGAATTTAAGATAAACATGTTTCCGAGAAGTGAAATCAGAGATATTCATTTCTTATTTTTTTAGTTATTTAAAGTTTAATACGCATTGAGTACTTAAAGCTAAATAGTTCTATAATTAAACTAAACTAAACTAAATTAAACTAATACAAGCTGAATTAAACCTAGTGAAAAAGAGGGATGATTTGGCAAAATCACAGTAGAATAGGACATTACGGAGTGTGCTTTTGCTGCTAATAACGTCAAAAGTATGTGTCGCATCACTTGATTTGTGCAGCATTCTTCACACTGGTTCGAAAGTATTAAGGTCATCCTGTAGAAGGCAGGAATCAGCGGAAAATGATATACGTCCAAAGAATTTCATATAATAGGCGTTGATCGGAGCTTCGGATGATACGTTCGGCATCATTTATTGTAAGAATGAAGATCAATGGTCCAAGATAGCTGCCTTGAGGGACCCCCGAAGTTGCTATGATAGAATCCGATACTGAAGATCTAAAACGAACCTTGTATTGGCGGTCCACTCGGTATGATTTGACCCATGAGATGAACCGAGGTTGGAATCCAATGGTTTTTAGCTTGCAAAGAATAACTTGGTGAGGAATTTTGTCGAAAGCCTTACTGAAATCTGTGGCTATGACATCAACTTTATTGCCATCTTCTTAAGCGCTCAGTGTACTAGACACGAATTTGGTTAAGTTAGTGGTTGTTGACCTACCTTTAAGGAATCCGTGTTGGTGCCGTGAAATAATGCCGAGTGAAATAAGGCCGAATTTCAAAATTCCTTTAAAATTCCCTCTACCGTTCTAGCGGCGGTAGAGGGAAGTTCGATGGTCGAATTTATCGGAGAAGCAGTGGAGAGTAAAACCTTAGTTCAAAAAAGACGTTACAATTCTTTTAAATTATAATCTTTTTATTCGTAACAAAACTCTTGGCTCGACAAAGGGAATAGTTGGTTTCTCAACCGCGAGTATGCTGTCCGACGACTACAGTACCGCTTAATTGGCAACCCAAAAATTCCTATGGACCTAAAGTGTGGCGCTTTTCAATGCGGTAGTGTACCGCAGTTTCCAAAACGTCAAACGTCAAAGCGGCGCCTTAAGCACCTGCATGTGAGGCCGAAGGCCGTCCGGTGTATGAGTCGAAGAGATGACCCATAGTGTGAAATCCTTTTATCCCACGAAGCGGTCGACCCAAGTATTGTTAAGACACAGAGCCAGAAAACAAGCATTTACAGTTGTACAGGGGAGTAGTTATCCTTCAGTTGATTAATCTTCTTAACAACCATTAACGAAGTACCCACGGAGGCAAAGCAGGTTTGTGCAGAGTTGTTCAAATAGCAGAAATAGTCAAGGTCAGGTTCAAAGACGTGGTCAGTAAACGACTGGCCGAAAAAATGAACAAATAGGTTGGCAATTATTTTAGGGTTAGCCGTGGAAGAATCCGAGAGGGTGTGAGTAGTTGGATAACCGTCAAGATTTTCGTTTGACTTTATTAAATTGAAAAATCTCTTGGGGTCGGCAATTAGGTTGCTTTGAATTTGATATAGGTATTCTAGATAGAGCCTCTCGCAGAGCTCAGATATATGGGTATATGAGCGAAAGTACTTACATACATAAGTCAGAGTTAGGTTTGAATTTAAGATAAGATTGTAATAGTTTGTTTCTATTGTTGCGAAGGTAGCGTAACTCCTTGTTATACCAGGATGGAGAAGACGAGTAATTTTTTTTAGCAGGTAAGACACCAATTGGACAAAACAGGCAAAAATGTCAGCGTAGAGAATCTAGAGATCATGGTCAATGGGTAAAAGTGTAGAGGTGGGACTAATGTTAAGAACTTAGCTATTGAGTTTTTTAAATCTGCTTTACGTAAATAAAGCAATAAGCGTGCTCTGGACTGGGTTTAAATTATCGTTGTACGAAAAGGTTACGAAAGAAGATAATTGACGATTCATATTCACTTGAGGTGAACAGTTGTCTCACATCCGGTCGGGCACAGTATAAGGGAGCTATTTCGAAAATGCTTGCAGAATGTGGGCATGTATAGACAGCGCGCTTTATCGAACGTATTATCCATTGCCTGTCTACAGTCGAATTGTAAAGAGAGTTAACGCCTATGAGTATACATTTTGTTAAGATAATATAATGCCTAATAAATATATTAAGAGAACCGACAATTTCAAAGTTCCGGTATTTACAAGGTGAAATTAACCCATTTCCATTCATTTGTTTGACTCATAACTTTTGCAACGTTTCACATATAGGGGCTTTATTACGCGTCACGAGACGAGAAGAATGACAAGCGATTTTCAGATAACGATACCCTCAACTTGTAATGACTATGTGTGACGAGAATGGTGACGAGAATGGTAACTAAAAATATTGCTGGAAAAATGTTGATGAAAGGCAATAATCCATGCTATTTTGAAGCGCACCTATCTTCACTTCTATTGGTATTTTCACAAAAATTAATGAAAATTGTATGAATATTACAGGAAAATGTTTGGAAATATATAATAATAATACAATTATATGAAACATTGTGTTATGTTAAATTTAATGAGCAAGCCTTAAAATTTTATTTTGTTATTTCATGTTTTATTTTGTGAAGTTCAATTCCATGGAAATAAACCTAATGCATGCACAAGTTCGCATATGTACTCGTATGTACGTATTTTCATTTGTCATAAAAAAAAAACCCTCATTCTATTTTAAACGACGTCTAACGAGATATGGTACAACAAAAAACATTCTCGGTGCCATAACGATACAGGCTACCGAAATCGTAACACATAATAGCAATTTAGCAGGAAAACTATTATATTTTGATTATGTTTTCAAAAAACTTCAAAAAATATAAACGGTAGACAAAATCACTCTTCCAATATTCTTTTTATACAAATAGGCCTAGTTTTTAAGAGGGCTATGAGATACAACGCAGATATGATGACGTGCACCTCTTAGTCCATGGAGACAATGAAACCACAACCAAAAAAAAAAAAAAACCGACTTGTGTCAAAGAATGGTTGTAACAAATATCAGTTAATCATTATTTGTTTGATATATAATACGGTTGGTCTTGGAACACTGGCAGATTTAAAAAATGTGTACACTTGTGCTGCTTCTAAAAAGCTTATACACATATTTTCATCTTTTAGCATCAAATTTAAGCAGATACGAATGGACGGACATGAGTAGTTCGATATACTCTTAACTTCTGATGCTGATCACAAATATTGTTATTGTTATTATTTTCCATGTATCAAACTTCGTATTAAAATGAATATACCCTACGGGACAAGGTGTATATAAATATTACCATTTCTCTGGAAATTAATCTCTTATTCCGGAATGAGTTTTTATTGACATAAAAACAGGAAATACGAAAAAAGGACTACAAGGTCTCATGTACCTCCATTATGTTTTAGAATTTAATTAGAACAAAAGTTACCTTGACGACATTGTTTTCAAGAAAATTCCACGCTCACAATACACCTACAAAATGTACACCGGAACCGTAGGTACCATTTTTTTCGCAATTACAGCATGTTGACATTCCTCGTGATCCCAGTTATACTGATTATTTCTTCATTATCTGTTGAATGTGGTAATATGTATGTATGTATCCCTCAAACCGCAGTATTGTAGAGACAATTTGCGCACAGTTTAATATAATTCCTTTACAAATGAGTTAGTTGGAGTTTTCAAATGAATGTTAAAGGACTCAGACGTTCTTTTTCTTACCATGACACCTACTATCGCCTCTAATGATCCTTTAAAAAGAAAAACAAAATTAAAGACTATTTTTCCAGTTTTGTGAGCGTTTCTATGCATACAATCGACACCAATTAAAGGAAACGGATACCTGTAAGTTAGAGATTATTATTTCTCTGTTGGCTCAATGGAACTTTTCTTTTAGATATGATACCTACACTACCAGTCGCAAGTTTGCAAAGTACTTAACGAGTCTTCATTAAAATATATCTTTTGAAAAACTTTTGTGTGAACTAAAAGTTCTTTGGCAACAATTTGTCTCTCCTAAGTCAGTTAACTTAGCAAGAATTCATGAAATTAAAGGTAGGAGGGGTGTGAAACTCAGTTGAAAGAATCCTTGAACTTGTTACCGATACTGTAATTCGTAATTCGATAAATTACACATCGTTCATCCTTGACAAATGAATCACATTTGTTGAGAAGGCACTTTTTGTTTTCATTCCTCCAGGATATTAAGAATTAATGAAATTAGCTAATGTAATTATAATAAATGAGGTCCTTTTAATGCGAATTTCTCATTAAAATTTAATTAACGTTGGAATTTAATTTTAAAATGGATCCGGCCTTATATCACAGATTGGTAGACGTAATTGAGTCGAATAAGATATTATTGAATTCAATATCATAAGGACTACCCTTGGGAGTAAGGCAATTATCCTGGTAAGTGTACGCAAATTGGGTTCCCAAATTCTGGTGGAGTTGCACAGTCATTTGATTACTAAGGTTTCATTGAAACTTACTCCGTTATTAGTCTAAAAGGCAGTGAGTTATGTTATGAATTATGAGCTTAATATCTAGTTATACTGGTGAATCTACTACAATTCGAGACGAAGTCGAAAGGAATCGTTTTAAATGCGATGAACATTTATTTATACCTATTTATACAGAACTACTGCAATTTTTTATTTACTTACATTGTTATTGGTTTTCTGAAAATGTTCTAGATATCTCGAGATTTGAATCAAACTTGACATGACTACAAAAAGTAATGACCCAATTTGATTTAGCTATAAATTTTTTTCTGAATTAATAAAATGCAGTAATTTAGGATGAATATACCTTTCTGTTCTGCCTGTACTCTGTCGCTTATACAGGAACCAGGCCTCACTTCGCATTGATTGCAGAGAAGAGTTGTAATCAACTTCAAGTCGGTTTTTGGAGGCGAACAGAGCAAGGACTGGTTAGAAAAGAAAGCGTCTAAATTGGCGATATAACTACAATATTTATTAAATATTTGGACCTTGAATGTTGTTCCATTGAGTACTGAAGACGATATCTTTCAAATGTCGGCCTCCAGCGTTTATGTAAATTTAAGCCCTTTTTATGGCATTTTCCATCACTTTTCTCAATACTTTCGCCGGTATGTTCTCTATTTCTTGCCTGATGTTGTCTTTTAGGGCTTCAGAGCTTTTAGTGGCTTCTTCACATAGACCAATGGCTTTAAATAACCCTAAAGAAAGAAAACTAGAATGGTTCGATCGGATGATCTTGCGGACCCAGTGCAAATCACCCTATCTCGTGTTGAGCTAGTCGCTTCGAAGCGTGCGGCTTGGCGTCAAATTGTGTGACCAGTTGTTGCCGAACGCTGAGGAAATTTTCGACGAAATTCAATTATTCCGCAAAAGAAAATCGACACAATTATTCCACTTCATTGAGGGGTATATTCGTAGCGTTCCACTGCTCATCGTCGTTTACTATATATGTAGCTTGTCAATATCACGATGGCAGAAGACGCCATTTGCAAAAATCAGAGAAAATTCATACAAGGTCATTACTTTTGGGCCACCTTAAGAGAATCTCAAAAGAGAATGAGAGAATAAGAGAATCTCAAAAAGTGTGTTCCTTAATTCTGTCTGTCTGTATGACCGACTGCAGCCTAAACGGCTGCACGAAATTTTTGTTCTAACTCCAAAATAAACGGTACTTCACAAATGACCAAATTTGGAAAAAAAAAAACTATTTTCTCGAAAAGAGCTCCAACGATTTTGTTAAAATTTGATATTTAAGTTACGGTAAATATATTGCAGTAGATGGCATACAAAATTTTTAGTAACCGTTTTTTGAAAATTACCTTGGTTTCCAATTATTATTCGCACGATTTTATTCCAAATCAATATTTAAGTAATAGTTGACATATTCAAATTTTGGAAAATTATTTGTTTCGACTATAAATGGTTTTGATTAAATTTCAAATCTGACTTTTTGTGGATAAACAGCATATACGGGTAGTCACGTTGTATAAGCGTGACAGCGAATCATTGCAGATTCGCTGACTCATGGGCGAGTACATTGGGAACAAGTGACAGGCATGCTGCACCGGACATCCTACACGCGCCGTGACCCATTTCGCCGATTCAGCAGTCTGAAGTATGGACACTGGAACCGATGTGAATGGGGAAAAAGCCGAATAGAATTAAGTTAGTCTTAAGTTGGACACAGCGGGATTCGGTCAAAGCATAAATCCATATAATTAAAGTAATATTTCGTGTATTTTGTCTGATTGTAAAGTAAGTCGAACAGTTGGGGGGAGGCCTCTGCCTTCGCGTTCACGGTTTTTTATGATCCTACGGGAGGAATCTTTAACTTGTACCCAGTTGTGCACTTTATTTTTAATAAAAATTCTTAAAAATATGATATCTAATGAAGAAAAAAAATTGGTAAGAAGATGACAAGAAAATATTCATATTTTTCTGCATAATTATAATTTTTTCACGGCGTATCCGATAGCTTACCGTATGGATGCTAATTTGGATTTTTGGCAGAAGTTTAGACGTTCCACCAAACTTCCTTGTACCTCCATTTTAAAATGAAGTACACAACTTACTCCTACATATATGCTAGCGAAATTGGTGAAATGTAGATTTTGTTTTTTTAAAGCGGTAAAAAGCAAGAAACTTTTTCTTCAAATTTTCCAGAACTTTATATGTCATTGCTCAAATGTATATTTTTAACAAAATTTTTGAGTCATACCTGAGAAATAACCAATTTTTAAAAATTCGTTAATAAGTAAAGTGCCGTTATACGACATTTTTCCAGTAACGTGGGGTACAGCATTCGATTCTTTTCAAAATTGCTCATAGGACATAAATTCCAATTTCGCCTCGAATTGTGACCCAACAGATCCAAGATATGAAGTTTGAAGCAAATCTCTTGGGCTAAAGTGGTGCGTACGAGTATATACAGACAGACAGAATTGATAGAATCACTTGTTTGAGCTTCCCTATACTCGTAATATTTTTTTCGCAATATATATGGGAAAAAAACTACAATGAAGAATATTGTAGAAGAGATAATTCCACACAATTATTGTTTTCAGATTTTTTTTTATAAGTTAATAGTTTTAGAGTTACAGCAAGGGAAAGAAGAACATATTTGTACATTTCCGAAGGCCTTTTAGCTATAGTCGGAGGCTTATTACTTGAAAGTCTGTAAAAGCACTTTAATATGTCCATTGGGTTTACTGTTGTTGCTATAATTCTCGGTTGAAAAGTTCCAAATTAAAACAAACGCTCCAACATTGTCAAATTAATCCAAGTATCAAGCGACATGTTAAAGATTAGAAATTCTGTCTGACATCTGACATCGCAGGACAGCACATTTTCTTATCATCAATCAAGAAACCCCTATTAAACTTTACCAACCCGAAATTATATTTTTTCCGTAATGTTCCTCAAAAAAAAGGATTAGAGAGTTATCTAAAAAAAAAAAAAAACAATCCTCACCCAAACATTCTTTAATTATGAATTTATTTTTTTATGTACTCCCACTTTAGAGTGAAAACCAGGTCAGTGACTGGTACACCAGCAACGATGGCGAGAAAATTGATTTTTCTCTTCCTCCTCCATGTATGGCTGGAGGGTTCATTAGCACAGCATTCACAATTCTCCCTACAAGCAGCCGTAGATGCACTTCACAGACGGGAGGCACAATTGGCACTTAAGGATAATTACAATATGCCATCGCGTTACGGCATCCCGCCAGCGGCTCCAGAACAGGACTACTGGGATGATGGTGAGTTTGAATCGTTTTTTTTTTATATTCCACGCTCCAACACTTTGTGATGTAAGTCACGTTATGGTGTGGAGAAAGAAAAAAAACAAATATAAATCCTTTCAATTCATTCATCACACCCTCGGGTTTTTCATCTCAATTGTTACATAACTAGATTCCGAGGCAGCAGGACCCGCATCACTCGCGTCATCGCACGGCAACAATCGTCACAGATTAAATAGAATCCTTGCCAGATATCTAGCTCGAGAGGAGGATAATGCTCGCAATGGTGGTGGTCTTGGGACTGGGGGTGGATATGAATTTGACGATGACAACTACCTTCCGGAGGAGAAGAAACGGTCATCATTCTTTCGAGAACGAGATGGAAAGGACGGTAGGTGCCTTGAACTTTATTCGTTATTACTTAGCCTGGGTTTTTATTTTTATAATGTCCTTATGTCCTCGCACGTCATTATACTGTCATCGGTGTTTCTTTACATGGTTTTTCGCAGTTATTTCCTTTTTTGCACTCATTGTTAGGACTTTTTTTTTGTTGGGAAAATGCTCAACTTAGACAGGGGAACAATGGAATATGGCATCGGGATGTGTAGAGAGGAGCGGTGCTCAATTGTTTTGAAAGCATTTTCCTGTTCCGAATAAAAATCTATTCTCTCTCCTTGCTTATCTAATGGAATGGAAGAATGCGTACCACATACATATTGATGGGTTACAGAAGTGGTTATCACCTTTCGCTTGGCCGTGCGAGCATAAGTAATGTCATCCCATTGTTTCGAATTTCATGGGTCCATGACCATTAAGGGCTTTATATTCGGAGAATTTTCAAATATGGTTATGTGTGAATCAAGTACGGCACTTAAGTAAATTGAATCCTTGATTTATTGCTAAAAGCATTAGTCTTGACAGATTTATTAAAGGTGTGGGTGTGGTAAACTTGATTCAACAAGGATAAAAGGATTTTATATTTCTCTAAGAAAAGTCTGACTGATTTCTTTTGTGAAGCCTAAGATGTTATTTGAAGCCTACGCACTATCATGTTGGATTGTTGCTATTCTAAGTTGCTATTTTTGGGGCTCTCTTTTAAGGACTTGTCTATGCTTTCGTCTGATGGCCTTTTCACTCTTATGAATATTTGTTACCAAAAAAAGATCTTATTAGATGTAATCAGTTAATTTAGCTAATGGATGTTGACAGCCACTCCCACTTTTCTCAAAATAGTTTTTCTACAAGCCTCTCTAAATAAAGTTGAGTATTTTGGCAGTTATCGAGCCACGTAGATAAACAAGCGTGTTTAGTCTATTGTAGAATATCCTAGAACCCTGTAAAGTGAATTCCATGCAGTTTTCAGCTCGATCTTGCGTAAGTCGCAAAGCTCATTAAAAACGGACGAATACTCTAAGACGTTCCCTCCTGAATAATCCTTATACCATGGGAGATGACATTGGGTCGAGACAATGACTGCTGATAACTCATTTAAGAGCCGCTTGCATCACGCAAGCATAAAATTACATCTTCTTTGCGAAGAGTATTTAATTACATATCGCGCTATTAGGGTATCTCCTCGTCAAAGCAGATAGCAGCCCATGCCGTCTGCGCCTTGGTTTGATCGGAAGCAATTATGCACAATGTGCTCGATCAACATACGGGTCCATTTTTGTTTAGTTTTTGTCCGCAAGTGAAAGTGAAAGAGACCGCAAAAAATGGTCCTCCCCTACAGAGTCCCTAAGGTTTGTAATCCACAGGACTCGCCATTACACCTACAGGAAACTCGTCAAAATCTCAGGGTTTCATCAAACAACACGCTCTACTATTCACTAACCCCACCAATGATTTATTATGGAATATTTTTAGAGCCTCAACCAGGACCTGTTAAAGATGCCGAAGTACATAGCTCTTTGAAATTATTTACCATTGACTTAAGCATTATCATCACGTCAAAATAATAATCATCACTGGATGATCACCCCCGTCGAAATAGCTCCCTAGGTTCATTCGCTTTATCTAAACCACAGCACCTCTAGCAGATGAACAGTTTCCATAATGCTACCTGATTTAATTGAGTTGTAATGAAGGATAAAGGATGTTAATCTGTATACTTTTGCTTATTTGTATTTTCACTATGTCCACAGATCCCTCCGCTTCACTTTTTCGCGAGCGAGACAATCAACTCTATGATCACTCCGAATTGACAGATCAATTTCTAAAAGAAATCGAAGAAGCCCGTGAACTTGATCGTGAAGAACGTTACAAAGAAGCCCTACGTCGCATCTGGGAGAAGTATCAACAACAAGAAAACGATCTCGAAGGTGAAATTTTTGAAGATCAAAAGCGTATGGTACCCCAACCAAACTATTATGTTGGGCCACTTATGCAAAAGAAAAGAACTTACCCAGTCCTACCATGGTTGCCAATGTCCCGTCGTAAGCGTTTTCCTGTCGCAAAGCGCTCCCCAAAAATGCCTTTCGATGACACCTCTAAAGTCAACGCTGAAAGAGTACCCGAAGAGCTACGCGAACTTTTTGGAGCGCCCAATGAAGAAAAGAAAAAACGTTCCACTGATGATCAAACCACTGATGCACCAGTTGAAAAAAAAAACGAAAAAAACACCACCGCCGCCGTTGAACCGCAAACAGAGCATCCACCCCACGGTGGACACCGCCATAAGGAACGTAAACATCGCAAACGAAGTGATCATTCCCATGAAAGTCAAGAAGAGGAAGAAGAGGAATCTGAGGAACATGAGCCAGAACATGAAGAACACGAGGAAGAAGAGGAAGAAGAGGAACACGATCATGATGACTTTGAAGATGAAGAAGAAGCACAAAAAAAGAAACGAGAAACCGGTGAAAAACGTATGCAAAAGCGATCAAACTTAGAAGTAGTGAAGGAGGATCAAATTTTACCAGGAGATCTGTCCAACTTCCGCAAGAAGAAGTCTGTCCAATGGTCAAAGTATTTCGGTATTGATCGGAGGAAAAAATCCACATACGATAAGTAAGTTGTTCAGTTGTTGGGTGAAGTGCAGATGCACTAATCTTTTCGTTTTTTCCAGTGGTGACGCAAAGAAACGAGATCCCATGGATGAAGATGATGACGATGATGAAGAAGAGAAGCGGAAGAAGAAAAACATTGATCCCGAGAGGCTAAACAATATGGGTAAGAAGCTGCAATCGATCGAAGATTTAATCATTGATGAGACTGTGAAGTACACTGGCGCCCATGAAGGTATGTAAATTCATTGCAATCAAACCTCTCTTTATAAACCTGGCTTTTAAAGGCATTGCTGATCCAGAAGAAATTGCTCGCTTGAAGGACCATGTTGTGTCACGATTGGCCACAGCTTATAGTTTAGAGAAAATGCGACGTGCTTTGGAAAAATTACGTCAATCCGTTGACAATGAGAACCATTTGTTACGAAATGTCGTAGAAAACGACTCGAAATTGGATGATGAAAGCGACATTGAGAACAGGAAACGCCTGTCTGTGAAGAAGGAAAAAGTTGAGTTCCAAGGAATGCAGTAAGTAGTAATGATTAGAACTGCGAGGAAGAACCGATTACTTTACTCCCCTCTTTTCGTTTCTCAGTCATTCAGTAAATACCCCAAACAACGAAAAATCTAAGGACCTGCAAGGAAACTCAATGGGCGCTAACGCTGATGACGACGACGAAGATAAGAAGAAAAAGAAGCAAAAGAAACGCAATGGATATCAGCGCTACCCAGAGGTTCCCAATGAAGTTAGTGAATTTGAGGAAGAACTCGGTGCTGGTCACTATGAACCCTTAAATGATGCATACTTGGGAAACAAGAACTATATTCCCGGCTCAAGCCAGTGTCCACTTATTGATTCCATGGCTGAACGTTGCCGAGGTGTTGACTTGCTGAGTGGCGATATCAACCAGGAGCTCTTACCCATTTGTGGGGTTCATCAAATTTGCTATTTGTGTGTAAGTATCTTATGTGTAGGTAAATTCATTCATCTTCGTACATTTGTGCTATACATATATGTATGATACTTACATACTCGCAAGTAAATAATCAACGTAAGGAATAGTTAGTCGAAAGGATCTAAAGGCATTCGGAAATCCTCCACTGTAGCTTCCTTTTCAAAGGAAATTTTCAAATTCCAGAGCACCAAGACTCGATTTTTGGCAGAAATCCCTTTTTGGTTTAGTGGTTGAATTAACTTGGATTTTATTCGTTTCTCTCTGATGTTAGAACCCGCACAGCTAGGGTCACAAGCAATCACACTACCCTATGGCCACCCTATATTATAGCTTGGAACAAACTCAAACTTTTTGGAAGGAGAATAAGTAATTCACTTGAAATCAGCCACTCATCTGCTGGAATGATCCTCGGATCAGAAGATCAAACTTAACCCCTAGTCCAGAGACGAACTACAATGATACAACATGCAATCCCCAGACCTCTTAAATTTCCTTTAATTGAAGAAAAGAATAAACAAAATTCGTCAAGCAGGTATTTAAATTCAAAAACAATTTTCAAAAATCTTCAAATGGCTTAGTGCCTTTGTACATACGTTGGGCGCCATTTAAAAAAGAGGACGAAATTAGGATTTTCACAAATAACTCGTTACGCCCAGAAAATCATGGAAAAGTATTTTTTTGCTATTTTATTCAGAATATAAGTTTATGTAAGAAAGGTGCTAATAATCTTCTATTAAGGGCAAGTATTAGTTTCGTGGTTTTTGCTTATAAATGCGTATTAGCCTACTCAAAAAAAATGGATATGTATGATCTGGTTAGGTATCTTGTATTAGATGGAGTCTTTTTTAGTGTTCCGCACCAGAATGATATAAACAAAATCCATTCAACTCTGTGTCTATCTGTCCGTGTGTCTGTTACACTCTTGTAACTTTTGAACCTTTTACCTAGAGAGTTGAAGTTCAAAAATAATTGGGAAAAAATTCTAAAAAATATTTTTGTGGGGAATCTTTTGAGGGCGTGATGTACCCCAAGCAAAAAAATATATTTGAGGTCAACCATAAAGTGTATGGTATACAGAGAAAAGTCACTATCCGTCTGAAGCAGATCTTATGATACCCTATCCCCTATTTCCTAACCTATCCCTAAAAAATTTGGCGTAGCGTTGTCAAATTATAAATTAGAATTCACTCAGAGAATATTTCCGGTTTCTAGAAAAGCAATAGGAACGCATAGCACCCATGATGCTGACAGAATTCTGTTCGACCTGGTGAGGTAGACCAAGTAAAACATTATGGACTTGAAGTCCGATTTATTTATTTATTTTTTTATTTGTCGAAAAGTTTTGAACAGGCCCACAGAGTTATTTTGCTTAGTGATTTTTTTTTCAGCTAAAGTTTCCAAGCTTTCAGATCATAGTGACCCTAAGTATTTGACCTCTATTGAGAAAGGAATTTTAGCTACATTGAAGAATAGAAGTTCAGAGATTAAGAATTATCTCTTTGATACAGGAAATGATTATCTTTTTGCTTTTTTTTACCCTGGTGGGTGGTAATCTATAAAAGATGAAACTGAGCCCGTACTCAGTGGACTGACTTTAGGTCATTTAATTTAATCTACCATTTTTTGGTCCATTTTGATATATAGCTTTTTCGTCGCTAATTTGACAGTTTCTCCGACAGCAAGGATAGAAGTATCATCTGCAAATGTTACCACAGTTGTTTCATCACTAAATGGCAAGTCGTTGGTAAATAAGAGATATAATACAGGGCCTAGCACACTGCCTTGTGGTACACCAGCTTCTATTTTTCTCAATGTGGAGTAGTTATCTCCTTGTTTGATTCTAAAAGATCGCGGTAATATATAAGACTCTAGGATTTCTGAGTATTGCTTTGGCAGATGCTTTTGCAATTTATGTGTCAGTCCTTTGTGACATACTTTATCGAAAGCTTGAGCAATATCGAGAAATATAGTAAAGCATATCTTTTTTTCTACAAATGCTTTTTCGATTTTATCAGTTATTCTATGCAGCTGATCAATCGTGGAGTGCTTATTTCTAAAACCAAATTGATGGTTTAGAATTAATGTTTTTTCTTCGATTATTTTATGCAGACGTTTAATCAACATCTTTTCAAATAGTTTGGACACCATATGCAGACTTCACTAGGTAGTTATCCCTGGTTTTGGTATCATAATTACCTCTGCAACTTTCCACATGGTAGGTACATACCTTGTCCTGAATGTAGCATTTATAATCTGTGCTAGTTTCTTTGAGCCTTTTTTTGAAGGTTTGTTTTAGGATTTCCTAAATTTCTTGTTGGTAAGGTTTACACTTAGCTCTTTGAGTTGGCGTGATTTAGGGTAAATCGCCGTAGCCGAATGTATTTAGGTCATCTATAATAATGGACCACAACAGTGGGGAGAAACACACTTGCAGGTACCCTTTAATGACCTTGATAGTAGCAAATGTGTTCATTTTGGCCAATATGACTCTGCTTACTTACATGGAGTAAAACCAACACAAATAAATGTGGGTTACTTTATTCTGTCTGTGGGGCTTTGAATTTTGTCTGTCTGCCTATCTGTGCGCACTAATGCAGACTAAAGGGCAGGATATATGTACTTCAAACTGCATATTTGGGATCTGTCATAATTCAGTTTTGAACGATTTGTAAGTTAAAGGTACGTATGAGGTGCAAGTATGCATGTGCGACCCTGTCATGCACTTTATTTATTTTCTTTATTTATTTGTTAATTTGTAAGAAGGATGTAGATTCGTTAATAAATTCTGAAAGAAGATATAATTTGGGTCCGAAAGTGGTAAATTGTATCTATCACTTCAAATTTATAAGCTTAACAAATCATTAAACATTTGGGCGTATACACCCTTTCTCCATAGACCTCCTCAATATTGGAAACTCGAAAAAGTAGGTCTCCCAACTACGTCCGTCTCTACTTCGGACTGCAGTCCAAACATCTTGACGAGTATGTATGCCAATACCCTTTCACGAATTTGGAACTTTCATTTTAACACCAAAATCAATGGTACAGATACTTTACTACTGGCAATTTCAAGAAATTGTAATTTTCTTGAAAACTGTTTTAACTATTTCGATAAAAATTCATATCTATGGTAATATGGATATTTCGAATAGCGATAGATATATACCTGTACTTTACTTATTAGTAATCTTGCGAAAGTTGTCTATTTCTCGGAAATACCTAACGTGATTTTGTACGAGTACATGTTCATTTATTTGTGGCTAAAAAAGATATCTATCGTAGAATCGTTCATTGTGTCATTCATTTTTTTTTTACATTACTCATAATCAGCAATTATTTGCAATTATTTGTTGCAATAAAAAAGTGGAAACTATTACAGAACGTTGTCAAAGGACTTTATTTTCTTTGTTTATTTTTATTACACTTTTTTACAATTCTATATGTAAATACTATTCTGTTTTTTAGGGCACATCACAAGTTGCCTGTGACTTCCAATACCTAGCCGAAGCTGATTCAATCTGTGGCCACAATAATGATTGCCAATCTGCAGCACGATCTGTCCTCATGATACTGCGTGGTTCACCAGGCCCACAACTCGGCCCCAAGGAATGCATCAAGAATCCATGCCTAAATCGTGCAATGAGAGAAATCGGACTCTAAGGTGTCCAGCGTGAAGCTCACATTTGGAAATACATATAAATCTACAAACAAAACCTAACACAATATGTATCTGTTCCCCATTCCACGGATATAAGATATTTTTTTAGAGACATTTTACAAAAGAAAAGGAAAGAAAAATGTAAAAATAAATTTAATTTTATGTTTAAATTTAATTATACTAAAGAAAAACATAATAATTGTGTATATCAAACAAACTTACAACTTAAACAATGACACAAATGGCAGCTATTCAATTTTGTAAAAAAGACAAACAAAAACAAAACAAAAACACAATGAAACTAAAACGTTTGCTTGTTCCAAAAAGCACTTGTACAGCTGAATAGGATCCAAAATAGATAAGCCCAAAAATATCGGCACGAAAAAGTAAACTAAATTTTGAATAAAATGCATAAAGCATTCAACATAAAATTAAAAAAAAAAAAAAGTTATATATATTTACTCTGTGTTGTAAGGTTAAAATATCAGCAAACATTTTCCTAAAAAGAATGATGTAAGAAAAATTTAAACAAAATCAAATTTATTATTGAATGTGGTGTTTTTATTCGAAACTCGATACACTTTGAAGGAGTATTTTCAATGGAAGATTCAACTTATATATAGATAGTCGATGTTTTTTAAAATAAAAATTAAGAAAAGAAAAAATATTTGCAAGTTAAAAATATGTTATGAATGTAAACCCTTTTCTAAGTTAAATGTTAAGTTAGTTATTAATTTTGTACACTCTTCTCATCCTAAGTAGACGGTTTTCAAATTTTTATTTAAATATTGAATGTTACTCTGACAATAAAAAATAAATAAAACATAATTGAGAATGAATTTGCAGGAAAATGAATTGTTTTATTCATTAAATTTTATTATATATTTTTTTATTGATTTTTATTTTTTCATTTTGTAATCAAAGAGAAAGGCATTTTTGTACACTGTCCCCCCAGTCTTTTGAGTGGACATAATAAAATTTGGGAAAAAATCTAAATGAAAATATTACCATCTAAAGAAAAACATACCAAATAAGTGTACACACATATTTGAACTATTTCATAAAACAAAACAAAACCATGATATATACTTATATATAAATTGTATACACTAAGAAATTTATTTAAAATAAAACAAAATTGAAAGATGGCTTTCAACTTTAGACTACTAAATATGATTATAAAATATATTATATTTGGTGTATTTAACTGAAACAGACCATAAGTTGAAAGAAAAAAAAAACAAAAAACTTACATATATGTATGTATGATAAAAGAAAAGTGTTATTTAAACAAATAAATATATATAAAACATTTTAAAAATAAAATAAATATTTAAACAATATGTCAGAGTTATTTTTTTGGTTTCTTTTACGTTTAACGATTCTGGGGAATATTGCAGACTAGGGGGTCTGTTTTAAATAGCCTAGGCACCTTACTAGGGGCGGCTAATGGCCTGAGATACTCAACAACGAGTCATCTTCTCATTAGTGATAGCACTCTTTAGTCGTATAAATATCACCCCGTTTCAATAAAAATCTAATTTTGTTATTATCTGTGGTAGGATAAACATCATCATGTCAACCGAAATCGAAAATTCTCTCAATTTTGAGCACCTCGTGAAAAAAGGAAAATCGTCTAAAGAAATTTTCGAAGACATGTCATCGACTCTTCATAATTTTGGGCCTTCGTATATCATGGTCAAAAAATAGGCTCGCTTATTTCAACAAGGGCGAGAAAGCTGTGAGGACGACCACCGCCCAGGGCGTTCTGTGTCAGTGGTAGCTGAAGAAAACGTGGGAAAATTTGGAAAATTAAAGCTCAACCATAATCAACATTGGGAAACATAAGCTAATGTCATAACTGAACGAAATACTTCCCTATGTTCTGTCAATTCCAACCGATGGCCATAATACTTTTGCCTGCATACCTATCTGTCAAATCAATCTGCCCGTTTCTTTTGAAACATCATCCCTTCCCTTTTTTTCATTTTATTAAAATAAAAGGCATCTCTTTTATCGAAAAGGCATCTATTTCTCCGAACACTTTCTATTAATATGTACACAAATTCATGGTCCGACATTTTTTTATGGAAAATTTTCATAACAAACATGACAACTGTCAGATTTACATATGCAATGAGCGACTGAGACCGCTCTCTTATGTTCGCTCATGTTTGCAAAAGTGAACGAACATAACGAATCGATGGGCTTTTTATGTGTTGGATGATAAGATTGTGAGTATGTGTGCATATACAGCGAATGTTGATTATATTTCTCACTTTAGATCTGACCGACCGAAGAATAAAAATGTGGCAGATATGTGCACTGGTCCGGGAAACTTAAGTTTATCATAATTTTTTTTTTTTTGAAAGGAAATTTCCAAATCCCAGAGTACGGAGCACTCAGACTCAATTTTCTGTGTCCATTGTACTACCAGGCAGAACTCCTTTTTGGTGTAGTGGTTGGAGAAACTTACTCGTTTTGTTGGCTGTGGTTGTTGTTCCCCGTCCGCGCTTGAACCTGCACAGTTCGGGTCACAAGCGAACACACTACCCACTACACCTATTTACTTTCACCTACTACGACAAGTATTGGTCTTATACTAATACTAGCAGAGACGTCCGTGCCAAAAAGCTACCAAGCACACTCCCGTGACCTGTCTGTTAAGAGACTATAGCCTGTTTTAGAAATTCATAGATCATGGTATTGTTCCATTTACTAAGTTAAGGTGAGAAATATTGCGTATTATTTCCGTTCACTACTAAAGAGAGTACCTAGATGGACCTACATAGTTTTATTAGAGTTAAAAAACTGATGCACAGTTCCCAGATGACGTACAATAACCATCCATAGCGTAGAATATTTTCTAGTTAATACCGTCAATGACGGCACTTTTAAAGTTTTACGTGTGAATCTCTCAAAGACATCAGCGTTCTCTTAATATGAGAAACATATATACCCTCGTGGACTTTCTTATATGAAGTGCTGTTCGAGCTTCAATTCTTCCCAAAAAATGTTCAATAAGTGAAGTAAAACTACATTCAAATCGGCTCAGCTGTTCTCAAGTTACATGGTACGAAAGTAAACTGAACGTTAAAGCTATCTAATAATCTTAAGTATACTATATGCTCACGCAGACTTTTTTGTAGATCTTTTTGAACTCTGGAAGTCTCTCATACGCTGTTTTAACATACCGTTTACAGTTCAGCCATTGATGATTTTTACCCCACTCAAGTGTACATACAGCTTCATGGCCCAGTGTATTGATACCGGGCGGATTGGCATATGCCTAGTGAGTTCTCAAAAAATTAAGAAAATCATATCAAAATCGGTTAAGTGGTTCTTGAGCTACAAACGAGCACGCAGCCAGAGAGGCAGAGAAACCTTTTCAATTTTATAATTTGTAGAGAAGAGATAGAGAAAGTGTTTCTCAGTTATAACCGATTTTCAAAATAACCGTTACTTATGTGAATTTATTTTCAAAACCTTTGAATGGCATTTTGTAGCATACGTTCAAACTAACTGAAATACTATTTTTTTCGAAATCGTAAGAGCTGGTCTATCTCCCTTTCCCTAGCTTTAAATGATTAAGTTACTAAGAATATAAGGGTCATGGGAATGTACCTGTTGGTGTTCTGACACTCAGAGCCAAAGTTACGAGAAAAGCGATGCCAAGGTTACAAAGAAAAGCTAAATTTGAACATTTTCCAAAGTTTCAAAAAATTATAACTTTGACACTACTAGTCACTGAATAGTGAAATAAATATTTTTAAATTAAGAAATACTTACTCGTAAGCTTAAAAAATACAAATCAAAATATAATTTTCAAACGACAAAGGATAATCAAGGATAATATTTTTAAATTAAATACTATATCTCAAAAAACTAGTTTTTTAATATTTTTATTTTGTTCATATGTACGTTGATTCGCTCATTCTGAGTCATTTTTTCAGAATTATGATTTTTTTTTTTTAATTATATTAAAGCTTAATTTTTCTGAAATCGTAGCTCCGTTTCACACATATCTGGGTACATTATTTCTAGTAGTTTTCATACATATCCGACGCTGGATATCCGGTCGAAGTGTATAAAACTCAATAATTTTTCAACACCGGATATACACCACAGAACGCCAGATATACTATCCCCCACTGGCCGGACAAATCTCAATTTCAATTGAAATTATTGTTCTTGATATTTGACGATTTTGAAAACTTTTGGCATTCAACTGCCCCTAGCCGACCAAATTCGAGAGATCTGTAGATGAGACTAATTGCACACTATAAGAGTCCTAGAAACCAAATTTATTCAATATCTGTTCAGTGGTTGTAGATTGTAGATTGTTGGTTAAGGTGGGATCACACTATAAGAGTCCTAGAAACCAAATTTATTCAAAATCTGTTCAGTGGTTGTAGATTGTAGATTGTTGGTTAAGGTGGGATCACACTATAAGAGTCCTAGAAACCAGATTTATTCAAAATCTGTTCAGTGGTTGTAGATTGTAGATTGTTGGTTAAGGTGGGATCTGGTCACCTTATCATTGTGGCTACTTTTGGACCTATTGTGATTTCCTCTAATCTCGAAGCTCAATCAAGATGCCAGAGTTGGTGATGAATTCGGTTAGACAGTGGCATATGTATGTATGTGCATAAGATGTTCTGCTGATTCTTCGCCTACGTTGCACATTCTGCATATGTCATCATGCGCTATCCCCATTACCATGAGATAATTTTTGGCTCGACAGTAGCCTGTGAGGAATTCTGTGACTATTCTAATCTGACTCCTAGTTAGCTATATGAATTTGTTCGTTATTTTGTCCGATGTATTTGGCAGAAAGATTTTGGAGAGGTAATACCTTCAGTTTCCATTCAGTAATGATGCGCTTTTTCTTATAGCCAGTTTTTGGATGTACTGGCTGGTAATCCACAGAATGGTATTGGCATCATAAAGCTTGATGCAGCTCCTGTTTTCTTCATGTCCGCTATGTCCTGACACCTAAATCAGATGAACTCTGTGCTGGCTAGCGTTATGAGTAGTTGAAGGCAGTCCCATACTAATTTGGATGTTATTTCTATTTTTGGAAGAGAGCAGGGAATATTCCGCCTGTGTTAGGCAAATCTTCAATTGTCCTGCAAGGTTCAATAGCATATCCGGCGCCGGATATGTGTGAATACTAACACATGCATCCGACTAACGGATTATTCATGTGAACGCCCTGTTTAATTTTATACACTTCGATGTATCCGGCGCCGGATATCCGCCATCCGGCTTAAATTGAGGTTTGTTTGGCAGATAAATATCAATAACAAATCCTATGTCTGTTTTGTATATCCGGCGATAGAAATGTGTAAACGCTCTCATTGAGTTTCATACGAGCCGGATATCCAGTGGCGAAGTCTAATATGCCTGGCGCTAACAGCCCAATGCAGGGCCTGGACCATCAACTTGTGCTGTGCGTCTCACGAATGGTTGGGACCTACAGTTTTATGCCGTTTCCGAAGTACGAATTTTTCGATTCACAGAAGCTTCTCATGTCTTACTCTCGGATATTTGTCAGACGTTCGCGAGAGGTGGGACCGTGAGAAGATTTTTTTTTTTAATTCGAACCTTAAACCTCGTACTCAGTGATAGCGCACTTAACCACGGCGCCCTCTATAACGTAGTAACCAATCAGAAATCTTAATAACCATAGCACTTAGAACATGAAGGACATTTCCCCGAGCCCCGCAGCTGTAGGTGATGAATTAGCCGTTCAACGAATAGGATTACCCAACCTAGCACGAACTGTTTTCCTTGTTCCCAATCCATAGGAGTCTATTGCATCGTATATGGATAGAAAGTGGTCACCAGAGAGCGTATTGAAACATACTTACTTACTTACTTAAATCCTTTCACCCCTCGAGATACGATTGGGCCAAAAAAAATCTCAATATGCTTCTTAGAAATCTATTTACGAAGGTTTGCAGCCTGCGTGTGTTAGTAGTATCCACCTTCCAAGTACTGCACACATATGGCAGTACTGATTCTACGTTAGAGCGAAACAGTTGCACCTTGATTCTTGTGCTGAGAACATTGCTCCTCCAGATTTTGGATAACATTCCGAACGCAGCTTTTGCATTCCCTTATTAATAACTATGAGTTGTGGAATGTCCTCTAATGCAAGGCCAACAAGATAGCATCTCCATTCAAGCTGTCGAAAGCCTTCTCGAAGTCGATAAATAGTAGATGTAGCGCGGACATGCTACATCTACAAGCTCGACGCATTGCTCTATTATGATCCGTAAGATGTTTATGTGATTGATGCCTTTTCAACGTCGAGAGTTACATCTAAGATCCGTTTTAATATGATTCTAGCTATTATCTTGGCTACGGTCGAGAGGACGCATATACCTCTCTAGTTTCCACAATCCATCAGATTTCCCTTCTTGATGATTATCCCTTTATTCCACTCCTGCGGTAGTTGCTCATACAAAGGAATCGTACAAATATGAGTGTACATCTCAAACTGCTACAAAATCCATTTTCAGGTCAATTGAACTTTTTTCGTTCACTCAGCATTTTTAGAAATTAAATACCATCTTCAGTTCTTTTTTTTTTCTTTTTATTATCTAAAAAAAAACGGCTGTGCAATAGAAACTTCAATCAAACAGAAATCTCCGTCACACTGCTGCATAGATCACTTAAGTCAAAAAACAGAATAAACGCCCTCAAAATGCTCCGAGTCCTCTATGCTGCCCCCGAAGCAACTTCTTTCTTTACTTTGTGTGTGACATAAACTATAGCTAATGATTTTTTCTTTAAAGAACTCTAGGACACCCACTGGACTGCCATCAGTGATGAGATACTGTATTCGTGTTGTGGCTTACTTTGTCTTTTGGGAATAAATTTATAATCTTACTGCGATGACTTTTGTCCAGCGATTCTCCGCAGCAGCCGATTGCCGCATAAAAATGTTACAGCGGCGATAGGAATTAAAAGGCGAATTGTCTGGAACATGTCCAGCTGTAGCCAGAACAGTCCAAACAGACCAAGAATAGCACCGAATCCCAAGTGGAATCCAATTGTACTGAGGCTGAAGTTGAAATTCGAGACATTGATGCCAAGTTTGCCCCACAAAATGAACAGCAGTACCAATGGAGTTAGGCACAGCCCGGTAAAGATGTCGGATACCAATCGTGGTGGACGCTTCTCTGGTACACGGAATTGATGGATGATCTCAGGTCGTGGAGCACGAATAGTTTGTGATTGGTTATCTGCAAGGGAAACATGGTAATGAAAAGAAAAACTATAGAAATGTGTGTTGTACCCTTCCTAACTTCCTGCGAGAACTTCAGTGCGATATTGGCCACATGCCATTTGAACGAGTTCGAAAGCGATGCATCGCCTACGATGAATTCCAACTTGTAGACCCCAGATTTGTATCCAAAATCGCTGCCTCGCGCGCCGACGTCCATGTCGAACTTGTATGCTTTGGCTGCATCCTGTTCGGCAACATAAATGATTTCCTCATCGGTTTCCTTGTTGGCCAGGCGCACAAAGGCCTGGTGGACGGTCATAACCTTTGTTGTGCCATCATCAGTGAGCGCTGCTTTCAAAATGAGTTTCTGTGTGTGATCAGCAGCTAGAGTCTCTATCAGAGTGTTGGGGAACACCACTGACTGCTTCTTCATGGCCGAAGTGGCATCAGAGTCTCCAACTCCAACCTCGAGTGAGTGTACTTTCACTTTGCCAAGGACTTTGAAGTTCAGCGTCTGAGTGTAGCTATCAGCGGCAATGTCAACAGTGTAGATGCCTCGGGCGGGCTTAAATGTAGTCAAATCGGCGACGTAGGTGGTCTTATCCGAACTCTTCGACACGAATTGTACCTTTTCGGCGAGAACAGTGTTTCCCTTCTTCACAACCACCTTGCCAGAGATACTAAGCGGGAATGGAGACAACGGTTTGCCAAGAAGATCCACAACTCCAATGGTGAGTAGAGGCGAATCCGCCTGGAGTTGACCATTGCCGATTAATTGAATGCAAACAGGAGCCACCTTCTTATCAGCATCGCTGAGCGTTTTCAAAACTTCGATTAGAACGTGGACGCCCTTCGCTGTCTGCACTGAGCGGCGAGTGAGGAAGTAAGTAGCCAACTTGACAGCCTGAACATCGCTAATCGGAGCTGGTCTTCCCAGCGCTTTGGTTACTTTGAACGCGCCATTTACAATTAACGCTGTGATACTGAGTCCACCTTCAAATTGCAACATCTTTCCGTCGACTTCATCGGCCTGCACGATGGCATCCTCCACGCGATCAGCAACGAAAAGCGCTGGAGCGCCAACCTCTGAAGCAATGTAGAATGCGTATCCCAGGCTACTCAACGAATCGTCCTTCTTCAGGATATTCTGAAGATTTTTTGCTATTTTCTCCGAAGTCGTTCCATCAATAGTCACTCCCATGGCCTTCGACGCGAACAGATTGAAGAAAATCTCCTGAGCTGTGGCCACATCCTTGCTGAAGGATGTTGAAATCTTATTCAGAACAGCTTGTGGAATAGCCAACGTTGTACACTTGGCATTCTTATGAGCACCAACGAGATAGAAGTTCTTTTCAAATTCCTGTAAGAGCGCGTGGATATGAATGGCTTAAGGAATGGTCGGCGGTTCTACTCACATTTAACTTTGATTCCGCATAAGCTGCATGAATTCTCTTGCACAGGGCGACCTTTTCTGCTTCATTGGTCGTCTCTACATTCACCGTGGAGTAGTAAATCGATTGCAAATCGTTCGAAGTCAAGCCATCGATGAAAACCTTCTGAAGGCGTGACAAGTCAGCTTGACTCAGGTGGCTAGCAACAGTCCGCAATGCGTCGACGGTGAAACAAAGTTGTGTTCCCAGTAGAAACAGTAGAATTCCTATGGAAACAGACAAGCATGTGAGTTGAAAAGCAGTAGCAATTAGTTTTTAGCGATTTCAGAGATAAGCGAGCGAGCAACCACCGAGGCACAAGCCAAATGGTCACGATGCCGGCGATTTATAAATGACGCAGAGAAATACAAGTTTGAGTGGTAATTTTTGCACAATTGTAGTTTCTAATGAGTACTTTATGGTCTTACCTAATTTAAACATGGTTAAGCGTTCTTGATTGAGAGATATTAACAAAAATTGGTTGAACGCATAAAATTTCTCGCCCAAGCACACACAAATTGACAGACACGTCAGCGGCTGATGGAACCCGGCAAACAGCAGAAGGGTGGTTTAGTACAATCCGGTATGATTGACAGAGGTTTTCTTACGGTGCAGTTTCTTATGGCGTTGCAAGTTGTTGTTTTTGTAGTAGATTTTGACGAATTGTAGATTTTTTTTTTAGAAAATCCAAACAAAAAACAAGGTTCAGAGCTCTTTTTCAGGGTTTCGGTACTTACAAAGTAACAAAAATTAAAAACGAAACCCTTATAGTTAGTCAGCTAAAAAATTAAAAAGATTTTTATTATTTTATTTAGCCGTAGTTGGTTAAAATAATTAAACTGTTAGAAAAAGAATGTCAGAATAATAATTATATTAAACGGCATTATACTCATATAATACTGTTTTAATATCTAATAATGTATTTACTGTTATTGCTTCAGAACCCTAGGTACATGAAGTACAAGGGTGACCGAGACCCACTCTTTTTTCAAGGACTGTGTTCCAAATTTCTTACTTAAATAATATTATACCTACCTATATGTATTTAACCCACAAATGGAAATCTTGTTTTGTAAAAAAAATTATTGAGGCACATACCTCAATAAGGAAGAACGACTAAAGCCTATTTGATTGGTCCATACAAGTGTCTCTTCCGGCCCGGCAGAAGTAATACCAGATGATTTTGACCTAAAATCTTATTTTCCAAGACAATTTTTCGATTCAAATAGAACATCAGCAAATTATCATTTATTAATAAAAAACAACGATACGTAACGGTAGCAAAAAATAATTGCTAATTATGGCAATGAGATGATTTCAAGTGACTCACTTTGAGGTATTTTCACTACATTCAGCTCATTTGGTTTAACAGTTGACAGAACAATAGAGCATTCCAGGTTCAAGCACGAGAACACATTCGGTGTGTAACTTGAGAAAAGCAGTTGCTACTCCTCGTTCATTTATACTCGGAAATACATTCGAAGCACCACTTTGCTGATATTTCTCGGGTTAAAATTTTGATGGGGGTAATAAACAAGTAATGCATAGCCATTACTTCAGAGAGCTCCAAATTTCACAATTTATTTGTTTGACAGTTTTTCATTCAATTCAATTCAATGAAAGGTATGTTTGAATGTTGAACTTTGTTTTGTACTTATTTGCCATCACATTCGCTGCTAATGAGGTAATTTGGCAAATGAGAAAATGTATGGGAAATGATACAATTTTTGCCGTAATCAGCTCATTTGGCTCTAGTGAAAACGTAGTATAACGCTTTTCATAAAGTAATAATTCTGACATAGAAAGTTATAGACCGCGATTATATGCGCTTTTTTCAAAGAGTACGAAACACAACTGCTGTGATAATACATTGTACTTATCAGTACGCGAGTATCTGGTTTGTAGAGAGAATAAAGTGAATTAAAACAATTTACTTGTTTAGCATTTTCCGTTCATATTTAACGACAGGTTCGAGAAAACTACGAAGGCGTTTCCGATTTAAGGACCAAAAATTAGAAGCAATGCGTACGGGATCGATGATTATGAAAGACAGTGGTTGATCAGGAGGAGACTCTTGTTGAGGTATCAGAGCATAAAGGTAACTGGGATCCACTGTGCTGCTCAGAAACCATTCGTTGTTCAAAATGTTCAAGGCAGTACGCTGAAGGTCGGTTACCCTCCTAAGAACTTTCCAGTCCTTGGTCAGTAGAACGTTATAACTCGCTAGAAGAAGGTGAGGCGTCAGAGAAAAAGTCTGTTACTTCGCCAGTTCTTCCATTACAATATTTATCGACCAATATGTTGAAACAGATAGTAACGAGCCACACTGTTTGCACGAGCAGCCCAGAAAACGAATCTACGAATTATTAGCAGGGAAATTATGCAGCTCACTGACTGTCATTCAATCCTTTAAAATGGTATCCTCGTCCGAATTACCCAAGGAACAAACTGGTGCTTAGCACCTTTGTAGACAAAAAAGATAAATTTGCTACATCTTTGTATATCTCTAGAAATTTATTTAACTCTTTTTAAGCATCTCCCCCTAACTAACCGTCTCTGTTCGCTCGTCTATACTTCTGCACCAATCTGGAAATAGTCATCATTAATTCACTTTTAAAGTTTGTCTTCATTTCCTTGGGAACTCTTCTCATTTCCTCAGTCAGCGAGAGTAGAAACAGAACGTCCCTGTCGGCGCTATTCAGATGCAAAGAGTATTGCGGTAGTTTATTTTTATCCTCCTTAATTGTTCCTTCCTCGCTTTTTATTTCTTTGCGTCGACCATTTGCTGCAATATGCATATTTCCATTTGTCCATCTTGATTCAGGCGCTTCGCTGTCATCATGATCTTCCCCTGCTGCTTCATGTAAATCTTGTAACGAATCTTCCTCTTGGGTGGGCTGCGGGATAGTCTCAAACACGTTTCCATTATAAGTCTCGTCAATGGGTTCCTGTTTAACGTTAACCTCGTTAATTTCAAATATATCCATGGGTCCTGTTTCCACATCTCCTTGCAGAGATGATGCCGAAGAAATGTTTATCACTTCCTGTGCAGATTCTAAAAATTGCAAATCTTTGTAATAAGTAGACGGTCGAACTTTTTTACCATTCAGTATACGTATTCTTTCGGCTAAGAAGTGCTCTTTGAGATTCGAAAATCGTTCTGAGAGCTTTCCCACTGTATTCCAGAAGAAATAATATCAATTTTCTTAAATTGTGGTCTCAAGATCAAACTTACCTCCTAAGACAGGATAAACTTCGGGGCATAACGTCGAGGCAATAGTCTTCCATGCCTTGATTTTCTTTTCTGAATTGTTAAAGTGTACACTGTTATTGTCCCACAAACAGGGATGTTGTTTTACTAATTTGATTAGCTTCCTTACATTGGCTTGCTGGTCTAAAGTGAAGACCTACAAAAAAAAAAGAGTTAAACAAATAATTTGTCGATTTAAATTCCCCGCTCCTACCTTCGAAACTTTAAAACCCAAATTAACTTTGTGCTTCAAGAGTAAATGCCGCTTTAAATTTGTAATAGAAGTCTTAAAAGAAAGCTTCTTCTTGCATAAATCGCATTTGGCCAAGCCAGGACTTAGCCGTTTAAAATAGTTCCAGGTGGGACTATACATTTTCCTTTCAATGCTATACGCTGCATTATTCATTACCTGGCAATGCTGTAACTCAATTTATTTCTAAAACCAGAAATAAACAACAAATCAAAGAGAGACTCTCTTAAAGAGCAGATTGCCCTTGCTAATTGAAATGTTTACTAATTCCTGGAACCCTTCACTTGCACTTACAGTAAAGAATGCGGCTGAGAAGTTATATTAATAACTTTTAATTAAATGGAAAATTGATGTAAAACAGATGCAAATTCGACTCAATCAGTTATTTATCACAGATTTCTGTTTGTTTCCGGTAGTTTTGTTGAAAACTGGGACCGAGGCAAACGAGTCGAGCGATTCGACCAACGGAGAACGTACTGTCAAAGTCGCAGTTCATTCGAGATGCGAATTAGAGGATGAATATCTTAGAGTTGGTTATTTCGGTGATGCCAGACTCCTTTACTGATGCTGGGCGGTTGGCGGTTTTTGTTTTAAATTTTATTAAGTCAGTAATTAAAATATTGTATTTAAAGGTAAAATTATGAGAAAAGTAGGTGTAATTATTGAGCAAAAGGGCCTACTCATCGATTTTGATGAACATTTTTTATGTTCAGCACATTTTTATATATTCATGCAGGGACGTTCGTCATTACATATAGTCAAGGAACGAAAACATATATACATATATTTACAAATACCCGTAAATCTCGTTTATTATTGACTCCTCAATCTATACCATCTGGGTAAACAAACACATCGATCGTTCGTCTTTTTTTCACTTGCGTTATTTGTGCAGTTAATATATCGATTTGTTTTATAATAAAGTACACTTTAAAAAGATTTTAGCACGTAACAAAGTCAAGATTAGTGTTTTTCTATTTATAGTCGACATAAATCCACTTTATAGTTGTCAGTTCGCGCTAACTTCAAAACCACCAAAAGTACCTTTTAACTTTTAGAGTGGGCTTTTAACAATCTGTCATCTGTCATTTTTTCAAATTCAAATTTCAGCCAACTAACGGAACTAAACAGTCAACAAATGTGTTCGATGTCTGTTCGATCTGTCAAATTCATTTAAATTTGATACAACATTATCCCTTAAACTGTGTTTTTCATCTCAAAATTTTAATTTTTTGGTTTGTTTGACTAAAATTTGCTGTAAGTCAGTTCTAAGGTCGATACTAGTTGTAGGTAGGTTAAAAATTATTTATAATTAAATTTAAGGCTAAGCACTGGCATTGAAGTTAAAGGGCTGTTACTTAGTGGCTACTACCATTCTTTAAAATCAGTTGACTATAATTTAGCGCCAATGATTTAAATTTTGTTGTTCCATAGTTAATGGGTAAGTCGCTCGTAAAGGCTCGCTCTGGTGCAGGGGATTTAAACTTCAAACATGTGATTTTCGTCACTCATAAGCTGGTTCCAATGTTGTATGTGTGTGTTTGTACGAATTCATCGCTTGAGATAACTAGGGCATGTAGAGTGAATTGACATCAACGCTCCAAGCCGGACAGTTTTAGAATCCATCCCGGAGGAAAGACGCGACAAAGGCCCAGGTCCACCCCGGATTGTAGCGCCAACTTAAGTAAATAAGTGAGACAAACTTAAAGAGAACGACGATGGGGAGCACTCGCTGTTTCATAAAGAACATAACCAAAGCTTTCAATATTAAAGTAAATGATTTGAAGGCATTCTAAGAGGTTACTCAAGAAATTTTCTATCCATCACCTTACATTCATTAAAACTCCAACCAATAAATTTAACGACTAATAGTCTATATTTCAAATCTTAAATTTATTCAAAATCAAATTTATTTCGATGCATCTTCGTACCTCCTCAATTGTTTACTAAACTCCGCCAACAGTTCTGCTTTGAAATTAATCTCGAATTCTTCGGGAACTTTTCTTATTACATCTACTAATGAGAGAAGAAATAAATTGTCTTCAACGGCGTTATTCAGTTGTAAATCACAACTAGTCGGGGCTGCAGAGGAATATTTCAAATGCTTCTGAAATTCATATCCTTCTCCAGAATCTTGTTGTATGTTCTGTTTAAGTCGTCCATCCGTATCCATTGGCAATTCATTGTTACATTCATTCTTCTCTCTGAAGCGTGACTGTCTCTCATCTTTTTTCGGCCTATATACTAAACTATCTTTATTGGAAGTATATTCGTCAATGACCTCCTGTTTAATCTCAATGCCATTCCTTTTTATATCTAATGGGAATTCCTCATCAATTGCATCAAGCAATGGCATCATAAACGAAAGTTCCTTGGAATAACTACATCGGCGATTTGAAAGAAACCCGTTTCTAAGTGTATTGAATTGTTGCGATATTTTGGGTACTGTTGAGAAAATGTAGTTTTATTTTCTTTAGTTTCCCACGCGTGCTTTAGAAAGCCTTGTCTTTGAACAAGAATTCGCTTCGTTTTGCATTTTATGGTACTTTTACTACATACTCACCAATTCGATTATGCTCTTCCATTGGATAGAGTTCAGAAGCTATACTGTTCCATGCGTCATGCTGTTGCTGGGCATCTCCATACGAGTCGCAGCGAGCATCCCATAGGCATGAATGCGTCTGAACGAGTGCGATTAAATTCTTTGCAATTCTATGCGTCTCACTAGCTTTATTACCCTAAAATTATTATAAGTTTATCACGACAAAATTCTTAACAGACGGGTAGTGCAATGAGTTACCTGTGGAATAACATGTCCCACTAGTTTTTCAAAAGCTGCGTAATGTTTTGACTGTAGATGGCGCTTAAGATTTGAGTTGGAAGATTTAAATGATAGAGTTTTCCTGCATATAAAGCACCTGGCGAGCCCTGGACTAAGAAGTTTAAACATTTTCCATAACGGGCTAGTACGTGGTTTTGTACTCCGCCGAATAGGCTTGGGTAACATGATGGTGCTTAAATCTTCTGCTTTGATAAATTCTGCCATTAGTTTTACAAATTAAACTGCGAAAAATATTTATCTGGCAATGCTGTAGGAAATACGCGCAGAGTAAAATCTAAAGAGAAGTAACATTCATTCTCTTTGACTCATTCCACATCACTCTTTCAATTAACTACATTGAATGAAAATAAACGAATCACTGAATCGTTTTTAGATGCACTATATCTGAATAAAAACTATCGCAATCGGAGTAAATCAATTATTTTACGAAGTTATTTAATCACTACAATTTTATTTCAGTTCAAATTGTTATGCCTTTGGCCTTTTAATCACAAAAATTGATTTGTAATTGTATGAAGGTGTTTTTCACTGGTGTCGAATTCGAAATCACTGCGTACTATCAAAGTCGCTGTTTATTTGTGAGATATTTATCCTTTCAATGCTGCCAAGTTTACCCATTACACATCTAAAAATGTTATTTTGCACACATATTTGCTTTTCATTTTTTATAAATAAAAAAAAACATAATCTGGTATTATTTATAGGGAATAAAAATATGCTCCAATTCTGAAATAAGAAATCTATGAATGGTCGTAATCATTTTATTATAAATCCAAAAAAAAAATGTATGTACCGACCCTTCCTGCGTGGGATCCCGCCCTGAAATGATGATTTTCGTCAATAACTTGCCATCTTATGAAGAGTAAAATTGTCTCCCTATTACATTTCTTTTAAATTAAGCGATTTCGAGTAAAACTCGTGAAAAGTCTAAGAATTTCGAGCAATTCCCCGAAAATGAAATTATTTTTCTTAAAGAGCGCTCCACTTTAGTCGATCAAATTTTGATAGGTCTGTGGTCTCAAGGTCTAGGAGTATGCCCCCAAAAACATTAACTTAATTTTAAATGAATATTGGACGCATTATTGGTAGATGTACAAGGTATGATACTTTTAACTTCACTTAACCTGATGTGGAAAACTAGAGGCATGGGTTTTAACTGCCTGCTTATTCAAAAGTGGAAACATACCCTCATTTTGTCATAGTGTACACGTTTTATTGCAGTTTAGTGTACTACTTAATTCGTAATTTGTTTAAACGAGTCCAAGAGACTATGTTAAAGTGCAATGTGTGCATCAGAGTTCTTACTTTATATTTTTAAAAGCATAGTGAACCAAGTGAAAATAGCGTAAAGAAATTTGGTAGCACCGATGCCTACATTGCACGTTTTCCACGTTGAAACGAAAGAATTATTATACTAATTGCTTTTAAAGAAAGAATTTTTTTAAATTTAGGGTTCAGTGACTGTGGAGGACAGGATTTATTCCCGAACCTTAACTGATACTTGAGAGATTGTCTAAGTGGAAGGGCAAACAGAGTATCAAACAGATAATTGCTTTTTTTTAGTTTTAGGTTTTATGATGTTGTGGCCCAATCGACTCTACTACTTGGGTCGTTTGTTGTATTTGTCTTAGAGAAGATATTACTAAAACTGAATAGTTGCCATCGTTTACGATTATTGGCAATATGTCTCATATCGTCCCTAACTGTTAAGTCTCCACATAGAGCATACTGCGCAATCTTTTTGAAGGAGCGTTATCTTTTATACCCCGGGAATTAGTTGGTCCCATTGAATAGTCTGGCTAAGCTAAGAATCTGGTTTTAGCAAATCCATCTTTATCCCCAGGTCTCTGCTCCGAAACAGCACTCCAGTGCTCTTCTTCTTCGATTGTATAACACTACTGACTTTCAGTACATTGGACGAGATTTTCTCTAGCTCCTTGTTGGTATTATACCTGGCCCACCTTATCCCCCTGCTTCCCTGCTTCTATAATATACTATATATAGAGTGGGGATTTTCTGCATTTAACCCTTCTCAACAAATGCCAAATGTTACTGAACACCATGAGTATACACATGCGATAAATGAAACAATAACCATTTAATACAGAGAATCATTAAAGAAATATATTTTTGATATGTAAAATGTAAATAATAACATTATAATCTAGCAAGACCAAAAACAATTTTAGTTTTCATTTTGATAACTTTTTACTAGGTCACTGAATGCTGATAATAGATCTGCTTTAAAATTCATCTGGAATACTTTAGGAACCATTTTCATTTCATCTACCAATGAGAGCAAGAATAGTGTATCATCATCTGCGCTATTAAGTTGCAAACTGCATTTAATCTGGTCTGCAGCGGGAACTTCCAAATTAATTTGAGATTTATGTTCTTCTTCGGAAACTTGTTGTACGTTTTTTTTAGAAGGTCCTTCTTTATTCGTAAGCAAATTGTTATTATCAATTTTCTTTGTCGAACATTGCTCCTCTTCAGTTATTAAGTCAATTTCGTTGAAAGTATGTTCGTTTAGGACCTCATTTTTAATCTCAATGTTATTCGTTTCTTTGTCTAATGAGTTATTTCCGTCGTTCCTATCGATCAGTGGTTCCATAAACGACAGCTGTTCGTAATAACTACATTGACGTTTCGAAAAGAAGCCATTTCTAAGACCATTAAATTGTTCGGATAGTCTAGTAACTGTTTAAAATTAAAAGAAAAAACTCGTCGCTATTATCGTTATCTTAAGTGTGAAAGGTGAATCTACTTAAACTTACCAGCTTCACTCTGCTCTTCCTTCGGACACAATCTAGAAGCTATTGTATTCCATGCATCATGTTGTTGCTCGACATTACCGTACGATTCGCAACGAGTATCCCACAGGCATGGATGCATTTTAACCAGTGCAATCAAACATGTTACAGATGTTTCTTTTCTCCTTTCCTTTAAAGAAAAAAATATTAAACTCGTGAAACTCGATTTATGTTAGAGAAATAAGATACCAATGCTTTATCTCTGTTTTTCTATTTCAAGTCGAAAATTGAGAACGAACTTCTGTCATTTCAAAACCAAAAGTGAGTACTTTTTCAAATTTTGTGTCAGATATTTGAAAGGATTCTTAATTTAAGCCAGCACGCTGTTCAAGTGAAACAAAATGTTCAATTTTGGTATCTAAACCTCAAACAAAACGGTAATGAACAAATAATTGTGGAGAACATCACAGTTGTTTGAAAAGTTTACATAGAATATGAAAGTGGCAGGCGGTTTTCTGTAATACTTATGGAAGAGAAACTTGAATAAAAAAGAAACGTCAATGTTTCGCTGTGAATTAATGTCCCGAACAATTAATTTATCACAGAAATTAAGTGAACCATTTAATCGTGAACTGTGTACTGAACAACGAAAAGACGAACGAAATTTGCCATTTCTGATTCCGTCGTGAACAGGACGTTTCGCTGTTACAGCGTACTAGGCTTTACGTCAAAACAATAAAATGGGAGACAGACACTGAATTTCTATATTTAAGTATTCTGTAGTTGACAGGTCTTAATAGATAACATTTGCTGTGCTTAGTCATAAAATTGTCTTAATTCAAAACAAGCTTTATGAATAAGACTGATAATATATTTATAACTTAATAAACGCCTAGTGGTACTTAACATGTGTATCGTTGTTCAGACACCGTCCTAATAACTGCATCGTCACTCGGCAACGTCTAACCTACATGATAGCAAACAAAACTTACAATTGTAACATATGAGCATACTCCCAAAATGTCTTCATAGCCTCCGGGATGTTTTATAACCAGGTGTCGCTTAAGATTTGATATGGAAGACTTGTACGATAAGTTTTTCTTGCAGATACAGCATTTAGCTAAACCTGGAGTGGTACGTTTAAAAAGTTTCCACAGAGGACTAGTGCGATTGGGTAACATTGTTATACTTAGATGATCACTTTAACTCGAACATTCAATTAAATATCCTAATAAAATTTTATCTGGCAATGACACCACATTATATTTAATACTAGTAAAGAGAAATCAAAAGAGAAACTAATTTCCGTGCTCTTCATTTGCAGTTCACTAGACACATCACTCTTTTTCTTCACAGTGTAGTATTTTATTACCAACTATTGTTGGAAAGAACGACTCAAGCAAAATGTAAAACCACTTCCCAAGGGAAAATATTAGGTATGTGTGATATATTCCCCGTAATTATTGTATTCATGATTATTTTTAAAGTCCAAATTTAATTTTTGATTTAATTCGAATGCTACTCGGCTGCAAACACTACATTTCGCCGACCGTTCTTCTCACATGCCAAATCACTCACATTGCACTGTCAATAAATTCGCTGTTCATTTTTAGAGTCAAGATGAACTTAGGTGGTTCTTTCAGTGCTGCCATCATTTATTTCAAGTAAATTTAAGCTACATAATGTAATAAAGCTTTTGTATTTCAAACTCGTTATTTCTCAGTTGGTGTGTTTTTCCAAATATATATGCATGTAGTTTCTTTTAACAAAATGTAAACTATCCAAGCAGTTTTTAACGTCCGTGTATAGCAGAAAGTTGGATTTACACGATAAATGATTCTTTACAAATGGTGCCACGAGCTTCAAGCCATCTTAATTTTTTTTTTTTTTTTATAATTTGCGCGCGCCAAATGGGATATGAATACCATTAAATTGTTTCAGGGCACGGGCGTTTGTAGAAAATTGAGAGAGAGAGAAAGAAAGATTGGTGTAGTGGGTTTGAAACTTAGGTGGTATTAAGTTTCAACTCCAAGGGTGGCGTCCAGATAACTGGGGAGCATTTATTTTGCTTTTTGTCGTTGCTCATGATTCACAGTATTTTTTTCCCTCCACCTGATTTCATCATCACGATCAAGTTGCATTTAAGCCATATGACCACCCTACTGCCAGTGTTATGCCTTCGCAGTGGAGTTGACTAAGCTTTCGCAATTGATCGACTTTTTTATTTATTTCAGACGAAATAAATAGATGATTGTTGAGATCAGGATTTGAACCGTGAACCAAGAGCGTAACAAACGTTGATGTTACCACTACACCACGGCCACCCTTAATATTCTTATATGGAGAATGTGGTGTATGGAAATTGAACTCTTTTTTGGTATGGAAATTTCGAATTGAGAATGATACACTTTGATTTTCGAGTTTCGTGAATCTTTCCCCCCGCCGGGTCCTATAATAAGAAAAATGTATGTCAGCGTTTAGAGGACAATTTAAAAAACATTTGTACTTTACATTTGTAAGTAATGTTGTTCTTTGAAAAATTAATAAAATATCACCGATTTTAGTAAATGCAATGATTTTTTTTAGATTACCTTATTTTGCTGAGAAACGATTAAAGAAAAACATACATATTTCCTTAAATATCTAATAAATGGTAAAGTTTTCAAAAAAAATTACTAATTTAAAAAGGATATTAGGTATGTTACTTTGTATCCTTTATAAATTGAAATAACCCATATCCCCGCTGAAGAATGTCACCTGCTTATTAAAACTAACTAATTAAAATAATAACACGATATACAACTCAAAGCAAACACAAATCAAATAAAGAAAAACATGTATTGCTGGATGTTTTAAGTGGTTTTACTCGTTCATGAATTATTTTTATATCCTATCCAGGGTACGAGTATATTAAGTTTGATACATAATTTATAACATAGATAAATAATAACGATAGACCCACAAAAGTATATACATATGTTTGTGATCAATATTAAAAGTTATGTCGATCTAATCATGTCCGTCCGATCGTCTGTTCGTATGTCACCACTTTTTGGGCCGTAAAAATGTTTGAAATCCGCCCACAGACTCGATTTTCTCACTATTTTTGCTAGAAACTGAAAAACATATTGTCTAGGTAAAATATATAGACGTTGACTTTCTTTACTTTTCTTCCTTGCATTAAATATGGCCACGTCCACTTTTTTTGGGGTGTTTTCTTAAAAAAACAACATATATTGCCCTTCTAAAGCTATTTACGGTGATTGCTAAGTTTTATTGTGAACATTTCATCAGTGGTAGCCACGCCCATTTTCTGCTTAGAAAAAGTTATAACAACAGTTTCGTGATTACACCTCTGTGTAGAATGATATCATTGTATCTGTTTAAAAATTTCTCAACGCCACGCTCACGCTATTAGGAATGAGTTAGAAGCTGATGGAAGGGTATCATACGATCCATTCTAAACGTGTTGTAACTTTCACGTATATTTTGTTCCGCCGTCCTTGAAAATGGCGGATGAAATCATTTGTGGCATTTCCTTGCAAGTAACAAGTGGGAAAAACAGTTTGGGTGCATTTTTTTTTTCTATCGCAGCTAGGTCGTAATCTGCGATATTATACTGGATATCTTTACCCGTTGTAGATTATCGTTGTGTTGTATTTAACAAACACATTTTTCACTAAGCTTATATATGTAAGATAAGAAAAAACAGACCCATTATTTTTGCAGGTTTTGTAGAATAGTTGTCGCAAAAGTACCCATTCCCATATAAAAAAGAGGATATTTAGGGCGGAACTTACCAAGGAATAATAAATTATTGGCTTTATAAAAATATTCACCAAATAATAATAGTGCGGATTTATGAGCGTTTTTAAGATTTCTGAGTTCCCAACCACTCTCAAAGAGAAATAATATTTTAAGAAGATAGAAAATACCAGATCAGCTGTGAATTGTAGTTTATAAATTTGTTTTTCTTAGATTCGAATTTTAACTATTAGAGCTTGGTGATTAGTTCGTTATGACTTAAAATTAAGAGTTTCGTAAATTTAAGAGCAGGGTCAGCAAACAAATAACCACTCTGGTCCCGGCAACTTTGCTTTTATGTGTCTTTTTCTTATCTGCAATGGTCCCTGATCAAAACGAGTCAACAAAACAAGCTTTATTTCTACTAAAATCTGTCATCACATTTCATTTTTACTTTTAATTCTTAAACCATCTTCTAACAATGCATACCACTTTTCTTGATGATAAAACAAATAAATGTAAGAGAAGATATCAAAGGACTTTATAGGTCACCATTTAATTTTGTCTGAAATTTCTTCCATCTTCACCCGTTGAGAAGAATGAGCTGCTTTTAAAAAACTCGAACCTCCTTTCTGAAATATCTCTGTGATGGTTAAATCTACGGGAAAACTTTTCAGACCTCTATCTCAACTCTAAACTCTTTCTATTCTATGCATTTATTAAAAATAAAAAATAAACATAGAAGTACGATTCAGAGGCACTTATAAATTCACATAGTGGCTGAATTATATTCTTAATTCTTTGATAATAATGAAGGTAATAAAATTCGGTATACAATGAGAAAATGATCTCGCGTTAATCAAAATAGTTTACCCAACCCTAAATATATAACTTAACAAAAATAAATATATGACACCGTCTTAATCACTCGGCTACCTCTAACCTACAAAATAGTTTAAAAAAAAAACTTACAATTGTAACATAGGAGCATTCTTCCAAAATATCCTCATAGCCTCCGCGATGTTTTATAAGCAGATGTCGCTTAAGATTTGATATGGAAGACTTATACGAAAAGGTTTTCTTGCAAATACAACATCTAGCAAAACCTGGAGTAGTTCGCTTAAAAAGCTTCCACAACGGACTAGTGCGATTGTAGCACGGATTGGTTAACATTGTCATATTTAGATGTTCACTTTTATTACTTTTAGTTCTTTTATTCAAAAGACCATTTAATTATCATAAATTTCCAATAAACTCTTATCTGGCAATGACACCACACTTCGTTTTTATTTTATAACTGGTAAAGAGAAATCAAAAGAGAAACTAATTTCCATGCTCTTCACTTGAAGTTCACTCGACACATCACTCTTCGTCTTCACAGTGTGGTGTTTTATTACCTACTATTGTTGGAAAGAACTACTCAAACAAAATGTAAAAGCACTTCTCAAGTAAAAATATTGGTTATATGTATGTAATCTGGGAGTATTATATGCAATTATTATATCCACGGATGTTCTTGTGCACAAATTGAAACCCAATTCTACATAGCAACCGGTTGCAAACACTGCATTTCGCCGATCGTTCTTCTCTGATGCCAAATCACAATAGACTGTCAGTCAAATTCGCTGTTCACTTTTTGAGTGAAGATGAACTTATAACTAGATCGTTCTTTCAGTGCTACCAATATTTATTTTTTTTGGGAGAGTTTTTGTAATTACTACTCGACTAATAAAGTTGGTGTTTATTTGTACAAATAAGTATGTAGATTTGTAAGACAATTTTAACTAGGCAAGAAACGCTAGTGCACTTTACAAACGGTACAAAATGTTGGGGAACCAATTTCGAAATCTAAGTGAAGAGTTTCTACCGAACTGAATAAATAAAATAAACCAGCTGTCAGCAGTAGATATAAATATTCATCGTTACCAAACTTAGTATCTTCCTACTATTTTCGAAAGATTTTGCGTCAAAAACTACGTGCAGATGATCCAATGTTTTTTTTTATTATTATTATTATTTTAGCAATTTTCTAATGGCACCTCAGATAACGCCTTACTAACATGTTATATCTGCTGTGTAAAGCAACCACTGTTGCCATTATAAAGAGGTTAAAGCGTAGCAGATTCCAAAAAATCATAGTAAGTAGATTCTAATTTTAGCGGAGTAGATTTGATACTTTATATAAGCAAATAAGCATTATATACCTTTCAATGAAATCTACTTAATAATCAGTGTTACTAAACATATTGCAAGCCTGTATGTAAAACATATTTAACTCTGGCATATATACGTTTTTCCAACTGAATGGTTTTCAGTAGTATGCAATCAGAATGTAGACTAACATTTGATAATTTATTTGTAAGAGATCTTTCATTTTTAGATCCTTAATATGTTGTACATGGTGAATTCAAAATGTTAGCCAACCTAGTCTGAGAAAAGATGAATACGGTAATATTGACGACCAATACCTTAAACTGTATCAAACTCATTAGCATCCTGTATTTTTGCCAAAGTAAAGCTGCATGTGGAATAGAAAGCCAAATGTTAAAACTGATTTGCAAACAAGTACATACGTACATACGTATTGGAAAGTGAACATTTTTTATAATTTTAATCCAAAAAATAATAAGTTGACACTTATGAACTGTAGGTACAAAAGCATTGAGAAATATAAATAAAATCTATTAGTACAACTGACTTTAAGTATCTATAGATGTCCCAAAATATGAAGGGTTAATAGGTTGGGTTGATGCGAGGAAAAATGTTGCTCGGAATAGAATGAGTATAATCACATACGAATATGTATGGAAGATGATATTACTCACCAATTGCTTTACCTGTTACATTACACTTTCTATTTGGTTAAGTAATTAATTGTCTTAATCGGCTCTTTGCGCCATAGTGAATAGAAATAATCAGAACTCGTAATGTATTACTAAATCACCCAAAATGATGGGCATAATTTATCACCTATTTTTAGTAAACTTTAGAGTTATTCTTATTATAATAGAATAGTCGATGACAGGTAGAAGAAAATGGTTTTGACGAATTATGAAGGAATATCCACCAACAACTGACATTTGATATTATTATTATAATTTAGAAAATATACGAATTCTAATTATTTTATTTTGAGCCTCTATGATGCATAGTCTGCCGATTAGAACAGGTTTTCTCAATTGCGCAAAATATTGTAATAATCTCAAAAATACAGTAAGGCCACTGAGTCATACATGTGCATTCTTTGAGCCAAGTGATCACCAAGGCTACTCTTCTAATATAATTTCCTCTCCTCGAAATCTTTAAAATTTTCCGGAAGATCTTAAAACACTATAGGTAGATATATCGCATACCATACTGTTTAGTATTGTGTCAAAGAATGTGGAAATAAATCGATTGACTTGAATTTTGATGCTTTGTTCTTCTCTAGCCTCCCTTAAGTAAATATTTTCAAAATTATTATATAGATCAGTAATGAAACGGGAAGAAGATATCCAGCAAGTCATTCGAATTTATCTTGTATATGTATATGGCTTAGAAAGTTTAGCAGTTCTACACCTTAGCTTTTGCAGATTCCACGAAAATGAGAATATTATTTCGAGAATCTGCGTAACAAGTTTTACAGAAAGTTTTCACCATAAATAACATTTAAATATAAGTTGAAATGCTTCGGGTATATCGCTGGCTTAAAATATTGAAACTTACACTTAATATGCCAGCCAAAGCTATAACCAGCAGAAAAAACGCAATTTAAAAATCTTTTCCGCTCACAGCTTCACAAAGAAAAGTATGCAATTGAGTTAATTGAAATTTCCAAAGAAAAAGTACTAAAAACTTGAAAAAAAAAACTTTTTGACAGCCATCTATTTCTTTCATCAGCGCTTAAAAGTGGGGTGCCGAATTTATTAAAAAGTCTGTTTAATTTGATAACCTGTCAGGTGCAACCTAATTTGGCTTGCATTTCATATAAATTACGAGTTCCGAAATGCAAAACAATGTATGGCAGAATTTGAAAATTTGGTCTGCATTTCGGTTCTGTGGAAACTAAATATTATAGTCCTCTTATAATAACGTTGTATGGAGAAAGTGGTACTCGCATATGAAAATGGAAATTAATTGCGGTTTCTAAATATTCTATATAGACAGTATCGATCGATATTTTATCCCTTTATAAGAACCAGAAGCTCTTCATAGAAAATACACACATTACCGAGGTTTTCACAGGAATTTCACAAATTTTATATTACAGTTCAAATTTGTGATTCTGTTGAATTTTTGTGTACGTTTTGCTTTAAATGTGTGAGATTGTAGATTCAGTTTCTGCAAAATATGCAGTCATTCACTTTCTCTACAATTTGTCTGTGTATTATACTCGTATAAGATAACGCCCACTTTTTGTGGGCGTTTCTTAAAAAAACACGTTTCACTTTCTCATAGTTATTGTTAAGCCTTATTTTGAAGATCTCATAAGAATCCGTGAATTTCGCTAAATAATGGTGATTGCTGTATTTACTTTCTTCTAAGAAGAAGTTGTAACAAAAGTCTTTCTAGTAACATTTTTTAAAAAATAACGGAAATATCCACGGAAATATAACCACTTTTTAGGTATGGGTTAGAAGATAAGGATGAAAGAAGGGGTATCATACGATTCGTTCCAAGAGTCATTTTGTCCGTATCTTTCCCGAAAGTAAATAAAATAACTACATGTCTTTTATGCGCAGATATGTTTTTTTATTTTGAATTTTTGAATGTTTAAACATTTTCTCGGCAACGGTTGGGGAAACGGTTGATTTAGAGAAATCTGGGTTGATTTAGAGATTAAAAAAAAAATTTGTAAAATGTGAACATTTTATGAAAACTTGTGTAAAAATTTGAATTTGTAGTCCCTTTGCGCATAATTAAAGATTTTTGTAAGCAGTGTTGAAGTTCAATTCACTTTCAAGCATACCACACCTGTCAATTTCAGTTATACCCATATAGAGTTGCTTAGTCTAGACTTTGGCATTCCCAGACTTTTCCATTACATTTTAAAAAATTCGGTTTACAGTCGTTTCTTTCTGAAATAATTTTCAATTCGCTCTTATTTTCGCCTTGGAGTGGTCCGATAAGGAAAACAGAGTCGCTGTCGCAGCGCTTCATAAGTGCGGTATGAGTAAAGGGCAGATCTTTAAGACTCTGATGCCACTCGGCATTAATGTTTGTTTTTCGATGCATAAAACTATTCACTTATACTACGCATGGTGCGGACGACGTAAGCCATAAAGGCCGCCAAGGCTCGAACTGAAAGAAATCCTCTCCGAAAGCAAACAAAAAATATTAGCTCGTGATATTAATATTTCTTAAAAGTGAACAATCAGTGATCATCAAAAAAAGGCTTAGGACTTGGGGCCTTCAATTAACGTACTGAACTTCAATTACTGACTCTGGATCTGGATTAAAGCGTCTGTTGACGGAATACGCTGCTGATAGAAACAGAAAAGATTTGTTTACGGACGAGAAAATCTTTTACCGTTCAAGAAAAAATAAAACAACCAAAACGATCTAGTTTATGCCCGGTCATCTAAGGAAGCCTCCGAACTAGTCTCAACCATCCTGCGTCAGTCATGGTTTGGTGGTGTATCTCCTATGACGGGGTCACTGATCTGAATTTTGGAGAAAAAAGCGTCAAATCATCCGGTTGTGAAACCTTACATTTCAACAGGATTCAGCACCAGCTCGTAAGGCTAAATCGTCTCAGTCTTGGATCCAAAGCAACGTACCGCATTTCTTCAGCACCGAAGACTGGCCTTTTGCCAGCCCATATCTCAATCCTCTGGATTACAAATTGTAGACTGTTTTAGAGGAGATAGTGTACTGCAAAAATATGAAGGCATTAAGTGAAAGAAGAGATACGATTAAAAAATAGTATTTCTCAACATAATCTATATAACATCGGGCATATAGTGCCTCATTGCCACCGAAAAAATATTCTTTTTTTTTGTCTTCAACATGGCTTCGTACGGCCGCCTTAATCTCTTTCTCATATGGAAATCTCCGGCCTCGCAACTCCTTTTTCAAATTGGAAAAAAAAAAGGAAAAAATCGCTCGGGGCAACGGCTGGGCTGTAAGGTGGGTGTTCTGTCGTTGAAAAACTTGTGTCTTTTAAGGCCTGTCTCGAAACCCGCGCAATATGAACAGGCGCGTTATCCTGCAAAAACAACACTCCGTGCCTGAGTTTTCCACGTCGCTTCCGTACGACCGTTTCACGTGTCTGAGTCAGACAATTTTAGTAATATTGACCATTCATCGTAGTCCTCTTTGTCAGCAAAAGACCTTCGCTGTCCCAAAAAAACGGTCGCCATAAGCTTCAAAGCCGACTTTCCCACTTTGAATTTCTTCGGTGGCCTCTCCCTTTTTTCAAGCCACTGCATAGACTCTTGTTTGGACTCCAGATTGTTTTGACGAACCCAAGTCTCATCTACAGTTACGATTCGGTTGCAAATCTCCTCGAGATTGTCACCGGCTAACTCCAAAAAATTTTGCAAATGCTCGTGCAAAATTTCTCCAATCCACTCTTTGCTGATGTGCAACTTGTCCGCTATCTACCACATTTTTATTCTTCGGTTGGCCAGATCTAATTTTTCAACCTTTCCGACATTTTCTTCAGTGACCACTAACAGAGAACGGCCTGGGCGGGGGTCGTGTTCACAGCTCTCTCGCCCTTGTTGAAATAAGCGAGCCCATTTTTTGACCATGGTATTCGAAGGCTCAGAATCCTGAAGAGTCGATGAGATGTCTTCGAAAATTTCTTTAGGCGATTTTTTTGAGCGGTGCTCAAAATTGCAAAAAAAAATTAAGATTATTATTGCAAAGAGGTGATATTTATACTACTAAAGAGTTCCGCAGTTAGTGCTATTACTAATGAGAAGATGACTCATTGTTGAGTACCAGGCCGCGAACTTATTAGCCGCCCCTCGTACCCTAACATCGAATCCCTAGAGCATGCTCTAATCGAAACTGTAGCAAACTTTCCAATGAATTAGGTGCGTACTTCGATTGGCCGTAGCGACAAGTTTTATTCAATTTCATCTGTCGGTCTTAATTCAATGGCAATATATGTATATGTGTAATAGTATTTGTCCCTACTAAGTACATGCGTGTAAGAATACTCAGAAAAACGTTCTCAACAGCGCTAAAATTTCATCAAAATCGGTGAGGGGACACATTTTCTAAATAATTATCATTCATTATTATATTTTCTTATTTGCGTGGTGATAGTCCATCTATTGCTACTAATATTTCCATCTAATACTAAGTATCTTCAATACCAAATAGCAGGTTAATAATCTCTCACTCTCTCACTAACACTGTCTAGGCAGTTCTCTCTTCTTTTTTTTTCGGTTCCAATGACTTTCAAGTGGGCTGAGAAATATTTATGGCTCTCCTCTATCATTCCCTTTTGTTCGGGGTTTCCTTAATTTGTTGGCCGTTTGCACACTCCACCTTGTAAATGAACTGAAAAATAAGGTGTCCATGGCACAGTGTATATTATGCTTGTGTGCATGTTTATGCTGGGTTTTACTTTTCTCATTCCTTCATTACATTCTCATTCACAGTCGCACCAATACTCTCCGCCGGGTAGTGTTTGCGTTAGTATGAGTGCTGTGAATCTGGGAAACATATTGCTGAGAATTGAGAACGTCGCTCTCTGTGGTGAATGTTGATGTGACATCGTTGCTTGTCGTCGCCAGAGAAGGACGTACTGCGTCGATTTTCCGTCGTCGTCTCTAATTTATAATTTTTTTTGTTGATTAAAGGAAGCCCTTCGCTGTGTATAGAGATTTTTCGCTCTTCAGTTGTCAATTAGAATTTAATTGAATGTTCGATAGAGCGTTTATCTTTTGTCATTTGTTTTGCTTTTGATAGTGTTTTTGGTTTTTTTTTTTTTGTTACGTTCTGCAATATGGTTATTGCCTTCACACGGTGTTTACGACACTCTATGCTCCACTCTTTTACTACCATCGTCGTGTAGCAGTAAAATTGTCGCTTTTTATCGGTTCGATTGTGTGTGGTGCTCGGTGATTGATTCGATTAATTTCTTGTTTCTACACATCCGGTGTTACAGGCAGAGGATATCCTATGAACTCAACCCATGGCAACACCCACATACCAAGGACGAGTGTAATAGATACCCAATTCATAGAATTCCGATAAGTGGGGGTTTCCCACGAAAGATATCTATTTTTTTTTTTGCAATGAACAGTGAAAGTGAACAGTGAAGTGCGGGTGAACTTTGCAAATATTCGTAAAACGAAAAAGACTAGGAAGTGGATAAAGGAGGTCGGTCGAATAACCCCCTTCCAAAGAGTGACGAGTATCTGTGTATCTGCAATATTGTTATTCCCACTTAGTCGCCACCCACCCCCGGGCAGCGCAGCAAGTGAATTGAGGGTGTGTGAATCATTACGAATTAGACACTGATAAGAACAAGGAAACGTACATACCGTTCTCGAGGAGTGGAAAAGTACAGAAAAACTAAAAAAGGATTCGAATTTGGCATATCAGACATACAACCAATTTTTTGATTCTTCGATTTTTCTACAACTCTACAAAAAAAAGGACCTCTTTACACGAACAATATTTTATCCTTAGAATTAAATCTATGTAGATATCTCTATTAGATATCAACTGTAGCTTACTCATCCGATATATAGAAGTCAATGGAAAGTTAGTGTATTTCTTTGTATCCTTTATCGAACATATTTTTTTGTATATTCAGTCAATGAAAGTGAAATTTTTCGTTATAAAGGATGACTGAAAGAGAGAGTGTGTGATTGAAGTGTAAATTACGTATGTTGACGTATGCATACGTAAATTTAACAAGTTGTGATTTATATGTGTAAAAAAGTATATATTATCCTTTGGATACAACCTACGAGTGTGTATAGATGCGTGTAGCAATGACAACGGAGAAAATTTGAAAGGATTCACAGGAAAAATGTTTAACTTGTATTGAGAGAAGTGGAGGGAGATTTTTTCATCGGTTCCACGTTGATAGAGGAAATTTGTTTCCTTGAAGGACCACCATCCCATCACCGGAGACCGTCACCACGTATCTATTGGAATTTTGATTAGAATTCTACGACCACAACATGGCGAAACGAAAAGGCAACGGCAGAGGAAGTGAGTAACATAATATTTTCCTTTACATACTCGTACATATCTACACGTATGTAGTTAATTTTATTTTTACTTACAATATGGATTAATTTATAACAAATTCATTTAATTTTTTAAAATGGTAGGTTCTTTCTAAACTCTTTTGGAAAGCCACTGTACCCTAAAAGGACGGGTAGGGTTTACAATATTCAGATTGTGACTAAAGAATATACATACATACGTATCGCATATCATATATTTCTTTAAGAGCAAAGCTTGAATGTGTGCCTAGTATGGTAGTTTCAGGCCGTTTATGGCCAATCGCTTCGCACACGAAGCTACATACAAGTGATGAAACTGGTAAGTGATTTAAGTCACGGACTGGACAGTGATTTGTATTTCCTCATGTTTCGCACTCAGTGATCTACATGTGTTACTTGGGTTTCTATTTGGTACGCTCAACTGGGTGTTGAATGAGTAATCGAATTGCGTTAGGGTGAGATGCATGCCACCTAACAGATCAACTGTTTCCCCTCTTGGCGCTAACCGAGGTTGTTCACGGGCAAAGCATCTCGTTAAAATTGGTTTCTCTTAGGAACCTAAGATCCTGTGTTGGGTATAGGGATGGAAGGTCTTTCTCTTCTATCTGGTACGTTCCCAGGCAACTTCCTCTGCTCCGAGTAAAGAGTGGATTTAACCTATGGACCTGTATTGGGTCAAGGGATGGGAGGTCTTTCTCCTTTTACTCTGCTCCGAGTAAGTGCCTCATAGTTCCTAAGGATGTGATCAAAAGCTTGCTCAGTTTCTACGACAAATCTGCATGTTTCTAGCTTTCTAGACCTAGTTTCCTGATGTGTTCACGTAGTTTACAGTGTCCCGCCAGAAAGCTCATATTCCTACTTAGGTTGAAGCTGGTTTTAGATCTTCTATGATTGTAGTTTCCTAACATTGCCTTTGCATACCCTTCTGGGCGTAGTTGCTGCACTGTTTTCACGCACACAACCATCGCAACATATGTACGTATAATAAAAGAATAAAGACCGCTTCCCTTAAGAGCTTACTTTTGCATCGATCTACGATGAGCTACTGTGCTTGTGTTGGGAAAAGTGGGAAACTGAAACACCCAGGCGAACACCTCTTAAACTGGTCATGATTGGCGTACTGCCATTGAAATAAATTAGCGGTGATACATAAGCTACAAGTTGGTGGCTCAATATCAGGATTTTTTCTGTTTTGTCTAGCTCCTTAAGGACCCTACACACGATCAATGTTACCTGTAGATGTTACTTGAATGAGTCATAATTAAAGTAACATTGCTCGTTTGTATGCTCTTCAATGTTGCTATCAAGTAACCCTGTTATATTGATTTTATTTTCCTCAATTTTCATTGGCAATAAATTGACCATGTTACCTGTAACTGTTGTCATTTGTGGAATGATGAAATGTGACAGGTCTCTGGAATTATAGAGGAACAAGATTGAGCGAAGACTCTTGTTGAAAATTTAAGGTCCTCAAAACTCCTGACAGTAGCTAGGATGATTGATAATTCGTACAGATGGTTTAATACACTCCCTCATCACAGTATTTTTTCTTTAATTAGGAGTGTAACCAGCCCCAGCAATTCAACGAATTTATCCATTCTAAGAAAATTTCTGTAGTCTTCATCAAAATTATAAAATTGTCTTAACAGCGAACAATCTCCATGAAATTTCCTTTTCAGGAAGCATTTCTTTTTTTATCCACCACCGACTGCAAGCAGATATAAATTATTGACCGTCCTCATTGATACTTATGAAACGACTGAAGCTAATTCAGGAAAAAATATTGTCAATGTTCATTGATACATACAGCACAGTGTGGTTTCGATTTTTCATCAACATTACTTGACAAAAAAAAAAAACGTCAATAATACTTGTTAAGTAATATTGATCGTGTGTAGGTTACGCTCAAACAACCAATTTTATAATCGACCGATTGTTGGTATACTAGCGTATGCAAAGATTTTTCTATCGCCCAATTAGCTTTACCGCGTTTGAGCGACTGCATCGTTCGATAAGATAGATACGCAGCACAGTTATGTATTTCATAGAACTATCCTTGAGTTTCTACACTTCTTCTAAGAATTCCACAAAGAAAGCGAATTGGATGAAGTTCTCGACTGCCGAAACGGTGGTGTATTCACAACATCTGCAGTTGGATCGAAAATCTGTTTGCAGCTGTCTAATACCTAATATGAGGGATCTTTTCAGCGCAAAGACCCTTTTGAAACCGTGAATTGTTAGGACTCATCTTGCGGTATTCTGAAAAGATCTGTACCTACTAGTAGGTATGGTAAGTGTAGAATATGACAAATTTTAACATTTTTCACTGTCACCTCAGCGTTCATAAAGTCTACATTTATAGGTATCCCTTGTGCCGTAAGATATTTTCTTCTCAATGGAGGGCTTTGCCCTGAACGTGACGCAGAAGAGATAATATACATACCTATCCTAAGCCAACTTAAATGAAACTACGATTAAAATAGCTTCCACAAAAAAAATGTCCTACGAGCGACGGATGAGGACACAGGCTATGGGCTGTGTGAATAATTTGACGCTTTCTGAGAGTTATGTTTCAACGCTGGTTCAATAAATACTTCTATTACAAAATAAAGTACGTAATCACTTAATTTGGATCTTCATGTGCATTGCTACACTCATACTTTATTGTACACCCCTTTCTTAAAACCTCAATCTAGTTAATCATTGATCAAGTCAAGATTTGTATCTTAAGTTTTCTAAAAGTTGATTAACCTGAGTTAAACGGATTATACTCGTACATCTGAACGTAAATTTTTACGTTATAAAATTTAATCACGTCAGTCACGCATGTTAATCAACTTAGATACAAATTTTGACTTAATCAATGGTTAACTTGTTTGAAGTTGTAAGATAAGGGTGTAATGTGTTACATAACTGATTCGTAAATACGAAATTAAAGTCCGCAAATATTATTTTTTATTTGCTTTACTCTTGTATAAGAAGAAGATGCTATTTTGAGAAGATAAGACTTATCTATATAAGAAAAAAAAAATTAAAATATAATGAGATCATTATAATGGACTTTGACTTAAAATAATTTCGCGCATAGGCAAATTCGTATTTGTTGTTTTACCGAAATGATTTACAAAATGTTGAAAAATAAGAGCTATAGATTGCAAAAGAATTGTGTGACGGTGATGTCTGGAAAGGCCAGAAAATTCACAGATCAATGATCACTGGCAGCGACTTATTCTGACGTACTATTGTTGGTTTATGATAACTAGTCTGCGTACAAAGCATTAAAGTCTTGGCTGTTTTTGCACGTAAAACTACGAAGAGATTTCGAAAGACTCTACTTTTTTAATTTGTTTACTTAAGAGCAAGGCATTGGATTGCAAAAAATTCAGTTGTCGAAAATAGGCTGTGAAATGGACGTCAACAGCTAAAAGGTGATCATTTCGAGAATTTCAGATGTCTGGGTAGTGTAACATTCGACGAACAAAGTGGAGAGAGAAGGATTTTCCTAAGATGCAATACAGAAGTGGATTTAAGCACACCGAAAACTGTTCCCAGTTTCCTGGATCGAAAAACTTCCCGCGGATGTATCTGTAAGTTATTAATAAAGGCAACCTAACAGAGTGTAAGCACTGAAAAGGTATCTGTGCGCTTCCCATAATCGTCAAAATTATAACTAAAATAATTTTCAAAGAAAGTGTCCCATATATACTCGTAGGTAGATCCCATCTACACTTGCTATTTATCGATATCTAGATGACGCTCGAACAGAAAGGTCATATGGTTCGTCTAATTATCAAGACAAGCTACTAAGTTGCAAAAAGTCATGTGCAGCATTGGAGTAGGCTATCATAAGAATTGGAGATTCGAAGGAGTATCTGACAAAGTTGTGACGTTCTTCGGAGTACTTTGTCAGTGCGAAATGGTGAAATGCAGTCGAGTATACATATTTATCTGACGATATTTGTTCTCTATTGCATAGAATTATGGACATGCACTGAATGTCCAATGGTTTGTTGACAGCGGCAAACCTGGTGGGGCTGAAGATAAAATGCTCGAAAAATAATATTTTCAACCATAATCTCCGGTAACTTATTTGATGTGAGCAGTCGAATCGCGAAAGCAATGGCTGTTTTCGGTATGTAGTAATAGACATATGATCTTCTAAAATACCAGGCTGTGACTATTTCGCTCAAACTTGTCGTCGGTGCTGTTATACGGCTACAACACATGGAAATTGACCACAATTGTGTAAAAAAAAGCCGCAAAGAAAGAGAGAAAGAGAAAGAGTCAAGAACGTACGAGTATAGTCACCTAAGAGAAGACCCACTCGCCCTCGAAAAACTTGGCGCAGGACAGTCGATGAAAAAGCTCAGCAATGAGGAAGTTACATATTTTATGTTCAAAAAAAAAAATTCGTTATCATACGTGTCCAGTACAAGAATGGTATTAAACGGGACACTAATGGATTCAGCACGGTGTTTTTCTGTCTGTCTGTCCATGTGTCTGGCACAGGTTTGGAACTTTTGAACCATTAGACGTAGAGGGCTGAAACTTTGTACTTGTGTGGTGACCTAATAATTATGGAAACAAATTATTAAAAATATTTGTTCAATGGGTCTTTTGGAGCAGCATAATACCCCAAGCAAAATAAATATTTTTCTAACCCATCATGCGATATATCAATTGAAACTAGAGTTCGTGAGGTAAACGATCAACCCACTATTTCTTATCCCGTCTCCCCTAGACTTCGATGATTTTCAACGCATCTACACTTCCGACTTAATTCAAGTTACCAAATTATTTCGTATAAAAATTGTAAAAATCGGCCCAAATGTGACTAACTGAAGAACTCCTTAACGGATTTCGATGTAATTTGACACGTAGACTTGGACTGATACATTAGTAATTTCGCTTGAAATTGATCGAAATCAAATATTATTAGTCAGCATACGCCTAACTCAAAAACCACTGAACGGATTTTGATGAAATTTGAGTTTTATGTTATGTGGGTACATAACTCTTAACTATTTTCGAATCACTTACTATTTTCGTGGGAAATTTTAACACTCAAGTTCAAACGGTTCATAAGTTACAAGCGTGTGACAGACACAAGAACAGAGAGACACCCTGTTCACTCCATTAGTGTTCCATTTCTTCCCCAAATTTGCAAGTCGCTCTTTTTCTTGTGAAAACTACTATCACTGTTTGTTGTGGCGATACATTTAGTCCACAATTCATTACCAATTTGTACAGAGTGTTTGTTCTCTGATGGTGAACAGTAATTAACGCTTTGCCAAAAGAACCACATCGTCAGCGTATGCTATTACCCAACTTCTCAATTCTGAATTTATTCGACTGGTCCTCGAACCACTTCTCTGATCAAGTGTGAGAGTTATTTCTTATTATATCTTAATATAGCAACCTTAGCATATCCCAATAAATTCTTGGAGAGGTAATGAAATGTGTCCAAAATTCAAACCTAGAAACCTCTGGGTACCTAATTTAGCAAACTATGTTCATCGACTTGTTTTGAGCTCCTTGGATGTGATTAGTATATCGTGCATATGTATATACACTAGCAGACCTGCCTGGCTCCGCCCATGGTCTTTCTGTTTACAAATTGTAGCCTGTTTTATAGAAATTTATAGATCACAGTACTCTGTTACTCGTAGCTTCGTCTCTTCATCACAAATCGATTCATACGTTTGGGTGTCGTTAACCCACTTACTCTCTATATCGGACAACCAAAAAATATGCGTTCTAAAATATGTACATACATATGTACATATGTGCAGATACAAGATATTACAAAAAAAACTAAAGGCTTTACAAAACCAAGGGATGAAAAAGTTTCCGCAAGCACTGCAGATATTGCACTAGTAACGTTGTTACCAATTAGATATTGTATGTGCTTACTCTCCCTACAAGGATGACAAGAGTAAGTATGAACACCCAAATTCATATCCTATTTCCAAACATTCGCTACCTTATATTATTTAATATCCCCCGCCACAACAATATCGCTTACAAAATGACCAGTTCCCATAAATAAAAGTAAGCATCACGTGGCAAGTTTGACCTTCACTCGAAACTACTTCAATCCACAGCTTTGTTGTACAGAAACAAAAATCAAATAAAATCATGTATTCAACCCGAATTGCCACCGTTTAACGACGACCAGCTACGTGCCAGATTATCAAAGTAAATAATCACAAAAACTGAACCTATTTTCGACTGTAATCACCCATACTCAGTGTTTGGGTGTTGATTCATTTTCACGTCAGTAAGTCTAAACGCATCTACTTCAAAATGTTGTTTACCCGAAACAATCGCACCGGGTGATCTAATACCAGCCTTATCACAGCTTATTAACTATTTTTTTTTTGTGCTAAATTAATCGCACTGAGAAAACACCAGCCCTCCGAAACACCCCATAGGTCACCACTCACCAATCACCACCATTCCATTTCTCCTTTGCTTTGTTTCACACTCACCAGCAATCATTTATACGATTTCGTCAACACACCACTTACGTCAATGTCGTCGGCCTATCAGTTGGATTGGAACTTGCCGTGCGCTCGTTAGTTCTTATTTTACCCACACACAATTCTCATATACACATTCGTAGTGCTTCAATTAAAATTTAATTTTTTTAAATAATTAATTCATCAAGTCCTCAAAACTGACTGACACTTTACGACTAGCGCGTTGCATAGAGCAAGAATCGCAGAGCACAGCGCTCACTAATTGCCAAGCTCTGGTGTTGGTATTTGTGACCGCATTCCGATTGTTGAACGAAAAATACAAAACAAAGATTAAAGGTTATCTTAGAGTGATGAGTCCCGAGGGAAATAGATGGCCAAGCAGGGATGGCAAACATTCAACAACCGCCACCGTCAGACTTGTATCAGTGAAACCGATTTGGGTGAAATACATTTTTCGTTTTTTTTTTTTGGATGACATGCAAGATGACAGATTGCGGTCATAAAATGCACCCCTGGCGCCCAACGGCAGAATTTCTGCGAAGCGTATCCGACAAAAAAAAAAAGAAGTATATCCACTTGAAAGAATCCGTGTCATAAATGAACAAACGGCACTCCATGTAGCATACAACTTTGTATGCTGTATGTTGTGTAGATACAAAAGTATCTATTGTACTAATTGGGTTGTAAACCGTCGTCGTTGTCGTTTGATATCCTTGAGTTTTTATTAGGTACTCCTCCCTCTCCTTGTCTAGGCTGTATCTGTAGCTATGTATCTCTATGGGAATTCTTTTTGGGACACAGAAAACCAACGCAAAAAAAAAAGAAAAAAAATAGACGACAAAAAGATACAAGATACACACTCGTAGACACAAAGAGCGCGCAATAGGGTGTAATGAATAAATGAGTACCCACGAGGAAAATTCTCAACTGCGTACCGAATTTGAATAATAGGGTGTGTTGGTGAGTGTGTATGTGTATACGTTACGTACCTATTTGTGTGTGTTGGCTCATGACTAAACAACATATTTTTACCAGACGTAGGTTCTACTTGTTCGTTTTTTTTTTTTTTTTTGGTCGACGTCAGCTCTAGTTTTCGTGAAACTACTAGATGTGCACATTCCGGGTAGTTTGTTTGGTTTTTTTTTGCAGCACTCAGCGGAGGCGAACATGTGAGCAACTTACAAAATATAAAAGACCACCACTAGCAACTATTACAAGAACAACAACCAGGAATATATCGTTTAGTTGTCATAATTGAATTACGTACTCTCTGCGTGTGTTGGTCTTTTTGGCGAACATGTGCACTGGGTGTACTTATATAAGAAAGGAAGACCAAGAGGCGCCAAGGGGATTTTATTCGATGGTTTTTTAAGTGTCTCCAATGATTCGTAGAGGCGTTCTATTTCAATTGATTTGCAATCGATCGAGAGTCGTTGTCATTGTTTGGGCGGGCGAGCGGACTAAGATGACATGAGGAAATTGAAAAGGAAAAGGAAACAGATGTACCTAGTCATACGGGTTTGCATTGTTATAGAAGAAGCTGATAGTTCCTGGAAATAGAATTTGACTCTAAAGCAACATACGTATAGAATGCGTCATATTGCTAACGCAAGAGATCCGTCATACAAGAAGTATTATTTGCTTTTCATTCCTTGGAAATGACTTTATTCTGGAAAACAATTTTCATAAACGTTCTTCGCAAAGGAGATTGTTGGATCCAAAAGTGAAATGTAACGACAATCTTAAAGCATATAACTATAGTAAAGGGTTATTCATTTCGAGGTTGAGATTTCACATTCCTGTCATATGGCAACTGTCAAATCCATCTGTCATCCATAGTGACAGATACTTAGTTCTTGCCATTTTACAATATGGATCGTTTAACCACCGCTCAACACATTCGAATTGTTGCATCTTCGCGATTTAAGGACAGATTATGGTCGGTATAATCGGTCAACTGAGCGAACAATTCGCAACACAATCACAAAATCAAACAAATTGGTAGTGTTTGAGATGTCGTAGTAAGGCCTGTGCATCATCGTAACGATTAACTGAAAACGTAGCCTCTGTGAGTGCCTCAGTGACCGAAAACCCTGTCAATTCCATGCCACGTTTAGCAATTGAGCATTTCCTACAGCTTCGGTTGACGTATTTTGCGCTTAGGTTTGCATCTTAATCCCTATAAGGTCCAGCTTACATAACAACTAAAGCCTGCTGAACATAGAATGCACAGAACATACACCGATTGGGTGCTGAAAAATTAACAAATTGATGTCTATTGCAGGAAAAGTTCCCAGGCCGTTTAATTTCTAGATTTGGGGACATCAATTGACCACCAAGACCGTGTGATCTGACCCCGTTGGATTTCATTTGTGGGGCTATGCTAAAGATAGTACCTATGCAGACAGTCTCCAAATTTTAGAGTACTTAAAAACAAACATCCGTGAAGTTATGACCGCGCAATACAGCAAGAAATGTACCGAAAGTTCATCGAAAATTACCTCACAAGAATCGAATTTTGCTATATAACAGATTTTTTATTCCATAAATAAAATGCTAAAGCACCTGTAACTCTGTATATCTGTAGGACTCTGGAAAAAGAAGTTATTGTCCCTTTCATATCCTTATCTGCCCTAAAATTGAAGTGTAGGCTCTGTTCAATTATATCTATCCACAGGCAAAATCAGGATTTTCATTTTAACCCAAAAACGATTTTGATCTTGCCTTTCTCCTCGAATAAGGAGACAGTTGTCTTCACAGCACTTTATTTCGTCAAGTCGTAGTGCTTTTGTTTTAGCTTCTGTTCTAGCCCGGTTAGTAAAACTTTCAAATCACCGCAGTATGTTCCAAGCGGAAGTCTTAACTATCATCGAGTCCTCTCGAGAACTGTCGTCACTAACATCTTTGCGGAGAGAAATAGACACAGACATTGAGATTGAGATAAATAAATTGAATAAATACTCTCGGCTCACAACATAACGTCAAACTCTGTTGGGTCCCGGATCATGGGGTATCCCCCGTAAGAAGAAGGTCGACGACCTAGATAGAATAGGTTCGGAACTGTACCAGGCAGTGATGGCAAATCAGTCCCTCAACAAACCACACTTTGGACTTCTAATGTATCTAATTAGAATGCGCTTGAGTACAACATACCTTTGCAGAGGCTGCGGCGACGTGGACTCAAAAGAGGGCATACCTCATTTTCTCTGCGAATGGCCAAGCCTCATTAGAACCATAAAAACAGCCTTCTCCAACGATATGGGCGATTTGCCACCAAAAACCATCCTGATATTCATTTTGCTTTCGCGATGTTTCAGGGAGGCTTCAAACTAACAAATCAAAACCAATTACATCGCACTTCTCTCTTTGTATTTCTTTTCAGTACGAGTACGAGTAAGGCGGTTTGTTTTTACAAATCTTTAACCGCCCCTGGTTGATCCAGCCCTTTATATCCGACCTCGTAGCATGACCTGAGAAGGATGTGTTCTGAATCATTCCTTGTCTGCCTTCGTTATTTTAAACATCAGCGTCATTTCGTTTTTTTCACCGACAATTCCATGACGTTATAGTTAACAGTCCTAAGCTAGGACTGTGCTTGATATAGCCGCCTTACTTTGGAGATCAGTGATCTACATTACCATTTGCGAAATAGTCTAGGTATAGGTAAGTAAATAAAATACTACTTACCTGTACCTAGACGTTGCGTTAATATAATTCCTGGTTACCGGGCATACACGAGTTTATCATTAGCAAACTGTTTCCAGTTTCGCAGACCGCAGATGGAAAATGTGTCTTGCGTTTATCTCTGTAATTGTCCCCATAAATTTCGCCGCCTCTTGCCTGTATCGGCGTTGCTGAACAACTCTGTTTTTGGTCATCGGGAAGCTGACTCCAATTAGGACCACCAAGTCATTTCAGGTCTTCGAGAACTTAATCCCTCTATCGAAGGCATGGTTGACTTCCTCTTTGCTAAGAAGATCCATATGGTTTACCTACATATCCAAGCCTTCAAACACGGCCCATTTTGTATTCCTTGGAAGACATCAGAGTTATACAAATTGCACACATTGGTATTGTATCTTCTCATTTCATCGCGCTGTGCTACGTTTCTTTTCAAGAGTAAGAGCGATTTTCATCTAATGTTGCTGACCAATTGACGTCATTACACAAATTCGATGACTTTTTCAAAATTATTTTCATCTTCTCCTCAATACTATGGAACACGGCTTTTCGACTAAAAATAAAGATGTCTTCTTCAGGATTTGCCGTAGTATAAATATCTGGTCGACTATATAACTTTCAGGTTGTCGAAGACTTTTATGTTTTCATTCAACACCCTAAAGTTGTATAAAACTCAGGAGATATGTACCTACAAATAATGACTTTTCCTTCGGCCTTGTAAGTGCCGTACAAGTGATTGAATATACCATATTCGACGTCGCAGGTCATATTTTACAGCTCTTTGAACATCATCTAACACGACGGAAAAGCAGCACTCATGATAAATTTCTTATTTCATATCCCATCCCTGGAAAAAATCTTTTAAAAAATTTCGTTAAAGTACATTCACTCATCAAATAAATATAAAAATGATCTCACATTTCCGCTACATAACATACAATCCAATGATACAAGGAAGATACGAGTATACCAAAAACAAGTGTAAGTAAACAATACAAAACTTCTTAAAAAACACACAACCACACACAAATTCATTCACTGGTGCCCCACTGTTGGCACTGGTATCCGCAGTTAAGAAATCTTACTTGCTATGTTTATTGTGCAGCGTACAATGATAAATTCTAGTTAATACTACGTAATGTACGCTAGGCTTAAACAAGTGAAAGTTATATTCGAATCGGAGGTTTCTGAGCGTTTTGACCGTAAAACTTGAAAACTGGTCAAACTGTTCAAAAGATACAAGCGTGTGACAGACGCACGGGCAGACAGACACCGTGTTCACTTCATTAGTGTTCCGTTTATACCATTCTGGTACGATACGCTAAAAAGGGAAGCAGACCACTTGATTTTATATTAGCACCTTTTAGGGATTAAGAAAGTTCTTAAAGTTATCCTTTGTTCGAATTTGAGAAACAGAAAAACACGTGTACGTACATACATAAAACGAATGTATCTATCGAATCGTTGTCAAATATAAATGTCCAAAAATACTAAACCATTCATCTTTTGTTCTTATTATGTGGTTCAAATTTTACAAACCCCCAGGACCACACGTCATGTCCTTATATCTCTCCATCACTCTTCCTTGTTAATCTCACAACCCTTATGAACAATTTTCTTGAAGCAAAATTTAATATATGTACATATTGTAGGTACATATGTACGTCAGCCCGTTTCATCCATATTCACAGTCGGCTTTGCCATTCCTTTTTTTTCTCATTTTATTCGTTCAAACTCCTGTCAAAGCATAGTCCCAAGAGCGTGAGTTATCCTCCAGCATTTCTCCTTATCTTAATGTAATTGTTACTCATAGATTCCAGCACCCACATACTATACACATGCCAACCACTGTGACTGTAAGATTGAAGACAATTTTAATACATGCCCCTCTATCTGCTTGCACCCATCCACCACTATAAAATCCTTTGTTTCATTTTCTTTAAAATGCAAAATGATGAGGTGAGTCGCAGATTATAAATAACAAACCCCAACCTTTCAAAGTCACCTCTAAACTACACAATTCTTATCCAATCGGGGGTGGATGATGACTATGCAACAGAATGTTTATACATAACTTTGTGTATCTGTCTGCCAGGCCAGCACCACTAATACCACCAGCAGCAGCACCCAAATACTAAAACTCTATCTACACTCCAACTGTACACCACGGGTGAAAGACAATCATCCACACTCGACTATGCTGGGGATTCCCTTACGTAATACGACCGAACAGCTCAGTACACAAAAGACGAAGCTCCCCGATGACGATGTGATGAGAAAATAGTACTTCAAAGTGTGTGCGTGGTGTACAGAAAAAAAAAAGAAAACACACATACACCATCATCACATAGTTCCATAAGTCATTGGCGGAGGTAGCAAATGGAAGAGACCTTACGGAAAAATAATGTAGATACGAAAAGAAAACAGAACAAGTGCAATAGATACAGTACTAGTATGTGGGTAGGTACCTATCTGTCTATAGATAGAAAGATACAATTCGTAGATATAACCTTTCAGGCTTAAATCTAAAGCAAAAGGCAAACAAACAAAAGAAAATGAAAAGGAAAAGACGGACATTCGGGGGGAATGAGGGGAAACACAAAAAATCGGTCTGAACCATTCACAAAATTCAATGGGCGACCAAATAACACATAACAGTACTTTCTCTTTATACTTCCATAGAAACAAGAACCCAAAAGAGAAACAGAGCGAGTTCGAGAGAAAATGAACGACTCGCAAGGACACGGGAGGATAACACACAGAGAAAAGGAATGGTAGCGCACAACAACCATGCCAAAAAGGAGAACACTGTAACCCAAGGGGATTGCAAAATAATCGCAAGGGAGCTCTTTGTCGCCTACTGCCACCCCCGCCCCTTGCGCACTAAAACCACTTCGCTTGTTGCTCCATGGGGGTGAGTACTTCTGGGGGTTATGTTGAGAAATGAAAGCTAAAAAAGAAACAGAAACAGAAACAAAGAGACGGGGAAATGGGAAATGAAATCAGACCATGAAACTTGGGGTTGTGGAGGGTGGGTGGGGGCGGTGAAAGGTGTTGGCTGGGTTTGTTTTTGTATCGAGCTTTTTCCTCGGAATCGGATGACCTGGGTTCTTATGGATCGAAATAATGGAATGTTCTGCCATGCAAAACCACCACTAGAGTGGGGGTGTTAGGGACAAACCCCTTTCAAATGGAAACTGAGACACAAATGTAAGCTGTAATACGCAAAATGTGGCAGACATTGGGTGTGCAGATAGATGAGCAATAGAGACGTAGGTAACGTGGTCGTAGTCATCGTTTTTAGTTCGAATTTCGAGGTTATCCGTTTCTTTGGGTGGAGTCCTGGTCTTATTTTTTTTTTTTGGCGTTTTAAGGACGAGCACTCTCGGTGTTGGGTTGCAGATTTGAAGGGGTTGGTCCTTTCGTTTTGCTCTCATTCAAATATGCAAAAATCTTTTGAACATTTTATAGGCCCTAGTAACACGTTTAAGATGGTTGTCGACTTAAAACGAGGTTACTAGGAAACGTACTATAGAGGGGCCACTAAGTCACTTCATTGCGAAACTAGTAAGCATTACAAGAGGTCCTTGTGACAAGGTGATGAATTGCGCTCATAAATATGTATGTAGTATGTGCATATTTGTATGAACTGTAGCACGATGTACTCAAATTCAGTATTAGGTTAGGTCGAAAAATTCAGTAAAGTCGCGGGTCGTTTTGATTTTATTAGATCTTTGTCTCCGTGGGATTATATAGGCAGTCACTGTCTCATGATTGTTGTTCGTTTCACTCGATGATGGTCGAAAGCTATACAACTGGGACCAGAAAGATTTTGCAAAGAGTAAGCCTGCAATTACAAGGTCCCAGAAATCTTAGGCTATTGATCTGCGTCAAAGCTGTTCAAAACTACTGGTAGCTCTCATAAATTTCTCCCCATAAATTGTGTGGGCGACATACAATTTCCAGAGCAGGGTGTTCATCGGAAATAGTCGGAGAAATGAGAACAGGGTGGCTGTCATGAACTGTTACCAACTTCACGTCGCGGTGTCTGCCAAACTACGAATGACAGCGCGCTGAAAATTTGACAGTTGTTAATTCATTTCATTGTTGACAAGCGTGTGTAAGGTTTTTCTTATCGCGTGTTTAGTTTCTGTTTTCTCGACAATGGAATTCAAATGTAATAGTGCTATTGCCCTTTTTTGGCTGGAAAATCACAACCAGTTATTGTTCGTGAGCTGTAACATTTGAAAGTGAACAAAACGTTTGTGTATCGCACAATATCGCGTTACAACGAAACCGGCAGCATTGCAAAACGCTGTGGAGGTGGTTCGAAAAAGACAGCAACATCGTCAACAGTGATTCGGAGTGTGAAGTCCAGAATCGAACGAAATCCTCTGCGTAGTGGAAGAAAAATGGTTCGGACTCAAGGCCTTAAAGTTCCAAAAAGTGCACTATCTGACACCTGACAAAAAAAAAAAAAAAATAAATTAGTGTGGAAAGAGTAAAGGAGTTGATCCGCTTAGCCAATTGCCAAACATCGTCTTCTCTGATGAAGCACCATTTCCAATTGAGCAACTTTTCAACAAGCAAAATGATCGAGTTTACCTGCCAGAGAGGTCATACGATAATTTCGACCGACGAATGGCCACCAGGAAGCAAATGCCACCGTTTTTGGTGGTTTGAGCCGCAGTGGCGTTAAGATAAACGCGATGGTTTATCGTGAAACTGTCTTGGAAGTTGTGTTGAAGCCATGGGTACGCAAGCATTTCGGCCAAAGACCCTGGACATTCTAACAGGACTCTGCACCTTCCCACAAAGCCCGAGCAAATCAAGAATGGCTTCGACAAAACGTTCCGCACTTCATTTCCTCGACACAGTAGCTATCGAATTCTCCCGATGCGAATCCATTAGTGACTCTTCTTAGGGTTCGGTCTAAAATCGATTTGCATTTGGATTCTTGGAGAGAATTTTTTGCAGGCTGTCGTAACTCTTCTTCGGGTTCTGCCTAAAATCGATTTGCATTTGGATTTTTGAAGAGGATTTTTTGCAGGCTGTCGTGCTTTCATCTTCTCACAGAATTGAAAGTCATGTTGGGCCTTTCTGAAGAATATCAAACGGGTCTTATAGGTCCAAACAATCTCTTGTGCTTTGGGTTAAGTTAGCTTAGATTGGGAAGAGTCCAATCTTTTGCGAATCCTTTCAGTGGTTATCCTTGCCATGCTTACGAATAACTTGGATCGAGTTGCGGACTATAGTTCGTAAGGCGTAGAATATTCTACTATTCTAATTTGTTTGAATAATTCTTGCCTCTTTGCGAAAGGTAACACCTTTAATCCTGGCAAACCAGGAATTTTCATTAACGGAAAATTGATGGGTCTTGAACCTGCACCAATCGGGTGACGAGCAATTACACTATCTACTACACCGTGGCCACTTTCTTCTAGTTTGTACCGTCGCATGTCCGTAGGTAGTTTGCTTCCCCTAACTTTGAGATATCTTTTTGTTGCAGATTCCTTAATGAATAGGTCCAGGAGGGGTAGAAGATGAAATGTTTTATACGTAAGTTTTCTGGAATATACGATGCAGAAGAAATGTTTTTTTTAAATATATTTACTAGAAACAGTAAAAAAGATTTTAAGACAAAATATGTTGTCCATATATTGAAAAGAACCACGCCCATTTCCTGGGGGCGTTTGCTTAACAAAAACTCGATTTTGCTTTTTGAATCTATTTAAGGTTATGCACACGAATACGTGAATTTTGGTTACAGATATTCACAGACTTTCTCCTAAGAAAAATCTTTAAAAAGTATTTTTTTAGATAAAATCACTTAAAAACCTTCCGAGTTCCAAGATCTCATTGCATTTGAATCAACAATTTTACAGCGCAACACCTAATTTATTAGGGATGGATTAGAACAACAGGGATAGGGTATCATATGATTCATTCCAAGCGGATTGTAATTTGTTTGTGTGTTTTTTTTAAAATAAGTCATAATGAAGTTTGACAATTCTGATGTTGACAGCAGTGCATAAGGAAAGGTATAGATGGGTGTTGAAAACTATATATTTTCGCTGTTAGGTAGCGCTACATAAAATAACCGAATGTTGAAAAAAACACAATGAAATTTAAATTGATTGTTTTCCCTTAAACAGACGAGTCTGCCCAATACAAAGGGTTATTCATTCCGAGCTTGGAATTTCAAATTTCTTCCATATGGCATCTGTCAAATTCATCTGTCATCCATAGTGACAGGTAGTTAGTTCTTGCCTTGTCATTTTAGAATATGAATTGTTTAACCACTGCACAACGCATTCAAATTGTTGCCTGCTGACCATAGAATGCGCAGAACATACGTCGATTGGGTGCTGGGAAATCAACAAGTTGATGTCGATGTCAGCGATGAGGCCCATTTCTCACTCTGTGGCTACGTAAACAAACAAAATTGCAGAATTTGGCGTGCTGAGAATACAAATTTGATCGTTGAGAGGCCATGGGTGGCAGTTCGGTGGGCCGGCGTCGTAATCGGGTCGTATTTTTTTGAAAACGACGAAGGCGCCAGTGTTACGGTGAATTCTCTGCGCTATGGTCAAGTGATAACCAATCTTTTTTTGGACTGCGATTGAAGACATTGATGTGAGCGACATGTGGTTCCATCAGGACGGGGCTACATGCCACACAATACAGGTAAAACTTGTCTCTATGGTTATGCCTAAGTTCCCTTGCCTATACTTAGTCACAAAATAAATAACCCTGTACTTGCTTGATTGCACAAACATTGTAGACACGTAAATTTCCATCAACATACAGTGCGCGAAATTGTATCTCCTACTCCACCTTAACCCCTTTAATTGAACTGTGCACAAAGAAACATAATAAAACAGTAAAATCATAAACTAGCAGACGGCACTCCAAACCAGCAGCACCCGAAAGCCTCATCGGACATCGGACTTCACCCTCCACACCCGTTGGCAAAACAAACATAACCAGCAACAGTGCCAGCCAGCACCATCATCGGCAACAACAATAACCGGGATAAAAATGGCATTCAACTGAAAACAAAATTACTGAAAACTGAGAAAGAGGACAAAAAAGCCATTAATGGGAGTCATGCGTGGCGGACATCGAGGCGACACAAAAATCATCATCATCATCATCAACATCATCCTCTTCAGAACGTAATCATCATCATGGTCGTGTTTGGGATTGTCTTCCCCGTGATCCCATAGGCGAGGGCGTGTGTTGGGGGCACTAAAGTAAATACTAAAAAAAAAAATAAAAAAAAAGTCAGAAGCCAACGAATCGAAAATGTATCTCATGGATACGCGAAAGAAATTCTTCGTAATGGCTTGTTTGTATTGCTTGTTGCTATCATTCCTCTGAAGTCCCTCTTTTGTTGGCATTTCCTCTCCTCAGCTTACTGGTTTGGTTTGTCATCATCGTCAACATCATCTTCTACCATATCGCCGCCAAGTAACCAACCATCCAGTCGCCGCCGCCATCTGCTGTTCACTCGTACGAAACTTGTTGATTAAGTCTGTGCCGGGTCGACTTCGACTCATTGAATATTCATAAAGGAGATACTCTTCCCCCAATCGACATCGACTCACATCACAGTCGTGGTCAACAACAACGAAGACGAGGGAGTGAAACTGGATTTTTCTTTGTATAATAAGCGCGCGGGACTATCGAACAAGATCACCTTCTTTTCACCAAAGTGGTGGAGGCTTATGAGCAATCACCGATGAATAGACATATCCACATTCAACAGGTTGAATCACTCGCAATCCAAACTGCGCTAAAAAAAAAAGTATCTAAAACCCGTCTTCGTCATCATCTACTCCGCACGAGCGAGTAACATCATCCAAATCAACCAGAAAAGAATGTATTCGGAGTGAGATACGAAGTTGTAGGTAGTTGTATGTAGAATGGCCAACACACCGGATTTGCCTGTGTTTGCTGGGAGTGTTTTATTAGCAGATGCTTGCGTCGAACGATGATGATGAAACGCGCGAATCAAAAGGAAAATAAATAAAACGAAATCTAAATTCAACGAATCGGTAGAAAGAAGATGATAAAAAAAAAACAAAAAAAAAAAAAAAAAACCATCCGCTGAGCTTTCCAGGTAAAAAGTTATGATTCACCTGCGATACGGTTTGCGAATGTGTTTATACCAGTATCTGTAGAATTTTGTTGTCGTATTTTGCTACTTTTTTCTGCTTCACTTTGCTAATTCGTGATAAAAATGTAACAGGGGAGTAGTAAGTGTGTACGTCGTCGTCGTCGTTGTTCGGGTTCCTTTTTTTTTTGATTATTAAAATGAAATTGTTAAGATAAGATACTTTTTGAATTTTTTTTTTATATCTGACTTTTTCCTTTTTGGCACATTTTGTTTGTGATTCTTTACTCGTCGTTTGGTTGTTTGACTTTTAGATGATTTATGAAAGAATTTCTAGATGGTGGTGGCACTTCAAATAGGGTTCTATCACGGCAGCACAACGCAGTGGAGATGGAGATAATATGATGAAATGAATCAGTTACGGTTCGTTGGAAAGTTGATGTGTTATGATAGCACGAAATTAGGTATTTAATCGGAATGGGACTGAGGCAGAGAGCGAGTGGTAGGTACTCGTACTGGTAAAAGAAAAAAAGTTCCTTTCGAATCTTGACATGTGATTAATTTTCTATCACAGAATGTTACGTCGTGAGTCATTGGTTTTAGTTAATTAAAGAGTTTGACTTTATCGGAATTTGTTTTGCAAACGTACTTCCTATCACTTTTGTTTCTCGACTAAAACACTGATTAGATAGAGATTATGAGGCTATTTTAGTCGTACCTACTTTGCGAAATACTATAAATTTTGGAGAATTAAGGTAATAAAATTGTGTTGTCAACACCTTGGAACGAAAGTCAATGTCAGGTGGTGTATCTGTGCGACGTCATAGCGTTAATATTTAAGAGGTTGCTATTAGCAGGGTGCCAGATCGTTCCCTAGAGCGTGTCTAGATCCGGTGTAGATTAAAATTCGATTAGATTAGAGGATGGAAGAGTGCTTCAGGTGTTCAGGCACTGAGGTTTCTTAAAGAATCCTATTGTGCTATCCTTGGATAAAACATGTTAAGAAGTCAGCGATTTTCTATGTGTGGATTCGTATGTTGACGCTTGGCATTTAGTTTTTTTTTTTCCTAGAAAATACTTCATTCCATAGAGCCACGCCCACTTTTTGACGGCGTTTGCTTCAAAAATCAGGTTTATAGATAACTATAACCACACCCATTTTTTTGTAATCTCCAATCAATAGTATTTCAGACCAAATGTCTTAAATTTAGAGGCTAAATAGAAGATTTAGTTGTACTTCAATCAAATGTGCACGACGCCACGCCCACTTTTTTAATTATGCGTTTGTAACTTTTAATCTAGAAAAAAAATTGGATAAAATTGGATAAAATAGTGCAAAGTTCATGGTTCCATGGCAAGCTGCGAAGTCGTTCTGAAACACAACACCCGTATAGGACTGGCTCACTTCCTTTATAGTGGGAACCACTCATTTTCTATGACCTTTTTGTACTTTAGAGCATTTATGGATCCATCCACTATCAAAAGAGTACCAACTCCACCGACAGTCATGATTCCCTAAACCATGACACCTTTGGACCTTTTCGGACGAGCTATTACACATTTTCCTTCAACCATTCTCTAGGTCGACATCGATCTGTGGTCTTTCCATTTGAAAATTTAAGGTTGAATTTGGACTCACCTGAGAATATGCGTATCCTAGGCGTAAGAAGTGTTTTTTGTTTAACGTCTGGTAGGCAAACAAACCTGCTTCCTTAAGCCGTCTTTGAACTGTTGTCACAAAGCTGTCTATTTCGGCGATTTTCACCAATATCTCTTCTTACTTGTGGTGCAGTAACGAACCCGTTCCTTAACGTTGTTCTCTTTATTTATGTATATGGTGGTCGATTCTAAGAGTAGTGCATCTTTTACGACCACTTCCTCTTTATCGCTCTAAAACACCACTTATTTCTTAAAAATCCTCTTATAGTCGACTCGATGTATCCTAATCGATGAGAAAATTTTCTCATCGATTGACCTTCCTTCTTAAAAGCTAGGATTTGACCCTTTTCAAATTGCGTTAACTGCCTCCTGCTCATTGCACACTTTTCACTTCACGATCAAAAAGCGATTAAAACCTAGGCGAGTTCAATATCAAAGAATCCTCCAACAAAAAGAACTATTAAGAATCTTAATTACTCAATAATGAAAGGGTTTTCCCGTTTAAGAAAAAAAAAAAAAAAAAAAAAAACGGAAACAGAGCAGGTCAAACTCAAAATTTCCTATTTTACAAAATGTCACTACCTGTAAATTATTCACTGCGAATGAAAATTCACATTCGCTACCTGTTAATGACATAAAAACAAACTGTGAATAGTCAAAATGTGAATGAAGTGATTTCCTTTCACATCAACGTTTTAAATTTACAACAAAGTGGCCACGATTTACGTCGCGAAGTTCGAGGTAGTGAATAATAGAATGATGAACGGAAGAAAACATTATGAGCAGTGTATACTGGGTAAGCGCGTGGTCGTGTTTCCAGTTTACAATCAAACTTTTACATGTGATTCGCGAATTACTTACCCTCCGAAATGTCAGATTTTACCGCGAAGCTAATGGTGGAAATTGTTTTTGAGTGCTAATATCTCAAAAACGGTGCGGCGTACGAAAAAAAGTATATTTCCACCGAAATTTTAGGCTCTGAAATTCATTATAACACAGATGCCGATTTTTTCAAATTGTATATACACAATTTTCCAAAATGCCAGGCTTCATTCACCTCGGAGTTAATGGTAACCAAATATGAATATCTACGAGTTTGAGTGTGATTACCTCGGAATGTTTTTTTTTTTATGAATGAATGTATGTATTCCCCAATTTTTGAATGAATGAATGAACGGGAACATTCGGCAGTTGAAATCATTCATTTACTAGTTACATATCTAGAGTCGATAGTTCCCAACAATAACTTTTAGTTAGTCTTCCTTAAATACTGAATAAATACTTGCTTTTTCATACAATGTCCATGCCCAGATTTTCTTCTTAACATATTTATCTATCTCGCTCTGTAGTGAATTCACATTCACAGGTTATAATCACAGTGAATCAAAAACCACGTTCACAGCTATACCTGTGAACGTAAATAACTCTATGCCTAGGTACAGTGCCGGAAAAAAGTTTGGAAACATAGTCTAGAGATTGACAATTTCAGTTGTAAAATAAAATCCCTCATACTTACACCGATGAAACTGGGCATAATAATACACTTTAATATTCTTTTTCAAACTTTAAAAGAACATTGGTATATGGCAACTGGAAAAAAAATATTTACCAAGAATTCGGACAACACCTCGTAAAACTTGCGGAAAAAAGTATGGAAAAATGCAGTTTTTCATGAAAGTAATGTATATTTCTCAGTAATAACAAGTTTTTTATTTAATATTTAGTGCTTCCCTCTTTTGCTTTGAGAACTGCTCCACTAATTTTTCACAATATGAAGCTGGGATGTTCTGCCATTCATATGCAATTTTTTCATAAAGCGCATTCATATTAGAAATTTTTTTGGCTCGAAGATGTCTTTTTACGTATTCCCACAAGTGTTCTATTAGATTAAGATCCGAGGATTGAGATGGCCATTCTAAAATATTCACCTTTTCCTTTTGGAACCAATCTTTTACCAACCTAGAATAATGCTTCGGATCGTTGACTTGCTGAAAAATCCACTTAATTAGCATTTCTTCTTCAGCATATGGAAGCATAATGTTTTGCAATATTTCTAAATAACGATACCGATCCATTATTCCGTCTATACGAAAAATTGGCCCAACTCCAGATCGCGAAAAGCATGCCCAGACCATGCCCAGACCATGCTTTACGGTTGGTAATTGATATTTCACATTGTATCTTTCACCCTTTGGCCTTACCATGTTAACTTTTGATAAAAGTGGCTTCTTCAGTGGAGATCTTCCGAAAAGGCCGCTTTCTCTCAGTCTATTCCTGATTGTGCGATCAGTCACTTCTGCAATACCTCTCTTCTTCAGTTCGGCATTGATTTCAGTTGCCGTTTTTGCTGGATTTTTTTTCGATATCCTCTGAACTATACGATCGGTGGTGGTTGTTGCTTTTCTCGGCCTGCCTGATTTGGGTGCACACTCGACTGTCCCTCGTTTTTGGTAGTTTTTTTTTATCTTTGAAATTGTCCCTCTGTGCATATTCAAATCACGTGAAATTTGTATTTGTTTTATCCCATTATTGTACAGCGAAACTATCTTTTCCTTCAAATCCGTTGAGTACACCTTGCACTTCGGCATTTTGTTTTGTTTTCGTTTTTTATAAGACTAATTCAGTTTAAAATTAAACGTTTACACAACAGCTAACTGGCACAGATCTTCACTTTATTTAAAACGGTTCCAATATAAATTCTGACAGCGAATACTGTTATGTTTCCATACTTTTTTCCGCGAGTGTTACCAAATGTAGTGGATAAAATTGAACCAATTTTTCTTAGTGCTGCCATATATCAATATTTTTTTAAAGATTGAGTAAAGAATATGATAGTGTATTTTCATACAAAATTTCAAAGCTGAAGACCAAGTATATTTTACGATAGAGCTAAAAGTATAAATTTCTCTAACGTGTTTCCAAACTTTTTTCCGGCACTGTACATACCTGTGGCCACAAGAAAAAAAAGCATAAGTACATTTTTACCATTTTTCAGGAGAGACATTTAAAAATTTAATTTCTGTGAAAATTGTATGCAATTTTTGATTTATGCTTCCAATTATCTGCAAAAATAATGAACAAAAAAATTGAGGGAAACAATTTTATGAATTTAGGACCCTTGTAGTATTAATAACGACATAAGTCGACTTATCCTGTTTTTCCTTGTGGCCACAGATACATATGTACGTATATCGTGACACATTCCGTCTTCGTTAAAGTAAAAAGTAGCTAGATATATACATAATGAGATAAATTTAGTTAAGCAAGTAGGTACTTGTATGTCATATGTCATATGACATTCCACAAAAGCTCCTTGTTTTGATAGCATTACATGCGAATATATTTCATATAAATCCTCGAATCTTCAAAATGTAACATGTAACTAACTTTAAAAGTCCCCTCCCTGTGTCAATTGTCTTCGATGCCCAACCCTTCTCAAAAATTCTGAAACGATATTTATCACTATGCAAACAACGTATAGCACATAAAATGAAAATCATAAAATCTCTTTACCTAGTAAAATCCGTGCATAAAATCAACAGAAAAAGGAAAAAAAAAAACATTACGTCACCAAGAACCCTGTTCCCCGATTCAAACATAGTCAAGCGAATGCGGCTGAAATTCGACCCCAAATAACCATAAAACAAACACAAAGTCCAACAGTGCGTACTTAAGTGAATAACAATAAACAAAGATCCTTCGACCTGGGGTAGATTATCGGCCGATAACTTTGCTCTTCGTCTCACCATTGTTGGAGCCTAGAAAACTGATCAAGCGTAAACGAAAAAAAAAGAAGAAAAGAACTTGGCTCCAAAGTGCATATAACATCTGCCATTCCTCAAGGCAATGACAAAACAAAAAGTTCTACTTTTTCACAGGAAGACCATGTAGAAAAAACCTTGCGATTTCTTTCAATCCCGCATTATGCACATCTTTTCGTCTCTGTGTACTCGTACTGCAACCAATTCTCTGGCTATCTCCACATTTGGATGTACACTTAACACTCTTCCCGTCTGATGGAACACAAAGACTATATGTTGCTGGACTCCATCTGCGCCATTAACGACTCCACGGTGCTTGATGTTCTTCTCTCCCAGAGCTATCACTGGGAATCCCTTCTCGCACACACACTCGCATCCTAAACAGGAAAATACAAAGTGGTTACGGCGCGGTGCCTCATCGGGAATGATTAATGCAGAGAGAGGTTCCACAAAAAAAAAGAGGACAAATCCAACTCCAACCACAACAGAATGAGATACTCCACCATTGGCGTCGTCATCATCGTTACTTAGAGTGGAGGAGACTCCTTCTTGGTCGTCGGTCTGTCGTTCCATCGTTCCATCGTACGATCTAAATTCGGACGCGTTATTCTGCTGCTGTACCATCCGTGTTTCACTTTTTTTTTTTTTCATCATCAAAGCCATGAATTGGAATCGGTGGCGGGCGAGTGCGCGGCGAGAGAGTTGAACAGATTTCCAGTTTATCTTGTTTCTTCCTTTATAGAGCTGATTGTGTGTAGCACGACAGAGCGTCTTCCTGGCGAGATACGACGAGAACGAGATACATTTCTCGTTATTTTTTTTTTGTTTCCACTTGGCACCTATAGAAGAGTGTTTCCAATGTTGTGCACAAGGCGGTGTATAACAAATGCAAGGACTATAATTATAAAACTCTTGTTCCTCCCGTTTTTCACTTCACACAGAGTGGAATCGGATTGATTCATGGGAAGTTTGTTCTCTACTCTGTATGCCAGCAGAAGAACTTGACTGTGAGTTGGATTCATTTTGTGAGGATAACAGATTGGTGCCGATATGTACCGAAGGGCCCAGCTCAGAGTCCTCCTATACAGTAAATTACGAGTGAAAAGCGAGAAAAAAGAGAAAAGAAGCAGTTTGGTTCATTCATCTACTGGATTGAGGTCCTTCACGTAGTCGGGCCGTAATTAATTCCATCCTATGTACAAGGAATATCTATGTGTTGTTGCATGTCCGGGACGAATTGGTGACAAAGTTACTAGCTACATACCTACCCTACCCGTACTTGTAGATGCATAATTTTGCTGAAAGATGCCCCCATCTCCCTCCCTCTTTCTGTTCGTCATGTAATATCCGCATGGTAAATCATTGTGACTGAGTGACATTTCTCTGTTTGATTACACAGGTGATAGATGGGATGCTGACGCAGAGTTCAGGTTGAATGTTAATATTGAGTGGGTGGTATGTACATGATGGGTGTTGTGGTTTTGTTTGAACCTATCAGCGAAAATAGGTGACACTTTAATTTATGTACTGTTGGCGTCGGCCTTTGAGGCAGCTTTTCGGTGAGTGTTTTGTACCATCGTTCGTTGATAGGATTTTTAGACTAAAGACTATTAGTACCTTCTTAATTGATGTAACCATGTAATAGATCGATCTCCGTATCTCAGGGGTTAAGTGTGTGATCATTGATCGGAAAACTTAAGGTTCGAGTCCCAGAAAACTGCAAACAGTTTTTTCATGGTTCCATCACTGGCACGTCTGACAAACGTCCAACAGTAAAATTGTCATGAGAAGCTCTCTTAATCGGAAAAAATAGTCCTTCGGTAACTGCATAAAACTGTTAGGACCCTAGCATTCGTGTTTATTGGACGTTAGCCGCCAAAATATTTATTTATTTTAAAAGATCGATCGACTACGAGACCTCTCGTCTCTCATCTAAATTTTAGAGAACTGCGAGGCACTGATTCGTATTCGGTATGATGCTGTCTGGAGATCTACTATATAGAGTAGACGATAGGGCCTTAACCTCCCACTTTAGATACCCCAGTCTAATAATAATCCCGGCTGTAGATTTTGGGTTTATAATGTCCATGCATTTAAACGCAAACCTTCCAAAAACCTTATACCGCAGTGAAAAATGTTTCTTGCAGACGAATCGGAACATAACTTACAATTCGCTGCAATTCTGATGCACATGAAGGAAGTGCAACGTAACCTTTAGCATTCCAAAAGCGCAGACTGCTTCCGGAGCCAAAAAACTTGGACCGTGCAGGTGCCCGATGCATCAGTTTCCCAATACTCGTAACTTTAAAACTACATGTGAATGAGATCACTGCCGATTAAGGTAACAAAGCGTTAGACTTCTGTATCCATTCGTAGATCTTGACAACCCGAGAGATCATATCTGAAAGGATTGTATAAAATTCTCAAGCTAACATCAGAGGTGTAGTCTTTCAAAAGTCTGTGTAACTAGATACTTGCGTACGCCGGTGACATTGACATAAGTGTTAGAACGCAGCGGGCTATCAGTAGTGCTATCGTGAGTATTGAAACAGAAGTGGCGAAATGGGTTTAGCGGTTAACGAGGGCAAAACAAAATGTATTCTGTCATCAAAAAAGGACAGTCAACATCGGCGACTTGGACAGAACAGTTCCGGACTTTGTCTACCTAGGCTCCGCTGTAAATTCAAGCAATGACACCAGCGCAGAGATCAGGGGAAGAATCATTCCTACCAACAGCTGTTTCTTTCGGCTAAGAAGGCAAACCCTCGAATGGACAACTAAGGTGACTTTATATAAGACCCCCATCATCTCATTCCTGCTTTATGGCGTAGAAGCATGGACCCTTAGTTGTTTTGAAAGGAAAATTCTTCGAGTGATTTTTGGACCCGTTTATATCGACAGGTAATGGAGACGAAGATATAACAACGAACTATACCGGTTGTACAGCGACATGGACGTGGTCATCAACGCTCCGGCCTGGAAAGTCTTCAAATCCATCCCGGAGAGATTACGCGATAAAGGAAGAGTTCAAGTGTTCCGGAGGTTCTCGTACCAAGCACCTCACACATATAATTTGTATTTTTTTTTTTTTTTGACGTCCGTAGTTTTTACTTGCTTCTATAACGAGCAAGTATTGTTTCCGTGAAAAAAATCGATCTCGAAATTTTTAACAGTCTTGATATTACAACAACAGAAAAACTCAAAAAATTGGATCTCTGTATATCGGACTGTAGCCTAAACCGCTGCACGGATTTACTTCAAACTTCATTCCTGGAGTTGGTGCGCTAATAGCTCAAGGACGCAATCGGAATTTTAATTTTCAATTTTGAACTTACGGACTTGTGTACACTGGCTATATCTCAGTTACGCCTTGGACGATTTTATTAAAAATTTATATCTAAGTCATTTTAGACATACGTCGTGCCCTTTATTTTTTTTAAGTAATGTTAACTTTTTGAATTGATGTGCGTTGATCCCTTTTACTACTCCACTCAAACTACTCCATTCTGCTCTCAACAGTCTCCGATACGCTATACTTCTGAACATTATTTTATCGATATCTAAATTTACTATAAAATTTCTTAAAAATTGACCTCTAATTCACTTAATCTTGAGAAAGACGCGAATTTCAAAAATTTCATTGCCACCAAGACTACACAAACCATTAAAATAATGCAAAGCAATTATCCGCCATTCCATTCGTGATGGCTGAAGAAAAACATGCACTTATCCAATCGTTCGACTGAAAAATTTCTTCGAAAAGTAAAAATTCCCAAAATCTAAAAATAAAATTTGCACGAATATTAGATGGAAAAAAATAAATAAATTATTTTTTAAAAATATACCACCAAACGCGCCGTTGGCCAATTGGAAGATATCCAAAAATTTTTGAGAAATATTCTCGGTCAACGACAAACGTCAACTGCTTCTGTGAAGCACAACAAAAAATTGAAAACTGTATTTTCCAACCATTTCTGCGGAATTATTTCGTCGCATATAGTTTTCTAAAATTGTTTCCTATTTTAAGGATATTTCCCATTTAAAATGTTTTATGAGCCAAATGTGTATCAGTAAACAAGCGAGAGTAGACATATTTTATTCGCAATAGTAGAACTTAAGAATGCTGTGGCTGTGGGTGGCGTTATGTCTTCACATGACGTATGCTTTTTCAATTACAAATTTAAATATCACATGTAGGTTTTGTGTGTTCTAGGTGGTATGTGGCTGAGGATCAACCAAGCCTTCAGGCGAGGTGGCCACGGTGTAGTGTGGATAGTGTGATTGCTTGTAACCTGAACGGTGCAGGTTCAAGCTCAATCGGAGAACAAATTGGAACAATAATCAACTGCCAATCGAGTATAAAGAAGAAACGAATAAAATTTAAGTTTCTACAACTACTACACCAAACATACAGGGAAGTTACAATCCATCTAGAACGGTTCGTATGGTACCCTATCCCCCATCTTCTAACTCACCCCTAATAAAGTGAGCGTGGCGTTGCGAAATTTTGAAACAGATTCAATGATACCTTTCTATTTGGAGGATATTTACGCAACTTTAAAGAAATATTATCACAAAACTGTTGTTACAACTTTTTCTATGTGGAAAGTGGGTGTGTCTCCCCAAATTTTTAACTGAAGTTCACGGATTCTGACGAGATACTCACAGCCATTATATCATCATCATAGCTTTGAAAAAGCAATATACTTGTTTTTTTTTTTTTTTTAAGAAAACTCCCTCAAAGAGTGGGCGTGCCCATGTATAATCTATGGACAAAATGTAAAGAAAGTCAACGTCTACATATCTTACCTAGACTATGCTATATATTTCAGTTTCTAGCAAAAAATATCTAAAAAAAAACCGAAATTTTTTGAAAAGTGGGCGAGTCTGTGGACGGATTTTAAAGTTTTTTTTTCATTTGTACTGCTTCGGATTCTATAAATTTTATTTACTAAATTTCATGTTCCTGGTTCAAAATTTAAGGCCCATAAAGTGGTGAGATACGGACGGACGGACAGATGGACGGTCATAGGCTAGATCGACATAGCTTTTGATGCTGATAACAAAATATACTATGTTACTAATTATTTTTCCAACTTAATATACCCTGGATAGGATATAAAAATGGGTTTCTGTCTGGCAGTACATACAAAGATTGTAAATCGAGTCTGAGTGCTCCGGGATTTGGAAATTTCCTTACAAAAAAAAGCCATCAGGCACAGATTGGTCCTTGCGGGACAATAATATGTCGAGTCTCATTGTCTAGCATGCTCAGTTTCATTCCTTCATATTCCTGACATAGAATAAGATAGTGTCAGGCATCAACTAATGAAGCCATAGCTTAAATGAAATGCAGGTACCGGTGGTTGTGTATCGGGTGTATGACGTTATCCCGACGGACGCTGTTCCGGCAACCGTTATTGCGGCAGCCATAGGGATAACCTCTGTCGAGATAATAGTTGTCGAGATAACGTCTATCGGTATAACGTTTGTCGGGGTAACGTCTGTATCCAAATACCAACCAAACGCAATAAGTTTTATTTGAAATAAAAGCCTGGATACATTCCCTTGCCTTCTAACCCATCCCTAATAAAGTGAACGTAGCGTTGTGAAATTTTTAATTCAAAAGCAAAAACACTTTCTACTCATATGATATTTCTGCGATTTTATCAGTCTTTGAGTTAGACTTCTTCTTTTAAGAAAGTGGGCGTGGCTGTCACTATTTGTAATAATTTACTTATTTTATGCGATGCCAGTTTTAATTTATTTAAAGTTGCTGAAAAGGGAATTGAAAGAGTTTCAGAATTCCGCATGCAGTTTTTTGGGCGGATTGTTTCCATACCAGGAAGCACTGTCTTTTATATGAACAAGTGGGGTATCTAATGGATGAGCCGCCTGTGATACCATCTGCTAATCGAAAAGTCTCTTCCTTCAGACAGTAGATAGTCGACTTTACCTGGTATTTCTTATTGAGAAGTCTCAAACTTACGCATGCTATTCACTAATTTAAACTCTTTTGAAGGCTCTTATAGAAACGAGTATAGTCCAGTAAAACTGTGAAGAAATTCATTAAGGATTCCGTTAGAACAAAGATGCTTACAAATTGTGACTATTTTTACATACGAAGCAGAGAATTGTTGAACCGATTTTGGTGGTTTTTTTTAAATTGTCCCTATTGGGTAAGACCGTCTGTCTGTACTTCGGGCTGCAGCCTAAACTGCACAGATTTTCTTCAAACTTCATATATCAGGTCTGTGGGATAATGTGGGTTAGCCTTAAAATTGCTACGGCTAATTTCGAAAAATTAATATCTAAAGTAATGAGGATGCAAAAGGACTGCATTCGAATATCTAAGTTTGGGTTTAGGTTAGGGTAGGTTAATTGCGATCTCGCTAGGTATTCTAGATACTCTGTTCTCGACTGGGCTATTTTTATGGGCCCCCATTTAGGTTGATCCTCTGCTCGGGTCGTATGACACCTTGGTCCAGCCCAGGAATAAGAGGGGGCAGAAGTAAGGTTGGAATGGGCTGTGTGATTTGACTGTATTTAGCTGTGGGGGCAACCCCGAGAATCTTTGACTTTACTAAGCCCCTACACCACGGCAAGCTATATAGCCACGGGGAATATTTTTTATTTCACCACTTAGAATTTAAGAATTTTAACTTCAGATTTATATTCAGCGGTCTTGAGAACACTTTTGCTTCCTCAATGTTCCTTGATTTTCTTCACTAGTTTGCGAGGGCAATGAATTGTTTACATTTTTTTTATATTTAACTGCTCTAACGTTGCTCAAGAATTGTATGTAAAAATAAAACTGGGTCTGCTCTATTTTTCCGTGATTTTACTGGACTAGTGGCTGCATGTCTTACGGATTCCAGAGCACTTCATGTTCTGTCTAATGGTGGAATGTAACAACAGTTATCTGTTTGCTTTGTTTAATGAATTTCTATCCCGTAAGGACCTTTTCTTTGAGCTGCACATTCCTTTTGTGTACGTGGGATGTTCGCCTGTTAAGTGGAAGGCTTAGGGTTCGAATCGCAGAACCAGAATCTCAATTACTCTCTCGTTCATGTGAAAAATATAACACGCGTAGCACCATTAACGATTGTCAAATGTCTAAAATTTATAAAATCCAATGTCAATAAAACAAACAGTGTAGTTTCTAAATGGCTACCTTGAGGAACTCCATAAACAAAACTCTCCATCAAATTGATTTTTACAACAACTTCCTTTTCTTGTATCAACTGCTTCCTATTATTAACGTGATGACGCTATAATGAGCAGTCCAAGAAGAAATTCGCAGAAAAATGACCAACAACACACACACACAGTTCCATCCATCAGCACCACGGATATCCAGATATAACCTACCTGCTTCTGTAGCAAAAGATACACACTATTCGCAGAATATCTGAATTGATTCCAGGTATTTCGCTCTATCTGTTGATATTGATTCTTCGTATTAGCTGAACATTATCAACAGGCACCTTGTGCTTGTGCTCTTGACTCTGCGTGCCTCTAACAAAGCCGTGTGTGGTGAGGTGTTTGCGGTGTGGGACCGTATTTTTTTTCCCCCTAAGATTGTCCCTACTAGATTTATGTTCTCAGATACAGGTATCTGTATTTTAAAGTGATTCAGTGCATTCGAAGCGTATCCCACACTGATTCTGAGTCTCAATTGGTTCATCTTTTTACTCACTCGATTATTCACCAAAAAAAGGGGGCGAACGAGAATAAAAAAAAAAATGCATAAAATGGATAAGAATAACAAAGTTAAAAATAAGAAAGCAAAGATCGTCGACACACAGACAAAACAAAACAATGAAAAGAGAAGAAACAAAAAGTCAACCATAACAAGGTGAAAAGAATCAATTCATTGCCATCGCATATCAGAGATTGATAGCAGCACCAGACGTGGCGACGGTGCTGAACGAAGGCAATCTGAAAGGGAATACGCAGACAAACAGCACTTCAGGTTTATTTTACCTGCAACATGATGATAATAACAGGTACCACTCCAACTGGCATCGCATAAAATAAAAATGCAGTCAGCCAGGCGACAGTGCTCGTCGTCGTCGTTGTAGTCGTCGTCGGCGGCGGCGGCGATGTCGGCAGCAGTACCAGAAGAAGAAGAAGAAGAATCGACAGCACCTCACTAGAGAGCAGAGCGGTCTTTCTCAAAAGCCTGTGCACCATTTTGGTGTGCTTCTTCTCGTCATTATCATCAACATCACATTCGGTTTGTACTCCTCCGACCTCCTCTGTGAAATCTAGTGTATAGGTATGCTGCGTGTGCTGACACCCTGAAGATACTCTTTTTTCTGTTGTATCTTTTGCGCGCTGAGGTAATCTGAAGTGGCCCTCCTTTGTTGATGTTGAATTAAGTTTTTTTTTTCATGAGTAGGTATGATGATGCATGATTGTTTGGCTGGCGTCTGTTGTGCAAAGCAAGTTTTGCTGGTCCCCCAGACACTTGGAGCCAAGTTAGTATTTATGTAGCTTGTTACTTTTGTGTGCAATAAGGTTGATCCCAAGCTGATTCATTGCCAGTCAAGCACAATCAAGGAAACAAAGATACCACGTATCTGCTGTACTAAACTTCTTGTGCTTGCTTTAGCTCGCTCTTGCGCAGATACTTGCAAAGAATTCAATAGACCAAAGCAGTGCTGCAACTTATCAATGTAAATGTATCTGCCGACAACATCTTTCTAGGAACGTCTCTAGGTCGACTCATCGATGAAGGGGCAGAAGGTTAATTAATTAAAATGACGTGAGAAGGCAATCCCTAGACTATGTAAACATTTTAGAGATTCATCGAAAAAAAAAATCGACCGGTCTAACCGGTAGGTAGGTCATGCACTGATTATATTAACACCACAGGCATGAGTAATTGTCTTATAGTCGGTTGAGTGCCACTTAAGTCTCTCTTCTTTACACAAACACGTAATGCTTACTCGTACCTACCTACCTAGTTTAGGTTTAGATTGGAATTAAAAACAGAACAATATCGTACTCGTACGTGTAAATTGTTAAAATTTCGAAATCTAGATTGTTGCACGAGCGATAGTAACGTACGAGTAGGTACATGCAATCTACCTATTTAAATGGTAAATCTTAAAAGTTTCCAAGATAGAAATTCCATTCGTCAGTGAAAAACTTTTGCAAGTCTGTTGACTGGGTGCATTTTAAATGTTTTTAGCAGGATGGGTGGTGTTATATGTATGTAGGTACGTAGGTACTTATTGTCTTGTAGTAGTTTATTTTTGTGACCGTAAAGCTTAGTTTTGCTTTTCGACAAACTGTTGAAAGATAGCTCGTTCCCAAGCACTGCGCAAAGACCCTTACTAATCGTCGCAATATTGGTGAATTCTTGTGTCTTGGCCCAGTTATAGGTGGGCCATATATTATGTTATTTAAACTGTTCCACCTGTAGTCAGTTGGCCTTTGTTTTACCTATTGTTGGCCTTTGATAGAAAGAAAACTAATGTATCTTTCTGGAATGGATTTATGGAGAGTTACCTCGTCTGTTTAACTATCAAATAATAGCGATATTTCGTTTGGTATTGTATCTAAGTGTCTGGGAGAGACATTGAGTCCGGGAAGTGGTGAGACTTTGTTTGTAAAAAGTCGTCACGGGAAGGCGTAAAGGTCAGTGTTTTGGATTCGGTAGTAAAAAGCATTAGTTTAGTGTTATTTGGATTATCGTCGACGACCACGTCTTACTTTATCCATGACTCCACCCCTGTAGTGCATTGACAGAACTGTTAGCCATAATAAAGGGTGTCCTAAAATTCAACACAGGTTTTTAATTAAAAATTTTTTTGAATGTTTTGTATGGAATAGCATATCGGGTAAATGGCCGAAATAGAAATGGGTTTTGCTGGCACATACCCACTCTTTTGTCGAAATTTTCCGACCGTTTTGAATAGATGTAGGTGAATTCTGTTGATACAGCGCTCAATATACTCCTTCAAGGCGTGGGTGGTCGTAGCCTTTTTGGCATAAACCTTAGACTTAAAAAAAACCCCAAAGAAAAAAGTCCACCGGCGTTAAATCAGGAAGTGATTGAATTGTTTCTCGGGCACCGTCTTGTTGAAATCACATGTCGTCCACATCCATATCTTGCAATTTAGGCACACAAAATTGGATTATCGTGTATAGATGTCTGACCAGCCGCATTATTGAAGAAGAATGGTCCAATGTTTGTGTTGAACGATTTGTTGAGGGACGACCGGAGGGTCTAAGATTACTAATTGATCCAGTCGCCCTGAATTTTGAATTAATCTCTTCACAGTTCATGAAGTTTAATCACTATTCCGATCATATTTTGTACGAAAATTGCGAACTGTAGCTGCCAAATCTTCATTATTCTTAAAATATTGCTCAACAATAAAAACGCGTTGTTCTTTCGTGTAGCACTCCATTTTTAATAACCCTGAACTGTCAGCTGTCACGCTGTTTTTTTTTTTTTCGTTGGCAACACTTTACCGCACAAATGGCGCAAAATTCAAATTTTGCATGAATTTTGGGACACCCTTTAGAAGATGGTTGGAAAGTCCTTTCCAAAAAGCAATGGCGACTCAAGTCCAACCGTAGCTCTAATAAGAGGCAGAAAAAGATCACTTTGCATTGGATCACAACAAATGCAACAACAACAGCAAATTCTCGGCCTGAGTTATGGTGTTATCCAAAATAGAGGGGCCTGTGTAAAATGATGTTGAGGTCCGCAAACAACCTGCGCAGCAGCAAGGCAGATACGTGGGGAATATACTTAAAGATAAGATGTACGAGTACGGACACTTTGTACATATATTTCAAGATTAGCCATATTAGAGGTGAGGTTGTACTACCCTGAGGTGTACCTATAGCGAGGGAGTTTAAAAAACCTGGGTTATCTAGATTTAAATTTTAACAATTTAATTTTCCTAGTTTTTATATAAAATAAAACCCGATGCAGCCGTTGGTTTCCCTGTTCGACTGTTCATGGTCAATTCGCTAGCACCATCATCAGATATAAAACTATTGCGGTACCCAAATTATGTTCTCTCCTAACCTGTTTTTCAGCAGGTTGAAAGGCTGAGGGGTTGTTATTGTCACCAATCCAGTGAATATTTGGTGTATGCACTACAAGCATCTAGGAGAGCTGTCACGCGTTATGTATTCGCGATAGGATAAAAATGTTATCGTCGTAGTTGAGATAGATTATAAGACTTCATTGGAATCCACCGATTTCCACCGACAAAAAAGCACCGAAGCCCTTAACCCTTTCTAAGGTGGACCAATTTTTGGAGGCCTTGTTTTAAACGTCGTTGTTTACAGATCTGATTTGTGAACGGAGTACATCGCTGATGACCACCAAGAACAATAGCGGTGACAGAATGCACCCCTAACGTACTCCACTTTGGACTTCAAAATCCTCCCACATCTTACAATTGTGTAAGATCTGGCACTTACTATCCTCGTATGTAGCCTTGATAATGCGTTTTTCTGGGATGCCTCTCCTGCGCAAGGCCAACCATATAGCATCTCGATTCAAGTTGTGAAAAGTCTTCTCGAAGTCGAGACCGGTGCAGGAGGATCCAGCGCTGTTGTTATTTCGGTTTTACTGGGAGGTCTGACGGGCATTCGGGAATCTGTTGCTTCGGAAAATTCATTAGTGTTCGAGATCATGTCCCCATTGTCTAAATGGTTAAGGACTGTAGCGAAGTATTCTCTCCATCTAGTGAGCTGATCCTCATTCGAAATCTGAAGGTTACCATCTAAACTCTTCACTGGATATTGTTTGGAGTTCCGACCACCAATTAGCTCCTGCGTGATGTTATAGACAGTCCTACTGTCACACCTTTTTTTCTTTCTATTTGTTTCTGTTTTTTGAACCCTTAGGACAAGTGAGTCGATATACTGACTTTTGTCACGTCTCATACTACGCTGCACTTCCTTCTTTTTCACTCGATATTGGGCTTCGAGCTCGGTTCTCTCTACTGCTGATGTCGCTGCAATCCGAGCCTTGATTACTCTACGCTCATAGATACATCTCTAGAGAGCCATCTGCGGTGACTTTTCTGCCTTTACCCGACGTACATACATAGGTGCGTGCCCCATTTGCAAAAACATTTTTCATAGCATTTCAGTGGTCATCCACGCTCTCCTACACTGTGCCGCCGATTGTTTCTGCTTCTAAGACAGGATGGTCTCTGAATTGGAGATCACTGTTGAGCCTATAGAAGTTGTCCTCATCATCCTCAGTCGTGTCTTCTATCGGAGCATAACACTGTATGATGATAATTTTTCTTACTCTGCTCTGCAATCCAGCCGTCAATATTCGATCACTGCGGTTTCCAGAATATGAGGCTGCTTCGTACTGCTGGAGTTAGCACCAGTCCTACTCCGAACCTTAGCGCGCTCCCATCTGGTCTACCAGAGTAGAGCATGACAGTGTTTTTTGTTGGGGGAGTGGTATTCCCCAGCATCGAACCATCTTATCTCACTCAGCCCCAAGATGTCTATCTTATATCGCGTGAACGCACGCTCTAGTTGGTGAAATCTCGCGTTTTGAGGTCCTTCCCGGAGTGATTCGAGGAGATTCTTGACGTTTCAGAAACCGATCGTTGTCCGTGTACGATAGCTAAAAGTGGTCAACAAAGTATCTGTCCGTATCCAAGGCGTTGTGTTGCTTTTCGAAGCAATTTTGGTTTTTACGATTGTGGTTCGCTGGACCAACCGACACTTATCCTGTTTTGTGGCACAGGAGGATCGCCATTCGTCCTCTTCCATTCGCGATTTCGTTTCGATTGCGAATGTAAGAGGACGAATGGCTACTAAATGCTCCTTTCTTCTTTATGCATTCCTTTCAAATACACTCATTCCAGTACGGGGGAGCACAATGGATCCCTGGAGATCCGAGTGAGGCAACCTAATACATAAATACTTATCCATTCACTATCAAATTAAGTACCTACCTACCTACATATTAGTGAAAGATTGTGACGTCAAGTTGATTCAAAAGCCATTACCCTTGAAACAAGTTGAATGTATTTAAAATTCACCTTGAAAAAAATCCGGAATTTCGAATATACCTACAAATCAATCCAATAGATACAATTTGTGCAGCCAATATTCACTCCCCCTATTGTAGCATATGGTATCTGTCAAGCACCCAAAGTGGAAACAAAATGAACCACCCGTCGACATTCTTACGCAAATTTCCCTAGTTTTTCCTATAGAAAACTATGCACTATCGCCCTCATATCCACACCGAATGACAACCAAAAGAGCCACGAAGAAGCAAAATGTAAGAAACGAAAGAAAAACGAACTAAAAATACATTTCAAGGTCCAAACATTCAAAAACAATGTCATCGATTTTTAAATTTAACCGAAATACAGAGCGCAACCATGGAGCGTCAGTGTTGTACATACTCGTACAGTTCGTCATCGCCATCGAGCAATGAATCGAGGTGGCCTATGCAATCTAACTGGTGCTTCAAGTAGTGTGAACGAGGCTAGCCCAGTGTCATTGGTATTACTAGTGAATGTTTTTATACACACGAACAAATAATGAAATACCTACGAATCCATCGCTCATCAATCATAATTCCATGAAACACACACATGCACACATGAAAAAGAGGACAAAAACGCTGGCGACAACGATGGGAAATAACCCGAAACGAAGTATCCGTAGTCAGGAAACACCACTTGAAATGAAGGTGCACTCGAGATCGACGAGATTCCATGTCCACGCAATATCCGGGTACAACTTCATTTTGTGTAGATGCTTCTTTCCCTCTTCAATTGTGCTTCGTCAATTTGCATTCGTAAACAGGAAAATGACGCTCACTCAGTGCCGCGCCACTGCAGGCGGAATTCCCACATTTGTGATGCATGCCAGAGTCGTCCAGGAAGAGTATATAATTGGAATCTGGCCAATCCTTTGTGTGTGTGTCAGATCGACACGGAGAAACTTAAAAGAACAGAACACCGAGATTCTCGTAATAGACACGAAAAACAAGAATGTCTGGCGGAGTAGATACTTTTTTTTTTTTCTGGTATGTAATCCTCAATGCCAATAGCAGACGAATCATAATCATCATCATCCACAACTCCTCATCTGCATGTCTGTGCCGCCTTGCAAACCTCCTTCTCTGCATCTGCTCGGAGATTCGGCCTCATACCCGTTTTTATTTTCCACCCCATTCCTTTAGCAATTGTTGAGCTGTTTTTAGGTTCGTTTTATGGTGTTTTGTTGTTCGGTGTGCGATCATTTGTGTGGCGCCAATTTGACGTCTTTGGTTCTTCGATTTCTTCTCCTTTCCTTTCCTTTTTTTTTTTTTTTTGTTTTCAGATGATGTGTATTATAAATTCAAACAACACACAGCAACAGAACGTTACGGGGGGAAAAAAAGGCACAAGAAGGATGTTAGTGAACAGAAAAAGCAAAGTATCTACATCTCATCAAGCCCCCTGTGTAATGGAATACCACATGTGGGCTATATCTACTTTACCCTCAGACTGACTACTCACATGAACGGTATTTTCTGTTTTGGGCTGGTGTGTAACATGATGTCTGGATGCCTGCAACATTCACACCGACGCGACCATACTATTCTTCCAAAAATATTTTTTTTTTTGTATCTATTATTTGGCACTTGTGTGTTGATAGAGTTCTTTTAAGTATGGTTACACCCCCATTGAATTCTTGAATCCTTTGACATTTCGTGTGGAACAAGTAATTTCAACGTTCCACGTGTAGGAATAGATACATAGGTACATATATCTGTTTGTTTGTAGATCCAGGAATTAATTAATGCCATAAGGTGAGCTGATAAAGTCAAAGAGAGCGAGGAGGACTGCTTTGAATTAAAAATGCGTAGTTAGATACATTTATGCAATGGCAAGTGTTCGTCGAATCAGGTAGAAGTGAGAGATACACATTTTAAGTGGATGGGTCGGGTAGGGATGCGATGGCTTTTGTAAGGAGCAATGGTAGTGTTACCAATGGGAGATAAGTGGATGAGGATTTCATTAAATTTGAAACTTTATTAAACCGTAGTCAGTAAAGATACATGCCTATATAAATATACGTACATTTGAAAACTCTGAAACGGTCATGGAAACCACCATCTACTCGTATGTCGTCTTTTTGGACAGCAAGCATGTATGTAGATCAATTGGTCCATTGTGTCTACATATCTACTTCGTTTGTGATCCGGATTCGTTGAGACTCAGCGTCTATCTCAGAACTGACGCTCGCTAGAAAAAGTAACATTGTCACTAAGATGAACCCAGTAAGATGAACAGCTTAAAGTCACACTCCAGATTCGGGTAAAAGCTGCGTATTCAACTCACGTCCTCAGATGTTCTGTCTTTTTTGAAAAGCCCCGTGGTTTCTTCAAGTCATTTCTTTTTAAGTTTAGCAGAAACCTAGTTCTGCTTTCTTTTGGCGCGTCTACTAACATTTTGATTTGCTGACAAGTGTCCATGCCAGTAGTTGTAGTGTTGTAGTCGCACAAGTTCCGCCATTCTAATGAATTCACCTAGCAGCCAATCACTGCTTGAGGACCTATAATCCTAATCCTGTTCTGGCTAAGCTTTTTTATTTACATGGTTACAGCAGTCTGTTCAGAATTTTGGCAGCTTCATCCACAATTTTAAAGGTAATCGGAGCAGATCTAAATAGATTTTTCTTTCCATTTTCTTCAGTGCTGTGCACATACGTAACTCTATCTGAAAGACTGTTGGAATCGGATGTTTCACTCGACTTTTCACTGAAGAGATTCTGGCTCCAGAGGGCTTATCCATTAGAGACCTGCCTTTATAAAAGACAGTACTTCCTGGTAAAAACACAGTTTCTGCTGCTTACTCCAAGCGATCCACAATGAGACACTAGAATCTACGCTCAAAGACTTAAAGATGGACATATAGCATGTCCGTAGCAGATTTGAGATGCCCTTCTACGTTTCTCCCTCTAGAACCTTCACATAAAATTACTTCCTTCGCAGTAATGTATGTATAAATCACTGATTTTCTGGCTCTGCTATCTAGAAAACTGTGTTCCTTCCATTGCACCAGTAAAACTTCGCTGGTTTATATCCAGTACACAATTTTAGGCGGCTAGTTCTTACAATATACTGAACCAGAGCCAGAGAATGTTAATGGCCTTAGATTATCTGATGTCAAGATGTTCTGCAAAAGTTAACTTTAGATCAAGAAGGATACCGAATTACTTGACTTTACTAGACGATCCTAACTGGATGTCCAAAAATTCTGAATTGAGGCAGTTTTTTTTTCACCATTTTGTGATGAGCATCATCTCAGTTTTTGAAGGATTGATGGACAACTTCTGCTCTCAACAATATTGATGACAATACATTCGTCATCATCGAATCAAATAGTGAGCTATGCTTCCTGCGCATATAAGCTACTTTTAAGCATCTCACTAATGTGGCTGCTAGAGAAGATTCAATGCTGTCAAAGGAAATTTGTCAGGGGTTACCTTAATGTCCAAGAAGACTGCAAGAGCATATTGCCATGGGGCAAGTGCTCGACTCAAAATCTCTGTCAACTCATCTAATGCCGTCTCAGTAAACTTGGTTCCCTGATAGGTATGTTAACTGTTATGAATTTTTGTAGAGATCAAGACTCCTCTCTTTAGCTGCACGTCCTTTATTTTGGTTACACCCTTTAAACGATAGCCTAATAGTTTTAAAGTTTTTTCGAAGATCTTATGCCATCTTTCAATTGTGATCAAATATAGCTTTGGCAACGTTAGCTCATAGACCATACAGAACAGTACCCCCCGGTAGGCCTACGTTTCCTAAGCAACCATTTAACATTGCTGTTATCTCTTTCGGTAAGGTTCCTTGAGAACGTCAAGCTTACCGTTGGGATGAGCAGGGACGACCCTATGCAATCTCGAGATTACAGTGACATTATTCAGTTCAGCACAAACATTTTTGCAAAAAATTGTTTTGCTTTTTGTATGTGTGCCCTTTGTACTCTTTCTGAGCATCTGCTTGAAAAATTCAGCCCGCAGTTGCTCCAGATTTCAGAGTTCTGTTTAACAGCTTCCTAACACTTTTGCTAATCAGAGATAGCTTCGCCTTGCACCAATCAAAAGGTTAGGCGCCGCAAACTTCTTACGTATAATAAGTAGGGACGTAATTTTATTGAAGGTCATGACATTTTGTGACCTTAGCATTACTATTTGGGCATTAAAGACCTGCGTCAGGACATGTACACATTTTCGACAGCTTCTGTGGAAATCGTTTAAGAGATTACCAATTCTTTTGGATGTGTTTATCAATCATTACCACAAAAGGGTGGCCACGGTGTAGTGGGTAGTGTATTTGCTCGTGATCCGAGCTGTGCAGGTTCGAGCTCGAGCGGGGAACAGTAAACACAGCCATCCGAGGAGAAAAGAGAAACGATTAAAATCTGAGTTTCTCCAACAACTACACTAAAATAGGGTTGTCTGCCTGGTTGCGTAATGGACCGAAAATTGAGTGCTCTGGGATTTGGAAATTTCCTTTCTAAAAAAAGGTCTCAAATTACAAGGCATAGTTTGTAAACTGAAAGAAATCTTATTGTTCTTCTCAAGTGAGATGTTGATGTTATTTTATCTATTATTAGACGTTCTTCTAGCTTCATTTTCTTGGTAGAATTTTATTCATTCTAAGCGGATAGACGACTCCTCTCTATTTTCAGTGACGATTTACGAGCCATGTCGTCTCCTCTATTGGAATATTCCTGTAACCTGAATGGCTAATAATTATTTTCTCTGTCTTATTGAAAAACTAATGAGTAATAAACTACAAATACTTCTTATACCTATAATTTTTTTTTTTCATTTTTTTTGATTCGTCTTCGGCCCTCTAGTCTTCTTAAAATTTTGGCCGTAGGTGCCACTGTAGTTTTTTATTTTTATTTTTATAACCTCAGGAAGATGAACTTATAACGCTGTGACCGAGCTCTGAGAAGCCTGTAGTGGCGGTCCATATGCCAAGCTCCGAATCGTAATCACGACTAATTCACAGAGGGTGGACCCCTGTCTGCCAGTGGTATACTTGGCTTGACAAGCATTGATTTACTAAGAGGATTTTTTTCTGTTTTTTTTTAATTTGCGCGCGCCAAAGAGGATATGAATACTCTTATACTATTACAGGACACGGGCGTTTGTGAATGAGAAAGAGAGAAAGAAAGATTTAGTGTAGTGGTTTGAAACTTAGATGATATTAAATTTCTATAAACTCCAAGGGTAGCGTCCAGATAACTGGGGAGTTTGTTTGTTTTGCTTTTGTCGTTGCTCAAGATTCACAGTATTTTTTACCGTCCTCCTGATGTCATCATCACGATCAAGTTGCATTTTCAGCCATATGACCGCTCTACTCTGCCAGTGCTATGCCTTCGCTGTAGAGTTGACTTAGCTAAGGATATACTCAATATAATCATCTGCATGATTTTTATGGTAAAAATAAAAACAAATTCTAAGGTCAATTAAAAACCATGACAATGCCTCCGATACGATCCTGGAAATATACGCCACATTCTTGGAATTTTTGTTTTCCCTTGTCTGGCGTGTTGTAATTACTTCGCCTACGCGTTCCATTTTTGGTAATAAAATTCCGTATCATAAAAAAAAATAAAAATACTAATTGGCAATACTTTTTTTTTTCATTTCTGCTACCCAAACACAAAAATCACACAACCACTCATTTTTAGCAGATACACCACACAGATACGAAACACATGAACATGATGAGAAATCCCAGAGAAAGAGGGCACATACAGCTGTGGATGTGTTGTGTAACTATAAAAATAAAAACCTCTCATCCGACCACACACACACTCTCTCACGTACTCGCTTTATCTACTTCATCACCAGCGGCGCAGCAACATTGAGGCCGACACAACGAACGACACGAATGTCGTACCAAAGCGGAGACCTGAAAAAATGTTCACTAAACTTTGTTTGTGGTTCGGTTCGGTCATTGGGGGGTGCAGCCGAGGATGGAATCTCCGACGTAGAAAGAGGTGAACACGTTTTCTCACCCCCTCTCTTCCACACGTTCTGTGTGCTCGTTTTATCCACTTCTCTTGATTATAAGGTTTTTTTTTTCTTTTTCGTTTTCTGCGGATTTTCCTACATTGTGTGGCTCAGTTTTAGTTGTTTTTTTTGTTTCATTATTTTTTTTGAACTGAACATACCACATGCTGCTTTCGGCTACGACCAAGACGACGTCGACAATTCTCCGATCCAATTGAATCACCACACACTGTTGCCTCCAATTTGCCGTGGAATTGGAATCCGCCGCACTAGAAACTCTTGAAGAGTTTTTACGAATATTCTTTGGGTTTTTTGAACGACTCGACTAACTGACGAGATGGAGTGGGATGGTGTATGGTGTGCGTGTATATGCCACATGTCATCGTCGGAAATTAAAAAAAAAAAATCCAAAGAAAGAATGGCAACATAAAATACGAACAAGGAAGGGGCCCCGGGTGTAGCTAGCTAGATGTTTTGATCCAATAAATTCCAGCACTTGCGTCGTCGCCGTTCCCCCTTGTTCCGTGTGTATTCATCATCATCATCATCATCATCGTGCGCTGGTGGAGTGTCTATCTGTTGATTCCATGAACCACACCGTAATGACCCTTGGGTTACGCGCAGCTCAGCCCATCGGATGTGGGGGGAATCTCGGTGAGTTTCACAGTATAGACTGGAGTCATCGTTAGTTTGTGTGTCATAGCTTAGCACGCGGAGTTTCTGCAGCACAAGGTTTTTTTTTTTTTTCTTTTTTGACGTCATCATCGGAAAAGTATCTGAGAAGTTTGAAGAGGTCACAGCGAACGAGTAGATGTAGCTTTTGTGTGGTGGAGATGGCATAGACTTAAGGCGCTATACCTACTACCTATGCAACTGAACAACTACTGTTGTGACATTTTGATAAATATAACGACGATGAACGAATTAATTATGAGCCTACTAGGTAGGTAGGTAGGTACTTACCGACGTTCCCGATTGATAAAGTGATTGTGGAAGGTCTACAACTTGGCCGATGAGATGACAGAGAGTGGGGTTAATCTCAGGTTGTGCTCTGTTTACAGGTTGGGCAACAACAAGATGTTTCGAGTGCGAAACTTTACGTTTTCGTAACACTTGTCAAAACTGCCATTTGAGAAATGATTAATGAGCCGGGTTGGCGGAAACTTTGAGGTGTAAACAAATTGATTAACTGGTAAATTGCGTTTTACGAATTCTAGAAGAAGGTAGCTAACAGTTTGGTGTGAGTAGATACCTACCTGTTTTCAAAATATTTCAGGCTTTGATTAAGCTCTGGCTGGTATGACCTTGTCTTGCTATAATTCCCTTCTTCTTTTAAGCAATTTTAAAGACACCTAGACAATCGAAATGCCTTCAGGATGACTAAACCTGATATTATCTTCAAGCATACCTACCTTACAACTCAATCTCAGATAGGTAGACGATTTTTATATCAATCTCCATTAATCCCACGGAACAGTCATGCTATAGCTAATCTTGTAAGCTATCCAATAAAAAATTAAAAAAGGAAATTGTGAACGTGTCGTAGGTATCGCCGCGCGTAAAATGTTTTCAATTTATACTTCAACAGCGTCTGGTTCTCTATATTTGTTGGCTAAAACTGGTCTTTGGTCATCAATTTGTTAGGCTATTTTAGAACAGAACGCCTTGACATGTATATTTTGCTCGATTTTGTTTTATTTAGGCGTGTACATACATATGTATGTATATGGCTCACCTGAATTTTTCTAGAATACCTAGTTAGCCTTCTAGACTTTGTAGTTGACCTATAAAGTCAATCGAAAGGGGAACTCAAAAATTGAACCGAATTTTGAGGAAAGTTATTCTCATAATATTGTGCTGTCAGAATACGCAGAACAGCATCCGTTGGGGCTACATGTAATCTCTTAACGGACAATACAGCAATCCTGGGTTCGCTCCGTAATCCTGATAGAAGAGGTTTCGTGCAGGAGTTAAATAAAATTCTACTGGCGACACACTCTCTGGGCTAAAAATGTACGTCTCTTGTGCGGGACGGTTTTTAGTTTTTAACGGAGTAGGTGTGGTTTTTATAACCTTCTCTCAGGATAGACCCTGAGATGCCTGTAGCAGCGGCCCATCTACCAAACTCTGAAATGTAATCACAAAAACTTCACGGAGCCTATAGCAAAATGTGGCATTATCCCACCTGGTGAAAAGAAGGTGGGTCCCTGTCTACCACTTGTTTTTGGAGCAACTTATATTTTACTCGTTTTTCTTCTATGTTTGTGTGGCTTTGGGCTTTTGTTCCCCGATGGGACTTGAACCTGCACCATTTGGGTCACAAGCAAACACTTCCCACAACACATTTTCGAAGAGTTTTAGGCATACCAGCTGCACATCTTGTTTACTGAAAAGTTTAGAACGCAAAGAGGAGGAATAGTATTAAAAAAACTGCCCACAAAATGGAGGTTTTTCAGGTTTAGAATGGTCATCGATTTAGTGTTTGCACGTCTGTATCTCACAAATTGTTGTGCAAGTTCAGCTTTATTTTAATGATGTCCGAGAATTTATAATTGGTGACAGCCACGCCCACTTTCCTTTTATGAAAATGTCAAATCAGTAGTGTCTCTGATCTGCTTTCTGATCAAATCGACGATATACCCTCTGAGGAGGAATGTTTCATTGTATTTCACTTAAAAATTTCACAACGACACGCCAATTTTTTTTGGGCTGAGCAAAAATATGGGGAGGGGATATGGGCCTGAAATTTTCCAGATTTTCCAGCGAAATATGCGAGTGTGACCTTACACAGTTAACTTTCTTTATTTAACATATTACACTACTTTTTGAGATATATCAGGAAAGCTATCTAGTAAGATACCTTATAGCAAACCTGGGGATGATGTACTGTACCTATGCGTCGTTGGTATATTAGGCGAAAATAATGTAAGTCGAGACGCAAAATCAGTTAAATCGGTTTTATCGTCTAGCCTGCTGGGGTATCACTGCCGCTACACTCTCTGAGGAAAAATTTAAATTCAAATTCAAAGTCTGTACCTTAAAGCCGGCGATTTTATAGGTCAAAGTGATCCAATTCTCAAGATCTCAGATAGCTCAAAGGATACCGGTTCTTCAGAAAGTTCAAGGTGAATCATGCAGCGCTAAGGGCCCTTAAATCCTACACGGTAGGGTCGAAGCTTGTCTGGGACTGTCTAAACCTCCTAGAAGATCTTGTGTCAACAAATAAAGTCACTCTGGCCTTGAACATAGTGGGCTAACTGATTGAACATTTTCCACTCAGGTACGATCAGGATATCAGATACAGATATAGGTATACCGGCTTTGCCGCGAGCAAAAAGAGACGGTAGAGCATATTCTCTGCGAATGGCCGGCGACCGCAAAGAAAAGACTACTCCATCTACCTAGAGCTCTACTGACGTTTATCAAGAGTCTTAATTTAGCTCCTCGTTAAGCACTGTGCCAGCACAATAGATCTTACAGGGCGCAGTGCATTCCTAAGGCCCTTTCGTCTGTTAAGCTGCGCATATTCGATCTTACTGCATTCGGGTCAAAGTAGTTTTGCCACCAGTGGTCGCCGTGACTAAGTGGATAAGTGCGCGATCACTTAGCGGGAGATTCAAGGTTCCAATCTAAGAAAGCAGAAACAAAAAAAAAAAGGTTTTCAACGGTCCCACCTCTCGCAAACGTCTAACAAACATCCGAGAGTAAAATTGTCATGGGAAGATTGTCTCAATTGAAAAAATTTACCTTCGGAAACGGCATAGAACCGTAGGTCCGAACCATTCGTGCGGCGCACAGTACCGGAAGCTGGCCGAGGCCCTGTATTGGGCTGTTAGCGCCAAAATATTTATTTATTTAAATTATTATCGCCAATTCTGGGACAGAGTTTCGTAAGGACTTTTTGCCAGCAAGGTATGACAGAATGTCTGCCAGAAGTTGCCGAAATATTCTCCGTGATAGACGTCCTCTTTAAAGGAACTATCTTTTCAGCTCAGTATCTTTGACAGATTTTGACATGATACTCCTACTTCAAAGAATAGTGCAATCTTTTAATAAACTATATGGATACGATTTGTGGTTGATGTCGAAACCATGAATTGTAAGTAGGAGCTATTTTATGAAATGCTTCTACCAACGTAACAATAAGTGTGTACGTATATCTTTCAGGAAATAAAAAAGCTCTGAACCTACATAATCGGGTCCAATATCCAACAATTTTCGGGGCAAACCATTACTGCGAACACGACCGGTGAATCACCCTGTACAGTCAAACTTACGTAAGCACAATTGCTGGTGGTATTGACTGTCACACTCTAAATAACTCCCCCGTCTATCTCACACTGCCTGGGTGATGAATTATTTTATCTATTACGTTTTATTAATTAACAATCTGGAAGAGGTAATCTGATACCGTTGCTCTGTTCAGGCCCTGAAGCGATGATGTGTGTGCGTGTAGGCCGGGCGATATGTGTATAGTGTTGGATTAGGTTTCCATTTAATGCACAACAACTGGCGAGTATATCAATTGCAGCCAGAGAATCTTGTGAAGGCAGTAGCAGCATCGTAGCAAGTGGAGCTCTTATGGTTTAATAATGCGTCATGCTGTGATAAGTCATTGGCGGTTGGTTTGATTGTTATTTATAGACTGGGTGACGGACTAGCACGAATTGTGAACTAATTATGCAACAAATTCCATTCCCACGTCAATCAAAGAAAGGAACCCCTTACCCACCCTTCTGTGGGCCAAAATAAAGTACGAACATCTGTACCCGAGAACCATGTGTTTCTATAAATTAAACCTCCCGAGTTGCATTATAAAAATCCGAAAAAAAAAACGCAATCAATTCCAGTCGCTTTATCATATTTCGCAAGGCGCGCATTCTAATAATCCCCGACAGCTGAATGCAAATCAAAACCTGCTGTTTGCCACAAGTGGTGCCCTGATTAGTCGATGTTGGTGGTGGTAGTGGAACGGTGCGCAACACGGTATCTGGGGGTTTCCGAACATAGTGGGCTGGGTATAGAGAAGCGGGTGCGCACACGCCAATTACCCAACTCTGTGCAATGTTTCTCTTTGCGCGAACCATAAAAGCTGCACTATTGGGATATTTATTAATTAAACTGCATGTGGTACGTTCGCCCACTCAGAGGTGTCATTGCCTTGCCTATTGGCATTTCTTCGTTATTCAATCTCCAGAAAGTGCACACCTAATGCAGTAATTTAAAAGTTATTCTGCAGTGGTTTAGTTGTATCTATCGATACTCTTAATTGATTTCGACGTAAGACGCATGTTCGTGGTCAATATATTATCAACTTAGAGGTATCTGTGCTAAGATTTTGCAGTGACACTCTAATAGTAGAGTGTCTATGGTTTCTAGAATAAAAAACATGGTTTACTTTATTTCCAAGGTTTAACTTTATTTACATATTTATTCGATTTAAAACTAACAAACTGCAGAACAAAAAAGTTTAACAAATTACCGCCTTCCATTGGTGCCACCTGCTATTTGCCATACATCGGCATTTTATTGATTACCTTCGATCGATAGTGGGAACAGGGAATTTATTTGGCACTCCTTATGCGGGAGAGGCATATCTTGCAAACGTATGTCTACTGCAAGAATCATTGTATTACGGCATTACTATTCCTTAAGTCGTATAAGTGTGAACACGGTTCGAAAGAGTCGATAGTTTCCGGTATCTTCGGATTACACATAGAACGATCACGCCCGGCTTTGCCTGTCCCATACAAATTAAAAAATAATGTCGTCTTCCATTCCCGTCATAGTAATTCAACCCCAAAGAAGTGGGAAGGGCTACCATTTAAACGATCAGCAGTACAGAGTTTTTTGATCAGCAAAAAAAAAAATTGCTTTTTTTTCTCAAATAATTGCTTCTCTCCTTTTGTATTCTTTTTCTTGAAGCATTGCTTCTTTCTGCTGAACAAATAATTAATTTTTGCTAATATCTGCCATTTACTTTTTCTGCGGATAAAAACAATAATTTTTGACTGATCAAACAATTGCTTATTTCTGATTGAAGAACAAATTTGTTGCTGGTCAATTATTTTCTGCTTGTTAGTTATTAATTATAACCAATAATATTAGCGAATAAAAATCCACCAAAAACCTGTGCTGGACACATACAACCGCACTAAGCCATCTACTGCTGCACCGCTGTTGGCTTCCGTATTTGCTAAATGAAAATTCATGATTCCATGCTTGGCAAATATGTCCGGGTGTGTGTGGTCACTTCACTCTGAATGGCGCAGTATACCGGTGTGGAGTGGAGCTATTGTCCTTAGATATTTGCTTCCAGTTACATTCACAAAGTTGTACAAAGTGTTTTTCATTAACGCACATCACAGCGAATAGGACCATAAATCTTGGAAAGGAATTCCAAGGGTAAGCATTTGCATCAATCTTTGATGAAGTTCACGATAATGAAGGTTTTATATGGAACGGATGAAATGTGCTGAAGGCTACGGAGGTTTATTCCGGCCACTTCTAATGATGACTAAAATTGTTCATAGATAAGAGTAGCTCATGTGGGGATTAGTCTCTCTCTATTTGGTTTATTTGGTAGGCCGTCAGAAAGTCTATTCTATTGTAGAAGGTTTCTTTGGCCAGCTTATCGACTTTTTCATTGCTCTTCACTCTAGCGTATCGTGACACTCAGTTTGGGATGGCATTATGTGTCCTGGTAATTTTGTGACTTTTTTTTTAGAAAACGTTTCTAAGCTGATTATGTAACAGCTTACTACTTTTATGGGAGCCTGACTACCGTAATTGTAATTTCTTGCAATAAATAGTCTCTGTCGAGGTTAAATTTAAAACACCTACCAGGTGTGTGAGTCTCCGCCGGAAAGATGCTGCAGAACCTGCCTCCTTCCAGCTATCCTTGATGCATTCATGCACGATTTTATGAATATAAGCGTTGTGGATTCGTTGAACCACTCTGAAATGATTAACCAATTTTATTCACCTCTAAGTATTTCAAAAATGGGGTACGTGCTCGTACTACTTGAGAAGGAATCTTGTTGATTTTTCAGCTCGATGCATTTATTCTTTTCTATACACTATTGTGTGATCCTCATGTTTAATCCTTAGGTGGCACCCTTAATTGTGGGCACCGTGGCTCAGTGGTTAAGTGTGCTATCAGTGAGCAAGTGAAAATCTTACAAACATCCGAGAGTAAAATTGTCATGAGAAGATTGTCTTAATCGAAAAAATTGCCCTTCGGAAACGGCATAAAAATGTGGGTACCAACCAAGCACAAGTGGCTGCGAAAAGCTAGGCCTGGTCCTGTATCGTCTGTTAGCGCCAAAATATTTATTTTATTTATTTGGCTCCCTCAATTACGAGGTTTAAAGGCGTTAATTAGTAGACTACCTCCATATCTAGAGAGGAGCTTATCTTTTATAAGGCATTACATGAAATATTATGTGATAGTACCACTCATTGAAGCCAGCCTCTAGTTAAACTTACGTTAATGGTTCTCTGTCCCAGCCAATTGTCGGCAGTCTTCCTGCTACCTTCTACATTGAAGAAGGTACTTATGACTGTTTCGTTAAACCCTACTCTCATTAGCTGGAATGCATGCTAATCGGAGTGTCAATGCACTCTATGTAGCACTTCCAGTGCTTTCCATAGCTTTGGCTATCCTCTTTAGTGTGTATGAAATCAGGCTGATGGATTTAAATGACTTTGATTTCGTAGTGTTGTTCTTGCGCACTTTTGGAATGAAGAAGGTTAGGTTACTTTTTGTTACAGACTTTGAGTTTTTGCCTAAGTCTGCCGCTGACAACAAATCCACGTCCTTTTCTGTCACCGGTAGCAGTCTCTGCATTAAATCTCGCATCCAGTTAGAAACGTTCTACCTTAATTTGCATTGAAGACAACAGCAGGGACTTGACTTTTGAACCAAATACTGTGTACTCAAGTCTTTTACATTACTATAACCAGTACTTTTCAGTACGTTTAGAAACTGTCAAGTACTGCAAGTATTGTCAAGTCGTTTGATGCATTCCTTTTCGCATTTTTAATTTACGAATTGCTTGAAGTCTTGAAAGTACTTCAAGTACTTGAAAATACTAGTGTTGGTATTTAAAAGTATGTAACTTGGTGTACGGTACTCGGCACTTATGCCCAAGTTACTTGAAAAGTACTGATACATGCCGGCTACTCAAGTACTAGAACCAGTCCTTAAATCCGTAGGCATTCTGAACCCGTCTGAACTTATCAAATACCGAACTTACAAAAATGAACGTCGATCCCATTCATAATGTTCAAAATATGTGTAAAAACTTAGTTCTTTTTATTATTCTGACATTTGACATCTGTCAAGGTAATCTCAAATCGCTCATTAAGTTGGAAATGAAGTCACTTTTATCAGCAATATACCAAATTAATTCATCTACCATAACAAGCGAATCCAGCTCATATCACAATTTCCAGTAAAAACAATTTAAATTCTTTGATACGTGAAATGTCAAAATCACTGCATTATATATTTAACACTTCGCTTCGTTTAAATAAAAACTGTCATCACTCTCTGATTCTGTTCGCTGTGACAGTTAAACGCGCGGCATACATTTCTTTATTCAAATTAATTTTCCATGTGTCAAAGGCCGGTTATGTCATGGTAAAAAAAAAAACTGCCAATTCTTGTCATTTTTCTTATCGTATGCGACATCAATGATGTTTGTCATTGTGCTGGTACTGGTGACTGTCAGTTGCCATTTAATTAAAACCAGACACATTTAAATGCAACACAATACAGTGCCGTCGTCATTAACATAGTGGGATGGTGTTGTGGGTCATGCCACATGACATCACATCCTTATTGTAGTCATTCTGACTCAATAATAGCCACTGTAGAACTCTGACACATATATTTGATGTTTGGTTAACGATATTTGTGTTTGGTTAATGTTTTTATATGTATTGGAGATGCTGAGCATACGAAAAGTAGAGCAGGAGTTCTTTTTATTCTTTTTTTTTGCATACTCACCCACAATTAGTTTACTCGTATTATGGGATAATGGCATTAAGTGAGTGTGGTTTGTAAAGGACAGTGACATTGTAGGAATGATTAATGTATCAGTATGTTAAAAATGATAAGAATGTGGAAGCAGACATGTCTGTAGTTGTACAGCGCGAATACCTTAAGCGATGAGTGATGGTGACGGTGTTATTGCAAAGAACAGTGGCCTCCCTTAAGAGGGGCTTCATAGTGAAGAAAGAGTTTCTTTGCATTTCGTTATGATTTATTTAGGTAAACTCGGAACAATTGGGAGCGTTTTTACGACTCTTGAAAAGAACGCCAATGAGGTGCAACACGTCTGGAAATGACTTTTGATCCCCAAATCCACTTTTCCGTTCGTCGCCCGGTTATGGAGCGCAAACGAGGGCGCGCGCTTTGGAGTTTCAAAAAATGACAGAAAAAGAAAAATCTGATCAAGTCAAGTTTTGAGCTTTCATTTGTTAGACCGCTGTTTCGTTTTTTTTTTCTCAGTCGATTCACTTTAGCATTTGAATTGCATGCAACCACTAGTGGGCATGGGACAACCTCTGTCTGCTCGGCTGTCGGTACCATCGCTGGGTTTGGATTTTGCTAGTAGCAGGCCTTGCCCTGCTAGTGCATATCGTGTTGTAGGTTCCATCGGCCTAAAGCACTGATCTCAGATTTGTGAGGGTTTCAACTCAGGAAGACACCGGATATCACTTGGCAGTGATCGTCTGCTGATGTAAGCATAACTGCCATCACCAAACCCGTCGTTCTGGAAAATACGGCCATCATTCGTTTGTTAACGGAACGAGATCTAAAGGGTTGAGTCAGAACATCCTCAATCATACCTTGCTCCGGGACTTTGCTGATACGTCGAACTAAAAGAGCCAGGTCTCGTTGCCTGTTACAATGGTGTCCTTGGATTTTCCACTATTGAATTTCTTCATCATGTTCCGTGCCCATTTCACTCTGAAGTCCTTTTGTTCGGGCGTAAGACCATGAGGTAGAGTACAAAGCTTCCTAATTTTGAAGTGATAGGCAAAAATTCGATGTGAATTGGATACATTGATACACAGGGTCTTCTCCATCTGCCGATAAGTCCCTCGTCTGTTTTTGGGCATTAACTCTGGACATCTTTTCAGGACTAGGCACCTCATTTAGATGACGAGTATGGGGTTAGTCGTCTAGGTTAAACAATTCCCACCTAAATTAAATTTCAAATACCATCTCTGGACGGTCCTAAGGAATGACGAAGTATCCCCAAGAACAGAAGTGATCCCGACAAAAAACTCTTTGGCACCAAGGCCACGTTGAAAATTATAAAAAAAATGCAATGAATCGTGTCGATTTAATTCTGCCTTAATACTGAATAGCTCTTATTCAAATGACCAGTGAGTGGTATACCATTGAGCTGGTAAAAGAGTGAAGAATTAAATACAGCAAAGTAAAAGGCAAAAGGTGCAACTACATACAGTTTGCCTAATTAGCCCAAAGAAACAGCGGCTTGGATGACTGATTTTTCGCTTCTGATCTGCTCTGGTGTCATTTTTAGAGGATTGGCAGCGGAGCCTAGGTTCACAAAGCCACAAAGCCTTTAACTGCCTCAAAATTGTAGCTATCCATTTTGGCATTCTCTTCGATTCGCAGGTATTGACTGTCATGACATTTTGTTTCACCCTCTTTAACTGCTAAACCCATTTTCGCTTCTGTCTCAATGCTTACGAACTCACCAATGATCTTTCGTTTATGTCAATGTCATCAGCGTATACGGGTAGTCGTACAAACTTTTAAAATATGTGACGTCTTGTATAAAAGACTGACGTCTGACATAACATTTCTCTGTGATGCTCGGTGATTGAAAAGAACACAATATAAGTTCCACATACTCGTATGATCTGTCTACATCAAGACGCTTTTTCATCCGGTTTTGCCACTAGACCATCTCTATAGAAGTCAGCATCCTTCTACGGAAACCACATTAGAACGGCCTTTATCGCTTCCCGTCTTTTCCATTTGATGTCTTCTTTTAGTTTTGGAAATAAAAACTGATGACACTTTGGGCATCCACTGTGCTCGTACACGTAGCTTGGTAAGTCTCAAACGATCAGTCAAGCTCGCGTGGACTGATCCATAAGAAATGTCTAAACTTCTGGCTATTACCGTCATTGAAACTCGTCGATCTCCGTCTAACATATCTTGATATCTGATATCTACCTAAGTGTTGATCATCTGTGCTCCTCCTCCCTGCATTCTTTAAAAAGCTTGATCCACTCAAATATTTGAATCGTTATTGATCCCCATAAACTACTCCATCTAAGTTTGACCATCCTTTCAGCCTTGCGGACGGGATATTGTACTTTATCCCAGATTAACACCTTTTCCAGATGTACTTTATGTTTTAGTTCCTTCCGCTAGATGGCGACTGAAGTGCGAATGGTCTCTATTTCAAAAAACTTCTGGCGTTCAGATGTCGTTACGAGTACATTGGGGTCAACATAAATGGCGGACATGAAAGATTCTTGAACAAAATTTCTTTTTCACACAAAGAAAAGTTTTAAGCCTAAAGTACCTTAATGCTCAGGTCAACGATGAAGTTAAACTCTAATCTAAGTCTCCACTAGGACAATTTTATGCCCGCAAAGTTTCGCCCGAAAACCAACTGCCAAACCAGTTATGGTAAAAGGTCTCATATAGCACAGCCCACCGACGAAAAGTTCACAACTATACAACCTCGATTCCACATTGTTATGGGGGTCAATAAGTCATTTGTTGCTATGCCCACCCTGTATACCATTCCATGGAACTCTTCAACCACACAGCATCCATGTCGAAATTTCTTTCAAACCAGTCAACACCCGTACCGAAACGAGCGCAAAATCCATTGCAAATCTGCGAAAGAAAAGGGGACTAATGCAAATACTCCACCATGAACCAGTTTTTCCGGATGCACAACAGACGTACAAAGAGCCCCCCCCCCCCCGTATGCCCCACACATGAATATGCAATCGACGCGTCCACCAACCGGTGGTGCAGGATGGAATCCCTTTGTACTGTGTGAAATTGCAAAACATATGCGCTCACAAGGTATTCGTATCTGTGCATCTGTGCATTGCATTAGCATTCTGCAATTGCAACTGACCAGCAGAGTGCCCGCATATCCACCTCACACCACCAGTCCAGTCCAGCACACCCTCTACATGATTTGCCCAACAACAACTGCCGTCAACTGAGGCGTAAACGAGGTAAAGGCTGGATTCCATTCGAAATACTAGCAAAATCCAAACCCAGCGATGGTACCGACAGCCGAGCAGACAGAGGTTGTCCCATGCCCACTAGTGGTTGCATGCAATTCAAATGCTAAAGTGAATCGACTGAGAAAAAAAAAAAACGAAACGGCGGTCTAACAAATGAAAGCTCAAAACTTGACTTGATCAGCTTTTTTTTTTTTCTGTCATTTTTCGAAACTCCAAAGCGCGCGCCCTCGTTTGCGCTCCATAACCGGACGACGAACGGAAAAGTGGATTTGCATTGCAGCAGCAGCATTCACACAAGAAAGCATGGGGAATTGACGGGCGGCTCGAAGAGATCCAAAGTCCGACCAAGCCGAATGCATATGATGACGAAGAAAACGACCACAAAGGCACGATTACGGCCATGGAACTGGAACTACGGCTACAGCTGCATCTGATGATGTTGATGATGATGAAATGTTCGCCAAGTGGTTACCTACGTTCAGTGGTTTCACCGAGGAGCTAACCAGCTGAAGAGGGAATCGCCTCCACTGTTGTTACATACATTGCGATGCATCGTCGACGTCTTCGTCATCATCATCATCATCATCATAGTGGTCGTCATAGTCGTTATTGGGAACTCACAACAATGGTTGGGGGGTCGCGCCGGCCGGTATGAAAACGACTTAAGCAGTTGACTGGGTTCAATGTGTGCGGTTTTTGACCAACTGAATTGCATATGGCCTCCCATCCGCCAGTAACTAGCTTACGGTTGGACTGGTTCCGAATGCAGCACAGATACGTGGCAGCAGAGACTCGTAGTCGTAGTCGATTGCAGAGCACAGCAGGTGGTATGATGTGGTGGTTGGTCTTTGCTTTGTTGTTCTAGAAAAATTTCTGTATTGTAAAAACCAGCAACGTTCCACCACAAACTCCTTGTGGGTTTCTTCATCGTGTTCCACTCTACCTCTGATTCTTGCGCATTCTGCACAAAAATGGTCAACAGGAAATAATAATTTTACACTTGGCGTTGCTTGCCTTTCGGTTGTGAGACCGTACCAACAGGTAGACGGGGGAGCAGAAGGGAACTTTTGTGTTTTTCTTCAGAGATTTCATGTTGCGTTTGGCGATATTTTTCTTCGTGGGGACTGTATTGATGTGGGAAGATGTACTACATAAAAAAAACGGTCATCCCTCTGTGGATGATTATTATGGGAAGGATGGACAAAGATTGCAGGGTTTGAGATATTTTTGTGTGGGAATTTATTTGGGAAGCAGGTGGATAATTGACATCTTAAAGGGGTCATCTTGTTAGTCCTTTTTTTGTTTAAAGTTGTATCTTGTGAAGGAAATAATTTTTTTTTTGGTTGTGCATCCTGTTTTCAAAGCGGAAATGTTTTGAAGTCTTGGATAGGCTAACGACACGTCTTTCGCTTCAAATGCAAGAATTTCTTAAATTTTTATCCATACTTTTGGAAACATATCGGCAAGTCCTTGCGTTTTCCAAGCGAAGGAGGAGTCCCTGTTTATTCAACAGGGACTCCTCTACAAACTCAATCGGAGTATAAATATTTAAATTATATTTAATGGCTTTCTAACTCAAGAACGTTTGAACAGATTTTGATGAAATATAGCATGTTAGCAAGATTAAGACCGCCACCTGATCCGAGCAAAGGCAGGACAATCACATAGGAAGTGTTCCGCAGTGTCATCGCCCTTTCCACAGGAGTCGCAGAAAGGGTAGCGCTCAAACCTATCACATGGAGGTGCTTGGTAAATTCGAAGTGGGCCGTAAGAACGTCTGTAAGTTGTCTGCAGTCTTTTCTGCTAAGAGATAGCAAGAAAGCCGCGGATTTCTTACAGACGACGGGGACCATTCGTTTAGTCTGCCTTCGATTGTGTTCATTGAAAACTCAATCGTCAATGGAAGCCCTAACCGAGGACGCTAGCAAACCCAACGTGGGTTCAGGTCCAGAGAAATTTTCTTCTGAGCCTTCTCTAGCAAGCTCGTTAGAGATCTCATTTCCTGTTATCCCTTTGTGTCCTGGGACCCAAACAAGATTCAGTGAGTTCAGCCTTCCCACCGAATTCAAGGATTTTTTGCATTCTCGAACTATTATGGAAGTGGTTAAAGGAATGAGCGAGGCCTTAAGTGCAGTTTGACTGTTACTAAAAACGGAGATACAGCCATTAGGATAGCATATATTTCTGCCTGGAAGACAGATGTACATATGCTTCCCCAATGAGAATTGAAGCTGAATGCAGTCGCATTCCACGAATACACCAGCACCGACTATACGACTACATTCCTTTCCTGGCTCAAGCTCTGGCCAAAGCCCGGTTGTTACTGTCATTCCTAAATAATCTAAATCGTATGAAGTAGGGGTAAGTAATGGGGAGGAGTTTTAAAAATCTTCGAGTAATTTTTCTCACACATCTAACTCAAGAACTTCTCAACCGATTTTGATGAAATTCGAGCCACTTGTAGATGTGTTTGTCCTAACATCATGAAATATTGTTTGAGCCAGGAGACTTCTTATATTTTTCGCGGGTTTGGACATCGCTTACCTTTGTTTTTGAAGTTTTCTGTTCAACTAACTCTATCAACAGAAACTATTTTGTGTATATTCGAATTCCTTAGAACGCGTGATGAGGTGGACTTTAGACCGCGACTTCAAACTCCAAAAATAAGCTGCTATATCCTGCAAAACTTTATTCACAAAAATATAAATATCGAAATGTTTTTTCTACTTTTGGATTCCTTGGAAGTTCGGCTTTAATTTGATATGTCGCATGATGGGGTGTAAAAATATATTTTTTCTTTGTCTTGGGTTACATTTTGTCAAAAAATCGATGGACTATGTCCTATTGCGAATCTCACCTCCACACAAGCAGTTGGCAATACAGACCACTGTAGTCGCTCGAGACATCCTGGCCCGCAAATGGCTTGAGCACAAGAAACTGTCCACGATTGTGGACTTACTCGCAAGTAAGGAGGAGGTTATCGAGTGTAAAGAGTATATAAAACTCCTCAAGAAAGTAATTAGTTTCGTTACGAAGACATCTCCAATTGAGAAAATCGATGCCTGCGCAGGGTTTAACATCTTATGTGAATCTAGCAAACAGAGAAACACCTCAAGGCCATGCTACCTCACCACTCACACCTATGGATGCTTGTTATTGACGAGATTCTAAAAATGCTGACAGGAAATCACTACGTGATATGTATAAATTTGTTTGCTCCTGAATGATCTTTGATCGTTTGGTGTAAAATGGGTTATATCTTCATCCACTGTCAATTAGTCTGAAATCACAGAATATTCAACAAGAGCTCACTCACCTCTCTTTAATAGACTTGTATCAGTTTCTCTTGTTACCCCATAAAATGTATCTCAGCGTGCAGTTCATTATTTTTAACATACTCATCGGCGCCAATGTTCTTTTTATGTTTTGTGTAAATTCCACTCTCAACGCAATCTGTGCTTTCTCGTCATAGAGGAAATAGTTCGATGAGTAATAGAACATGTTTTCGTATAGAAAAACGACATGAACAACAATGGCAAAACCAATTAGCATTTTTAATTCCGCGCAAACAAATAGAACAAACATTTGCCGTGGCGCCGTAAAACGTGTAAAGGAAATCTAATTTTGGTACTAAAAGAATAGCGATGCCAAATTTAAGCAGCGAATATGCTCGTTTCGCTGGCTGTGGCGCTTTTTTTTTTTTTTGAAAAGGACAGATGGCGCTGATCAATGTGGTGCGTACTTAATAGAGTTTTGTTGGGCGTATGACCGCCAGATGCATGAATCATATCTTAAGAATTTACACATAAAAATATAAAAAAAATAAAAAAAACAAGGAAATACATTTTGATTTGTTGTACATTGCAGAGGAATTCTTTTGTATAAAAGAATAATATCGTCGAAGACAATTTATTATTGTAGAGCTATATGGATGGGGTGAAAATATGACTATTTTCGAAATTCAAAATGCCTACATCAAAGTATACTGTTCACTTATTGTCTTGAGGTTCTTATAGTATTCTGAAATTCAAAAAAGGGTGTTTCCCTTCGAGAGGTTCGACGTTGAGATTTCACATCCCCTGTCTTTTGACATCTGTCAAATCTATCTGTCATTCATAGTGACAGGTAGTTAGTTTCTCCCCTGCCATTTTATAGTATGGCTTATTTCATCTGCTGACCATAGAATGCACAGAACATACGCCGATTGGGTGTAAAAAAAAACAACAAGTTGACGCCGATTTTTCTGAATCAAAATGCCTACATCCTAAAAAGAAACAATTCACTTATTGCCTTGAGGTTTTTTAGTATTCTGAAATTCATTTCGAGGTTGGAATTTCACATCCCTGTCTTTTGACATCTGTCAAATCTATCTGTCATCCATAGTGACAGGTACGAGCAGTTAGTTCTTCCCTTGCCATTTTATGGTATGGATTATTTAACCACCGCCTATTGACCATAGAATGCGCAGAACATATGCCGATTGGGTGCTGAAAAATCAATAAGTTGACGGCGATTTTTCAAACAAAATCGTCTTCAGTGATGTGGCCCAATTCTCGCTCGGCAGTTAAGTAAACAAACAAAATTGCAGAATTTTGGGTTCTGAGAATCCAAATGTGATCATTGAGAGGCCGTTACAACCACCACAGGTGACAGTTTGGTGCGCGCTACGAACCGGTGCGCGGTGTGATCGGGCCGTATTTTTTTGAAAATGCTACGAAAGCTATGGTCAAATGATAACCAACTACAATTTTGTAGTCGCGGTTAAGGTCTTCACTAGGCGGCTAACGATTCAGCGCCATTCTGTAGGAAGATTCTTCCTTAAAGTATTGGAGATAGATGAATGTCTTTGCTAAGAAAATACAAATAGGTTGTTGTCTTTGCTATATAAGCTAATGCATTTAAAAATAATGTGCATGCCTGAGTCTACTTGTACCTATGTGTTGTTCATTGTAAAATTAATCAGATTTTAGATTCAAGCGAAAAATGTTTTAAAAATCAAAAAACTCAGTACGCCATGTCCATATATATATCAGATATTGCTTAGATGTCGATTTTCAAAAACCATTTTTCGAAAATTCGGCAGTACGTGAAGTTATACAACTTTTTTCCAAAAACTTGGAATGCCATATAGTTGTCAATACATATATAAAATGTAAATGAAATTATCGGAGCTGTTTTCGAGAAATCGATTCCAGAAATCGGCTATTAGTGAAGAACCGTTTTGGGGTTAGAATGACCATTTTGATTTCGCATCAAATTGTGACCCAAAGACGGCAGATGTGAAGTTTGAAGTAAATTCGTCTTGCCGTGTAGGCTGCGAACAGTTTTTTTTTCCTTTCGTCTTCTTTTGATATTTTGTTAATTTCCAACTCACGTTTTGTATTTCAAATTTGGTTCCCAGCTAAGTCAGCATTTATGAGTACATCTCTCAAATGCTTTCAAATCCGAAATAGTTTTTAGTTCAAGTTAGACGAATGGCTTCGGATGATTTCAAGATCCGATACAACTCATTGTGAAATGTTGATTTTACATGGTACGTTTATTTTAAAACCATGTACGAATGACAGACAGGGAAGGAATTCGCCAACCCTGGGATGGTAAAAGCCAGTGCGTTAATCTTCGACTTATGAACATCGCACCACGGTCAAATGCCGTGTAAAATGCCCGCAGTGAATCCATTCCCACCCCCGGATACCTCATGCAAATTTGACTAGATACCATGTTTTCGTATTGGGTTTTCTGTTTTTCTTTCATTTATTTTGCATTCCTCTTCGTTTTATTTTTGTTTGTGGTTTGTTTCAATTTTCTTTTATTATCCGTTGTGTACTTGCCCCATTACGCAATCCACAGTATCTAGATACCCGCCGCCGCCACCGTGCTCTTTGTATAGTTCCTCTTGTTGTAGTTTAAAGCAGTGATTAATGATCTCCTCTCTGAGTGCGCTCGATTCTGTTTACTATTCCTGACTGTATGACTGTAAAAGGTTGTGTTTATGCGGTGCCTCCTTCTTCCACCGTCCAAATGCGGATGCCATCTAGAACTGTGTGTTGTGTTCGGCGTGGCTAGATAGATGGTAAAACCCGTACGACTGTAAGCTGTCTGTGGTTGGGTGGCGTCATTTACACTTTTCGCGCGCCAAATTGACTATTTAGGGGTGCCACGGGGGGCGGTGGTTAGACCTACCGTCGACGATGATGACTAGTGTGTGGTAGAGCTGGTGGTCATTGTTGAGTGCGAATCAACCGAAACCAAACCTGAAACTATCGCGCCAAACCGAGTATCTCTCCTGCTGTATAGTAGTGCTTGACTTTGCTTTGTTCAGCTATGAGGCAGTGTACGGCTACGGCTTCTGTGTGCGGCTCTATGAGCACGTAATCTTGATGACTTCTAATTCTCAAAAGCGATTGTGTCTGCCATAATGGTTTTGCGGATTTAAAGCGCGTATTGGCCAGCATTGGCGACACTTGGAAACGTCTCCCCTTCTAGGAGACCGACTAGTGATCGATCCATGTGTCCGGTTATTGATTTGAGGATTAGACACAAAATTATTATTCTTATTCTATTATTCTTTATGCAAATTATTTTCATGGGACAGCGTGTGCTACGGTTTGGTTTATTTAAGTTAATTAACAGATACATTAGAACAATTAGGAGGTGTCAATTGAGCTGACATGGTTGTAGAACGGGTTTTGGTTGCGATTTTTCCTTCTTTTTTTTTGGGGTGGTTTGGTGACCATATGTTTGAAGAATGTGAACGCGTAGATGTTTATGTAACAATTATTTGCGGTTTCGCAAATTGAAATTGACAAATGCACTTGACAGGGGATGACGATTATCGCTCGCCAATTACGACGTCTAATGGTGTTAATAAATCGAGCGTGCAAATTGAATTGCTTTTGCAACTCTGAGTTTTATAGTAGATACTCGAACGTGATATCTGTGTTAATGTGTGCCAAAACTTGTGTGACGTATCTATGGACATTTTTAAAATGAAAATGTAGTGATGGTGATTTTCTAGATAGGCTTTTGTCTCGGAGATATGACGTGTTTAAGTATATGTTGGTTTTGAAGTACGCTGAGTGTTTTTTCTTAAAAGTCGATTTCTTGAAGTTCAATTTCCATGTGCTGCTCCCATATAATAACACGCTACGGATCGATTGAACATCGCTCAACACATCCCTGATTACCGATACGAATAATAATGGGGTAAGGACACATCCTTGCCGGACTCCATTTTAAGCCCAGTATCCACTTTTCTATGGATGAGGAAAAACATTCATTTTTGAAGCATTCCTCGGACTCATAGCTGACACAAAGTCGTATTTTTGTTTACAAACTGTCACAATGAAGCTTTAATTTTGTAGAGGCTTTAGAGTGGCCCATCTCCAATATATGAATTGAGTGCAGTGAACCTTATAATTCTTGGCTAGAATGCTTTGCTTTGGAGATATTTTTGTACGGGGGCTTAATTTTCGCTCGTAAAGGATGCTAGGTTTAAGATTTCAAATGGGAATGACTGGCATCCTATGCAGAACGAGACATTTCGCCTCGATAATAGCAGTTAGTTTATAAGGAATACCTACCCAGTGAAAGGCAAGCTTTTCAAAATCGATGAACAGCAGGCGCACTGATGATCTGCACAGGAAACCTGCTTGTATGCATACTTCATTCATTCAATTCTTCCACTCAAATTGTCGGCTTCTCTCTACGTGTGGATGCAGAAGATCTGCCGATGTCGCTGTTTTATAAAAATCAGTAAAAATGCCATCAAACCGTATGGCTTTACCGCCTTTGAGTTCTTTGATCGTCTAAGTGATGTTTTCTTTACTGGAACTTGTGGTGCGGATTAGGAAAACTGGTGCGAAGGAGAGCTCTATCTTAGTCTACGGCGAATACACGGTCAAGTGAGCTTCCAACTGCATAAAGCCCAACGCACACCAAGGTGACGTGGCATGGGACCTGGCAGTGGCGTGACAGCGGCATGGCACAATCACACAAACAAATGTAAAACAATATTATGCCGCGTCACAAAAAGTAAAAGTAAAAGTAAGTGTAAAAGTTTTTGCTGTCACACCTACTCACTGTAATCTCTGCTTCTAAAGCCAGCTCGTTGCTCGCTTCTCTTACTGAGGTTGTAGCTGCTATGCAAACTTTAAATTCTTAACGTTCTTCAATCCGTCTCCAAATATCTACGGAAACACACGTGGTATGCATTGTCTGAGGAATTAAAGTGCTGCTTGTCCGTACTGCTTACGCAAATTAAATAAATACATATTTTGGCGCTAAATTCTCGCACACACTGCCCAAGATGATCGTTTAAAATTGCTGATCAGTGGATTGAACGGATCAGTGGATTTTATAGCACGACTTTCGAGTGATGTCACAGTATTCTCGAAAGTCCCATGGAGAACTTCTAACACTTCGACTGATCGCCAAATAAGCAATTTCGATGGACGTAACATTTGTCTGACATCCAACTGACTTTGTGGCAGGTTTTATGATCAAACGTGGTGCTATCTATTGTAAAGTGATTGGCGTGACGGACACAAACCTACCTTTCTCTATCGTTGGATGATCGTGACTCTTTTTACGTTAATTCCGAATCTGGCCGTCAATATTCTATCGCAGTGAAGTTACTCGTATCAGAGCACCGAATTTACGAATACCTCCGCCCGCCTAATCACCGAACTTTCGCTAAAGTTTGAGGAATCTGGTCTCTTCGCGAGTTAAGAAGGCTTCTCACATTTCAGAAACCTGGAGTTATCGCCAAAAGTCTTCAGTCCGAGGCCTTCTGTCGGGTTCGAAGGGACGTTGCTCCTAGACTAGTGTGTGTTATACTCACAGGGCATGCACTTGCAAATTTTAGTAAACAATTATAAGGGTTTATCTTGGACTTGGTTGTTGCTCCCAAACTAAATTTTGGATCGTCAATGTCCCAAGCAACTTTCAACTAACGTATGCTATTTCTAGAAGGTGATACAAATACTCGATGGGTGACATTTTTTCGAAGAATTGTTCGATCCTAGTGCAACAAACTTGAAATTCAAATTATGAAAAACGCACATGACTGCAACCCTGGCACCCAAAAGAGTTTTTTTTTTTGTTCTCAATTTCCCCGAAGATTCAAACAGGTGGAATATCTTCATGTCTGCATATCTTATCGTCCAATCCTTCTGAACCAAAGACCGACAGACTGGAAATTAAAATTCCAAACAATTAATTCAATTAAACTGAGAACAACAGCAGGAGAGCATCTTCACGATTCAGACAGACAGACGGACAGAAATGAGAAAAATTTATAAAAATTGAATAAGAAAAAAAGAAAACACAAATCTTTCCATTCATGGGATGGATGCACATGTTTCCACGGTGTATTAAAAGAAACAAATGCCAAGTCCTGCACTTCCCTTGCAAACTATAATAAACCCATCAAGTTCAATGATATCGATGTAACAGCCGTCTTCGTAATGTTTTTTTCCCCTGCCATTGGCAAAATACCAAAAAAAAAGAAGAGAGAACAAGAAAAATAAGAAACAAGGAGATGGAGAAGATCTTTGCAAAAAGAAGTATCAACGATTGGGTGATTCGCTGTTGGAGGACTGGTCTGGTCATCCTTCTGCAGGAAATAATAATTGGCCTACGGTAGCTACTACTACTTATTGTTATAAAATGGAACTCGTTTGACGGCGTTTGTTACTGGTTCAGACCGCGAACAAGTTCTCTTCACCTCAATGTACATTCAAAGATTTTTCATTCACTAAGAAAGGATTCTCTATCGCTTGTCGTGTCGTCGTGATCTCTGTAGCATGAAGAACTTGACGGTTGCTCCGATTTTGATGGTCTTTTCTTTCCACTTGGGTTGCTTTTTTTCGCAAATGTCATTGACTGGTTGTGATATGTGTCAATGCATCGTTGGAACACTGGGATTTGAAGAATTCTCTAGAAGACTAACTTCTTGGAATTGATCCGGATTGCATGGTGGTCATTTCTCGGAGAAGTTGTATCTATGATTCGATGTAATGCTCATCGGAATCCTTCACTTGATAGTCTTTTGGGACTGAATTCTAAAAGACCTCGAATTCTGGTAAGCAACTTGTATCTATTCTTTCCCAATTAAGACACCATTCGATACATAAACAACTTCAAAGGATTTAATTTATGCTAAGAAGTTGATGTACATTCCTCGTGAAAAACCCCACAAATATATAAAATTTCTGGCAAAAATAAATTCCAAAGTCCATTAAATATTTTTGATAAATTACATCTCAACTCAGACACATTTTAAAAATCCCCTTCTTTAATCAAAAACCAAAAAAAAAGCCCCCATCTGCTGTTGAAATATGTTTTTCTTATTACAATCTTTCTTTGAAACGAAAAGAGAAAAACTTCTTTGAATTATTTATAAACAAAAAATAATATTTCACATTTCTCTACGAGTATACACACTCAGTAAAATTTTTGCTTTGGCATTTCCTTTTTGCAGAAACCTCAAACGCCCGGAAATTGGCATTGGAAAATGCGCAATCCGCAGAGAAGAGAGAAAAATTAAAAGGTGAGCTCATTGAGAAAATTCTTATTCATAAAAATAATTTGTTTTTATTTTTCTTGTTTACTTATCTAATTTTGTTTCTAATTTCGCGCGGAGGCGTGAGAAACAAAGAAAAATGTGTAATTTGCTTTAGTTTTGTGATTAATAAATTTACGTTAAAATACAGTCGCTACTTTGTTAATTAAAATATTAAAAATAATTTATTAAAAATATTTGTAAAATGTTTAATGAGGTACGAGTATGGTGTATCCTATGTTGGCAGTATAATATTTTAAAACAATTGATCTTTTTTTTCTTTTTAAAAATCTTTTTAAAGATTGGTCACTAGTCGGTGGGTGTTGTTGTTTGACGTCATTGTTGTGACTTATATTTTTTCGACCATAAATTTTTCTTAAATTAAAAATTATTAATTTAAGAAAAAGTGTGGGAGTAGACAGCTTCGTTTCCTTATCATATTTCACTTAATAATGAACTCAGTGGTTAAGTGGTTAAGGGCATGGACCACTGAGCGGGAAATATCAGAAAGATTTTTGTCACTTCCCTCTCTGGCGAATGTCAGAACAAAGTGAAACTGTCATAAAAAGCCTTCAGAAACTAAAAATACAAAACAATTCAACGTCTGCTCAAAACCGAAACAAATTGTCAATATTTTTGCCGATTTGACACCGAATGAGTATATGCTCATCGACATACTTCATCGTTTAACAGAGGCTTCCTTCTCGGAAGGAATTTCACCACAGAAATGTGTTCTTCCTCTTCAAAGTGTAACTGACCCTGTCAATGATGTTTTGTCAAGGTGAGCCTAAAGCTTAGTCACGAAGTGTGTACTGCAGGTGCTAGAGTCCCAGTTGTATATTTACACACCTCCATAGGTTAGGTACGAGGGCGAAGTGAAAAGTTGGGTGAATTTTTCTACACAATCTCCCTTGACTTCAACACATTTGGTCCAGCGTTTCTCCAACATCAGTATTCCTTCTCGGAAGTGAGAGTCTGGAAGGCTGTGAAAATATTCATTTACGGCCCTCTCAACTTTTGCATTGGATGCGAGCGCTTCCCAGAAACAAATTTCTTCAAGTTTGGGAACAGATGGAAGTTTCAGGGTGCCAAATCAGGTGAATAGGGGGGATAGCCGAGCAAATCATACCCCAAATCCCGCAGTTTTTCCACCGCCAACGCACACTTGTGTACAGGTGCATTGTCCTGATGAAAGATGATTTTTTTTCTTTTTCAAGCCAGGCCTCTTCTCGCTAATTTTGACATCCAGCTGGTCAAGAAGGTTGGAGTAATATTCGCCTGTAATTGTTCTGCCTTTCTCAAGGTAATCAGTTAACAGGATCCCTTTCGCATCCCAAAACACACTGGCCATGACCTTTCCGGCAGATGTGATCGACTTCGCTTTCTTTGGCGCTGAACCACCGGATTCCACCCACTGCTTCGACTGCTGTTTCGTTTCTGGCGTGTAGTGGTGGATCCACGTCTCATCCATGGTGACAAATCGCCGCACAAAATCGGTCGGATCCCTGTTGAATCGGTCCAAAGATTGTCGCGAGAATCGTTTGCGCATTTGCTTTTGATCGGCATCCAGCAAATGCGGCACCCATCTTGCGCAGAGTTTTCGCATCCCTAAGTTTTTATGCAAGATATTTCGCACCCTCTCTTCCGATATACACACAGCCTCAGCTATCTCACTCACCTTCACTCGCCTATCGTTCTACACGATATCATACACTTTTTCGATGGTTTCGGGTGTGGTTGTGATTTTTGGCCGTCCTTCACATGGGTCATCTTCGAGGGACGTGCGACCACGTTTAAATTCAGCTGCCCACTTTTTAATGGTTGACATGGAAGGAGCAGAGTCCCCGTAAACTTTTGTCAACTTTGGATGAATTTCCTTAGGGGTTAACCCATCCAAAACGAAGAATTTTATCACCGCACGATATTCAAGTTTATCCATTTTAACGAAAAACACGCAAGACGTCTACTGCAAAAATTCGTGTAAAGAAACTACTTGAGAGAACAAGTAACTTGTCATACGAACTAATGAGAAGTGCATCCAGGCAGGAAACATAAATTTTTGCTGATTGGAACGCCATCTCTGCGTCAGGCCGACAACTTTTCACATTGACCTCGTACGAGTAGATGGGTGCCGCGTGACTTGCTTATCACTTCTCACTTAGACCAACAGTCGGGTCTATTGTGCGCATATGAGTAGTTTTTAGCCTGGGAACCTAAAAAAGAAAGCCGTCGATTTAGAACCACCCAGATAAGGATATGAATCTCAGGAGGTTTTTCAGCTCTATTTTGTTCAAGTCGTGCAATTCCCATGAAAAAGTGACTGCCAAAAGTCCGCATTCTTCTGTTGGCAAGAGCAGGGCATTTAACAGACTCAATTTCTTCTTTGTCCCTGCAGCTTCTGCAATAAGCGTTATGTATAACCTCGAGGTGCTCCGCGTGAATACCAATGGCACAGTGCCCCGCAATGATGTCGGAGACGACTCGTGTGTTATTACGATTTAGCTTAACTAGAGAGAGAGAGATCTTTCGGTCGTAGGGTTCTAGGCGTCATGCATGTATCCAAGTGGACCCAGTACCTGTTGGCCTTCATACACCAAGGTGTTTTTTTTTTAAGAAACCTATTTTTTCAAAAGCTAGGTTTGGGCACTTATGTGTAGCTACCATTTAATCTATTTTTTTTTATCAGCAAAATTAAATTGTTTTATCAGCAGTTTAATAGTTGTTTGACCATCAGAAAATATTTGTTTGGTCTCGAAAAAATAAAACAAAACAAAGTCAGCACTAAAGTAAATGGATTAGTATTAAAAATAAAAGAAATGATTTCTCAGCAAACAATTTATTATTTGATTAGCAGAATATCACATTTTTGATGAGCAGTAGCTTATTTTTTATTGAACAGAAAAAGTAGAAGATCAGCAAATAATTTATTACGAGTAGATCATCTGCAAAATTGTGATTTCAGTAAAAAAAAAATTAAATTATTTGATCAGCAGAACATAATTTGCTTTTGACAAGCAAAAATAAGCATTTCGGCAGAAAAAGTAAGAAAACAAATAATAAGCAAAAATGTTTTAGAAATTCACGCGAAATTTCTCAAATATATGTATAGATATACATATATATAAATAGCTCAAGTTTTTTCCTTGAATAACTCTTTCTTTCTGTTCGTTTACTTTTTCTTAAGGCATTGTTCCTTTCTGCTGATCAAAAAATAAATTTTTGCTGAAAAAATTGTCCCAGTTCATCTTTTATTTTTCTTGCTAATCATTTACTTTTCTGCTGGTTTTGGTTTTTATTTTCTGCAGATCAAATCATTACATTCTGCTGGTAAAAATGTCACTTTCTGCTGATTGCAAAATGATATTCTTACGGATGATTCATCTACTGGTTGATCGGTTTTTTTTTGCTTGCATATTTTACTGGTCGTTTAATTATTTAACTTATCACTAATAATATGCACTAGTATTTCACCCCAGGCGCCATACAAAGTAAAGTAATTCAGCATAGGCTAAATGAAGCAGCATAATTAGTGCCAACGTTTTTTAGGTTAGGGAGCACAATTGTCTTGACGATGCTCGAAATGGGTTAAGGGTCCGAAATATTAGCTTCTTTAAAATTAGATTTCATACAAAACCTAAGCGATTTTAATTTCTTCGCCGGTGCCAACATATTGGAAGATGTCTAAATATGGCACTCCCATGATATTGAGCATTTTATGAACCTATAACGTCAACGAAAGCTTTCGAGCCTCGGCTTTTTCTTAAATGGCAAAAAATACGTAAAGGCCGTTAATAAATGATCTTATTTCAATTAAATGTTCATACCTAAGAAGTCCCTCACGTCTAGAAATTGTTTATTACTGCCAATAATAAATAAATTAAATTTGTTCGTAAATTTGAAGTTAACGAAGGAACGTTAAATGAGCAAAGACGCTATCTCGTTCGCTGGATATAAGTCTGTAGTCAGAATACTCAAAATACGAAATGGTGCACAAAGCCTGATGGGGTCAAAAAAAGCATACAGGAAAGTTACAATCCGTCTAGAACGGGTTGTATAGTTCCCTATCCCCATCTTTTAGCTCACTTCTAATAAAGTGAGTCTGACGTTGCGAAATTTTTAAAACAGATCCAGTGATATCTTTCTATACAGAGGATATTTCCGCTTTATTTAAGAAAATTTATTACAAAACTATTTTTACAGCTTCTTTTAGCAGAAAGTGAACGTTGCTCCCAAAATTTGTAACCAAAGTTCACGAATTCTCATGAGATATTCGCAGTAATACCTAGCTTTGAAAAAGCAATATATGTATGAATGTTTTTTTTTTTTTTTTTAAAGAACACGCCCTAAAAAAGTGGGAGTATGTAGAAAAAGTTGACGTCTTTTGATGCTGATCAGAAATATGTATACTTTTGGGGGTCTATGTTAGAAACAATGTATCAAACTTATTATAACCTGGATAGGATATAATTATGTAAGTAGTATTATTCTCAATGTATCTAAACTCGAATTCGAAGCCAAAATTCAAAATTACGTTAAGAAAATTAAACAAAAACGTAGTCACATCGATTAGTTAACACATATACATATTTTCGACATTGCTAAACTCCAGTTCGATGTCTTATTTTTCAGATTTGTAACTGGGTCTTATGTTCGTTTTAGCATTCAAAAAGCGGTATAACTTCGTAATGGTACAAGTTTGAACCATACTTATGTTCTATTTATCAGATCCTGAACTTTCTATTTAAGGAATACCCTTCATATGTGGACTAATCGATGTTAATTTCTGCAGTGTTTTTTTTAATTTAATTTTGATAGTCTGAATTTTGATTTGAATTCAGCAAGCCAATTAATTTTCCGAATTCGAATTTGTTTATGTGTTATGGTTTTTCCGGTATTTTTGTTTCTCCATTTCGAGTTTTGGAATCCTAACTTCGGATTCAGAAAACGTTTTTGCTCCTTTATCAGCACTTTTTCAATTTGCTTTAACAGTTTACGAAAAAATTAAACCAGTGTTCGTATGTTTACGAACTTTTGATTAGTTATTTCTTTTATTTTTAGGAAAAATATGAGCTATTTTTCGTAGCTTGACTACTCTCGTAGCTAAAATTTTTATTAGTTTTTTTGTTGGGGTGGGTTCGCTGGAAGGAAACATCATCGAAAGACATTGCAGAGCTAGTAAGCAAGAAATGCTTCTGCAATAGCGAGGGACTTTAACCCGATTTAAAAAACCTCCCGGGGGACTGACTTTCATCATCTCGAATGGGATTGCACCTTATTTGAAAAAATAAAAAAAAAAATCCGCCGTTTGTCGGATTTCAAGACTTTTTTGTTTGAAAATATTACCTAATTTCTTGGCCTTAGCTAATTCTTACAGATCAAGAGATTTGACCCGTCTTAGTCTGTTGTATTGTTCTGTTATTTCTATGTTAACGTGGTTGAAAAGTCTACTTTTGTACTTTTGAGTAGCTTTTTAAACTTCATCTTCAACCATTTCAATATTAAGATCTCTATGTAGATCAGCGTTACGTATGTACGAAGGTGCATTAACTGTGTTCCTTAGTAGGTACCTTATTTTGGAAGACTTGCATTTTTTGTAAATTTGTTTGGCATGTGTATGCCCAAAACGGGAGCCCATAGGTCCATACCGGTTTCAGAACGCATAGCAATAGCTTATTGTAGTTGGATAGGGATGAGTATCTCCCAATAAGCCAATACATTTTACGAGTACTGTATCGCATATTCAACTCATCTCTCTTTTCCTTTACATGCGCTTTCCAACGCAGTTTTACGTCTAGCGTCATGCCTAGATATTTGGCTGTATTTAAGTATTCCACTACATTGTTGTTTATGTATACTGGAATGTGTGGTACGTTTTTATATGTAAAATTAATATGAACTGATCTAATTTGCCATTTTTTAGTCCATTCTGAAATACTGTTTATTGCCATTTGAAGTTTTTTTTGTTGCTATTTCGACAGTTGCCCCCACAGCAAGTATAGCAGTGTCATCTGCAAAAGTTGCTATAGTTGGTTTCTCTACTTTCAGCCAGATCGCTAGTGAATAAGAGCTAAAGTACAGGACCCAATACACTGCCTTCTGGTACGCCCGTTTTAATTTCTCTTAATGTTGAGTACTCTGTTTCTTGTTTAATTCTGGAGAATCGATCTGATATATATGACTCCAAAATTTTCGAATACTGCTTCGGCAGTTGCTTTTGTAATTTGTGGATCAATTTTATTTGTGTTATTTTATTTTCTGTCCTAAGGCAATTCTAAATCAAACACTTTCTTTGTTCTACTGGCAGTCTAGTCTTATCTGAAAAAAACTGACCAATCTTAATCCTATTTTTCCCACCTGACTATTAGTAGCGGCTTAACTTTTATAGTCTTCTAATACCAGTTACAGAAGTCACATTATAAACAACCGTAATCTAACCTTGATAGCCGAACTAAATTTTCGCGAAATGACGAAAAATTCCATTTCGTCTAGCGGAAGGTGATAATTAAATTTTTTTTTTTTTTTTTTAGTTTGCTCACGTCAAACATCGATGGTGGTGGTCGTGTAGTCCAATTTTCAAAAATATGTGCCAACAAATTTATTTTATTAATCCCCATAGAACCATTGTTTGATTAACGAGGTTTTTTTTTTTACTTTTCTTCATTTCTTTATTGTTTCACTACACTGGAATAAATTATTTTGTGGTTCTGTTGATAAGTGTTAAAAGAAAAAAAAAGAAAAAATATAAAATATACTCGTAATAATAAATAGTTATCATGAACTTCACCGATAAGCGATTAAAGTTCAAAGCGATTACATCTGCTTGTGTGTATATCATTCTTTGTGGTCTATGCTGTCATAGGGTGTGCTGTGGTTTGGTAACGTAGAGAAAGATTAGAGGCACGTAGATAATGCAAATATTAAATTAGCAAAGATCGTGACAGGTCAAGAAATTGTTTATAATTTAAAAGCCACAGGGAATGTCTTATTGAAAGTTTGGAAAATCACTGCGAATAATCAGGGGTTTCTGTGATGTCTTCAAGTGGCAAGTGTCAGAAGTGGGGAATCTTTAAGTTAACCTTTAACACGAGTCTGTTTGATTGATGTTGACAGTAAGAAAAATTTGAAAAGACGTTAATGCTAAATAAAATACTTTAAAAAGAAGCTTTACAATCTGTTCTAAAGAGAAAGTATTATTTTAGTAAAAATTGGTCTGTGGTTAGTGTTCCGTATCGTTATCTTACCTGCACCCTAATTTTGCCTTCTCGCTAATCCGCCGAAAAAGAGAGAGTTATGAGGCAGTTATCTTTAAATAATCTGTATTAGCAGCCTAATTCAAGAACTCTTGAACAGATTTCAATGAAATTTGGCTTGTAGACGCTAGAAGTACCAGTTGAAAGTAATTTAAGGCAAGGGAGTTGGTGGTAAGATATGGGGATGCGGGTGAAACATATTCAAATCATCTTTCTCGTACGCCTAACTCAAGAGCCACTTAACGGATTTTGATGGAATTTGGGTTTTGAGTTATATCGAACGTATAGACATGTTTTTCAGAAAATCATCCAAATTTGATAGACTGACTCTTCATTCCACGTATTCCAATACTTTTCCAGAACTGTTTGTACCAGAAGATTTGTTATAATTTTCCTCCTACTTCGTAATAAATTTACAAGTTTTTCATATTAACAGTTTCGGTGATGCCATTGTTTTTGAGCTTTTTTGTTCAAGAATCAAAAATATTCTTAAAATTTGTTTCCTGATTCTTTTTCGTCCACCATTTACTATTTTTGCACACAATTTCAGCTCTGTATCTGAAATAATAGTTACAACCGTGTGACATACAAACGGACAGACAGACACTGTGTTAAGTCCATTAGTGTTCCGTTTATACCATTCTGGTACGGAAAACTAAAAAGAGAGGAACTAAAAATGTTTACGCTCGTCTATTCGAAACCTAAAAAGTCGAGGTCATACCCTGAAGATACCTAAATGATACCGTGCTCGAGTCAATCTAGGAAAATATCGATTTAATCGAAGACGGTATTTGACTATTCCATAGCCAGTTCATTGCATCGAGATACGGTTCGGTCAGAAAATCCTTAATGGGAAGGCATCTGTTTAAGCATCACTGCGATGACTAACTATATAGTCGTAGCATAATTTTTCCCCAGATTTTTGACTGCTTATCTCTAGATAAGATAAATCCCCAATGAAGTTCACTATAACCAAAGAAGATCTACTGTGTTGTGATTAGGAACCATTTGCTTTTTCGTAAAACGTACAGAAATTGCTTAGTTAAGGTTTGAGTGGCTACTATTACTTGAATACAAACTTAGACTGGAAGCAGTTCTATTGTCATACCACAGAATTTTTGGGCCGCCTCAGAATCTATCCGGATAACTAGCTGAAGTATCTGAGGCACCTGACAACCACAATTGATGGGTTACCTATGTCGATGTCGAAGAGCTTAAATGTTTATTTTCTCCTCGTTCTTGCAGCTCCTATAGAAATCTTTTGAGAAGAAAAATATCGGCCATGCAGTCTCCTGGAATGTCCCTGTGTCCAGAGACACAGACTAGATGAATGCTCAACTGCTTAGCTATCTCATTGAGAGACAAGTGGCAATTTAGAGCGGTCTTAATATTAAAGGGACCTATTCCAGGAACTTAATGTAAGTTTGGCGATTTATGAGAACTCGGGCAGATATTACGTTCTACTTCCTCATTGTCTCTACCTAAAAACGCTATAATGATCTGGAAGGCGAAAGGATATGCTAATGTAGGTAGTCGTAGAATTATTTTCTCGCCGGTTTTAGAGCGGTGCGTGCTGTAAAAGTGCACGGATTTTCCTCTGCAAGTCTCTGGCGGCTTATATTTTTTTTCTTGAATACGTAAAATGCCAGGGTGCAGTCGGTGTTTTCTGGAATGAATTGTATGTTTTGTGGCTTGGCCAGTATGTAAGCTGAAACATTGAGAAGTGGTTTTATGTCGGATGGCTGTATTAGCTACTTCCTGTTTGCTAAAAATATCTAAGGTAGCCGAACAGGTGGTCCTGACAGCCCCACGAATTCATAGATAAGCTGATCTTTGTACCTTCCCTAAGTAGTTGCGGTGTTCAGCCTGGTTTAGGGCGGTCACGCCATACATAATCATAGCCTCAGCACAGAATTTACGGTATGGTTCCAAGCAGCATGTACCCCTTTAGAATGGACCACAGGGATGCGATTTGAATGGTGTGAGGAGGGGCGACCTAGCTCAAAGCTAGCTTTGTGGTTTTATCCCTATTGTACGAGTAGTTCTTCTTGCTTGCACACTGAAGAATGTTGAGGTTTGCTCTCCATCGTACCACCAATTCGGGTGAGGAATTTCTATTAATTTCCAGACTGTTTCTTTTGAAACATCACAGTTGTAGCAGCAGATGATTTTCATTACTCCTTGGTGTGTGACCGCTTGGTTTGAAAGTAATCTAGAGCCTGGTTGCTGGTCAAGTTTTACCAGTACCGCCGATAAAAATCACTGTGAAATCTCCAGAGTGTTGGTCTAGTGCCAGCCCTAATCTGTGAAGCTGAGTAGGGAAACGGAGTGAGACAACAGCCTTCATTTGTCGTAAGGGATTATTCCTTCGACGTCTAACAAGACCACTCTGGTGCGTGCGTTGCCCGCCCGATTCGATAAATAGTAACTAAAGTGGTGGCTGTTCCTTCAAGATTTCGCGACGTTGGCTTTTGCCATTTCTCCCTTCTTGTCACGAGTTAGTTTTGATTGACATCCGTTTGTCTATATTCACTGTTGGAAATTTATTGGAAACTCATACCCTCTAAGGAACTTCCACGGTATAATTGTCTCATCCGTAGGTGTTTATTTTTTCTTTTTCTGTATCTTTATCTAAAAAAAGAATAACATAAAACGTTCCCCATAAAACAATGGGTAGTAAAGTGTTGAATTACCGATCTTAATATGAAATCGAAAGTGAATAACACACCTGTGTAGGATAAAATTTGACGCCGAAAACACCCACTCACCAAATTTCCATATTCTATCCGGCGGACCGGTGCCTGTTTTTTAAGCTCCTCTTTTAGAGCCAATAAATCCTCTAGATTACTGCCACACTTATACAAACTTCCGCATTTGTTGTCTGACCAAAAGTCAGACACTCCCCCCCGCATCCACTCCTGTTTACGAAATGACGAAATCAACTTAAAAAGCGAAACGAAAATCCGATCAAAACACAATGAACAGATATAACAACCCACACGTATAGCTCTTGGATACGTTCATATCCATAACTATCTACAACATGTTGTTGCATCATCCTATATCGGAGTCCAACACTGCTGGAGAGCGCTGGAGAATATTGTGGGGGATTCTATGCGATTGAGTCACCGCCAATTTTACACTCGTCAAAAGAGAGAAGAACGCAAATTCATCAGTAGATACATTAACCGAGGGGTGGAAAGGGAGGCAAGTTGAAATATTTATTTATCTAGTCATTTTTTTTTTGCGATACGTAAACATATTCAGCCACACACCGCACAGGCACCACCCAGAGCTCACAATAGCCACGGGTACTGCAGGTCTCGGTTCATCCGGTGCTGCAGTGGCGAGTTTTTGCGAATCCGAGCGCGTAAACCCCTTAATTGCTCCATTATCACGTCCCTCCGGGCCATTGAAGACCCGTAAAGAGTGAAACCTTTTTTTTTGTTTTTATCATTTCAAAGCTATGGATATACGAGTACATGTAGGTACGAGTATGCCTACGACAATTCTGCCGATGCGATGACGGGTGGTGGTAACGATGATGACGACGCGATGGCTTTTCAAGGTAATTCGAGAGGAAAATAAATAGTAATGCTCATTATCGCTAGCGGTGTGTATCACCGTATCACGTTCTCTGGGGGTATTCCACATAGAGTGGTCCCACCAGCTCCGCACCTCTACCACACAGCAACCTTTTGCGTTTGCGGTGTGTGCTCGGACTCTGTCATGGATGGTGGTGCGCGTCGGTGACACAACCGCTAAAGAACTCGTTTAGCCGCTAAACGTGTGCAGCGCTATATGACGGGCGCGCGTGTTTTCGCTAATAGATACATAGAGTAATGTAAACATAGATACATGGATACATAGGTGCAGCCTCTGTATGAATACATACATACGAGTTGCTAGCGTGATTGAGGGAGGGAAGAAGTCAACATGTTTAGCTCCCCTCCTCCTGCTAAACCGATTTTATTGGTTTTTGTTGTGTCTTTCTTTGGTTCGTTTCGAAAACTAATTTCGCTGAGCTAATTACAAAGGCTGAATGGGTAGAGTTCAGCGAGGGGAGGCGGGTGCTGAATGCTGATGGCGGCCGTTTGTACACAAAGTCAAATCAACAAAACAACAGCGTAGACTAGTTGACAGCCGATGTCAAGTTGACAGCCGGACAGTTTGTCTCATTTTGCCAAATGGTTTCATGAATTTGACATTTTCAATGTTTGACTGTGTGTGTATGTGTGTTGGCTTGGAAACAGCGAACGTATTCAGAGTAAAAAATGACTCTCACTTGAGGAATTTTCTGACGGCGGCGGCGCTCTCATTAAATTCACATTCAGCAAAGTTCAGTTAGTCGAATACGGAATGGAGGAGTTCACTTGGATGGATGATTGTTGTTTGTCTGCATATAGACGTATCGTAGCGTTATTGTAATGTGTTTGGGGTCGGGAGAATAGGCACGGCTATATTTAGACCGGTCTAACGTATGATGTGACCCTTATAGTTGATGGGTGGTTGTGGTGAGGAATTTCGATTTCAATTGTTGGCTCTGTGTATTGCTACTTACACCACACGGGTGACTTTCTGTTGTCACTTTGCAAGTAAGTTTCAGGTTGTTGTGGTTGTTTTTAGCAGTTTTTTTTTTTTTTTTGGTGGCTGGTGTTACGTAATTAATTTTATTTTTGTCAATTGAATTGTGATTGTAGATTTAGAATATTGGATGAGATAGGTGAGCTGCCAAAAGGAATTTAGGGTATTTCCATTGTTTGAAATTGTACGTATGTAGGTACTTCTGTATGTATTTGAAAGGGGGTCGTTATATTGGGACAAGAAACATGTTGACCTGGTTCATAAGACGTTCTAGTCAATTTCCAAAGAACCGACAAAAGTACATTTAGTAAGCGAGTGCAACAGCAGGGTACCAGTCTTTAGTAGACTGAGAGGTGGTAGACACCAACAGTGTGGTGTCAATTCTCTTAAATGCCAGAGCTAATTTAGTCTTGTCAAAAGCCTTGTTCAATATCCAAGAAGACTACATTGTAGACTGTATTGCTCGAGATAGGAATTATGACAAGGTTCTAATGTTATAGTCTTCAAGCAATTCTTGCTCTATAGATACTGGTAAGCATTCGGGTTTTGCTGAAGTTTTCCAACTTTCGAGTTTGTAAAAGTCCTGTCAGATTTGCAGTTAAAAGGAAAGCTTACCTGAGCTCAGGAAACCAAAAGTTTTGTCAAAATCTGTATACACGCAGAAAATTAATCTGTCTCGTCTCTTTCCTATGACCCCATAGATCTTATACTATTGCGGACCAGTGTCCTAACAGTATCCTAATTTCCTTCTTTATTATAAAAATATTGTTCCTTGAGCTTCTAATGCCTTTGTAGCCTATTTCTCTTTAATGTGATGCAAGCCTTAGACCTTTTAGATTGAGTAACCTGGCTTGCTACAGATTTGGAAATATACATACTCATTAGGATTCCTTCTCTTCGCGTAAACCTTCTCGACCGCCCAGAAAGGCCTCTCTTGCATGGCCTGACATTCAGTATAGGATGACATTGTATGCCTTACTAAGTTTCCCAGCCTGTTTAGAAACTCCAACTTTTAAGTTGAACTCCATTGCTGAGTGTTTTAATGACAGGCAAGCTTCTATCACAGTGGTGGTTTCCTTCTTAAGATAGTTTCTATTAAGGATGATCAAGTGAATATGTGTGATTAAAAGATGCTGGAGAGCCTGCTCATTGGCCCCCAGTAGTTGGTCCTAGGTCTGCATACTTCTTCTCCAGCAACTGCCCTCGATTCATCCATGAACGATTTTATGGTAAACTCGTTGAAAGTGTGCGTTGTGGATTCGTTTATCTACTGTAGAAAAAAGCTGTTTGATCTTTCGAAATTTGAAGGAGGGCAGGTTCAATGGAATTTTGGAATTTGTACTGGCCCAAGGCTTTCCTTTTTTGTTGGCACGATCGCTTAGCTGAGGTACTAGAATCTCATTTTCAAGTTTTTCCTTCCAAGATCTTAAGTGTCCTCTTTCTGCGCCTCCATTTTGATGCTCTTCTAATAAAGGAAGGCTATGGTTAACGCCGGATCGCCAAGGCGTAACCAAGGAAACACGAAAACCTTGGAAAAGACTTCATTTTGAATGCTTCACAAAAATACGACCACCACAGTTGGTATATGTATAGTGAGGTTGTTTTTATTCCGTCTAACAATCCAGCAATTTTTAACAATATTTTGACACCTTACAAGCTAGCTAGCAGACTTGCGGATGAAAGTTGTCTCGAAAAACTTGACTTGATCACTCAAGTCAAGTGATCACTTACACGATAATGCTGTCAAAATTAGCCTGTTAAGGTTTAAGACTGTCTCGGAAAGTAAAAAAACTGTATGCTCTTTCGGGGAACTCTTCAAACTACTGGGTTGCCTTGAAGGGGTTAACCCAAAATGGAAAGAGTACCCTTAACAAAGGCAGACCAATCCTTATTTTTATTTTATTTTAAGGGAGACCAGTGGCTGACCTACACTCTAGATTGTTAGTTGGCATATTTATTCCAACATTGACTAGTTTCATATTTTAGTCCTTACTGTGGACACTCATATTTTTCTGCAAAAAGCAAATGTGAACACAACTGCAATCACGTGCCCAACCTTGTCGAACGGGAGCATGCGCGCGGGAATTTATGTAAATGGTGTGTGGGGGGTAGTGGTGACCTAAGGAAGCTTGCTACCCTCTAGGCAATCTTCATTGTTGCCGAACCGCCTGATAGTCCGGAATTTTTTCGAATGGCGGCGTCTTATTAGTTTATAGCTACTAACGTTCGTACTAACGCAGTCGTGGTTTTAATTTGTCTCGTTTACCCCTTGGACCGCTTCGCAGTCTATACTCGTCTACTGATGATTTGCGTGACTACGCTTATTCTCAAAGTCGTGTCACCCGAAAATGAGGTGATAGATACGAACTTCTATTCCCATTACTCCATTCTAGTGTCATTTTATGCAACTATGGGATGGATGTACACAAAATTGAAAATTGAATTGAAATTGAAAATTTGCACTTACAGGAGCAGCCCTAAAAAGTAGTAAAGTGACAAACTGTCACTTCGATTACGGAAATAAGGGCGAGTGTTTGCGTATCCATAGTAATTGTTTGTTTAGCTCTGCTGTTTACGTCTTTTACTCTCCAAATAGTGATACTGAAATAACATAACAATTTTGTATTTTAATACAAACGCACTCTTAAACTTTTTTTGTATGATCTGTCAATGTCAAAACGTCAGTCATTGCTTACATTTTTATCATGTTGAAGTTCACGAACGAGCAACGTTTGGAAATTATTAAAATTACTACCCCGAAATTCTGAGTCGATGGGCGCAACTTTAAGAGCGCTTACTCCAATTTTTGGGCGTAATAATCGTCACACCAGACAGGTTGTGCATGCTATACGAAAATATCGCAGTCGTAAGTGCTTCAGTTCAAAATGAGCCAAATCAGTCAATTCCACGCCGTTCACAGTAATTGGGAATCTCTCAGTCTACATCGTGGCGAATTTTGCGAAGATCTTGGCCTACACCCTTACAAGATCAAATTAACTCAAGAACTGAAGCCTCTTGATCAAAACTTCTCCGATTGGGCTCTGCAAAAGTTTGAAGAAAATCCTGAATTTCATTGAAAAATCATCTTCAGCGATGAAGCTCATTTTTGGCTTAATGGCTTTGTAAATTGCAATGGACAGCAACAAACCCAAATATGCTTCAAGAGACTCCATTGCATCCACAAAAAGTGTGTGCCGGAGGTGTGATTGGACCGTATTTTTTCGTCGATGAAAATTATCGCCATGTTACGGTCAATGGAGTTCACTACGAGTATCATGGAAGACTATTTTTGGCCAGAATTGGATGGACTTGAGATCAGTGATATGTGGTTCCAACAAGATGGTGCCACATGCCACATAGCTGGTCAAACAATTGATCTATTGAAGGGAAAGTTCGGTAATCGTGTAATCTCGAGAAATGGTCCGGTCGAATGGCCAGCTGGCTCATGCGATTTAACGCCGTCGGATTTCTTTTTATGGGGTCCTTGGTTTATGCCAACAAGCCAACAACGTTAGAGGAGCTCAGGAATAATATCAAACGCGAAATTGCCAACGTTCCGACCGATATGTGCGTAAGAGTGGTGGAAAATTGGCTCCAAAGAATCGATCGCTGAAAACGTGTTCGCGGTAGTCATATGAACGAGATCGAATTCCATACTTAAATTTAACATGTGTACTACACCTGGAATAAATTTCAGCCCGATATCTCAATTATTTTGTGTTTTATTAAAATACAAAATTGTTATGCCCTTATTGAAAAACCCTGTATATACAGTAGGTATATACTTTCGCGTTAACAGCCCAATGCTAGCATAGTTTCTCACAACCACTCGTGCTGTGCACCTCACCAATGGTTGGGACCTACAGTTTTATGCCGTTTCTGAAGTGAATTTTTTTCCATTGAGAGAAGCTTTTTCATGACAATTTTACTCGATGTTTGTCACACGTTCGCGAGAGGTTTTTTTTTCTTTTCTGAGCCACGGCTCCCACACTTACTAGACCAAAATGTGGGTAAGTTAGATTTTACAGAACTTGCTGACGTTTCTGTTCGAATTCCCATTTGTCGCCCCTGTTCCATTCCAAGATTCCTTTTATGTCATGTAATGTCAAAATTCTTAGGTACATACTACAACTAAACGAATTGCTAATTTAATTTTTTACTTTGCACAGCGTTAGACTGAAGTTCAGTTGATAAATGCAGATCTAAGCAAAAAGAAATTAAAGTTATGGCTCTTTTGTTTAAATTCACTTATGTTTCTGTCACATCTCAGAACCGTCAAATGTGACAACAGCGCAAATTATCAAATAGCTTAGTTAGCACAAAAAAAAAAAAAATAATAAAAGCAAACAACAAACTCAACCAGAAATAAAAAAGAAACACTACACACAATTGAACTGATAAGCAGAATATAAATACAAAATGCAATGAGAAAATGTGTATAAATCGAAAAGAAGAATATGAACACTCAAAACAGACTACAGATGGAATATGATCGAGGATGAACGCTGTCGTCAGCTTCCCGCAATTTCGCTAAATTAAAAATTAAAATTTTCGAATTAGTTTCAATTGCTTTTCTGTTTTTTTTTCTCTCGTTTCTCTGCTCGTCTGTTTATCTGTCTCTCCTTTATGCCTATTTTTTTTTTTTACTCATCCCTTCTACAGTACAAAACTGTGATTACTTAATTAATCATCATTTACGATTCGCATATAGTTCTCGGCGTTTATCTGTAGAAGCCAGTATACCCCCACAAAGTATCTGCTAAATGTATCTTTTTTTCGTATTTTTGTATTTTTGTATCTCTGCTGAGATTTTATGATTCATACCGATGGATAGAATGCGCTTTAGATGTCGTCATGGAAATATCTAACAGGAAATGAACTTTTCAGAACTTTTTTATCGTCGGCAACCTTGACACTTGTGTCGAACTTATTTGAAAAATTTGGGCTATCAGCGAAATCTGAGCGAGAAGCGCGTCTAAATTTAGAATACATTCAGTGGACTACTTTGAACTGCGCCATTCGGTTCGGGTATAAAGTCCAAGAGTAATAAAAAAAAAAAGTTCCGTGCCGGCAGGCAGTGGCACATGTACTCGCATGTAAAATTAAGGGCGCGGGACGAGTTCAAGGTCTCCAGAGGAGAATAGATAAAAATTTGTATTTATCGGACGATTTTGTGTGACAACAGCTGCTGTGTACATTAAAAAGGGAATTTGTGTGACTCAGTTATGGAAATAACTGACGAATAGATAGATTACCATAATTGTTGAAGTATAGAAGTTGTGATTGATTTGATGGTTTATTTTTATATTATAGAGGCACCTGGTGTGAGGTTGTTTGTTATGGAGGTGCGTTTGCAAACGGGTTGTGTGGGATTTTTATTTAAAAATCCGTAACCATTCAAAAAGTTGTTAGACTGAAGAATGGCTTCTGTCTTGTTATATAACCGGCATCTTATTATTTTGTTCAATGAAAAGAAGAACTGACGGAAGGTGGCTTCTATTAGTCTTGTGTGTTGCTCAAAAAAACTCAAAAACCGCTAAATTGATTTTGATGGAACTTTTTTGAATGGTCGAACATGTTTTTGAGATCACGATTAGTAAGCAAACATAGAAGACGTTGTTTTCTCAGCAATCTACAACAACTTGGTTTGTTATGGAGGGTGAGAACAGTCTTCCCCTCTGTAAGAAAAACTGAAGGTAAAAGGTAAATAGTGAGAGGACGATAAGTCGGGTGGGGTTTAAGGTTCCGAGTAACGTCCTGCATATCGAGTGAACTCTAGGATTTTCCCGACACTAAAACGTCTAAGAGAACTCAGCCCGGACAGGACATGTTTTCCCAGGTATCTATTCCTTAGCGCCCCTGTAGCGGGGTAGTCACAGAGGAAGTGCTCTAGGATCTCCTCCTCCTCCTCGCAACCCGGGCAGATGTAGGACGTCATCAGTGACAGTCTGCAGGCAGGCTTGTTCAAGTTGATGTGCCCGATGTATAGGCCTACCATCAGTTTCATTTGATCTTTGCCTGAATTAAGCGTCTTCCTACCTTGAAAAGACCTATACCCCTCTACCATGGCTTTAGAAGCTTTGCAAGTTTGCAACTTTTTTCACTGTAACTCATGACGTTACGCAAACGAGCTGCTATATGTCATCTTGATGATCTTAAAAGTTGAATCTAAAGTTGTCGCTGTATTGGTATTCAATTTTCCTGCCCCATCTCTAGCCAATTCATCCGCCCGTCTCGTGATATGAGAGGAAGCTGTTCGGATGCTGAGTTTCTCCTTGCATTCTTTCACCAACTTCGAGTTGGTTCTTGGGATTGCAAGTGTCATTAAGCCAGCTTGCCGGTCCGCGCAGATGAGGATGCTATTGGCCTGGGTACCGGTATTAAGAAGTAGTTCCGCGCCCTTGAGTCCAGATGGATTGTTAGAGTCAATTGATAAAACATACCCGCCCCCGATTCCCCCATCAATGAACGATCCATTCGTACACATTTCTATGCCCTTCTGTCCGAGCATTGCTCCCAATCCTCGGGTTTGGGGAATCGAATCGTATAGCATATATTGAATTTAAATTCTTTATTTATAAGGTAATTCGGATGTTTTACGAGTCCATAGACCTTGTGTACTTCTTTCCAGATGGCCCTGTGTCACGTCCGGTAATTGAAATGACTCAGAGTTCTGACTCTAAAAGCAGCCAGCCCAAATACTCTTTTCACTTCTTGTTCAAAGGGAAGTATATTCAGGATTGTTTCCATAGCTGCTGTAGGGGTGGTGATTTTAGATCCGGTAATCCCCAGGCATTCAATATACTGGATGTTCGATAATAGTACTCCGTAAATAGGTCTGACTACGCACGAGTAGATCCAAAGGAATTGTTTCGGCTTCAGGCCCCTTCTGTTCTCTAAGTTGCTTCTCGAAGTAAGCTTGTTGTCTAAAACGACCCTAAGATATCTAATCTAGTGTTTTAGGTCCAGTTTTACCTCCTCCTGAAAACGGAGTTCGGAAATCGTCCAACATGTATCTTCCTAGTAAAGAAGACCAAATTGATCTTTCCAGGGTTAACACACAGCCCGCAACTGTCAGTCTAGTTCTTTGTGAGGTGCAGTGTAGACTACATGAGTTCTCCCAGTATATTCAGATGTTTTCCCGTTAGTATTGCTAGGTCAATAATATAAGCTATACATTTGAATCCATTTTCTTCCAATTATGTCTCAGAAGTTCGTCCACTGCTAGTACTCACAGTAGAGGAGCATTCCTTCTTGAGGGGTCACGTTATGAACCTTCCCTTCCCTCTTTCTATACCGAGATCGGCTGTTATGATCCGGTTCGATAGCATATGTTCATGAAGGCTTCCATGTATCTATAGTATGTCCAGGAAGAGCCCAAGAACTGTCTATACTTAAGGGTATCTTTAATGGTATGAACTACTTCATGGATGGCTGTTTCCACAAACTTCTCTTTGGTATAGGCGTGTTGGTTGCTGCTTAAGATGGAATGGGCGTCATATCTTGTCTCGGTGACCAAAATTGGCCGCCAAGATTGTGCGATATTACGCTGTTGGATTTATTTTTTCTGGGTTATGTAAAGCCAATGAACCTCAAAAGATTCCAGAGCTAAATGATGAGATTCGACGCGTTATTTATGAACTACCGCAGGATTTATGTAAAAGTGCGAAAGTCTGCAAGGCCAGTCATGTATAATGTCGAAGTCTCAACCTTATATTGACATAAATATTTCAGCTGATTATCAAAAACCAATGATGCCTGAAGTTATTAAAAACCAAAATTTAGCCGTTTTGAATCAGACCTAGCTCAAATCGAGCCCTGACGTCAAAAATATTGTTGGCATCACTGTTTATGATACTAAATGCTTGCAGAAATTAAAATTCATGGAATTTTAAAGCCCAGTAAATCTAAACGCCCTAAACGGCAATTCAAATTCCAATTATCTCATCGAAATCCCACGAATTACCGTACTCATGCTACACGCGATTCCATTATACGCCACCACAATGAAAAAGTCAAATCCCTTGTAAAACCACTTGAAACTGTTTTTCATTTCTACTCGTATTTCTTGTTCTGGAAATCCCCAGAATTTCTCAATCATTTACTTGGTAATTATTTGCATATTGACCTTCTCAAAGGTTTGATCTTTATGGCCCTTCACCATACCGGTGTATACCTACCTGCAAGTGTAAGTCATTAGCGTGTAGGCGACTAATTGTCTGGGTTGTTGTTTACCTGGGACTCGCACTCAGAATTCACTCGAAAAGGGTATATTTTCAGGTTCAGGTAATGTTCTAAATTGAAATAAAAATTCAAAGTCAGGTGCTAATTTTTATTGTAAACCACTTGAGAACGCAAATGATTTACTGGAATTCCTGATGAATTTTCCAGAAAAAAAGAAAAATGTTGTGTTGACGTTTTTCTTAGCACCACTGTAATGCTTTCGGATCAAATTTTGTCAAAGGAAAAAAAAAGAGATCCACTGACGCATGCATTTCTACGGAGATCAAAAGCAGTGTGCGTCAATTTCAATCGATAACCTAAGCGATAATAAGAAGAAACAATGAAATATCAATCACTCTCCGACACATGTATCTATACATAGACATGTGTTGCGATAACCGCTAATAAACAATTATATGTTCACAAGGCGCACCGCGTCGAAAAAAAAAAAAAAAAACAGCCTCTGGGACAGGGCCTTGAAGAGGGAGTCAGATTGCAGCCACTCATCACTAGCCCCAGCAAACGCACACATCACACATTTGTACATAGTAACTGAATGTTTATACATATCATATCCCTATCGCGTTTGATTACAACCCCCGGGCCCCGTTTAATACACTTGTGGGGCCACACCAGGGCCGGGGCGGTGGTGTGAGTAACAATTAAGTGTAATATCAATGGCGACATGTTGATCGCATTGCATTTGTGTGATGGCAGACTGTGCTACGATCGTCGTCGTCGATCGGACAAATGTTTGTATAGTCACTCACAATTGGAGTGCCATGAGCTGCATGAGTCGGGTGAGGTGAGACACAGAGGGAGGATACGGCGAGAGACATTCACTGGCGACGCAAGTCTGTGATCGCGACTCCTAAACTGATTTAATGGAGTTGCCACTTTATATGGGGAGGACGGTGGCGGTGGCAGTGTACATGTATCTATGTGTAGATCTGAGAGTATATTGTATGTAACTCCCCTTTTGCCGGATCAATATAACAGCGACCGCAGAGACGGCGGCGACTGAATTTATTTATGCAAAGCATAGTGTAGGTAGAAATTGTCGATATACAAATAGATACGCCGTATACGTAAGCATTAAAGTCGGTGAGTTGTTGCTCAGATACTTTTTTTTTTCTGCTTTTTGGCTTCTTTCGTTCGTTTTTTTTGTTGAGAGGAGACATAAATTGTTGAATTGCGCTGAACTTAACAAAAAAAAAAAAAAACAATATGCTGTCGGTGTTGTATATCTTTTGGCTCTGACAACGGCAAGCTGCGGTGTCTTGCCGTTGTTGTTGCTTTTTTTTTTAAATGAGCGCAGCAGTAGCCAGAGTTAGCACATGGGTACAGTGTGTGTGGTGCTGATTTTTATATTTTTTTTTGGTTTTGTTGCTGTTTTCCTGTTCTGGTTTTGCGTGGCTTGACCGATAGGTCGATGTTTAGAAATTGGGTGTTGATCGATACCGTGATTAAAATAAAGTGGATGAACTGGTGTATGAGAGGAGAGAAATATGCGAAACGAGGTGGAGGAGACCCCGATTGGAAGATTTAATTTTTTTTTTGTTTGAGGGAATGCGGTGAGAATTAAATTCGCAGCGCATGTGAACCTACTAAAGAATGTTGGACAGGGGCTTTACAGGGTGTTTGGTATTACGACTGAAGGAGTGTCAATTTTGATTGATTTCTTTTGACAAAACAAAGTGTCAAAGACTAAAATAGACTTAATGTGTGGATGGGAGATGAATAATGCGACTCGAGGTTGGTCTAATATGACACATGACCGCTGTAAATAGTTAGGAGAATTTGAGAGATCACTGTTTGATCATATCTGTGACAGATACATAGGTAATAAAGGCTTTTATAGAGTTAGGACGTAAGATTTTTAAAAGCAGTATTGACTACTGGACAAATTTTATTGGATCATTTTTCATTGAGCCTTTGCCTGAATCGAATGCGCCTCTTATCTTATTAAAGCTAAAGAATTTGACTTCAAACTTGCGTTGACTATTTAGTCCTGTCACTGAGGAACAAAACTGATTAGTATAGAAAGCAAACTCAGTGTTGTCGTGGAACTTTTTGAGGCAATGTGACATCGCTCGGATACTTGGAGTGGAAGCTAAGCAAACCGTGTCCAATATGACTGTCCAGGAAGTGGCATAAATCGAAAAATTATCAGACAGCGGATCCAGTGAAATCCATGAAAATAATCTCACAGATCAGAATAAGCAATCGGGCCCCGTTGCACGGTAGAACAGTCTTTCAATGCCCAAAAAATGATCGAATTCGGTCCGTCCAAGGCAAAGTTCTATAGACCTAAATCGGTCAAGGTTTGGGCTGGCATTTGTTCTACAGGCAAAACCACAGATTTTTGCGGATGCTGGGGTCAAAATCAACCAGGCATACTACACAAATAACATCCATCTTGGAGCTTTCAGTGCTTCCATCGACTAGAAGCCATTTTGCCGATAGAGATTGGTGGTTTCAATAGGACTCTGCCCCTGCCTTGGTGTAGGACAAATCTTGTCCACTGGTTTCGGCTGAGAAATGGTCTTCATACTCACCGCATGAGTTGTTAAGTAGGGTCCATTTTAGGGGCCAGGGCTTGTGCTTGTGCGTTACACAAGCTTAGAAACACTCACGCGATACTTGCAGCATAAGTGGGATATCCGTCGAAAAACAGCGTGCCATTATTTCCAGTTCCATTATGAGATTGGAGGCTTGCATTAGAGCCATAGAAGACCATATACATATGTATGCATATGATATTGAAATTCATTGTCCGGGATATATTGCGGCGCCCGTTCATTTTGATAAATTCACTGTCGATCCACTTTAAAAGTCTATCACCCTCATACGGGTATCTAGAAGACTATTCCAAGACCAGTGAAATGCACGAAGTTAGTTTAATTTCAGTTTGGCAACATTTTTCTTGACAAAGTGGATAAACCGGTGAGGGAAGAAACATATTATACGCATTCCGGCACAGTCATTAGATTAGGTTAGTTTATACGGGGTTATGAAGTAGTGCTTTCCCTTTCATTCAATCGTCGATCTGTGACTTTTGCCGCCATTTTCTGCCAGCCGTTATGTATGGAAATTCTTCGAATAGGTTTCTCAAAAGATGGATGTATAGCTGGCTGAAAAATCACTGTGCAAACCATCTCGTAAGAATTTAATTCTTGAATAACCTAAATCGCTAATTCAAGTCTCACGGGACTTGAATCGTATCTACGCTAGTCTGATTTAAACAATCTAGATCCGATAAGATCATTCCATAATAACTTTCGATTTCATGATCAGCTTGCTGCATTCTGCATTCACATTTAGAAGGTATGTGCCTGTGGCTTGGCTTAGGTTAGATGATGCCCTTTGGGACACCAAAGATTGCTTAGACCATCATTAGATTCATTGCAATTCTCCGTAGGTATGCTTATAACGATTTTTCCTGTCTTTCTGGAAGAAATGCAGGGAAGTGGCAGGGGAAGTGAATGACACTTTCCAAAGCTTCCACATCGTCGAAGCTTCAATGGAAGTCATCTGCAGTAATACCAAGTCTTCAGCATGCTTTTCGGCTCAATATTCTTTAGGACCTCGAGTCCTAAGGCTCGATGGGATTACGGCCAGATGGGATTTATCTAATTGTCTTAAAGAGGTGTTCTACTACCCTGACCAAACCTATGCGTAAGCTCTTCCACTTAGTTTCTGACAATAACGTTCCACAGGAGACTTTATGGCCTACCTGTCCGAAAAAATGGAACCAGTGCATTCGTGATCATGATATCTCTCTTGATATCCCCAAAGGTTTCGATAGAGTGTGGGTATAGTATCCTCGTTAAAAAACTTGGAGCTCGTGGTGTTGGTGACTCTTTTAAATGGTCGATCAGCACTTCTACACTATTCCCGATCAATGCCGGTGTTCCGCAGGGCTTAGTACTCTCTCCGACACTTTTTTATGATCTGCTGTCGGCGAAGGAATCTGTTTTTTCTTTTCAAAGAAAGTTCTAACTTTTTAATCGTAAGTCGGAGGCCTTCAAAGTAGTGCCTTATTTTGGGCTTCGAATATTTAATATTTTTGAACTGAAATTAACTCGTTTTCACAATTTTTGAAGGAATTTCTTGAATACACTAAATTTATGGGGCTTAAAATGTACAATAAGTTCTGCTCAAACCAGCTTAATCAATGGATTTCTATTAAAAGCAAGTGGTGGTGTCCCTTACAAGGGGGTGCATCAGGAGCTGACATTAGTTTATGCCATGTTTGGTCGGAAAAATAAAATATTTTCAAATATTCTTCAAATATTTCCATTTTAGTTTTCAACTTGTTACTAGACTAGACTAAGCCTTAAAATAGAACACTCAAACTAGATTAAATTAAAGTTTATCACTTTATTTGTTGAATTTAATGAAAATCTTCCAAACGATAGAAAATTCTATAAATTGCAGAGCTAGGCCAGGGGAGTTACGTAAGCCAAATCAGCCCCAGGTGTCATGCTTTTGTTTACTTTTAAGAACTCAAAGTAGCTGTATATGAAATCTAGTTGGGTTGGTTGGGTTCAGCATCCAATGTTCTGTGTTTAATTCATGCAAAGCTAGTTGGTCGACGTGTATAGCATCTTATTTTCTACCTGGAAACTACATATGTACGTATAGACTCTAGTTGCATACGTGACATTATGCTTGCTATTTTATCACGTCTACGACTACAGCAATATATCATACATAAAAAAAAAAACTCCAAACCTGTCTACTGATTTCCTAGCCACACTGTTCGAGTATCTATACTGCCGATTATTCATTCAGTTATAGGTTTTCGTATCTCCATCTCGTTCTTTCGTCTTTACACTCGAATTTCATATCAATGACTACAGTAAAACCGCATATTAAAGTCTCAAAACGGGTTCATAAAGCTGCTCCAAAGTAAAGTCCGTTCATTCTCTGGCTCAATCGGTGGAGGTTTTTTTTTACAATTTTATTTTGCACAAGATCAGTGTAGTACAACAGTCAGATCAGAGACATCATCACCACACACAGCACATTGGGCACACAGTAGCTATACCAGCGCGCAGCGCACGAATCACAACAAAATCACAACGAGCAACGTAAGCAGCAAGCATTGCACGTTTATCGTTCGTCCGGTTTTGATCGTGTCGATTTTGTAGCTGTTGGCGCGATCGTATCTTTCGTTTATTTACATTTTTTTGTTTGCTTCTGCTGCGCGAAACAAAAGAGAATGGGAAGAAAAGATACGAACGATAGGTAGCGCCCCTCAATCAATCTCCAAGCGTATTGCTAAACACCCGTCTTAATAACCATTGCGGCAAGGTGAATGGTTTTCAACACAAATTCACAGCTCTCCGAAAAGGGTTTGAAGTGTGAAAGATACATTTTTTTTTTTCAAAAGAAAGACAATTGCATTTTGTACCTGTGAGATACACGGCGCCAGTATACCTGTGTGGAAACAGACATTTGATTTTGTGAAAAGTTTTTATTATGCCTAGGTGCCTACCTGTGTGTGTTGTACAGTGACCTAACCAGGGATACCCCCGACTTGAAATGGCAATAAATACGTCAAAGCTACCTATATACCTGTTTGTAAATTATGGTGGAGATGGCTGCTAGCACTCGTATCTATCAATTTTCATCAAGAAAACAACTCTCGACGTAATCGCGCGAAATTCCGTCCTTCACAGTCGTCGTTGACGTACGAGTATTTGCAAAACACTCCAACACACACCTACTACTCAGTGTGCACATAGGTACGTATCTATGGATGAAAAAAGGTACCTAAAATACAAAAACAGAAAAAAACAACCAACAAATCGACTTAAAGACTATGAATTTCCGCTGCTGTATGTGCTTAGCAGCTATTTTGTAAATATTATACGAGTGAGTAAGTGAGTAAGTGGCCAGTGCTAGCGCACATAGATTAGAGACTGCTGAGACTCGCCTAGAGTACGTCGAATGTTGTGTGTTGTGCGCGGCGCTCTATTACACAGAAATCTTCTGAATTAACTATTAGTTGGCGATGAACGGCGGGCGAACAAACGGACGGTCAGACGGCGTGTATTTTCGGTTTTGCACAGCATAGATACTTTTTTTTTTGTTTTTTTTTTTTTTTGTTATTCCTTTATTTATCGTTTTTCGTTGGCACAATCTTCGCCGCTACATTTATTTATTTTATTCTTTGGCTATATACATAGTTTGTCTTCTTATTTATGTACGATATTCTGTCGGTTTCTTCAAGTTTCAATATCGCTTTGAACTTTGCAAATTAAAATTCGTTGGTGTTTGTCGGTTGTGTTGTTTTTAGCTTAAAAAAAAAAAAAAAAAAAAAAATCAAAAAATCCATTTATTACGCGAAGTGACGCTGAAAATTTCAGTTTGTATGAATTATAGTTTGTGTTTAGAATTTTTACCATACTGTAATTACCGTTGACTGTAATGGAAGATCTATCTGCAATTAGTGCGGCGCCATCTGTTGGTTAATACAAGAAAACCATCTCTTATTCGAACAGATCAAGACACAGTAAAGAGTGTGGATTATATTTTTATTTATCACGATGAGGTAAGACATTGACGCATAGTGTACTTATATATATCTGTTGTGAGTGAATAAAATGTTTGCAATTTATCGCCCCCATCCTTGGGGAGGATACATTTTTATTTCACACATCTGTCTTGGTTTTTAACAGTTGTTGCCGGTTGCCTTGTTCTTCTGATACTCACCCCCTCAAAAAAAAAAAATAAAAAAAAAATAAAACAGTGCGATATAATAAAATTGTTTGAAGGTTATTTCGCGGATTTATTTATAGCGAGATACCAAAAATAGAAGAATATTATCTTCACTCATTAGTGGTGCCATCTTCTTGTGCTTTTTTTTTTCTTTCGATTTCCATAGATTCTAGTCGAAGTATAATCCGTACGATTTTTTCCTGGGGATTCCCATGTGTTTTCGATCGTATTTATAGAAAAATCATTTATTTTTTTGTCTTGAGATAATTTTTTTTTATCTGCTTGCATGGGTTTTTTCTTGGCTTTTTTGTGAGTGAAGATTGAAGACTGTATGGTTGGTTATTTTTTTTTTCTTTGTTTACAACGTGTGGATGAGCGATCTTAATTCGAGTGTGGAATTTTAGTTTTGCTCTGGAATAGGAAACTCGCTCATCAATGGTGCACACATCCCACACGAGGGAAATTCATTAGATTGATCGTTATTATTATTTAAAATTCGTATTTTTCTTCTTTGCTTTCATTTGGGTGGATTGGAATGTCGTTAATAAATTCAAGTCAAATGAATTAAAATTCAAATTGATCGTGACGTAGTAGATGTAGAGTAGAGTGGGTGGAATGGATGGGTTATTGAGATCGTTTGGTGTATATTCATGAGATTTACTTTTATCATTTTGTTAAGGTGATCTTCATGGTTTGTTTGAACTGATGAGATGATTTTGTGTGGGGTATTTATTGGGATTTAGCCGGATGATATATGTATGTATGTAGGTAGTTGGCTCGATCTGTTTAGTGTATCAATGTTGAGGAATGCTAGAAGTGAGTGTTGTTCTAGTTGATTGACTTTTTATATCGCGCTGGCAGACTGTATTTTGTCTTAAAGTGGTTTGGCATTTATCAGCTAATGAGGGATCTCATCACATAACAAGAAGGTTGTGACCTTTTTCTAAAATGGATTGGATGATAAATGGAGTGTATTTATAGGTTTGTATCTGATACAATGTAGTTTGATCAATTGCGGACTAAAATTCCACATAAGAAAATGTTTAGTCAGACACATACCTACCTTTTCCTCCCACAGCTATCGTATCTAACCTGACATAGTCTATAATTCGAAGGAACTATATAATATTTGTATGGATAAGGACATGAAACATGAAAAACCATATTTCCAAACCCCGGGGGTCTTAAACTCGACTCTTTCATGTAGTGGTTGGAGAAACTTAAATTTTATTCGTTTTTCTTTTATACCCTGATGGTTACTATTTCCCGTTCGGGTACAGGCGAACACACTACCCACTACACCCTGGCTCTACCACCAACTAAACTTCTTACTAGGTCTCGAAGATTGGAAATACGAAGGGTGTCCCATCATTTTTGTCGTTTGGCTTAGTTGAATTAAACTTTTTCAAAGTAGTCATCATTTTTGGTGTTGCACTTCACCAATCATCAAACCAAAATGATCATCTCTTCTTCACAGATCACACTTCTTGGAAAATGCTCACCCAATCTGAACCAATTTCAAGAATTCTACTTTCAATCGCACGCACAATTTCCACTGTGCATAATTCTAGAACATGTTGAAAAGACACGGCCTACAGTTTCCTTGTACTCGTAAGTTAGAGATGAAATCGATTTTTCGCAACTTTTTCGAATATATTGAGAAAAAATGCAAAAAATGCATGCATTTTGCTTCACAGTGTGAAAGGTGATTAAAACAGCTACAAATTATGTTCAAATGTTTTTTATGTAAAACTTATACTTTCCAAGATACATAATAAATTAAAATAAAATATCACAAGCCTTAGAGTAGTTTTTAACTGCCTTTATTTTTTTATTTTGTATCTTTTAAAGTATAAGCTTTCTTCTAATAACCTTTCACACTGTGTGACAAAGGAATTTTATTAATAATGCATTTTTACCTCGTAATTACAAGGTAGCTGTAGGCAAAATGTTTTACATTCAACTAAAGTAAACATATAAACCGGTATAACTCTATAATTTTACACACTTCTGACATATTTTTTACTCGAAATTCAATGCTCTACTAGAAACACCCTGTATTTATGATAGTAGATTTATTTAAGAATCTCCAAAATCATTCCAGATTCGAAGAAGATGGTAAAATTTACAAAAAAGTTACAATCTGTCTGGAACAGATCGTATGATATCCTATCCTTCATCTTCTAGCCTACACTTCATAAAGTGGGCGTGGCGTTGGGAATTTTTTAAAACAAATGCAATGGTATCTTTCTATTCAGGGGATATTTCCTCGATATTTGTGGTATGACTTTGTTTCTTAGCAGAAAATAGGCGTGGCTGCCAAATTTTTAACCGAATTTCACGGATTCTGATGAGATATTCTCAATGAAGCTTAATCATCACCATAAACAGTGGTTGTGGCTATTTACAGTGTATGAACGAAATGTTAAGAACAGAGCATCTATATATTTCGTTAGGGCAATATTTTTCAGTTTCTAGCAAAAATATTGAAAAAATTTAAATCTCGGCATGTCTGTGGGCAAACATATTTATACTTGTACTGCTTCGGATATTTAAAGGCTTGGAAATGAAACTGGTGACACACGGACACAATTTTCATTGGTGATCACAAATATAGACTTAATCATGTCTTAAATATTGGTAGTTGTTTCTGTTAAACTTCAATTGATTATTTAGGAAACAATTTATGCAAAACGGCCGCCATTTGCATTTATGCAGGCCTTGAGTCACTCTGGCCACCCATAGATTGCAGCATGCTCTTCGTCTATTGGTAAATTGTTTACTGCACGGATAAGTGCGCGCTTTAAGGATTCAATATTTGGCTGTCGATTGGAACAAGCCATCGCCTCTAAAATAGACCACAGCTTATAATCCAAAGGATTGAGGTCTGGACTCCCTGACGGTCAATCGTCTGCTGCTATGAAGTCCGGCACATTGCCGTATGAGCTGTTGCGGAGTTTTGTTGGTTAAGTCCTTTCACAACGTCTTCCAGAACATCCGTTTGGTAGATTTTTGTCGACGTTTTTACTTCTTCTCGCAAAAATTAAGGTCGGTAACGCCTTCGTAGTTGACGACTCCCCATCAAACCATCACAGATGTGGGATGATGGTTCCGTTCAACTCGCGAAATGAGTTCTGATGCTTCTTTGGATGACCGGGCATAGACTCCGTCATTTTGCTACCTCACTAGTAAACATTTGTTCATCTATGAACAAAATGTTTGTGACCAGTTGCGCGTACCAGCGGCGTTGAGCTTTCGTTTTTGCTGCAACTGAGCTGTGAGTAAGAGGCCAGTGTGTCTTTTATAGGCGTTCAGTCCCAAATCTCGTTTGATAATGCGAGACATGCGATATCTTCATTTCTTGTGCCAAGATTTTCTGCTTTCGTAGCGGTTTCCGATTAATCCTCGCTTTAGCAGCTTTGATCGCCTGTGGAGTTCTAACAGTGCGAGGGGGTCCGGATCTTCGACGGTCAGTCACTCCACCAGTGTCCTCAATTCAATAGTTCGATACACAAAATTTCGAGTGGTTCCAAGCGGTCGAAAAGTCCGAAAAATATCGCCTCTCTCTATATTACACTTATGAAGGCCAATTACCACAACACGGTTTTTAATATCGTCCCACTCCATATTTACAAACGACTTTTGTGTAATTCCTTTTGCGCGTGAACTTAGTATAAATGTCACTCATTGAATACCTGTCAATGTAGAATGGATGCGTTCAGTACTAGTTTCACGATGAGTGCGTTCAAACGTGAACCAGTATTTATAACATGATTAGGTGTATACTTTTGGGAGTCTATCGGTATTATTTCTCTATGCTACAAACTATGTGTCAAAATTAATATAGCCTGAGGGATAGGGTATAAAAGGGCACAAAGACCTTTTTTTTTTTTTGCTTGTCCTGCTGATGGAAACTAACCACATTTTTCATAACACCCATCACATTACCAATCTTTCATGAAAGTAATGCATAACGTCGAACTGACAACCTTTAACCTAGACGTCATTAACGGAAACATAATAACATTTCTTAATGATCAGTCTCTCTACTTTAATGCCAAATTGACTTTGCCAAAGTAAATGTTCGAACTAAGAGGTTTCCCTTGACCTAAATTCTACGAAAATGTCTGCAAAAATGAAAAAAAAAAAAAAACAAAACTTCATTAAAACCGAAAACTTTTTGCACGAAACGTAAACAAACACAAATTTCATGTCGAATTACTCATATCGCGCACACTCAGCCCACACCGGATGTATAAAATTCTAATTATTTATGAATATCACATTTTGTTTATTGTTATTGTATTTTAATCGGTGAATCGTTGAATTGGCCGGCGTATTCACTTCAAATACCCTTGGTGAACAGAAACCGAAATAAATTAATAAATTTGATTATTATCTCTACAACCGTCATCGATCATTTTACGCAGAGTAATTAAGTGATGAGTGTGTTTGACATTTGGCATTATATATATCCATACGTCGTCGATGTATTACGAGGGAGGGAATTAATAAATAATACTTTATTGCTAACAGGAGCTGAATTTTCAAATGTGATAGTTGTTAATGTTTATTTTGATGTAAAAAATTAATTTCATTGTATTCTGTCATTTGCCGATTTGCAAGAAGATGGGAGAAAAGCTGAAAATAATTCATTAGATACACAGGTGAACTTGTAGATACACTGAGACTCAAATCGGATTGATTTTATGACCATTTGACCTGCAGATAGAAAATAAAGTAAATAAAGTAATCATGATCATCGTCGTGAGTTTGAAAAGTCGACGTCAACTTGTTGATTTTCCAACACCCAATCGGCGTATATTCTGCGCATTCCATGGTAAGGTGCAACAATTTTAATGCATTGAACAGTGGTTAAACGATCCGTATTGTAAAATGGCATGACATGACTAACTATCTGCCTTCGTGGATGACAGATGCCACATGGCAGGGATGTGAAATCCCAACCTCGAAATGAATAACCCTTTATGCAATTAAATGCTGATCAGTATTATGACTCCATAACTCAGAAACTCCATGGAAATAGTCTCGTGAAGCCTAACTGACCATCATCAAAATCCAAATTCTTTTCAAGTAAACATACCACTTGTGTCTGCTGATTTGGTGTGCATGGTGAAATTCTTAGTGCGAGACAATTTTCGTTTCATAGCCAGAGATTACGGGAGTGACCCATACACTCAAAGCATTTACGCATCATTTTAAAAAGCAGATTCGTTAATACCAATTTCGGCAATACTCGTAGCTCCACTAGAAAATAAGTAAACCAAAGCGCGCTAGAAAGAGTCGCTCAATAAGCTTTGAACTTATTTCTACGGCAGAAATATGTATCTGTTATTGCCGCCTGGCTATCAATAATTTCCTTCTTCGTTCCTCAATTGCTTCCAGCATTTTCTTGTCATTTCCGTAAGGGTCTTGCACCTCCTCGTTTCTACCATCCGTATCTGATTCTTCCACGTGTTGCGTGGTCTACCTCTTGGTGCAGTTCCATCTACCTTCATTTCAGCTACTATCAAAGATATAAGGGTAAATTGATCTCACCTTCTCTTCTTAAAAAATATAATACATATGTACAGAGGGAGTTTGTTTTTTTTAAAGGAAATTTCCGAATCCCAGTCAGAAACCCTTTTTTGGTGTAGTGGTTGGAGAGACTTAGATTTTGTTCGTTTCCCTTTTATGCTTAACTCGCGGTGGCTATTGGTTACTGCTTCCCATTCGGGCTTGAACCTGCATAGCTCGGGTCATAAGCAAACACTACAACCCACCACACACCACGGCCGCCGATGGAGGAGTTTGTTGATAGCGATTTCAAGCATCGCACTGGATGTTGTCATGCTAAATAACCTTTGTATCTCTATCATGGTCTTGCTGTCAGTGTTTTTAGATACATACTCGTACATAGGATGTATTGGTATAGATAGAGCTGCGTTAAGTGTCCTATATAATTTCCGTTTTCCTTATGACCCCAGTTACTTGAGCGATATTCAAGACAGTAGTTTGTACTGTGATACTGAGTTTTTGGTTCGGTCTATTGCTCCAAACATTTTCTGCTGTGCAGGCCAAGTCTGTCTTGGACCGATAACCTCAACCTGCCTCCCTATGTGGATCGTCTTAGACTGATTACTTCAGTCATTGGAAAAACGACGTGATGTTGTCCACATACATTTCATTCATTTATCTGGTAACATTGATTGTCTCGCCCTGCTTCAAACGATTTCTCTCAATACTTCTCTCAATCCCCACAACTTTAGGGAATGAGAAACCTGACGAACTGGCTAGAAGTGGTTCTGCGCAGGATCTAGAGCAAGCTGATCACTAAGTAAAAGTCCCTACGTGTAAGCTTAAACACGAAGCAGGGATTAAGGAAACAAAAATAACAGATGGCGCTCCCTGAGCATCTGTAAAATAGCGACAAAAATTTGGCCAACGTACAACGAGGCCAAATCTACTGCAATGTTGCAGGAAGACAGAATGACCCTTTCCACTTTTGTAGGAGTGATTACAAGGCATACCACTCTGCGACATCATAAGAAAAAGCTAAGGCTAAGTGAGGATGATCTCTGTAGGGGCTGCGGAGACGAGGAAGTCAATGTAGTAGTGGGTTGTATCCACTAACTGTGCCACTGGCCAGGCCTCTGCCATCTCAAACATTAAACCCTTGGAAGACACTTCTTTCAGGATATACATACAGTATTGTGCAAAACAAAAGCAACAAATTCAGTGCAAACATTTGAATGTGACTATCGTCCTTTCTACTATCATTTCAAACAAATTAATATAGCGTATTAATGTAATAATGAAACAGAAAGAAAACTATGTATTTTGAAAAAGAAAAGCAAATCTTTCTCACGAAACACATGATAAAAACGAGTTCATGTAATTCATGACAGTGTGCAAAACTAAAGCAACATTTTCTTTAATTTCCAAAAACAACAAAATAAACCAACTAGCGGTACTTTTCGCCTTCAGTTACATATATTCTTAGTAAAGAAGTGAGTCGCTGATCAGTGGAAGGAAAATTTTTATTGTCAGTGAAGCTATAACCATGGCTCGTGGTAAATTTACTGATCACTTTAAATCAGAAATAATTAAGAATTTTTTAAATGGAGAGAGTCAAATTTCGATTGCTAAAAAATATAATATTAATCGATTAATTAAGAAGTATAAAACAACGGGAAATATTAGCACACTACATCTAGGAGGTCGACCTCGGAAAATGTCGGAGAAGATGGACAGGCGAATTTGTGGTTTGATCAAAAAAGATCCGTTTGTGACTTCCCAAAAAATCGTGACAGCACTAAATTTAACCGTTCATCCAAGTACGGTTCGAAGACGAGCTTTAGAAAACGATTTAAGAAGTTACAGGCCTGCAAAAAAACCAATGCTAAAAAAAATGCATTTGCAGAAGAGGTGCCTTTCAAAAACTCTCGTTTTAAAAGCACAAAACGTAAACTAAACAATTTGTTTTTATTTATTAGAATGAATTTCGCAAGAACTTATCTGAATTGGTCCATAGAGAAATGGAGCACTGTACTTTTCAGTGACGAATCGAAGTTTAATTTGGTCAATTCAGATTTAGACGTCGGAAAGGAGAAAGGCTCAATCCTCGGAACTGCATCATGGTGTGGACATGCTTCTCAGCCAATGGTGTTGGTCCCTTTCACGAAATCGAGAGAATAATGGATCGTTTTGAATACAAAAACATCTTGGAAACGCAAATGATGCCCCATGCTGAATGGAATATGCCGCTTCGGTGGGTGTTTTAGCACGATAACGACCCGAAGCACACATCGAAGCTGGTAAAGGATTGGTTAAGAGACAATGGAGTACAAGTTCTTGATTGGCCGGCTCAATCACCAGACTTGAACCCCATTGAGAATCTCTTTGGGATACTCAAGCGACAAGTTGCAGGTACTCGTTTCAGAAACAAGCGAGAGTTGTTTGAAGCTATAAAAATAGAATGGCAAAAGATACCTGAAACAACAATTTCGAATTTAATATCTTCAATGCCACGCAGATGTGCCGAAGTTATTAAAAATAGGGGCTCCTATACAAAGTACTAAATTTGTACTTGTTTTTGATCTGCATTTTTTGTAATTGTTTTGTTATTGTTTTTGAAAATACACTCCTTCGCTGTTATTTCCTTATTACTAAGATGTGCATTTTTAGTTTTTTAGAAAGTGACTTCGGGGAAAAAATATCGAGATTTATATGTGCGAATTAAATTTGTTGCTTTTGTTTTGCACAACACTGTATGTAGAAGAACTATGTGGCATACCTATCACGGATATCTGTAGGTTTATCAATGCTTCAAGGTGGTTCGAAACCCGAAGGCAATAGGAGAGTGTTTTAGGGATTGCGTTTTTCAAAAAAAAAAGAAAAATGTATAACGGTACTTCACTTATTATCAAAATTTGTAATGTCGGGTTTGTTCTTGGATACGACTCAAGCGATTTAGTATATTCAAAATAGGTTGTCCTTACCTATTTACTTACCAAGCTTTTTTAAAAAAAAAAATTTTTCAAAACTATTTTTTTTTTTTAAACAAATTTTCAAAACTTGTATATATCAAATATGTACATAACAAATATGTTTCAAATACTGATTTCGAGCAAAATCGATCCAATCATAGCCGAGAAATAGCCGATTTCCAGAAACCGGTTAATAAGCAAAGTACTGTTAAAAGTATTTTATAAAAAAAAACCTAGTACGCCATCTGATTGCATATATCCACTATAACTCAAATATAAAATTTGATCAAAATTGTTTGAGCCGTTTTCGAGATTTTGATTTCGCTTCAAATTGTGGCCCTATGAAGATTGAAAAAAATCCGTCCAGCCGTTTAGACTGCAGTCGTGCGTACTGACAGACAGACTGAATTGAGAGACCCCACTTTATTGAGTTTATCATAGTAATGTCAAGTTTTGATAAAAATCTCGAGATTGACAATTTTCAGGAAACCAATACTTGCAAGTAAAAATATTAACAATTTCGCAGAAATCTAAAATTTGAGTGATTTGCCGAACAGCACATAGTAAGTGCAAGTGTAGTTCATTTCTATTGATAAAGTGGCAAAATATTTTGTATGGACTTATTCTGGGTAATTTCCAATCTGATTCGGTATAGTCGTGAGAAACTTTGTCGTAGAAAAAAAAAAAGTGCTTCGCTTCTCACAATTATACGTGTAATCTTCTGTGTAACACATGAAAACAAAACATCCCTGGCCTTTGTACCGAAAAGTTGCACTCTACTTCATTGTAAACCTTGTTTCAATCTAAAAGATACACGTTGATCTTTCTCTCTCGCTCGTTGCTACGAAATTATTTAGTTCCATGTGTTTAATTAATATAAATTATCAACTTCATAATTAATATTTGCACTGTGGTCCAAAATAAAATTAAGTAAAAAACAAGTATAATAATAAATTAAACCAAACAAACAAACAAGTCTTCGATTATCACCCATCGTGCTAAGTAACGCGCGTTCAACTCTCAAAACGCGATCTCTCTAATCTCCATTGTCACCTCGTCGCCATTCTTCTACCTCCCCTTTGCCATTAGACAGCGCTCCACCCCCCCAATTTCTCACTAAAACCCCTCTCTTCATCAGTCATCGAGTCAGAATTTATAATCATCATTATGATTAGCACATATTATTGAAGCATGTGTGCTGTGCTGCGTTGTAGATACTTTTTAACTGCTGCTACTAAACCGAAGCGAAACGCTCGCGCACTCGCACACTCAACGTCATTTTTCTGTTGTGGATTCCCTGGTCGACACAGAAATGGAATACTACAGCAACAATTAAGAAGAAGAAGAAACAGAAAAGGCAAATTATTTAATCTCCAGCCGGGGAGCAGTCGTCGTCGTGAGTAAGTGTAAATTTTATGGGATCTCTCCAATGTGTCTCTGATATGTGGTGTTGTTTTTTTTTTTTTTTTTGCTTTGCCTCCGTCTTCTACTACCACCACGTCCACCAACCACCACCTCAATCGTTTATTCGGCGGTTTTTCAGTTATTTTATTTACTTTTCTTTGGTTTATACGCTTATCGAGGTTTGTTTTTGTACCCCGGGCTCTCCGATTCCCATTCCGAACGACCGACATCATCATCATCATCATCATCATTGTTTATAATCGTTGTATTCGCGGTCGTCGTCGTCGTCGTTGTCGTCGTTGTGGTTGCCTGTCGTAGTCGCTATCGTTTTTATTAATAATAATTTGGCGAATCAGTCAGTTGATTTGTCGCCCCGTCTCGCATCGCTTTGCAATCGTCGACCGGAGTTTTAGTCAGTAAAATTCATTCAATTCCGATAAATTTTTTGTTATTCGATTTTGATTATGCCGACACGACTACAGTAGCGGGGGGCCGCTTGCGAGAGAAGATGAAGTTCAGTTCGGTTGTTGTTTTTTTTTCTTCTTTTTTTTTGTGTATCTTTTGAATGTCGACGCGCGTGTATCCATTGGAATAACCTTGTACGTTGTGCAAAGAAACAAAATCCAAACAAGTGAATTAGCAATAAATGGTAACAATACAACAACAACAACGATAGTAGAGGAAAAAAGAAAAAGTACGAAACAAAAAAAAAAAAAAAAAAAGGTGAAAATCGATTTCATGTGTGCAAAGTAAACTGGTCAACATTTTGCAATGACGATCGTGACGTTTGCAAGCGTCGTCAATGGCAATATCGCGAATCTGTTTAACCCGATCGGCCAGTGGATATTATGACTTGCCCTTTGGCGGAAATGAGACGAAAGATATTGAAATTCCAGCGAATTAAGCCGAAAGATACAAAAAGTATCTTCAATTTTTGATGAAAGAAAAAAAGCTTAATTGCTGAAAAATGGGTAATTATTAAATTTCGCAAAATTTGTTTACCCTTACCTCGCCCCCTCAGTGAGAGTATTACTTGATTTACAGGAAGACTTATGCCTGATTATCTGATGTATCTGACGTCGTTGAAAAGGTTGTAGGACGGCAGTTAGTAAGTCACCAGTCACATTTGCTAATTTGAATTTATAATTGAAGATAATTTTGTGTCTCTCGCTTTCGCGCGTGGATATTTTTTTTTTTTTTTTTTTGTTTAATCTTCTTCTTGGGTAATTACCTGCCAAAAAGTTATCAAGCCAACGGCTTAGTGCCATGGGGTTACCCTTGTGTGTGAGGATTTTTTTTTTCTCTCTTGATTTATCTATATTTTTTCGATGTTAGATACATTTCTTTTTTCATTTTTTTTTTTGGTTTTTGTTTGACTCTTCTCATTTCGCATCTGTCTGTCAATAGGAAAGACAAATGTAATTCTTGCACGTCTCACTTTTGTCATTCGTTTCTTCTTTCTTTTTGTTGTATCTACGAGTATCTATGGTATATAGATACGTATCTACTGATGGTATTCAAGTTCTATTTGTTTCTTGGTTCCATTCTATTTTTGCGCAATTATGTGGAATGTGTAAATAATTCTAAATTCTAGTGGGAAGGTGGTACCTATTTAGATTGAAACTGAAAGCACCCACTTATGTATACGGGGTATTTCTTTTTTGTATATCTATTTTATTTATTTTTAAATTTTTGTTTTCTGCGATTTTAATTGATTAGAAATGTTTCATTGTGTATTTTTGTCTGGGTGGTGGAGTGTGGAGCATTTTCGCGATCCACATTGAGTGGGTTGGTGGAGGGAAGGAAACACACGCAATGCTGCTTATCAGGACTGTTCTTTTTTATTTATATTTTTCTTTCTTTCTCTCGGTTGGTTTTTTATTTATTTATTAATATTATTTTGATGAGAGCGATGTAGGGGGCGAGGGGGATGACGAGAAATATTCTTATCGCATTCTATAGAATGGCGTGATGAGTTCATCATGATTTCTTTGGTGTTTTCCTCTCTCGCCTTTTGTTTAGTTTTTATTTTATTTTATTTATTCCTTTTGATGATATTTGTGATGTTGATGATGATTTGACTTTATATTCGATATCAGCAACAGTATCAGTGTTATTGTAGCTGTATTTTTAGTAGTTATTCTTTTTTTTTTTGTATTTTCTTTTGGTTTATTTTCTGCAACTCGATTGCGATTAAGTCAGCTGTGGTTTGGTTAGTAATACGGACTGGTTGTATATGGTTTTGTTGGTAGATATACTTGAAACGAATGAAATATCTTTAGTGAAAGTCATCGTCATATGAACGATAAAAGAAGACAAAAAATAAAGAAATGAGGAAAAGAAAAATGTGCCGGAGAAGAAAGAGATTATAAATCGGTTTTTATCTGGGGGTATCCCGATGATTAGTTTTAAGCTGGAAGTTTGCTTATTGTGTTTTTTTTTTTTGCTTTTTTTATGATCTTTTGCAGGTGTTATGTTGGGATTAATGTATTTAAAATTTCACAATTGTGACGCGTTTTGAGATGAGTTTGTCTTTAGTGTATTCTTATCATCTGTCGAGATATCTGTGGAATATTCGAGCGAAATATTACTTTGTGGTTAGTAATGGCGTAGTAGTTATTTGCTTTATCGTGAACAAGTTAATTATGCATGACGAAAGGATCAGTATGAATACGAATGTGTGCGAATCATGAGAAACCCGTTGAGTTGGTCTGAGCTAGTAGCGGGTGAATTAATAATTTTATATCGTTACTCTTAGTCTATTTAAAGTAAGCATTTAAACCGGAAGTTTTAAAAATGTACTATTTTCCATTGAATGATTCTTTGTTCCACGCTCATAACTTCTGAATAGCTTGACCGATTTGAATGAAATTTATTGCTTTGTTAATCATTGAAGATTTTAAGGTACGAATCACCTTTTCAAGTTACCCTGAAGCCGAGGAATGTGCATAACAAATTTGTTTTTATGATCTAGAAAATACTTTATAATTTGCATTCAGTAATTTGCATTGGCAAAAACGGAGACGTTGTGGATGGGAGAAATTTATTTCTTACATTTATGTTTCATTCATTGTAACGCTGTAACAAAAGTATGGCGGAATCGATTACCATTCGGTTTGCTTTGTTCAGCAGGGAATTTCTCAGAGTAGGTTTCTGAATAGTTAAATATCACTCTTCGTCTTGCAGAATCTGAACAATTATGACAAATTTACGGTAAAAACGCTAAAAAAAACATTATCAGAATCCTGATTAAGTCACTGCCAACAGTGGTGCACCAGTGGATAAGTTGGTGTTGTGTGTGCTCAGAAAAGTTTTCAATTATTTTTTTTTTTCTGAGGTATTTGTCAGCGAATTCATTGCCACAGCTTATCTTTATTATGTACAGATGGGGAGTCGAGTATTGGCGAACTAAGGGTCCATTGTGTAGGAGCCTAGTGCTTTAAATGCATTAGATACGTGGATGGGGACGCTTCTCATGCTAAAGCTCAGGTTGATACTGGCGCATATATCAATTGCATGGAGCTTATACACCGGTATACATCCCAAATTTGATGGTTGATCGAACACCGGTATCTACTCCAGTATTGTAACCGCCATGGATTGGTGGTTAAGCGCAATACGTCTGACAAACATCTGAAATGAGAAACTTATCAATTGTGCGCTATGGTCTCTTTTTTTCAAAACTCGGATTTACTTTTGAAATGGCCTTATAAATCTGAGTTCTCGAGGTACAGTGTAGGTTTGCACCAAGTAGTTCGACTTGACTTTCACTGTAGACTCCATTTGGAGGAATCCAAGTGTTATTGTGTAGATCAAATCAGGACCCCTCTCTTTCATAGCCGTCAACAATCTTACAAAAGGGATAGAAACTCAATTTCAAGTCGATATACTAGACAACCAGGATTCACAACGGCAAGGGGAACGCAAAATTTTCTAAGCATATTGTATGTGTAGACGCCTGCTATGTGTTCTACAAATCATCAAGAGTTCATCAGAACAAAAAAACAACTTCATCTTGTCAAGAACATCAATGAAATAAAAAAAGAAGATACAAACTGGTGTCTATATAACTTGTTTATATTTCAAAACGTGCACAATTATTTGCATAAAACCGCAAACGTTAATATGTAGAAAACAGGTCCAATGCGTCTATATTAGGAAACATCCGTAACAAACTACTAACCGGACCAGACACTATGTCTAATCTTAATATCTAATTTTATCCACTTATGTATATTCATTTCAAATCAAATGCATATTCTTAATCAACAGTCAAAAACCCAGTTTTTTCCAAAAACTATAACTAAATATCTCATTCTACACATCTGCAATAAATACCCAAAAAAAAACCCAGTGCACTAAAAATAGATACTAACCGCGCGCGCGGCTCACACTAGAAAAAAAGTGCTAACTCAGCTCCGGACTTGGCTTTCTGGAAATCTACCCGTGGTCGTCGCAGCAGTCACAATCGGAAATATACATGCATTTTTTTTTAAAAGTTTTAATTGTTTTCTATCCGTCAAAAATCTAGTTTGTCTCTTTGCTAATTTTCTAATAAAACAAACATAATCCAGAATAATATAAATAACCTGTTCCGTAACTACATATAGGAGTTCCACAACACCACAACTGGTTTCTTTGTAGTTTTGCATGACTTTATCGGTCACCTAAAAAATAAAAAAATCTTTTAATCGGAAAACAATAAAATTCAAATGGAAAACGCTAGTCCGTAGATAAATTGTGCAAAGTATCGTGACTCATACTACTGTATTTGTACAGTGATTTGTGATAAGATTTTTTTTTTTTTTTTTTTTATTACCTTACGAAAAGTGATTGCTTAAGTACGTTCGAGTATATCAAAATCGATAACCGAAACAGCTTGTATATGATTTTCTCAAGTGGGTAGATTATACGAAAAAAAAAAAAAAATAAGTATCTGTGTTATGCGGATGGCTGAGTAAGATTTTTTATTTCACCAACTGTTGCACATTGGTTGTAGTGTTTTGAAAATACATTCTTAAATGGCCCGATGACGTCAAGTGTGATTGCAATGTGAAATAAAATTAGAATTTATTGCTTTATTCGCAACAAATACAATTGGGACATTTGACGGAGATAAATGAAATACGAGTATGACTGAGGAGAATAAACAGTGAAATATTATTTTATTAGAAAATATTTTGGCCTAACAACTCAGATTTGCATGGAATTTTTAACAGATACACTCTGGGACAAAATTATAAGACACTCCCATAAAATAATTTCTGGAGAAACTCTTAATTTGTGGGACAAAGAGATACGACATGTTGAACATTTTGTGTCGACACTTCGTTCAGTAAGGATGTATTTAAGTAAACATTGGTGAAAATAAAGTTGTGCTCTTATTTTATTATCATTTGGTGTTAAATTTGATAAACTTTTGGGCGCGGAAAAATGTTAAATTCAGCTGAAGTACAAACAATTTTGAAATAATAAATAAAAAGTCGATCAATTGCGAAAGCTTATGTCAACTCTACTGCGAAGGCATAACACTGGCAGTAGAGCGATCATATGGCTAAAATGCAACTTGATCGTGGTGATGACATCAGGAGGACGGAAAAAAATACTGTGAATCATGAGCAACGACAAAAGCAAAAACAAACAAGCTCCCCAGTTATCTGGACAGCCACCCTTGGAGTTCACTGAAACTGAAACTTAATACCATCTGAGTTTCAAACCAACTACACCACTCTGTCTTTCTCTTTATCTCTTCCCCTTTCCTCAAAAACGCCCGTGTCCTAAAAAATTAGTATAAGGGTTTTCATAACCCCTTTCACACGTGCAAATTATATAAAAAAAAAAAATAAAAAATTAGGATTGAAGGCTGGCGTATTGCAAAAATATCGAAGTCAGTGACGATAAGTCGTACAGTAGTGACTATGTAATTTAATAAACTATCCCGAAGATTATGGCAAAAGAAAGTCTCCTGGAAGACCAGGAGATTGCGGGAAGCTTGAAATTCTTCTTTCATTCTCTTCAGATCGCAGCTAAAGCGGTAGTTAAATACAACATAAAAAAATGTGAGGAGAGTTTTATAACAATGCGAACATCTCCAAAGGCGAAAACTGCTTCAGAAGCTACCTTTAACCTAAGCTTACAAAGCGTGCTGCTTAAAGTTTACTCGCAGCCATTGTCATTGGTGAATAAATGTCATATTGACAGATGAAAAAGTTCAGTTTAGATGGATCTGATTCCTGGGATTATTATTTTCACGATTTTCGTAAGGGGCAATGAATTTTAAGTCGCCGTCAAATGGGAGTACTGGTATGGGCTGAAATTAGCTACAACGGGAGGACCGACATTTGTCAGTGGCAGAATTAACAGCACCAGATATATTAAACTTATTAACAAACAAATTGATAGGTTTGCTACAATTATTGCCGAGGAAAACTTAAATTTTTAACCGGGATAATGCAGCAATCTATATTTCCCGCCAAGTCAATAAGTACTTTAGTTCGAAAAACACATACCCCTTTGTAGCTGACCAGTAATTATTTTCTGACGTCTACGCTGGCAACTTTCGGCTAATTTGTTGGAGTACTCAAAAGTAAATGATCTCCATATGTTTTTCCCGGGTATCTTAAGCTTTATTAGAAGTCACACATTTTCTATTGGATTGGCAGCCGGTGAGTTTTATGTCCATTAAACAACATATACATAGGTGCAAGTACGTGTAACCCGGTCGTGCACTTTATTTTTTAATGGTACAAAATTGTGATCGGAATAGCGGTGCTACCTTTTCGGTAGTACAAGTACTTACTAGTACAAGTACATACTAGTACAAGTACATACTAGTACAAGTACTGAACTTACTAGTACCAGCACTGAACTTACTAGTACCAGTGTTTTTATTAACTTTCTTCTACACGTTACTGACCCGTCTATTCACAAACATCGTCATTTCTTCGGCCAGAATATCGCAATGTATTTTTTAAACAACGATATATTAAAGTCTAACCCTTTCTAAATATATTAATTTCCATAGAAACAATACAATAATAGAAGGTATTGGTATAACTTTTTTTCGCATTTTTGCTTAAGTGCTCCGGTTTATTATGCTATAGACTTATCCTTTAAATGTAGGGCTTGCATTCAACGACACTTTTTAAGAGGTATGTGTTGATTATTAATAACTGACGATTTTTTGCATTAAATTGAATTTGTATCAAGTAACAATTTTAAAGATTTTTTAATCTCTTATATGATTGAGACTTCGTCCAATGTGGACGTTCAGAGATGTGCTGGATATCTGTATGCGTATATAGTACACTCTCCGATTAATTATGGAAAATAATTTCATTTAAATGGTTACCACCGCTGGCTTGGCAGTAGCCCATCCTGTTAACCCAATTTTACAGTATATTTGCGATGGTTCGATTGGATTGTCAGCATAATATCAATTTTTAACGGCAGCCCACAAAAAAATGTCTAATGGCGTCAAATAGCAGCTCCGCGGAGACCTAAGCAACATCACCAAAACAGCTGATTACACGATTATTGTTGGACGGCTTGTATGGCACGATGTGCCGTCTTGCTAGAACCAGAGATCATACAAGTTCATTTCCCCAGTTTCTGGCCAGAAAAAAAATTGGTTATCATGCCTCTGTAGGACTCTCCGTTGACCGTAACGTTGCTGTTATCTTTATCGTCGAAGAAAAAATGGGCCAATAATGCCGCTATTCAATACCAAACAGTCACACGCTGAGAATGCATTCGCTTATCTACGATTACGTGTGGATTTCCCGAACCCTAAATACGGCAGTTTTGTTTGATTACATAGCCGCCGAGATGAAAATGTGCCTCATCTTTAGCAAAATCGACGTCAATTTCGAGCTGCTCTAAAGCCCAAACAGAGAAGCGATAACGAAGCAGGTGGTCATTTTGCTTAAATTCCTGAATCAGTTGGACCTTGTAAGGGAATAATCCGAGTTGAGGTTCTCGAAAGAGCTGTCAGTGTCAAAATACCATGTAATTTAAAAATAAACCAGCAGATGGCTCACGCGTTTCTAATAATAAAGTAAAATTGTGGTTTTTACAAGTCGCTTCGTAATATTTTCCTAAATGTGTGAGAGTGTGCAGTATATAAGATGAAGAAATGACATCTATTGCTATTGAAACATATGACTGTTTGACAGGCCCCCAGAAATAGATATTTATAAAGTCCACTCTGAAGTAGACTTTTGTTAGTTGAAACCTAGGGTCCCTCTAACATTTCGTAGATATGGAACAAACTTAATAAAAGTTAATTTTTCATTACTATCGTAAGTCATTTTTATATTTCCATTGACAGATACCAAGCAAACGTCATTTCTCTAAACGGTATTTTATTATGTCCTTGATTTTGTTTTCCTTGTTTTTATGTTTATATTCAGCCAGACTTAAACGACAGTGACTCGAATTTAACTATTTCCTAGATTAGAGTAGACATTTATGGAATTTTATAGTTTCTACAACCCTAGAGTTAGAGTCAACTTTTAGTTAAAAGTCGACTCTAAATTGTTTTATTTCTAACGGCCAATGTAGAAAGGGAATACCAAAATAAAAATAATCAAGCTAAGGTACCTACTACAACTTATTTGACACGAGCGAAGCAGTGAGGTTCTCCTACTTTATTTTATTTTTGTTTTCATAACAAGAGTTTTCTTTTATTGAAATTATTTTAAGTGGGATGTTGATGGACCGTGCATGCGTATGTGTATGTAATATTTGTATGATCCGGATCTCTCTGGTTGAGATTCTAAGAACTTAGAGCAGTCTGCATATATGTACATAAGTGGTTTTTCTCGGCAATTGAAAATCGCTATCTCAAAAGCTATATTTTTAAAAGCTCATTTACTCACGAGATACTCACCTCCATCGAACAATCGCGTTTTAGAATCTTCCTTTCGCAAAGATTATTTCATTCTATTTTGGGCAAAAACATTTTTAATTTCACTATCAACCAATCAACTTATTAGATTAGATATTTCACTCTCAATTGATTTTGATTTTTTTTTTTTTCAATTCTGATTAAATAACGAAAATTCGCAAAAAAAAAAATAGAAATAAATAATTTAAAAACTTTCCCCTTACCCTATCTAAATTAGCCCGAAACAATTTTAATTTTCCTCAGAACTTCACACTCATTTCCAGTGAAATTCATTTGAAAAAAAGGTGTTGACACAACAGGCGATTCCATTAGAAACGACTTCCCAACAATTCCCACTGCTCCATTTCTGGTCTTATCTGCAATCGAGTGTATTTATATATTTTTGTATATATAAAACACGCATTCAATTTTAATTATTCATGCGATTGTGATAAGAAAATCCAGTGCACAATGATGGAGAAGAAGGGAATGAGGATCTATTTCTAGACCTCATTGTCGTGAAGTGTGTGCGTTTCGCTGCGCTACTGACTATTCCATTTGTTTCTAGCAACTTTCTTTGTTTTAAATTTTGCTAGAAAATATTTATTATGAATTTCTATAATAAAACAAAAAAGATAAACAATCTATCTTAGCCAATTGTGATGGCTGTTGTTATCAGTGTGTCAGAATGTATCTCGAAAAAAAAAAAAAAATACGTAAACGATTTAATGTGACTTGTTGCCGGAGGAGCATTAAGTCTCTCGTTACGTCAGGGAATTCATTCTCATTATATTTACTCATTAAAAATACCATTTCGCGTCCATGACTGTATCTGAATGTATGGTGTTTTATTTTATTGCAACACATTCGTTTAGATCAGATTTACTACACACGCATGTAGGTATCCGTATTTGTTTGGGAGTGATTTTCACTCCATTATCTTGTTGGGGGGTTGACATTTTGATAGTTGATAGTTGGCAGACAGTTTTTATTGTCATGACAAAACGATTGTCATTCATTTATGTACTACTTGTATGTACATGAGTGTGTATGTTTGTTGATGGGGTGCAGGTTTAATAGCAGAGTCTAATCTTTGAACAGCCATTAGCCGATTTTTTTTTTGTTTGGTTTGAAGTCACAGAGTGACACAATATGAAATCATTTATAAAGAAAAGGGGGAAAAAAGGTTACGTATACGCCATGTAGGTCAGTTTAGAACGTATGATGTAATTTTGTTTTGGATCAGTAATGAACTTTTTAAAGATTTGAGGCACAAATTACGGGGATGGAAGTAATCAGGGGAGTACTTCTTTCAGATACATATTGGCCTTAAATGATTTGAGTCAGTGAATTTGAATTTCAGTATTCTACGGCAGTGTTGTTAGGTCCTTTTTGTTACTTTTCCCACGGGTTCTGGCGATTTTTCCCTTTTCTTCCCCATATTTTATTGTAACCAAAATTAGCACGATTTTTTCACAAGGTAGTGTTTGAAAAAGCAGCTACAAATTTGTTTATTATACAGGGTGCGACATTTCAATTTAGAGACCTCAAAAAATAGTTATGAAAAAAGTTGTAAGGAAAAAGCTGTTTAGTGACAGCTTCTTCTTAAGTGGAAACTCAGATATAATCTGAGATAACTAATAAAAAATATGAGTACAGAGCACAAAATTCACCTTTTGATTAGAAACAATGGCCCTTAGTAATAAAAATACTAATAGCAATTTTTAAAGTTGCTGTTAATTATGTGATCTTAAGTTGTATTCGAAATTTCGTAGTAATAAAACAAATTTAACAGAAGCCAAATTCAGAATAGTTATTGTGATTCATTGACACATCTTTGCCACTGTGAACTTGCACAGCTGACTTTAGACAGATCGATTCTATTCAAATTTCAGACTAAAAATTGTACATTAGTGTATCATTTTAACGCATTCAAGCGTTCTTTTATTATTTTTCCCTACTCTATTATTGTTCTATTACAATTTGTTCATCTCCCGTTTTCACTTGAAATGCTACGAATATTAACTGTCAATTTAAAACCGTCTTAGAGGCAGGTGATACACATCTAAATTGTTTCTTATCTTAGGAGTGACATTCGTGTTTATTGTTATCGATTTAGAGTTAGAGGCGACTTTAAGGAAAACGAAAGTTTAAATTCTTTTGTTGTTTTGTTGAAAAAAACAAAAAGGATATGGGCCCCTTAAACCGAAGATTTATCCCTTCATTTTGTACAACTTTGTTTCTCCTGTATCTAACAGTTCCTGAGTAAAATAAAGTTAACTTTTAAAAATACCAAGCCTTTGTTTTTAGATATCTTCGCTCGACTCTAAAGCCACTACCCAAACCTCACAAAGTCGAGAGACAGTGTGTCGTATTTTTTTTTTTTTTTTTTTTTTTAAATTTATGAATAGAAGATAAATGTTTTGCGCAGGTGGAATAAAAACATCTCAACCTAAGCAATAAAAATAAACACCAAGACCGACTACCGAGAAACACCGAAAACCCACGAAAACCTATCAACCAGATCTTTCTAGCATTTTGACAGATGGAATTCCAGCGGCTCGGGAATTTGACTGGAAGCACATGGATTAGTTCTGTTTGGTGTGCAATGACAGCAGTTACTTGAGACGCGCTGATTTAAGCCAAGGAAAATTGTACTAGATTCTGCTTTTGGTCTAGAAGTTTTATTAAAACAAAAAGAAGTTCACCCTATATCGTGAACCGTAGAAACTGGCAAATTTTTTTTACAGTTATTTAATAAATTTTTTTTTGGAATTAACGAAATTCCCGTATTTTTGTACTTTTTTTTTGAATATGAAAATCCGCACAAATTGGTAAAAATCCCACGATATATCATCACTGTTCTGCGGCAATCGATTTCATAGCTTTTGAATCACTTGATGATTTTTTAAATAATGTAGTCCGTTCATCCTCCTTTTGGGATTGATACTCAATGTAAAATTAATACAATCCAATGTTAAAGGACTTAAATGAGAACCCATGTCATCCGTCATCAATAAATTTTGCCACGTTAAACATAGCGTTATGGATTGAAATATAAATATTGTAACTAAGGCAATGACATCAATTACATTACATTAGAAGGTCGAATAATGGAAATATAAAGTGATGTCGTGGTAGATTCCTCCCTTTGCTGGAGGGTACTCGTGCAAGGCAACATCAATGTAGAAGTTGAAACATTAAATTAGCTGATGTTTTCTTTTAATACCTTCTGAATTAATAAGAACATTTTACATATACATATCTGAGTTCTTGAGAATTTGTTACATCTCGATTAGAAGTTAGCATTTAGCAAATTAGATTATTATTAAATTTTATATAACTTCCTTCAACCTTTCGGGCGTAAAATTGTTAATTTTGTGATGGATGTTCTTCTCCAGCTGCAAGATTTTTGGTATAAACCTTTTTCTAAGCCGTCACTCAGAATGTTCTAGCTTGCCTTGTGCTTTATTTTTTTTTTTACAGATCTCCCATTCGCTTTTGGGGAGCCCTCGCTAGGAAAGTAGTAAAGTAGTCAGAAAACACAAGGGGTTCGCTCACGACTAATGTGAAGTCTAATTGTAGACGAAATTCTGTTAAGGCTAACGAACATCGCTATAAACTGTCAGGGATATGCCGTAGACATAGTTATAATTGCAAGAGGGATATTTGCGGAAAGACTCTCCGACATTACATATGCAGAGTGAACTCAATACCAAAATTACGGTGGTACCTATCACTAGGAAAAGGCAGTTAAAATAAGTGCAATCAATCCTCCTGAATGGGATCAGAGTTAACCCACAACAGCAGGTCAACTATCCAGATGAAGAAGCTGTAGTAGCCAAAACAACTCGAGCACTCATGGTGTGCAGGAACATTGCATGCAAAATCTGAGGATGCGACCCGGCCGCATTTGTATGGTATAACCGCCATCAAAGCTCTCATGAAATCAGGTCCAAACTGAGTTCCTTATAAAGGTAAATAGGCTGGGCCAGAGCAAAAAAGTCACTCTCTACAGGTATCAGGCCAGGAGTGGAGGTGAATTAAGTAGCTGATGAACTTGCGGGGACGGGTTCTGTAATTGCTTTTGTTGGACCGAAACCATTCTGCGGGCTAAGCTTATTTTTTTTTTATTTTTATTTTTTATAATTTGCACGTGTGAAAGGGGTTATGAATACCCTTATACTAATTTTAGGACACGGGCGTTTTGAGGAAAGGGGAAGTTGGTTTGAAACTCAGCTGGTATTAAGTTTCAGTGAACTCCAAGGGTTGCTGTCCAGATAACTGGGGAGCTTGTTTGTTTTTGCTTTTGTCGTTGCTCATGATTCACAGTATTTTTTTCCGTCCTCCATTTTAGCCATATGACCGCCCTACTGCCAATGTTATACCTTCGCAGTAGAGTTGACATAAGCTCTCGCAATTTATCGACTTTTTATTTATTTCATGCGAAATAAATAGATGATTATTGACATCAGGATTCGAACCGTGAACCTGTAGCGTGACAAGCGATGATGTTACCACTACACCACCCTCCTATAAAGGATGAAGAGAGCTAAGGCAGGTGGGAGCGTGGCCAAAATATTATTATTATTATTATAAGCTGAGACAGTCCGAAGAACTTCTCGAGATCTCTAACCGAAAAATAAGTAAGGCCTGCATAAACATGAACAAAAACCAGCTTCTCATTCTAACAGGCTTCCTAGGACATCTCAGAAAATTGGACTTAAAACACGTGCACCTCCGGAGCTCTGATCCACAAAAGAAGGCCTATCAACTATTAAAATTAAAGCTACTACCTCTAGGTGCACTCCAGATACTCCGGTTTGAGTATCTACCTATATCTCATCGCTTAGAACTCAAGGTCGGTAGAGTACAATAGATTTACATATATGTAAATGTCACAGTTCCCAATCTGTCTATTTGTCTATATATCTATCGTGTACAGAGACTTTCGACATTGAACGTTTAAGCATAGATAAAATAGTCATATTATCTCCGCACCCAATAGTAGAGAGATTTAAAAGCATCTGATAACACTATTAAGCTGAGCACGTACATAGTCGTATGTGGAAATGAAAATGTTTGAAGCCATGCAAAATTTCAATTTTTCTAGGTCCAGCGGGTTCGGAGTGGGTTTTTCCCTTCTAAATCAATTGGGGTTAATGGACATGTTCAGCGTGTATCTTAACTTCGAAGTTGCTTTCCCTCCATTCAAATCGAATTACATACTGGGTAGGCGCTCATGTTTTTTTTTTTTTAAACTCTTAATTCAAGTCTAGTCATTGTGTATCTTACTAATCTACTCAGACATCGTAAATACGTATCTTCATTGAATTTGATCGACCCATTGACTTATCGACTCACATAACGTGACTCGAAATCAATTCTATCGCTGCAATGATGTAATCATCCACAAACAAGACTTTCCTCTCCTGCTATTCAGTGTTCAACTGTGCAAAGTACAACGTCATCCGTAGTTAATGACTAATGAACCCATTCCTATCTATTTTACTACAGTATCACCAAAATGTGAATGCCAGTGACAGTGACGAAGCAACGAGTTACCAGTTTTCAACTTAAACTGCGAAGTTCCTATGGCGTATACGTAACTTTGTTTCCCTTACTATTTTACGTTTTGCATAAAACGTGTGGAAGGGTCATTAGCTGTAACTTTTAACGCCACATAAACGAAAAACAATTAATATAAACATCTCGTCAGACGAATCAGAAATGTTTACAAAACCCGAATGACAATCAGATTAATGATCATAAAATTAGATCAAAAAAACTATCTCAATTTGAAATTCAAAAAATTCAATCATCCGATCATAACTCAATAAATACAAATACCAGTTAATTAAAAAATTAAGTAGATATAAAATGAAAAAAAAAAACCGAATTCACGCACACGCTGAAACCCCACTAACGAGCCAAACATCCATTGAATAATAATAATAAAAAGTTGTCAGTGCAAAGTTTTCTGTAAAAGGAAAAAAGTATCTCATACTCGTACACTCGACAGTAGTTGACGTTCATGTGTGATTGCATCATCGCGGTGTTATACCAAATACAATACAACTTTTCAAATTAACATAAGATACGTTACGGAATTCACAGGCTGGGGGGAACAGGGGAACAAGCGATGCAAACAGTTTAAAAATACGTCAGCGCATTTATATCGCCAATGGTAGGTCGCCAACAATAACAACAACAACAATCACACACAGACAGCACCACGACGATATGAAGAAAACGAACGAAACATCTCAAATCATCAACAGCGACATTAAAATATCTATCATCCTCGAATAAGAAAATGTATCTCGAGGCATAAGAGACAAAGGTCGACAAAACTTTGTGTCGTAGTTGCTGTCGTCGTTGTCGATGTCTCGTATAAGTCTTCGTATCTAGATATTTACTAGGAAAAACCAAATTCATTCCGACAGACAGAAGTGCCAGAGGCACAGACAACCGAGGAACCATCATCCATCCACTATTGGCTATACGAGTAAGACTAAAAATATCAAAGTACGTAAGCCAAACGATGTACGAGTATGTATTTATGAGAGTGTATATGGCACTATCTGTATCTATGCATATGCATTCGATGTGATGAGGTTGGCAAGTTTATTTTATTCACTTCTTTTCTTCTCTGTGAAACTATGTTCATTGGAATTGCCTGCTTCGTTTCGCGTAGGTTGTTGATTGTAATACCGTTCATGATGATGATGATGATGATGAATAGAGAAGTAGTTTGTAGGTTATGTGTGTAGTAAATTGTGGGATAGTTATCATGGAGGTGACTCTATGAATGAATGTTGTTTGGATTTTTTTATTTTTTATTCTGTTTTGTGTCTGACTAGTTGGAAAATTGAGAGAATAGAAAAAAAAGTAAGATAAACCCGCCATCACCTGATGATGATGAGTTGAAGTTAAATACAGTCCCGTATTGGAATCTCCTTGGGGGGAAGTGATTTCAATAAAAATTTATTTATTTTTCACCAGAAAATCGGTGAAAAAATGGACCCATTTAATGAAATAGTCATGGGAATTTCGCAACAGAAATAGACTGTGGATGGATATGAGTTTGTAGAGTTCGAGAACTTGGCAGTAGTTTGGTAGTGGTTTTGGGGTTTTCTTATGAAAGATTATATTCTCGGTAAAATGCTTACTTGTCGTTTAGTTTAAATGAAATATAAGTTTGAGAGAAAACAGAGGTAATTCATTGACGTAGAATGCGTTAGATTATGAAACAGTAAGTTAGTTAGGAAATAATTTGAAATGAATGAAGTTCGGTTCAGGACCTCAAAAGTGCTATTGCAGGCAGGGAATGTCCTAAAAAAACCTTTCCCATCCTCTACAACTTCGCTGTTGTATATTTGTACCCTATCTCTGTTTCCGAATAAAACGAGGTGAATTAAAAAAAAAAAAAAAAAAAAAAAAAAACTGAGTAAGCTACATAACTAGCACGTTAGAGTTAGGTTGGGTACGAGTAGATGCCTGCGCCTTTAGCACAGTACACACCTAGACCATTGTAGATTCTAGGTATTCCCTCTTACCTGAGAACTAATTAGAGTTTCTAATAATCCATTTGAGGTTCCTTATGCCCGACGTTATTACAGAGATAAGCTCCCAAGTACGGGATTAAAAGTCTATTCCTCCTCGTAGTTCCTGCAGCTCCTACAGAAGTCATTCAAACGTTTTTTGTTGAGTGCCTTCCAATGTGTGTTATATGTTCCAAAAATAATGCTGGCACAGGATCTGGTATATATTTTGGAAACGTGTAAGTTGTCTGTTGCTCAGTTGTACGCGTTGTAACGCTGTAACTTAAGAACGACTGAACCGATTTCGGTATCGTTTGCTTTGTTGATTAGGGAATTCTCAAGAAATGTTTACGTATAGATACAAACCCCGCTTTGTTTTGTAAAAGTTGTGCAATTTTCACGATCCACAATGCACGGAAAAATTATAAAGTTTTACGCTGAAAACGCTTATAAAAACTTATCCGATTTCGATGAATTTTTTTGCTATTAATTAATTAAATTCAATTACGCAGTCTTAACTGAATAATTGAGTGAGGAAAATTTGTTTGTTTATGTGAACCGAAGATTACTTATACGTATCTGATAAGAACAACGATCTTCTCGTAGTCTAATGTGTTGTTACTTACAGGGTTCCTAATATAAAAGCTATCGCTGTCCGTTAGAAGCTGCGCCTTTTGTCCGCTATATGTATCTACATATGTGAGCAATGGATCTCGATTTAAAAAAAAGACTATCTAATTATAGTACCTCTTAAGCAACATGCCATAGATTAGTAAACGTTTATTTTAATTTGTATTCCAGATGACCCGGGTGGTACAAAAGCAAACAACATGGATGATACCAAACAATTGACCACATCTAAGAAACAACAATCACAAACGCACTACAAGACCACCGTCGGTACTAATAACCACTTGGGCAGCAGTGGTACAACTAATAATAACAAGAAACACCACAACAATCAGCAACAACATAGACAACAACAATCCGCAGGCGGAGGAACAACAACAACAACGAGTAACGGTGAGAAACAATCAACCGCCACATCAAAGTCATCCTCTCCAGCAGCAGCAGCAGCAGCAGCAGCAGCAACAACAGCAACAACAACAGTAACCACCCACCGTTCCGAAAAGAAATCCGCCGCCGGCACCGTCGCCGATAATCATACCCCAAACGCCAAAATGACCCTAAGCGAGACAAATAAGCTAACGTCAGAACTTATCAGCCGCAGTAGCAGCAGCACCAATAGTGATAGTAGTAGTTTAAGTAGCAACATTAACAACAACAACAACAATAATCACAACAACAATAATAACACCAACAAGAGCTTAGTGAATGAATCATCATCGATATCCACAACATGGAACAACCTCAAGTACCTGCATAAGAAATTCAAGCGCATTGCCAGCGCAACAACCACCAGCAACACTAATCCATTGGAGCACAACGAAACTACCGAGAAGGGTGGATCATCATCGATGTCCTCCTCATCGTTATCCCCAACGTCAACGTCACCAATATCCGAATCACCACCAATCACGGTAGTGGTGAATGGTAATGGAAATCATGGTGCCGTAGAAGATCGAGTGCCACCGCTGACGAATGGTCATTCGCCAGCTTTAGCGGCGGTATATGCTGCAAGTAGTGCCAACGATAATAAGAAGAAAACAAACAACAATACCAACAACAACAGTAGTAGTAATAATCTAAGCAACAACAGTGATCTAGCCCTAAGTAGTAGTAGTAATAGTAATGTTGGACAAGTCCAGAGGACAACGTCTGTAACAACATCTAGTATTAGCCCGGCGCCACAAACGCAAAGAGTGGCGCAACAATCAAATCAACAACAACAGCAACAAAAGCAGACCGGTGGCAGTACAGATCCACTTGGACAACAACTTTCACGGCACGTCTGCCCGTATTGCAATTTGAATTGTACAAAGCCATCGGTACTACAGAAACATATCCGTGCACACACAAACGAACGACCATATCCCTGTGATACATGCGGTTTTGCATTTAAGACAAAGAGCAACTACTACAAGCATTGCAGGTGAGTTTCCCATAGAAGATAGTAGCAGACACCAGAGAGTGAATTCATTTGTTTGTTTTTCCTTTTTCAGATCGAGATCGCATGCGTTGAGATTGGGAGGTGTAGAGCCGCCTACCGATGCCGATGAAGGCTCAATGGGTGCTTCAGATCAGGAGCAGGATCCTGATATGAGCAATAGCAGCTCAGATGTGGTAAGTTTGGAAAAAAATTGTAATCGAATTCATTTTTGAGCGAGCTGCATTCATATCTATTCCTATCAGCCTTACAGTACAGTAGTCTATTATTAGCTAATCCATTTTGTAAGAACTCTGTGATGGCATTTAAAGGAAAACTGTTTTTGCATTTCTGAAAGTTTGAGGAAAAATCAGTGTCAACGCTCACAACTACTTGCTTCTTGAAAATATTTATAGCAACGGTCATCAATTATTTTAAATACTGTATCGTTTCATTCGAAAAAAAAATCTTCCACTTCTGACAGTTTGAAACATATTCAAGTAAATATGTAACTGTGGTACTTCATTAGCTAATCGATATTTGTCAGTAGAGTTAAAAACTCTAACGATGTCATTTGAAAAAAAACCTTGCACTTTTGACAGTCTAAAAAGTATGACTGAGTCGAAGAATACAGTCACAACGTTCACAACTACTTTAAAAATGTAGCTGTGTACTTAATTAGCAGTTCGGTTCTGTCAGAACTCTACAACATTCATTCAGTAACCTTTGTAACCCCATTCATAAAAACTTTACACTTCTGACAGCTTAAAGTAAGATTAAGTTGAAGAAAGCAGTAACAACTACATATGTACTTGTATCCTGCAAGCGTATTTCTTCATTAGCTAATTGAAAATTTGTCCAGTACCGTGATGTCTAATGCTAAACTTTGCACTTCTGACTGTTCACAACATAACCAAGTCTTAGAAATGAGTAGTAACGTTCACAACTACTAGCATTCCGAAAACTAAGGTGTAGTACTTCATTTTAACAGGACTCTATGATATAAATCCAACCGCTCTTGTAATGCCATTTGTCAAACAAATTGCACTTCGGACACGCTGAAGCAAGGTGAAGTCGAAAAATGAATTTACAGCCTTGCCAAACTTTGCACTTCTGACACCTCTTGTTTTCTGAAATCATTTTTTAAAAATGACCCTATGAGCTTAATATAATTTTGCCTTCTCGTACCCTTCGCTCACCACTACACAAGTGCTTGCATAGTTCCAGAGGAATATTGAAATTAGTAGCGGATTATATGTATAATATCCTGCTTAACTTCGTACCAATCTAATAAATAATCTCTCTTCACCAGATAAGTCGTACAACGTCTCCTCTCGATGAAAGGACATCCTCACCGGCTATTCTACCAGGCCAACTGTCACAACAACAGTCCTCATCGACCCCAAATTCAAAGAATTTCCTTCAGCCAACTCAATTGGCAGCGCCAGCCACTGTAGGAAATTCAGCCATCGCCAACCAACCACAGCAACAACAACAACAGTCAGCAGCTACATCCACCGCCACACAACAAAAATATTCCAATGATAAACCCTACAAACCAAAGTTCCATAATGCTGCCCTATATGCTGCCAATAAACTGCAACAACAACAGCAATTGCAACATCATCAGCAACAGCTGCAAGATGAAGCAGCAGCAGCGATAGTCAAACATCAGCTCCAACAACAGCATCAGCAGCAGCAGCAGCAGCAGCAGCAGCAACAGCACCAGCAACAACAGCAACAACACCAGCAACAGCAGCAGCATCATCACCACCACCAAACTGGTCCTCTACAACCACCACAATCAGTGCCACTGCAGCACGTGAACAATGCCATGAAAGTATCCAACCATCATGTGAACAACAATCATCAATTGATTCCTATCCAAGGACCACTGCCCCTTCCGCCACATGCCTCCCCAACTAGTGGGTACTATGTGAATTCCGGAATACAACCCCACGTCCAGTACTATAGTGCGCAACATCAGCAAGCACCGTATATCCTGGCAACATCGGGCGCCCAGCGAGACATTATGTCACTATCACTATCCTCAGCCCACTATCAACAACAGCAGCAGCAGCAGCAACAACAACAGTACCAGTTGCCACATTCCACCGTCATGGCATCACCAATGCAAGTTGGCAGCGTTGGAGGAGTAAATACAACCACCATGTCCAACAAGACACCAACCCACCGTACTTATCATCATCAATCTGCGGCGTCGTTGTCGTCGTCACAGAACCTACCCAGTGGGGGTGGTGGCAATAATGGTGGTGGAATGGCGCAATCGCCACATGTGCAACAGGTGGTCACCGTTGGTAATAGTAACAAAGAGTCATCAACAACTTCGTCATCAACAGGCGGAGGCGGTGGTGGTGGAACGATTTTGGGAAACATATCGGCGATAACTGCTACACCAGGTGGTGGACATCAAGTGGTAAGTTAGAGCATACCTTTGATTTATCAGAAATATTAATTTTTATTTTCTTCCTTAAGAATGTGGAACTCGTTCAGGAGCACATCTCCAAACTCATATCGCAAAATGAGGCCATCGTAGAGAACAAAGAACTCCTACTGCAAAAGAAATACCCGAAGACTTTGAATCGTTCGAGAAGCTTCACCAATGCCAGCAACTCGAGTGCATCGGCCAACAACACCAGCAGTCTAGTCACGTCGTCAGCAATGCCAAGTGGTGAAAGTGCCAGTACTAAGCTGGCTCAAGCCATCGCCCACAAACAACAGCAGCAACAATTGCAACAGCAACAGCAGCAACAACAGCAACTGCAACAACAACAACAGCAACAATTGCAGCAACTGCAACAGCAGCAGCAACAATTTCTTAGAAGCTTTGCCGACGACCACATTCAGAGGCTATCGACGAACACATACAACAATCCACTCAATGGCATGTCCAAGAACCTACACAAATTGGCTGCCGTGAGCATTATGATTCCTTCCATGGTTTCGCATCAGCAACAACCGCAGCAACAGCAGCAGCAGCAGCTACAGCAGCGTATGCCACATGTTCCTATACCAACCCCAGCACCAACACCATCACCATCGCGCTCTACCCCACAGCCAATGCAGAAAGAAATCAATCAACCATTAATAAATGTGCCGCTGAACCTCTCCAAGGCTGTCGATTCGAGTGTCACGTCTGAGGCACCTAGCACTAGTGCAGTTTCGAGAAAACGTCTCTCCATAGAATCCCAGTCTTCACAAGCTCCTCCAGCGGATAACATCGTCACTAGCAGCACCAGCAGTGGCAAGAGCCCCGCAATGCATCCACAGAATCCCAGCAATTCGATCATCAAGAATCTTTTGCTCAATGCTAGAGGCTTGGCTGTTCCAACTGGAGAAGGTGACGACGCGGTGTATATCTGCCCGCTGTGTGCCATGGAATTTCGCACTGCTGACGATCTAAAAGTGCACAATAGCTCCTACTGCCAGGGCACACCATCAAGTGCTCCAATAAGTCCTGTCTCATCGCCGTCATGCAATTATTTCCGGTCGAATTCCATAAACGTAAGTCTACCCGAATTGAATAACCCAAACTCTCTGGCCAAACTAGCCAAATCGTCTCTGTTCTACTCGAAGAATCCGCTATCGTTGGTGAAACTCGCCTGGTCGCAGTTGAAAACGAAACCCAGCAGCCTAGTGCTGAATCAGCTGAGCGCCACAAGCGCTTCACCATCGGGGGCTTCAACATCATCTGGCGTGGCCCCCAGCTCCGCGCCATCTACATCATCATCGGTGGCATCATCTTCGACTCCGACGCCTTTACAAGAGGTCATCACTAACAATCGATTTATTGATGCCCCCCTACCTTCACCTGGACCTCTGTTAGGTAAGACACCCCTTGTCGAGGCATACAATCACAACGAGCGAAAGTCAGAAGAGATTGTCATACGCAAGGTGCACGATGATCATCAATCTTCGTTCCGTTTGGCCAGCAAGCGGCCAAAGTATGACAAAGGCTACCAGCAAGAGCCTTCAACCAGCTTCCATCAGACACCATCTCCTCGGCCTAGCAATAATATGCCTAACTACTCTGTCGTGCCTGAGGTGGTAGAGAAGAAGGAGGATCGCAGCAAGCGCTTTATGTCATCCGGAGGCTGCATGGTACCAATCTCAGAGTGTCCGGATCTCGACATGAGCCCGAAGATGATTCGAACTCCACTTCTGTCTGGAGGTAGCTTTCAGGAAGTTTCACCCAAACCAAAAGAACCGTTGAATCAGCCATCGAGTAGATCGTCCGGAACACCCAAAATGATGATTCCAATAACACCGCTAACGCCAAGTCTTCCGCCAGGTCTTCAGATGCCAGGGCCAACGCATTTTCAGTTTCCACCAATCAACTCAATCACCGCATTCAATCCGCTAACTTTGCCAATTCTCCAACACGCCGGTGGGGATAAGGTGATTCCATACGTTCCGGGAATTCCCGGTCCGAATTGTTTGACTCCCCAGTTACCGCCTCCACCTCAGCAGTTGCAGATACCAAACCAGTCGCGTAATCCCAGTCCAAATCGACAGATGGAATCAGCGACATTTAGTCCAAAATCAAAGTCGATGTTAATGGACAGTGAGGGCAGGAATTTGTCTCCGTTCGGAGGAGTCAGCAACTTGCCGAGTGAATTTAATCGCGTTCCACCGCCACCGGCCTTGAGGGCGGCCCGATGGCCACCTCAGACACCAGTGAGTTTGGAAGTTCCGAAGAAGTCTTTCAATTTCTTGCGAATGGCAGACAACGTGAGTCCGCGAAAGGTCAGCAAGGCTCCGGAAAACGAGAAGGAAGTTCGTCACTTTAATTTTGACAATCTTTCCAAAGAACCGGAAATTGTCATACCAACTCGACAACAGGACACAATGACCCCGTTGCATGTGGAGGTCTCAAACTCATACCGTCGCAGTGCAGAGCCGAGTATTGACTCTGGCGTTGAATCAATCGACGAAAAGTCATCCCCATCGAAGCGGTCAAAGTTCCTGCGCCCGACCAGTCTTCCACTCAAGCCGGGTACCTTTACTCCAAAGCGACACCATGGAATCACACCCACCGCCAACACTCTGCCACTCATATCGCCGGAGACTCCGCGGCCGTCGAAAGCCTGCGTGCAGCTGTATCTCAATGGACATGCCTACACATATTTGGGGCTAAAGTGCAGCACCAAAATGTTCTACTGCACAGTGAACTGTCCGCAACCTTCTTACGTGGCCAACCTGCACAAGCTGTCCATGTATAGCGTGTGGCAGGTTTGTGCCGAGAATAATCCTCATCCAATGGGTTTTAAGCCGAAGACAGTGATGGCTCTATATGACGCTCGCCAGAAGTCGTGTGCTTTCACAATGGCCGGTAGACTGACAAACTGTACAACGGCACACTCCCAGAGTACGGTGATGACACCATTCGAGAACAATATGGGACAATTCTACCATCACCAGTTAAAGGCTCTACCACCACCGTCCGAGGAGACGTCCAAAACATCCGAATCAGCGACTGACAAGGATTCATCGAACAGTCAGCAGCTACTGGTTGGCGGTTATGAGTCAAATGAGGACTATACGTACATTCGAGGACGTGGTAGAGGACGATTTGTGTGCCGGGAGTGCGGAATTCGTTGCAAGAAGCCATCGATGTTGAAGAAACACATTCGGACGCACACCGATGTGCGGCCATATACCTGCAAGCACTGCAACTTTAGGTGAGTTTCCAAACAGGAGCCTGTAAGGTGATTCAATATCTAATTTGCTGCTTTCTCTCTCTTTATAGCTTTAAGACCAAGGGTAACCTCACCAAACACATGCAGTCGAAGACACATTTTAAAAAATGCATTGAGCTGGGCATCAATCCTGGTCCAATGCCAGAGGATGGGGTATTCATGGAACCAGACTTTGAGTATGATCAACAGTCGATCACATCGGGAGGTGGGCGGACGTCCTCTCTACCGGGTGAATCAGATTCTGATGATTTCAGTGATAATGAAACCGAGAGCAGTGGTGAGTTACATTTGGTGCATCTAATAGCCTTAACTAATACATTTCTGTTTCTCCTTAGATGTAGATGAATCCAAATCACGCCTCCAGGAGCATGAGGCTGCCCGTTGTCTTCTGTCCCTTTCAATGACACCACCGATAGTCAGCAGTGTTTCACCAAAAGATTCCTACACATATCAACAAACTGAGAGCCAAACGCAACAGCAGCAAGTGTTGCGTCGTGTGGTTTCCTTCACATCGCCGAAACCACCATTTGACTATCAAAAACAGGAGCAGTACTACTCCAATCCAGAAGAATCAAAGCCCAAGTTACCCCGTAGCTTTGATGAAAGCACAATGTTGCCCATTGATCTGACCAAACCTCGTTCCCAGGAGCCACTGGAAGTGAAAATGAAACCGACGCCATTGCCTCAAATGCAACATCAGTCAGCAGCGCAAATACGTGACATTATCGGTTCCGTGAGCAATGAGTCGATGTTCATGAAATCTCTGATCAATGTCACAGATCGAGTTCGTTCCACAACAGAGTACGCCTCGGGTAGAGTAGACGGTAGTGTTCTGCACCAGGCCTATCTTACTGAACAAGCTTTGCACTATACTAAGATCAAGCAGAGCCAGATGAGTAGGAGCTCCATAGAAGCTGCGTCTGCATCGAGCAGCACTTATACCACCACAAATGCCACAGGCGGCAGTCTGCTTACAATGAGCACTTCTGTGACAACAGTTTCATCAGCTGTAATTGTAAGCTCGACTGTAATGAGTCAGGCTAAGTTGATTGAGCCTGTGACTCCCACTGCGATTGCTGAAGAACCGACTAATTCGAAATCAGAACCAACAAAACCTGATAAGGATATGCCTTCCATCGCCAGCACCCCACCTGCCTCAGAGTCAGTGGTATCCGCTAAGGACCCCATTACGGCGGTGAAACGCAAAGCTCCAGGTAGCGCCAAGAGTGTCGCCTCAGAATACCTCAAGATGACCAGCCTCAAGTCAAAATCATCGCCATCCTCTTCGTCGACGAAACCTGAAGAAAGTGGCGATGAAAGTATGTCGGACCATGAAGCTGCCGCCACAGACCCAGCGCTGACATCAACCCCTCCAACATCCCAACCGTCATCAAGTAGTATCCCATCAACTGCGCCAGATTTTTCAGGTGTTCTCGCGCGAACAGTCATTGTCGGTGAGGATGGCTTTAAGAGTTCTTCCAACGAAATCCAGCCTGTTTATCCGCGTGTGCCAATCTCAAGCGACGGTCGTCCGGAATGTAAAATCTGCTCCAAGACCTTCCAAAAGCAGCATCAACTCGTACTCCACATGAACATCCATTACATGGAACGAAAATTCAAGTGTGAACCTTGTGCAGTGAGTTTCCGTACTCAGGGACACCTGCAAAAGCACGAACGCTCCGAGGGCCATAAAACTAAAATCATGATGACATCAACCTTCGGCGTACCTACGACATCAAATCCAAGACCATTCGAGTGCACAGACTGTAAGATTGCCTTTAGAATCCATGGTCACCTCGCTAAGCATCTGCGATCCAAGACTCATGTCCAGAAGTTGGAGTGTCTGCAAAAGTTGCCATTCGGAACGTATGCTGAGATTGAACGGGCAGGTATCAGCCTAACAGAGATCGATACTAGCGACTGTGAGAATTCGCTGATAAGTCTGAAAGTGCTAGCACAAAAACTGATTGACAATGATCCCACAAAGATGGGTACGTACACAACACCATCCGGAATGCAGGATGTTCCCAGCTCAAATCCAAATGCGGATAGTGGCAGTGAGGATGGTTACGATGTACAGAATTCAACAGATGAGGGAGCCAAAAACGAAGAAAACTCAAATTCAACACAAAATGCTGTTGGACAAGGTTTGAAGAGGCGAATTCAGCCATTCAGTAGTAGTGATGAGGAGCAACAGCAACAGGATGCTATTATTCCAGAGAAGAGACCACGAACACAAAGTGAAGTGTCATCGAATTGAGGGTGATACGATTTGGGTGATAGAACTATGTGGATTCAGCAATTCAGTGAATGTATGATTAAAGTGCAACTAGGTGCATTGGGAAGGTGGTTTATCGTCATACTAAATTATTCAGCAATTCATCCCAAGTTTTAAATATTTTAAGAAGAACGTGTAATTTTTGTATATTTTGAGGAACAATATTAAGTAAGCTCGACTTTGAATGAGCAATTCAGCTGGACTGGAATGAGTAAAGGTGGCATAAAAGAGTGATGTGTCGATACACATGAGAGGGCAGATCACCGGTGACATAATCGCCATCGATGAGCCAAGCAGTGTTTTAATCTATTCAGCTCATAGAGACATTGCTTTGTGTATTCACTAATTCAGCAGCACTTCTCAAGATGATCTGCGCAATTCGGCAGCATTTTTTAATAATTGCTATTTCTGAGGCTAATGATAATTGAGTGCGTTCTACTCACCTATTCAGCACCGATTTATCCAGTCATACCTAGTGGTGCAACCTATTTTTTTCATGTGTCAGATAGTGTGCCACTCAGATGGTGGAACAAGACAAGAGAATTATGTGCCAAATTTTTTAATTTTCTACCAATTATCGCGTTTTTGCAAAACGTGTTTTATTTTAAATTTAATTTGTTTTTCATTTTTAGTTTAAGATCACGTGCTGTGACTCTGTTCGGCTTAGCCTAATTTTTTAGTTAAATAAAAATATTTTTATTAATTTTAGTTTAAATTACGTTATTAATTTAGTTCCATGCATGTTTGCTTGTTTTCCTTATTGTTGTTGACGATGATAACTGTTGTTGTTGCCGTAAGTCTATTGTTAAATTTAGTTTAATTTAATCGCGAGACTACGAGACTATTTTTCTTTTAGTTTTAAAAACTCTTAACTCTTGTTTTTTTTTTTTTTTAATCTTGTTTTCTAAAGAAATTTTAACTAAAAACACAACAAATAAAAGATAATGCTGCGATTTGTTAATTGTTTATTAATTTCAAGGAGAATGAGTAACTTTCAAATTTAAAGAAACAAGGAAATTGTAGTTTGTTTATATATTTTTATTTTTATTTTTTTATTATTTGAAAACTGAGAGAAAAATGGAAACAAAAAGAAAACTGTGTAATATCGTACGATATCGTAGAATGTAAATTATCAAAATAAGTTAATGTAAATAGTTAAAAAAAAGAAAGAAAAGAAATCAAATTAAAAAAAAGAAACATTTTAATAACAACAATCCTCCTGTATCTTTGTAGGTTAAAAAGTGATTTTAATCTCATTATATTTGTATTTTGTAATATTATATACATACATAAATATATATATATACATCTACATTTATATATCTATCTATATATATACATTGTAAGAAGATAAATCGAAGTATAAGAAAATTATGAAACATAAAAAGAACAACACTGAAATAAAAATTTTATCAATATAAATGCGTGGACTTTTTATTCGTCGTGCAGTGCTTTGGTAAAATTCTTTTATGACTTTTAGAATTAGTGATGGCGATTAGTTTGTCGTTGGGTTGTTATTACTTGTCACCGTTTGCTTGTGACCCGAACTGTGCAGGTTCGAACCCGGACGGGGGACAGCAATCACACCCACCCGAACATAAAAGAGAAACGAATAAAATCTAAGTTTCTCCAACTACTACACCAAAAAGGAGTTTCTGCCTGGTAGTACAATTGACACAGCAAAATGGAGTCTGAGTGCTCCGGGATTTGGAAATTTCCTTTTTTATAACAATAAAAAAAAAACTTGTCACCGGAAGTAAACTGTAAGATATCCTCTGCGGGGATACCACTGGGGTCTTATTATGTATTATGATAAACAACAAACGATTTCAAGGTAACGGTACTCACGATAGGCAAAAATGTTACTTCACATGGGCCCAAATCAAAAACGCAGTGTTGCAGCAGTAGAAAAGCAGCTAGTTCAAAAAGGCATAATTTTGGCAGCACTGCTCAAATTTAAATTTATTTTTTTTTTTTGCAACGCAACCAAAAGTCAAAACAAAGCAATCTGCGCAACAGTTGTCTTGCTGTTGCGGTAATCTCAGGAATTTGTAAAATAATTCAGAATGGAAGGAAGGTACAAGGGGTGGCTGATAAGTTCGCGGCTAGTGACAACACTAACCGCGGCACTCTTTAGTTGTATAAATATCACCTTGTTTCAATAATAATCTAATTTTGTTATTATTCGTGGTAGGATAAACATCATCATGTTCGCTGAATTCGGAAATTCTCGCAATTTTGAGAACCTCGCCGTGATAAAGTACCTCGTGAAATACGGAAAATCGCCTAAAGAAATTTTCGAAGACATGTCATCGACTAATCAGGGACCTAATTACAACAATCGACAACGAGTAACTCGTCATCGAAATGTAAGGATTTGGCATTATCGCTCTCGTAATCGAGCATTCATTATCGAAATTTGAGATGACAGCACACGTTATAGTGCGTCATTTCATTCGACCACTATTGTGCTGTCGAGTCGTCGAGCGAAACAACAAAAATGCGAGTATTTTTGTTTTATTTATTATTTTTTTTAAAGGAATTTACTAATACAATGTCCGTTTTTTTAATTAAGGTCCAATCTGAACAAAATTAATTTGTTACAGAAAAATCTTCTGGCGGATTCTATGGCCAAACACCCCGATTTGGCAAAGAATATTTTTTTTTTTAAATGTGGTTGAATGCATCTAGCCCTAAATCTTTTGATAAATCTGCAATATTTATCAAAACGTAAATATCTGTTATTCACGTTTTAATTCGCGTATGTTTATACTTACGCAACATTTGGCAATGAGAATGGATTGCTCCTATCCCTTAAGCGCTGGCGCTCAACGGGATATACATCGTCGGAATCCGAGGACAAATAAAAAAATAGATCCATTATTTACTTCAATTTCACTGCAAACGTCACTTTGTGAGTTATAGTAGAATTTCTCTAGTACAATTTTATTTTCATTCGACACGTGAGCTCTCGAGTGCCATCATCCCAATGAGATTAATCGACCAGGATTCTGAGTTTTCATATACCATGGTCAAAAAATGGTCTCGCTTATTTCAACAAGGGCGAAAGAGCCCCGCCCAGTACGTCCTGTGTCAGTAGTCATTTAAAAAAAAACGTCGGAAAAGTTATGAATATTAATATCCTTAAATTATTTCAGGGCACGGGCGTTTGTAGAATGTGTGTGAGAGAGAAAGAAAGATTGGTGTAGCAGGTTTGAAACTCAGTGCAAATACTCATTTGTATATTTTAATTAATCGCAATATATAATCGGAAATATGTAACTGCAAGTTTTTCACCAACTTTTAATTTAGATAGAAGCGACATGGAACAAAATGCACCATCGAAGAGAAGAAAAATTAAAAGCATTGGAGTTCCTTAAGGAAGAATCTGTTAACAGGCATGTTGAACTAGTGTCCATTGAAAAAGACCGCATTTGAGGGTGGCCGTGGTGTAGTGGTAACATCATCACTTGTCACGCTATTGATTCACGGTTCGAGTCCTGATGTCAAGAATCATATATTTATTTCGCATGAAATAAATAAAAAAGTCGATCACTTGCGAAAGCTAAGTCAACTCTACTGTGAAGGCATAACACTGGCAGGAAAAAAAATACTGTGAATCATAAGCAACGACAATAATAGCGAAGACAAACAAAATACTCCCCAGTTATCTGGACAGCCACCCTTGGAGTTTATAGAAACTTAATACCACCAGAGTTTCAAACTACACCACTCTGTCTTTCTCTCTGTCTCTTCCCCTTTCCACAAAACGCACGTGTTCTAAAAATTAGTGTAAGGGTATTCATATCCCCTTTAACACATGCAAATTATAAAAAAAAAAAAAAATTGAAAAATAATATCTGTATATATAAACGTTCACCAGTGCGTCCTTGTAGTGACCGGTGACACGAAAATATCGCCGCAGTGAGTGGCAATGTTCGTGACAATTCTTTAAAATCTATTCTCCATCGTTCCGCGCAATTGAACCTTTCCTACAGCTTCACGCAGCATATTTTAACAAAAGATCTACATCTGCATGCCTACAAGATCCATTTGACTCAGGAATTGAAGCCAGCAGTTCATGAACAGTGTCGTGACTTCATTGATTGGGTGTTAGGGAACCACCAAGTTGATGCCTATTTTTGGAATAAAATCATCTACAGCGATGAGGCTTATTTTCAACAGAATGACTACTTAAACAAACAAAATTATTACGCTTTGGATCGTGACAATCCTACTGCGTTTCTGTAAATTTTTTGAGCTCGAAAGAGATGTCAGTGTCAAAGTAACATGTAATTTTAAAAAAAAACCAGCAGATGGCCCACCCATTATACTAATAACACAGATAATAAACTTACCCAGATGTCGCATCCCCATACAAAAAAATGTTGATCTTTTTTGCAATGAGCAAACAACGATGGGCAAACAAAAAGCTTTTCTGCTTCTCAAAGAAAAAAAACGGAAAATAAATTTTCTGTGTGAAAAGCTTTTTCTTTTGCTTTGCGAAAAGTTTTCACCACCAGCGTAGAGTTTGTGAAATACCCACAGCGAAATATATTTTTTGTTTTGTTTTGTATTCTCGTATTTTTTGTCCTGGCCTGCGACTTTGGCACGGTGAGTTTATTATCTGTGCTAATAAGTACGTAATACTCTCTGCATGTGCATAGTTTAAATGATAAATAGGGAAATGTATTATCTGTTGGTGGAGCGCCATTACCACTTGCAACCATTTCTAGGTGTAAAGTTGTTGTAAAAGTTTAACGAGCAATCATATTAAACTTATTTATATTTGCTTAAAATGACGAGTTGGCAAAGCAATTGAAATGTTATTCTAAATCTATTGCATATTTTCAGTTGCACAGTTTGGTGTGTGTAAAAGATTATACTCCAACGAATCGGTAAGTTTTATTAGTCATTACATGAACCGTAACATTTAATGTTTTAATTCCTATAGATGTCGCTTTCGGAACTTGTTTTAGGATTTCTCTCCGGGTGGTTTACGGAATCTGCTCAGAAAGTTGATATCCATACATACTCCTGTTCTTGGAATGAACAGATCCAAAATCGTTTTAATGAGTGAACATCAGTCAATAAGACTTTTACTGTCTGTTTAGTTAGAATTCAAAGTAGAGGCTTTATAAACTCTCTGGGCCACCAATTCCAACCCAGAGGGCATCATGTCAAGGAGTTAGACATCTGGAGGATATCCAACTGGAACAACAGACATAGACTCGGTCTAAGTTAGTGAATCTGAGTCTATTCGGATAAATACTTAAAGTTCGCCCCAATAGTTCCTTGCCAACGATTTATTAAAAAGCTTTATAAAACATAACAGTAAGTGAATAAGTGACAACATTAACACCCTCTAAGGAATACTTCATCACTATAGACTGGACTGGAAATACAGGTACTCCTGTAAAAATAAAGAACGAGTCAATACACTTGCATTGCACAGCTTAGATAAAAACTTACCATCAAGAATCCTGCCCCCAAACATAATGCCTTTGATTTGATATCCATATTAGGATCACTGTAGTAAATATTTGTGGTATACTGTGAGCTCCTCTGTGACCACTTTCGATGGATTGAAGCCTTCATATCCTTGCCAGAGTAAATCTGTCCGAAAGTACAATTACAAACATATTCCCCCTGCAAATCATTCATTTCCTTGAACTACCTTAAAATAAGTCTCCTTTGGCAAGCAAAAGCAACAGAAACCTGCATTCTCTTGTCCCTCAATCCGGAACAGATGGTCATGATACCCATCTTCAATAACAAATTCCGGAGCCAACACCGACGGTATTTCAACTATCCTACCCAAAAGATCTCCAGGTGGTGCCCATACTTCGAGATTCTTTGGCTGACAGCAAAACATTCCCAGCGCTAGTTTCCTTCGCAATGAAAGTGCCTCTTGGTGAGTCTTGTCGAGCAGATGCATTTGAAATGGTCGTCCTGATCCCCAAATCAAGCGAGCATTAGCGGTTGAACTTTCGGAAGCTGAAAATATGGCCTCTCCCAACGGTGTTCGTACCGTATACCGATTTTCCGAGGACACTGACGTAAGAGCTTAATTTAAATAATTTGGAAAGAGAAATTGTTAAAAAAATGTGCGAATGGAAATGCTGGTGCATAGGTATTCGGATGATTTCCCTTGGCGAATGGTGTGATGTACCTACTTTCGTTCAGTTCAAATGTCTGCTCGATGTGAACTGATGGCATATCAGCCAGGACATCATAACCAGAGAGTGGAATGAAGGTGCGACTTCCATTGATAGGCGATCCTTGATTCTCAATCGTCGATATTGGCAGTGGGATGCGAGAAATACCTGCGAAGAGAAGATGATTGAGGTAAATAGTGGGAAGGTTATACAGATATTGGGGGTAATATTACCGTGTGATTGTCGTCGGACTGATGTTATATTTGTGGGTCCTTCGAAAACTGAAAATAGGTAAGTTAAACAAAGTAAGACATGTAAAGTACGTGTAGTTAGTATAGTATGGGATAGTGGCACAAAGTTGTGGAATATGCAGACGACTGATGACACTCTTTTAGTATCAGTCAAACATTCACAGATCATTGCCGATGTATTGCAGGGGTTTAGCCAACCAACAAGCTTTAAAACCTGCAGCATTCATGGCTGAAATCACCGCTATTCGTTATAAGTTATTTATAATGAGGAATGGGCAGTGTCCTTACGGATTCATTAGAAATAATTTAGAAAAGAATTTGTTAAAGAATTCGAGGTCGAAATTTCACATCCCTGTCATATGGCATCTGTCAAATAAATCTGTCAAATCTATCTGTCAAATCCATCTGTCATCCACAGTAAAGTACATGTGGTTTCAACAAGACTACAGACACGGTGTGAAAATGCCATTGGCAAAGAGTGGACCATCTGATGGTTTCTTTTCAAATTATAAGTTATTTTGACACTAACAGCTGTTTCGCGCTCAAGAAATTTACAGAAATCTCCGCGGTACGAAATGAATCGATTTACGCTTGAAAAATGTTGAGAAATATTGAAAACTTATTTCCAAAGTGAGTTCAGTACGAATTTTGAAAATAAATTTCGGTCGAAATAATGCCCCAGCCTGCTGTATGCGAGTTTGTGAAGAAAGTTCGTATTCGTATTCTTCGAATGCATCCTCAGCGTGTGACGTTTGGTGTGATTTGTGGTATGACGGCATTAATGGCCCATTTTTTTCGAAGATGAAGACAACGTTACTGTCAACGGAGAGCGCTACAGAAGCATGTTTTTTTTTTTGGCCAGAAACTGAGAATATGAACTTGGATGATCTCTGGTCCCAGCAAGATGGCGCTACGTGTCATGCAAGCCATCCAACAATCGATCTTTTGCGCACTAATTTCTATAATAGTCTAATCAGCCGTTTTGGTGATGCTGCTTGGCCACCGCGGAGTTGCTATTTGATGCTTTTGGACTTTTTTTGTGGGGTGTCGTTAAAGATCGATGTCATACTGACAATCCAGACACGATTCAGGCACTTAAGCACAATATTGATCAAGCTATTCGTGAAATAGAGCCCAGGACCATCAAAAATATACTGCAAAATTGGGTTGACAGGATGGGCTACTGTCAAGCCAGCCATAATTATATTCCACAAATAATCGGAAAGTGTACTCTCTTCAATAAAGTAAAAAAAAAAAATGACTACAGCAATTTTAAAAATGAAAACAATAGATGGCCCACCTTTTATTTGTGATCGGCATCAAAAGTTATGCCGATCTAGTCATGTCCGTCCATCCGTCCATATGTCACCACTTTTTGAGTCTTAAATTTTGAACTAGGAACATGGAATTTGGTATATAAGCTTTCTAGAATCCGCCCACAAACACGCCCAATTTTAAAAAAGTGGTTTTTCTCAATATCTTTGCTAGAAACTGAGAAATATTGTTTAGGTAAGATATGTAAAAGCTGACTTTCTCTACATTTCGTCCATACATTATACATGACCACGCCCATTTTTGTGGGCGGTTTCTTAAAAAAAAAAACATATATTGCTTTCTCAAGGCTATTTACGGAAATGGTTATGTCTTATTGTGAATACTTCATCAGAATCAGTGAATTTCAGTGAACAATTTTTGAAGCCATGCCCACTTTCTGCTAAGGAAAAGTTGTTTGATGAAATTTCTTAAAAATTGTCGAAATATTCTCTGTATCGAAAGGCATCATTGCATCTGTTTTAAAATTTCGCAACGCCAGACTCACTTTATTAGTCTAAAAGATGGGGGATAAGGTATCATACGATCCGTTCTAGAGGGAGTATAACTTTTCTGAATGCTTTTAACTTTAAATACCATGTGTCGTTGCTTGAGAATCATTAGATTATCTGCGAGGGGCGGCTGATAAGTTCGCGGCCTGAAATACTCAACAACGAGTTACTCGTATCTTCTCATTAGTGATAGCACAAAGTGCGGCAAAGAAATTTTTGAATACATGTCACCGACTCTTTAGGATTCTGGCCCTTCGTATACCATGGTCAATAAATGGGCTCGCTCATTTCAACAAGGGTAAGAGATCTGTGAAGACGACCCCCGCCCAGGGCGTCCTTTGTCAGTAGTCACTGAAGAAAACGTCGGAAAAGTTGAAAAATTGTTTTCTGGTCGACCGAAGAATAAAAATGTGGTGGATAGCGGACGAGTTGCACATCAGCAAAAATTGGATTGGATAAATTTCGTCTAAAAAGTGATCAACTGTCAATGGGATATGAAGGGGGTATTTTCAAAAATCCGTACATCATCTTTGTTAGCAGCCTAATTCAAGAAATTCCAAACGGATTTCGATGAAGTTTGGCTTTTTTTTTTTTTTTTTAATCTGCGCTCGCCGAAGGGATTATGAATACCCATATATTTTTTCAGGACACGGGCCTTTAGGAAAATGGTGAAGTGGAACAGAGGAGAAACCTGTGCACGTTGGCTCTAAATGTTTGCAGGTTGTAGTGATAGGAAATACAGAGAATGGTAGTTGTTGCGGCTTATAAACGGATCCCTATATTTGACAGTACGACCGAAGTTTGGCTTTAGAGTGAACTGATGTGCATTCGAAGCATGTCGCACATTGTGGGTAAAATTTTAGAGGGGAGGAATGCAGCTGACTATTTCGCTGAAGCATTTTTTTTTATAAAAAAAACGATAAAACAGGGAGGACAGAAGACATTTCTCCAATGTTCTAGTGAATATAAGTTTTAACGCGCGATTCTGTACCCTATCAAGAAAGTGCAGAATGGTCTTGAGTGCACCAGACCAGATATGGGGGTTGTATTCCAGCTTAGGGCGGATGTCTTATAAATTGAGACCAGATTAGACGGGGTAAAATATTTTTTGCACCGTTTAAGGAATCCTAGACATTTTGTAGCATTTTCGGCGACCGGGAATGGCAAGCCTTTCGGTTTCAATGATGCAAGTACCATTCATGGATAATGGTTGAGGGTTTTGTTTTGGCTTAAGACACAGAAAAAAGCATTGTGTTTTCCACTCTGTTGTTTGAACCCCATTTGATTATGCTGTCCAAGTTGAAATTTTATGTGTAAACATACGTTATATGTAACATACGTTGCCGTTCCTCTTCTACGGCCGAAGAGCAAGGACGTGAGTTAGGGAACGAATATGAAAAACTGAGGGTACTGTCATTAGCGAAGGAATGGATTGGATTAGAAGTTGCAGACAAGAGATCATTTATAAAAATAAGAAAGAGAGTCAGAGACAAAACGAGCCTTGGGGAACACCAGCATTTATTTGGTGAATTGCAGACTTGAAGCCGTCCAAAACAACTTGTACTGAACGCTTCGAGAGGTAATTTCTATTCCATTGAAGAAGAGACTCATCGATGGTCAATAAGTCCCTGAAAAATGAAATAAGGAACACTCTTTTCGGTATAAAAACATTTTATTTTTCAACATAGTCTCCTTTTAGCTCTATACAATTCATCCAAAGTTTCTCCAATTTTTTGATGCCCTCCAAATAATACGATTTCTCGAGCCCCTCATAATAAGCATTTGTTTCAGCGATGACCTCTTCTTCATTCGACCCAAATCTCTTACCTCCGAGCCATTTCTTCATGTTTGGAAACAAGAAATAGTTGCAGGGGCTAAAACTGGGGAATATGCTAGATGAGGGAGGAGTTCGTAGCCTAACTCATGCAATTTTGCCATTGTGACTGCGAACTTGTGCGCCGGTGCGTTGTCCTGGTGAAAAATAACTTTTTTCTTCGCCAAATGCGGCCGTTTTTGCTTCAAACCGGCTTGGAATCGATCCAGCAGTTCTGCATAATACTCGGCGTATGTAGTATGCGGCGGTGATCATTTTACCCTTTTCAAGGTAATCGATGTGAAAACACCGCGCGCATCCCAAAAAACTGTCGCCATGACCTTGTTTGCTGATAAACCCGCCTTGGCCTTCTTCGGCTTTGAAATTGTCAAACGAATGCGACCGTTGTCGATTGTGAGCAAACGCGGCAGCCATCTTGCGGAAAGCTTTTTCATGTCCAAATATTTATGTAAAATCGAAATCACTGAGCCATGTTATAAGCCTGTGGCCTCTTCAAGCTCGCGCACTTTCACTCGCCGATCATCCATTATCAAACCATGGATTTTGTCGATCATTTCTGGTGTGGTGACCTCTATTGGGCGACCAGAATGTTTGGCGTCACTTGTGCTTAAACGACCGCACCGAAATTGAGTAAACCAGTGGTGAATGGTTCCAATCGATGGTGAAGAGTCCCCATAATATTTGTCAAGCTTTTGTTTGGTTTGCGTGATAGTTTTTTTCTCGCAAAAAATAGTGTTTAATGAGCACACGAAATTCACTTTTTTCCATTTTAACGAAAATGCTAGTAGGCGTCTATATAAAATGGCTGCCACAACAAAACTATTTGACAGATCTATCTGAAAATTTGGGTGCGTTCTTTTGAAAGATGACTCTTGACAAAAAAAAAATTAATTTAAGGTGACGACACAATTTGTGTTAATTTTCAGGGACTTATTGACCCACCCACTTATTGACCCACCCACAAAAGAGCCTGATGCCAAATTCTGTCAAATGCCTTTGAAATATCAAGCGCAACCATCTTAGTTTCGCCGAAGTGATGGAGAAATTGGTTCCACTTCTCGGTGGGATATGCCATCAAATCAGCAGTGGACCTGTTGCTACGAAAACCATACCGTCGGTCATTAAGGAGTTTTCGTGAATCGAGATATTTCATAAGCTGACGATTTATCAGCGTTTCCATGACCTTGGCTTGTAGACTCAGACTGAAAATGATAGAAATCAAATGGAGTGGGAGTAATATATGAGGGAGGGTTTAACACATTTTCGAATCATTTTTCTTATGCGCCTAGCTGATTTTTTTTTTCGTAAAATAAATTTTATTCCAAAAAATTTTAGCAAGTTTAGCGATCCTTTTTTTGTGAAAAATGTTTGCTTTCTATGGTAGATCAAACGGTTCAAACGTTATAAGCTTGTGACAGACACATGGACATGGAGAAGGATAAATGGACAGACAGTTGAATCTATTAGTGTTCGATTTATACCGTAATGGTATGGAACACCGTAATAAAGCGGAATGGACTGGGAATGAATTTACGTGTTTTGTTCCACGAAAGTTTTCTAGGTGGTATTTTGTTTCGGGGTATTGCGGCCTACTAGTTGTTGGAAACATACTTGTCTACTTCACCGTCGAATAATAAGGCACCGCTCTTTGCGAGGGTCCTTACATTGCAGAAACCAAATACAACTTTTTTGAACTTGTGATCATTCCTAATAAAGTCCGGTTCACGCAAAATCTGTACGCCATCTGATGATTATTGCAGCGCCTCTAACGGTAAGTAACGAACTATTGTGACACACACTTTTTCAGCAAAACTTAACTGTTAATTGGTCCATTTTTGTTTTGATTGAACATGTATCAGTGGTTCTGTGTGCAATGGAAATTAAAATTCGCAAAATAATAGTGAACAAATTTCTCGAAAACCCTTCGTGGTAGGGTTCAAAGATTGCAAAGGTATTAAAATTACCGAAAACTACAGTGTGCAGTATTATAAAACGGTATAAAGAAACATTCAGTATCGAAAGAGCTAAAAAAAAATTAAGAAAACGGGATGTAAGAATTCAAAACTGGTCTCAAAGGTAATGAGATCTGTGAAACGTAACCCCGGGCTATCGGACAATGATCGAGCCAAAAAGTTCAATACAAGCAAGAGTAAAGCAAGACGTATACGTTTGAAAGCAGGGTTTAAAGCGTATCGTGCAATAAAATACCGCAACCGGTCTGATAAACAAAATTTAGTAGCGAAATAACGGGCTAGAATCCTTTATGACAAACTTTTAACGAAATTCAAAGGCTGCTTAGTAATGGAATGGAAACGTATGTTAAATTTGACCGTAAGCAGCTACTAGGTCAAAAATTTTATGTTTTCACGAATCGTGGCAATATCCTTTCAAAGCTTAAGTATTGTAGTGTAGCATAATAATAACTACGCTCCCTAAAAATATGACGCAACAAATTCCGAAGTGACTTTTCATTCTGGCAGAATTTTGGTTCGAACAGTCCTTTCATCCGAGGTTCGTGTCTGGGATGAAGTCTCCACAGCTCATGTCAACGAAAGAGACGAATAATATCAGGGATAAAAGGGAATTATAACTGCAAGAATTATTACATCAGAATTTCTCTTGTTCCAGTGGTCGAAGAATTTGCTAGAAGTTTCTGGCTATCAGAAACTTCTGCTATATAAGGACAGATGGCGATTGAGAAAGGAGCAGTAGTTGTTAAACTGTGGCGAAGAGATTAGAAAAGTGATAATGGGCGAAGTTGTAATCTTGTGATAAATTGAAAGTTGAGATTTAACAAGAAGAAGTAATTAGTTTGGATTTGTGAATTAAGTAGAAGAAAGGAGATAAGTGATTAGAGAGGAAAGAGACATTGTAAGAAAAGAATTGCGAAGAATAGTATAGTGTGAACCTGAATTGTTATATAGACTAGAAAATAAAGAAATAATTTCACAGAATATTGTTTTATCTACTCGAGCCGTAGCCCGCATATTACAGTATATAAAAGTGGATAAATTTGCTAAGAAGGCAATGGTTTGGCAAGCGATCTGCAGTTGTGGCCTTAAGAGCAGGGCTTTTGTGACAACTTCCTCAATGACATCGTATGTTTACATCAAGGAGTGCCTAACAAAACGAATTCTGCCTTTCATACGTCAACACCATACAGCAGTAACATTTTGGCCTAACTTAGCCAGTTGTCACTACTCCAGGGCTGCCATGAAGTGGAACAACAGCAACAATGTGGATGTTGTACCCAAAAACATGAATCCACCAAACTGCCCCCAACTTGGACCAATAGAAAAATATTGGGCAATTGTTAAATTAAAATTGAGGAGGAATGCAGGAATTGTCTGAAATTTGAATTCAATGTTGATTAAATGGAACCATGTTGCAGCCAAAGTCAACAGGAAAGATGTTCAGAAGCTTATGGGGTCCATCAGGAAAAACACCCGAAATTTTTTGCACAGTAAAGAAATCCAAGATTAATTTTAATACTACTTTCAAGCTTAATTAATAACTTTTAATTTGAGGTATCATTTGTTTTTTTCGAAGTATTGGTTAAACAGATATAATAGCTTATACCCGTACAGATTTTGCGTGAACCGCACTTTACATGGAGAGATACCTTCTTTCGATGGCGCATTGAATCACCACGAGGAGGTGATGCAAGCTTATGTTTAATTGCTTAGTTGTTATTTTGTGTTGAAATATCGAGATCAACATTCATTCCTAGCTAGCCGTTGCAGAGGCTTTTACGGCCCAAATGAGTTGGTATTTAAGTTAACAGGTACAAGACCAATCGTAGAAACATCTGTTATCCAAAATTCCTAGTTTGAAGGCCAATTGATGCTCCTTGGATCGAAGACGACTCTTGGATCTTTCGACACTCCATCAGCAATTATTATATAATAATATTCTACCGAGTGCATTACGAATCAAGACAAAGACCATTCCTTAAAGGCTTTCTCTGCCTTTTTCTTTTTTAACGAAAAGCTCTCTGTGCTTGTTCATTGATTATGAAGGAGCTTTTTTTTATTTTCTAATTAAAGACAACATAAACTTTACTAAGCAATGTGAATCACTCATATGAGCATGTTCGCACTCGCACGTGTATCCAAAAGCCATAAATTAAGATAAAAACTTGCATCAGCATTTCGAATTCGTATAAGTTTCGTGATTTGGATAAATCTGTTTTTTCGTAACATATCTAGCTGTCAAAGTTCAACGACATAGGAAATGTTTCTGCACTTAATTTAACGTCTATAAAACATTCAATCGAATCTAACGACATTCTCTAAATATTTTCAACTACCAAGCCTACTACGAGTATACCAAGCACCTATTGCAAACAGTGAAACTAGAAATGAGTGGTAATTGTTTATGGGAAACAAAAACACTTCCAAAGGTCCGATAAGATACTCGTATCAGAAAAGAGTTTTAAAAAAAAGGTGTCACTATTGTAATTGCAAACTAAATTGGTTGCCCACAAAACGAACACAATTACAAAACTATCTTACCTGTTGGCTCAAATCTGGGCTGCTGGGCAACACGAATTTCACTGTCATAATGTAGATTACGCACAGAATCATCTTGGAGCATTGTTTCAGCAGTTTTGCAACTTGTACGACTACTATCAAAAGATACTAAAACTTTTAGCCTGCAAATCAAAACAAAAATATCCGACTAACTTCGCTAAAGCAACAACAGAATAGAACTGATAGCAGGTGATAACAGCTCGTATGCTGATAGCCCGTCTTGGTGTTGAAATTCGTATCTCAGTCCGCAATGAAATCAAATCGGCGATAAGGGCCTCGAAAGCTCTCACATGAATGATATAGACCGGTCATAATGTAGTGATAGGCTCTTGGCTAGTTGCAATAAAAGGTAAATGTGAGTAATTGAGTTGTTTTGGGTCTTTCAGAAAGTCAGGTGGAAATCAGCTAAATGAGTCAGTTGTAGAAAATAGAGAGCTTTTTATTTAATTGTGTTATGATGGATGAGTATCGGAAGGTCATGGTTTAGATAAATTGTCTACTAACAAATAGTGCAGCAGTGAATGAACTTTCGAGTTATTGCGTAACTTTTTCTTTAAACAAAGACGACGAGTTGAGGCAGATAATAATGCCAATATCGAGATACGCACATGATATGTTTTATGAAACATAGACAAAAGCCTTCACTATAAAGAGAATACACTCTAATTGCATTCCTGGACATAGAAGGAGCTTTTAATAATGTGAAGACAGAATCTATTAAACCGGCACTAGAGGAAATAATAGTAACAGAATGGATTGTAACAATGCTTAATAGCAGAGTTATTAATTCACAGATAGTCGAGAGTATTATAAAGAAATCAGTTACGATGGTTACTCCACAGGGGGAAGTCATTTCACCTCTCCTGTTAACAACAGTTAAAAAAATTCGTAAGGCTCTAAAGTACCAAGGAATAAAGACGGTAGCATACGCAGATGACATAGCAATCCTAGTTAATGGCAAGCATTTACGAACAATCAGCAATATTATCGAATCGCCACTGTAAGATTTATCTTCACGGGCAGAATCAAATGGACTACAGGTTAACTCAGAGGAGACTGAACTGGTCCTATTTACCAGAAAAAGGCAGATCGATAATTTCAACCTACAAAAACTTAATGAAATACCTCCGAAACTCTCCAATCAAGCCAAGTATCTTGGAATCATTCTAGACTCAAAGCTTAGGTAAAGAGCACTATGTTCTATGCATACAAGAAAACCTTTGGTAAACTCTGGGGAATACGACCGAGTATAATCCACTGGATGTATACAGCGATCATTATATCCATACTTACACTAGTATGTTGGAATGCAATAGAATATCGCTGCTATCTTAACAACCTCTCTAAGGTACAAAGATTAGCATGTATAGGAGTAACATGAGGACTGAGATCAACACCACAAGCAGGGTTGGAAATAATTCTTCACCTTCTTCCCTTGCAGGAGTACATACGAGTAAAAGGCTAGGCAGGCAAAACCGCAATCCGTCTAAAGCATCCAGTCTTTGGAAGCTAAATTCCTACGGTCACGCATCTATACTTCACAGTTATGGAATTGTTGACCCCATGAAAAACTCAGACTATGTTATTCCATATCAGGATTTCAATAAGAACTACTCCACCCTTATTCCCAAAAGACAAGAATGGGAAACCAACACATTGATGAATTAACAGGACATCTAGATGTACACTGATGGGTCTAAAATGGAAATAGGATCCGGAGCAGGAGTATTTTGCCAACCCTTTTAAATGCTCATACAAATTCCCAAATGAATGCAGTGTCTTTCAAGCTGAAATTTTTGCCATTGACAGAGCAACGTTCACAATGCTAACAAAGAAAATAAATCCATCTTGGATTACAATTTTTGTGGACAGTCAGCCAGCAATCAAGGCACTGGACAGCGAAACAATAAGATCTAATACTAGCTTCAAGGACATAGTGTTATAGAAGGGAATGAAATAGCAGATGAACTAGGTGCAGACAATAGACATCCATATTGGTGTAATGAAAGAAGAAATAAATCTTAGGACCAGGGAACGAACCAACACTGCTTGGTTATCAAGAGGTGATTGTGTTATATCCCGCAGCCTATAGCCACAATTAAATGAGGGGAGAACCAAATGCTTACTAGGAAAAAGGAAATCCGCATATTGATCGCATACTAGCGGAACATTGTGCGATCGGCACTATGGCCAGAAGGCCAGATATAAACTCCCCGGACTACTGCAGGAGCTGTCAAGATAAGGAAGAAATAGAATTCATCAAATACCTGCTCTGCGACTGTTCAAATCTCCACAACAGACTCTTCGGAGAACTGGGTGAGTTAGCATATGCATTGCTGATGGACGAGATGCATAAGGAGCACACGTTGGTTCAAGTAAGAACAAGCCAACTAGACACAGTGTTAGATGAGGCAACATAACCCAAGGGGAACCACTATGAACCAATAGGCCCCCGTGCATCTTTCGAGATGTAAATCCCCCCAACCCAACTTAACCTAACCGTCTTGGGACACAAATAAGTCGCATTCTCTTTTTAATCAAGACCATGGCTAAAGTATTTACATAATCTGAGAGCAACTAAGAGCAAATATTCCCTCCTTTTTTTTCTAACCTTTTCGTACAACGGTATAAGTTAAACCCAGTCTCAGAGTACACTTATTTCTTTAATTTTCATAAAGCAGATTTAGCCAAACTCAATAGCTTACTTCTTAACATAATATTCGTCTCTGCACTTTTACCCATCGACCATGCTCTCAAATTTTGTCCAATCGTTGCCTTACCTTAGGGAGTTATGCTCCGTTCGCAACGACAGAAACAAACTATGGCAATTTTATCTTAAATTCAAATCTGGTTCTGACTTTTGTAGGTACTTTTGCGCATATACCTATTCCTCTGAGCTCTGCGAAAGTCTCTATCTAGAATAACTAGACCGAATGGAAAGCAATCTAATTGCCGACCCTAAGAGATTTTTTTTTGCTATCCATCTATTCTCACCTTCTCGGAGTGTTCCTTGGCTGACCATAAGATAATTGCCAACTATTCCGCTCAATTTTTCGGCCAGTCGTTTGCTGACCACGTCTTTGAACCTGATCTTGATTATTTTTGCTCTGCGCAACCGTCAATGGTTGCCAATAAGAATAATCGCCTGAAGGATTTTGATGGTATCCCCGTCAAAGGGGACAAAGAAATTTGTGAATCATCTGAGACACAGCCCCTGACAACCTTTCTTCAACTTTCAATCTCTCAAGGCGTATTTCCTCAATTATGGAAAAATGCTTACATTACCCTTCTATCCACAAAAAGTTTGCAAGAGCGAAGTTCTTCAACTGCTAAGCTGTCATGCATACCTAAACTTTTCGAGAGCATAGTGTATGATACAATGTCCTTTCACTGTAAGCCAACCGTCTTCACCAAGCAACACGGATTCCTTAAGGGTAGGGGTCAACAACCACCAACTTAACCGAATTCGTGTCTAGTACACTGAACGCTTTGGAAGATGGCAATGAAGTTGATGTCGTAGCCACAGATTTCAGTAAGGCTTTTGACGAAATTTCTCACCAAGTTACTCCTCTCAAGTTAAAAGTCCTTGAATACCAACTTCGGATAATCTCATAACTACTGGACCTCCAATACAAAGTTCGTTTTTAATCTTCAGTATCGGACCCTATCATAGCAACCTCGGGGGTCCCTCAAGGTAGCCATCTTGGACCACTGATCTTCATCCTCACATTAAGTGAAGCGAACGTATTATCCGGAGCTCCGATCTTCTGGTCTACGCCGATGATATGAACATTTGTAGAAAATTTTAAAAGCTAAAATTCCGATTCTAATAATTTTTCTCTTACAATACACTGTTTTCGAGATATTCGCGCTCTAAAAGAATGAAAAAAAAAAAAAAACGGGTATGTAGCTAAACTTTAAAAAAATTCTTCAAGCGCAGTTCCGTTCACACGTAGAGGGTTCCGTTGGAATGAAGATGCTAACTAATTGGAACTATTATTCTATACAAATAGCAAACAGAGCGTCCTGCTGGTAGTTTTCTTATACAACTTCTGAATTTTGAACCGATTTAGGTGAAATTTTGCTTCTTACTTGGAAAAATTTCTTGGTAAATTTCGAGATAGAATTTTTCAGAAAGCGTGGAGAAATCATCCGTTACTTATATAAAAAATGAGATATTTCGCAAATTAATTTTTTTTTTTTTTATTGAAGTTTTATAAAATTGACAACATTTCCTTAACTAACGAGTAGTTTACATTTGTTATATATTACATTATATACAATATATTTACAATACATTAAACAAATACACGCTTATTTTACATTTCTGTTGTATCTTCTAGATAACATTGTTCCCAGTTAGCTCGTGTGGTTTAATTCGCTTTAGTCTTCGAGTAATCCCAGTTGTATCGGAAAGTTTTGCTGCTTCCTGATTGATATGTCGTCCAAGTCTTGAGTGATGGGCTGTTGCAAATTCACGGATCGTTTCTTCAACAGATTTAAGCTTAAGGTCACGATGTAAGTCGTAGTTTCTGACATACCATGGAGCATTTACTAAACATCTTAAGACTTTATTTTGGAAGCGCTGAATTATTTCTATGTTATTTTTAGCAGCACACCTCCAGAGTTGAATGCCGTATGTCCATATAGGTCTCAATGTTTGTTTATATATAGGAAGTTTGTTATGTATTGATAGAATAGGTCTTCTGCCAATCAGCCAACCGAGTTTTCTCAGCTTCATATTAAGCTCTTCTCATTTCTATTTTATATGTTCTTTCCATCGTAATTTAGCGTCCAGGTTCATTCCTAAGTACTTTGCTGTATTGGAATAAGGTATTTGTATCCCATTAACAATGATTGGAATATGTTGAATCTTTTTGTTCGTGAAATTTATATGTATGGATTTCATGCTATTTAGCTTTAAACCCCCTTTTTTGGTCCAGTCAGATATAGTATTTACAGCATTCTGTAGAGTTTGAGTTGATTCTACTTCATTTTTTCCAACTGAGAGAATGGCAGTGTCATCAGCAAACGTAGCAAGTGTGCAATTCGAAAAGGTTGGCATGTCATTTGTGAATAGTAAATACATTGTTGGGCCTAGTATGCTTCCTTGGGGAACAACGGCTTTGATTCTTGTTTTACTCGGACATATCTATCAGTGAGATACGATTCTAGAATTGTTGAATATTCTCTAGGAAAAAGAGTTTTGAGCTTATAGAGTAGGCCTTCATGCCATACTTTATCGAACGCTTGAGTCCAGGAATATTGTAGAACATATTATTTTATTTTCAAGAGCTTCTTCGACAATGTTGGTGATTCTATGTACCTGCTCAATAGTAGAATGTCGGTCTCTAAAGCCAAATTGGTGAGATGGAATCATATTCTCGCTGTTTATAAATGGCTTAAGCCTCGTCAGTAGGATCTTTTCGAATATATTTGACAAAATGGGCAGTAAGGAGATTGGCCTGTAGGATGACATTTCGTGTGAATTTTTACCTTGCTTGGGAATCATTATAACCTTTGACACTTTCCAATAGCAGGGGACATGCTTCAGGCGTAAACAAGCATTTAGAAGTATTGTTAATTTATTCTTAGCTTTAGACGGTAGGTGTTGTAATAGCGCAGCAGTAATAAGATCATAGCCAGGTGACGTTTTCCTCTTGAGATCTTTTTGTATAATAATTTCTACCTCCAAGGGTGTAACTGAAGGAATTTCCACGGATTTTTTCCGGCCATATTACTACATGTTGTCTCTCATTGGGTTGAAAAACATTCGTCAGATACTCTGCTTTCTCAGAGTTGCTTTTGGCCCATGAATTATTTAATTTAATTGGTGGGTTGTGTTGAATAGGTCGTTTAAGATTTTTGGTTATTTTCCACAATGAAAATGCTGTTAGTTGGCGTAATTTTCGGTTAACTGCTTTATTTCTGAGCTCATTTAATTGGGAGCGAATCATTTCTGTAAGCTTGTTTAATTGTGACTTGTACAACGGGTATCTTGATTGTTGCCATTTTTTCCTTAATTTTCTCTTCTCGGATATTAAGTTAAGTATTGATTTCGGATAACTATACCCGATTTCTTTCTTATTTATCTGAGGAGTACTTTTCCAAGCAGCTTTTTGTATTTGTTCCGTAAAATCCAATACTTCATCTTCTAGTTGTTTTTAATACACAGCACTTTGTTAAAGTTTAAGTTCTGATCTAATAGTGCTTGAAAGTAATTCCAATCTGTAAATTTATTTACAAGGTAAGAGTTTGTATTTTTCATGTTTACCCTGTCATTACATATTAAATATATTGGTGAATGATCAGAATTTAAATCTTTTCCTTCTTTGATATGAAGTACATTTCTGGAGACTTGATTTGTAATAAAAAAGTCGATCAACCAGTTGATATGGGTTCACAACCTTCTTCACGTATCGCTTTTAGCAGTTCACGGCCTTTTGTTGTTATTAGACGAGATCCCCATTGCGTATGTTTAGCGTTAAAGTCGCCACCCATTATGAATCGGTTTTTGTGTTTTTGTATCAAGAATGTATATTGATCCGAGCTAATTTTATGTTTTGGAGGACTATATACCGACGTTAGTGATAATAAGTTTTCTTCTGTCTTAATTGATATCGTGTTGCCTGCAATTCGTCGGTACATAACTGGTCTTCTTCAAAGTGTTCAATCGTTTTCCTGACGATAATCGCACTTCCCCCTCGTGCATTGTTGTATGGATGATTTGTACAATATGTGTCGTAATTTCTGATTTTGAAAAATAACTGATTTGTAAGATGAGTTTCCGTTATTAAACACACAATTTCGCAAATTAATAAGAATATTAAGCTTATTCCATATTTGTCGTTATAGACCTGAAGTTTAAGTTTTAGGTCACGTACTTTGGAACTGCAGAGCGTAAATCTACAATGTTTAGTCTTAGATTCTATTCCAAAAGTTCTTTTCAACGATATGTCACAAGTCTGTATACGAACAAAAGTTTATTGTAACTTTTCATTATGCTGGGGCTAGAAGATGGTGACAGACAGATGGACGAGAGACGGTCATTTAGGGATGTGGTTTATGTGCCGAGATAAAAGACATAATTAGATATCAAACAAATAATTATAAACTGTAAATTGCAGTCATGCAGGGTGCCACGTTAAGGTGTGCCCAAATGTCAGTGGAGTATCTGAATCGATTTCTAAGATGAGAATACTATAATATTGAAATATGCGAGCTACGGCTCGAGTAGATAAAATGTTATTCTGTGAGATTATTTCTTTATTTTCTAGTCTATAGAACAATTCAAGTTCACACTATACTATTCTCCGTAAATTCTTTTCTTACAAGGTCTCTTTCTTCTCAAATCACTATCTCATTTCAATTACTTAATTCACAAATCCAAACTAATTATCTTCTTGTTAACTCTTAACTTTCAATTTATCACAAAATTACAACTTCGCCGATCATCATTTTTCCAATCTCTTCGTGCGGTTCGAAAACCAACTGCCCCTGCCTCGATCGCCATCTGTCTTATATAGTCGCATTTCTGATAGCCAGAAACTTCTAGCAAATTCTTCGACCACTGGAACGAGAAAATTCTGATGTAATAATCCAAGATGACAGCTGCAGCCAATAATCTCTTGTGGTTATAATTCTCTGTTAATTCCGCCATCTTAGACATATTCCTTCTCTTCCGTGGACACGAACCTCGAATATGCTCCGAAAGGACACTTCGGAATGTAATTTTGTGTTGCTTACTTTTGGGCGTAGTTATTATGCTACATTATGTTACAATATATAATATTGGTTTGAAGATATGATCCGTTGTTCTATAGCTTGTCTCTAAAAGTCTAACTAAAAGATTTCAGTCTAACTTCTAAAAAATTAGTTAATTTCCATTCTTCTAAAACTTGACTTTATAACTATCTGCGGGTTAGTAAACCTCTGGTTCAAATGTTAACTTTCAATGTCAAAAAGTTCAAAAGGGTTTCGTTCACTTTTTTGTTCACCTAGTACATACTGAAACCCTGAAAACGTTGCAATTTCACAATCACTCAAATGAATTACCCTATGGTAACAATACAAGGTGGCGCAATAAGTACCACATGTGAGTTTTGGAAATAGAGACTTTCATGTCATCAGGATCTTGACAGCTGTATAGTAGAATAACGTGAAAAGGATAAATGATACTCAAGAATGCTGAATAGTTTTATCTATGTATTTGCGGAACCTTTGTTTATATTGGAACAACATGATATAGATCGAACCTTGGTAGGTCTCAAACAAGCAGTTTGAAATAGAATATCAAACTTGTGCGGAAAATATCGGAGAAAAGCTGGAACTGGAAAAGCCCTCAAGAAGACGGTCCACACAATTGGGCATTTCGAGGCGGCCCTGGAACTTATTTTGGTGAAAGACCTACAAATTTTCAAACATGAACAATTCGATATGCCGCGGAAGTAGAGACGAAGTCTAGTCTAGTGGTATATTCTGTTTCACAAAACCAAATCATTAAAGCTTTTGTGTGCATTTAAGGTTTTGGGAGCGGCCATTTAGACTGGAGTGCAGGATGGAAGAGATTATGATTTCCGGTGTCTCTAACTTTCAGTATAATTTTATAGCATTGGGGACCAAAAAAATAGAAATTTTGGCGTTCGAAAGCAGTTAGGAGAGGCGTAAACTGCCCATAAACTTAAGAAAAAACCTATAAAATATGACATGAGTACACAAAACTTTCAATTCTGTTTGTCTATCCTTCTGTGAGGATGTGCAGCAGACTGCAGCCTAAATGGCTGGATAGATTTTCTTTAAACATATCAGGGTCATAATTCGAGGCAAAATCGAAGTTCTCACTCTAACCTCTAGATTTACGGGAGTAAACAAATAGCTGATTGGCTTTAGCGATTTTATAGAATCATACGAGAACATATGCACATAAGGTATCAGATCGCGTACTAGGTTTTCGGCATGAAATCCGCTTTTTAAACTCATTTGTATCTGAATGCCTTAAAATATAAAATTCAACAGGAGATGGACAATATAACATCAGAAGTCTTCAGAAAAGTGAAAATGACATAAAAGGATCGCAAAGTAATAAAATAATCGTTTCTTCATTCATTTTGAAACTTATAGGTGAAGTTAATCGGTTTATACGCCCGGTTTATGAGCCACCCTGTACTTTAGTTATTACAAGCTCTTTCTGGAAAATTGGTTTGTTTTTTATATAAAAGCAACGTAGTTATGCAATAGACATGTTTGCTTGAAATTATATTGTCGTTGAATGAAAACAATAATAATGCGCGACTGAGAGCTCATTGTACGGGGTCTTCCAATAGGGACTTCCGAACTTTGACAGTTGATAGCGGCCATATTGTTGAAGCTACATCTGTCAAATTGGCTGTCATTTATTCAGTCTCTTTTGCCAAATTTTCATGGATGGATATAGTGTTCAACAACACATGAAAATAATAAAATTGTTTTATCAAATTGGGTGTTCTGTTCGGGCAACGTTCCGCGCGCTTCGCCCATTTTACGGTCGCCATAATCGTCCTTCCGAGAGGACTATTCGCAGTGTGGTGGATAAATTTGAGTCCACTGATTCAGTAAACGATCAGCCAACACCCGTACGCTGACGAAACGCAAGATTTGCTGAAAACATCGCCGCTGTCCGTGAGAGTGTGCAGGAGAATCCTAGGCAGTCGAATTGGCGAATTTTGCATTGTGACTTAGGCCTGCACCCGTACAAAATTTAACTGACCCAGGAGCTGAAGGTAAACGACCATAGACAATGACGTGTGTTCGCTGAATGGGCTCTGGAGCAGTTGGAAACAGACCATAATTTTCATCGAAAAGTCATCCTCAGCGATGAGCCCATTTCTGGATGAATGGGTCAACAAACAAAATTGTCAAAATTGAGACAATAACAATTCACATGAGATCCAAGAGCGTCCAATGCATCCCGAAAAAGTCACTGTTTGGTGTGGATTTTGGGCTGGCGGCGTCATCGGTCCATATTTCTTTGAGAACGATGTTGGCCAGGCCATCACCGTCAATGGCGATTACCAACTTCTTTTGGCCTGAATTGGATCATATGGACACCAACGACATGTGGTTTCAACAGGACGGCGCTACGTGGCACACAGCTCACGCCACATTCGAAATTCTGCACGAGCGATTCGAGGGCATGGTCATCTCACGTGGAGGTGATGTGAACTAGCCACCGAGATCATGCGACTTTTTCTTGTGGGTCGCAGGTCTATGCGAATAAGCCACAAACCACAGCGGCCCTTAAAGCCAACATAACCCATGCCATCGGTCAAATTCATATCGGATGTGCGCCACCCAGTGAAGCCGCAGCAGACATTTGAACTATGTTATATTCCATACATAATGGCATCGATAGGCTTTTCAAACGAATTTTTGATATCTCACACACACTTTATTTTATCTGAATTTAAAGATAGGAAGCGATTAATGAAAGACCCTTTACATGTGCAATGAGCGACTGAGATCTGACAGTTGTCATATTTGTAATTTGTTAGTTATGAGATAGGTATTATGGTCATTGGTTGGAATTGACAGAATATAGGGAGCATTTCGTTCAGTTATGACATTAGCTTATGTTTCCCAATGTTGATTATGGTTGAGCCTTAAGACTTCAAAGAAACCCGAAGTTTCGTTCTAAAGAGAAAACAATTCTGTATAGATTGAAGCTTGGTCTAGTTGACTGGAAGGAAAGTATACAATATCGACGAGGATCTGTCTTATGAAGACATAACTCATAGGTCAGGTGGCATTTAAGTAAGTATAGGTTGGGGTCTGATAATGTGAAACAAATTCCAATCTAACATCACGTGTAAACTCATGTCTAATTTTCCGCTTTCGCCAAACATTTGCAAATATCAAACACAGACATACAGTTTTTACCCATAAGTATCTCGCTATGTTACAGACACAAAAAGATACACATACGCCTTTCTGATTGTGACTCTCTCTACCGATGTAGGGCTACAAATTTACATAAATATTTGAGAAAAGCCAACACCTTCTGCATGGTCCTACGGTAAATTCAAGTTTTCACTGAGCCCATTTTAAGGAGTTCGACCTAAAAAGCCAAAAAACCCGACCCAAAACAAAAAAAAAGAAGAAAAAGAAAAGGAAACAAACACGCACACTGTCAACTAATTACCTGACACCATGTAGCGAGAGTTGAAATTAATTTGCTCCAAAAAAAGCATCAACAACAACTCTGTATAGAAACGCACTTTTTTTTTGCGCTGCCACAAAATTCCTTTGCGAAACCTAAGGAGGCCACGCATGCGCAGATGCGTGCCACAGCCGTACTACAGACGACTGAGTGATCCAGCAGCAGTAGATACTCCTGATACTCGACACAAATTAACTTTCTTCATCTCAGCTCCAGTGTACGAGTACACAAAGTGTCGACTTTTGGTGGAGACGAAATCTACACTGCTCTTACAGGGGAGGGGAACCGAGCCCCGCCTAAATTCTGCACTTAATTATGTCCGATCGGTCGGTGTGCACTGCAACTTGAATTACGCACTATAATTGTCAATAAATTGCGGCCTAATCGTGTATATGGAGTGTGTGCTTAAACACTTGAGTAACCCGAGTGTCCGACAACGATGACGGCGCGATGCGTGTAGCTAAAACGCGCCTAGTGGTCCAAGAGCCGGTTCCACTTTTGGCGGAGAGGGACACAGCTGCACGCCGTGCTCCACGCACTATGCGTCTCGATTTCACTTGACACCGCGCGGGTTTTTTTTTTTTTTTTTTACCTCACTCTGCGTTGATTATTTGGTTCAGTGCGTGCTGCATGCGTGCGGACTGATTGCGGAGCTGGTTTTAATCAAATTCTGCTGCCATTTTGCCCACCTGGTGGGTTTGTTGGACTGTGGTCTATTTTTTATTTTTTTTTTTGCTTTAAAATTTGATTGCGTGTGCTCGCGTTGAACAGTTTTCCATCATCGTACCCCATCACACCGCACTACCACCGAACTGTGGGAAAAGTCTTTTCATTAAAATTCAATTAAAATGCGAAATTTACGATAAATCGTGGTAAATTCGACCAGCTAGGTTAACAAGCACAGGTTCACATATTGGCATGTGGCCGGTTGGCCATTCATTGCGGAGACTGACATTTGTGTAATTAAAATTGGGTACCAAAGGGGGGGCTGCAGTCATAGATGTAACAAATAACATCGACGATTTGGAAATTTTCATCTGCCGCAGTTGTATCTGTGGTCGCTGCCGCTGTGCAGCGTTAAATTTATGGCGTGTAAAGGTGAACGTTGTGTAGTTTTTTTTTTTTTCGAATTTCAGTTTTGTCAGCCAAATTGAAAAATTTGTATTTAGTGCTAATTTGCGTGGTACTTGGAGGTGGTGTTGGTGGTTGGGTGGTTTCACTAGATTGTAGTTTTTCTGACAGCACTAGAGAATTGGCTGCGACATTTTTAATGAACTGGGATTTAAGCTACGAGTGGCTGTTATTTGGTTGCTTTACAAGGAATTCGGGAGTAATTACCGCAATTACTTTAATTTGAATTGAATTATGAAAAAAACATACAAGAAAGTTACAATCCGTCTAGAAAAGATCTTATGATACCCTATTCTCCATCTTCTAACTAACCCGTAATAAAGTGAGCGTGGTGTTGCGAAATTTTGAAACAGATGTGCAAAGAGAATATTTCCGTGGTTTTAGAGAAATTTTATCACAAAATTGTTATTACGACTTTTTCTTAGCGAAAGTAGGCGTGGCTCCCAAAATTTGTAACCGAAGTACACGGATTCTGATGAGATGTTCACAATAAGACTCAACGGTCATTGTAAAAAGCTTTGAAAAAGCAATACAAGTATGTTTTTTTAAGCAAAGAAATGCCCCTAAAAAGTGGGCGTGGCATGTATCTTGACAGTATTCTTCAGTTTCTAGCAAATATATTGAGGAAAAAGAATTTTTTTTAAAGTGGGCGTGTCTGTGGGGTGGTTTTACAAATGTGTACACTTATGCTGTTCCGGATTGTAGGAAGCTCTTATACGAGTACACAATCTGAGGTCCAAAAAGTGGTGGCATATGGATGGACGGACAGACGGTCGGACGGTCATGGCTACATCGATACAACTTTTGAAGCTGATCACTCGTAAATACATCTATCGTTATCATTTCTTTATGTTACAAGCTGTGTATCAAACTACACTATAAAAGAAAAATAAAAAATAAATATATTGTGCATAAGGAGAAGAATGGCTACAAGCTCGTCAAAGGATCTAAATGAAGAAAAAAAGAAACATATTGTTAAGGCGACTAAGAAATTATACGGCCAATCAAAGAATAAATCGGAAGCTGTTAGAAAAGCAGCAGATGTTTTTTCTGTTACGGAACGAACTGTTTACAGGCTGTTAAAAGAAAATTAAATCAAAGGCCACAACTCACCACTAAAAAAGAAAAGTAATTCTGGTGTTAAAAAAAAGGCCGACGATTTTGACAAATGTGCCATTAGGCATATAGTCCACCGTTCAACAAATTGTTTTGTTTTTAAATCAGCAGATGGAAACCCTACGGGTAATGCTCTCTCATTTGTGGTAATGTGTCGACCCCGTAAGAGCTTTAAAGAGTGACGCACTTATGCAAGCTACAGAGAGCAACAAGACAGAGAAGCAAACATCCTATCTTCCCTGTACTGACAATTTCTCTGAGACAGACTATAGATAGGGTATAAAAAGTTAGCACTATTCCCTGTAGTGCACATTAGAATGGAATGGTTGTTTTAAGAGCTCGGCATTCGAAAATTTTCTTTATGCACCCAGCAGCATTAAGTGATTAAAACCACCAAGACCCTCTTGATAGAAACCTTTAGCGCGTCAAGTTAGGAAAGGTTAAGTTAGGACAGAAAATTCGTGGATGCAGATATCAGAGTTTTAGATAACTAAAATTAGGGCAAATCAAGCATTCGATTAAATTCAGTTGGGGCTATTAATCTCGCCCTTTCTATTGTTTGTTTGCGATTTCAGACAAGCTTTGCAAAGCCTCAACAAATACATAGGCAGATCTTCTCTATATAGAAAGGTCTTGGAATACCCACGTTTTTTTTGAGATTAGACATCTAGATGTTGTCCTCTTTATGACGATATACGAGTACAACTTGCCGTCAATATATAATTATTAAGCAGAAAATTCCGTGTCGCATAATAATTATATGCTACCATTTAATCCATCACCCATAGAGGGTTTCTTGACCAGCAAAATGAAATTATTTCATTAGCAATTTAATAGTTTTTTGATCCCCATAAAATAATTTGTTTAATCTGATGACAATTAAAACAAAGCTCAGCAGAAAAAAAGGAAATGGTTAGCAAGAAAATTAAAAGATGAGCCGAGAAAATGCTTTCTCAGCAAAAAATAAATTATTTGATCAGCAGAATACTGTTTTTCGATGAGCAGAATCGATGAATGATCTGAATGATTTTATTTTAAAGAAAAATAAATTATTTGATCAGCAGGGCATAATTAATTAATAACAAACTAATAAAATAAATAAAATAATCTGCAGAAAATGTAAAACGAAACGGAGGGAACAATTGTTTTAGAAAATACTTAAGAGTGTGAGAATTTCAGAAAATGATAATGTGCGAATTTATTTCCTTTTGGGATCTCACATACCAATGCGAATATTCGCAGCTGTGGCGGCGAAAATAATTTGGCCTAAGTTTCATGTTGACTGTGACATAAAACACACAGGTCTGCCCACACCAAAGCGATATATTCGTAGCTACGGTGAAATTCTCGTTGAACTCGAAATAAATGGTGACATATGAGAGTCTCCAAAGTCATGCGAATATTGTGAAGGCATTTGCGAAATTGTAGCTGATGAGTAATGAGTTATGAAATTTACGGGGAAATTGATTGAGAATTAATCAAAAAATTCCCAATTTTCTGTTATTTATCGCAAGAATATTACAGAAACGTGAGGAAAAAAAGATAAAATGTGGAAAGAAATTGGTGTAATAAAGTTTAGTTTGAATGCAAATGCTTTCTCCCATATTAAAATGTAAGGGTAAGATTCTTTTTGTCCTGAAAGAGGTTTATATTTTGAGACATTCTCTATCGCAGTGATATTATATTTATTGCTGGTAAAAATTAATTTGTTGCTGATTGGAAAGTGATTTTTCTGCTGGCTAAATTTTGTTCGTGCTAGCACATTGTACTGGTCTTTTAATTATTTAGCTGACCATTAATATTAGCTTTAATTATACGAATGGGCAAATAGATGGATGAGAGCGTGTTCAATGAACAGCAATGTATATTTTCTGGTTCAGTGGACATGCCCCATATAAATGAATGTATTACAACTTATTGTTATTTGATACCATTCGTTGCATTTACTACAATTTTTATACGTTATTCATATATGTGTAACTATTTTATTACGTAAGACGTGTTTTATTGAGAAATGTATCTACAGCTGCATATAGAAATGATTTCTAGTGGACAGATTATGGCCTGAGTTAAAAGCTGCCAAAGGTAGTAAGGGAAGAAAACAGCAATAAAGAATAGAAACGAATTTGCAGAGCCTAATTAAATTTAATTTCTAATGATTCTAGCACTTTTGCGAGCAATGTGTCCAAACTGAGTGCAACTTATCTGATCACGTTTCCAAAGTAGTTTTTGGTTGGGGATTGCAAATAGGTACCACTGCCTAATAGGTGTTAGTTCATAAGTGAAAAATTCGAATGGCAAATTGTCTACGTTAATTAACAGTATGCAACTAGCACTTGTAAAAAAATGTTAAAGCTTCGAAGCACACAACAATGCTTCGGAAATGGAAGAATTTTTCACTGACGACCATTGGCTATCGAATAAGAAATACAATAGGATTCTGAAAAGTTATAGCAGTTCTTTACTCTGAGGGTGAGGTCCCCACAAACGCCAGATTCCTCCAATTAGAGGTGAGTTCTTGCGATAAAAGACTTAGTTAAAGAAGATAGCATGGCGCGGGGGAGGACGAGTACCATTCGTCAACAAGAAGCACTATTTTGCTCAACTCTGGAAAATAAAATACAAAAATTCGGCGTGGGAGCTCTGTTAACTTTAATAGGCTTCAAAGGCCTCATATCGTGGAAACTGTATATATATCGCATTTTGTAGGCGAGATTTTAAAGTGGATTAAGAAAAATCTAAATGTTAAGATGTGCAACAATACCACGCTCTAACATGTGATGGGTAATCACAGCCTCGGAGGCTAATATCAATTGCTTTGTCATTAGAAGTACCCCACCGTTGATGGTAAGACTATTATGTGGATTACCATTCAGTAAGGAAAAAAGCTGTATAAACAACTGGATGGAAACTGAAGGTAATAGTCACAGGATTCCTCACAGGCCACTATCGACTCAAAAAATATCTCATGGCTATGGCGATAGCGCAAGATAATTTATGCAGAATGGCGAAGAATTAACAGAACATACATATCTTATGTCACTGTGACAGTTTAACTAGAATACGACATTGTTACTTAAGTAAATTCAGCCTTGAAGCAGAAGTCATATCTTCTAGCTCACTAGTCGAATTCTTCATCAACTCTGGAATCTTGAATGAGCTATTGAGATTAGCCAATAGTGATCACAGCGATAAGGTGACCAGATCCCACTTCAACCAACAATCTACAATTTAGCCCCCCCACAAGACTAGTTGTGTCTCAATCGATGTGCAGGTAACATGCGATCAGATTGACCACCTAGTCATTAGTAGGCGCTTTAATACGTTTCACATCTATAATGTCAATACCAACAGACTTTGGGATCCCGCAGTGCGCCAACAATTTAGAGGCCATCTCGCCGGAGGAGCAAAACAATCAGATGAGCACTGGATAGCTCTAGAATTAGTAGTTGCAATTGGTAAACAAAAATAGCATGTGGCTATCTGCGGACACTTGACTATGAATCGAAGAGTACCATTCACTCAAAGCTCGAATTGCAGCTGCCTCAGCAATACAAAGAATCAAGGTCAAAGCCCACATGAAGAGATATGATGAACAGCGTAGCGACTCATAACCTCTAAACTCTAAACGGTGATAAAAAAAAAGTAATTCGTCTTCTTTGAGAAATTCTATAGAAATTCCTCTGTTAACCCTACCACTTCATCCATCTAAGTCATATTAAATCGCAAAACAAATTCATATCTCGCACCAAATATCTTCGAATTCGTGCCGCATGTTATGCTCTGACATCTTTCAATCTCAGACCGATTTGTTTCACATTTCTCACAATTTGCGAAATTCGCAATGCACACCACTCACTGCTACCTCCGCACAACTTGACGCTGTCATGATTCAATCAAATTTCGCGCAGAATCGAAATGCAATTAGAAATAAACAAACTGGCTGCTGGAACGACTAATCCAACCTTCAGCTGCTGGTGGTCCCTGTATTAAAAAAAAAAAATCACCTTCACTCCAACAGTCTCGCTCATTAGCAGGGGTCGCATTTTGATTGACTACAGCATGGACATGAGATCAAAATCAAAATCCAAATCCAAATCCACATCAATCCTAGCTTCTCATTCGCGATGGAGAGCTGAAGCGAAAGCACTTGACATGTTATAGTACGCATGCCACCTGGTCTGGATTCGAGTTCGTTCAAGTATCAAGCAAATCTGCATCAATTGGAACAGCTGGGCGCGCATGCGTAGTATCAATTGCACTCGCGATCGCTTACACCGGGTGCAGTGTGGGTGTCATCCAAAGTTGATTCAATTAAGTACCGGTTGCATTGCTGATATATTCAAATGGGTTACATGAGTAATGGGCTCACAATGTCGTCATGATTAGTGCGCAGCCGTGTGGTCGCCGTCATATCAAAAACTGAAAGTCTGCATCAATTAAAAAACGAAACAAAAAACAAAAAAAAAAAAAAAGAGATCCAATGATTCGCCATCAATCAATCAAAAGTTAGCAGCGAAATTAGACTTCACCAAGAGTCGGAGAAAAGCGAAAACTAAATCAAGACTATGCCCTGAGGGGGGTTATGAGTTGTTTATGGCTTTTCGGGTGAATTTGATTTATGCGGTCGTACTTCTTAGGGAGGTTAGTGGGTATGTAAAGTGTGACTGCTAAAGTGGATGACGACGACAAGTCTGTGATTTGAATCGACGCGGGCGTTGTTCATTCGATTGGAAGCTAGCTACTTGTTAAAGGTTTGTGACTAGTGTTTGGCTATGAATTGGTAATGCTTTTGCAGTGTTTTGATTCGTATTGAACATATGACCACTGAACAAATTAACGGAATCTCTGCATCGTACGGTCTATATTTTAAATGTTTTCCACCACTTAGAACTGCGTTCTTTGAAGTAAATGTTGACAGACGGATAGGTAGGACACGAATTGATATACATATATTTCGCCCGCACATTTATGATGGAAATACCAGTAGAGTAGCGCTAAGCATCCAATATTCCGATTTGGATGCATGTAGGCTGATCACCGATACTCCCACAAGTTTGTCGCTGAGCATGATGAAGTAAACTCAGCATCTGACGAGAACTCCAGTCCAAAAATGCACGTTATATTCAAGTTTCGGACAAACATAAGCTTTATAGACTATAACCGAGCCCGCAAGAGTACAAAACAACACCTTTTGCAGCATCAGTAATCTGCTGATTCCATTGGCGGTCTGGGCTAACACATATGTCAAGCATTGACACGCCATTAGATTCCTTAAAGCCAACTCCACTCAATCTGAGTTTGACCACGTTAGAAACTGAAGTTAGAAGACAGCACTGCGTTTTTGACGCATTGAACTCAACTTGGTTTTTCGCACTCCAATTTACGACAACATCAATGTCAGAGTTGGGTTCGAAAGGCATTAGCTGCCGATGCTAGTGCCTTTACCGTCGTATCATTAGCGAAAGGAATGAATCAGATTTCGAGTAATAGAAAGCAGGTCATTGATGTAAATCAGAAAAAAGGAACGGAGGAAGTACTGAGCACTGAGGAACACCGGTGTTAGTCGAGAATAGTGTAGAAGTACACCCGTCTAAAACAACTTCCAATGATAGCCTTCTTAAAAAACAACGCAGTACATTTCACAAAAATGTAACCGCTGCCATGAGCTTCCAGTTTGTTAACGAGGGCACTAACCATATTCTATCGAAAACTTTGAAGATATCAGCGGCTACAACTGTGCATACCATGATCAACTGGTTAAATTTTTCGGACAGGTAGGTCATTAAGGCCGTTTTGCTGATACTGTTCATAAAACTGTATCATGTCCAAGTTGATCTTATAGAATAAGTAGAACTTAATTTATTTTCTGTTGCACATTTTAATGCAGCCAACTTCAGTTCATTGTCAAATACCAAATGTCAAACGCTAAATGTCAAAAATTCTCATTTTTCTTCAGTTATTCAAACAGGGAATTGATTGATCACTCACGTTTGAAATATGCAAATGTTACTAGAGCCACACCCGCGTTTTTGAGTACAATAATTTCAGATGATTGCTTAATGGATTGAAGTTTGTGACGAGCCTCGAAACGATGCTGAACTCACTTCTTCATAAGTAGTCACAACAGTTCATCCATTCAGATTGACGAACTGCAGCCAATCACTAGCAGAGGACTTATAGATTAAACTTCTGATGCTGCTTTCGCTAAAGTATCATTTTTTTTATTTCCAGTACGCATATGTAAAGGGTGGTTAAATTTTAAGGGCCGATGTTGAATGTGAACCACACCTAAACGTCAAGTTTTTTTCTGCATTTCATTTGACATTTCTTAATTTCTGACAAACTCAATTTGAACCATGGAAAGATACACAATGGAGCAACGCGTTAAAGTTATTGAGGCTTATTATGAAAATGGGCGTTCGATTCTTTCGGTCAATTTAATCGTCCAAATGTGCGTACAATCGGAAAAATCGTGCCAAAATTTGTGCAAACCGGGTCTGTAGGAGATGTGAAAACACCAGTGCATGCTCGTACAGCTCGTACTGCAGAAAATATTGCTGCTGTTCGCGATACTGTGGCTGAAGAGCCGTCCACCTCAACTCGTCGTCGTGCCCAACAATTGCACCTCTCACGCTCGTCGTTGATGAACATTATGCATAAAGACTTGCATTTACGCGCTTACAAGGTGCAATTGACTCAAGAACTAAAGCCTCTTGACCATTTCAAGCGTCGTCAATGGTCACAATGGTGGCAAGAAATGGCAACAGTGGATGATCAATTTTCGAAGAAAATCATCTTCAGTGATGAGGCACATTTTCACCTCAGTGGATTCGTCAATAAGCAGAATTGCCGCATTTGGGCGAATGATAATCCAAGAGTGATTGTCGAAAAACCAATGCACCCACAAAGAGTGACGGTTTGGTGCGGTTTAAGGGCTGTCGGCATCATCGGGCCGTATTTTTTCCAAAATGAGGCCGGTCAGGCAGTTACTGTGAATGGTGTTCGCTATCGTGAGATGATAACGAACTTTTTATAGCCCGAATTGGAAGATATGGATGTGGACGATATGTGGTTTCAACAGGATGGTGCCACTTGCCACACAGCTAACGAAACAATGGCTCTTTTGCGCGACAAATTCAATGGCCGTGTTATCTCACGTGATGGCGATGTCAATTGGCCGCCAAGATCATGTGATTTGACACCGTTGGACTTCTTTCTTTGGGGTTATTTGAAAGAAAAGGTGTACGTCGATAAGCCAGCAACAATGCAAGAGCTAAAGGATGAGATAATTCGGCACATTAACGGCATAGAACCTCAATTATGCCTCAGCGTCATCGAAAATTTGAACCATCGGATGGAGGTGTGCCACCGAGGTCGCGGCGGCCATTTGGCCGATATTTTGTTCCATACATAATTGAACAACAAATCTGAGGAAAACCGAAAAAAGTTTAAACAAGCCAGAAAAGACTGCAATGCCCATATTCGACGTGTAAAATTCTTACATGACCAAAAATTGAGGCAAAAAATCCTACAATGTCCCAAAGGTAGTAAAAATTTTTGGTCATTCGTCAAAAATATTAAAAATTCTGCCTAGTCTGCCATCCCCACACTCATTTACAATGACATTCCAGCTGTCAGCTCCTTAGACAAAGCTAATCTGCTTGCTACTCATTTTGCAGCAAACTCCACGCTGCCAGATAATGGTTTCTCTCCACCTGTATTTGAGAGCGTCGAATTTTCCATGGGACAAGTCCACTTTCGCACTCGTACAGTTGCAGGAGTACTTAAAGGTCTTAACATACACAAATCCGCTGGTCCAGATGGTATCCCCCCCATAGTTCTGAAGAGGTGGTCTTCTACGCTGGCAAAACCTCTGCGTAAGCTTTTCTGTCTATCCTACTTTTCAAGGCTCTTTCCGAGTAGATGGAAAACAGCATTTGTCCAACCCGTCCCCAAAAAAGGCGAATCTTCCTCCCCGTTCAACTACCGACCCATTGCACTTACGTCCCTTCTTTCCAAGGTCATGGAAACGCTGATAAATCGTCAGCTTATGAAATATCTCGATTCACGAAAACTCCTTAATGACCGGCAGTATGGTTTTCGTAGCAACAGGTCCACTGGTGATTTGATGGCATATCCCACTGAGAAGTGGAACCAATCTCTCCATCACTTCGGCGAAACTAAGATGGTTGCGCTTGATATTTCAAAGGCATTTGACAGAGTTTGGCATTAGGCTCTTTTGTCGAAAATGCGTGCATATGGCGCCGATGAGTCTCTTCTTCAATGGATTAGAAATTACCTTTCGGGGCGTTCAATACAAGTTGTTTTATTTGGCTTCAAGTCTGCAATTCACCAAATAAATGCATTCCCCAAGGCTCTGTTTTGTCTCCGACTCTCTTTCTTATTTTTATAAATGATCTCTTGTCTGCAACTTCTAATTCAATCCATTCCTTCGCTGATGACAGTACCCTCAGTTCTTCATATTCGTTCCCTAACTCACGTCCTTGCTGTTTGGCCGTAGAAGGGGAACGGCAACGTATGTTAAACACATTAAATTCCGACCTGGATAGCATAATTAAATGGGGTTCAACCAACCGAGTGGAATTTGATGCTTCCAAAACACAATGCTGTCTTCTGTCTCTCAAGCGAAACCAAAACCCTCAACCATTATCCATGGATGGTACTTGCATCATTGAAACCGAAAGACTTGCCATTCTCGGTATGTATATTAATAACCATCTTCGATGGAATGATCACATATTCGAGGTCGCCAAAAATTCTGCAAAATGTCTAGGATTCCTTAAACGGTGCAAGAAATATTTTACTCCGTCTGATCTGGCCTCAATTTATAAGGCATTCATCCGCCCTAAGCTGGAATATAACGCCCATATCTGGTCTGGTGCACCCAAGACCGTTTTGCACATTCTAGATAGGGTACAAAATCGCGCGTTAAAACTTATAGGTGATAGAGACATTGTGAATTCCATTCATTCACTAGAACATCGGAGAAATGTCTCCTGTCTCTCCCTGTTTTATCGTTTCTTCCACAAAAAATGCTCCAGCGAAATAGCCAGTTGCATTCCTCCCCTTCAAAATTTCACCCGCAATACGCGACATGCTTCGAATGCACATCAGTTTACCCTGAAGCCAAACTCCGGTCGTACTGTTAAATATAGGGATTCATTTATAAGCCGAACAACACGAATGTGGAACGATCTACCAGGCTCTGTATTTCCCCATCACTACAACCTTCAAACATTCAAAGCCAACGTGCATAGGTACCTCCTCTGTTCCTCTTCCCCCTTTTCCCTGACGCCCGTGCCCTGAAACAATTAAAGGGTATTAATACTCCTTTTGGCGCGCGCAGATTATAAAAAAAAAAAAAAAAAAAAAAACATACCAATATTATCATAATAAAAAGAAATGACAGTAATTTCCTAAATAATTTGTGTTTTATTCAAAATCAACATCGGCCCTTAAAACTTAACCACCCTTCACAAGTACCTGCATAGCCAGAAATCCAGACCAGTCCAGCCTTTCGGTGTCCTCATCCAATTGTAACACTTAAATAGGCTTCTGTGATTGTACGAGTACAAAGGACAACATTTTGAAAACAATGCGATTACATTAATGTTACGCCTATGTCTTTCCACTGTTAAGCTCGTGCTGGTATATGGATTGGGAACATTCAGAAGAAAGCTAAAGACGTTCGGTAAGCTGGTGTTTACTACATACCTATACATTCATACCTGGGTGTTCTTCGAAATATGAGGCTACCAACATTCATCATGAAGATAGTTAGTGATGGATTACTTCAGACAAACGAGCGTGATATATGCACAGATGATGGCCCCAAGGAGTAAAATGCCACAGGAGGAGTGCCACAGGGTTCATTGTTGGGTCGACTTCTATGGAATATTATGTATGATGGGAGACTCAATATATCTAGACCAGAAGAGGCTAAGATCTTTGGCTTTGGTCCAAATAAGCAACGATACAATCGAGATTATTCAACGCTGGCTTGAATTTATGGGTTTAAAACTATAGTAGCAGAGCATAAAATGGAAGCGGTGCTTATAAGTAGCAGAAAGAAGAGGGAAACAATCACTCTTATGATAGGGGGCATAAGATTACATCGGAATAAGTCATTAAATATCTAGATGTCATAACTCATGACTCTCGTTTAATAAACATCTGGAGTATGTTAGTGCCAAAGTTTTACGAGAATAATGCCAAATCATAGAGGACCCAGGATACAGTCGAAAGCGGGTTTTGGTTAGAGTGTTTATATCGGTGGTGCTCTACGGGTCACCAATATGGGCTGGACCCATGAAAATTAAGTCGTACGAGTATAGACGTAAAATTGAATGATCGTACCGACTCTGTGCAATAAGTATGCAGTGCATTTCGTGCAATATCAGGAGATGATATGAAATGAGGAAACATGTGTTAACCGAAAACAAAGTAAACTCATCAGAGGGAGCAAACAGCACGGCAAAATGGCAGCAGCGATGTAACGTGTCAGGTAAAGGTCGATGAAGCCATCGGCTCATCCCACATGGACAGGACGCAAGCACGGTGAAGTGGATTTCTATATAAAATTACTACTAAGTGGCATGGATGCTTTCGCGCGTATCTCCACTGATCTAAGCATGAAATCTCAATTAGATTGTGAGCATGCTATCACAGATAATAAAGTTACATAGATATCGCATGCAGAGCAAAAAAATGACCACTTTTTCAACGACAATAAAATTCTCAAACCTAAGGGTTGTTGCATCAATTCGGTATGAAAGCATTTTAAGTCGTGGATATCAACTATCCTCCAGGGTGTTGTAACTTCATATTTCGTTTTGTTACAACCCTTTATTTTGTTTTACGTCTCAATCGATCTTGCAAACGAACATATACGAATGACTGACTGTAGCGCTGGTGTTTATCTGGATCGTTACACTGTGGTGTGTTTATGTGTATGCCTCTTGAGGAGGCACATCGTACATATACATACTCGTATGTAGATATTTTGAGAAGGACGTCAATGTCACATTTGTTCGATTTTATTTTTCAATTTTTGTTCGCCGTCAACTTTCGAGGGAATTGGCTGTTTTTGGTTTATGCTTGAGCGATTTTTTTCTGCGGTATACTTTTTTTAAATATGTGTGACACACGTAAAAGAAATTCTGGCGTTTCTTGTTCGATTTGTAAAAAATCGTGGAGTCAGGCATGCGATTTTAAGAGCGAAAAATCAAAATCATTTTTCTTCGGAATTTATTGACAGAAAAATGCTTAAAAGGGACACTGTTCCCTCCTTAAATCTAGATTGTAATTTAAATTTAAACTTAAGTTTAGAAAATCTTTCATCTTTGCTACCAAAACGGAGAAGGACCTCTAGTAGTTCGAATATTTCTTGCGTTAGATGCACTAAATTATTAGAAAAATGCGCACAAGAGGAGAAAACAAATTCTGAATTGAAAAAAAAATATTGTAATATGCGTGCTCCGGCTCGAGCAGATAAAACGTTATTCTGTGAGATTATTTCTTTATTTTCTAGTCTATAGAACAGTTCAAGTTCACACTATACTATTCTTTGCAAATTCCTTCCTTACAAGGTCTCTTTCTTCTCAAATCACTTTATCTCCTTTCAATTACTTAATTCACAAATCCAAACTAATTACTTCTTCTTGTTAACTCTCAACTTTCAATTTATCACAAAATTACAACTTCGCCGATTATCACTTTTCCAATCTCCTCGTGCGGTTCGAAAACCAACTGCCTTGCCTCGATCGCCATCTGTCCTTATATAGTCGCATTTCTGATAGCCAGAAACTTCTAGCAAATTCTTCGACCACTGGAACAAGAAAATTCTGATGTAATAATTCCAAGATGACAGCTGCAGCCAATAATCTCTTGCGGTTATAATTCTCTCTTAATTCCACGACGTCGTATCCGTCTCTTACTGTGGACACGAACCCCGAATGAAAAGACACTTCGGAATGTGTTGCCTACATCTGTGCGCGTACATTATGTTACAATATATTAAGCTGCAGACTTAAAATTCAAAGCTTGAGAAGAAAACTTCGCTCTAGAACTAAAACGCATAACGCTCTACGAACTGGCTAAATATCAACTAGTTTATCATCGCAAATTCAAGTATTTGATATTTCAGATCATTCAAAAATGTTCTTGTCTTACTTAAGATCAATGCAAGAGTCTACTAATCTTCCAAGGAACTTTTGTGTACAGACAATAAACGGGGTTTTATTACTTAGTGAAGATATAAGTGATGGTTTATTCGGGAAAGTTGAGTATTTACTTACAAAGAGAACTCATCAAGATATTTTGGGAAATTTATTTTCTATTATTCACAGTAAAGGCGGTAATAACAAAAATCCCTCTGTGTACGAATTTAATGTTTTGATGTCAAAAGTTCTGTCCTCAAATCTAATTGCTTTCTCTCCTCTTAGTAATTGGGCTGATGACGATGTAGAATTTTTGAATTTAGATACCTCCCAGACTCAACCGCACACGTCAAGAACTTTTTTATTACCTGAAGCACGCGAGACAACTGTATTTGATAATACTTTGTTCGAAAAAGTGATAAATGAAATCAAAATTACAAATGGAATCTCATTGGAAACGACTGCAATGCGCTATTTTACAGGATATCTGGCGTTTAAAATGCTTTTAAAAACTAAGTGTGTAAATTATTTTTAAAAAGTGATGAACAAATAACATGTCCGTCAGAATTTTTCCCAAAATAGTGATTTTGGAAGTCTCTTAGCACCAACTGATGAATTTTTCAATATTTGTAAGCTCCATTTCAAAGTATTCCGTACAATTTTTAGAGATCATACGCATATTACAAATATAGGGGACAGAACAGTTGGAATGCATGAGAATAACAAACTTTAGAGACTCGAACTGGTTTGATGAGAAAAACCAATGCTTTGAGCATCGCAAAGAAATTCTTTACTTTGCACTTGCGAAAACATTGTGCCTGGAAAATCCAAAAAAAGGATTACCAGAAAAATCAAAAAATTCAAATTTTGTTAGGAAAACAAATGCAAAACAATCACGAAATTGAACCAACTACGCCAGAGTGAGAGGCACGGGGACCTCACTATAAACCAACACCCCAAGAGTACACTGGTGAATCCAATCTATGACTTCCGTCTATGTATTCAAATGAAATAATTTCATAATCCACTTCTGTAGGCCAGCAAAAGCAACAAGCAATTTGTTGTTCCAATCAAATTTGAAAGAACATTATGTCTTATGCACGATTCAAAGGAGTTCGATCAAACTGGGACGTAGTTTCGCCTGAAAAAGTCGCACATGGTAATTTTTAATAAAATGGAAGAAATTTAATAAATGATGACTAATCACTGCGTAGTCACTTTGTATTTTTGATGTTTAACATTTAAGTTAACACATTCCCCAATTTGACAATACATTTCGTAGCCTAATTGAAAAAAAGTAATGATCGTGAAGATCACACTACAAAATATCAGATATTACCCAAGTACTATCAATAAACATAAATTAAAAAAAGAGCAACAATTTGAAAAGCAAATTTCTTTTTTCATATTTTTATTAAATAAGAAACCTTTTTACATAATTTAAGACTTTCATAATACTAAAAAATGATTCTAGTATTTCGTAGCACCACCCTTTGCCCTAACAACGTCATGAACCCTGTTTGGCATGGAGGCATAGAGATTACCGAGGTAATTGTTATTAATTCCATTGAACCACACTTCCTTTAGATGCTACATGGTTTTTGGTTTTTTATCTTGGATCTTCTTTCCCATAAGAGCCCAGACATTTTCGATGGGGTTGGGATCTGGACTGTTTCCCGGCCAAATTAGGGATTCTATTCCTAATTCTTCTTTTAAAGTTTCAATCTGTGGAGGAAATTTAAAAATTAAAATCATACGATTTTCAAAACACCCATAAATATGAAAAAAAACCTCGAATTACTCACAGATTTTGCTCGGTGGCAAGGTGCTGAATCACTTGAAAAATTGGTTTTGATGTTTCTGCTGTTATCATTTCCATACTCAATACAACGCCATCTAAGATAATTTGTTTGTACTGCATGGCGTTAACAGTGCCCTCGAGCATAATTAGAGATCCAACTCCGATTGCGGTGATGCATCCCCACACCATAACATAAGGAGAATGTTTTACGGTGTGAGCTATGCATTCGTCGCTGTAGCGTTCCCCTTTTCTACGGCGAACTATCTGCTTCCCACCCGGTCCGATTAGGTTAAACTTGGACTCATCAGAGAACACCACATTTGACCAATCTTGAGCATTCCAGTTTTGCCTTTCCTTAGCCCAGCTAAGGCGCGTTTTCTTCATTTTGCTGGTCAGAAGTGGCTTTTTCGCTAGTCTTCTTGCTAGCAAACTCATCTCGTTGAGACGATTCTGGATAGTTCTGACGCTAACTTCAGCCCCAGTAGCTTCTCACAGGTCAGCTCTTAACTCCGATGCATTTTTAAACCTGTTTCTCAAGCTTAGCCTCTTCAGTTCCCGGTCCTCCCGAACAGTGGTACATCTCTTAAATCCTGTGCCAATTTTTCTGTCCAGATTGTGATCCCGACGATATTTGTTACAGAATCTTCTTACAGAACTCTCATTGCATCCAATTTGTCGAGCAATTTCACGAAATGACTGATTCTGTTTGGATAAGGCGACGATAACTGCCTTATTTTCTTTACTCAATTGTACCCTTTAAGACATCGCGATATACTCTTTTCACTTTTATTTAAGAAATACAACTGCACGCACTGTTAAATACTGCCAGAATGAATTCCGACACATTCCAAAATGTGCATTACCTAACCCGGAAGCAATAAAATATAATTCGGCGAATCCCTTAAAGGTAATTAGCGCAAAAAAAAAATGGAAAACCCGTATGCGGCTTTTTTGTTGCACGGGGTGTATGTAACTTTATTATCTGTGATGCTATGCTATTCGCCTCGCCAAGATGAAATACCAAGACGGCAGTACCATGGGGAAAAGAAGGCAAAGAAGGGGTTTAGGGAAAATTTCACACTGTTACTTGGTACGGGCTCAGTTTCTTCTTTGAAAGATTCCCACTTCCCAGCGCAAAATGGGGTGTTCTGGACTAATTGCGTCTCTAATGTGAAATAAATATAATACACACAGCTGGAATTATGTTCGAAGTCGCCTTGACGATGAAAGCCATAAGTCCCACCGAGGACACAATAAAATATGTGTGACATAAGAATATAGTCCAGTAATCTCCATTATAGATCTGCACACATCTTTGAGTCCTTCAGCATACTCGTACCACTGAAATACTTTCAGAATGATGTCACTGTCCGGACTTTGATCGCTTTCTTCTGAACGTGCATACGCCTACAAAACCAGGGCGGTCTGTTATCTGCATACAAATTAGTTTATGCAAATCGAATCCCAATCGAAGTGATTTCATTTTATGCACAATAATCACGAATGACTCACTTAGATCCCCCTGCGTCTTATGTCTATGAATTCAGTTCCAGTGTGCCAAGTGCATGTCTATAATATGATAGTCGCAAGTTTTGTTTTCTTCGTTCAACAATTAATACATTAATGTCCATCCACGGATTTGTAATTCGCTGCCGATGGACACCTAGTCCCTCCACCTCACCCCCCCATTCTATGGACAGAAGACAAATTAATTTATCCCATGAAAATCAGTCGATGGAAAAAAAAAAAAAAAAAGATACTCGAATGAAAAGCATAAAAATCGTTTTGCCAAAACTTGTTTCGCGTGCTGCGAAGATATTTCATTTGATTTGCATGGATTATGCAACATTTAAGGAGTGCGAATTTAATGCATCATGTCAGACTGTTTGTTTACGTGATTGCAATGGTATACTCGTAGCATAAATCACTTACCATTTTCTATCAAATATTCAGTTATAAGCCATTTGCTAGATGTTGTGAAATCGGTTGGGATATTATAACTATCTACCTACTGATTATTATTAATGTAGGCAATGGGCATACATATCAGGCATAGATTACAAACACTTTCTTTAGATTAGATAGGTGCTGTTTCTTAGAGATACATATACACATATGTATGTCTGTATACCTAAGCAGAGTAATTTTGCCACTCAATTATTTAAACCTTTCCCACTTGACTTACTCATAGTTAATGATTGAAAGAACTACCGGAACTACTAAGCTTTCTAATTAATGCCTCTTTTAAAGTAAGGCATGCACGTCAACACTGGAAGATCGCTGAAGTAGCCGTAATACCAAAACAAGGTAAGTCATCAGCAGAGGTTACCTTTTATGTATCTATTTATGCCAATTATACCGACATTATCAAACATTTTTGAAAAACTATTCCTCTAAAGACTAGACAAAGTTATTATTGAAAGACGACTGTTCCCGAACCATCAGTTTGGGTTTAGGAATAAGCGTTCGCCAATAGACCACGTGCATCGTATTACCGACGTGACAGAGAAAGCACTCAGGTTTGCTCTGCATTATTTCTGGACGTAGCACAAGTCTTTGACAAGGTGTGGCATAAAGGCTTGAAGTTTAAACTACATAGGGACCTGCCTAGATAATACTATGAGACACTGAAATCCTATATAGCAGACAATTTTCTCGGGTGCGGTACGATGAAGAGTACTCAGAATTGAAGGAAATAATGATAGGTGTCTCACAAGGTAGTATTCTCGGACCAACTGTATTTATTATATACAAGAGATACACCACTAGGCAACAACGTCATGGTAGCCACTTTTACAGATGATACCTCAATACTTGCAGTCGACAAATGCGCAGACAAAGCTACTGTTAAGCTGCAGAATGCAGTCAATAAAGTAATAAATTGGACACAACAATGGTGCCCGTTCTTATCAACAACCAAATAGTTCCTTATGCTCACACAGCAAAGTACCTAGGAATGACGTTAGATGCCTAATTAAAGTAGAAGGAACCAGTTAAAAAGAAATCAGGAGAATTAAATGAATAAAATGGGAAGTTATACTGGCTAATAGGATGCAATTAGGAATGTCTGGTCGTATGGCATTCAATTATGGTGCTGTACAAAGAAAACATATGTTAAAATAGTACAAACATTTCAAAATAAAATCAACTCTAGTGGTACATAAGAAACAAATCCTTAAACCCCCGACCCATAGAATCCATCGACGTCTTTCCATTGAAGGTTGACGGTGACGTTCACGTATTGCCGAAAAGAACAGTCCCATACAATCCGTCACGTACCTTTGTTGACAGATTGAATTATCAACCGATTGTCAACGGCGATGACAGTTTCTCTTCTCTCTCAATGCTTCCTCCAATGAAAGTGCGTACTCTCAATTTACCGACTGTCAACGGATCAACGGATTAAAACAGTAGAAATTAAACCTACTTTATCCGTCGAAGTTCATACATTCGTCGGTTATGGGTCATCTTTAATAAGAATATGCGTATTCTATCTATCTATCAGTTAAAAACGATGCAGCAGATCAACGGATTCTATGAGTCGGGGATCTTAACATTGTGACTTGCATCGACCCGGTGACAGATGTCATTAAAAAGGAATGCAATACGACACAATTAAAGATACACAGCAACACTGAGATTGAAGTCGTACACAATAACGTTCTCAGATTGCGAAGATCTAAGCCATAAGAGCTTATGACTTAACTTAACTGTGAAGAGAAAACATAATATTTTAATATTTTCTATAAAGCGATTGCATAGAAATAAAAGAAATAATAATCATTTGTCAATCCTCCTTAGATTGGTCTTAGTGCGGTTAGAATCCCTCTTTCGAGATTTTCACCTTCTTTTTTAAAAAAAAAAAAAAGTTTCGCTTGCATCGATCACAGACGGAGATCGTTTTTTTAACCATTCAACATGCCTTCCTCAGTATTTCCAGCAAACTATAATTTGCAAAGATTTAAAATCAATGCGCATTGTTACCTCTCCTTACCTGTCTACTCTTTAACACTTCCCTATAACTTTTCCTTGTACTCCATCACTGGGTTTCACAAATTCCAAACAACAATGAGCAATAAGTGAAGAAATTCATAGATACATATGCGATTAAAGAAATTGTTTAAAAAAAAGTTAACAAAATACACCCACAGTCTTAAAAAAGGTTCCAAAAAAGATAATTTTTAAAATGTACTCGCAGTCGTCTGGGGTCCTGGCAGTCAAAACGCCTCTCCAAAGTTTCCACTGTAGTTGTTCTTATTAAGCTCGAGACCAATTTTTTTCACCTTGTCTTATACTGACGTGATAGCCCCTACTAGGGCATGCTAAGAAGGCACAATGATGTCAATATCCTCTGAGTATCCCACAGACTTGTTTAAGATAGTGCCATCCATTCGTGTTGGCATGAGCTCTGCACATTATCTGTTGAAAAATCACTTGACAGCGCATCTCAGTGACGGATTCCGGTGAACGTTTCGAATGAGTCGAAGAGATTGTTCCCAAATAGCACAACGCTGCCAAACCCGCGGCATGGGTTTGGCAGCGTTACGAGGCTCGGCTAGATCAGTTTGTTAGATATTCCGAAGTAAAAAAAGGCAAAGACATACCAAGTTTTGGAAAATTGAAAAAAAAAACAGCTTTTTCACGGATTTTTCGAAACAGTGAAGATTTTGAGTTCCCAACTCCTTTGGGGTAAGTTTAAATCGGAGTGATTTGCAAATGTTCAGCATGTAGGATTAAGTACGTACTACTGCGTTTGACGTAATAAAAATGTAGGTAGTGCATGAAATAATTTGTAGATGACTTATGATGGCTATGTGTATGTGAGACTACCTCCAAAGCCCTTTCTGCTTTGAGATGGAAGAGGTGACATTCCTTTATACTAAGATACTGCGAGTATACAGCACAGCTTCTTTAGCTACTTTTCAAGGATCACCATATCACGTCTCTTAATAAATTGATTAACAAATAGAGACATTGTTGCTGACAGAAAAATTCCACAAAACTAGCAATGTTTATGGGTGAGGCTTTGAATTGTAATTTATCCAGTTAACATTGACCCCCCGTTGATCCTGCGAGTGACTGCATTGATATCCATTTTTTTATTCAATTTCTGTCATTTGCTTAACCCAGTGGGAACCCTGTAATGAGAGCATTTGCATAAATCACAAATTACATCGACTTGTGAATGCAAATTGTGAATACCGGCAGCTTGCTGTCAGTTAACAAGTTAACGACTTGCAGAGCTGTCTGGCGTAAGCAATGTAAGTTTTCCATTTCATTGACTTTGTCTCGCCCATTGAGACGGATGTAAAAAATTTATAACAACTACATGAAGTTCAAGGGCTCTGCATTAAGTTTGGTTTTATGATGAGTCACCAGATGGAGCGAATAGAAAGAAATGTTGTCTTCTACTTATCTGCAGTGATGGGGTTTATCTTGAGAGCCACTACAAAAAAGGCCCCCGTTATAATGAAAGTTTGCAAACCTGTGGCCTATCGAGGCTATAATCGAAGATCATTTTAAAAACAGGGAGCCTTCTACGTACATTTCTCAATACAGAATCAAAAGATTCGAAAGACTATAGACATTTTTATCCACTCAAACGAAGAGTTCCCAAGAAAGCCTTAGCTACAGTGAAGAAATGTTAAAGCTACAAAAGTTAAGTTATTCAAAATCCCACTGGGTAGCTGTCCACCATCTCATGTTGAATCTGATTACCGTTTAATCGTTTTGACACCTCTGTAAGCATAAAGGCAGCCTCTCCTCGACCATGTCGCAAGTGTTTACCTAACAAGATTAGTGGCATGGAAATTGCCAAGTCCGCCTTATCCAGAGACGACGCCAATGGGTTCCAGAAGTGCCTCACGTTATTTACATTCAAAGTGAATTAATTTACAACAGTATGTCGCAGCAATATTTATATGTCAGGTCGGGGTCTGTGTGCCTTGCACATCCAGCTTCGAGCCATACAAAACGTTGTCAAATACCGATGTTGAGGCATTTAACAACCTGTTAGCTGGTTTTCATTTGTGCAATACATTTCGGGTCTCTATCGTCGTCGGTGACATTTACCTACAATATTGGCCAGAAGCGTTGGTACTCGTATAGTGGAAGTGAAAAGTTACACAGGAGATGGATAAATGCGACTTTGTGCCGCATTGTGGCACTGTGTGTGGAAAATCTGTCAATTAATGTTCGAGTGGCATAAATAACGTCGGCAAACAAATTAATTATCTCTGAAGTATAAATCAAATCGAATTGCAATGGCCATAAACAATGCTACGTCGGAGTTTGAATTGGAATTGTAAATACGGTGGAGAAATAGATACGAGTACAAGCTGATTGAAATATGATTATGGGATCTAAGGGTGAGCTATATGTGTGGTCCTGACTTAACCTGTTAACATGGTCATGGATCTATGTCATAGAAAAGTGGTAGTGCATTAGTAGCTACTCGTATGTGGTTACAAAGATTAACTAAATCACTATTAAAGCAGAGGCAAACTACAAAATTATGAAAGAGCCGGAAAGGCTGTTACATTATTAGGACGAACGATTTATACAGAGTATGCTGTGAAAGCCAACAGCTTAATTTACATTTACACGATTCATGCAAACAGTCGTCTTTGGTTTCGAAATTTGGTAGGTGTTCAAACTGAAGAAGGCTGTGATGTTAGTTTTCATACTTTAGTCTGGTATTGATGAGTAGTGGCAAGTATTTGAAAATCGTTGGTTTGACATATAATCGATCTTGTTGAAAAACACTACATAAACACGTATCTAACTACAGTAGCATTGAGTCTCCGAACAGGAGAATCCACCCTCGTAAATTGGATCTGAAAGAAATACGAAAAACACACATTTTATGACCACCACAAGGACTACGAGCAATGAAGTACCATAGGTCAGACTTCAAAGTTGTACACGGAGAATTGTTAGTGAAGATACGTTTTGTAATAGACCAAAGGGAAACTCATTGCACAGGGCATAAGGTTCCAAACGGGCCGAAGCTAATCGACTTCTGCATTCTAGCAGGTGCGAGGGGTTAAATCCTCTCCCAGTGGCCCTTGATTATATAGCGCTAAGCCTTGTCTGAACAGCTGTTCTCATGTTAGACTTATTAAGGAAGAACTGCGTGTCTTGTTAATTTATTAGTACATTAGATTCCTAATCCTACTTGCTGTTTTTTATTTCATTTCTACTTGCACATATAAGGACAAGTATTGGTTTCGTGATAATTTTCGAAATTTAGATTTTGATCAACCTTTCTAAAGGGTTATTCATTTCGAGGTTGGGATTTTACATACCTGCCATATGGCATCTGTCAAACTCATCTAGTCCTTGTCTTGCCATTTTACAATATGGATCCTTAAATCACCGTTCAATGCACTAAATTTGTTACATTTTACTGCAAAAAAATACTTCTAAAGGGCTTTTCAGTAGGGACGTAACAATTTTGTATTTTAATACAAATGCACGCTTAAACTTTTTTTTTATGATCTGTTAATGTCAAAAGGTCTGTCACAATGGTGAAGTTCATGAACGAGCAAAGTTTGAAAATTATTAAAAATTACTACCGAAATTCTGAGTCGGTGGTTGCAACTTTAAGAGCTCTTACTCCAATTTCGGTCGTAATAATCGTCCTACCAGACAGGCTGTGCGTGCTATAGTGGATAAATTCGAGTCAACATATTCACTATTGAATGTTCATGTGCCAGTGAGACAACGCAACGGTCGAAGTATCGAAAATATCGCAAATATCGTGCTTCAGTTCAAAATTAGCCAAATCACAGGAATTGAGAATCACTCAATCCACATTGTAGCGAATTTTGCTTAAAGATCTTGGCCTACATCCTTACAAGATCAAATTAACTCAAACTTCTACGATTGGGCTCTGCAAAAGTTTGAAGAAAATGCTGAATTTCATCGAAAATCATCTTCAGTGATGGAGTTTATTTTTGGCTTAATGGCTTTTTTGGTTGGTTGGTTTAAGAGGGTGAGCGTATGCTCTTCACCTAGGCCTCCATTGGGCCCGTTGTGTTCCCTTCAATTTGTATTAAGAGGATTTAGGTCTAGGGATCATGTGTAGTATCAACGGGAAACTATATCGTATAGCGATCGGGGAATCGTAGTGTTCGTCTGGCGAACTCCAATATATTCCCGATTCCTTCCTTACTGAGGTGTGTAATATCCGGAATCCTTGGAGATCCCAGAATTTTCAGTCTTAGTCTCGCTGTATCAGGGCAGTGGCAGAGGAAGTGTTCTATATCTTCCTCCTCCTCCTCACAGTTGGCACAGATTGTTGTATCAGCTATCGCGAGTCTGAACGAATGTTTGTTGAGATTGATGTGCCCTGTTAAAAGTCCCACCATCAATCTCAATTGTGTTCTGCTTGAGTTAAGAGCTCGTTTTGCTGTGTTGTTACACGGTTTGGTTATTACAGATCTAGCCACTTTGCACGTGTCTAGATTCGTCCAGTAGTTATTGAACTCCTGTCGTATCTTTTCATTGATTATTGTTTTAATAGTTGTCAGAGGCACCCCTTGCTAGTTCGTCTGCCTTTTCGTTACCCGGTACACCCTCGTGCCCCGGTACCCATGTGAGACGGACTCTATTGCGTCTGGCAAGTAAATTCAATTTAGTTTTGCACTCCCTTACTAGTCGTGATTTCGACATGGGGTTTGTAATCGCGCTAATTGCTGCTTTGCTGTCCGAGCAGATGTCAATTTGCTTTCCTTCGCTGGTGTCTTTTGCGAGTATTTCGGTTGCCTTCATAATTGCATAGACTTCTGCTTGGAACACCGATACAAATGGTTCTAGGTGAATAGCAAGTTTAATTGGTGGGTTAGCACTGAAGATGCCAGCCCCTGATTCCCCTGATATGTTAGAGCCATCTGTATATACCGATATGCCATTGGAGTTTCTTGTCGTTCTTTCATACGTCCAATATTTTCTTGCTGGGAAAATTGTTTAGAAGTTGTTGGAGAACGTATACGATTTTCCAACAACATCACTGGGGCAATCGATGAGTGGTGTCATTACTCTTATCATTTCGGTGATTTTTCGATGTCCCTTATTTGCACCACCGATGAAATGGCCGATAGTTCTAAGCCGTGAGGCTGAAATGCCGGCAATATTCTTCACTTCGAGGTGCACTGGTAGAATGTTTAGTATCGCTTCCATGGCTGCGGTTGGTGTTGAGGATTGTGCTCCTGTAATACCTAGGCAGACCATACGCTGCACCTTAGTTAGCAAGTCTCTTGCATACTTTTTGCTCATCATTGGCCACCATACAACTACACCGTAGACGATGATGGGTTTTATTACGCATTCGTATATCCAGTGGACTTGTGAACTTGGCTTAATGGCTTTGTCAATAAGCAAAATATGCATTATTGGACAGCAACAAACCCACATGTGCTTCAAGAGACTTCATTGCATCCACATAAAGTGACCGTGTAGTGTGGATTTCATGCCGGAAGTGTGATTGGACCGTATTTTTTCGTCAATGGAAATGATCGCCATTTTACTGTGTTCGCTATCGTGCCATGTTGGAAGACTATTTTTGGCCAGAATTGGATGGACTTGACATCAGTGATGTGTGATTCCAACAAGATGGTGCTACATGCCACACAGCTGGTTAAACAATTGATCTATTGAAGGGAAAGTTCTGTAATCGTGTAATCTAGAGAAATGGTCCGGTCGAATGGCCAGCTCGCTCATGCGATTTAACGTCGAGGGATTTATTTTTATGGGGTCGTTGATTTATGCCAACAAGCCAACAACTTTAGAGGAGCTCAGGAACAATATCGACAACGAAATTGCCAACGTTCTGGCCGATATGTTTGGAAGTGTAATGGAAAATGGACTTCAAAGACTCGATCGCTGCAAACGTGCTTGCGGGTGTCCTATGGACGAGGTCGAATTCCATACTTAAATATAACATGTGTACTATACCTGGAATAAATTTCACTCCGATATCTCAATTATTCTGTGGTTTATTTAAATACAAAATTGTTATGTCCTTATTGAAAAACCCTTTATAATATCTGTATATCGTGATTTAAGAACAAATTATGTTCGTGATCGGGCCGTATTTTTATTTATAAAGGGTGAAGGTTGCAATTTAAATTCTAAATAAAATATTAGTTATTTATAAACTGCTGATATTTTTATGTCAATATTGCATATAACATAAAGTACCCCAACATATCCTAAAAAATCCCAAAATACCAATAAAAATTACGTCAAAAACGTTTTCGTAGTGCAGATATGTTTGCGGTGAAAATGCCTTAAGAACATGAAACCAAGAGTCAACCTAGAAATTAAATAAAAGAAAGAGGAAATGAGTGCTGGGGGCGCCTGTTTTATACAAAAAACTGCTAAAAAGAAAATGCTGCCAACTTCACTGGTATGATCGCCCTCTAGCGACAATTTACAAGTTGAGTGTCGATTAGCCTACTTTTGGCTTAGCTTACTTGTGTCGCCTAGCCTACTTTTACTTGAAACAACTATAATACTTCGAAGTTAATGCTGTCACAGTAACGTTTTATTTTGAAGTTCTGGAGAGATGGTTCTTAATTTAGTTCAAGACAAATGACTCACGGGGAACGGCCGACGATGTCAGTATCGTCTATTTTACGTTACCCAGCAACTGTATAGACTTGTGAAATATATTTCCTTTCGTAGTGACACCTGCTCCGGGCACTATTTGCTTCAGTAGAAGGTTAAACAAATTCGCATGAAAGTCTACTTGGCGAAATTCAAAATGCGTATAATTGTGTATAGTTAATACTTTGAGTATCCAGGGACGCTTTTGAGATCTATTGAACGCCACCTTACAATACAATACGACCTAAAAGATGTTTTCGTGTTGAGTGTCCCTAATATTCCATGTTAAGTTTGGTCTTGTGTAAGATCCAGTGAGTGACATATTTCGATATGTTTCCTTTCGCTGTATATCATGGTACGTTGTAGAATGGTACAGGTCCTGTGAAGTTGGAATCAGTTAGATGTATTCTTAATTAGATTTCAATTCCATAAACTTTCGCTGATAACAAGGTTGTATTGGCGTTTATGAATTACTTTTAGTAGTTTTACATCTAAACTGACGCTCATTGATTCTGAGGACAACTGTATACCCCATACAAACACAATTTTCAACAATTACTGGAGCAATCGAAACTATTCCCGCAATTCTCAAAACTCCCTTGCATGATGTCGGATGGTGCTGCCTAAACCTATTAATTGATATTCATTCCGAGCTTAAGCATTATACAGGGTGGACCATTTATAGATATTTTTGAGTTATTTGTTCTTTTTTCAGACATAAGGCTTGGGAGATTTAGAATGGAGCACTACACGATCGCACAGCGAACAAAAATTGTTAAATTATTTTTTGAAAATAGCCAGTGAATAATTTGTACTCAACGTGCCTACCGGCAATTTTATGGCGTTAGAAATGTTCCAACAGCACCCAATATTCGTGCTGTGGTGGCCAAATTTGTGCAATATGGGAACGTTGGAGATGTGAGGGGTTTGGGCAGGCATAGTTTTGGAAGATCAATCGAAAACATCCAGGTCGTTAGGGAAAGTGTTGCAACCGATCCTGAAAAATCTACACGATAACGTTCAACACAGTTAGTTTAGAGTATAGGTGCAGATCTTTCCTCAAAATCCGATAAATCATGCTACGCGGTATAGCATGATTTATCGGATTTTGAGGAAAGATCTGCACCTATACTCTTACAAGATCCAGTTGGTTCAACAGCTCAATCCTGGTGACCCAGAAAAACGTCTGGAGTACTGCAGAAATGTCCTTAATATCGCCGAGAATGACGAAGAATTTTTGAAAAATTGTATGATGCCCGACGAGGCACATTTTCATCTGATCGGAAAACAGTAACACTCTCTTCGTGTTACTGTTTGGTGTGGAATAACCTCGCGTAAGATTTATAGACCAAATTTCTTTGAAAATGATGCGGGTGCCAGCGTTACAGTCAATGGGTGCCGCTACAGAACAATGCTTCAGGACTTCCTTTTTTCACTTGTGCAAGCAGACAACAATGCTGAGCTGATTTGGTTTCAGCAAGACGGAGCTTTCGTTCACACCGCTCGTGAGACAATGAACTTGTTGCGCGAACAATTCCCAAATCGCATTATCTCAACAAACGGTGAATTTAAATGGCCGCCGCGATCGCGGCTCCGGACTTTTTTTTATGGGGTTACCTGAAGGAAAAGGTTTACATTAACAAACCACAGACTATACTGGAGCTGAAACTCAACATTCGCACAGAAATCGCTCAAATTACGCCGGCAACACTTCAAAAAGTCATGGAAGGTGAAATCAAAAGAGCCCATGAGTGCATGCATTCTAATGGTGACCACTTAACCGATATGATTTTCCACACATAATGTAAAAAATTTCCATGAAATAAACTTTTATTTGTAATTTATTTCATTAGTTGTTATCTTTCCGTTCAAAAGTTATTCCAGATATACGTAGGAAAACGACTTTTGGGCCACCATGTACAACCAAATGTGTATTTCATAGTATATAGCGTACGGACTGTACGCTGACTGAACTATTTTCCAAGGGAATATGAGTTACACCTTTGCGAGTCTATGGTAAGATTTACGCTCTTCAGAATCGTCCAATTAAACTGAAAAGGTGAGTTCACCAGACTTAATTATAGCTTCTAACTATCTACCTAACTGCAGCAAAATTTCCAAGTGAAAATCTGCATTCGTTAGTAGGCAAATTATCATAGATCCTATAATTATTGAATGAATTATCGACTGCCATTGTGTTGTATCTATTCGAATCGATTTTTTGCTACAGCTTGTCGGTGTAATTTATTCACTGTAAATCACTGGAAACACAGCCCTTACCACTTCTCTCCTATTTTTTTTTTTCTTAAATGCATTACCAACATCAGTTAGATTGATCGAGCGCTGGGAATGCGATATACATTCTGCATCTATCTCAATCGTAATTAACGGGTCGCCGCCGTAGTGTGTGCAAATGGGGTAAGAACAATTCCGACGTCACGTTCACGGACGGTTACATGTGTCAAATCTGCCTTCTAGTCCATCCCAAAGAAGCGAAAGGAATCTCTATGCACTGATATTGCCGACAACGACAAACGTGGTCGATTACCTGCTACCGCCATGCCAAAGCCGATGATGAGCTGTCAATTGTATGTCAATCGATTTGTTCGCCCCCCGATGTTGTTAATTATAAACCGACGAGTTTATGGGTATTTTTTTGTTTTACAAGCACGATTGCCTTTTGTTCTCGGCTCGAGTTGACATTGTTTAGTGCTCTGCCCGTGAATTGTGTCATGCTACAACAATCACTGACACTGACGCAGACACTTGGTGAGTACAAAATGGTACACATACAGGGGGCTGTCTGTCAAACAGACAAACACAAACACTTGTTGCGTAATGTTTTGAGAAAGTACCTTTACAACACTGCCCCGGCGTAAGGCGTGGGCGTAGTCCATAATTCAGTAGTCAGTCACACGCTTGAATATTCATTAAGCGTCGCATTTGTGAACGCATGCCGAGGCGTGCAAATGCGTATACTTTTGACTTTCCGTTGACATTTCCACTGTCAAATGGGATGATGAAGAAGAGGTAGAGTCTAACGAACCATGGATTGACATTAGCCAGTCGGTCTATTGGTCAGTTTTTTTGTCCCGCCATCGAAATCGCAATGTTATGACATTTCGGACGCACCACCGTTGCTGCCATTCATCAATTAGCGGCGGCCGAGGTGAGTTTTTAATTAGTCGCCATTCAGCGCGACAAAAAGCACATTAATTTGAATTTCAAATTTTAATTTGACTCCATGCTGATTGAGAGTGGGTGGGTGGAGTTCTTTGGGGGAGGGGGTGAGCACTGCACTCGCAACATGGTCATGTGGGCGGAATGGCTTATCTGCATTTCATTGCACTCGCTGGGATCAATTGAATTAACTCCGGGGATCGTGTGAAAAATTATAAGAATCAGGTACTCGTATCTAATTGCAGCGATAATGTTGTTTATGAGGTGTGCCGTATGCCAGAAATTAAGTTAGTTAATTAATTTCGAATGGAGAAAAGAACAGTAATTTGCATGAGAGTCAAGCGATTTGTAATGGTTTGTCTGTCAGGTGTATAGGCCGGAAGGGGGGTTGACTAATTGCAGTGTCACCATGCCGCTGCACGCAGTGCCGGGAATTAATGATCTCCATTATTGGAATCAATGTCAGTGGAGCGGATTATTAAAAGCGCTGATTGATTGAGAATGGAACGCAGGGTGAAAGATTTGCTGTGGAATTTGCATATAATATAGCTGATAATTTATAGCCATGTGAATTATGTTAAGTAGGTGAGTAGAAATTATATATAGTAAGTAGATTTGTTTATTGCAATATTGTAGTGGACAAGTTGGTGTAAGTACCGGAAACCGACAAGTTAGTCATAGTCTTGTTGAAGCGTAGGAGGTACATATGAGTTGCACGGACATTTTTGGAGATCCATATCTATGTAGTAGATAGGGGCAATAGTTTATGGCACTTATAAAGTAAATTTAAAGGGAAACATAGCTAGAATTTGGTATAAGTTTCTAGATTTTTAGAAAATATACAAAAAAGAATTTTACTTTACTAAATTTTTTGATAAGCAAATAGCTGGGACAATTTAGACTATTTATGGACATTTCTTTTCGAAAAATATTTTATTCACATTTTGTATAAACTTTTTACAATAATCGCCTTCTTCGACGCTATCCTCACGGCTAAAGATGTCCCCTGTTGATGTTAAATGATTTATCAGAATTAGGTTACCAATATCCATATCAGTGTGGCATTAGGCCAGGAAGGTTCACTATCGACCAAATATTCGCGCTACTGCAGATCTTGCTTTATGACAGCATTTATAGAGACGAGCTATATAGAGTAATGTCTAGTTTGGTCATCCCTGCCAAACTCGTCCATTTGTAGAGGTTGACGATGGAGAATGCAAGCTGCTCCATCAAGATCGATAAAGACTTCTCCGAGGCCTTTGATGTCAAAAAAAGATTCAGATAAGGCGACGCGCTGTCATGCAAAACTCACACGCCAAAACCAGAGGCACAATCTTTCAAAAGTCCGTCCAATTACTCGACGATATTGATATAATCGGAAGAAATCAGTGTGATGTCAGTGACATTTTCGTGAGTATTGAGGCGAAAGCGGCGAAAATGGGTTTAACGTGAATGAGGGCAAGACCAAGTATATGCTGTCAACAAGAAAGGATAACCAATATCGATGTCTCGGGCAGAACGTCACCGTAGATAGATATAACTTTGAGGTAGTTAGGGACTTTGTCTACCTAGCGATATAAATTGAGACAACGACACGAGCGCTGAAGTTAAACGAAGAATAACTCTTGCCAACCACTGCTTCTTTGAGCTAAGAAGGCAATGGAGTAGCAAAGCCCTCTCTCGAATAACTAAAGTGATCCTTTATAAAACCCTAGTTATCCCAGTCCTACTCTATGGCGCAGTGGCATGGATTTTATCAAAAGTGGATGAGGTTGCTCTTGGCTGTTTTGAGAGGAAAATTCTTCGTGTGATTTTTGGTCCCGTCTGCATAGATGGTGAGTGGAGGAGGAGGTACAACGAAGAACTATGAGGGCTGTACAGCGACATCGACTTAGCCAGGAGAGTGAAGGTCAAACGACTGAGGTGGCTGCGTCATGTAGAGCGCAAGGACACCAATGCTCCGGCCCGAAAAACTTCGAATCCATTCTCGAGGGACGGCGCAGTAGAGGAAGACCGAGGCAAGTGGAAGGGGACCTCAACCAATTTAGCATGCGAAACTGGAGGCAGCTGGCTAAAGAACGAGCTGGCTGGAGACGCTTGTTGGTTGAGGCCCAGGTCCCCGGACTGTAGCGCCACCTTAAGTAAGGCTGTCAACTACATACATACATCTATGCAGACCCCGAACCTAAAGACTCCATCGCAAACAAAGCAGAACCAACTCAGGAGATACAGTAGATTTCATCCGTGACCCAAATGGAGCTTTTGGATGTACACAAGTAGACTATTCGGCCGTTTTAACATTGGATGTCAAAGCTGCGTTTAACTCTGCAAATTGGAGAGCTAAAGTGCCAATCATTGATCCTTAGTTCAGTGATGGTGCATGGTTCCTAATTAAAACAGTGATAAGCTATTTTGAGAAAGACTTCTATTCTACGATACGTATGATGGAGTAAGGTAGTTTAATATATCTGGCGGAGTTCCACAAGGATCGGTACTAGGACCTACCCTATGGAACAGTGTGTATAATGGTGTTTTGAGGCTCGGAATTCCAAAGGAGGCAGTTGTAACGGCGGCGAAATACCTGGAAAAAATAGAGGACATTTGTAATGAATGTATCCAAAGAGTGAGACGGTGGTTGGCATCAGTTGGGCTACAGCTCACATAATAAAGAACAGAAGCAGTCCTAGTGAGCAACCTGTAGGTGAATATAATATAACACCAAAACCGGTCATCAGATACTTATCATTGCCTACAAGGAACACCTCTAAAGATTGTGCGACAAAGATGCTCGGATGAGTGATATCTTATCCAGAATAATGCTGAACATCAGTGGACCCAGACAACACAGGAGGCTACTTATGTCAAGGCTGTTGCAGTGTCCATCATAATGTATGTGGCACCAATTTGGTCCAAAGTAGTGACAACTAAGTTTTACGTCAGGAGGATTAACTCCGTCAACCGACTATGTGCAATCGCGGGAATGCTACCAGCAGATGTCTTGGCAAGTGAGCTACAGAAGACCAGCGAAGCAAGAGAAGATGCGCAGCACGTATTTTATGAACGTATTCCGCATAAAGTGGAGTATTCTGGAGGAAAAAATTGAAGCAGCACCAACTCCTGAAAATATTGTAAAATATATGATGACATCGAGCGCTGCAGCAAGAACAACATCTCGAATGGATCAAGGGACGGAGAACACTGAACAAACTCGAAGCTGAAGAAGAAAATACAGAATTCTTCTCTTCTGAACATAAATTGGTAACCAGTGCCGCGAAGTAATATTTAATCAATTACTCATGTCTGCGAATAGTGCATGCTAGTAGGCCGGGATACTGGTATCTTTAAGAAATTACACATCCATTGGCGCAACCAAAAAAAGGGGCAATTTTAAGAGCAATAAGAAAGAATTGGGAACGTATGAATTTATATTCCCAAACTTAGTATTGAAGGTATTCCCCAAGATGGGATTTTAATACGGCTTCATACGATGAGTTCATGAGCGACAAATTCATGTATATAATTAGTCGGCATTGTTATACAGTTACATTGGCATAGCACGATAATCTTAAGATTCGCTAGAACAAATGTATCTGCACGTGAGGCGTTAGTTAGATAACCACCATTGTTAAAGCCAAATGAAATGAAGCTTTCTGCTAAAGAAGATAGCTAAGCAGGGGTAAATAAATCTCGCAATGACACCCACTATTGTGCTGATACGCCACCTTTTCCAGAGCGTCTCTGATACAGTTTAGGCCAAGTCGATATCTACCTCTGCCCTTCTGCGGTTAGGTAAGGTTGAGGGATCGCCAAAAGACTAGCTGACGACTGGGATATTCCTTAGTGATTACATATATATATTCCTATACATTCGTCTTGAGTAACAATCCACTTATAGCGAGATGAATGCAGAGCAATAGTCAGGGTTCCCTGTAAAGTCTCCTGGAATGCCTCTGTATCAAGGCATCCAGATTGAATTGTCCATCTAGTTTAGAGACAAGAATCTATAACAGTTTAAGAGCTGAAGGAGACTGATTCCAGAGACTTAATACTAATATCCTGCGTTGATATCACAACCCTATTTCAGCTACAATAAGATTTTCTTGATCGCCATTGATCCCACAACAATAATGAGAGGGGGAGAAGAGAGATGATCTCGCCTTAGTTTTAGTAGAGCTGTCCATGTAAAAATGCACGGCTTTCCCTTGAGAGGTTGTGTCTCATTGCCAGTCTAGCCTGAGAGGCATAGTGGCGGTGTTTTTTGTTTTATGAATTATAGCACAGGTCATTTTCTGTATTGGTTCCAGAATTGTGAGGTAACTTTAAGTCGAATGGCCACCCTAGGTGTCATCTGTAGAGAGATTCTGTAGCTTTCTGGCCAAGTTTTTGAACATTCAGTTTCCAGTTAAGCTTCCTATCTTTGCTTTATCTGCGAAAACAAGGCTGATGTAGTACACATTGGGAGGGTCAAGATTTTATGTATTCTGGTCAAAAGGAATAAATCAGATCTGTATGGGCCCACAACTCGCATATAGAGAACTTAGAGAGGACATTCTGCAAGCGTAGTTTGGTATTTATCAGAGACATTGCACGGACCACTGAACCGGAGACTCATTTTAGAGTACCAGAAACACCAACAAGATTTTATGTATTTATTTACTTTTTTTTTTGATCCTGTTTGGGGGCAGTCGATTGATCAATAGTTCAAGGGAGACACCTACACTAAGGTTTAAGAGTAAACATGCTATAGTCCCCAATTCGACATTGTTAAGAGCTCGCTCAATATCAAGGAAGGTCACTATGGTAAAATTCTTGCAAGTTCGAGTCAATGCTACAGTGAATATCGACAAGTACTCAGTTTCAGAAGAAATAAAGAAAAGGTAAGGCGCGACAGATTTTCAAAGTCGAGATACATTAACCTTTACCCAAACCTTACAATATCCAACCAGGAAGGATAATACAAAGTGTGCTAAAGTTACGCTAGGATTCTTCACTGAAGGAAGTCCAAGACAAATTTGATCTTTTTAATTATTTAGTTCGAACTTATGGATAATATTTATTTTAAGCCACAACGCATCACTGGGATCTCCTATTCTGCCACGAAACAGTCACAATGCCTGCGTTCGGCTTCCTTAATATTGATTTGCAGATTTTGAGGACCTCTTCATATTACTTGCAATCTAGAGGATCCCCTGAAAGTTTGGATTGGTTGAAAAGCAACCTACAGTCATTTTAAAGAGTTTTAATCTCCGCACACACTACTACCGTATTGAAGTTGGGTATAAGTTTATCTACAAGGTTATCACGTCCTTGGAAGGAGAGAATTGATCCTTTTAGATGTCAATTTGGGTGAACGTTCTTGGAAGGAAAATGCTATCAAGAAACTCTGCTTATATCGTTAGTTTAAATGAAATGGTTCTTTGCAGTAGTAAAATATTTGAATTGCCGGTTCCATTGTATTCCCTGCCTGCTCAAAACTTGGCTTGGGCCAGTAGCGCAACAATCAAGTTCGTGATGAAGTGCTTGCTTTATCTCCTAGTGGTGGTCCCCGGGTAACTATACATATAAACCCTTATGCGCGTAGGCTAAAATTGCAAGTGCGGGTTGTCTAGGGCCTTGATTCTAGACTAGGTATCGTGGGCCAGCAACCTGCGTTACCGATCCCTGTTCGCTACAGAAACCGACACTATGCCTCGAATAAGGAATGATACGGAAAAAGAATTCATGCGATATAGACTGGACATTTTGAGGGTTAGCGAAATCAGATGGTTAGAAGCGGGTGAGTACCAGTCCCCAACGCATAACACTGTACTACTCTATTCCGGAAGACCATCTGGAAGTCCGCGGGAATATGGAGTCGGACTGCTGCTAACACCAACAGCACGCAAAGGCCTAATTTCCTGGCAACGTTATGGTGATAGAATTATGTCGGCCAGATTCCGGACTAGAGTACGACGCGTCACCATCATACAGTGTTATGCCCCAACGGAGGGCTCGTCTGAGGACGAGAAGGAGAGCTTCTACAATCTCTTAAGCGCCGTCTTCAATACAACACCAAATGGAGACATTGTCATAGTGATGGGCGATTTGAATGCCAAGGTAGGCAACGACAACGAGGGGTTCAAACATGTAATCGGGAAGAATGGACTAGGCAACCGCAATGACAATGGCGAAAGGTTTGTGGATTTCTGCAATGCCAACCGCCTTGGGATAGGTGGCACCATGTTTGAGCGCAAGACCTGCCTTAAAGTCAGCTGGGTTTCCAACGATTTGCAAGCAACCTCCAATCAAAGTGACCATTTTGCTATCAGCCGCCGGTTTAGAAGTAGTCTCCTGGACGTCCGAAACAGGCGAGGGGCAGATGTGGGGATAGTACGAGATCACCATCTTATGATAGCTACTCTTCAACTACGCACTGTTGCCGTTCGAAGATCCCACGACAATACAAGAATGCCCAGGTTCAACATCGATAGACTTAGTGATCCCTCAGTGCGCCAACAATTAAGGGAGCACATTTCGCAAGGTGTGGAAGCAATCAGCAGCTCACTGCCCACAACCATCCAAGACCATTGGTGTGCTGTGAAAAATGTTTCTACATCTGGTGCTGAAAGAATTGTTGGTTGATCGCAGGAAAGGCATAGGGCTTGGCTTTCCGAGGATACCTGGAGATGGATTGACGAACGGAAACAGCTGAAAACTCGCATTGCAGCCACTCCAGCAGCAGGGAGTAATGAGCTAGAGTCCCTATATCGCATGAAGATGAGAGAAGTTCAGCGTAGCGTGCGGCGCGACAGGCGCAACTACATCAACGCGCTGGCTACAGAAGCAGAAGATGCTGCACGAAGGTGCAATAGTAGGACCGTCTACAGAATCACTAAAGAGCTGACAGGTGGTCGCAGCTCCAACCAACACTCAGTGAAAAGCCTAGACGGTTCCTTGGCTATTTCGGATGAGGACCAGCTTAAGAGATGGAAGGAGCATTTTGCTATGGTTTTAAACCTTGTATTCGCTAGCGACTCCCAGTAAGGATGAGATCACTACCGCGATCAAAGCACTTAAAACCAACAAGGCGACCAGACTTGACGGTATTCCCACAGAGCTCTTACGAGCAGTGCCAATAACATCGGCAGAGCTGCTGCTTCCACTTATAGAGAGAGCTTGGGAAGCCGAGAGCTTTCCTGACGAGTGGAAAAAGGGAAGGATCGTCAAGCTTCCTAAGAAAGGTAGTTTAATGGAGTCGGAAACTGGAAAGGTATCGCCGTGCTGCCTGCTGTAGCTAAGATAATACTTAAAATCATCCTGGAGCGAATCAAACAGCATCTCGAAGACACACTCGATGCCGAACAAGCAATTTTCCGCTCTGGATCCTCCTGCTAAGATAATAGCTAAAATCATCCTGGAGCTAATCAAACAACATCTCGAAGACACACTCGATGCCGAACAAGCAGGTTTCCGCTCTGGATCCTCCTGTGTCGACCACATTAACACCCTGCAGATTATCATCGAACAGTGAGTTGAATATCGATCGCCACTTCACCTGCTGTTCATCGATTTTGAGAAGGCGTTCGATAGTGTTAACAGGGAGTTTATTTGGCGTGCCTTACGCAGGAGAGGCATTTCTGATAAATTAGTTGCTATTGTCAAAGCTACATACGAAGGGTCTAAATTTTTTTTTTTTTTTTTTCCGAGGGTAGGTAAAAAATCTTCATGAAGACACTATGAGGATCGGTAGCGCGTGCTCATAGTAGTGTGAGATTTTTACTCACTAAAAAAACCTCCCTTCGTGATAAATTTCTTTGATTACATACTACAACTAAGTTTTGACTTATCCAACAGTTTTTCTTTCACGTATTGAGATCGTTTGGCAGGTCCCTTTCCATTGAAAGTTCCTGCTTGTTCCGCAAATTAGGCGCGGTTTCTTGCTATCGCGTTAAATCGAAAGGTTTAGTCCTTTGTAGACGACGCAGTAGATTCATCTCATCTAGAATTCGAAGGACTTCATTGTTAACGTGTCCTTGTAATCTGTCTTTATGCTTACGCGCGAAGTTTTTGATTTCATATTCGACTGTCGCAATTCCTAAATCTCTATGGATATCGCTATTTCTAATAAACCACGGTGCATTAACTATTGCTCTTAGCACTTTATTTTCAAAAGTTTGTAAAATATTGACATTACTTATTTTGGTACAACCCCAAAGTTGTATTCCATATGTCCATATCGGCTTTAGCACTTGCTTGTATAAAAGCAGTTTGTTCTCTACATTAAGCTTGGAATGTTTTCCAAGTAACCAGTACATTTCTCTGTATTTGGTTTCGAGTTCTTTACGTTTTTTCTTCACGTGCGATTTCCACTTCAGCTTAGCATCAAGTGTCATTCCAAGATACTTAGCCTCGTTTGCAAACGGAATTTGAACCGAGTTTGAAAAGATGGGCAAATTATTTATTTTCTTATAAGTAAAATTGACATGAACAGATTTATTTTCGTTTAAAGCTAGTCGCCAAATCTTTGTCCATTCATTTACTTTATTCAATGCTTCTTGCAATTTTTCAGTCGATTCTTCGATCGTTTTACCCATTGCCAGGATGGCAGTGTCATCGGCAAATGTAGCTAAGACGGTGCCTTCTTCTTGCGGTATATCGCGAGGAGTATATAATAGGTACAAAAGCGGTCCAAGGACACTTCCCTGCGGCACCCCAGCCCTTATTTCTTTAAATTCCGAATATTCGTTTCCGTGTTTGACTCGGAAAAGTCGATTCGTCAAGTATTTTTCTAGAATATTATATAAGTGTTCCGGCAGAACTTGTCGTAATTTATATTTCAAGCCTTCATGCCAGACCTTGTCAAAAGCTTGAGAAACATCAAGGAATATGCTCGAGCAAATCTTTTTTTCTTCGTAAGCTTTTTCAATTAAATCAGTTATTCTATGCACTTGGTCTATTGTTGAGTGCTTGGTTCTAAACCCAAACTGGTGATTGGGAATAAGAAATCCTTCTTCTATAACCGGCTGTAATCGCTTAAGTACTATTCTTTCGAAAACTTTAGACATAATCGGCAGCAGCGAAATAGGTCTATACGATTTTTTATCATTCGGTGGTTTTCCTGGCTTCAGAATCATTATTACTTCCGCAACTTTCCATTGACTCGGAACATATTCTAATCTTATCGCTGCGTTTATAATGTAAAGAAACTTAACTAACGATTTTCTAGGTAACGATTTAAGAAGCTCTCCTATGATTAGGTCGTATCCAGGAGCTTTATTCGGTTTCAGTTTCTTTATTTCTTGTTGAAGTTCGGTCAGCCTTGCATTTCTTACTGTGTAATTGTGAAATGCTATATCGGACGCATTATCATTTTCAGCAAGCGCTTGCCCATCAAATGGTTTAAATGTTTCTTCTAAATGGGCGGCAAAGACTTCTGCTTTGTCTTTATCATTCTTGGCCCATTCGTTGTCATTTTTCTTGATTGGGGCCGCTTGTATTTTCGGTTTTTTAATGCCTTTTATAGCTTTCCAGAGCGAATAATTGGAATCTTTGTCCGCTGTTAAGCTTTCAATGCTGGTTTGTATTGCCCGGTTTTTAAAATCAATAATGGCCTTTTTTAGCAAGTTACACAAGCGATTCAAATGCGATTTATGTTGCGGAGCACGAGTTTGTTGCCATTTTTTACGCGCTTTTCTCTTCTCCCTTACCATTTCTTTTATTTCCGGTGGATATTTTTGGGCATGATTGATTGGCGTTTTCCTTTGATAGGGAGTATTTTTCCACGCGGCGCGCTGCAGAACTTCAACAAAACGATCAATTTTGATTTCGAGTTCAGAAAACGTCCTAAGTGATACTCTCAGTTCGGTATGTTCTTCAACGTCTTTTTTAAAGCCTTCCCAATCAGTTTTTCTGCTAGTTAGTCTAGCAGGTACATCTTTTTTAATTAGGCGTTCGCTCATCGTTAGAATGATAGGGGAATGATCGGAAGAGAGATCAAAACTTTCATCAATTTTAATACATTTGTCTGGTATTCCTTTTACAACAAAGAAATCGATCAGATCGGGTATTTTGTTGTTATCAGTCGGCCAATATGTTGGTTTACCAGTCGAGTGAAAGTCGCATGCAGGCGTTGTAAAGTGCTCTGCCTTTTTGTGAGACACATCTTGAACCCCAGAAGGTGTGTTTTGCATTAAAATCACCGCCAATAATAAAATTCGGTCCAAGAGAGTTGAAAATATTTGTAAAATCATTTTTTTCAAGCCTGCAACGCAGTGGACAATAAATAGACGAGACATTGAAAGAGTAATGCCCATTTTTCACGCGTACAGTGCTCACTTGCATTGTTTCAAGCTCTATCATAATCTCTTCAGAGTGTTCGATGCAATCTTTTATGATTAAAGACGACCCGCCTCTGGCTCTTTCCGACGGGTGATAAGCGTGATAGGTACTGTATCCAGTAATGTTTACACGCGATAGTTTCGCCAGGTGAGTTTCACAGATCAAACATATGTCAATGTCCTTTTCCCGTAGAAATATTTCTAGCTCTTCTAGTCTTTGTATGAGACCGTTGGCGTTCCATGCAACAATTTTAAGAAGTTTCATCATGTTCGTTTTGAAATGCTCCTATTGTTAAGCTTATATTCAAGCTTCTCCAACCTTTCGACAATTAGCATGTTTGTTTTTGTTTGCTCCTCAAGCCTCGCACGGGGTTTTCCGAATTATCAGTGTTCGTTTTTGTTGATGTTGATGCTTGAGCACTCGTCTGCATGTCAGAATCTGATGGCTTTTCTTTAGGCGCTTTTACCTTAACGCGGTGTGGAATTTGATCAGTGTTTGATGTCGCAGCTTGAGCGTACGTAAGCGTGCCAGGGTCGGCTCGGTTGTCTCTAGTCACCTTTCTTGCAGCAGTTTTCGACTTTTTCTTATTTACCGGTTTTGAGGGTTGGTTTTCCGGCTTCATAAGTCGATCTCTTCTTTTTTGTAATTCTTTGGCTACTTCACAGCCTCTGTAATTAGCCGGATGCTTACCATTGCAGTTAATACACGCTGCAGGGGTTTTTTTGTTTACACCACACTCTTGACTAAGATGTTTACCGGCGCATTTGACACATCGCGGTTCTTTTCGGCAATATGTTTGCGTATGGTTGAATCCTTGGCATCGCTTGCACTGAGGTATCAACCTTGTATTCTTGCGCATGGGTTCGATTTTGACTACGACATTCAGAATTGTTCTTATTTCGTAAATCTTTTCTAAACTCTCAGCCTTATCAAAGGTTAGCATAAAAAGAGGAAGCTCGCGCTTCACCATCGTTTCCTCGCCTTCCAATTTTTGCTTTTCCCGTTTAATTAAGTTTACCGCATCGACGATTTTAAAGTTTTTGTTCTTCAAATCGTGAACAACGTCTTCCTTTCGGCATGAGGCATGAAGTCCTCTAGCTACGACTCGTATCGGTCTTTCAGATTTATTTTCATAAGTATACCACTGGATTTTTTCAGTATTCAGTCTATTAGATACTGAGCGGTAACTGTCTGAGTCCTTTACGTTTACTTTCCATTTGTTGTTGTTGAGCGATGTTACTTCAAAATCGGATAGCAACAAAGGTTTGAGAAAAGAATGCAGTTTATTATAGTCTGCAATTCCGATCACGTATATTGGTGGCGGTGGTCGTACCTTATTTCGTGGATTTTCTTCGGCACGCGTGATTATTTTGTCAGGCTGTTCTTTACCTTCTCGTTTATTTTGCGTGTTTTCTTGCCTCGTTAACATTTCGGGCGAAGAGCCAGCTTTTCGTTTTTTGACAGGTCGTTTTTTTAGAATCCAATTGGTTTCCCGACTTAGTTCTTCATCATCCGTTTTATAATCCGTGTTATCGGGGACGATTGAACTCGCAGCAGACTCATTACGAGGTTTGGATGTATCATTAAATGCTTTATTTTCTGCTTTAAGTACATTTAATTCCCTTCTTAGTTCTTCGCAGAGAAGTTCCATTTTACTTAGCCTGGTCCGGAGTTCCATATTTTCGTCCGTTAGGCTTTGAATTTTCGCTGAAGTCCGTTGTTCGTGCGCCGACACTATCGATGTCGCCGGACTTCTAGTTCCGCACGTTTTCATGGTAGATCTTGATGTTGGAGATCTAACTACCCTAGTACCTTTTTTAAAAGGGTCAGATGAACGCAATAAATGGCTCTCCCCAGAATCCGTAGAGCCGACCTCCGAAGAGGGTGGATTTTCCAGTGTACCTGGACTGCCACCTGGGGTATTAATATCTTTCGTTTTGTTCATTGCATGTTTTTGTATACGCCATACTCGGTATACGGAGGGTGGATTTTAGTCGCCTCTTACGACAGGCATGCCTACCTCGGGTATATTCTAACCCCTACCCGAAGGGGGTCCAAATGTCACGTTCTGCACAGAGGAAGGTTGTCTGAGTAATTTGAGGTCCAAAGTGGGGTAAGACAAGGCTGCATTCTTTCACCAATACTATTCCTATTGGTGATTAGCGATGTGCTTCGTGCAGTCTTGTCGACGGGAAACGGAGGAATTTGATGGACTCTTACATCCCAACTTAAACATCTTGACTACGCTGACGACGTATGCTTACTCTCTCATAGAATTATGGACCTCCACCAAATGACAGCAGATGTGGAGAGGGAGGCTGGCGTCGTCGGGCTGAAAATTAATACCGCAAAAACTAAAATTATCAGTCTTGGAACGAACTCATCGGCTCAAATATGCATTGCTGGACAACCGGTAGAGAGAGTAGAGGATTTCCAGTATCTTGGGAGTATTGTCTCGACCGATGGTGGAACCGAACTGGATAGAGAGAGTAGAGAATCGCCAAAGCAAAGTCCGCGTTCGGGATGTTGTCCAAAATATGGCGAAGCAATGCAATCAGTTTGAACACCAAGCTAAGACTGATCCGCTCCAACGTTGAATCCGTGCTGTTATGTGGATGCAGCACGTGGAGAGTGACCACCGCTATCACCAGAGAGCTGCAAACGTTCGTTAATAGGTGCCTGGGCAACATCTTAAGGATTTTCTGGCCCAATCGTATCTCTAACGAACACCTTTACGAGAGAACGGGTCAGGAACCAATAAGCACAACCATCCAACGACGGAAGTGGCAGTGGATTGGTCACACGCTCCGAAAGGATGACAGCTTAATAGCCAACCATGCTATGCAATGGAGCCCCTTAACTCAGGACGGCAGAAGACCTGGTGATCCAAGGACATGACGCAGAGCAGTCGAGAAGGAAGCACGCCAGTTGGGGAAAAGTTGGGGAGAGCTGAGACACATTGCCAGAAACCGTACACGATGGCGCGTAGGCGTAGTCGAGGCCCTAGGACCCACAAGGGGATATAGGATATAAGTCAAGTCAAGTCTGCCTTTCTTTAGTCAAAGGTGCATGCGGGTGCAACCTCTTTATACGTAGATTTGATTTCAAAGTGACACTAAGTATCTTCATAGCAAATACCTTAGCAGTTTTCGCATTCCATCGGGTTACTCTTCTTTGAGTTTATCAAAATTGTCCACTCTTCTACTCTTCTAGAAAGATTTCTACGTGTTCTTTACGAAGTTCTATCATTATTGTATTTTGCGCTGTTAGATAGGTATATTATCATGCCCCAAAAACACCATGTGTTTCGGAAGTCTAATTGCTTCAAAAGTCTTATTCGGACTATTGATCAGTCTCTTCAAGGGTTCAGCAAGGAACCTAGACTCCTTGCAAGTACCGTAACTAGGCTATGTGCTCTGTGCGAATTTAAAATTGTGCACCCAGCTTATGATTTTATATATTCGTAACAACTATTTTGATTACTATACAGACGACATTCCAATGTGGGTCAAAAGGTTAATACCATTCACAAATGAATTGCAACTGCAGACTGCATCCATCGAGCCACTTTGTCTCTGCCGGAACTATCAACTTGACATCAAACAGATGCACTACACAGTGACGAATACATCTGTTAAATTTGCATTAATGCGTTCCATTGAATGCTCCACCACCCGCACTAAAGAATCCGCAACACATGTTAATACACACAAATGCGTGCCACAAAACACTTGAAGTGGGCAAATATCCAGAACATAATCCATGTTGCTTGCTCGTTGGGTCAACCGATGTCAGGCAATTAAATGCGTATTGTTTGTTACATCATATGAAACGACCGCATTTGTGCAAACATGATTAATATACAAACTCCATTTTGAAAATAATGTATTTGCGGACAGAAACATACTGTGACACTGTCCTTCGAATACTCTCCATTACAGCGTCCCACTGCGAATGTGAAGTCATACGGAAGTGGTATTCGATTCAGGCAATTTGATTTATGATGTAAGCTCCATATATAAGCTTTGGCAGGAGTACAGCATTCAGATTCTTATTTTATGAGAGTGTTATTGGGTACCACCCGGTGATGAGGATGTCAAATACGAGTATGATGCTGAACAGAGGGAAACTTTCCAGTGGTAATAAATGTTCAGCATGCATAGAAACTCCCTGCGTAATAGTGAGATTTAGAGAACAGCATCTTGGATAGACGCCCAAAAAGGAGCATTGTAAATAGTCTACATGGAGTCAGTTAAACACTTGATAATGACCTTCAAAGATACGTTTTTCTTTCACGTTTTAATAGCGGTTTGACTCAATCTGTGATAGATCATTGCAATGTTATCCTTATTACTATTATTATATTTGTTTCTCATGTTTTAGTTTTACTGCAAATACATGAATTTTGGTATGCACTGGGTGATTCCGAAATTCTGATTTCTTAACGGTGTGTTCTGTATTTTGAAGTTCAAAGATACACCCACCTGAAAAGGTTTACTGACCAACCTCCTTGTTGCAATCTCAGATTAAAGTGCATCCGTGTTACCGGTGTGGTAAAGATTCGCCTTTGTTTTTTATGAGCGTCTGTGAAGCACATCGACGATCTCAAAAAGAGGAGAACAATCTAAAATATTTGTACTAAATTCGACTGTCTTCAGCAGGAAAACAGGGGCCTGCGGTCTTTTAAAGTTTTTGAAAGAAGCACATAATCAGTAAGCACACATGACTCACTACAATCGTTCTGAAAAATATTATAGTACACCCTGTTCTTGACCCAACGCTAAACTGGAAAGCACACATAGAACAGAGGGTAAAGAGAGTGCCTGTGATAGAACCTTTGGTAAGAAATGGGACTTTGACCTAAAATCACCCTTTGGATGCTATTTTTTTTTTTTTTTTATAATTTGCACGTGTTAAAGGGGATATGAATACCCTTATACTAATTTTTAGAACACGTGGGTTTTTTTTTTGTGGAAAGGAAGAGACAGGGAGAAAGACAGAGTGGTGTGGTTTGAAACTCAGGTGGTATTAAGTTTCTGTAAACTCAAAGGGTGGCTGTCCAGATAACTGGGGAGTATTTTGTTTTATTTTCGCTATTATTGTCGTTGCTTATGATTCACAGTATTTTTTTCCGTCTTCCTGATGTCATCATCACGATAAAGTTGGATTTTGGCAATATGACCACCCTACTGCCAGTATTATTCCTTCACAGTAGAGTTGTCTTAGCTTTCGCAAGTGATCGACTTTTTATTTATTTCATGCGAAATAAATAGATGATTCTTGACATCAGGATTCGAACGGTGAATCAACAGCGTGACAAGCGATGACGTTACCACTATACCACGGCCACCCGAACTTATGATTATACCATCAATAAACTAAACAGAGTCCGGAGAACTGCGGCCATAGACACCACAGGCAACGCCCTACGGTCACGGTGCAAGTTCTCTTCCTCTAGACCTACACATAATAAGTATGGCAACGGATGTTGGACTGCCTTGCTGTATGGCTATAGCAACATTCTGAATTCTCTACCGCAAGAGTGATAACGTCTTAAACAGACTACCTCCCACCCAAACTGGACTATCTAAACTCTTCGCAGTACGTATTCCAAAGAAATCGAGATGGAAAAAAGGAGAGGTGTTGGAGGATTAAGATACCGATGGCTCAAGGTTAGATTGTGGGCTGGGCTTAGGTATCTTCCCGGAAACACTAAAGATCTCAATATGCCTTAGATTAATGAACTTCACCAGTGCTTTCGATCCAGCAATCCTTGAAACTTGTCGTGAGCTTCGCAGGAATCCAGTATGCAACGTAGCAATGCATGGATACTACATCCACCAAATTAGTAGAATAACTAAGAGTTTACATTCCGTTCTGAACATTTAAGGAAGAATTTTTGGCCTACTATTTATCAAAAGCTCAAAAAAATTGGAGTAGTCTGGACAGCTGCGTCATATATAAAAGACCACATACAACCTCAACAGAACAAACGAACTTCTCAGCAGAACTCGCTCAGCCGGTATTGTGGCGATTGGGTTGCAGGAAACTATGCAGCTAGACCTGGTATCCCATTTAATGAACGCTGAAGAAACAACACTTGACCTCTCCATTTGCTAATGGCCCGCTCTAGCTAGGACAAGGCGTTATACACTGAGCAAACCTATGTATCCTAAAGCGCCTTTTGGGGGAAAAAAAAGTCGCTGATCTGATACCCTTTTTTTAAACGTTTGGAGTGAAGCATTTTCTGGGCTACTGAATGTAAATTCGGAGTCAAAATTTAAAAATATTCGAGTAAAATGGCGTTTTCAAGGTGGACCACGAAAGCACAAAAATATATTTATTTATTAGCTTAATTCAAGCAGAACTTAATAACTACAATAAAACTAGACTATTACTAAACACAACTTAAGACTAAGGCTAAGTACTTAAAAGCTAAACTTAAAACTAAAACTAAAGTTATTAGGGCGGAGGAGTGGAAGTGGAATTCTGGAGGGCGTTTCTAAGTGCAAATCTGCTGCAGTGAAAATCAAAAGAGCCGTGCGCGCCGTTGGCCAAACATAGCATTCTAGACATTGGCTCGTTACAACCATAATTGGTGCGATGAAAATTGAGACGGAAGATGGGTACAGACCTCAGGAGGCGTGGGTTAGTGTTAAGGGAGATCATTTGGAGCAGATTAGGGCAGTCGATGTTTCCTGCTAACAGCTGATGTATAAAGAGTATGTCAGCAATTTCTCGACGTATTTCAAGTGGCTGTACGTTAATTAATTTCAAACGATTCTCATAGGGGGGTAAGTTATGCCTGTCAGACCAAGGAAGACCGCTAAGAGCAAAACGGATGAACCTGCGTTGAACAGCCTCTATTCGAAGAGAATGGGTATCATGATACGGGGACCATACTTGGCTAGCATATTCGAGGATTGGCCGAACAAATGTGAAGTAGAGAGATTTCGTGACATAGGGGTTCGAGAATTCTTTAGACCAGCGTTTTACGAAACCGAGTGCAGAGTTGGCTCTGCTAATAATGTTGTCAATATGGTAGCGGAAATTTAGTTCTCTGTCGCAGATAACACCCAAATCGCGTAATAAAGTTAGAGAAGGGACGAGCTCGTCAGAGATGAAATAGGATCTAGGGGCTGGAAGACGCTTTCGGGAATATGTATATAGCTTGACATTTGTTGACGTTGAGCTCAAAAAAATTTTCTTGACACCAGGTTGAAAAGTTGTTCAAGTCAGCTTGAAGTGGACAAGAGTCGGCGGATGCCTGAAGATTTTAATGTCATCAGCGTAGATGGATAGATAAGAGTCTGAAGTCAACGTCGTTAATTGACAAAATGAAAATCAGGGGACCAAGATGGCTACCTTGAGGGACCCCGGAAGTGGCTTTAATGGGGTCGGATACAGCCGATTTAAATAGTATTTTGTATTGACGTTCCTCAAGGTAGGATTTAATCCACCCAATGAAACTCAGTTGGAAGCCAAGGGATTTGAGTTTAAAAAGAATGATTCTGTGCGAGATTTTATCGAAGGCCTTACTAAAATTTGTGGCAATTACATCAACTTCTTTGCCATCCTCTAATGCACACAGAGTCGTAGATAAGAATTCCGTTAAGTTAGTAGTTATTGACTTTCCCTTAAGAAATCCGTGCTGGTTAGGGGAAAAGATAGAATTACAATGGAAGAACATTGTATCGTAAATAATGCTTTCAAAGAGCTTAGGAACGCAGGAGAGTTTAGCAATGGGCCGGTAGTTGGAGATTTCATTCTTGGGACCCTTTTTGTAAAAGCGAATTATGTAAGAGATCTTCCAAAGCTTGGGGAAGACTCCTTGTGCGATAGATATCTGGAAGAGAGCCGTGAGGGGTTGGGCCAGATGGTTCAAGCAATTTTTCAGTACTATTGAAGGGATACCATCAGGACCAGGAGAGTATTCGTTCTTGAGTTTTTTCTATCTTTTCTTTCACGTGTTCCACGGTTATGTCAACGGAGACTAACGAGGTTTGGGCACAGCTTTTCATGTAGGAGAAGTATTCAAGATCAACTTCAAGCCCATGGTTGCAAAATGATTGGCTGAAAAATTGGGCAAATAAGTTTGCGATTATCTTAGGATCACCGGAGGAAGTGTTAGACAATTTTAAAATAGCTGGATAGTTGTCAGATTTTCTTTTTGTGTTAATGAATTGGAAAAATCGTTTCGGATCGGAGATCATGGTATGCTGGATTTGGTCTAAATATTCGAGATATAGAGATTCATAGAGTTCGGAAAAGTGGGTATATGCGTGGAGGTAATTGGAAAAGTCAGAGTGCGAACGAGATTTAAGGTACGTGTGCCAAAGTTTATTTCTTTGGTGAACCAGGGTGGGGACGACGAGGAGTTCTTCTAGAGCACGAATGGGACGGATTTTGTAATACAGTTGAAGATTTTGGCGTAGAACAAAGCAAGAGCACCGTCGATAGTAATTCTAGGATTTTCAAAAATAACATTCAAATTAACGTTACTCAAAAGGTTATTCAGTTTTACGAAGTCTGCTTAACGAAAATTAAAACTGTATGAGTTTTCAGAGTGTACAGTTTCATTACCGTTGTTGTAAAAAAATGTGAGAGATAGAGGTGGGTGGTAGCGGTCCAATTTGGAGAGAAGGTGGTTGCTCGCTGATACGACGCAGTTGTCGGCATCTGATGAGAAAATAAGGTCGAGTTGTCTGCCTAAGCAGTTAGTAACGCCGCTTAACTTGTAAAGGCCGGAGTCAGAGACAGAGTCGATGAATAGGACCTCCTTATCTGAGGACAACAAATACAATTTGTTCTCAAACTAATGAAGTCAGTCAATGGGCGATGTAAGTTAAACTATCTTAAGTCAACATTTCAGAACTCAAAATGGCGAATACAAAATGACGTCCAGAAAATTAATAAATACTACGAAAATTGACATCGACAGAGAGATCGCTAAAATCCAAATCTGAAGTCATAATTTTCAAAATCAAAATGGCGCAGTTTTTTTTATAGTTTTTAACTCCATTTTTTGACTCTGTTTTGAATTTGAAAATTCGGATTTCCGATTTGTATTCAGTGACCTCAAAAGCGTATGCGATGTTAACTTTCTCAATTTTTTTTTTAAATTTTTTGGGCGCCATTTTCCGACATTTTTAGTTTTTAAATTCTGACCTTGAATTTGGATTCAACCTTTTGACTAATGTTGTCCTTTGATTTACTTCATTAACCTGCTAAGAAATTCAATTTGTTTGTATACTAAGATTTTGTCCGCCATTTTGAATTCCTCATTTCGAGTTTTTAAATTCTGACTTCGGATTCAGATTTAGCGGCCCAAAAAACGCTTTTGCTCTTGAATTACTTTAATAGTTTACGAATCAAATTTAACGTATGACTTACGGTGGACATATGCGACAAGATGGCTACCAGGTTTTCGGCGAAAACAAATCGTATAATAGGACTTTTCTTATTGGCTGTCTTTTGAAATTTTGCTATTTCTCGGGAATTTCTTGAACAATATTTGACTTACGCAAGGTTACGGCGTATCACATTTTGAGAAAATTTTGAAATTCTTGTTTCAATTTCAAATCTGCAACCCAGTCGTGCACTTTATTAGATATCTCTAAGTTAGATTGTGGGTTTGGTATCTTTTGATAAACACTGAAGATCTCAAGGTCCCCTCGATTAGTGAACATCATCAAGAGCCTTCAGGAATGTCAAGTATGAAGCTGGATAATTAACTAATTGCTAATTATTTTCAAAGTCTTTTATTTTTATTTATTTTTTTGAGGATCGCTGGAAGATCATCGCAAGAAATTGCAGAGGTTTGTACGCGAGGAAACCTTCTGCAATAGTGAGGGGCTTTTACACAACCTTAAAAACCTTCCGAAGATTGACTTGATTGTCTTCAAAAAATCGCACCTAGTCGTTCAACTAGTCTAGTTAGCTGGATCAAAAGGTTTCAGTTTTATTAATCTCCGAGTTAGTGTTGTCATTTAGGGAATGTGTCATTTTCAAATTCACATTGTTGAGAAGCCTAAGTTACTGTTTTGACTTCATCTTCGACCATTTCAACTTCTAGATCTCCATGTAGACCGACGTTTGTTATGTACCGTGGGGCATTTACTATGCGACGTAGGACTTTATTTTGGAAGGTTTGTTTTGCTTGTGCGTGTCCACAGTTAAAGTCCGTACATCCATGCTGGTTATACAACTTGCAGTCGTTTTTTATATCATAGTTGGACAATGAGAAGAATCTCCCAATTGGCCAATACATTCTACTGTAACGCATGTTTAATTATTCTATTTTTTCTTTACGTGCGTTCACTTTCTGCCAGATTGCTGGTAAATAGAAGATACAACACAGGGCCTAGTACACTGCCTTGTGGTACACAAGCTTTATTTTCTCTTAATGTTGAGTACTGATTTTCTTGTTTGATTTTGAAAATAGCCCAGTTATATACTCGTAAGACTCTAAAATTTCTGAATTTCTTTGGCAGATGCTTTTACAATTTATGGATTAGTCCTTTATGCCACACTGTATCGAAAGCTTCTGGTATATCCAGAAATATTGTGGAGCAAATCTTTTTCTCTTCAAATGCTTTTTCTTAATACCTTCCTTTATTTCTTTGGCGATTTCTTTAGCTGTTACCGGTCTCTCCTTTTCGCACATTTCTTCCAATCCTTGGTATTCGTCATCTTCATAAGTTACATCTTCAAGATATTCAGCAAATATGCTTTGACTTGGTTGCTTTTTGCCCAATTACGAGGGCAAGGTGAAAAGTTCTCGGCCTGACGCAGAGATGGCGTTCCAATCAGCAAAAATTTATGTTTCCTACCTGGGTGCACTTCTCGATAGGCGAGTGAAAGTGAGTAAGATAGCTGAAGCTGTGAGTATATCGGAAGAGAGGGTGTGAAACATCTTTCTGGGATGCGAAAGCTTTGCGCAAGATGGGTGGCGCATTTGCTGAATGCCGATCAAAAGCAAATGCGCAAACGATTTTCGTGGCAATCTTTGGAGCGATTCAATAGGGACCCGACCGATTTTGTGCGGCGATTTGTCACCATGTACATATGAGACATGGATCCACCACTACACGCCAGAAATGAAACAGCAGTCGAAGCAGTGGGTGGAAGCCGGTGGTTCAACACCAAAAAAGCGAAGTCGATCACATCTGCCGAAAAGGTCATGGCCAGTGTGTTTTGGGATGAGAAAGGGATCCTGTTAATTGATTATCTTGAGAGAGCCAGAACAATTACAGCGAATATTACTCCAACCTTCTTGACCAGCTGGATGCCAACATTCGCGATAAGAGGCCTGGCTTGAAGAAGAAAACAAATCATCTTTCACCAGGACAATGCACCTGTATACAAGTGTGCGTTGGCGATGGGAAAACTGCGGGATTTGGGCTACGATTTGCTCGGCCATCCCCCTGATTCACCTGATTTGGCACCCTCAGACTACCATCTCTTCCCAAACTTAAAGAAATTTGTTTCTGGGAAGCGCTTCGCATCCAATGCAGAAGTTGAGAGGGCCGTAGATGAATATTTTCACAGCCTTCCAGACTCTTACCTCCGAGAAGGAATACTGATGGTGAAGAAACGCTGGACCAAGTGAGATTATGTAGAAAAATAAAATCATTGTTTCATTTTTAGGCCGAGAACTTTACACCTTGCCCTCGTATGTACCTTCTCTATTTTTCACTACTGGGCCTTTTAATTTCCTCTGTCGCCTTCCAGAGGGAGTATACAGTACTAGCATCATATGTCAGATTATTAAAATCTGTTTTAAAAGTCTCTTTATGACTCAATAAAAGTTAAGTGCGCTGTATCTACAGTCGTGCGTCGGTGGATAAAACCAATTAGGGTCAATTATTTTAAATTAATTCGTTCATTCGCTATTTACCATTCGTATCCAAACATTTGAAAAAGAAAAAAAACCCTTTGACTCTTTTGACTATAAAGGGAACAATACAATTAATTGCAAATTTAACACACAAAAGTAATTTCCCGAGAAAAAAAAGGAATTTTAAATTAAATTCTCGCCAATAAAATGCCATCAATCTGCTTTCATCGATCGGCTGACAATATGTTTCAGCGTAAACGCGCTCTCCCAATGCGGAAATTAATTTCGTTCACCATTGAAATGCCATTAAGTAGTGAACGATAATTTCATCGGTTCTCCACATCTGCTGCATAGTAAATTAACCATTTTCCTGTAAAATACGTCTCCGTGCATCTACACCCATCAATGTGGCATATTCGGTGGGGGTGCAGGGTATTAAATTTATTTATAATGCCCAACCAAGAGACGACTATCATTTGCACATTCGCAATACATAATTGTGTTTTCTTCTTCTTTGTTTTTTGTGAGGGTTTTTTTTTTTTTTTTTGCTTTCCAACAGCCGAACATTGTTGTTTAGTTTCATGGAAAATCTATGAAGCGACATCCACGATAGCAAAAAAAAAAGGAGAAAAACCTAAAATATTCGTACTACAGTCGTCTGTCTTTAGCAGGAAGACAGCGGTCTGTGGCGCTTCCTTTTCAAAATTTTGAAAGAAGCGCATGAACAGTAAGCACACACGATCCACTACAATGATTCTGAGAAAGATTATACTGCACCCTATTCTGGATTCAAAGGTAAACAAACTTAGAACAGAGGGTAAAGGAAGTAGGCATTGTATTTTACGTCTGCGATGGTAAAATGAGAGGATTCCGAACTAAAATCACCCTTTGAATGCGATACCACTGGTGCTTATATATTATTTTTATCATTGTTGCGGAGCAGTTAATCTGCTCTGGCACAGAGGTCTTTCGGAAATCAAGGGTATGGATCAATGTGGCATGGATCCAATGCAGTATAACCAAGATTTTCTTTGCTAGTTTCAAGAACTAGCTTCGATTTCGTCGTGGCTGAGTCCAGCGTCTTTAAAGCGGCAAAGGACTTTTATTTTTTTCCCCCGAGGGTAGGTTTAAAAAATTTTCAGAAAGGCACTATGAGGACATTAAAACGCGGCCAGTTTTTAATTTCATTTTCCACACTGGAAATTCCGAGATCTCTATGGATATCGTTGTTTCTTATGTACCACGGTGCGCTGATAATTCCTCTTAGCACTTTATTTATTGGTTTAAGCACTTCCTTGTATAAAAGCAGTACAAGAGCGGACCTAGAACAGTTCCCTGCGGTACCCCGCCGCTATTTCTTTAAATTCTGAATAATCGATACCATGTTTGACACGGAAGAGTCCATTCGCGAAATATGACTCCAAAATGTCATGTTTTCTTTCTTTTGTCTTGGCAAAACTTGTCGCAATTTGATCTTCAAGCCACGAAGTCACACCTTATCAAAGGCTTGAGAAACGTCGCTTGAGAAAATGTTCTTTTCTTCAAAAACTTGTTCAATTACATCTGTTATTCTATGTACTTGAGCAATTGTAAAATGTTTGCATCTAAATCTGAACTTCTACAGCCGTATGCAACCGGCTGAGCAATATCCTTTCGAAGACTTTGGATATAATCAGAAGAAGGGAGAGGTCTATATGACTTTCATCATTTGGCATTTGGAAGCATTATAACTTCCGCGATTTGCCATTGACTTGGAACATACTTTAGTCTAAGAGCAGCGTTTATAATATTGTAACATAATGTAGCATAATAACTACGCCCCAAAAGTAAGCAACACATTCCGAAGTGTCTTTTCCGAACACATTCGAGGTTCGTGTCTACGGATAGAGAAGGATTATGTCTAAAACGACGTCGCGGAATTAAGAGAGAATTATAACCACAAGAGATTATTGGCTGCAGCTGTCATCTTGGAATTATTACATCAGAATTTTCTCGTTCCAGTGGTCGAAGAATTTGCTAGAAGTTTCTGGCTATCAGAAATGCGACTATATAAGAACAGATGGCGATCGAGGCAGGAGCAGTTGGGTTTCGAACCGCAGGATGAGATTGGAAAAGTGATAATAGTCGAAGTTGTAATTTTGTGATAAATTCAAAGTTGAGAGTTAACAAGAAGAAGTAATTAGTTTGGAAATGAGATAAAGTGATTTGAGAAGAAAGAGACCTTGTAAGGAAAGAATTTGCGAAGAATAGTATAGTGTGAACTTGAGTTGTTCTATAGACTAGAAAATAAAGAAATAATCTCACAGAATAACGTTTTATCCACTCGAGCCGTAGCTCGCATATTACAAAATACAAAAGTTATCGCTTTCTAGGTAATTCATTCAGAACCTCTCCTGTGATCTAGCTTTTTAGGTTTCAGTTTCTGCTATTGCATTTCAGACGAAATGAAGATGTTTTGCCACGGTTGTTAGATTGTAAATTTAAGCTCTGATTAATGGCAAAGGGACCAAGTGAGGTGCGAAAGAATTTTCTCTTAGGGACACCCTCGAGTTGAAAGCACCAAAATTTCAGCATCGCCGATACTGGTATGTATCACCCTATCATTCAACATGGACATTATCCATTTGCTTATGGTCGGTAGGAGATTCATATTACTAAATACAAGTAAACCTTTAGTATGTGTTATTGAATACACTGTACAAATGGGGAATTTTATTGACCTAAACCTGAAAGATCACGTCTCGGAAATGGTGGTCATTTTGTGCTTCGCACATTCATGCTCTTTCCAACACATTTTTCACAACTTTTCAGATTACGGATTTCATTGCAAATATTGATTTTCTGTTCACTGGCTTATTAACGTAAACTCGTTCTTTTAAATAGGTCCAAAGAAAACAGTCGGGAGTAGTTAAATGCGCGATATAATGCGCCAAACATTAGGTTAATCCCTAGCTGCTGCAACATCTTGAAAATCTGAACTTTGTTCACACCGCACTTATGAAGCTCTATGACAGAGATGCGATTCATTTCATCAATCCATTCCAAGCGCAAGCGTAAGCAAATTTGAAATATTTGTATAAACAAACAATTGTGAGGTTAACTGCTACAAAAGTTATGTTAATCTCTGGATACGCTTAAGTTTTGGCCGCGCAGTGGGTGCAATGAATGGAGTAATAGTATTTTCGTCCCTACTAGATATAAACAAATTAAATTTTATCGTAAACTAATAAAGTCAGTCAAAAGAGAATATACACCCCGCGCAACAAAAAAAGCCGCATACGGGTTTTCCATTTTTTTGCGCTAATTACCTTTAAGGGATTCGCCGAATTATATTTTATTGCTTCCGGGTTAGGTAATGCACATTTTGGAATGTGTCGGAATTCATTCTGGCAGTATTTAACAGTGCGTGCAGTTGTATTTCTTAAATAAAAGTGAAAAGAGTATATCGCGATGTCTTAAAGGGTACAATTGAGTAAAGAAAATAAGGCAGTTATCGTCGCCTTATCCAAACAGAATCAGTCATTTCGTGAAATTGCTCTACAAATTGGATGCAATGAGAGTTCTGTAAGAAGATTCTGTAACAAATATCGTCGGGATCACAATCTGGACAGAAAAATTGGCACAGGATTGAAGAGATGTACCACTGTTCGGGAGGACCGGGAACTGAAGAGGCTAAGCTTGAGAAACAGGTTTAAAAATGCATCGGAGTTAAGAGCTGACCTGCGAGAAGCTACTGGGGCTGAAGTTAGCGTCAGAACTATCCAGAATCGTCTCAACGAGATGGGTTTGCTAGCAAGGAGACCAGCGAAAAAGCCACTTCTGACCAGCAAAATGAAGAAAACGCGCCTTAGCTGGGCTAAGGAAAGGCAAAACTGGAATGCTCAAGATTGGTCAAATGTGGTGTTCTCTGATGAGTCCAAGTTTAACCTAATCGGACCGGATGCGAAGCAGATAGTTCGTCGTAGAAAAGGGGAACGCTACAGCGACGAATGCATAGCTCACACAGTAAAACATTCTCCTTATGTTATGGTGTAGGGATGCATCACCGCAATCGGAGTTGGATCTCTAATTATGCTCGAGGGCACTGTTAACGCCATGCAGTACAAACAAATTATCTTAGATGGCGTTGTATTGAGTATGGAAATGATAACAGCAGAAACATCAAAACCAATTTTTCAAGTGATTCAGCACCTTGCCACCGAGCAAAATCTGTGAGTAATTCGAGGTTTTTTTTCATATTTATGGGTGTTTTGAAAATCTTATGATTTTAATTTTTAAATTTCCTCCACAGATTGAAACTTTAAAAGAAGAATTAGGAATAGAATCCCTAATTTGGCCGGGAAACAGTCCAGATCCCAACCCCATCGAAAATGTCTGGGCTCTTATGGGAAAGAAGATCCAAGATAAAAAACCAAAAACCATGTAGCATCTAAAGAGCATCATTGAAGAAGTGTGGTTCAATGAAATTAATAACAATTACCTGGGTAATCTCTATGCCTCCATGCCAAACAGGGTTCATGACGTTGTTAGGGCAAAGGGTGGTGCTACGAAATACTAGAATCATTTTTTAGTATTATGAAAGTCTTAAATTATGTAAAAAGGTTTCTTAGTTAATAAAAATATGAAAAAAGAAATTTGCTTTTCAAATTGTTGCTCTTTTTTTAATTTATGTTTATTGATAGTACTTGGGTAATATCTGATATTTTGTAGTGTGATCTTCACGATCATTACTTTTTTCAATTAGGCTACGAAATGTATTGTCAAATTGGGGAATGTGTTAACTTAAATGTTAAACATCAAACATACAAAGTCATCATTTATTAAATTTCTTCCATTTTGTTAAAAATTACCATGTGTGGCTTTTTTTGTTGCGCGGGGTGTATGTAAAAGAGGTTCTGAATTTGAAAATTTAAAATGGCGGATTCAAAACGACGTCCAAAAAATTTAAAAAATATTGCGAAAATTGACATCGGATAGTCCACGTTACACTTACCTTTACCTTCTCCTCCGCCCGCCTTTACCATCTCCATGGTCAACCTATATCCATCAATCAATCTCTCCGCGATCTTGGTATATTGTACGATAGGGAACTAAATTTCCGTTAACATATTGATGAGATAATTCGTAAAGCTAACTCATCACTTGGCTTTGTCAAACGATGGTCCAAAGAATTCTCCGACCCTTACGTGACCAGATCCCTCTACATTACCTTTGTGCGCCCCCTCCTTGAAAACGCCAGTCAAGCGTGGTCACCCTTTCAGCAAGTTCATGTGACCAGAATCGAGAATGTTCAACGTCGATTTCTTCGATTTCCCCTTCGAGGTCTTCCTCATCGCTTCAACCTCATCAACCTGAGTACTCTAAAGAAACGCAGAGATGTTGCAGACATTCTTTTCATTCATCGACTTCTTTCAGGCTATGTCGATTGCGCATCTCTTTATAATTCAATTTTCTTCAATACCAACCCACGAAATTTACGACGCCCTCGTCTTTTCTATCTACCGTCCCACCGCACTTCAAATGGATCTAATGAACCAATTTCCCGTATACTGCGAAAAGTGAACTCAAACCTCACTCAATTTGATTTTAACCTCAGCACTCCCTGCCTCAAAACCGAACTCCTTCACCATTCTCCATAGCTTTAAGTCTTAGTTTTAAGTTTTAGGTTTAAGGTTTAGCCTTAAGTTAGTTGTATCTTGTAATAAGCCAAATAAATGGGGGCTTTCGCCCCCACCAAAATTAAATTAAAATTAAAATTACATATATTGTCGAGGTGGCTGAATTCAAAGCTGAAGTCAAAATTTTCATATTCAAAAAAATCAAAATTTTTGTCTTTTTTGAAAGCCAATTTTTAATTTTAGAGGATCTAGCAACTTCAAGAACTTATGCATTTGCGGACTAAGCTATGTCAATTCGCGATGTACTAATTCGTGTCTGCCATTTTGAATTTTGAAATTTTGACATTGGATTTGGATTCAGCGATTCTGAAAAATTGTTTTGATAACTTTGTCCTTTCATTAATTTCATTAATCTGCGAAGAAATTGAAGTCATTTGTATACTATTTTTTTTATCTATCATTTTTAATTCGCCATTTCGTGTTTTTAAATTCTGACTTCGGATTCAGATTAAACAACCAAGAAAATGCTTCTGCTCATGTATTATGGTTCGATTCAGTTTAGCAGTTTACGAACAAATTGAAATTGTTTATATTCTTTGCTTTTAAATTATTAATCATTCTCAGATATTTCTGAACTTTGGAAATGTTATTTTCAGATCTTTAAAAAAATAAATTAGAAGAGTTGAAAAGACCCCGGAGTCAGTAATTATTTTTCGTAGTACCTCAAATTTTATAACCGAAATATCTATTAACTGTGGGCGAAGTGGATCAGTTGTTAAGCACTCGATCACTGAATTGTCATCAGAAGCTTCCCTCAATCGAAAATTTACCCTTCGTAAACTGTATAGTTAGCACCAAAATATTTATATTTATTTATTTATTATATCTTGTAATTGAGACGAGTACATCTATATTTTATTTCTATTTCTGTAATCAGCAGTAGAAAATGAACTAGAAAAAGTCAATTGGTATTTAGGCAAAAATTAGTGAGGTAGAAAAAAGTACTCATTTGGTGAAAAGTATCCGTTACTCTCAGGTATTCATTCGTATTCGTTACATATGAGGTATTCGTCTATGTGCTCGTACTCTACAAGTATTGCTTTCTCTTTTGCTTTTCTTCTTGACCAAGAGTAGTCAACTACTTTGATCTTGCTCTTAGGTACACAAAACTCACCTTGTACATATGTTGTTCACCGCACGAACCGATACTCTCGAAAGTGTAACGAATGAGTACGAGTAGCCAAAAGTATTCACATTTGACTAATGTAATCATTATGAACACGACAAGAGTATGATTTATGTTCGAGAACCGCGGTCAGATTAAGGATTAGAAAAAGACCATAACTATGACAATCAGTTATTATCAGCGGGTGGCCACGGTAGTGGGTCGCTTATGACGCGAACCATGCAGGTTTAAGCCCAGACGGGGAACAGCAACAATAAAAAGAGAAACGAATAGAATCTAAGTTTCTATAACCACTACACCAAAAGGAGTTCTGCCTGGTAATACAATGGACACAGAAAATTGCGTCTGAGTGCTCCGGGATTTGGAAATTTCCCATTAAAAAAAGAGAAAAAAATGACAATCAGAGCATCGATGAGGACAAACGGTATAGAAATTTAAAATTCAATGAAACGCATACAAATTTTTGTAATGGCCATGGTATATGCTTTATTGAAAAGATAATATTATGTCATTAGTGTATGATTACGATTTCGGGCATATGGGCCCCGCGGCTGACTACAATAATGCTCAATCTGGAAGTCCAATTTTCGACCACTTTTTCAACCAGCCGGGGCCGTATATCGGCAATAACGCGATGAATGTTGGCTTATAAGTCATCTATCGTCTCTAGTTTATTGGAGTAGACTAGCGACTTCATATATCTCCACAAAAAATAATCCAAAGGTGTTAAATCACACGATCGTGGAGGCCAATTCACAGGTGCATTACCCGAAATTATGCGCGCATCGAATGTGTGTCGCGGTCTTGTTGATACTACAAGACTTCCACATTAATGCCATTCATTTGGGGAACGAAAAAGTCAGTAATCATGGATCTATAGCGCTCTCCATTGATTGTAACGTTCTGGCTGGCATAACTTTTGAAGAAATATGGACCAATGATTCTACCAGCCAACAACATCAAACAGTGACTTTTTGCGTCTCAATAATGGCTTGTGGATTTCCAGTCACAGTCTAGCAGCTATCAAAGCATTTGACTCCCATGTCCCTAAATCAAAACTTGTGTGGGAATGCCCATACAAACTTAATGCACTGGGTAGCAGTAACAGAGTAACCCCTTATTGGATCCCTGGTCACACTGGAATAAAGGGCAACGAAGAAGCAGACTCCTTGGCAAGACAAGGAGCAACAGAATCCTTTATTGGACCTGAACCATTCTGTGGAATAGGATGCCACACTATACGCGAAGAATTCAGGAAGATGGGGAAAGAAAACTTTGCGAGAACCTGGATCAACACTCCAGGTCAGAGGCAAGCTAAGAAAGTTCTGCAAGACATTCGGAGCGTGCATCTGCCTTAATAAGAACAACCTACGTATTCTAACAGGCTCTATAATAAGTCACTGTAAACTCGGGGAGCATTTAAGGAAACTAGGTGTAACGAACTAAGGCCTTTGCAGATCCTGCAATGATTCCAGTGCGACTCCAGAACATCTTTTGGAGTCATGTGGGCCATTGACCCACAAAAGACTAAAATGCTTGGGCAAGTACCAATTATCAGATGAGGATATACCAACCATAGATCCACTTCTCATTCTCAGATTCCTAAGAGAAACTGGATTAGAAAGCGTACTCTAGTGTAAACTATCCTTGCCAAGGCAAAGAAAGAGTATTTGACCCTCGATAACAATTCTGAGGGAATTTTATCCTGAGGTAAACTGTAATGAGGGAATAAACCTCTCCTAGGTATTAGCAGAGGGCACAATAGACCATTAGGGGGCAATGCAAGTTAACCATACACAAATATTAATAATAATAATGGCGAATCGACTCATTCAGATTATCCTTAATACTATCCACAGCAACAACAGCTTCTTCGGTGCGCATTGTATGACATCCCTACGGATGCGTATTATCAATTAGAGTATGCGTGGTGTGAAATCGATCCATGGTTATTCGAATTACTTGCTCGGATGGATGATTATGACTCGACCTTAAAATGGACATAGCGCACGGTAAGTTTTACAAATTGTAAGTTTTGCAAGCGTTGTAAGTCTATTCATGGTGAAATGGCAAACCAAAATGTGCACAAATCAGCTGTCAGCTGTCAGCTGTCAAATTGGCTGTCACTGGAAAAAGTATTGCCAATTCGAAAATCGAAGCTTTAAAAAAAACACCCTTATGTACTGTACTGTAACAAAAGATAACCTGGCAGTGCTGCATCTTGAGAAGCCCAACACGAGGGAGATAGATAGCAAGATACGCCAGCTTAAGGAATACGGTTACGCATGACTAATGTGGTGGTTGTTGAGAGAACACGTCTAAATAAATCTCTGATAGAGTAAAGTAAAGTATTGATTTTAATTTAGTAGTAGTAATAATTTTGGAGAATTTACAAACGTGTTAAAGTACTGAGATTACAAAATTTGTATAAATCTACAGACTGTCGGAGATCATTGCCTTTGTAGTGACTCCTTCATTTTTTGCGTTACTTTTGGCAATTACTCTACATTTACCCTATGCAATAGAGTGCATGTAAAACCTTTATAAAACGAAAATAAACTTGGTCACCATGTGCACGCGCAAGCGCACGTTTCACATAAAAAACCCATCCGCCGCATGTATTACGTCCCATGCCCAATCTATGAAGAAAGCCTTAATGCCAACGAAAAACTAGATAATTTATTCGCAGCACAAGATGCAGTAAGTCGTGCCTTTAAGTACTGTAATTAACAAGATGTATTATGAAATTTTTCTAGTACGGCACACTAAAGTAGTTTTTTTCTCTTCTAAAGTGTATTAGACGTCGTTTCTCAAGTCTCCTCCTGGTTGTAATGCAAATATCAGTGTTATCATCGTGAGCGACCCGAAATCTTTTGTAATCACCTTCTCTCTCCAACCATAGTTCACTTGGAAAAACAAACCATCTAGTGTGGCATTTAGCACGACAATTTAGCAGAAAGGTTGTTCCCATGAATTAGATGCATAATTTAACATCTTTTCAATAAAAAAAAACCAAAATTTTTTAAATAAAAATAAAATCATGAAGGAGAATGTACATTGCAACATGTTGCGAGACATTTAATTTGCTTCTTGAATATGCGCAAAATAATTGCCGACTGGAGTCAGGGGAGGGCTATAGTCAGATACCATCTGACATTAATAATTGCTTCATCATTGTGGCTAAGTAATAAGGCGTGTCTAATTTGCGAGACTGACGTTTGATATTTTTCTGCCTTTTCGAATGAGGCGCAAATATTTTGTTGTGTTTTTAATTCGCTCGGATAAGTGTACTCGTATCTATACTCGTACATGGTGTACTAACGTGTAGTATGGAAAATTGTTTCTGGTTAAATGTAAAAATTGATTGAATTTCTAGGTAAAATTTTAATTTACTTGTTTTGTTTTGTGTTGCTTTGTTGCCCTCTGAACTTTCAATAGGAAAATAATTGAAAATAACGAATTAACTGCTCACGGGTAACAGACTCTGTTGCCTTGCTTCTCGCTGCAGACTGGTGTTTTCGAGATACGAGGTATGCCACCCCACCCACTACTTTTTACAAAATGCGACGCGATCTCATTACTTATTGTGAAAGGGTAAAGCGCACCGGAACTTCTGATGCCTTTTGGATAGCTATTTAATAGTGAACTAACGATGAGCGTACGTATGCTGAATCTGACTGCAGATGTTTAATCGAGCACCAGCTTATCAGGTTATTTTTAACACGAAAGTGTCAAACCCGAAGGGATAAAGTTATTAGAGTTTCTCTGGATGTAATAGTTTTTTTTTTTTTTTTTTTGCCGAGAGCAGGTAAAAAATCTTCTAAAGACACTATAAGGCCCGACCGCGCGTGCTTATGGTAGTGTGAGATTTTTACTCACTAAAAAACACCTCTCTCCAAGATCAATACTACAACTAAGCCGACGCTTATCCAGCAGTTTTATTTTCGCTTACGAGACTCGTGATTTTTGGAACAAGATGTTCGTATGTAATTTAAAAAGAATGTAGCACTTTAGGCAGCTTAAATTCCAATGAAAGTTCCTGCAGTTTTCACGACAGGCATATACTATGACGCGAGGTCAAAAGGTTTTGTCCTTTGCAGACGACGAATTGAATTGTTCGCGTCAAGTAGTTGAATGACTTTACTTTTAATTGATTTTTATTTAATTCTTTTTTAAACTTACATACTAGACAAAAATGATTAAATCTACTGGCTCTTAACGAGCACTCTAAACTTAACTATATCCTTATAACTATTGCCTTTCGGCCTTAAATCCACCAATTTTTATGTTTTGCGCTGTTTTTTAATTTTCAAGAAACTTGCTATAAACTTGGACTCTTTATTATTTGGTTTTTCTTAAAACTACCTAAGCTACTTAACCTAAATTAAATATAATCAGGGTGATGAGCAATCTCTCGATTGGTCATCATCCCGATTGCGTCGATGGGCGCCCGGCAGTCGCCAACATGGTGCACAGGCGCCGCCGGGACTCAAGCGAGGTAGGTAGCACTCATTCATGTTGGCGAGCCCGGCCCCTCCCAAAGACCCCCTAAAATACACTTACCTAACTTTCAAACTAGCTTAAAACTAAGGAGGATATTACCTAGGTAACGCACCGACCCGGGAGAGCGTATCTGCCCTCACCTCTTCCTCAAGCCACCAAATTTTGGTGAACTTCTTTAAGGTATCGACAGTGTCTCTATCGGCAATTGCGGTATTAGAACGGAGCAGCTCCTGAGCATTGGCGGCGTACCCGTCGTGGATGAGCCGCTTATCCCTCGCTCCGCGGTGGCTGTGGTACAATACCAGCACACCATCTTTACTTTGGACTAACCCTTTCATGTCTGCATGAAGAAATGCCTCAGGCGGGACAAAGCCAGACCGGAGCGTACTCTCGTGGTACATTAAATTCGGGTAATAACCACCCGAGATCAGATTATTAGCGTTGGCCATCGCCCTTGCAACGTACCTTCGAATAACCTTAATTAGGAAATTGTCAATCCTATTCAATCGAAACCCATCGTATAGGGTCTTGTTGGGATAATATTTTATGTACTCAGACTCGGGGGTTCTAAACAACTCTAGGCAGGTCCTAAAACACTGTCTCTCAAACACCCGAATCTTTTCCATATAAAAAGGCGCTATATTGAACCAAATGGGACAGCCATAAGCGATGATCGGCCACGTAGCATATGACCTTTACAGTCTCCTTGTCAAAGCATAGGCCCTCTTGGCCCCAGAAAGGCACGCATCTATATGTTTGTCAAAATATAGATACTGGTCGAGCCAGATGCCAATATATCTGACCACGCTTCGCACCGCCAATGGTTGTCCATTTTGTCCGATAATGGCTAATTTTCGCCAGTTTTTTCTGGTATCCCTAGAGACCCTAGCCAATGGAGTTCTGAACAGGATTGTTTCCGATTTTTGGAAATTGATTTTCAATTTCCAATCATCGCAATACCTCTTAATTTGATCGAGGTCACGCTGCAACAGGATGTTGATGACCTCGACTTTTGGACCTGATCTGTACGCCATTAAATCGTCTGCGTACGCTATAGCATGTCTGAGGGAACCCACCAGATCACTCGTGTAAATATTAAATAAGATCGGAGAATTCACCGCTCCCTATTGTAAGCCGTTTTTAATTTCAAAGACTTTGTTCGAAGTCACGTTGCCAGCTTTGACAACGAACTTCTTTCGCATAAGCATGTCATAAATCATATATAGCAATGGTTTTTGCATGCCCAACCTAGTCAGCTTATAGAAGAGTCCCTCCAACCATACGGTGTCGAAGCCCTTCTCAAAGTCGACCAGGCAGGCCCCCGTGCATTGGTTCTTGCATTTGTGCCACTGAATGTCGGACACCAATTTCGACGCGGTATGAATCATTTCATGCCCCGCTCTAAAGCCAAACTGATTGTCCGGAATAATCTTATTTTCTTCAGCCCACTTCAAAAGAGCTCTATTAACGACCTTCTCGAATACCTTGCTAACATTCGGGAGCAAACTAATTGACCGAAGATTAGCCGGGTTGGTCCCATCTTTATCCCTTTTGGGGATAGGATGTACCACCGCCATTTTCCACTGCGCTGGATAATATGCATTATTCAGCGCATTGTTAAATAGCGTGTCGAAGATCTCAATCGCTTTTAGAGGCAGGTGTCTTAATACTACGTTTGGGACACCGTCAACTCCCGCCGACTTTTTATTTTTAAGTGACTCAAAGATACACAGGAGTTCATCTTTGCTCACGAACAACTGGGAATTTGTCCTTTCGTCGGCGATTATGCCGTTTGCAAGGTTTCCGTGGTCAGATAAAAGTAGTTTAGAAAGGCCCTCTCTTCCAGGTCGTGATTACGGCGAACTGAGTTGTTCACAGTATACACGGTCTCGAAGAAAGCGCCCATCAAATCCACTCTCTCCTTCGGGTCTTCGACCACGTAAAAACCGTCGTTCGAGTCGGCACTTTCCGGACTTATGCCAGCAGTCATCATGATGTCGTTATGATCTTTCCGCCTGAACTGTTTATTTATTTTTGGGAACATGTTCGGACTACTGGATTTTATAGCCCGAATTTTATTGCCCCAATACAAACTTACAGATTTTCTGTAATTCTCCACTAGCAACTGTTTCAGGTTTTTGATCATCGACTTCAGTGTCCTCATCTCGGGATCGTTTCTGTCAGTAAACTGTCTGTGCAGCTGTTTAAGCCTCGAGAGCAGTCTACTTTTGTGTCTGTATAGAGCATCGATTGTCGCGTTTCGATACTTCTCAGTTTGTTCTTTGTCAGTGGAACATCATACCTTAGGGATAGTCCGCTCCATTGTCCGTTTGATGACGACGTTCATTTGCAGTAAATGGCTGTCGATTTCATCGTCGGAGGGTTGATCTCACTCGAACGTATATCACGCTGTAAAAGTTGAATGACGGTACGGTTGCAATGGCCGTGAACATAATCTTTGTGTTTACGAGCAAATTTTGTTATCTGTTCGACGACTCTGGGAATTCCCAGATCCCGATGAATACGAGTATCTTCGTTATGTACATACTACGGTGCGCTAACGATCGTTCTAAGAACTTTATTTTCAAAAGTTTGTAGGATGTTTCTCTTGCTTTTCCTGGTACAACCCCATAGTCTTAGATCATACGTCCGCACTGGCTTTAGCACTTGCTTATAGATAAGCAGTTTGTTATGTAGGCTCAACTTGGAATGTTTTCCGAGTAGCTAGTACATTTGTCGATATTTGTTTTCGAGCTCGTCGCGTTTCTTTTTTACGTGGGATTTCCATTTAAGCTTAACATCTAGAGTCATTCTTAGATACGGTACGGTATTTGAGCCAAGTTTAAAGTGTCCACTTTTTTGTAGGTAAAGTTAACGTGAGTAGATTTGCTTTCGTTCAGCACAATACGCCAAGAATTCATCCAAACGTGGACTTTGTTAACAGCATGTTGTAGCTTTTCAGTTGCTGCTGATTGCAGATACACATCAACCCTGAGATAGAAGTCGTCCTCGATGTACACAATAACGTTCGCAGATTGCTAAGAACTAAGCCACACGAGCTTAATATTTAACTGTGAAGAGAAAGTATTCAAATCGAAGGGGTTTTTAGTGTGGTTAGAATCCCACACTACTATGGGTGCAGATCTCCATAGGGATTTCGGGATTTTCTCATTCTCCAGAAAAAAAAAACCTCCTTCATCGGCATAGTTGAGTCAGCGGTGACAGTATATCCGAATTCATCCAGTCTTCCGCTTTCATTTGATATGTCACATGATAGGCTTCAAAAGGTACTCCAAAAAATCTTTTTTTTTTATAATTTTTGCCTGGTTCTACTCCGTTCACTATAAAATACTTCTGGAAGATTTCAGCTGGATGCAAAATTTACAAGCGAGTGATAGACACGCGGGTTGCCACCCCACCGCATTGAAGCCATGAGTATCCCATCTTATCGTTTTGGTATGGAATACGCATGACCTAGCATTGTATTTCAAATAAGTTAACGATTACTACTACAAAGGATAAAGGACAAAGGTATTCGTATGCCTGTTGACGCATTTGAAATTTTCAATTCCCATCGTGACATTGAAACTCCAACAATAATTTAAAGTAAATTAACATCTCAAAGATCTGTGCGACATCATGCCGAGACCCAGACGATGAAAACAAGAGCATGACAATACGGAAATCATTACGAATGCGAGATGTCCCTGACTCACATAAGCACTCCTACACAAACACCATGCAGTGCGGAACGCACATTAACACTGCGTTACATGGCGTGCATTCTCGTGAACCTTAAACAGCCCGCACGGATAATTTATCAATAATTATCGATGAGCGATAAAAAATGCATCTCACATACGCCAACTACTCAGTGATGTACTCGCATTTGCACTTGTATCTTCCCCTCTAAATTCGAAAAACGAAAGAAAACCAAAAACAAAAAAAAAAAAAAAAACGTCCAGGATCATCAAACTGATTGACATCAATAATTGACAATCATCATCGGTACACCCGGACAGTTAATGCCATTTTATTGTCAATTTCGAGCAATTTATGTTGATCTAATCGGTATTTATGGAGGCAAGATCGAAAGACCCGAAAAAGCAGGGAGTCACCGAATGCCACGAATTCGTCGAGTGGTTCTTAAAGAGTACGTGCACGGCTGGGGTGGTGGCTGGCAGCAGTAGCAACGTTCAACAAGGTGGGGCTCTCAGACAGAGGACATATGTAGGTGCCTGCAATTTGCAGGTGATCGATTGGGATTGATCGATTTATTGCGAATCAGGAGAAATTTGTTTGGTTGGACAAAATAAACGACCAGTCAGAGAAAATTCAAGACCATGTTACTGGGGATGAGATGTTTGGCCTAGAAATGCGAATTAATGTGACGGAATTCAATGGGAAAATCCAGAAATTAATTGGAGTTGGGGGCGAATTTATACGCCATGCAAGTTGTAATGACATAGAGATCAATCTAAGTCGGCAGCATTTGAATTTACTTATGGAGCTACGAGTATATTACTGCTTTCCATCGACAAAGTAACGCAAGATTAGTCACAATCAGGAAATCATGTTTGGTGGTGGCTTTCGGAGAAATTAATTTTCATTAACTGTCTGATCTAAGTTTGGTTATGAATGGGTTGTACAGGCTGGATTTCTCAAAAAAATAATTTTTTTACAGTTTGCACGTGTGAAAGGTTTTATAAATACCCTAATACTAATTTTAGGACACGGGCGTTTTGAGGAAAGGGGAAGAGACATAGAGAAAGACAGATTGGTGTAGTTGGTTTGAAACTCAGCTAGTATTAAGTTTCAGTAAACTCCAAGGGTGGCTGTCCAGATAACTGGGGAGTATTTTTTTGTTTCGCTGTTATTGTCGTTGCTTATGATTCACAGTATTTTTTTCCGTCCTCCTGACGTCATCATCACGAACAAGTTGCAGTGTTACGCCTTCGCAGTAGAGTTGACATAAGTTTTCGCAATTGTTCCAATTTTTTATTTATTTCATGCGAAATAAATAGATGATTATTGACATCAGGATTCGAACCGTGAACCTGCAGCGTGACAAGCGATGATGTTACCACTACACCACGGCCACCCTTAATGGTAGTGACCTACAGTTTGATGCCGTTCATGAAGGGCTTTTTTTTTCGATTGAGAAATGCAATTTTACTTTCGAATGTTTGTCAGACGTTCGCGAGAAGTGGGACAGCGATAAACATTTTTTTTTGTGCTTTCTGGGGCTATAAGTTGAATCTCCTTCTAAGTTATCACGAACTTAGCCACTGATCTACGGGGTGGACTGTAGTCATCTTCTTCTTCTTTTCTTTACGGTAGGGTTATGATCCGGAGTAGAAGGATCACAACCCTCCCACTTTACTGCATCCCTACTGGTCCGCCTGTGGGGTTTGCCGTACAAATACAAATTTCATTTAAATTAATGTAGAAAAAAGATCCCTAGTAACCTAGCCTTAATGTTAGCTTACTCCCTTACAAAAACGACGACGTAAACCACTGATTTTCATGTACTCAGATGCTGCTTGACCGCATCCTGAAGTCACCGATTCCCTGGTATCTCAGTAAATCGGCTGGAAGTGAGTTCCATAGTCTCACAGCATATACAGAAAATTGTTTTTCGGTAGTGTTATACCTGAACGTTGGCAAAATAAAGACCCGACTTCTTTCGGAAAATGCATATTGAATTCTATGGTAAAGGTACTCCGGAATTTTATTTTGTTTGAGTTTGAAAAGAAAGACTAAAACGTTGAAATCCAAATATTCTTGGAATCCCATGCCAAGAAAATCTTTAACATATCCAGAAATATGATCATGACGGCGAACATTGTACACAAATCTCACAGCGCTGTTGAATGCAACACAAAACACTGGGTGTGCATATAGCAACATTGGCAAAATCAAGGTCTTCACCAGTGTCGCCTTCACACATTGATTCGTACAATGTGCGTAGACCACTGTATACCTTGCCCACAGTAGTAGCCACGTGATCGTCCCAGGTTAGATTTCGATTAAAGTTTAGCCCTAAGTTTTTTACCCGCTCAGCATATACAAGGTGGACACTATCTACTTCTATAAGGGGAAAACAGGATACATCTAAGCTGGTACGGCTTATAATGATAGCTTTGCTTTTGTCACAATTGAGTTTAAGCTTGTTTGTTTGGGCCCAACGAACCACTAATCTTAAATCCTCATTTATACGTAAACTCGCATCTTCTATCAGTCTGAGGGGGTAGCTGAGGTGCAATTGATCGTCATCGGCGTACATCTGTACTTTACAGTTATGTATGATTGAGGGTAAGTCGTTATTAAACATAGAAAAAAGTAACGGTCCCATAATAGATCCCTGTGGTACCCCAGCCTTGGATTCGAGAAAGTCCGACAACTTACCATTGGATGAAACAGCATGAGTGCGATTTGCTATATAACTTCTTATCAGTTTTAACGCAGTTTCATGCTGAACTATATCGAATGCTTTCGAGAAGTCGAGCAGAACTAGTGAGGTAATATGATCTCTATCCATTGCTGAGCGAAAATCGTCAACCAGATTCAGCAGGGCGGTGGTGCAGCTATGATGTTGTCTAAAGCCTGATTGGAACGGTGAAAGGAGATCGAATTGATTCAGGTATGTATATATTTGCATGTTCATCAGCTTCTTAAACACTTTGAAAATAAAGGGGAGTATGGAAATAGGACGATATTCTTTTTCTTCGGCGACTGTGCTTTTCAAAACCGGGATTATTTTCGAAACCTTCCAGGATTTCGGGTAAGCTGAGTAGGACAACACGTTGTTGAAAATGTACGTCAGGGGAGACAGTACTTCGAAGATAATGGTCTTAAGAAATTTTGGGTGCACGCAGTCCAAACCAATTGCATCCGATTTGACGGCAAAAACCGCATTAAGGACATCCGGTAGGCAGACTCTACTAAATACAAAATTTGTGGGTGTTTCGCAGGTCAGCAATGGGTTTATGACTGAGTCTTCGTCTATAACATCTTGAAAGCTACATGAGGTTGAAGTATCAGAAAATTTGACATTAAGGTCTCTGACGTCAATTTCATTATCATTCGCCACCAGATTTGTTCCTATACCCAACTCTTTGACATTTGCCCAGGCTTTCTTTGTGCTTAATTGAATTTAGAGGCAAAGAACTTCGATTTAGATAGTCGGATTTCATGATTCACACAATTTCTGATCTATCTGAATTCTTCTCTTAGTTCAGGAATTCTAAATCTTTTCCACCTTTTAAAAGCCTTGTCTCTCTTTTCAATGAGTGATTCAATTTTAGGAGTGAACCACTCACAGCTTCTATTACGAGGAACGAAGGTTATAGTGATGGGGAAATATAGAGCTTTGGTAGATTATTCCACATTTGTATTCAGCTTATAAACGAATTCCTATACTTAACAGTACGACCGAAGTTTGGCTTTAGGGTGAACTGATGTGCATTCGAAGCATGTCGCGTATTGCGGGTGAAATTTTGAAGGGAAGGAATGCAGCTGGCTATTTCGCTGGAACATTTTTTATAAAAGAAACGATAAAACAGGGAGAGACAGGAGACATTTCTCCGATGTTCTAGTGAATGATGGGAATTAACAATGTCTCTATCGCCTATAAGTTTTAACACGCGATTCTGTACCCTATCAAGAATGTGCAGAATAATCTTGGGTGCACCAGACCAGATATTGGCGTTATATTCCAGCTTAGGGCGGATGAATGCCTTATAAATTGAGGCCAGATCAGACGGGGTACAATATTTTTGCACCGTTTAAGGAATCCTAGACATTTTGTACCATTTTTGGCGACCTCGAATATGTGATCATTCCATCGAAGATGGTTATTAATACACATACCGAGAATGGCAAGTCTTTCGGTTTCAATAATGCAAGTACCATCCATGGATAATGATTGAGGGTTTTGATTTCGCTTGAGAGACAGAAGACAGCATTGTGTTTTGGAAGCATTAAATTCCACTCTGCTGGTTGCACCCCATTTAATTATGCTGTCCAGGTAGGAATTTAATGTGTTTAACATACGTTGCCGTTCCCCTTCTACGGCCAAACAGCAAGGACGTGAGTTAGGGAACGAATATGAAGAACTGAGGGTACTGTCATCAGCGAAGGAATGGATTGAATTAGAAGTTGCAGACAAGAGATCATTTATAAAAATAAGAAAGAGAGTCGGAGACAAAACAGAGCCTTGGGGAATGCATTTATTTGGTGAATTGCAGACTTGAAGCCAAATAAAACAACTTGTATTGAACGCCCCGAAAGGTAATTTCTAATCCATTGAAGAAGAGACTCATCGGCGCCATATGCACGCATTTTCGACAAAAGAGCCTAATGCCAAACTCTGTCAAATGCCTTTGAAATATCAAGCGCAACCATCTTAGTTTCGCCGAAGTGATGGAGAGATTGGTTCCACTTCTCAGTGGGATATGCCATCAAATCACCAGTGGACCTGTTGCTACGAAAACCATACTGCCGGTCATTGAGGAGTTTTCGTGAATCGAGATATTTCATAAGCTGACGATTTATCAGCGTTTCCATGACCTTGGAAGGATATAGATTTTCGACAAGCTTTAGGCCTACTCAAGCAAGCCATTTTTGGACTATCCTAAAATCCTCCAAAAATTTGGCCACTACGATGATGGCGCTGTCACCAACAAATCCTACGATTTTTGCTTCTTCTGGTATTGATAATCGAAGAATGTCATCATACATAATATTCCACAATAGCGGCCCTAAGACCGAGCCCTGTGGCACCCCACCCGTGACTATGTATTTCTTAGTATCTTTATCTGTATTATGCAATAGGATCTAAAATAATCCATTATTATATTTATTAAATACTGTGGATCATATATTAGAGCGTGTGTAGGCTGATATTAAGACACCTAAAGTTAGTGACAGCGCAGCCGATCTTACACGATGACCTCGCGTCCAAATATACATTCTACACTAAGTGTAATACTTAAAGTAATGTCGTAGCTTTTTAACATTTCCGATCTCCTCAACCACTCTATATTGCTGGAAAACATTTCCCAGTTTTTGATCTGCTCTCAACGTGTTGTGGTACTAGGCTTGGTGTTGTACTATGGTTTGAAGACAGAGGACTCCCTTTCAATACCTCTATCTTTTGCATGCAATATCCTTTGATTGCTCATATCTTACACCCTCTACATCCGATTTTGATCAGAATGAAATGTGTTTTCACCTGAAATGAAAAGGTTAAGTGTATGTTATAAAATGGGAATCCAAAAGAACTGATCACAGAGCTTTCGCCTATTCTCTGGATTAACGATGAAGCAAAAGTTTGAACAACTAAATCGAATAGAACAGCTACGAGTACTATAACATTACAGACTAGCATAAGTCTATCATAGAATCAATAACCTACTTCTGCCCAGGTGGCCGCTGTAACAAATGACTAAATCTACATCGAAAAAAGAGTACCAATCAAATAAAAAACTCCAATAACCGATTTCCCTTCATCGAGAAGCATTGTATCTACGAGTATACACGACAACAATTACAACAGACATCTAAATAAACTAAATACCAAAATGGAATTTCATATCTGTGTAATGTATGTTAAGTGTGCACAGCAACACAATTTGTTATTGGCCTATCCACACCGTTTTGCGTTCGGTTTTGATGATAGCAGCGCGACAACATCTGGAGACCTCAATTATCAATTAAATCATCTCACGATTTTCCATTCAATTACAATGCATCTATCTGTCCATCACACGGAATTGTACTGTGCACGGTGCATAAGCACTCTCACACAGATACACTCTCACTTGTCCAACATTTTTGTGTGATTTAAATATTAAAGAGTCAATCGTGTGCTACCGCGCGGGATACCATCACCACTGCTTCGAGTAAATAGATCGTTCTGTTGCAGCAAAACAGAACTTAGTTTGAACAAATTTGTTGCTAGTCATCATCGCATAGAGAGAGGAACGTCAGCGCCTCCTTCCCTCCCCCTCGGTCACAACCCCGAAACACAACTGCTGCAGTATGATTGCATCTTTTGTGGTCTGTTCAAATATCATTAAGCATGCAGTTCTGTATCTCGTTGAGATCTCAAAGATACAAGGATTATGGAGGAAGAAAAAGAATCTTAAACAACAGAGAACAACAGCACTGTAAGCGATGAAGATCTAGATATGAAGCCAAGTCCGACGATATTATGAATGTACACTTCGTGTGCACAATCAATGAAGACCATGTTGCAGTCCAACTACAGATAGTTAGTTAGTCAGCCAGATAGTCAGTCAGTCAATCAGTCCTTGGCATTAATAAACAAAAAATTCCCCAACTGCTTCTGTTCTCGACTCTTGAATGAGATTTGTTGTGTGTTCCGCGCTGCTGAAATGCCTTTTGTTGGGCAGCATTGTTGCTGCTTACACTGAACTCGGGTGCTCAGTGCGAGATCATTTGAGAGATTTTGCATCTTTGAGATGCAGATAGTGTTCGGTTTGTTGTTAGGCCCTGGATTTGTTAGCTTACAGACTTGAATGTTGATTTTCTGTTCAAAGAGTCATTCATTGTTTTTTTTTTTTTTTTTTTAATTTTGTTGTCATTTCGTGATTGTTGCGGCTCGTGTGATTAAACCACAGTGTGGGCTTCGTTTATTCATGGGAAATCAATCGCGAGAGAGAGAGATGTGGCAACTGATGTGAAATGACAATGTTTTGACAGCTTTGAGATCGCGTGCTGATTGATGATAGTTAAATTGCAGAACGTGTGCTGCGAAATACAATTGACATCCGGATTCAGAGGATTAAATAAAACAATGCAAAACAATCAGTGTGACAAATAAGCTGTTAAACTTTGTGGCAGTGTGATTTATTAGCAGACAACAGGACTTACACACGAAAAGAAAGAGAAATTAATGACGAGTTGTATATTTGGTAAACATAGGAGACAAAAAAGCATGTGATCTGCTCCTTGAAAGACGGATGTCAACTACTGTTTAGGATCAAATAACTTGAGTTCTTTCTAAAATAAACTTAAAACTCTTGATGGCAATATCACCGAAAACTCTTATTTATCTGTCTACGCTAATGACATGCAAATCTTTAGGCAGATTTCATCCCCCGCTGACTGCTGCCCACTTCAAGCTGACTTGAACAATTTTTCAACCTGATGCCAACAAAATGTTAGCAACTGTCAAGCCATTACATATACTCGTAAGCATCTTCCACCAGTCCCAGGCAAGCCTGTCCCTTCCGTCTCTTTATTGCGCATTTTTTTTTTTACATTTGTTAGACCAATCCCATTCCCTTCGAATTGAACTGTTCATCCGTTTTGCTCTACGCTGTCTTCCTTGGGTGGACGATATAACCTACCCCCCTATGATGATCGTTTAAAGTTAATAAACTCGAAAATAAATAAATCACCCGAAAAACGCAGTGGAATTGCCGACATCCTCTTTGTACATCAGCTATTAGCAGGAAAACTTCGACGGCCCTGCTTTGCTACAAATGATATCCCTCAATACTGAGATCTGTACTCCTCTTCCACCTTAACGTCCTCCGCACCAACTATGGCTGTAATGAACCTATGTCTAGAATGCTGCGCATGGCCAACGGTTCAAAGCTCTTTCGATTTTCAGTGCAGCAAATTTACACTTCGAAACTCACTTCTTAATGCCACCTCCTCTCCCTCTCCTGCTAAGCTTTAAGTGTTTTTGGCTTAATTCAGGTTGATTTAGATTAATTTAGCTTTGAACTTACAGCTTGTACTAAGCTTAAATAAATAAATCAATAAATCGACAAAAGTCTAAAATAGCAAAAATATTGAAAATAAAGTTCGGGATTAACCAGGTAGTTCTTTACCTAGGGCAGTTCCTAAGACTCTTGGAGTCATGTGATTATTTCAATTCGCTCTATGCGAATTTTTTGACATTCGAATTATTTCAATCGGCGTAAGTTTGAAGATTCCGACTTCAAATTGGCACAAAACAACAAAACTGATCTTCTTCGAAAAATATTTTTTTTTAAGACTACTCTGCAAAATTTGAATTCGGAAATAGACTTCAATTCGGTACATAACGAATCTAGCGACATGCAAATTATTGCAGTCAACTTTTTTCGAAAGTCTAAGATTGACATTTCCGTTGAAAGAACAAAATTTCTTGAAAACCTTTTTTTGAAGTTCGGATTCGAATATAAAATTCCAATGGTACATAGTAGTAAATCTAACGACAGAAAAATTATTGAAATCAGCTTCGAAAATCTGAGTTTTGACCTAATCTCCCGTCGAAAGAACTGAATTTCTCGAAAACTATCATACTTTTCGAAGTTTAAATTCGAATGTATAGTTCGATTCAGCACACAGTCGGCATTAGTTCGAAAATTCGAATTTTGAATTGATTTTCCTTCGAAAAAGCTCAATTTCTCGAAAACTACTTTTAGAAGTTCGACTGCAAATACATACTTCGAGTCAATCGAACAACATACAAATTATTTCAGACGACCTTAGTTCGAAAATCCATCTGACCTTCCTTCGAAAAAACTCAATTTCTCGAAAACTTACTTTCGATGTTTGAATTTGAATATACGAGTAGACTTCGAATCGCCACACAATGATGAACTTAACGACATACAAATTATTGCAATCGGTGTTAGTTTGAAAACTCAAATTTTGACCTGCTTCTCACTCAATTTCTCGAAAACTACTTTTCGAAGTACGACGTCAAATACACGCTTCGAATCAACGGAGAATCGAACAGCATACAAAATATTTCAATCGGTGTTAGTTCGAAAATCTGAATTTTGATATGACCTTCCTCCGAAAAAACTCAATTTCTCGAAAACTTATTTTCGATGTTTGAATTCGAATATAGACTTCGTATCGCCACACAATGACGAACCTAACGACATATAAATTATTTCAAATGGCGCTAGTTCGAAAATTAAAGTTTTTATTTGACTTTCCTCCGAAAAACTTTATTTCTCGAAAATAGCTTTTCAAAGTTTGAGTTCGAATATACGAGTAGACTTCGAATAGGCATACAATAGGGAATCTTTCGTAATTCAAGTAATTGCAATTGGCGTTAGTTTGAAATTTCGAATTGTGGCCCTACGTTGCTCCGAAAAAAATTACTTTCTCGAAAACTGCTTTTCGAAGTTCGATTTCGAATCTACACTTCGAATTAGTACACAATGTCGAATTAAAATTCCGATTTTGACCTGACCATCCCAAAATTAGGAAAGTATTCACGATCCACCATTTGCCAAAGGTCGTATTGGTCAGGACTTTTCATTTTTACTTGCTCCCATAGGCTGCTAATATTGTTTTTGTGGAAATTTTCGATCTCGAGATTTTGATCAATATCGATATTGCTATAATAGAGGAACTCAAAAAAGTAGGTCTCGCAATTCTGCCTCTTTGTCCATCTGTCTAAACCTCAGGCTGCAGCCCGAACATTGAGATCTGTAATACTCTACAGTCTCAGTTTCCAATCCACTTCTCTGTTAACTTCGATTTGATTTAACGATTCACTACAGTCATATAAAATGTCACATGCGTCACTAAATACTCCACACCATTCCCGCACACTAAACCCTTTCCTCTGCAATAAATCACCCGAATAATCTCAATCGGTGACAAGTGTCCAGAGTTCAAGTCCTCACATTTCAAAATTCCAACAAATGAAATGCGAAAATGTGTTCACTTTATCGCACATCGATCAGAACGTAATGGAGAACTGAATCAACTGAAGAAAATCCGATTACGAACTGAAATCCAAAGAGAAAAGAATACTCGTACCAAGGTCTAAACTGACCGCTGTCGCTTCTAAATCGAAACCGGGCGCCTTTATCAACACCAAACGCCAGCCACGTCTTAAGACTCATTTCACGCTTGTTACCTCCGATGAAACCGGAGAAGCGCTTCCAACACACAAAATGATTGATCAATTCGTTTTGCCAAATTTAATGGCGATACCATCCATCATCGGCTGCTTAACGCGGTCAGGTCTGTGCAACAGGGAGGCGGGGGCTTAAGCCCGGTCACAGTGGTTGGGATATTCGTAATCGATTATGGATGGAATTAAAAAAAATGTTTTGCATTCCTGTTGCGGCCTGGGAACGAGTATGGGGTTCCCTGGAGTTTCGATAATTTCAGGGTTCCTTTGTTCAAACAGTTTATAAAATAATTAGCGAGGATCACTTGACGATCGGCAGGGTAGATGCATGGAATACCTGGAGTGTTTTGGTGCATAGTTTAAAAACTACTAGTGGAGTGAGGTCTGCGTCATTTCAGTACCTGTGGAAGTCGATTACTGAATGATTGATTAGGGGAGTAGATTACTCAATTTTAAATTAAGGCATCAACATGGTTTGAAGTCTGTTTCTCGTTGCAGGGCGATACAATTAATCTTATTTTTCATTCATTTGTGTTTGAATTTGTTGCATACTCGTAGTGCTCGTATGGTAAGGTGGTATTTTTCTTCCTCTTAATAGTAATCAGATCCTTAAACACATAAAAGTTCAAACAAAATGTTCAATGAAACATATATTCTTGTGGATGTTCCATTAGTGAAAGGCTGGGCATTGATTAGGATAAAATATTATTGCAGGGGTTTGGAGTTACTAACGAATCCCTTAATCTACCTACATACGAGTAAATGTAGACCATTTCCACTTGAGCTTAAGAATGGTAAGGATTTTGTGAAAAACATGAGTATACAGGTATGGAGTATAAAATAACAGAAAAATAGAGATGCAAATATACAGTGTTGACAAGTTACGAGTACATGAGGGATTATACAATTTCACAAATTGATGCCAAGTTCTTTGAACTAGGTGTTGTGTCTGCGTAATCAGAGAGGTTACCGGGATACGACCTTACGGGACAATCAGTTAGAATGCGTTTGATTGTTTGTCGTTTAGCACCACAGTCACAGCTTGCTGAAGTTAAAACACCTCATTTATGCAGTGCACTAGCACGTTTCGGGGGTAATTTAAAGCCAGTGAGAGGTGTCGTAGGGTTCATAATTTATTCATCCATTGGGTTAGCTATTCGTTGCTTACATCATATGCGGCTCAGAATAAAGCGGTAGCGGTGGGTAGGGTTGATCTTCTAGATTTTAGTCTCGTAGGGTGATCTAATAGTGCATGAGACTGACGGATATTTGGTGGTGTTATGTGACTTAGCACTGAAAGCCAATGTGTTGGTGTAGACTTATGATCTGCATGATATTGTTAAGTTGTACATCTACTTTTGAGGTATGTGAGCTATGCATCCACACTACAATAGTATTCAGCCGCCGAATACATAAGTCCGATTGCTGTAGAGCAAAGTGATGAAGAACTAGCTCCCCATGACATCCCAGTGAGTTTTTGGATGATGTTATTTATTGGGGAGTCGGACGGAATCCCGAAAAACATATTCCCGAAAACCCAAAATCCCGAAAGGCCAAATTCCCGAAAATGAAAGTGAACACCTCGCACCCACTCCAAATCCTACAGTGACCCCAAGTAAGGGGTTACAGGGCGCAGCATGCCCCCCCCCCCCCCATACATATTCTGCTGTTTATGCATTGTGGATATAATATATATATATTTGAACATTTTTAATTTTATATAATTTTTCGGGATTTTGGCCTTTCAGGATTTTGGATTTTCAGGATTTTGGTTTTTCGGGATTTTGGATTTTCGGGATTTCAGTTTTCGGGATTTTGACCCCAACCCTATTTATTGTCCTTAGTTTTCCAGCTGATTTTGTAAGATGGATTTGGTAGTTGTAGATGCTGTATCTAGCGTCACTCCAAGGTATTTTGGGTGTGAGTTGTGAATCAGAAGAGTGCCATTGAAATAAACTCTTAATTTGTAAGATACCAATTTGGTGTTCAAATGGAAATAGCAAACCTCAGTCTTCGTGATGCTTTACTCTAAAGTATTTATTTAATACTTCAAGGTCGTCGTTGAAAATACTTTCGGTTACTGTGATATTTTGTTGTTAGGTGGCAATAGCGATGTCATCGGCATATGAAAACTTTCTTGACACAGTTGGTGGTATGTCGTAGATATATAGGTTGAACAGGATTGGTGCCAATATGACTTTCAGCATCATTCAGGAAAACTTGGTACTTCCGGTTCGATAGTATATTGCTCACCAGTTGAGTTATTTTGCGACAGGGTATAATCTAATAATTGCTTATAAGGTAGGCCGTTTCTCCATACCGTATCATAAGCTGCTGCATTTTTTTAAACCCTGCTGCGACCATTTCAAAAGTCAGCTTTTTGAATGGGAATGTTCATGGTTGGTCTTCTTGTAATTGGTACTCGGAAATTAGTATTGTCATAGTTCTCTAATGCAGCACTCATATCAAAGATCTGCATCATTTTCAGAACCTTTACTTCATTTGTTGTTTTGTATCTTCTCGATAGTAATCTAGTCGCCCCATCTTGGATATTGTGCCGCAGCTCCCCATGCTAAGATGTCATACGCATACCGGAACTTTGACTCTACAAGAGCGTGGTATAATTATTTTTGCAGGTAAATCTGTGATTTGTGTTGTAAGCAAGCCAACGCAAACAGGGAACTCCTCAACTCCTTCATTGATGTGAGATTCGGTGGTATGTCGTAGATACAGGTTGATCAGAATTGGTGTCCTTGCGGTAGTCCGTTGTTTAAATTGTTCATATGACCATGCAGGGAGACCTCGTACTTTCGGTTTGACAGCATATTGCTCACCAGTTGAGTTATTTTGCGACAGAGTATAATATGTAGGAGCTTGTAGAGTGGGCCATATCTCCATACCATACCATAAGCTGCTGTAAGATCGATACACACCACTGATGTCTAGAATATTTTTTTAAACCCTGCTTCGATGTGTGTCGTTAAGGCAAGTACCTGATTGGTGCAGCTGCGACCAGTTCCAAAGTCAGCTTATTTAATGGAAATGTGCTCGTTGGAATGATTCTATTGAAAATAACTTATTCTAGTAGCTTGTAACATGAATTCAGAAGGTCAATGGGGTGGTAGCTTTTGGGTTTATTTGTGAGTTTTCCAAGTTTTAGGAGAGGAATTATTTTTGTTTCTTTAAACGATTTTAGAAGTTCTCCCATCTGTAATATTTTCAAGAATAATGACGCCAGCCATCGACGAGTATTGGGCCCTTCTTGCTTCAGGAATTCTGGATATATACGCGACATTGACAGTACTTATCGTATGGGGCGAATGAGCATCAATACTTTGGCCTGGAGAGTCTTTGAATTCATGCTAAAGGAACTATAAAGTAGATGTAGATACATAAATAGCGTTTGGATGACGTCAGAAAATAAATTAAGCGGCCCTACATTTGCTGTAGTAGTTTGAGTTGTTGATGACCAAACCATTGCACGTGGACATCCTTCACCAACCCTTCAACGAAGGTGAACCGACAACAGTTAATTCGGTTTTGCCAACGCTTTTACCCAGGAATCTCTGAACGGATTTTGATGAAATTTGGTTTGTTAGTTAATACTGAAATGTTAGTAGTCCCATATGTGAGCCATATAAATGTGAATAAGTGAGGTTGAGTGTTTTCAAATATTCGAATTATCCCTACAACACCACTAACTCAAGAATTACTAAAAGCATTTTGATGAAACTTATGTTTTGACTTAAGTCAGATATGTAAATGCGTTTCTGTCAACGCACTAGAATTGGATGGAACCGAAGCTAGGTGGTGATCTTGGAAATATTATGTTGAACAAATTTTATTAAATATTGTTTACATATTCGAATTTTCTAAATCTGTTATTTATTTATTTTGTGTAGGTACATTATGTTCTCAAGACAACAGATATCTACGTTATGTCATATATTTCCATTGCGTTCTTTAGTTTTTCCTCTAATCATACCCGATTAACAACATGTTATATTTTCCAAAGATTTCAATTTTCTATGTCGCATGCTTCAAAGTTATAAGCATGTGAGAGACAGACATAAATATAACAATTGGTAGAAAAAAGTCAAAAAGAATTTAGCCAACAAAATGTATATTGAGTACATACAAATCTATCCACTGCTGCGCGGCTGTTGGCAGTCATATAAGGTGATCGAAAATAAAAATTATGAATGGAAAACAAATTGATTTAATTACACATTTATATTGTTCATATTCAGGACAACGTCAAAAGAAGATTTATAGCTACTCGTACGTTCGATGAGAAGGTAATCTACTTTTTTTTTTATATTCCTTCCCTTAATTAAGTTCTAATTTTGCAAAACCCCCGTCAATTTCAGTCAGCAGCTTAATCTGAACCAACATACAAAACTTCAGGTTCCGAAGTCCAACAGTTTCGGTAGCACGGTGAATGAATTAATGAATGAATGAATGAATGAATAAATGCATGAATGAATGAATGAATGAATGAATGAATGAATGAATGAATGAATGAATGAATGAATGAATGAATGAATGAATGAATGAATGAATGAATGAATGAATGAATGAATGAATGAATGAATGAATGAATGAATGAATGAATGAATGAATGAATGAATGAATGAATGAATGAATGAATGAATGAATGAATGAATGAATGAATGAATGAATGAATGAATGAATGAATGAATGAATGAATGAATGAATGAATGAATGAATGAATGAATGAATGAATGAATGAATGAATGAATGAATGAATGAATGAATGAATGAATGAATGAATGAATGAATGAATGAATGAATGAATGAATGAATGAATGAATGAATGAATGAATGAATGAATGAATGAATGAATGAATGAATGAATGAATGAATGAATGAATGAATGAATGAATGAATGAATGAATGAATGAATGAATGAATGAATGAATGAATGAATGAATGAATGAATGAATGAATGAATGAATGAATGAATGAATGAATGAATGAATGAATGAATGAATGAATGAATGAATGAATGAATGAATGAATGAATGAATGAATGAATGAATGAATGATTGTTTGAATGAATGAATGAATGAATGAACTAATGAATGAATGAACTAATGAATGAATGAATGAATGAATGAATGAATGATTGATTGTTTGAATGAATGAATGAATGAATGAATTAATGAATGAATGAATGAATGAATAGATGAATGAATGAATAGATGAATGAGTAAGTAAACAAAATATGCTTTTTGGACACATGTTCGGACATGTAGTTTGTACTTTGGACATTTAGTTCGCAGAAATTGTTTAATTCGTTAGAAATGCGATTTTACTATTCCAAATGGAAGGTTGGTTAAGCTGAGCGATTGCAGATACATTTCTTGATTAAACAGCCGATTTTTAATTCAGTCTCCACTTCCAAAGGTACTTTAGTTACCTGTTTTTTGAAAATTGTCTAAGCAATATTTGACATATACAAGTTGTACGCTTCATTTCCTTTCTTCTCCGATTCCAGTCTTAAGGGATAAAGTCCGTCCTCACTGGGAAAACGAATACTCTTTTTCGCAACAGACTGTTCCCAAATTTAATATCTAAGCTCAACTTCAAGGCTACAGGCTTACATAAATCTATAATTGAATTCATCCCACACACAAAATTTACAATTCTGCGCACCACCAAAAGTCACTGTGTCACATCGTACAATCTTTGAATTAATTCTCTTGTCAACGACTAATTAGTCGATGTAAATCATGTAAATCACCCGGCGACAAACAACAAAGCCAACTTCAGTGACAGCAACGACAACAACGACAGCGAATTTATCTGCGAACATTGTTCTTTGCGAATGCATTTGGATTTAAATGTATTTTTAACGTCGCACCTCCTGCTACATCATCGTCTCATATGGACAGTAGCTACATGAGTAGTCACATACCTACATATGGGTACTAGTACGTAATGATACCTGCATCTGCAGACCGTCCGGGTCTGTCCGGCAAAACGCACTAACTCGCACCACATGCCATGTTTAGAAACTTTCAGGTTACGCAAACATGTTGCATCGTTCAAATGACAGATCTAACAAAGAAACAAAAAACGGTAGGAGGCCAATAGCTCTCTGGTATCGCACCACCAGACGTTGCAGCGATTGATTTGTTAATTAAATAATCGATAAAATAATTGAAATTGTTTATTGCTGTTAATGTTTCGTAAATTGCTACGCACTGCGCGTTCCGATGATGTTGCCCCCGTGATGCTGATGAGTTGAAGATTTCAACAGAGACGCTCTTTCAGTGCGACTCTTGAAGGTGTTCTTTTTATTTTTGCAATGCAGTCCTGTGCGTGCAGTTCTGTGACAGGTAAACAACAAAGTGGCTTTTGTGAATCAGTCCGTTGTTGCAACAAAGTAAAGTAGGCACATAGCATAATAGCTTCGCTTTGTAGATGGCATGAGTGCTGAATAATGGAAATGAGTTGCAAACTTTTAACAGATGCTGCTCTTTTTGAAAAGTGTACCGTGTCTTTTTTATCTTGCGAATGAGTCTAAGTCAACAAGTTATTACGGGGATGCTAATTTTTGCGCACTTTTGTGTGAACGGTGAGCAAAAATTGATGTTTGAGTGGAGGAAGTGAGTCAAGGATTATCACGAAGTTGCCAGTAATAGAAATGGAGCAGATTGCAAAATTTGATTGAAATACATATTTTGAAGGAGAACCAGAGTACTCGTATAGTCAGGCTGACTAAGAATGAACACATTGGTAGGTAAAGTAAGTAGCGATTTCTGGGTGTAGTGATCACAGTCAGGACTGTTTTAAGGCCCTAATTCTAATCTAAACACCTCTCTCCGAGATTTTTGGACGAATGTTTTCTAATTTTTAGTGTTCCGTACCAGGATGGTATAAAGCGAAACACTAGATATAGATTCAGTACGGTGTCTGTTTATCCGTGAGTATGTCACATGGTTGTAACTTTTGAAACGTTAGACCTGGAGAATACAAAAATAGTACGTGGCTCACCAATAATAATCAGAAAGATAAATTATAAAAAAATGTTGGGGCAAAATGTACCCAAAGAAAAAAAATTAAATATTTGTTCACCCCAACATGCGACATATCATATTAAAGCTGAACTTCCAAGGGATTAGAACACGTAAACAAGATTTTTTGTTGATATAGATTGTTTAATAAACAACGTGAATAACTAAGGTATTTCCAGTCCAGTATTCGGAGTCTTTGAGACTGACTACACTGAATACCGTGATGTTTTTAATATGTAAGTTGAGAGGAAGGAGGTTCAGGAACACTGTAAGAGCATCTATTGGGGCCAATCGCAGGGCGCCTGTGGTGCCTATACATGCTGTTCTTTGGCTATATTGTAGACTCTACTCCTCTAGTCTAGAGATCCGTACGTGAGAATCGGGCATACTACGGTTGTGTACATGCATAAAGTCAACTTCGGTTGAAGTCCCCACTTCTTACCAAAAGGCTTTGTTACAGGCATAGAAAGCTATGCATGTTTTCTTCAGCCGTTATTCTATGTTTGTTTTCCAATTAAGCCTTAGATCTATAGTGACGCCTATATACCTTATCTAGTATTGGACGGTAGTGAGAGTGGGTAACAATTCAATCGGGGAAGGGTCCAGATAGGTATGTTAGTTTTCGTGGTAAAAAGCATCAGTTCAGTTTTGTTTGGATTGACCTCGAGGCCATCTTTGAATGGAGTCTTTGCTCCACCAAGGGGAAAGGTTTTTTTTTCGCTGTAGGCGCATTCTTAAAATAAAATATTTTCATTTCGGGCGCTGAGGTGACACTGGAGAAGTTATCGCATACGAAAGGGGCGTATGGCAATTTTTTTTTTTTTTTAATTTACGCGCGCCAATCGGGATATGAATACCCTTATACTATTTCAGGATACGGGAGTTTTGGGGGAAAGGGGGAAGAGACATAGAAATTTGGTGCAGTGGTTTGAAACTCAGGTGGTATCAAGTTTCAATAAACTCCAAGGGTGGCCTCCAGATAACTGGGGAGAATTTTTGTTTTGCTGATATTGTCGTTGCTTATGATTCACAGTATTTTTTCCGTCCTCCTGATGTCATCATCACGATCAAGTTGCATTTGCAGCCATATGGCCATCCTATTGCCAGTGTTATGCCTTCGCAGTAGAGTTGACATAAGCTTACGCAATTGATCGACGGGAAATAAATAGATGATTCTTGACATCTGGATTTGAACCGCGAACCTGCAGCGTGATAAGCGATGATCCGATTGCACCATGGCCACCCATATGCCACAGACACACATAGCCGCCAAGTAAAAAAAAACCTTTTTTGACATTTTGAGTATAATACCTTTAGATCCTTACCTCGATTTTTTATTGACACGATCACCACACTTCCATTTCCGTAGAACATGGAAATAAAAAATTACCGACTTTACCCTGAAATAGTTTTTGAGTACGAAGATCTTGAAAACGATTAGTCGCATGAAAAAAATTATTTGAATAAAAATGTTAAGTCTTGAAATTCTCTACAAGATCGATGCCGGATATATGAAATTTTAAGAAAATTATATATACGAAGGGAATCTTTCAAAATGTCCGGCTTTAGCTTGGAGCTAATGGCGGAAATTATTTTGAGTGAAAATATCTGAAAAACGGTGGGCGCTACGAACAAAAATTATTACAATCGAAATTTTGGGAATCAAAATGGATGCCGATTTTTTTTCTCAATTCTCGAAAATTGTATGTACTCGTACGTAATTTTCCAAAATCCCAGACTTTACCTCGAAGTTAATGGAAATTTATAATAAATACTTGTTCTTAAGTATATCTCTAAGTTTTTTTTTTTTTGATCTGCATACAGATTTTCACTTGTTGCACTTGTAGGGCAAATATTGGATTAGTGAAATTTGTCGGTTTCGAGATTTTGATCAATCGGAAAAGTGGGTCTCTCAATTCTGCGTGTTGGTCTGTCTTTCCGTGCGCTGGACTGCAGCCTAAATGGCTGGACGGATTTACTTCAGACTTCATACTTGAAGTCTCGAGTTGCGATCAAGGCGGAGTAGGAATTTTCATTTTATTACCAAAATTAATGATAATTTACTAATGGCTGGTTTTGAAAAAACATATCCGAGATAGAAACTGTCATGAGAAGCTTCTTTCAATCGAAAAAAAATGCTCTTCAGAAACGGCTTAACTGTAGATCCCAATTATTCGAGCTTCGCACAGCAGGAGTGGATGCAAGAAACTAGGCCAGGACCTGTAGGGGCTGTTAGCACCAAAATACTTATATTCATATTTATTTATGACTCAAACGATTTGTTTGAAAATCGAAATCTAAGCAATATATGACATATGCAAGGACATGGCAAACCAAGTTTTTAAAAATTGTTTTCCTACTTTAACGCATTTAAAGGAAACACAAAATTTTAAATCTGGGTGCTTTTTAAATGAACAACACATACATACATAGGTACAAGTAAAGGGTATTTCAATAGGGACGAAACAAATTTGTATTTTAATACAAATGCACCCTTAAACTTTTTTTTATAATCTGTCAATGTCAAAACGTCAGTCAAGGTTTACATGGTGAAGTTCACGAACGAGCATAGTTTGGAAATTATTAAAAATTACTACCGAAATTCTGAGTCGTTGGTCGAAATTTTAAGAGCGCTTACTCCAATTTTCGGTCGCAATTATCGTCACACCAGACAGGTTGTGCATACTATACGAAAATATTGCAGCCGTAAGTGCTTCAGTTCAAAATGAGCCAAATCAGTCGATTCCACGCCATTCACAGGAATTGGGAATCTCCCAGTCCTCATTGTAGTGGAATTTTGCGTAAAAATCTTGGGCTACACCCTTACAAGATCAAATTAACTCAAGAACTGAAGCCTCTTAATCATTTGAAGAGCCGAAACTTCTCCGATTGGGCTCTGCAAAAGTTTGAAGTAAATCCTGAATTTCATCGAAAATCATCTTCAGGGATGAAGCTCATTTTTGGCTTAATGGCTTTGTCAATTACAATGGACAGCAACAAACTTCAAGAGACTCCATTGTATCCATAAAAAGTGACCGTGTGGTGTGGATTTCATGCCGGAGGTGTGACTTGGACCATATTTTTACGTCGATTAAAATGATCGCCATGTTACGGTCAATGGAGTTCGCTTCGTGCCATGTTGGAAGACTATTTTTAGCCAGAATTGGATGGACTTGATATTAGTGATTTGTGGTTCCAACAAGATGGTGTTCTATGCCACACAGCTGATCAAACAATTGATCTATTGAAGGGGAAGTTCTGTAATCGTGTAATTTCGAAAAATGGTTCGGTTGATTGGCCAGCTCGCTGATGCGATTTAACGCCGATGGATTTCTTTTTATGGTGTCACGTTAAGTCGTTGATTTATGCCAACAAGCCGACAACGTTAGAGGAGCTCAGGAAGAATATCGAACGCAAAATTGCCAACGTTCCGGCCGATATGTGTGGAAGAGTGGTGGAAAATTGGCTCCAAAGATTCGATCGCTGGAAACGTGCTCGCGGTGGTCACATGAACGAGATCGAATTCCATACTTAAATATAACATGTGTACTTCACCTGGAGTAAATTTCAGCCCGATATCTCAATTATTCTGTGTTTTATTTAAATACAAAATTGTTATGTCTTTATTGAAAAACCCAGTACGTGTGACCCAGTTGTGCACTTTAATTCTTATATACCTACTTATGTATATATATTTCCCACATTCTAAATGAATGAATGAATAAAATCATTTAGTTTCCCAAATGCATTTGGAATCACAATGTGATGGTCTAAGTGCACCCTGCAGCTTCAACTGGTGTGGCACTTCGATAATGTAAGTAAACAAGCAGCCGCCGCCCCATCTTCAACGAACTGTGCAATTTGAAACAATTATTCCATCCCAGAAAGTCTTCGAATTCTAGAGCAGGCTTGAGACGTTTCAATAACTATCTTAGCCATGACGGATGCCAAGATACTTGACATTGGAAGTATCCACTTCGGTACTGACAAACAGGGACTTTCAATGCGCCTATACGAATGAAAACTTTTGTAAATTTTTTGGAAAATAAAAATGTACTACATACCTGTTCACTGCGGTGAACAATTTTTTTCTTATAAATACCTACCGCTTGTGTCGAAAACAAGTCATGCTGATGAAACCTTCAGTCTTCTTCAGTCTCTGATATTTTTTGTACCTCCTTCTCCACTGATTCTTAATCTGCGATTCTTCTAAGACTGCATGTCGCCGTTCTTGCCACAGATAGAATAACAGTAACAAGGATTATCTTCTAAATGTCATCTTATAGAAGATTTAAGCGCAATCACAACTCAACATGCAATTAAGAACAACCATTTTAGATAAATGTCCCTTTGCTTGTTCTCTCAGAAAAAAGCAAAAACCAAACAACAACAGGTGGCTTTTCCAAGTACAACCACCATTTGGACACGATCACATCGACCACATCTCCTCGGAGGTAATTTATTCTACAGAAGACAAAGGGATGTTGCGTGATCGCCAACAACCGCAGAATATACCAATGGGCAATTATGGGCCATCCTATTCCAACTGAACATCCCTTTGAAGAGACAGAACATCGGCTCTGTCCTGTGTCAAGGAATTCAGCAACGCTGTTCGCCTCTTTTATTTGATCGCCGATCACGCAGTCTCTAGGCCAATAAACAAGTTATTCTGTGGGGCCTCATTCCACAGAAACCATTGTCAATGACAACTCTTCCACACTGGTCCGTTTGCCCATTTCGAACATCTTTTATGGCCCCAATACCGCCACCAATGAATGAATGTCACGGCGGTCTCTGGGCGACCGAACTCACGCAGCAAACAAATCGCCAGGTGGTGGCATTAGTGGCATATATCTCATTTGATTTGTAGCACCATGCTGGCAAATTCGCAGAACTGTCTGCGCTGCACCCCCGGTGGTGGCACCCTCATCTATACTGAATTACTACTCGTTCATTCATCGTTCGTCTGTTTTGGGGGGTTTAGCCAATGACTCACGCGTCGTTAGATGATAGGCGCTCGTTAATCATTCCAGTGATCTCCACATGCAAACTGCAGATACTTTTCTCTCGGAATGGCGCGACATTCGACTAGAATTCAAAAATAAAAGATTTTTCCGTAGAAATTTGGAAAATTACGCATGAACTGAGATCTGTGGGAACTGATACGAGCACCAGGGTCAGTGCAGATGACTAATCTATGATTAAGAGCTTCTAATAGCTGCGCTAAAAATTGAAAAACTTTTCATGGAAAACCAAATGAGTTTCTCTGCGTGGATCCGTGTTTTTTGTTTGTTTGCGGATTCCCAACAAATTGTCGATCCGTTCTGTAAATAAAAACAAAATTCAGATCGGAGGCAGAATTTTGAGTGAATCACAATGGCAGCATGCCTGTTAGCTGGTGGCGGCGTGGACGCCGAGACGATGGCGTCTCCCACATCCGCACGAGACAAATTTCACTTTAATGTGTCATTAATTTGACTATCGGGCGCAGTAGGTGTGGTGGCACTCAATGTGGTGTAGTGTTGTACTACTTGTAGTGTCGGTGTTTTCGATGGATTTTTTTTGGTCGTCATTGCAGCCGCCAATCTTTTTTGTCGGGGGGTCCCTACACCATTTGTTTAGGTTGACTGACGGCTGCAATTTTTTTCATCAAACGGAGCACGAATCAATCAGTGTCTGAGGAAAATTAATTTGTAAGAAATCAATTAGATTACCGTGTTGCAACGGAGAGACTAAAATGACTGACAGTTGGTTTGGTTTTGCGAAAATAGGCCACGATTTTCACCGTGCAACATGAGACGTTGAGCAGGTTTATTGCGTGACCGAGTAATGGATGGAGTGGTTTTGAGGTGATCGAGCTGATTTGAACAGATAGGATATAAATATGTGAATAACAATTATGAGGAAGAAGCAGAGGTAATGGATTCACAATTTGAAAAGCATTGCCACATACAGTACCTACCCAATGGATGCGTAGCTATTTGAAGTTCTAGTAAACGTTTGGGCTTGCTTTTAAAAGTACAGAACTCTCATCTTTATTCAAAAGTCACTGAGGATAAAAACCGTGGAGACTATGCAATGAAGCATTTTTAAATTCTTAGCATCACTTAAAACCATTTTAAAGTTTATTAAGAGAGAGAGTTTATTGAGAGAGAGAGACTGAAAGATTAGAGAGGAAAGGATCAAGAATGCTGTGCGCAGCCGTCCATTTTGGTTATACACAGCGGAGGGGATCATGGCTTGATGCTTATATGAAGACGACGTATGCTCGCCTTGACGATATTACATCGACCCGTATACTTGTTTTTTTCTTAGAAAACCACAGAGCCAAACTGCAAATTCGTCCACATCTAGTTATCCATTATCCGGTGCTTGTAACTGCTTCCCGAAGAAAAGGTTAAAGGGTGGCCGTGGTGTAGTTGTAACATCATCGCTTGTCACGCTGTTGATTCACGGTTCGAATCCTGATGTCAAGAATCATCTATTTATTTCGCAAGAAATAAATAAAAAAGTCGATCACTTGCGAAAGCTAAGTCAACTCTACTGTGAAGGCATAACACTGGCAGTAGGGTGGTCATATGGCTAAAACGCAACTTGATCGTGATGATGACATCAGGAGGACGGAAAAAATACTGTGAATCATAAGCATGGACAATAATAGCGAAAACAAACAAAATACTTCCCAGTTATCTGGACAGCCACCCTTGGAGTTTACAGAAACTTAATACCACCTGAGTTTCAAACTACACCACTCTGTCTTTCTCTCTGTCTCTTCCCCTTTCCACAAAACGCACATGTTCTAAAAATTAGTATAAGGGTATTCATATCCCCTTTAACACGTACAAATTATAAAAAAAAGAGCTTTAAAGACATGCGGGTCACAAAAGGGGAAATATTGAGTCACCAGCAGCGATGTGCTGTGTAGTACAAATATTACATCCGCGGATACGAATACGGATTTGAAAAACCATAATAAAGCTAAGGAAATGCTTGTGCCTATATGTTGTTCATTTGCCAAAACTCATATAGAAGTTTTAAAAGATTTTTTCTCAAAAGAAATTCGTTAAACTTCGTAAAAAAAAAATTTTGACAATTTTCAAAAACTTGGTATGCCATGAACTTGCATATGTCAAATATTGTGTACATATCGATTTTGAATAAAATCGTCTAAGCAATATTTGAAAACGAGCCAATTTTCAAAAAACCGGTCAATAAGTTTTCGAGAAAATCGATTTTTTTTTTTACAAAACCGGTCATTCGTAAAGTACCGTTAATTTTTGGGTTTAGAATAAAATTTTGCCTCGAATTGTGAACCTACAGCTCCCAGATATGAAGTTTGAAGAAAATCCATTCAGCCATTTAGGCCGTACACAGAGCCAAACACAGAGCCATACAGACATACATTTTCAGGAAATCTTAATCCCTAAGGGTAAGTATTGGTACTTACCCTTAGGGTGTAACATTTTTTTTTTTTGGCAGGTGGAGGCGAAAATCTCGAAAGACAATAAAAGACTTGTGTCTCAAAGTACATTGTGGCTGACATGAACTGTTACTAATTGAAATAGCTGTATTTTTTTTAATTGTGAATATTTTTTATTAAATCCAAAGAAAAAAATGTTGGAAATTATTCAAATTCTAGGATTTAATTAATATTTTCGATATGGCCACCTTTGGCACGAACAATTTCCTTGAGACGGTCAATAAATTTATCGCACGCTGCACGCAAGTGTGTCTGTGGAATGCGCTTCCATTCCCGGCGAAGTGCTAACTTGAGTCCGTTGTTTTGTATTTTATAGTGCCAACCTTGGCCTTCAAAATGCCCTAGACAGAAAAGTCTAATGGATCCGCATCGGGAGAATTCGATAGCCATTGTGTCGAGGAAATGAAGTGCGGAACGTTTTATCGCAGCCATTCTTGATTTGCTCGGGCTTTGTGGGAAGGTGAAGAGTCCTGTTGGAAAGTCCTGGGTCTTTGACTGAAATATTTGTGTGCCCATCACAGCTTCTAAGATAGTTTCACGATAAGCCATGGCTTTTATCTTAACTCTACGGTCCAAAAATACGAGCGGAGACCGACCATCGGCAGTCACTGCGGCCCAAACCTTCAAAAACGGTGGCGCTTGCTTCCTGGTGGACATTCTTTGGTCGAAATTATCATATAACCTCTCTGGTAGGTAAACTCGATCATTTTGCTTGTTGACAAGTTGCTCGATTGGAAATGGTGCTTCATCAGAGAAGACGTTGTTTGGCAATTGGCCACTTGCGTGAAAGTGGATCAACTCCTTTGTTCTTTCCACTCTAACTTTTTTTTGGTCAGGTGTGAGATCGTGCACTTTTTGGAACTTTAAGGCCTTGAGTTCGAGCCATTTTTCTTCCGCTACGACGAGGATTTCTTTCGGTTCTGACCTTCATGTTCGATTCATTTTGCTGTCTTTTCGAACCACCTCCATAGCGTTTTGCGATGCTGCCGGTTTCGTTGTAACGCGATATGGTGCGATACACAAACATTTTGTTCACTTTCAAATGTTTCAGCTCACCAAGAATAGCTGGTTGTGATTTTCCAGCCAAAAAAAGGGCAATAACACTATTACGTTGGAATTCCATTGTCGATAGAACAAAAACTAAATACGCGATAAAAAAAAACCCTAGATACGTTTGTCAACAATGAAATGAATTAACAACTGTCAAATTGTCAGCGCGCTGTCATTCGTAGTTTGGCAGACACAACGACGTGAAGTTGGCAACAGTTCATGTCAGCCATCTTGTAGACTCGAACGCTACTAAAAACACCTCCGTTAGGAATCGGGTATACCTTTCCACTTTTAATATTGCGCCTAGGCTTCAGGCTAACCAGCAATTTAAATTTGTTAAATTAGAGGGAAAGTTTAAAGAAAGTTTCTTATTACTTTTATGTGCCTTATTTCCTATGTGGCAAACTCTTTTTAGTCTTCTTACTAGGTTAGGTTACGTTTGATGTTTTGACGTAGAGGGTGAAAGACCTACTACGCCACATGCATGATGCACATTGCCAACAATATTTTACTAAATTACTGGTATTTAGAAGTTGTACCACTTCATAGTTTACGTGGATTTTTCCCAATTTTGTTACCTACAGCTAGGTCTCTGTGTAGGTCTATGTTTCGAATATACCACGGAGCACTAACAATATTTCTAAGCAATTTATTCTAAATTCTTTGCATGCATTCTATGTTTGACTTTCTTCTACATCCCCAAAGCTGTATCACGTAGGTCCATACCAGCTTTAGGATTTGCTTAGAAGTATTTCGGTCGGAGTAGATAGAAAAATCAAGAAAATCTACCGATAAGCCAATGAATATTCTGATATTTAAGGTCCAGTTCTACACGTTTCTTTTTGACATGTACCTTCCATCGAAGTTTAGCGTTCAGTGTCATGCCCAAGTAGTTAGCCGTGTTAGAATGGGACATTAGTCTGATTTTTATTTGTGAAATTTATGAGTACTGACTTAAGTTCATTAAGTTTTGTTTGCCATTTTCTCATCCAGGTGTTTATATTCTTCACTAACCTTTGAAGGTTTTTGTTGCCGAGTCTTGAATTGTGTTTCCCAGCAGTATTATCTACAAGTGTTGCTGTGATTGTGTTTTCACTCAACGGTATGGTTTTTGAAAATAACAAATAAAGGGTAGGCCCCAGCACACTACCCTGTGGCGCATCAGCTTTTAAACTCATTCTCGTACTTAATCTTTAAAAAACCGGTTAATTATGTAGGATTTTAGTATGGTGCAAAATTGTCTAGGTAGACATCTCTTCAATTTAGTTATAAGCCCTTTGCTGTCAAAAGCCTACGTCCAGGAATACAGCAGAACAGACCTTTTTTTATGCCTGATTAATTTTATAATAAAATCGTCCATCCAAAGCTTATTGAATGCTTCCTTAAGGGCCTTTAGACAAACGCCAAAGGATTGTCCACAAACTAGCTTCCAATTTATGTAGGAAACTAGTTTTGCCATGGTACGCACTGTTGAGTGGTGCCCACGTAGTATTATCTGATTTAAAAGGACTAAAGTTTGTTGGAACCGATGTAAATATTTCTGTTTGTGCCGGGCTAGATAGCCTTCTCTCTCGTTTACTGTGAACGAACCAAGGATATTTTCGCAAAAGGAAAGCATCTTCCTTGGTTATACAGGGTGGGCCATTTGCTGGTTTCTTTTTTTAAATCACATGTTACTTTGACACTCTTTTAGGCTCAAAAAATTGACAGGAATAAAGTATCATATCTCCGCGGTACAAAATGAATAGATTTACGCTTGAACAACGTTGGGAAATATTGAAAATTTAGCAGTAGCTGCTTCTAGCTTTTGTCCGCTTGTCCGGATATATAGGTGCGAATGCACGAAAGTTTTTCTGTATGCTTGTGGCAGGATGAGTTCGTCAGTATGTCATGGTACGTATGTCAGTTTATTGTATGCATAGGTGTTTGTTTGGTAGCGTATTCACTGGTTGTAATATGTATGCAGGTTGTAGGTTGTGTATACATATATGCATTGCTAATTGCCAGAGTTTGCAGATTCTTCATTTCGAGCTGCCGCTCATCCAGGCGTAGTTGCTATGAGAAAACCTAAAACCTGCCTATGATAACTTCATTCACAGTTTCCCAGGCTTCATTTATCGTTAGCATGAAAGTTATTAGCCCTCTTGATGTCACCTCTCCACCTATTTCCCTTCCTAGGGTGTTTATGGCAGTAGTGTATCTTCGATATTCCATCAGAACATTTTCCGCGTTCTGGGTTTTTCCATCACAGTGCGGGCAGTATGGGTCATCTACGTGCTTATATTTGCAGAGGTAATTCCGAAAGCATCCATGCCACGACAGGAATTGTGTCAAATAATAGATTATCTCTCCATGTCCTCTGCTAGATCACTCCTCTATGTTGGGTATTAGTGTGTATGTCCATCTTCTTTTGGGTGTAGTGTTACATCTACGTTGTCATTCCGCCTGTATAGCCTCGCTGGTGACTCTCCTCTCTGGCTCTATCCCGCTATGTGCCGCTGTATTTTTGGCTTTTAGGTAGATAGGCATTCTGCCTGAGATTACGCTTATGGCTTCGCCTGACACGGTTCTGAAAGGGCATCATACTGTGCGCCGATATCCATCGCTAGTGCCCATATGGTGTGCCCGCCTACCTGTATAGTGAGGTGTTCTACTCTTCTACTGCTGCTTATTAATACTGCTTCTGTCTCGTGGTCCTCCAGTTCCAGGTCTGATCTCACTTGATGGCATTTTTCACTACGACTACTGCAATATCTTCAGCGTAGCCTATGACGTCTACTCCGCTCGACTTTGGTATTCTCAGGATTCCGTCATACATTATGTTTCATAGGAATGGGCCAAACACTGAACCTTGAGGAACTCCTCTCGTGATTTTGTATTTCTTTGGCCTTTCTTCTGTGTCCTAGTGAAGGATTCTGTCTTTGAAGAAGCTGGACGGAGCTGTGATTTGACGACGTTGAACTTGTTTTTGTGGGCCGCCGTTAAAGAACCATCGAAAATGTACTGCAAAATTGGGTTGTCAGGATGGGCAGCAGCTGCAGCCATTTAAATGAAATTATTTTCCATAAATAATCGGAAAGTGTACTCTCTTCAATAAAGTAAAAAACTTTTAAGAATGTTAAATGAATTTTTGTTTATAGCATTTTTAAAAAGAAACCAACAGATGGCCCATCCTTTACGAATAAATTTGTCCTTCGTTTTCATCAGATAGCCAACCAAGAAGTGTGCAAATCGTTGGAAAGCCTGACATTACTGGCTGGCTAATTTCGACTTATTACTGACATAAACAAAGTAATTGAAAAGAAAAAACTGAAATTCAAAGGAACAGGGAATAAATCATGCGGACCACTTAACAATTATGACAGTTTGACAAGCCACGGCAAAAGTTGATGTCTAGCGACATGCTTTTAACAACACGGTACTGCGCTCCTACCACCCTTTATGTTACCTTAGTTCACTTTTGTTTTCAGATTTATGGAAGCTCCAGCCTTAATGGATTGTTAACATGAGTCTCTTAGTTAATAGTAAATGAGACCACACCAGACCATCCTTTTTCGCGAATTAAGTCGTCTCATTAGGCAGTCTTTCTCATTTCACTGGAATTGTTATCCAAATATCCTACCCTTCCCCTGTTTATGTTGTGTTGTGGTACTCTTGAACCCATCATCGTCAAAACATACAACTCGGCGAGACACACCCATTAAGGGTGTCCTCGTGGTGTATGCCCATAGTAACCAACAACAAACGATATAAACACGTCGTCGCTCTGCATTATTTCCTCACAAAAAAGCTATCAATAACAGGACAATACGGTGTAATTTAACCCCGGCTCATAAGTTACATTCACACATGTCAACATAACCTAAATTGTGAGAACCTCACCGAGCGATGACAGATGACAGATTATGCTTTCGTTGTTGTTGAGTCGTGGATCCACTACCATGGGGTTGAGAAATAAATAACACCACGGGTGTATGGCAACCATAACAGGCAATGACATGGAAATCATGAGACGACACTCCACTGCCTCTGTTTGACAATTAACAAATCTGTTGACAAGATTCTCTGACAAGTGGCAAATGGGATTTCGCACTTTGCCATGCAAAGCAAAAATATAAACAAAGTGTGTTCCGTGTGCCCACATGTCGATCAGGAATGTCCAATTAATAAAGGTGTGCTACGCATTTGATTTTGTGATTAAGTTGGATCAACACAGGGGGCTTGACGTTCCTAATGTTAGCTTCTGGTCCAAAAGTAATGCCAGACTTAAGCAGGGATTGCCATTAGGTATCGGTTTCGGATACGTGCTTAGAACACGAGTGGCAGAGATTTTAGTTCATTAGAAATTTGAAGAACTCTTTGGATAAACGTTGACAGCTTCGCATTCATTAGCAAAGAGTGGCATTTGAGGAATGTCTTGGCTAAAATAATATTTGCAATCTTGCGGTTTCATTCAATTAGTCTGTGGAATTTATTTTTAACTTTTGTGACTTTAACAAGATAATATTTTTTTTTCAGAAAAAGAAAGAGTTATTCATGAGTCATCAAGGCCCATAAAAGCCTTAATCATAAACTACTATTGTAGTCATGATTTATCAAGTCTTGACTGCAAAACTTACTTTACTTCCAAATTACAAAGCAAATCCACAAATTGAGTCCGATTTTGGAGAGTTTACTGAGCCTAAGTAGAAAAAAAGATCCATAAGTATCTACAAAAATGAATGTCAAAGGAAGGAAATTGACCAGATAGCAATGACAGTTTTTCCAATTAGGTTATGTTTCAGCAGCTGTCAAAGTTACGAATGACATCCAGCTGTCAAGATATTCAGTAAGGTTTGCCATTTCATCATGCATCGTTTGACGCTTCCCCAACGTGTGGAAATTATTAAAAAAATATTATCGAAATTCCGGATGACCATAGACAACGCCGTGAGTTCGCTAATTGGGCGTTGACCGGATAGACGGCTTTTGGCTAAAAAATCATCTTCACGGACGAGGCCCATTTTTGGCTCACCGGCTATGTCAACATAAAAAATGGTCATTATTGGAGCGACCACAATCCACAAGTGTTCGACCAAGCATCAAAGATTGGCTGTTTGGTGTGGTTTATTCCTTTCGAAATGAGGAAGGAGACATCGTTACCGTCAATGGTCCTCAGTATAGAGCAATGTTAGCCGACTTTCTGTGGCCAAAGCTCGACAAGATCGATACGGCGCTGCATGCCATACAAGCGCCGCAACGCTCTAAGTGGTGAAGAAGAAACTTGGCGACTGGGTCATCTAACAAACCAACCACTTTGGACGAGCTCGAGGCCAACATTCGAGACGCTATTGCCGGAATAACGCCGCACATATTGGACCGAGTCATCAAAAATTGGACCAACCGCTTGAAGCACTGCCAACGAATCGGAGGCGGCCATTTAAATGATGTGCTATTCCATACATAATGGCATGAATGTGAACACCGTTGTTGTTTTATTTAAATTTCTTTTCCTATCGTTCTTATCTGGTCACCCTGTAGAACTAGAACACAATCTAGATGATGTTAACAGAGCTATAACGCAGGCGTATGAAACTAGCTGCCCTATTAGCAGCAGCAAAAGGCAAAAGGATGCTCTATGGTGGAACAGAACGGTAGGCGAACTAAACTCGAAGGTGCGCAGGCTATTCAACAAAGCCAAGCGCGACGGAGACTGGCAAAAGTATACTGCAAAGCTAGGGTAGGTAGGTAGTAGTGGCGGTTCTGTAAATGAACCCACTAGACACTAGGTGCCGTTTTGATACCACAACTCATGTTAACCTGGCTATTAATGTGTGTTGATGAGAAGTCTCTAAATCCAACCTGTGGAATTTAAAAAAGTTATTAGTTCTTTAATATTTTCCCCTGAGATCTTCTCGACTGAATTGAAAAAGGGTTTGCCTAATGCTCGTTGTCTGGCCGTAGCTGGCGAGTCGGACAGGCGCATATATACGAGTAGTGGGTGAGGGTTTCTTTTTCGGTCGCAACCTTGCAACTACGGCAGTGTGTACTACGTGGGATACCTAGTCTAGCTGCGTGGTCTCCTATCGGCCAGTGTCCCGTGGTGATCGCTGTTATTTTGGCGATGTCTTTACGCATTCTGTTTAGGAAGTCGTCTATCTTTGGCCACATATTTTTAGATATGATACAGTTTGTAAGCCTAGCCTATCTGAGGTTGGCGTTTCTAAGGAAGATTGAAGAGATTTTGCCTTGACTGCTGCTCCCAGCGAAACGCGATTGAACAGTGAAGCGCTGAGCCTTGCCTAGCCTGTCCTTCGGCTTGTTCGTTCCCATAAACGTTACTATGCCCTGGAACCCAAATCAGGGTTATCCTGAATTGACCATCTAGCGAGGCTAGCTCACTTCGGCATTCATTTATTAATTTGGATGATATAGTAACCAAGGCAATAGCTTTGATAGCTGCTTGGCTGTCAATAAATATAGCGATCTTTTGCCTTGGCGTTATATTTGTGCGTAGTTTGATCTTGCGGCACGCATCGCGGATAGCGAGTAATTCCGCCTGGAAAACACTGGCGGTATCCAGAAGTCTATATGATTTTCAGATGTTCAAGGATTCAGAAAATACACCCAAACCCACTCCACAGTCCATCTTTGAACCGTCTGTGTAAATTGTTAGATCAAAATCCTTGACCACCTGTCCATCTTGCCATTCTATTCTTGAGGGGAATTGTACGTCAAAACGTTTTGTAAAGATCATTTTGGGGGTAATGTAATCTGTTGGAGTCGATACGAGTTCCCTCGGTAGAGAAACCAAAATATTACTATGACCGTAGGGATTCGCAGTCCAGCATCCAGACTCTCTGAGTCTGATCGCGTTATGGGCTGTAATGTTTGTTATGTGTAGATCTAAAGGTAAAAGATGCAGAAGAACCATTAAAGCATCTGATGGTGTTGATAGTAGGGCGCCTATGATACCTATACATGCTGCTCTCTGAACCTTGTCAAGTTTGGTTATGTTGTAGCCTTTTCTTAGAGCCGGCCATCATACTATTGAGCCATATGTGAGGATAGGACGTACCACGAATGTGTACATCAATTTTGGTTGCAGGCCCCATCTTTTGACGAAGGTTCTGTTACAGGCATAGAAAGCTATACATGCTTTCTTCACCCGTTATTCTATATTTAGTTTCCTGTTTAGAATCTAGGATAACTCCTAGATACCTGGCATTGTGTGATAGGGAGAGTGGTTGGCCGTGTGCGATTCGTCTCAAACAGTCGGGCGCATGGAACCAAAGCTGCTAAGGACACGGATCTATATTTAACAGGTATTGTACCTACTATATATAACCGATCTCGATAGAACAACAGATTATATCATTCCCTATATAGATTTCGACAAGAAATACTCCACTTTTATTCCCGAAAGACAAGAGTGGGACTACACCACATTAACTAATGTAAAGGACATTCAGCACTAAACTGACGGGTCTAAAATGGATATCGGAACTGGCTCCGGAGTTTTTTGCGAGTCACTTAAAATCAAAAAAATGCCATAATATGTTGAACAGAATATGCAACACCAATGTCGTTACTCTCTGCTGGGTTCCTGGATATAGCAATATAAAAGGAAAGGAGACAGCAGATGAACTAGCTAAAAAGGAATCAGCATTAGATTTTCAACATACTCCGATATCAGTAGAAACTCCAATGGTGAGCTAAAAAGGAAAATAGACCTAAAAGCAACAGAACTGATTAACTCTGCATGGTTCGCCAGAAGCGACTGTGTCATATCTCGCAGCTTATGGCCGACGGTGGATGAAAATAGGACAAAAAGCCCATTGGCTATGAATAAAAAAAAAATTTGAATCTTGATAGGCGAGCTTACAGGACACTGCGCGATAGGGGAAATGGCTGCCAGACTAGACATCAACACACCCAACCATTCCAGGAGCTGTCAAGATATAGAGGAGACAGAAACCATCAAACACTTGTTATGTGATTGTCCAAAATCTTCAAAACCGCCGCCTCTGTCATATGGGAAATAGGATTTTTGACGAACTAGTACAAGTTCCAGTCCGGAACACGCACATAAAGAGCGCAGGCTGGTTTGCAACAGAACTCACCGAAGACAAAGATTATAAATATAGGTTCCACACAACAAAAAAGGGAAACGAAATGGACCGTATGGCACCCGTAATAAGCACTTAGGTGCACCTTCCTCCAACCTAACCTAACCTAATCCTTTTGTTGATATCCATAGGGAGTAATTTGTTACGTATTCAGCTGTTAACCCTCTGAGGTACCTTTTCATTGAGCCTACTTTATTTCTTTAAATTTGTCTTCTTAGTTACTGACAAAGGTTGTTTAGCTTCACTTTATATTGTGGAGCTTTAAGATTTTGATCCATGATTATGCTTAGATACTTTGTCGTTGGTGTTTTCTAACTTTTCGCATATTTAGTGTATTAAGTTTGATTAGGATTGGTTGTAGTGTTTGACTCATGTCAGTGCTTGGTTCAGTCTTAAATTGGTTACTCTCAGGTTGGTCCTTTTTCTGCATAGGCTGCTGCTTTTTATGTACAAGTACTTGACCCAACATCTGAACCACCCTGTGCTTACACTAATGTATACACCCCCAGCGAAACGAGCTCGCTAAAGATTTCGATTTCATCTGCAGTGGGCCTTCTATGTATTTTTAGATTCGTTATCGCGATCTATTTCTATTGTTTCATTCACTACACCCAGTATGGGTACACAGAGAACGCGGGAGGGAACTTAGCTTAATTACGTTTAAATTGCCAGTTAAGCGCATCGCAAATATTAATTTATCTTGTGGTGCATTTTCCAAACGCCAAGTGTATCTATTTACGTCGACGACATTTGCGTTTGGCACATTTATTTTTAGACCAACTTACGAGATCGGCAGCCTTAACGTAATCTAAACATTTGAATAAGACAACAAGAAGCTATATCTACGTAATCCGTTTGCGTAGTTCTGTACTCGACTTACGTATCTCTTATCGAATCGCTGAAGATACGTCTACAGATGACGCTCTCACGATTTTAACCTCTCCCCAGAATGATTCGCATTCATCTCATCGAACCCAGGGATCATGTTATTGTGATCCAAGGATCTGATCATCATCCTCCAACGAGAAACCTGTCGCAATGTAACGAGTCGCGAGTAAACAAAAGCTCAATGTACAACTAAATAAGAACGTGCGCAATTATGGAACCTGGCACTAAGCTCGCCAGAACGTCTCTCCTGTTCGCCAACCACGTCTCGCGCAATCTCGGGATGGACCTCATTAGTTGATGGCATGCAATGTTAATTTCGAGAAGAAAAAAAAAAGAAAAATTCCGAAACAAGTGGCAGATGATGGTAGACTTATCTGTGGTGTAGTCAAGACAGAGCGGAACAACAACGATGCAACACAGTGGTCAGGGATTCAATTCAGGTGAAGGAATGTTGGTTCTCGCGGCAGCCGGCGGTCCAATCTTTGGCCCAAGAGTACATTGAAATCGTGCACATTTTGCTTAGCATGTCGGACGAATGACACACACGTCGTCGTTTTGGAGAATGAAATTCCAGGATGCAGCGGTCATTATTTTAATGGGAAAGGATGTGATTAAACATTTTGCTGGAGGTCTCCTCCGGAGTAATTCGCCGAGTGAGTGCGGGGTATTCCCGCTAGTTCCCTCTATGCTGGGCTTGGGGGATTTTCGAGGCGATTAGGAAAAATTAAAGTTTGCCTTTCATGGGTAAACTCATTAAGGAGTAAAGTAATCTTGTGTGGTTCGGGGTTGTTAAGTAATTTCAGAATGAGTATTTATTTGACAGGCTGATGGAGCCAAATGTAATGAGCTTCAAAAAAATGTGAGGATTTCAACTGGTAAACTGAATATTGAGGTTAATAGGAGTGTTTTAAGTAATTTTATTTTAGCAGGTACGTCGATGGTATGATCATTAAGAGAATTGTAGTTTTTAAAACAGTCATTGGTAGTAAAATTAAAACTTCAATTAGGAAACAAACTTGTGTGAACCACTAAGCGGTAGACTTAGCTTCGAGTTCCGGAAACACCAACAAGTTTTTTACAGCCCCCCTTCTCGTACAGTATCTGACAAACCTTTGAGAGTAAAATTGTCAGGAGAAGCTTCCCAATTACATACGTCCTTTACAAAAGGAAACAAGGCGACGAAAGTGCTTCAAGTGCCGAGGGTGCCTGTACATCGTATGTATCGTAAGTATCAAAGCTACACACGATGGGTCTAAATGTCACGTTCTACATAGAGGAAGGTTGTCTGAGGAATTCGAGATCCAAAGTGGGGTAACACTTGGTGATTAGCGATGTGCTTCGTGCAGCTTTACCTATGGGAAACGGAGGAATTGGATGAATTCTTACTGGCAATGTATGCTCCCTCTTTCACAAAATTATGGACCTCCACCAAACGACAGCAGATGTAAAGAGGGAGGCAAGCATCGTCGGGCTGGCGATTAATATGGCAAAAACTAAAATTATTAGCCTTGGAACAAATTCAACAGCTCAAATGTGCATTGCTGGACAACTGTTAGAGAAAGAAGTGAATTTCTAGTATTTTGGGATGGATGGTGGAACCGAAGTGGATATAGCCAACAGGATCACCAAAGCAAAGTCCGCTTTCGGAATGTTGTCCAAAATATGCCGAAGCAATGCAATTACTTTGAACCACCAACTGTTCCGTTTCGACGTTGTGTCCGTGCTGGTATATGGATGCAGCACGTGGAGGGTGACCATTACTATCACGAGAAAGCTGCAAACGTTTGTTAACAGGTGCCTGTGCAACATCTTAAGAATTTTCTGGCTCAACCGTATCCCTAACAAACACTTCTACCAGAGAACCGGCCGGGAACCAATAGGAACAAACATCTAATGGCGGAAGTGGCAGTGATTGGTCACACGTAACGAAGAGATGACAGTTCCATAGCTACTCATGCTATGCAATTGAACCCTTTAACTTAGGAGGTCAGAATACCTGGCGGTCCGAACAGCCGAGAAGGAGGCATGACAGTTGGGAACAAATTAGGGAGAGCTAAGACACATTTCCAGAAACTATACACGATGGCGCGTAGGCATAGTAGAGGTCACAAAGGGATACAGGACATAAAAAAGAAAGAAAGAGGGTTCCGGAGCTTACAATATACGAGGGTGGATTAAAAAGTTCGTGGCCTAACATAGAAATAGTTCTAATTCTAAATTGGTACTTCCCCCCTTTTATTTCCCAACATTCTAAGAGTGGCTATAAAAAGTTTCATTCCTATGTTGCATTTAAAAGAATTTTATTCCGAAGTATAGGTAGATCTATTAAGACATGGTTGAAACTTTAGGGGTATCTACTCCATCGAAACGACAGTTAAAAAGTGAAGATGACCCATGCTGAGGACCATCCACCTGAACTACAGAGAAAAACTTCGACCAAATTTGTGATCTGATCAGGCAAGACAGCAGATTGAAAATAAGGGAGATAGCTGACATAGTCGGCATTTCGTAAGAATGGACCCAAAACATCATTCAAAATAAACTTGGGTTCTCCAAGCTTTCTGAAAGATGGGTTCCGAAACTGCTTTCAGTTGACGTGTGAACAAACACGATCACTGTAAGATGGGTGCTGAAACTGCTTTCAGTTGACGTGTGAACAAAAACTTAATGCTTTATCGCGTCTTTCACAATCGGTGCTTCAGTCAAATAGCCTCTTCAACGGTTTTCCGGTAACACTTGTCAACTAATGTTAATTTTTGCCTTTGAGGGTCTTCTGTAATCAGCAGAGCACTCAATATTGAGATTTGCCCATTGGAAAAATATTAATTGGACTTTAGGGTGCATATCGAATTCGAACCTCGGATCACGAGGTCCTCAAGATCAGTACACAGTAACTCAAAAGCTGATCGTAAAAATTATGTTAGGGAAGAGCAACATCCAATGTCTGATAAGTTAGTTTTTATAAATTTCAATGGGGTGCTGCCACAGGATATATTTAATTTTAATGCTCGTAGGAGGTCGATACACCATGAAGATCGTTGAGCGGGTATTAGATGGCCGACTGCGGAAAATAATACGGCTATCTGATGACCAGTGCGGGTTTGTCTCGGGTAAATGAACAACAGATGCAATCCAAAGTATAAGGATCATAATGGAAAAACATCGTGATTCCATAATAAAGGACTTGCATATGGTGTTGGTTGATTTTGAAAAAGCCTTTGATAGACAACCAAGAGATCTCTTATGTGTGGCGCTAAGACAAAAAGGAGTTCCAGAAACCTACGTGCGCATGATCATGGACATGTATGAGGGAGCAAGGACAAGAGTAAGATGTCCCGCAGGAGTCACCGAAGAGTTCCCAATCAAAGTCGGTGTACACCAGGGAAGCGTCCTTAGTCCTTTGCTATTTATTGCAGTCCTTGATTATCTGCTTGAAGGAAAAGTGACAGATCCCAAAGTGCATCAGTTATTCTTTGCTTCTAAGCGAAGATCAAATGGCCTTGAAAGGAGCACTGGATGTATGGGTGGATGTTTTGGAGGGAAATGGGTACCGTATTAGTTCGGAAAAGACAGAGTATCTGTGCTGCCCGTTCTCTGATCCACACCGGCCTATTCCAGACATTTACTTGAACGGAAAAGTTCTTCCCAAGTGTGAAAAGTTCAAATATCAATAGCGAAGCAAGTTGTGATGATGACGTCAACCATCGCGTAAGCGTAGGGTGGACGAAGTGGCGGGAAAACTCCGCTATCTTCTGTGATCGAAAAATGCCCCCTAAGCTTAAAGGGAGACTCTACACCGCAGTTGTACGTCCGGCGCTTACATACGGTTCACAATGCTGGACAATGTACAAAAAGTATGAGGGCAAATTAACGGCAGCTGAGATGAAGATGCTTCGCATGACAGCAGGAGTAACGAAGATTGATAGAATAAGAAGTTCAAAGATTCGAGGAAGCCTTCTTGTAAAAGAACCCATCACAAGCAAGATAGAGCACTACCGGCTCAGTTGGTATTGTCATGTTCAAAGGAGAGATCCTTCGAACCCCGTCAAAGAGGCAATATCAATCAACGTTCCTACGCAATCGCGCAAAAAAGGCAGACCAAAAAACAACTGGATCACACAAATGCAAAAATACTAGCATTCGATTGGCCTCAGTGACGAAGTGATCCGAAACCGGGAAGCCTGTCGGTACTTCCTGAGGTCAAACCGGCAAACTCCACAGGCGGACCAGTAGGGATGCAGTAAAGTGGGAGGGTTCTGATCCTTTTACTCCGGATCATAACTTCGCCGTAAGAAAAAGAAGAAGGATGTCGATACACTCAAATGTTTTCGAATTTATTGAATTGAGCATTCGAATACGTTTATTGAATGTTGGCTTCAACAAAATATTTTGATAAATTTTCGCACAATGTACTCTTAGATACTATCCCCACTTAGAAGTGCCACTTTCGGACATAGGCCCCCGTAGAGGTACCTAGTCCAAAATTGATACTTGGGCAAATCCTTAACATAAGCACCAGGCGCACCATATCCAGCATAGGCGACCTGGAATGTTGATATTCATTTGGATGAGGCGTTGATAAGACAGGAGGACGAGGTTGGACGGTCTTGCGGAAAATGCGGGAAATGCTGCAAGAAGGAGCGAACTGTATAAAATATCCAAAGAAGTTGTCAGCCAAAAAAGCATCACCAACCATCCTGTATTGGATGTGAACAGCTCTCTATTGGTATTAATTGAAGATCAGCTACCCAGATGGAAGGAACCTTTTTGTAAACTGCTTAATGACGTTTCTGGCGAGAAGAGTGCAAGCAATGATCCCCCAATTGGTTATTGACACCGGACCTCCAGCAGTTTTAGGAAAACAAACTGCGACCAATCTCCTTAAAGCTAACAAAGCACCTGGACTTGATGGCTTACCAGCTGAGTTCCTGAAAGTAGTTCCCTCCACAATGTCTAGTATTCTACTCCCGTTAAAGCAGGCCATTTGGGAGAATCAAATCTATCTCAAGGACTGAAAGGACGGTGTTATTGTTAAGATACCAAAATAATTGTCGTCATATTGCCGTTTTGTCGTTTTTCCGGAGCTAATGGCAACTAGCATTCTCGAGTGGATAAAGATTAGAATCGAGATTACACTCAAAAGGCATCAAGCGGGCTTTCGCAGTGGTCGATCGTGCGTCGACCACATCAACACCTTGGAAATCATTCTCAAGCAACCACCGGAGTTGAAGTCGCAGCCTTACCTCATGTTTGTGGATTTCGAAAGATCTATTCTTAGCAGAGGAATCCCCCCAAAAATAGTTGCTATTATAGAGTCCTATAATAACGCAAGGTATTTCGTTCTACACAATGGAACTCCGACTTTTTCGAAGTGCAACAGGGATTAAGACAAGGGGATATTCTGTCGAATATCCTCTTTATACTAGTGATAGGCGACGTACTGACTGTCACCGTAGGTGTTTCTGAGATATATGGTTTCTGAGATATATGGCATCGTCGTGGCCACTTGTAAGGCTAAGTCGTTTGGACTATGCCGATAATATCTGTTTCAGGCAATTACCAACAGCGGGCTAGACGAGACCGACTGCAGTCAGTCGGTCTAAGGATCAACGGCTAAAAGACAAAAAAAAATGCCCACAGGCCGCTCCAAACATCAGCGTATTATTCTAAAGCAGACTCCAATTGATGAGCTCGAACAGTTTTTAACAACCTGAGAAGTTTTGTATCATCTGATGGTGGAACGGACCTAGACGTTAAGGCAGAAAGCTCGTGCTGCCTTTGGTACCATATCTTCAGTTTGGAAATCCATTCAAATCTCCTTACGCAAGTTGAGACTCTTCGAGTCCAATATTAAATCCGTACTATTGTATGCTTTTGAAACCTGGAAAGTTTCGGCAAATATCACGGGAAAATTACAGGCTTTCCTTAATCGCTTTCTGCGAAATATTCTAAACATTCGCTGGCAGTAATTTATATTCAAACTGGAGTTATGTCAGAAGCTGTTGGATGTCGAGATAAGGTAGCGAAAATGGTGCTGGAGTGGACATACTCTGAGGAAGCCAAATGACAACATCGCGAAGCAGTCCTTCGAATGCAATTATCAGGGCGCACGGCGGGTTGGAAGACGTAGAACAACGTGGAGATCAACAGCCTTAGCAGAAGCTGCGACCCAGATTAAAACGTGGCCACAGATGAAATATCTAGCTGCAGACAGAAAAAGATGGAAGAGATTTGTTCCCGCCCATCGGATGGCCAAACAGTCTACATCTAAAAACAATTACGCTCAGCTGTAGTTTCGGAGATGCTCGTCACGAAAAGATTACTTCGTGTGGCATCAGATGTCCCCAGTGTACTCGTATTCTCCTCTAATAACAAAAAAAAATTGGAAAGCTCTACTAGACTACCCCTTTGAGAAGTTCAAACATGATTATTCATGTTGACATCACACTTTCCTTGTTTATTCTGCGAATTTACTATAAATCTCGTTAACATTCCGGCAACAATGACATTCCTCAGTTGATTACATTTGTCATACGAAATAATCGAAGTGACTCACTACGACGACGTAGGGATCAATTGCGCTCATTACCCAAGGTCGTTTCCGTGAATTCGACATTTTGTAGCTGACAATAAAACCGTTCGCGTTACAAAACAGCGACATTCCGAAGAAATGCAAATACTTGCCGGTCGCCGCTGAACACCATCGATGATGACTCAATTACAAGGCAATTGTCATCCGTCCCGTGATGGCGCTTTTGTTCGTCCGCCACACGTATCCGACACAAGTACATATGTCTTCAACGGTGCCATTTCAGCACATCGGCATTTCCGATTTGCCGGAGTGCCGGAGTGTCAGTGCACGCAGCACTATGCCAATCGTGTAAAAGGCACGTAAATAGATACCGCACCAACGATGGCGACCCCCATACGCGGAGAAGAGGCGCACATATGGTCTGGTGATATTCGTTTGCTTTACGATTGCGAGCTTGTTTCTGGTCGTCGTAGGGAAGGGAATCTCTGCGTCATTTTACCGCTGGCTGGAATGAACGCACCGGACTCCGTCCGGACCCCACAACACCGCACACACACGTGGTGCGAAAACGTGATACTGCGATATTTTGGCGCCTCGTTAATTATTTGATTAGGGCTACCGATTGGATTGTGCGAACCCATGGATTTCGATGGAATTTTAAACAAAAATTAAGTTGTACGTCGATGACACCAGGGACTCTTTATTGCATTCCGCAGAGAGTTGTGATAACGACGACAATAGAATGTGTCGACGACGTAAGCGGAAGTGGGGGTTGACGTCAGAGAGGATTTATCAGTTCTTGGAGTAGGTACACGCGTGGGGGTGTTAAGGACACCAGAGTAAATATTTTGAGTGTAATTGAATTTTTTTTTTTGCTTTCCAAGATAAAGTGGTGAATGCTTCGACTTGAAGTGGACTATTTTTAGGTGGAAAGAAATGAATTCGGCTGGGGTGTGCCGTGTTGAGGGTACTATGACGTTAAATGGAATTTTACTCGAGCACCGGTTTAACGTTTCTATTCAGAATTTGCAGATGTTTACACTTTTTTTTTGTAAAGAGAAGCTCATGTTTGCTTGCTTTATGATGCGGAACATTACGTAAGTGTTAGATGTAATTGAACGGATTCGTCATGGGCTCGGGTGCTACGAGTATGTAAATAAAATCTCAACGCGAATGGAGGGAGACTCGTTGAACTAAGAAGGGGAACATTGGTATTTTCGAGTGCATAATTTAATTTTTCGGATTTACAGTGTGGCATTTTTAGGATTCCGCTGCTTTTAAAGTAAAATAAAGTTCGTCAAATGGTGATCCCTCAGACGTGGACATTCCACGTTCTGATTTGATTCCCCATATAAATTTGGCGATTTATTATGGGCCTGGCTTATCTTCTCGAAGCCACTCGTGCTGTGCACCTCTTTACAATGACAATTTGACTATCGGATGTTTGTCAGACGTTCGTGAGAGGTGGGACCGTGAGAAAACTTTTTATTTTTATTTTGTTTTTGTGTTTTCTTGGATTCGAACCTTGAACCTCATGCGTTTTTTGAGAAATGGTAATAACCAACCCAGGCGGTCATGGTTACAGGCAGTTCTTGTGCAACTTTTGATAGCTTTTAGCACACACCCGCTCCTACATCTGACTCCCCTGTCTGGTCACAGCGGTTTGGACACGACAGTTTACCATCCTGCTCCGAATGCTCGGTTGAAGATGAAGATGCGGAGGACGCTGTCTTTCATTGCACACGCTTCACGGCATGGAGAACTACTCTGCCCAGTCCGTGGTTACTCCTCGACCATATATTGCGGTCGAAAGAGAATTGGATGTGATATGTAATTTCGTAACAATTCTTCAAAATGAGCTGCGGAGTATAGAAAAGTTAAGAAGAGCAGCAGAAGCAACAGAAGCATCAGAAGTAGCTGACACAAGACGTATTTATAGCCCCGATCATCGACCGGCGAAGGGGTGAACTGCGAACAAACCATTTTTAGTACATTTAAATGCACATAATTGACAACTTTACTATTCCAAAAGAACAGAGCTTAATTTATCTATCGATTAATAGGAAAAAAGTTTAATTAGTTTCTGCGAATAAATTAACAATTCGTTGATTTTTCCGCGAATAAGCGAATACTTCTTGCAAACTGTCAAGTTTTACTCACATTCCGCAGATGTGGAACGCAATCCACACGAGCAAATTTTGACATTTCATTCACAGCAATTATTTTTTTCTAGTCGCAGCAATCTGCGAATACTTTAAGTGCTGACCGACCACCGAGAATAAAACAAAAGAATTGCGAGGTTAAACTCTCGCGAATGTTTCGGTGACGCGATTGTGGATTGCGTTCCACATCTGTTGAATGTGAATAAAATTTGACAGTTCTCAAGAAGTATTCGAACTATTCGCGGGGAAATCAGCGAATTGTTAATTTCTTCGCAGCAACTAAATAAAATTTAACTTTTCCTACTAATCGTTAGATAAATTAAGCTCTGTTCTTTTGGAATAGTAAAGTTGTCAATTGTGTGATTTTAAATGTAGTAAAAATGGTTTGTTCGCAGTTCGCTCATTTGCCAGTCACTAAACTGTGAATGGACCTTAACGGAAGTCCCGCAGGGAGAGTGGTTGCAGAGTGCTGGGTGTGGATTAGTACGTAGGCGCATTCCTGGCATCGATTATTCGGGCTTTGCGAATCGTGCATGCTAGTAGCCCACATTCATTGGCGCAACAAAAAAAAAATTCTAACTCCCATTGTCTGATTTTTATATTGGACTATCTTTCCGGGACCGGACTTATATTTGGAGAGCTGGTGAAAGTTTTTGCAACTACATATAAGCAAATTTGCATATTTGTTTGTTAAACTTGAGCTAATGATCGCGCCTTTCGAGGGAGCTAAGCCCTAAAGGCGTACAAAAAGTGCCATGTATTTTAGTCGGCTCCGAAAGTGTGTCAGTATCAACTAGGAAGTTTAAAATCAAAGACTACCAATTTCTCAGCATCAGGAATAATCACCACAAAGTTCCTCACTATTCTCCAAATAACTTAAATAAATTGGTCACCTAGTTACTTTCAAACTTAGTTGTAATGTTCCTTATTTAAAATGTTTGGTTAGCATAGTAGCATTGGCCCTGCAAGAGTAGCAACTTCGGCAAAATTAGAAAAATTAAAAAAAAATTAGGTCTACCAATTCTGTCTGCCTGTATGTGCGTTGAACTGCAGCTCTATTGCATGGACTTTACTTCAAACGTCATATCTAAGGTCTGTAGGGTTTAATATTATCTCACAGCAGATTTGTAGATTTGGCTGCATGCAGACTGTTCATCGATCTATCTACAACCATGTCGTTGAACACGTTCAAGTAAATTTAATCATGTCACGGGAGCTCACGCCAAAACATGTGAGTTATATTCAAGTTGCATTCAAGTTTCGGATGAATGATTGTGATACAAAGGTTTCAAAATTTTCTGTCAATCATAAGCCATACATATAGCAAAATTTAAAAAAAAAAAACTGAAATTTTCCATTGCTCAAACTAATTACATTATGAGAATTTTCCTTTGAGCACACATCTATTGTGCACGTAGAAGCGTGCACCTGATATTCATACATATTGCCAGATACACAAGCATTCTATGTGCGGACATGAGCACGTGCCATTCACTCCAGGCACTTGGTGAAAGGATGTTAATCGGTTTTTATTTCATTCCTTTGCAACATTTATTCTGCATAAAATGTCAGTCCACAAGGCTACATTCATGCCATTTTATATGGAATAGCAGATCGTTTAAATGGCTGCCTCGACTTCGCTGGCAGTGCTTCAAGCGGTCGGTCCAATTTTTTATGACTCGGTCCAATATGTGCGGCGTTAGTCCGGCAATAGCTCGTCCAAAGTGGTTGGCTTGTTAGCGTAGACTAAGGACTTGACATAGCCCCAAAGAAAATAATCAAGTCGAGGCGGCTAATTGATGAAAGCTCGACGTGAGATGACCCAGTCGCCAAATTTCTCCTTCACCACTTCCAGCGTCGCTTCGCTTCTATAGCATGTAGTGCCATCTTGTTGGAACCACAGCTCGGATATATCGATGTTATCGAGCTCTGACCACATAAAGTCGGTTAACATCGCTCTATACCGAGGACAATCTTATACGGATGTAGGCCCAAATCTAACCGCAAAGTAAGCCTGGTTGACTCTCTGAAGATACTGGCTGCTACGGCGGCTATATTTTCTTCACTTCACACCGATCTCTGTGTGGTTGGTGGCTTTAGGTCCAAAAGAGTGTACTCACGCTCAAACTTTTCCACGGTGCCTGCGCACTCAAGCCATGATGACGACCGACTTCACGACGAAATTCACGTTGCGTATTTGCAACTGAGCCGGAAATTCGATAAATTTTTTTAATAATTTCTACGCGTTCGAGAAGTATCAAACGATGACTGAATATTTTGACAACTGCTAATACATAACAATTGGAAAAACTATCATTGCTATCTGGTCACCCTGTATACGAAAGTACACAGAAGCTCTGCCGATATATTTGGCGCAGCTTGGAAACGCTCATAAACTATGCCCTCAAGCTCTACCCATAATGAACGCTTTGATCGCGGTTACAATCTAGGTGTTGTTCCGGGAGTCTAAGAGGCACAGTTTAAGTTCCCGCTTATGACCAATCGGGTAGCTCTTGTATGTAACAGAGTGCCGTTCCTTATTGCTATTGCGGTCCTTTCTTATCGTGCTTAAGGGCGGTAATGTCGTAACGCATTTCAGCATTTAAATACCTCATTGCCATCATTTGTTGAATTATGGGGAAATAATGAAAACTTTTCTCATTCCGCTCTAAACCCTGGTGGTCAATATATGATCGCTTAAATGTTTCAACGACTTGTTGCTGTTGAACGAGTATTTCTCGTTAGTCTCCTGTAGGCGAGTAGTATCGCCTTCGTTCAATCATACAAATTCGGTTTAATATAGCTTAAATTTTTTTTAAGTGATTAATCTGTCATCCTGCTGACTTTTTTTTTCCATAGAATCAACAAATTTCTAACGTTACATAAGTACTTATTCAATAGCCAATGGTGGTCAGCAAAGTATCCTTCCATTTCCTAGATATTGGGCTTAGAAAAGCTTTTCATATCAAGTACATAGATCAGCATTCAACCTGAAGACCATCCTCAAATATTTTCCACCTGGTTTCAAGTATTTTTTCATGCTAATTCTACTCGTATGATGGTACAATGTTGCTATTTTGCATTCACTTACTCGTAACTATGCTAGATGATACCAGACTAGCACTTCAGCCACTATCCACTCCGAGAGGGAGAGAAAGAAAGTTTTCCTTCGAACCCGAAGCCCAATTGAACAATAAATCATTCGATAAAAGTCTTGAAAATATCCTCCGGTTGCTAATTGATATCAACGTTGTAACGCTAATAGTATGCGCAACGATTTGTGACTCTTATCTGCTTCTGCGGCACCAGCAGACGCACACTGCACCGCGACAGAGGATTTTGTGCTCTGTGTGCGACTCGGTTTTCTACGTGATATGTCTTCCCCTCGGAAACGTCAGAATTCCGTAAGTGGCATTGACAATTCCCCCCTCTCGTCGGTCTGTCTCTGTGGCATTCAATGGCTAGTTAATAGCTTCATAGCTACATAGATAAGCTTATCTGTGGAATGGGAATTGCACCATTATACACCAATAACAACATCGTTCTCCTATCTTTCGCACATCACGCACCGGCGGTGTACGGTTACTAATTGCCAATTGAATTAGCCCGAACACGGGTCCATCGTAGTAGACGTGACAACAAAACTTGACCAGGACTTGTCAGAGAGGTTGTGAGCATCCCTGCCCGAATGTCCTTTCAGAGATGAAGTACATTAGGGTTTCTGGTGTCAAATTTCCCTTTGACTCCTGATGGGGCTTTTAGGGTTCTTCGGTCAATGATGAGAGAAAGGGTTGTGTGTGGTGAAATCCAAGAAGCCCTCTGTTTGTTTTGTCCAAAAACGTTTCCAAGAGTAACCTGGTTTGCTGTTCATATCGTTGATATCCTCTGCACGAGGGGTTGTGGAATTTTACTTCTTTATTGTTCTGCCGCGGGAATGCGTTTTTTTTTTCTCGTTTTATGTTTTTTTTCTTTTTTTCTCTCTCAAATAAAGAATCATTTGGGCCACCGACGTAGAAGCAACCCGGTCCAGGTCCCAAAGGATCATCAGCGGCGGAATCTTAAGACAATGCATGAAAATCATGATTGGAGCAAATCATTCCCGCGATATAGCCCGTGGGCTATTTCTTTTTGGGGAGAATGGGGGCTGTGTATGCGAGATGCAAACAGAAACATTTGTATCCACTTGTGGTGAATGACCAACCGCAGAGACAGAACGGAGCGGAATTTTAATGCAGTTGCGCGAACAATGCCCCTGTCGAATTCGGATTCCTTGTTTTTTATTTATATTGTCCGTGGAACAAAGCAAAGGGTCAGGAGGTTGCAGAAGAGACGGAAAAAGGAATTCATTCTTCACATGGAATGTCCAAGGGATTTGTTAACTTTTTGGGTGGTTTTTTTTTGCAGTCAGCTACGAGTATAATGCAAAGGATGTGAGATGTTTTGAGTGGGGTATGAGGCGATTTGGAATCGATTTACTATGAAGGAATTTCTTTATGTTATTCTGACCCAGTTGACGAACAATGAGGACGCATAGGGAAGGATTTACTTTAGGCAGAATTGAATTGCGTAATAACATACGAAAGAGGGCGGACAAACTATAGAAACCGTCGTAGAAGCAATAAATCTCATTTCACGAGCTCAAAAATTGGTTACTTTGAACGAATATATCGTTTTGTTTAAATGTATCCTTATTAGGTGTGTCCTAACCTAAAGAAGGTGAAAATCTAGTAAGACGTTATGGGAATCTGAACCCATAGTAGTATGGAATTCTAACCACACTAAAATCACCTTTAATCATGATTTAAATAATATGCTCGTGTGGCCTAGCTCTTCGCAATCTGCGAACGTTAATGTGTACATCTCAGGGTTGATGTGTATCTGCAATCATTGATTGTGTCGTATTACAATCTTTATAATGACATAATGGGCTCCTTCTATCTGCGAGGAGGGCGAATGGAGGAGAAGGCATAACCGCGAGCTTTACAAAGATGTGGATGTAGTTCGGAACGCAAAAATCTGTCTACTACACTGGCTTGGTCACATCGAGCGAATGGACGACAACGCTCCTGCAAAGAGGGTCTTCGAATCCCAGTCCACTGGATCGAGGCGACAGGGGAGACCGAACCTGCGATTTAAGGACCAAGTGATAGCGGACGGGAGAAATCTTGGTCTTGCTAACTGGAAGCAGCGAACGCGGGACCGTGAAGAATGGAAGGCAGCAGTTTAGGCTCTGACCCTCCAAGGGCCGCAGGTCTATTTAGTAAGTAAGTATGTAGACTTAATCTCATTAATTTAATGCGCCATTGTTTTGTCCAATCTATTACTTTATTGACTGCATTCTATAGTAGCTTCGTCTGCACATTTGTAGTCTACGAGTATTGCGGTGTCATCTGCAAAAAGTGGCTACTACGAGGTTGTTTTCTAGTGATATGCTGAATGTTTAACTCTAAGTACTATAAAAGATATTTATCTTAATGTACCCATGTTATTTAAATAAATTGAATTGAATTGAATTGAATTGATATATCCCTTGTATATAATAAATACAGAGTTGGTCCGAGAACACTGCCTTGTGGGACTCTTGCCGTTATTTCCTTCAATTCTGAGTGCTCTTCACTTTACCGTACTCGAACAGATTTGTCAGAAGAAGAGTGGAGAAGAATACCCTGCGCAGGAAGAAAAGAACATACGCAGTCTCCTAGCTCAAGGATATCAAAGAGTCCCGCGATTGAAACAACACCCGAATGTTCTACAGGAAAGCCAAGTGCTGGTAGCTTCGAAATAGTGAAAGAAACCTAGTCACCGAAGCACAGGGAATAGTAGATGTCTTTAAGCAGCATTTTCCGCAGCTGCAAAATGGGCATCATGTAGAGAGAGTAGTAGGGGAAGAAGAACACAGGCATCCAATCAACGAAGAAACAGTCCCCCTCTAAGTATAGAAAAGGTCGTCACACCTATCAAAAAGCTAACGAATAACAGGGCCGCTGGCTCTAATAGACTGCCTACAAAGTTTCTCAAATACGGTGGTGATATTTTGGTAGGGTGCATGCACCAACTCATCAACAACGTATGGGAGGATGAAAGCATGCTCGATGGCTGGCTAATCAGCTCCATATGCCTCATCTACAAAAAAGGAGATCCCATGTCACCCAAGAACTACAGAGGCATATATCCCTGCTAAATGTCTCGTATAAGATCCTATCTAACGTAATATGTGAACGTCTGAAGACTTTATGCAACACGCACATCGGCATGTACTAGTATGGCCCAGCAAATCAACGATATACAAAATTTTCATATTAAAACAAATCCTGGAAAAGACCAGCGCATTTCAAGTTGAGACTCATCATCTTTTCATAGACTTCAAAGCCGCATATCCATCATCATGAGCTCTACATTGTGATGGCTGAATTCAGGATCCCGCCCAAACTAACACTGCTGTGTCGCCTACGCTGGAATACATCAGATACAATGTGCAGTTTGGAAACAGTGCTTCTGAACTATTCCAAACCTCGGAGTAAACATCAACTCCAAGAACGACACCTTAGTGGAGTTTCGACGAAGACTAACCCAAGGAAACCACTGCTACTTCGGTTTGGCGAAACAACAGGGTTCAAAATTCCTAACTCAGAAGATGAAATACGTGGTCTACAAAACTCTGATCCTACCAATGCTAATCTATGGTGCCGAGTGCTGGACGATAAGCAGGAAAACAGAACAATTTTTGAATACACCGAGTTTATCGTCAGTACTTCCCTTTCGCTGATTAATCGTGGACACTAGAAGAATACATGTTCGGAATTCTTTGCGCAGTCCACCCAGTGTGGGCTATCATCATGCTTGCACTTGAATAAGTACGAGCGGAAAAAGCCATATACTGTCAGAATCTGGGTTAGGTGATACTCCACTTCATCCATTAACCATGGCTGTATTTGTGGTATAAGTCTGCCTTTCTCAGAGGCATTCCAACACTCTAACTACTCCCTAACGTTTTGCATTCTTTCCACTATTTATCGGTTTTCGTTATCCATATTTCTTCCATCTTGGTCAGTGTTGTTCCTGTAATATTTGCCTTGTTATTCGTCTGCCACGATGTCTATTGGATGAATTCTTGCCACCATGTCGGCTACACCATTTGCAGTACTCGTAGTGCGGAATACTCAACTTACCCTCAGCGCACAGATTCGGTACACTGACGCGATTTCTAATCTAGTTGAGTAAATCCTCGTTGCTCTGGTTCATCACATTATAGTGAGCCCCTATGGCACCAGATTGGTGCAGCTAACTTTCGCCAAAAGCAGTCTTCACCTATGTTGAGCATGATGTTAAGTGCAGCACTCGCATTCGCTGCTTTACTGCTGATGTTTTTTAAGTGCTTTTTGAATGATGATCGATGATGACGATGTCATCCGCAAACTCTATAATGTTTGCCTCTTTGATGAGAATCCATCATAGATAATATTCCAAAGCAGTGGACCCCGCGCAGAGCCCTGTGGTACGCCGCCAGTAACCTTGTATTCCTGGAGTCGTAATCAGTATTGTGTATCAGGATTCTGCGCCTGAAATAGTGGGTCACAATTTTAAAGTACTCGCATGTCCTTGAGTGCTTTATGAATATGACTCCAGTTTGCTTTTTTGAGGTGAAGGGTTATTCTAACTTGTGTGGCTTTTTGTGCAGCTTTAACCACCACGTTAATCGCATCTGCAGTTGGGTTTGCTTTCCGAAAGCCGTACTGGTGCTCCGACAACCTTTCTACAGTTTCTATTGCTGCTCCTGGTCTGTTGCAGATGATGCAGTCCAGTATTTGCCCTGTCTTGTAGCACTGGTCTAACTCCAGGGAGGCTTCCGTATCTCTAGAGTGCGTGTATATAGCCTATTCGCTGAAGGACTGGTATTAGTCTTTTAGATAACCCTCCGTGCAGCCAAGCCCTTTATTATTTTGGTTTGATTCTTACGTTAATATTCTCCTGAATATTATTCTCTTCCTATTATACTACAATAGGTAAGATACATAAATCCGTTTAAACATCAAATCATTGAACGATGCGAAAGGACGGGGGCTGTGCATATATCTAAACTTTCTCTCTACGTATACCGAGAAGTGCCACAACATAATTTCATCATTCAAATAGAAAATGTTTCAATTTTGGCTTAAAAGTAGCATCTTCTTGGAAATATTCTCACAAAAGTAAGTATCTACATTCATATTAGTCTCCCATTACATGGGAAGCGCATAAACTTCCTCAACACAACTCTATTCCCACCGGTAGGCAATTCTCTCACTAAAGTTTCCCTCTTAGTCGCATCCAACGTATCTAACCCACAGGATGCAATTCAAATTAGAAAAACACAAATATTACCCCTAGCAAGCTCCTAACAAAACGCACCTGAGATTCCTCTCTCTTCAGCTGCACCGCTGTGCACCGTCATTAATCTCAATTTAAATGACCAGACTCACTAGTGATCATATTTCTTGGATCGACTCCGGCACCTAGTTCAACCGCCGCCCGAAGACCAGTACAAGTGCGAAATAATAAACATATCTAGCCCGCACCGTGATACCATACACGCTGTCATTATTCACCACCATCCTCAGCGTGACATGTTAATCGGATTGTTGCTCCAGTGACGCATTACGCGGTCCATTATCCTTCATGCACTGTGCGATCGTCCACACTGGGGACGGACATTTGTCGGTCTTTATGTCTTCTAATAACGAAATTACCGCACCGGATTAGGTAATTTCCCCATCACATCACCGCACCGCTGCCCTGTGGACAAACGACATCAGCAACACTTTTAGGTAACCACCAGGTACCGTGGGGTGTTAAGCGTGTCCATTAATCTGAAAAGCGAACGCTTTTCCTGCGCCATTTTGTTTATTATTTATGGCTCATCGCGGCCGAGGATGGCAATAAATTATAGAGAAACCAACTTAATGATAGTAATTAATTAGTTTTGGTGCCGGTACCGTAATTTGGTGCGCGAGCGCGGGGTGGTTGGGCGGGAAAAACAAAATGCCGCCATTTAACATGTTGACACGAACGCCTTTGGTGATATCCCAGTTGCACCCAGCACCCAGCAGCGCGTTAATTACGATCTTTTGATGAATCGATGGAGATATGTTTTTTTTTTGTCGTTTCATTTGCATTTAGCGCGTTGGCCGAGGCTTAAATTTCTGTTAACAAAGACAAATGGAGGCGATTAGTCAATTTGTTTGGCAAATTGAATTAAATGTGCACTTTGTGGCGAATCGATATTGTTGTCGAATTCAAATGGATGCTGGTTTGATTTGCTGGCGCAGCAAACCTGAATAATAATTTAAGTTTAAAGCACTGTCTGGAGGATCAGTCATAAGGAGCTTATTTCTAACGAAGTCGCTTAAGAAACCGGATAGCTGGCCAGGTGTACAATGTGGTCATAATATGCAGCGGCACTAGCATACAAAAGTCATGCTAAGCTATGGTGATCAATGTTTTAGGATCATTTTTAAGCTTGTTCGTCTACTGAGCTGATTTGAGGTTTGTTAATATTGCTATTGTAGATTGTAGGGATCTATTACACTCCCTTGAAGCTTCGACTTACCTTAATTAACTGGAGCATCGGGAGTGGATCCAATGATGTTAGACCTTCTTCTGATAGTTGATAGCCATCCAGGTGGTTCCTTCTCTTGTGGATCGTTCCTTAATTTTCCTTAATATCTCTGCAAAATCTGCAGTTTCCGTTATGCTCTACGCCTAGTTTCCTGAGATGATGTAGAAAGCCTGTGAGAATGCGAAGCTGGTTAGTATTGCAGGTATTCCCGGAACCAATTTACAGAATCCAATCGAAGATATAGATCGAAATGTGTCGTTTAGTATTTAGACCCTTAACTGGTTCAAACAACCAAGGCGGGTGCGACTAACAGATGAAGCGGATGAAATTGTATTCTTATTGACTGTCTACTTCAGAGCTACTTCAGGGTAAAATGTGAAACATTGCCTCAACCAGTCAACTCGGTCGAGCTGCATCCAGTTTTGAACGCCAAGTTGGTTGAAGTCACTTTACAATTGGGCACGTCACCATAGATGTGGTCTTCCATTGCCACATTTTCCCTCTGGAGTGAATTCGAATACTATTTGGGCTAGAGCACTGCTGCCTATTCACTCTACATACCTTAGATGGAGACTTCGATCATTCAATGTCGCTGTACGAGTATAGGCGGCATAGTTCATGGTTAACTCGCCTCTTCCCCACAAAAAACACCGGAAGAACTTATTTTTACTCAAAACACCCAAGACAAAGGATGCTTCTGCTCTACCTCTGCACTCGTGTTATTTTGAGAGAGTTATCTTTTCTGACTTTAATGGAGCAGCGAGCTGTGAGCGAGCATCTCAAAAAGAAGAAAACTCAAAATGGTCTCCTCTGGCGTGAATGCAAGCCTCCAAACTCTTGGGGGAAACAATTCATTGCATCTCTGCAAATAAACGCTCTTATTAGCTGCGTTAAGGTGTTGAGTCTTATGTAGGTTAAAAGGGGCGAAGGTGAAGGACCGTGTTTTCACTATACGTCTGAGAATTCGATCGCTTATTCCGATCTCTGAATCACTTGATGCTCGCACTTGCTCCTATAGGGCAAGCGTTGGTTACGTCCGCAACCATTTTGTTCGCTTACTTTCAATTTCAAATTTGACTTTACACGAACGAACAGCATACATGGAGCAAGTACGTGCGCGCCAGTCGTGTCCTTTATTTTCGAATGAATTTACGCGGATTTCCCTGGATCGGATGACTTATGCTTTTTCATTCTTAGGAGTGTAAACAGGTCGTTTGGCCCTTCCTGGACTAATACCAAGCTCCTGGAATAGTTTAATGGCACCGGACATCGGTTTATTTAGTGCTTGCTTAGTATCCGAACGATATCACATTGCCGATATTCGGCATTAAAATGTTTCATTACAGCACTTCATCTGCTGTCCATACCAATATATTTTCCTTTCTAAGTGACGTAGCAAAATTGTCAACGCTATTTTGAAGTTTAATTCTTTAGATCTAATAAGATCAAAATCAGATCTTAATCAGGATGCCGAAAGCTTAATAATAAATGTCCGAGATTCATTACCAGGAAAGAGGAATACAAATTGTAGCCAATGCGAACTATCAGTGAACTAATGGAATCTGCTATGAAAGAGCTATTAGTTTACTTACTAACATAAATCCTTTGACCCCTCAAGGGGCATAGGGCGTCAACAAAGCCTGGGCACCATCTTATTCGGAGTTATGCAACGCTTTTGAGCTGCCTCCAATTCATTCCCAAAGATCTTGATTGTCCCCCTGTCATCCCAGCCTGTGTGAGCGGCATGCCACTGCATGGCATACGAGTATTTCGTAATGGAGTTGTCTTCACGCCGTAGGGTGTGACCAATCCACAGTCACTTTTTCCTTCGTATAGTAATGTCTACAGTTTATTGATCCGTTCTCTGATAAAGTTTTTCGTTGGATATTGGATATTGGGCCAAAAATTTCTGAGGATGATTCTTAGATATCTATTTACGATGGTCTGCAGCTTACGTGTGTTAGTAGTATTCACCTTCCAAGTACTGCCCCCATATATGTAGTTTGGTTCTTCTTTCTGCTGAAAACATTGCTTCTCCAGACTTTGGGTAGCATTTCGAACTCAGCTTTTGCCTTTCCGATTCTGCTGTACACATCCAGTTCGGTGCCACCGCGGTTAGCTTTTCCTTCAGGCAATGATGAGTTGAAGGCGGATGTTACAGTGTTCAAGGCTTTTGTTTTGGCTGTGTTTTTGTTAAGCCTAGATATTGGTCCAATTCCATAGTTACCACCGTCAATGCTGCACAGAGTACAACGCTTATGACCGCCAAGAACAACAGCGGTGACAGTATGCATCCCTGACGTACTCCACTTTGGACTTCAAAATCCTCCGACACCCTACCATTGTGTAAGACATGACACTTACTCCCCTCGTATGTAGCCTTGATAATAGCTATGATTTTTTCTGGAATGCCTCTCCTCCGCAAGGTCTAAAGCCAAAACCCTTCTCGAACAGCCTGCAGAATTCGTCATGGTTAACGACATAAGAGCTATTAGTATGGGCAAAGCAAAATGGACTGAGAGTAAATCCCTCACAGACCAAGAACAAGATCCCCAGCTTCCTTTTACTGAGGCTCTCTCGACTAAATCGAAATACATTGGAACCATTTTAGACTCCCCGTTCTCTTGTAGACGAAATGTTGAAGAAAAAATGAAAAGAAAATAGGATAGGATCAAATGCAATCAAATCAAAAGCAGGTTCAAAACATCGCAATGTACTGAATGCCATCGGCCACCACAAAGTCAGACAGTACTTGTTTCCCGGACATAGCAATAGCAAACGAATTGGCGAGACTAGCATCGGCACTAGTGAAGCTGATACTGCCCTATACTTGTACTTTGTGGCCCTCCAGGAGGGACTGCGATACATCCTGTATACTACGACTGAAGCTTGATATCAGCATAATAAAGACTCTGCTACATCTAAACAGATGCATCATTCGCATAGTAATGCGAAGTACTCACTGGACACTACGCCATTGGAACTGTGCTCTGCACAGGGAAAAACTGGGTGCAATAATATCTGCAGGAGTTGCGGAGACGCAGAGGAAACTGAATCGATCCAACATCTACTGTACTATTGTCCCGCTTTGTAAAAACGACGGCTTCGCGCCTTCAGCATCAGAAAGCATAGCAAAGTTAGAAAACTCAAAGATATCGGATCTACTGAAATTCGTAATAAAGCATGAACTGGTAAGAAATGAGGATAGTCCCAAACCATGTGTGCATTCATAATGGATCTCAAAGATTCGAGTAATAGTGCTGCTTTGAACTAACACATACCCTTCCTTAAATGTCAAATGGTAGACTAAGTTCATTCGAATTACGAATATCTGCGTTTGTTATAGAAAATGCCGAAGTGAAAATGTCTGCATTGACTTTTAGAGCGTTTCTGTAAGATTTCTGAAAGGTTTGACGCTTGAAGCTTTTGGACCCTGCCTGCCTTTAACTAACTTGACTTGTTATACTGAGTTCATAATACCTATATATATTTTAAGGTACAAATGGTGGATCATAGGAACTCATTTGTATCTCACATCTGTCGGAGTTTGAGGCTCAAGATAGCACAGCTAGTAGCAACTCTCCAGGTATCGTATTGAAAGGAATTGTTGCAAACTTATCAGAGTGAATCAGAGATACTTGGCATCGTATGAGGGAAGTGTACTTTTGAGGGTGCTTGCACGGGGGCATTTTATTCCATTGTGATTCCCTGTGTATAGTGGTGATACCATCTTTGTTGGTCTTGAATCAAACCAACCTGTATTTCTGACGAAATATAACATATTCTCGAGTGAGACTTGCACCAGATCCTCCAATTCTCCAAAAAGTCTGTTTTCCATATATCGAAAGTGACTAGTTTGAAGATTGGGACAGTCACACAGTAAGTGTTTGATAGTTTCGACAGATACTTACAACATAAGAAAGGTAAAACGATTCTTCTTCCAGCAAGGAATTGAAACTATCTATGTTAAGAACGATTTATTTGAGGAACCTATATCTACCTATACCTTCAATTGAAAGAAGTTTTTCCATCATAACCGCACTACCCCTGGTAAGTGCACTTCAATTAATCTCCGTCAGCTTGTTAAGTTACTAACTTTTGGTGACTTACTATATATTTCCCCCTGTATCTACACAGTACAAAACGTTTACACGGCTGCACTTAACAGATGTCGCCACATCCAGCAGTCCATAGAGATGCGAGTCCCGAGTCGCGTCCAACAGGTAGCGTCAGTGCCAAAATCAAATGCTAATGCATTCACAAGGCCGTCTCAATAAATCATCAGATATTGATTTTACTTGTACCCACATCCACACGTTGCGGCTAAACACAATTTGCTTTTAGTAGTTTTGTTTTAATGAATTAATATCCATCAGCCGGGAAGAGAAAAATATGCAGCAATTGATTGTTGTATTATTAATGTGCATCCCATTAAATTAATTGGAGTGTCAACGTTTTGCTACGCTGCACCTGAGCAATGGTATGAGCATGAGGGGAGGTACGCTGTCCAAGTCACTTAATTATCTTCGTAGAATGTACTTCAGATGCAATTAGGTTATTTATGGGGATATTTCTCGGGTAATTAATTAGAAAAAAATTTTAATTTTATTCTATTGCTCAGTTTCGCGCATTTGAATAGAATTTATTATGATTGGATTGCGCGCGCGGCTTGCGCACACCGCCTACAATCGAAAATTAAATTTAAATCCCAAGCTCACTAATGCGGGGTCAGAGCATGTGCTGTGCAATGTGTGATTTTATTCTATTCTGTCAGATTGGGTGCCGGAAATTCCGTCTTTTGAGAAAAGACAGACACAGCCTGTCAAGGTGGGTTATTAAGCTAAATTGCGCACGGATACATGGATTAACTAATTGAATTGGATTCGATGCAAATGAAGTGCATATTTACTTTGTATCTTTTTATGGCCAGCTATTAGTCATACTTGTGGAATCAGCCAGGAATAATCTCAAAAGGAAATTGATTTTTTAACTTTAATACCGACAAAGCCTCGGCAGAGATTGTTTTTTTAAATATGAAGATCTTCCTTGAAAGGCTTGAGAAGGTTGCTGGAAAAGGCAGATGCCTTTAATTTTAACGAGATTGTAAACTGAACATCTTGGGAGTGATGAAAGTGAGAGCGTGTGAATCTCGAATGAACAAGGTAAGTTGCGTTCTTACGCCTAAAGCTTTTGAAATCGTGTTGTGGATATCCAACTAGCTATTAGACACTGTTTCGTTTCGCTAGCAGTAGAAATGATTTGGGATACCGAGACATTCAAAAACGATTTCAGTGGTGGTTGAAAAGATCCCAAAATAGTGCCATTTGTACCCCATGTAAAGTGTGTTCAGGGACCATTAGATCGTACATTCTTACAGCTGCGGCAGTGTGTTATGAGAGATAGATACTAGGGATGGGAACTATCGAATAAAAACTGTTGACTTATTCGATAGTATCGAAATAGGTATTCCTTTTGTTGGTATTCAAATTCGTTCATTACTCTCTTCATTCATTGAATATTTTATTTTATTCGGTAGCTCATTCTGCAGCTGATTAGGAACTCAATCCTCCAAAATGTCTGACTTTACCCCGAGGCTAATCGTGGAAATAGTATCTCGAAAATGGTGTGTCCAAAGAGAAAAATTATTATTTTCAAAGTTTTAGGCCTTGAAAGTCTCTATGAGATGTTGACAATATTTTCTAAAGTTTCGAAAACTGTAACCATTCAATCTTCCACAGTATCTTGCTTTACCCCGAAACTAATCGTGAAATTAGTTTTTGAGTACGAATATCTCGAAAATGGTGCATCCTACAAAAAGAACAAATGGACATTCGGACCTACAGATGGACCCACTTTTCGAGTTTTTCTATTACACAGGGGGGCACAAAAATATTAATTTGATTTCAAAAATTCATAACTTTGGAACGAAGCAATTTTTAAAAAAATTTTTCTTTCTCTTTTAACAGTATTGGACAATCCTACAAAGGATTTTCACTGTCGAATCTTACATTTGGTACAACTCCTCAATTGTAAGGACACAACGAGAATTTCGCTGCCATTTTGATGCAAGAAGTGCTCCGTCTAGAGATGCCATCGTTCGTTGTTTTGCCCGTTTTCGGCAAGAAAGAATTGTGTTCAATCATAGACAAACTGGAAGACCTGCGTCCAGTCGTTCCTGAGACAACATAAGCTGCGTACAGGCATCTGTTGGCGAACACCCTTCGAAACTAATCATCCCACGGACGACCAGAGAATTTTAAGAAGGAATTTACGTTATGTTATATATAAAATTCAATTTAGTCAGCAAATGCTTGCCACAGACCGCACAAATCGGTTATTATTGGCCAGCACACTGCTTGAAAAACAAAATTAGGATAGCTATTTTTTGGAGAAATTTGCAGATGCACCCACTTCGAGTCATGGATTGGAGTGGTATCTCGGCTTAAAAGGTCATAGCGCTCTATTTCTTTGAAGATGCAAATGGGGATCCAGTAATGGTAAATGGAGATGAGCATAGAGTAATGTTCGTGGGTCACCTTTCCCATGCCCCTATGTGGTTTCAACAAGATGGCGCTGCTGCTCATAAAGACGGAGATACGACGAATAACCTTCGAGAAATATTGCGATTAATCTCAAAAAATGGAGACATTGCTTGACCGGCTCGTTCTCTGGACTTAACAGCTTCAGACTTCTTCCTATGGGGTTATCTGAAAGGAAAAGTTTACGAGAATAATGCCTTAAGTCATAAAAACCAGGCCTTAAAAGGAACACTAAGTCCCATGTATTGGTCTTGATACCACAAACTTTGAAAATCAAGTGATGAAACATTTCAATTTTTCGAAAACCAAAATAGCGGTTACCTAAAGGATATTATTTTCTATTCTTAACATCATAAAAAAATAGCAAGAATTAAGCTTTAATATTCTTCCAATGTTTGTTAAAATTTTATCAAAATAAAAAGTTATTCAAATTTTAAATCCACTTCATATTTTGGCCAAAGTTTGAGCTGTCATATTGTATCCGCCATCTTGGATTTTTTATAGGTTGATACTTTTTTTAGAAATGTTCTCAACTTGCTGAATTAGGCAGAGCAAATAGCTTGTCTTTGCGATTTGTAGTTCATCTTAAATATATGCATGAGTGGATTAGCATGTAAATTATATTTTTATACTTTTGGGCCGCCATTTTGTTGCCGACATCTTGAATTTGTTTGGTCTCAGATTTTGTCTACTTGCTTTATAAGCAAGTGAAAACCACATTTGTATTTTATCACAAACAATTCAATATTTAAAGGTAAAATCCTGTCTTCTATAAAATTTGGACCGCCATATTATTTTCGCCATCTTGAATCGTTTAAATTTCTTCTATGATTTCTTCAGCTTATTCTAGAAGTAGGTAAAAGCCGCTTGTGTTTTTTCTTTCGGAATGTTTGGGCTTCCATTTTATATCCACCATAATGGATTTTTTATTGTTTTATAGTTTCTCTGTGAAAAACTCTTGTTGCTACAACTTTTAGTTCATTCTTTACATTTATGGCGAACGAAAGGACAAACATTTTGGAAATAGTTTAGTGATATATATGTTGCTATCTACAAATATCCTTTGATAAATTTCTTAATAAATGAAGCAAACGGTATCGAAATCGGTTTATCTGTTCTTGAGTTACATGGCTACATCGCGTATAACTGAGCAACATTAAGGGTACAGAGAGTATGGAGCTTTTACTTGCAATATGCATGGAAGTAATTCTTGGAGTTCATAAAGAAAACAGCGGCATTTACGGCAGTTTAAAATGAAACAGTGATCAGGGGCACATAGAGCGAAAAGAAACTAACACATCACTGGAGACGGATGTGGCCAGAAACTCAACAAATGTGAGATGCTACAAGTAGCTGGGGTAAAGCCACGCGCAGAGATCGAAAGAAATAAAAAAGGTGGACACCCAAGCAAAACGGAAATAGGGACCAAAATGACCATTAGAGTCCGCCAAGAGAAAAGTTCTAAACAAGGGACGAGAAGCGCTCAAATGAAACGGTATGTTTAGATATCATTTAAAACGATACCTACAGGTTAATTCATTGACACGAAGAATCTAGATTAATGTGACTCGTCAAATGGTAACGAAAAGGTGGTCCAACAGAACCATCCATGTACTTTACAGGCCTCAGCTCATTCATCAATCTAGCTTTGCCGAAAGCATGAACAAGTGTGAATTATTCAACACCATTGCCGCATGCTGAGTTCCGATTAAAATCGACGTCTTCCTGTCTTGTGGTGCAACACACGTCGGTAGGTATCTATATGGCACTATATTCCTACCTCTACTCGGAACAATGGCTTTCCCCGATATTATCAAATATCTGCATATAAATCCGCAATTTTACTACCATCCTCCAGCAGAACCCACCCACCAATAACGGAAGCATCAAAGGTATCCACTCCAGAGCTCCCATGGCGCACCAATCAACGACGCAATCCTCCGCCAAAGCATCTAATTCCAGCGCCAACAAACAATAACAACAATCTCGCAAACTAAATAAACACACGCCCATCTGCATCCACCCGCAGTATAGAAAAAGTCCGTGGAAATTTATTAGGGTGAAACGCGCTGCCGAACACGTTAATAGTTTTGATCACTTTACGCGTCGATTAATTACACCACAACCACCACCACCTCTTTCCACTCAAAATTTATTTCATTTGCGTGTTTACGTGTACACGAACGCGTGTACATCATCCGCATCGTCGGCGTTATGGAGTGCAGTGTGCGTTGGAAATCCTTTTGATGTCGAAAGTGTTGGAAACATTAATTTGGCAATATGTCGGGCCGGAATGGTTTCTTGCAGTTCCTCCGGCCCAGGGCCGTCAACGCGACCATCCAGTAAGTCAAAGATGAAATTAAACAAACATAATGGGGGCGGTAGTAATTCCTAACCCATCTCTGGAATGTTTTATGGAACAATAAATGCAATTAACAGGCCAATAGGTTGAGCATAAGATATGTTTATGGTACACGAGCATATTTATAATCGAGTGCATATACAAATTGTTATATACTCGTAGACTTCTGACAAGGAGACGGAGTTGATGGTTGCCAGAGACTCCTGAACTATTTAGCCATAATCAATACGAAATTGTTTCGATGATATCCGGAATTGATTTCATGTTGATGTTTGCTGTTCGACTTCCTGGGAAATAAAATGTTTAAGCAAAAACGATTTCCTGAGAATATTCTATAAAAAATACTCGTATGTGTGCTTCCGATGAATTTTCTATAAAACTGACATAAGGAAGTTCAAAGCTAAAAATTGTTTGCGGGGTACATGGAAAGTTTAGAGGAATCCAGTGGCGACATTGCTCAAATTTTATCGAGTCATAACGATATGGTTTCCGAAATTCGGAAAGAACACTAGAAAAATTGCAGATTGAAACGTGCAGGGAAATAGCTATGATTAAAAAGCGAGTAGAGTATTTATTGAATTATCGTGCTCACGAGCAATGAATGTTTCTGGCAATGAAACAGCAGTCTTTCATCCCCGTTGACCCCGATTTTTTGTACACTACGTCAAGGATCCTGGCTTCCGCTACTACTTAGTCATTAAAATAGAGTTTTGTTGTCGCATGTTGTCTCAAACCTGTGGGCTGGGATTCGAAGACTGTCTTAGCCGGATTTAGTCGGATTTTCCATTCGCTTAATATGAAGTAGCCAAAATAGTTGTCGAAAGAACTTTGGTTTGTGAGATTTGGCCAAAATGGAAAAAAACTGAATTTCGTGTTTTAATAAAGCGCGGTAAAACCATTAAAGAGACCGAAGACAGACTTAAAAAATATTATGCTCCCTTGCATGGAATGGTACACAAGTGGTTCACTGAATTTCGTTGCGGTCGTACAAGCATAAAAGACGTTAAGCGCCCAAGACGTCCAAATGACGTCACAACGGAAGAAATGGTCAACAAAATCCACGATATTGTGTTGGACGATCGTCGGGTTAAGGTTCGTGAGATAGCTGAGATTGTAGCAATTTCAAATATATATATAAAATACCGTGATTCGAATCCTGCATGACCATTTAGGCATAAACAAATTATCGGCAAAATGGGTGCCGCGTTTGCTGACGGTGGACCAAAAACGGATTCGGGTGAAGATTTCAAAACAGAATTTGGAACTCTTCAAGCGCAATTCAAATGAATTTTTACGGCGATACGTAACAGGTGATGAATCCTGGATATATCACTACATGCCAGAAATGAAGGAACAATCAAAATAGTGTGCACAAACGGTTCCGTCGATCGGAAAAGTCATGGCAAGGGTTTTCTCGGATTCTCAAGGCGTAATCTTCATTGACTATTTGGAAAAGGGGAAAACGATCACCGGACAGTACTATTCCAATTTATTAGATAAATTTAATGCAGAATTGATGGAAAAACGGCCGAATTTGAAAAAGAAAAAGTGCTCATTCGTCCGCAGTAGCAACAGCAAAATTAGCTGAATTACCATATGAACTGCTTTCCTATTATGAAGAAATGGCTTGGCGGAAAAAGATTTCCATTGAATGAAGAAATTATCGATGCAACAAATACCTATCATATTTTGCAGAGTTTTAGTTATTTGGAAGGGTTAACAAAGTTGGTTGTTGTAGTTGTATCACTCTTCTTGAAAATACGATCAAATACCTCTCAGGAGTTTTTAACCAACTTTTTTTTTAAGTCTTAGTAATAGGTTTAGTTATTCGGTAAATGGAATTTGGGAATTTTTAAAGATTCACCTTATTGTGAGAACTTGGTCTATTGTCCAATTTGCAATCATCGAGGGTGCTTCCCTAAAAATCTCGAATAGTATCATATATCTGCGCCTAGTGAAAGAGGGTGGCCGTGGTGTAGTGCTTGTCACGGTGCAGGTTCACGGTTCGAATCCTGATGTCAAGAATCATCTCTTTATTTCGTATGAAATAAATGAAAAAGTCGATCAATTGCGAAAGCTTATGTCAACTCTACTGCGAAGGCATAACATGGCTAAAATGCAACTTGATAGTGATGATGACATGAAGAGGATGGAAACAAATACTGCGAATCATAAGCAACGAAAATAACAGCTAAACAAATATACTCTTCAGTTATCTGGACGCCACCCTTGGAGTTCACTGAAACTTAATACCTGCCTAGTTGTGTCTTCCCCTTTCCACAAAAATACCCATGTCCTAAAAATTAGTATAAGGGTATTCAAAATCCCTTTCACACGTGCAAATCATATATTTAAAAAAAAGTAAGCTAAACTGGGGACATATAAAAGGGAAGACCAATGAACGTCTGCTAAGGGAAATATTTATACAAACGACTGGTTACCTAGCGAGATGAAATACACATCTTCTTAAGGAAGCCAAGACGGCAAAGAACCAATACAACTATGAGTTTCTCTGGGTGTGACGTAGAAAAATTATGATGAGATGATCAAACGGAACTTAGACGGTCTCCACGGTTTTGCTGGCAATTTTCCATGACCGTTTTGCGTAAATGTAGCTAAATTTCGTTAATACAGCGCTTAACTTGGCCCTTCCTTGGTGGTCGTGTACTTGTTGGCATAAACCTTAGACTTACAAAAAAAAAAAACAAAGAGAAAAGTCCAACGGCGTTACATAGCATAATCTGGGCGGCCAATTCTGATCACCAAAACGGGAAATTATACGACCAACCACATGTGGTCCACATCAATATCTTGCAATTTAGGCACAACAAAATGGATTATCATGCACCCTTAACTGTTATTGCGTGATCAGCAGCAGAAGAATGGACCGATGATGCCTCCAGCCCAAAATCCGCACCAAACGGTGACACGTTGTAAATGCATTTGTTTCTCAACAATCACTCGTGGCTTTTCTGAACCCCAAATTCGAGAATTTTGACGATTAACCAAACCATCAAGATGAAAATGAGCCTCATCGCTGAAGATGATTTTGTTTGAAAAATCAGCATCCACTTATTGTTGTTGCATAAGCCATTCAACGAACTCTCTTCGCTGGGTGTGGTCAGTAGGCTTCAGTTCGCTGTAGAAAGCTTCTCGAAATGTCCAATTCCTGACCACGGTGCCGAATTGATGTTCCCGCACTCTTAATGAAGTTAAATCACTATTCCGACCATATTTTGTACGAAAATTGCAAACTGTAGCTGCCAAATCTTCTTCATTCGTTGTTCTTTCGTGTAACACTCCATTTTTAATAACCCTGAACTGTCAGCTGTCACTCTGTCTTTTTCTTTAGCGTTGGCATCACTTGAATTAAAATTTTGCGTGAATTTTTGGACACTCTTTATCTAGAATGTGGCTGATGTGTATGTCGCAGATGCGTTTTAGTGTCTTTAGAACGAAAGAAGACAGGCTAATTATTCTGAAATTCTTCGTGGTCTCGTCTACCTATTTTCGGCATAAAAACTGCTTAAACCTATCTCCAAGACTGGGGTGCATGTTTGAATAGGTTATTTAACAAATATCTCAAGCATTTTATAGTGTAGCCACGGTGTAGTGGGTAGTGTGTTAGCTCGTGTCCAGAACGGTACAGGTTCATGCCCCATCTAAGTTTTTGTAGATTCTATACCAACAAGTTTGAGTGCTCTAGGATTTGGATACATTTGGGGTGATAAAATAAATTGACAGTGTAAGTAATAAAAGTATTATGAGGTAAATAGGACGTATAACAAACGTATTTTTAATCAAACATGGAGTAATAGTAGCTCCGGTTTCTTGAGCAATAACGAATGGACAACCACCTGCATAGATGTCTCAGATAGGAGGTCGCATGACACTAATTTGCGTCATTAGTTTAGTTTTGGCCTTACCCAAGAAATGCCTACAGTATTGCTACGACATTTTCAATTACACCAAGCCCTCAATGCTAACGCTATTGCTTCACCATAATACTACGTCTAATTTAAACGAAAATATTTCATACGTTATTTATATTCACATTGCCTCATACAGACTACAGGTATCCTTTCCCTACTAAAGTCCACGTTGATAAATTCTCCATAAATGGTCATATTCGACATTTAATAAACGATGCCTACTCTCACGTATCGCAGTTGTTAAACACCAAAATTCAGGAAAAAAACCCCAAAACCACTCACCAATAAGCCCATCCATCAGAGAGCAATAAACATTTAGCCGAACCATTTGCGGAATATATCGTCTTTGCGTCATATCCAATCACGAAGATGATTTATTCTCCATTGTATGCAAAAAGTTCACATCACGAACGAGATGGTTTCCCCAAACCGCGACGCCTCATCAGTTGCCTGCCACCTTCCCATCGTCTCAGCAGACGTGCAATAAATAAATCGAAATCCATTCACAGCTGAACCTCCTTACCATGCTACAGCCATTCGAAGGCAAAATAAGGAAATTTAGGTCAACCTAAGGTCAAATCCAAAAATGATGCGCACGCTGCCGATAGATACAATTTATTATTTCCCAAATACCTACGAGTACTCGTCGTAACCACCGTTTGACTTTTTGTTTGCCATTCCGTGGAATAGCGAAATAAAATATGATATCCCCGCGCGATGAGTCAATCGGATTTCGCAAAGTGTCCTCTCTCTCGTCGGGAAGCGGTCTTTTGATCTTTGACTTGGATCGCGGTGAATATCGATTACTGAACTCGTTGTTCACCATATTCAGCTCGTAAATGGTGGACATGCGTCCGTGTGTGTGTTTTTCTGCAACCACAACCTATAATAGTGTGGGTTCGGGGCGGTCTCAAATTTCCTATCTGTCAGATCAGTCGGTGGTATCCAGGCATCCAGCACTTTGTTAGAAGCAAATGGCCTGGCTAATTATGCAAATGAATACAAATTGTCTTAGGAATTCCATCTGGTTGGCGATGTTGCGTACACACATGGTAGTCGACATGGTAGCTGCCGACCGGCCAGTTGCTGGCCGAAAATAGCAACAGCAGCTTAAGAGGTGTTGACGCTTGGAGGAGCGTTTTGTCGTCGTTCAACTAAAAATAGACAGATTAACACCTGTGCGAGGGTTGACACCTCTGCAGATTTATCTTTTCGCAGAGTGGTACTGATGCTGGATGGTTGTCATGGAGCGGGAGGAGCATGAAACACCGGCGATTAACATTTCTTAGAGTGCCCAACCAAAGATGGGAATCATTTGTTAGAAGCCGGGACAATCATATTTTTGCAGGCAATGACTCGTTTGTCACGTTGAAGTGTCTATTGTGCGATATTTATTGCGGTTTCGATTGCAAAATCACCAAATTAGGAAGCATGGACCTGAGATTTTGATCTGAATTTTAAGCAATCAAAGCCTGTGCGGGTGGCTATTTTGCCAGCTTAACTGTTTGAGTGTGCTAATTTGGTCAAAACATGATTTTTTTTTTTTTAAATTATTATAATGATGACTTATCACCAAGTTGGCTTATGATGTCACCAGCAAGACGAAAAATGGATGCGATGAAAGTTGGTTGTTTTCGAGGATACATACTCATATTGCATTGTGCTGGATACTAGAGATACTCGTATGTGTGTTCATTTTACCTAGATTTGAGTGCACATAAATGCATAATATATAAATAAACTTAGAGTACCTAAACCTAGACACCTAAAGAACTATGTAAGTCGGCCAAGCCAAAAATATGGCGGCCAACTTTGCCGTACTGGATCTACCCCGGATCAAATGGGATCGAAGAAGGAGCTCCCTCTAGTAACCACCAGAATTGCTGGTGCTGCTTTCTCACATCTGTAATATGGCGCCCCGATACCGATCTACTGAATCGGAGAAGCTCCTCAGTGCTCTGTTGAGCCGCCTGTCCACAGTTGTCCGGGCAACGTGGAAGATTAATGGCACCGCTGATCTATCCTGGATCAGACCTGCATGATCGAAATAGAGGAATACTTCTGGGGGGACAAAGCCGTTAAGGCGCACCCTCTCACGTTACCTATGGTTGTGGTAATAAGACCCGAAGATCAGGTTATTCGTCGAGGTCATTGCTCTTGCAATGTGCCTTCAAGTTATCTTGACCAGGATATTGTCAACTCTTACCAGATTCGCCCTGATGTATAGGACCTCATTAGAATAGAATTTTATGTATTGAAGCTCTAGTGTTCTATACAAGCATCGAGTTGCTTGCTATAAAAAAGTCTCTTTGTAAGGGCTAAGGTGGCTCAGGCTCTGGCCAGAGTAGCATCTACATGTTTTTTAAAATATATATATTGGTCTAGCCAAAGTCCAAGATATCTGACCACATTTTGACACGCAAGTGGACGCCCGTGCTGTCCACCAATAGAGAACTTTCGCCAATTCTTTCTAGTATCCCTAGAGGCGTTCTAAATAAAATGGTTTCCGACTTCTGAAGATTGATCTTCAACTTCCAGTCGTCGCAATATCACTGAATCTTATCGAAGTCACGCTGCAAGAGTGTGTCTAAGTAATCTGTACGCAATCAAATCATCCGCGTATGCTATCGCGTGCTGAAGATATCCTATCAGATCAGCCGTGAAAATATTGAAAAGTATCGGCGACCATTTTTAATTTCGAACGTGCCAGCAGAAGTCACATTGAGGGGGCATACTTCTTTTCAGACTTTGCTGTTCACCACATTGCTGTCGATTGCCCGATTTACTTCTTTTTTCCGCATGTCCCACAGTTTATTCACAATGCGGATTATATTTTCTATCACTACATTATATGCATATTCATCCTTCGGCATGTCCAAGGTTATTTCTGAGTGAATATCTTTCGTTTACAAAACATGGGCACTGGAAAACGGCATGTTCCACACTTTCCATACAGTCAATGTGGGCTTTGTATTTGTGCAAGGATGAGTGGATACTTCCATGTCCCGTCAGTAACTGGGTTATGTCGCATTCTTCATGTCGTCGTTCCATCTAAGGCTGGATACCCGGCATGAGTCTGTATGTCCATCTGCCTTTCTCCGAGGTATTCCAGCGCTCTTGTCACTTTGTTATCCTTCGAGCTCTTTCTATTTTACGTTGATTTTCTGTGCTAGTAACAGTAGTGCTTTGGTTTTCAAGGTGGTTTAGATAGTATAGCCGTTGTTGGTCGTCAGCTAATATATCGATTGGGATCATCACTGGAAGTAGTGCGTTAGGCACAGCATGCTCTCAGTGCACTTACTTGGTATGCTTGTGCAATTTTACTGTTGTATAACCTAATCGTCGTATGTCTCGCCCATACTGGTGAGGCATACAGAACAATGGACGTTACTACGCCTATGGCTGTGCTATGGTTCTCTGGTGTTTGACATATTGCGCGCCAGAGCACCGCTCGCATTTGCTGCTTTATTATTAACATAGGATAGGTGTTCTTTGAATGTTAGCCTTGCATCTAGTACAACTCCAAGGTATTTTAAGTGCAGTTTCGAAATGATGGTGTGGCCATCGACTGTGAATGACACTGTCACTATCGCTCTGCTGCTGGTTATAAGCACTGCATCCGTCTAGTGTTCCGCTAATGACAAGCCAACCGAGGTAAGTCATTGTCGTACTTACCTTATGGTTGTATTGCCAATCTGCTCGACCTTTTCTAACAGTTAAGAGTAGGTACAATGCTCATGTGCTATTACAAATAAGCCAACACTGTTCCGATGTCACCTTCACGTCTATATCATATACATATGTATCTAAAAGATAATTCCTTGACCGTTGACTATACCATAATGGTAAATTATTTTTGAAACTGTGCTGGAGATTTTATTGCTCCAACTGTAGCCTAAACGGCGGATTTTACTCAAACTTCATATCTGGGGTGTGTGGGATCACAATTCCTTATTTCACTTACTTTCTTTACTTTAGATGGCGCTACAGTTCGGGTGCATCTGGGCCTTAACCAACAAGCGTCTCGAGCCAGCTCGATCTTGTGCTAGCCGTCTCCAGTATTGCACCCGAAGTTGGTTGATTCGAAGACTTTCCGGGCCGGAGCGTCAGCTCCCATTCACTAAACATGTCTTTGCCATCTCAAGCGATGAATCCGTACCCTTCTGTGACTAGCTGCATGACACTAACCGGCATACTTCGTTGTTGTATCTTCTCTTCCATTCCCCGTCTAAACAAATTAAACCATAAATCACTCAAATAATTTTTCTTTCAAAACAGCTAACAGTATTTTCATTCGCCTTTGATAAAGTCCATGCTTCTGCGCCATATAGCAGGACTGGGATGATGAAGGTCTTATATATGGCCACCTTAGTTGTCCGTGGAAGGGCTTTTCTACTCAATTGCCTTCTTAGCGGAAAGAAACAGCGGTTGGCAAGAGTGACCCTTCGCTTGATCTTTGCGCTGCTGTCATTGTTTGAATTTATAGCGGTGCCTAGATAGACAAAGTCCTTAACTACCTTAAAATTGTAGTTGTCTATTGTGACGTTCTGTCCAAGTCGCTGATGCTGACTATCCTTTTTGATGACAGCATCTAAACCCATTTTCGCCGCTTCTGTTTCAATAGTTGATGATCTTAAAGAAATCACGTTAGAGCGCGTCACCTTGTCTTAGTCCTTTTCTGACATCAGAAGCCTCGGTGATATTATTACCGAACTTGATGGTGCAGTGTGCACTCCCCGTTGTTATCCTGCACATACATATGTACATATGGATGAGTTTGGCAAGAATGCCAAAACTGGACTTGGCTCTGTATAGCTCTGTATAGACTTTGGTCTGTGTAGCTGTATAGGCGCTACCACAGGCGACCTAAATCGATGAAAAGATTTTCATTATTGATTTGGAGTTCCTGGGTTTTGCCGCAATGTGAATATCTGTTCAATGGTGGACTTTCCTGGCGTAAAGCCACACTGATGCGGACTAACCAGATTGTTGACAAAAGGTTTAAGGCGTTCACATAATTTGCAGATAGGATCTTATACGCGATGTAGAGGAGACTAATATCTCTGTATTTGGTTCAATTCAGAGGGTCTCCTTTCTTGAGGGTCGGGCAAATGATGCTGAGGTTCCATTCGTCGGGCATACTTTCATCCGATCAAATGTTACAGATAAGTTGCTCCGTACCAAATAGTTCCGGCAGTTAGATCGTCGGCTTCCGCAGCCTTGATCATCGAAATTATTGATCATTATATTCCGAGTTGAATGCAGCATTCTGACTGATATTGGAGTTTTGACCATCACCGCCGTTTAACAGAGTAGTGTTAATACTTCGAAACTTGAAGCATTTACCAAGGAAAAGTTTCCCCGACGAACAGCCCTAGGATAATTGTCCAGATATTCCGATGCCAGTAACCCACTACAGGGATATCAGCGCTGCCGTTGGCCCATTAAGGGTTTTTCAATACTCTGATGAAGTTTTAAAAATCCTTATTGACCTGTACTCCGAATATGTCGAAGTAGCTCGTATGTATCTTGAAGGTATTCACTAAACCGACTGTTCCGTCGTACGTCCTCCATCTGAAGAACTCTTGTTAGACTTCTGCGACGCAGATTTCAGCCAATCAGCTCCACAAGCTATGCCTCATTCGGTTTGATAAATGTATGTTGAGGTTCACCCAGCTGTACTTGAGTAGGTCGGAGTGTTCACATACAGTCAGCGTGCACTGCGTGGTGCTGATGATGTGATTTTGCCTACTGTTTAAATTTAATATTTAAAACGAGCTGGACATGAGTAGTACGAAATGGCAAGTTCTTGGAAAAAAATTCCCTTCTACGAGTATAAATCCAATTATCTGCTACGGAACGTACCAACCCCTAAATCTCATCCCCTAATGGCAATAACCTATCTTAGCCTAATCGAAGATCAAGAAGTCTATCTAGATACACGTTTGTTCTGTTTCTATTCAAAAGCAGTACAAATCTGCTGTAGGGAATGGAATATTCTCTGGCCTGGTGCAACATGGAGTTTATAATTCTTATCCTGACTGCACTTTTCAGATCAATCTACAGGCTCTTCCAATAGAGACTTCCGAACTTTGACAGTTGATAGCGGCCATATTCTTGAAGCTACATTTGTCAAATTGGATGTCATTTATTCAGTCTGTTTTGCCAAATCACCATGGATGGATTCAGCGTTCAACAACACCTGCAAATAATAAAATTGTTTTATCAAAATGGGTGTTCTGTTCGGGCAACGTTCCGCGCGCCTCGCCCATTTTACGGTCGCCATACTCGTCCTTCCGAGAGGACTATTCGCAGTGTGGTGGATAAATTTGAGTTCATTGGTTCAGTAAACGATCAACCAACACCCGTACGTCGACGAAACGCAAGATCTGCCGAAAACATCACCGCTGTCCGTGAAAGTGTGCAGGAGAATCCGAGGCAGTCGATTTCGCGTCGCTCACAAGAACTAGACCTTTCGCAGACCACAGCTTGGCGAATTTTGCATCGTGACTTGGGCCTGCACCAGAACAAAATTCAACTGACCCTAGAGCTGAAGGTAAAAGACCATAGACAACGACGTGTTTTCGCTGAATGGGCTCTGGAGCAGCTGGAAACTGACCCTAATTTTCATCAAAAAATCATCTTCAGCGATGAGGCCCATTTCTGGATGAATGGGTACGTCAACAAACAAAATTGTCGAATTTTCCACATGAGATCCAAAAGCGTCCAAAGCATCCCGAAAAAGTCACTGTTTGGTGTGGATTTTGGGCTGGCGGCGTCATCGTTCCATATTCCTTTGAGAACGACGTTGGCCAGGCCATCACCGTCAACGACGAGCGCTATAGGTCGATGATTACCAACTTCTTTTGGCCTGAATTGTATCATATGGACACCAACGACATGTGGTTTCAACAGGACTGCGCTACGTGCCACACAGCTCACGCCACATTGGAAATTTTGCACGAGCGATTCGAGGGCATGGTCATCTCACGTGGAGTTAATGTGAATTAGCCACCGAGATCATGCGATTTGACCCCGTTAGACTTTTTCTTGTGGGGTTTTCTGAAGTCGCAGGTCTATGCGAATAAGCCACAAACCACAGCGGCCCTCAAAGCCACATAACCTATGCCATCGGTCAAATTCAGCCTGATTTATGCAACAGAGTCATGGAAAATTGGACATTTCGGATGCGCGCCACCCAGAAAAGCCGCGGCGGACATTTGAACGATGTTATATTTCATGTATAATGGCATCGATAGGCCTTTCGAACGAATAAAAAATTTCGAAGATATCTCATACACACTTTATTTTATTTAAATTTAAAGACAGGAAGCGCTTAATGAAAGACCCTTTACGAATTGGGTCATATCCCAACACCATGGCATGGTCAACGTTGTCTTCATTCCCAAAACTGGCAAAAGATCCCTATCTGACCCAAAATCCTTCAGATATAATTGTATGCATATACGACAACGATTTAGTTGAAAATCGATATGTGAGCATTATTTGACATATGGTGGTGCATAGCATATGAAGTTTTGAGAAATTGCCAAAATATTTTTTTTCGATTTCGGTGCAAGTACATGCAACACAGTCATGGTTTTTGCATTTTCTTAATTCATTACTGGATGGTAATTTTGTTTGTTTCTGCTATGCTACCACCTTCTTGAAACTAAAAACACTCCGAATCCATGTGGCCAATAAATTCCATCCCCACACCACTTTGCTTTATAGTACTAAACGAGGGCATTGCCAACCAAGAGCCCAAATTTGTCATCGCCTTTCTCATATACACTTGCAACGAAGCACAAATTGAATCCCAATAAAAGTCAACTTCCGAATTAATTTATGGCCCTACAATTCTATCAACAACCTTCGGTCTCATACTCGTAATTCCCTTACTCAACCGCAAACCATATCCGTGCCCGTCGTCATTTTCCTATTCTAAACATAGCTCGCTGCTGGCCCAGTTTCCAAATCAAAAATTGCCTTAAATCGAATAAACAACGCAACGGATCGCTTTTGTTCGACAAAATACACAAACGGAACTGGGTTAACGCAAACTGCCCCATGGGTCATCCTCGGATTACACACATGCGAGCGACCGCAGCGAAAGAACAATAAAACTGGCCACCACTTAGACTACCGTCCCCACGGAATCCCCAATGACTATCTGCTGGTTGTCGTCCACCAACAACGAGACACCACTAAAACGACAGATGGCCTCCAATCGATGATATGACAGTGTACACCGCCGTCGGTTTGACATGACAAAACGCGAACGGTTTCCCCATTGCCCGGTAGTGCGACGACGGCATGTTTATTTATTTTCGTCTCCGATTCCAAAACGGTTGCCCTTGCAGTTTTCTGCTGCGCTAGCTCGCCGATGATGATAGAGGTGGAGGGCCCCCATGAGGAATGGCACGAGGCAATCGGGAATTTGACGCAAGCGAGGGTGTCCCACCACTAACCACCACCACGTCAGACGGACGTCTTTATTGATAGTCGGTGTGGTGGGTCCGCGCGAGCAATTCGCTTTTGTTTGCGCTGGGGGTAATTGAGAGTTTTGTTTAGACGAGCGACTTTAATGACCCCAACTGGGTGTCAACATAGTTGACATAATGTTGCTTCATTAGAATCCAATCGAAGTGGGTGATGTCAAGTGTTTATGGGGGAACAGCCATGGACTGTTTGTGTGGTACTTTGACGGAGTGGATGGCAACGACGATAGCCGAACGATGTAGATTCGCTTGAATTGTAAACAAATATTCTTAACAAGAGCGGAGAATTTTAGAGAATCACAAATAATCTTAGTGCTCTGAGATAAGGGTGCTACGAGTAGCTGTAAACAGATCCGGCCGCACATCATGTGGCCTTCATGCGAACTTCAAAGTGTCATTTTGTCTAATTAAATCGTGACAATGTATTTGGCGGAGTATCTGCGGGTAATTACTCACTCGAACCGACAAATCTGTTTGCCAAAGTGACAACAGAAGTAACTGTGTAGGTGATCTTCTGTAACCCCTTTTCCCAAGTGACTCGGATTGGTGACAGCGATAAGGTGCACTGGAAATTCAAAGTTAAATACTTAACTTGGAATGAGATCACCTATTGATTGTCACACTATCTCTGGGGGTCGGGAGATACTACGATAGTAGCGGTGATTTCATAAACAACGCTGTCATAATATTTTGGCCACACGACTATCTAAAACGGAAGTAAGCCTCTTTGATGAACTTTCTGCAGCTCACTTTGACATTAGAATGCAAATTCTTTAAAGTATGTGTCATTACGGATTATTATGTTTGCCAATCTGTTGTGCCCCTTGAAGATAAGAAGAAATGAGTTCTTTTTGAAACTAGAACAGAACCAAGGCATTCTATTGACAAACAAGTAGACTCATTCAGCATGATTTACAAATTCCAAATCACTTAGGAGGTCACCTTACTTACAATCAATGTTAATTCATAAATGCCGGTGATCCTTGCTGCTAGCTTTTGGCAAGAAATAGAGGTTGAACCTCCCAACATCAGCTTGGGAAACAAACTGAATGCTCTAGAAAACATTGTCCATTGAAAGTTCTAAACTATAAAGTCTTCTGTACTAATGGTTATATACTGTCTGTCCATCAGTATGTCACACGCTTGTTGCTTTTGGACCGTTTGACCTAGGGACCATAAATTTGAGATATATACGAGTATATTATGTGGTGAACCGAAAAAAATATGCCTGTGCTGTGATTTAAACGACTGGTCCTGATACCTCCCCCGAGTTTCTTTCCATCAGTTTTCACCAACTGTTGCTGGTCCTCCTCGAATAATAGCAAACTTATTCGCCCATTTCTTCAGTCAATCGTTCTCCAACCACACATAAGAGCCCGACCATTTTTACTTCTCCTACATAAGAGATTGTGCCCAAAACTCATTACCTTCAATGAATATAAGAGTGGTTCTCCTGACAGAAAAGATCGAAAGACTTTAATGCGAATACTCCACTGGCCCGGACGGTATACCTGCAATAGTTTTAAATAAATGTGTAGACTCTTTAGTTCTACCCCTTACAGCTCTGTTCGAACTGTCAGTTTCACAGAGCGTTTTTTCTAGCTCTTTCATTATTCCCCTTCATAAAAAAGGCCCGAAAAATTACATTCCTAATTATCGTCCTATAGCTAAACTCTCTTGCATACTAAGCTATTCGAAAGTATTGTTTACGATGCAATGTTTTTCCATTGTAAGTCTATATTTTCTCCTCACCAACACGGTTTCTTAAAGGGAAGATCAACAACCATAAACCTAACCGAATTCGTATCGAGCACCCTGTGTGCATTGGAGGATGGCAAGGAAGTCGATGTTGTTGGTACCGATTTCAGCAAAGCCTTCGATAAAATTTCGCACGCAATTGTATTTTTGAAACTCAAAGCTCTCGGTTTTCAGTCTGTGTTTATTGCGTGAATCAAATTCTACCTTCATGAACGTCAATATGAAGTTCTTTTTACATCCATTATATCTGATCCCTTTATGGTCTCCCTCAAGGTAGCCATCTTGGTCCCCTGATTTTCATTTTGTCAATTAATGATGTTAACGGCATTATTAAATATTCCCGTCCATCAGTTTATGCGAACGACATGCACTTCAATCTGACCTGAACAGCTTTTCTACTTGGTGTAATAAAAATTTTCTTGAGTTCAATGTCAACAAATGCCAGGCTATTATTTATTCCCGGACGCGTCTTTCGACAGCTCCTAGAACGTCACCTTTCTGCGTGATTTGAGTACCACAGTGAGCTTAATTTTCGTAGTCATATTGACAATATTATTAGCAGAGCAAATTCGGCGCTAGGTTATGTGAAACGTTGGTCCAAGGAATTCTCAAATCCTTACGTCACGAAATCGCTGTAGTCCACATTTGTCTATATTATGCCAGCCAAATTTGGTCTCCCTATCTCGATACACATTCGTATCGAATTGAGTGTGTCCAACGAAGGTTCATCCGTTTTGCTCTACGAGGACTCCCGTGGCTTAACAGATTTAACCTACCTCCTTACGAGCATGGTTTGAACTTGCTGAATATGCAATCGCTTGAAAAGCGAGCTATTAGCAGGCAACATTGATTGTCCTATGCAGCTCCTACCCCATCTCACTCAGTACCTGAGGTCATTACCTCTCTTCCGTTTCAAGTTTCACCGTACGAATTACGGGTGTAATAAGCCTATTTCTCGAATGCTACGCATGATTAATGACTGCCATAACCTTTTTGATTTTCAGTGCACTCACTCACTCACTTAGAAACTTCCTTTATTCCGCTTCCTCACTCAGGTCTTGATGTAGATTTATACTAGCTATTAAGTAAACATTGTAAAGATTAATTATAAGTCCCTTACCGCTTGTATTAAGCTAAATAAATAAATAGAGTTAGCTCTTCAGTTCCTTTTATCAGCCACATTCCCGCTTTGGACCATGTCCTGTTCTGCTTCAATTTGGAACACGGTAGTTTGACATTTTTAGAGCCTTCAGTAAATAATCCACTTGCAGCTTCAGTGTTTTTATGTAGAGTGGTGATAAGCCGAACACCTCAATGGAATGATCTCTAAAAGGGCAATATCTAAGCGATCTATCAGGAAAGATACGAGAGCTTATCACCTCTATGTCCACCTGGTAACCTCGCGGACGATCATCTATCAAAACTCATTCTGCTACAGGACAAATTAACTTTCGAATTTACACTCAGGAAACATATTTCCACAAACATTTAATTAAAGAATTTGTTGTTTTTTGACTCCAGAAAGTCATTGATATGGAGTAGAAACAGAGATGGTGAAACCATAGAACCTTGAGGCACTCAAGCATTTATAGCAAATAACGCGTGGGCCATCTGCTGGTTTCTTTTTGAATACAGTATCATATCTCCGCGGTATGAAATGAATCGATTTAAGCTTGGATAATGTAGGGAAATATTGAAAACCTATTTCTAAATTGAGTGCTGTGTTGCCGAAACAGTGTGAATTTTATAAAGAAATTTCGGGTGAAGTAATGCAACAACCACGCCTGCTGTGCAAGTTTGTGAAGAAAGTTCTTGAGATTGGTAATTCGATAACACAAGTTATCCTTGTGTTCATCCTGTCTGCTAAGCTGAGAATATTGCTGTTGTTGTCGAAAGTGTGTGCCTAACGTAAGTATCTGAACTCAACATTATTGGCCCATATTTCTTCGAAGATGAAGATGGCAACAACTTTACGGTCAACGGAAAGCGCTACAGAAGCATGATAACCTTTTTTTTTTTGGCCAAAAACTGAGGAAATTAATTTGGACGATCTCTGGTTCCAGCAAGATGGCGTTACGTTTCATACAAGCCATCCAACAATCGATCTTTTGCGCACTAAGTTCAACAATCTTGTAATTAGCTGTTTTGGTGTTCGATATCATGCTAACAATTCAGAAACGATTCAGGTACTCCAAGCACAATATTGATCGAGCTATTCGTAAAATGGAGCCCCAAACCATCGAAAATATACTGAAAAATTGGGTTGACAGGATGGGCTACTGACAAGCCAGTTGCGGCAGCCATTTAAATGGAATTATTTTGCATAAATAATCGGAAAATGTACGAGTACTCTCTTCAATAAAGCAAAATGCGTTGAAATATAATAAATGAATTTGTTTTTCATAGCAATTTTCAAAAGAAACCAGCAGCTCCACTTTTTATATCGGAAGACACACCATCGACCACAATTTGAATTGAAGAAAATTGTCCATCCAACCGCAGAGCCGACAAAGAAACAAAGAACAGACCTCCATGGTGGTCTAAAGAATTGTCTAACATTAGGAAAGAAACTAGGAAACTTTTCAATACGGCTAAAAGAACAAGGTTAGACGAAGACTGGAAAACATATAAATTCAGTCAAAGAAAATTCAAAACAGAGACGCAGTGCTCTAAGCGCAACTCATGACAAGCTTTTTGTAGCGAAATAGAAAGTACCGCTGAATCAGCGAAACTTAAAAGGGTTCTTTCCAAAGAGCCGGTGGCGTTAGTCTCCTTAAAAGACGCGTCTGGCAATTGGACTGACTCCAATAAAAAAAAAACATTAGAAACTCTACTGGATGCTCATTTTTCAGGATGTACTTGTATAGTCGGTAGAGATGACATACGGAAGAAAAAAAATGAATGGGCAATATGCTCCTGCTTACCGTACGAATCTCCAGGCACGGACGGCATTTTCCCGATGATGCTACAAACAGCCAAAAAAGACATAACACCGTTTCTAAAGAGACTATTCCTTTGTAGCATTGAATGGGATCATCTACCAAAGGAGTGGCAGGAAGTCAAGGTTGTTTTCATCCCCAAAGCAGGTAAATCTAGTCATACCTGCGCTGGTGACTTTAGACCAATAAACATGACATCCTTTATTCTGAAGACATTTGAAAGGCTTATTGACATACACATTCCCAGCAGGCTGAACCCCAGTATCATATCTCCGGCACAGCATGCATATACGAAAGGTAAAAGTGTTGAAAATGCACTTCATAGCGTTGCCAGTACGATTGAGAAATCACTGAATGATAAAGAGTACACCCTGGCAGCACTCTTAGACATTGAAGGGGCCTTTAATAATGTCACGGCGGATGCAGCCGAAGTTGCCTTAAAAAACCTGAATATTGAGGACATTCTGATCTGAGAGTATAAAGAATGGTGTGCATTGGTATCACAGGAGCTATGAGAACAACTCCAACTGCAGGATTAGAGACTATACTGAATCTATTATGTTTAGATTTCTTTGCACAGGAATCTGCAGCTATAAGTGCACTAAGATTAAGCCAATGTGAAGGTTGAAGGTCAGGCTTGACGAGGCATGCGCAGATTTTACGCAAATACATGGCGGAGATGTTAGCACAGACTACATAGTGCCCTATTTTGACTTTCATAAGCCATCTTACAGTTCATTTCCGAGTCGGGAGAAATGAAAAACTAATATCCCGCTAAATGACAAGTCCATCTCCATCTACACTAATGGATCCAAGATGGACGTGGGAGTAGGTGCAGGGATTTTTTCTGAAAAACTCAATTTGAACAAGTCAATTCGACTTCCGGACTATACAGTGCTTTCCAATCGGAAGTCTTGGCGGTGACAACAGCTGCCCGAGACGCTGCAATGAAAGCTATATACGACGCGGTGATATTACCTTTTTCATTGACAACCAGGCAGCGATAAGTGCGATTTCCGCTACGCAAATAAATTTGAAGCTTGTGCTTGCTGTCGCGAAGAGCTACGGGTTCTTGGTACGCAACACTGCTGGCTACCCGGACATAATGGCGTTTCAGGAAATGAGAAGGCTGACAAGTTGGCAAGGTAAGGCTCAGCACTAAATCCCGAAAGAGCTGCCTCGTCAATTAAGACACCACCCTGCAATTGAACCTAGAATTTAGAAATAAAATGATCGCCATAGTAAGTAGCAGATGGAGATCACTAGAGTTCTGTGTAATTACAAAAACTCTGGCCGCTCTACTAGCTAATTCTACACTTCAATAGATAATCTTATCTGGTGTAGTGGGGATGATAACTGGACATAACTTGTTGCGTTATCACACAAAGAAATTGGGAATAAGCGAAGATAATATATGTACAGGCTGCGGCAATGAGGATGTACACGAAGATACACCTCACTTCCTGTACCATTGTCCAGGACTCTACCACCACCTTAGGTTCAGAATACTAGATAAATACTTCTTCCATGAATCGGTTAATAAGATAACCAAATTTATCAATGCATCGGTTGGTTTAAGAACCCTTAGAGTTCACGAGTGGAGAAGCATCACAATCTACATTGATCTAAGTGTGGCGTAGTAGGTCTTTCACCCTCTACGTCAACCCATCAAACCTAACCTAACCTAACCTAGGCGACTGATGCACAGTTTTTTTACTTGGTCAATGTCGCTGTACAGCTCGTATATTTCGTCGTTAAATCTTCTCCTCCACTGCCCGTCAACGCAAACTGGACCGAATATTTTACGAAGAATTTTTCTCTCGAAACAACCGTGGATATCTTCTTCCGCTTTCGACAGTTTCCATGATTCAGCGCCATAAAGTAGGACCAGGATGATTAAGATCTTCTATAGAGTCTGCTTAGTTCCGCCTTACTACTCAATTGCCCTCTCAGTCCAAAGAACCAGCGATTAGCAAGAGCTGTTCTTCGTTTAATTTCTGCCGAGGTGTCATTGTCAGAATTTATAGCAGAGCCAAGGTAGACAAAGTCCTTTACTACCTCGAAGTTATAGCTGCCGACTGTGACGTTTTGTCCAATTCGTCGATGTTGTGTGCCCCTTCTTGTTGACTTAAGCTTACAGACATGAAAATCGTCAACCGTTTTCATTCTGAGCCGATACCTTCCATGCTTTCAAACAATTTTTTATTATTTTCTTATCTTATATCAGCAAAACGATCTAAGTACATAAATTGAAAGAATGTGACAATTTAATTTAGTTCACATCATTTCACACATCACAACCCCTAGCGAAATTCTTTCCATAAAAACTCGCATGAGGTTTTTCTCTCACCCAGCTTCAAAGAGCAAATCCATTTCATCCCCCTCTTCAACTAAATTTAAGAGAAGAAGAATTCTTCATCATCAAAGTAGCAGAGGTAGACATAGTGCCGTCATGACGTTATCTATGCCAATTCCCACTAAAACCTGTACACAGTAATTCACTGGTTAACAGTTCTGTTAAATAACATTAACCCCACTCCACGTATTCTCTTTCGTTATACAATGTAAGAGAGTATGCCATTTCTCTTAGTGTGCACCTTACTTGAAAATTACCTCAAAGCAATATTAGATACATTCATTGAAGACAACGACAATCGTCGTTATAATAGCAACAAAAAAAAAAAAAGATTAACAATTGATTGTTTCAATTCGCTCATGAACTTATATAAATCTCCGTGATGGGAGGGAGGGTGTGAATAAATCAAACAGCGATAAGCGCGGTGTAGTAATTAACGTTCAATTACAATGCAAATCGGCTTTGTTATGCTCGTTCAGATTAGATCTGGTTATTGTAGATACACAGATAAATCAGCGGCAGCATAATTCACATTTGCGTCAGAACTACGGCGACCCATCCATAATGGGTGGGAGGTGGAAAAGGAGGACGAGTGGGATCTACCCGTTTACGGCAAAGGAATTTATTACTAATCACAACTTCGATAGTGCTGATCGAATATTTACACTTTGTTTAGTTTAAGATGTGGTGAAATTGATATTTCCCCTACAATTGAACTATGGATAGCTGAATGAATGGACAGTTTTGGAATTTTCTTTGTAATACGAGTATACTAACAAAAAAAAAAAAAAAAAAATTAAATATATGTTCTTCTAAAGATTAAAATAGGAAGTTCTTTGTTTGCGCTGGCATTTAGATACGACGCAGTCTAAGAATTATTAATAATTAATAACGCAATTGACTATTTTGGGAAAGTCTTTGTTTTATGACATTTCCTTAGTCGACTATTTTTTTTTTTAAAGCTTTTGGAGTGATTAGCAGCTGTGAAATTATAATCTTAAATTTTCTCAAGGCCGCTAGCTAAATGCATTCTAATTTTGTTGATGTTTTGACCATATTATAGTTACACATGTTCACAAAATTATTCGCACAAGACCATATGTGAAGAATAAAACAAAATTTAAACTACTTTCTTTGACTAAAATTAAAAATATTATATTAAAAAATAATTCTGACTTCATTGTTAATACGATGTTTAAAAAAAACACAAAACAAAATATTAAATTCATAAAAAAGAGGGTAAACAAAAAAATAACTTCAATAAAAGGTAACACAAAATTATTCGCACAAAACAAAAATGAAACAGAAAACAACAAAATTCAGACAGTTGGGAGCATATCAATAGGATGTTGTGCCACCGTTGGCCTTAATTACGGCTTGCAAACGTTTTGGCATGCTATCGACAAGTTTTTTTGTGCAGTCTGGGCTTATAAGCTCCCATTCCTGCTTGAGAGCTTCTTTAAGAGAAGCTTTGCTGGTGATAGGCCGATTTCTTATATTTTTTTCAAGCTGAGCCCAAAGGTGTTCGATGGGATTAATATCGGGTGACTGTGGGGGTGTTTTCAGTTGCGTGGGTGTATTAAAAAGTAACCACATTTTAACATTATGGGCAGTATGTTTTGGGTCATTGTCCTGTTGAAAGATGTAATTTGACCCTAGACCCAATTTTGTCGCGCTTTGATGGAGATTTCTTTTAATGATGTTCATGTATCCATATTGATCCATTTTATAATCAATGAACTCCATTTGTCCTACCCCACTAGCAGACATACTTACATACCCACATAATGACGTTACCACCACCGTGTTTCACGGTTGCTTGGAGATTAGCTTGTTTTAGCTCTGTATTTGCTTGTCGCCAAACCGCTTGCTTACCATCATTGCCAAACAAATTGAACTTACTCTCGTCGCTGAAAATGACGGTCTTCCAAAATTCTGAGGTCTTGTTAACATAGTTTTTGGCGAAAGTAAGTCTTTTTTTTCTATTCGTTTCTGAAATAAAAGGTTGCGATGTGCAATTCTGCCATGAAAAGCGTGAGATCTTAAAGTCCGTCTTACTATCTCGGTAGAGATGGATTTATTAATTTTTTGAGACATCTCGGCGGTCAGTAATTTTACAGGTGTCTTCGGGTTTTTTTTAATTTTCTTGATGATATGCCGCTCATTTGCTACCGACAGTATTTGCTTTCGCCCCCTACCTGACTTTTTCTCCAAATTTTCTTCATTCCTAAACTTGTGGACAATGTCCCTAACCACGGTGTATGATCTTCCAACAAGATCACCAGTCTCCCGATATGTCTTTCCTTGGCAAACTAGCTTAAGGATGAGCTTTCGCTCCTCCAAAGATGTTTCCGATTTTTTCCCTCCCATATCAATTTTTTCAAGTCTTTCCTCACTGTATATACTCACAAATAGTCCACACTCAATGCTTGTTGCCTCGATCAAGTCATTTAACTGAATGAATGCAGCTTACAAAACATCCCTTGTGCTTGTGCGGATAATTTTGTGTATGCTTTTTCCATACAAAATTCAAAGAACGGTAGGCACACTACCCTTAGTTTGGATTTCGTTATCTTTCAGCAAGAATACAGCTTTCCCTTTTTTTACGTTGAAAACCAAGAAAAATGACGCATATTTGGCAAAAAAGTATTTGTTTCGAATAATTTTGTGAATGAGTTATGTCTGCTCATCAACTTGTCAAACGTTTGACTTAGACCACTGGCACTGAGTAGGAGAGGACCAATTTCCCTTCGCAAATGCTATAAAACTGTAGGTCCCTACCATTTGAGTGTCGCCCAGCATGAATGGTTGCCAGGTATACTTTGTCCGTTTGCAATGAACTGTACATAGATGGTCGCCCGATTAATCGGAACATACAGTTCATCAACTTCGTGTTGCCGTTGTAGAGACATTATCCCAAAACTGTCAGAAGTTCACGCAACAAAAAACGCCGCATACGGGTTTTCCATTTTTTTGAGCTAATTACCTTTAAGGGATTCGCCGAATTATATTTTATTGCTTCCGGGTTAGGTAATGCACATTTTGGAATGTGTCGGAATTCATTCTGGCAGTATTTAACAGTGCGTGCAGTTGTATTTCTTAAATAAAAGTGAAAAGAGTATATCACGATGTCTAAAAGGGTACAATTGAATAAAGAAAATAAGGCAGTTATCGTCGCCTTATCCAAACAGAATCAGTCATTTCGTGAAATTGCTCGACAAATTGGATGCAATGAGAGTTCTGTAAGAAGATTCTGTAACAAATATCGTCGGGATCACAATCTGGACAGAAAAATTGGCACAGGATTTAAGAGATGTACCACTGTTCGGGAGGACCGGGAACTGAAGAGGCTAAGCTTGAGAAACAGGTTTAAAAATGCATCGGAGTTAAGAGCTTACCTGCGAGAAGCTACTGGGGCTGAAGTTAGCGTCAGAACTATCCAGAATCGTCTCAACGAGATGGGTTTGCTAGCAAGGAGACCAGCGAAAAAGCCACTTCTGACCAGCAAAATGAAGAAAACGCGCCTTAGCTGGGCTAAGGAAAGGCAAAACTGGAATGTTCAAGATTGGTCAAATGTGGTATTCTCTGATGAGTCCAAGTTTAACCTAATCGGACCGGGTGGGAAGCAGATAGTTCGTCGTAGAAAAGGGGAACGCTACAGCGGCCAATGCATAGCTCACACCGTAAAACATTCTCCTTATATTATGGTGTGGGGATGCATCACCGCAATCGGAGTTTGATTTCTAATTATGCTCGAGGGCACTGTTAACGCCATGCAGTACAAACAAATTACCTTAGATGGTGTTGTACCGAGTATGGAAATGATAACAGCAGAAACATCAAAGTGATTCAGCACCTTGCCACCGAGCAAAATCTGTGAGTAATTCGAGGTTTTTTTTTTCATATTTATGGGTGTTTTGAAAATCTTATGATTTTAATTTTTAAATTTCCTCCACAGATTGAAACTTTAAAAGAAGAATTAGGAATAGAATCCCTAATTTGGCCGGGAAACAGTCCAGATCCCAACCCCATCGAAAATGTCTGGGCTCTTATGGGAAAGAAGATCCAAGATAAAAAACCAAAAACCATGTAGCATCTAAAGGAAGTGTGGTTCAATGAAATTAATAACAATTACCTGGGTAATCTCTATGCCTCCATGCCAAACAGGGTTCATGACGTTGTTAGGGCGAAGGGTGGTGCTACGAAATACTAGAATCATTTTTTAGTATTATGAAAGTCTTAAATTATGTAAAAAGGTTTCTTAGTTAATAAAAATATGAAAAAAGAAATTTGCTTTTCAAATTGTTGCTCTTTTTTTAATTTATGTTTATTGATAGTACTTGGGTAATATCTGATATTTTGTAGTGTGATCTTCACGATCATTACTTTTTTTCAATTAGGCTACGAAATGTATTGTCAAATTGGGGAATGTGTTAACTTAAATGTTAAACATCAAAAATACAAAGTGATTACGCAGTGATTAGTCATCATTTATTAAATTTCTTCCATTTTGTTAAAAATTACCATGTTCGGCTTTTTTTGTTGCGCGGGGTGTATATGTAGATGGTCGCCCGATTAATCGGAACATACAGTTCATCAACTTCGTGTTGCCGTTGTAGAGATATTATCCCAAAACTGTCAGAAGTTCGAGCAATGATGCCTCCTGTTGAGGATACAGCATGAAACTACAATTTTTAATGAACACTTTGCTATTGAAAGTTTTTTTAATTGATCAATCAATAGGGCGGTACCTCCTCACGAAGGTTTATAAGTAGGGGCACAATGGCTTATCTCCTCTTCTCTAACACCTGATGGTATACGATATGCGACCTACGCTGATGACGTTGCTATCGCTGCTATCTAGAAAGCACCTCACTTCACTAAGAGAACTCTTAAAAATGCCCTCTCTTGGGGTAAACCCATAGAAAACCGAATTAGTAATTTTTACTAGGGAATAAAGGGTGTTCCAAAATTTACGCAAGAAGTAATTTTGATAGAAAACTCAGGCTTTTAAATAAAAATTGTAAATGTTTTCTTGATTCATAAAGTATAGAGTATAGGGTTATGTATGGAATAGCATATGGCCTCCACGACTTTGCTGGCACATACGCACTCTTTTGTCGAAATTTTCCATGACCGTTTTGCATAAATGTGGCTGAATTTCGTTGATACAGCGCTCAATTTGCTCCTTCAAGGCGTGGGTGGTCGTGAGCTTGTTGGCATAAACCTTAGACTTCAAAAAACCCCAAAGAAAAGCGTCCAATGGCGTTAAATCGCATGATCTGGGCGGCCAATTCTGATCACCAAAAGGGGGAATTACACGTCTCATGCAGTAATGGAATTGTTTCTCGGGCTGTATGGCATGTGGCACAGTCTTGTTGAAACCACATATCGTCCTCATCCATATCTTGCAATTTGGGCACAAAAAACTGGATTATCGTGTCGCGATAGCAAGCACCATTAACTGTTATTGCCTGACTAGCCGCATTTTCAAAGAAGAATGGTCCGATGATGCGTTCAGCCCAAAATACGCACCAAACAGTGACACGTTGTGGATGCATTTGTTTCTGAACAATTACTCGTGGATTTCTGAACCCCAAATTCGAAAATTTTGACGATTAACAATGCCATCGAGATGAAAATCAGCCCCATCGCTGAAGATGGTTTGGTTTGAAAAATCAGCATCCACTTGTTGTTGTTCCATAGTAGGCTTCAGTTCTTTAGTCAATTACACTTTGTATGCATGAAGATGCAAATCTTTCGTGAGAATACTCTGTAGAGAGCTTCTTGAAATCTTCAATTCTTGGCCTTGGTGCCTAATTGATGTTCCTGAACTCTCAACGTCACTTTCACGAACTGCTTCGATGTTTTGTATTGAACTACTTGCTGATGAAGTTGATGAAGTTAAATCCGACCACATTTTGTACGAATATAGTGAACTGTAGCTGCCAAATCTTCATTATTCTTAAAATATTGCTCAACAATGAAATCGCGTTGTTCTTTCGTGTGGCACTCCATTTTTAATAACCATGAACTGTCAGCCGTCACGCTGTCTTTTTTTTTTGTTGGCAACACTTAACTACGCAAATGGCGCAAAATTCAAATCTTGCATGAGTTTTGAGACACCGTAGGGGTGTCACATGTTGACCCTCCTAAAGTCTATGGCACTAGAAAATTTTTTTTTTTGTTCGTTTTAAGAAATACTCCACTGGAGCACACAAACTCGATACCAGTCCTTTGTACTACCAGAAACCAAACCCCTGTTAATAAAGCATCTTCGTCCTTCGGATAAAGAGCAGTAAGAGCTGCAGTGATTCACTTCCTACATTGCCTCGAAAGATCTGTCATCTAACAATCGCAGAAAGTCTTTCGCAGTATCGTCGCCCTCCCAACAGGTCCCTTAAGTCTGACATATTGGCAAAACTGAAATAGGCATTCAAAATGTAAATTGTCTGCAGTCTTTTCTACTGAGAGGCAGTAAGAACCGGGGATTTCTTACAGATGTACGGGAGCATTCGTTTCATCTGTCTACATCCTGGCGGGTCATGCCATTCACGATTATGTTCGAGAACGCAGGAAAACCCAACGTAGATTCAAATCCTGAGAAGTTCTTCTCCGAATGTTGTCCAGCCAATGCAATGAAAACCTCATTTCCTGTAATCCCATTGTGACCTCGGACCCAAACAAGAGTCAGTGAGTTCAACAGTGTGACCGAATTCAGAGAGCTGTTATATTCTCAAACTATTTTGGAAGCGATTAAAGGGCTGAGTAGATCTTAAGCGCAGCCTGGCTGTGGCTATACACCCAGGTACTATGTCCTCTCCACCTATTCCCTAAAATATAGTTCATAGTCATTAGGATTGCATAAGTCTTCGCTTAAAAGACAAATGTATGTTTACCTAAAGAGAAGTGAAGCCTAATGTTGTCGCCCTAAATGAATACACCAGCACCAGACCCTTGACTGGTTTTGGAAAGATCCATAGGAACTTTTTGGTGATAAGCCCCATGTCTTGCCAAAAGAACCTTTATACGGCCAGAAAATTGAGAACCCCTCGGCTGTCTGTTTTGACCAAAAAAATTTATTATCCAGGATGATTCCTAAGTACTTAGCTTCATTTGAGATTCGATAAGACTGATCAACTTCCTCCTTCTCCTAGAGAACAGTGCACCATTCATCAATCAAGTTTAGGATCATCTGCTGCAGACAGTCTCTATCATAGTTAGTGATATTGAGTGTGATTAACAGGGAGTCGACCAACACTGCCGAGCAGACCCTGTTAGCCCCTGCCATTACCTACTGGCCTCAGTCTGCATCCACAACCAACGTTTTATTCATTATACAGCCCATATCCATGATATAAGTAGCTCGTCCACATTGTCGCATCTGCAAAAGCGACGCATACTCATTTCTTTAAAATGCACATTCAATTCTGCCAACAATTCTGCGCCTGAAGCGCGGTCTCGCAGGATTCCCCGGGTTTATAGGCACTACCCTCATTTTCACAGATACAGCTAAATACTTGGATCTTATTCCAGACAGGAAAGTCAATTGGAAACCTAATATTCAAGAACATGTGAAGAAAGCTACGGTAGTTCTCTACTGGACCTGTAACCCCAAATGGCGTGATCGTACATCTCAATTAACCTGGAAAGTTACAGAGATCAGACCTACTTTATGTAAGTGAGATACTGCAGCTGCAGCTGCTTTCTATGTCCTGTTTCATCTGTTACGCCTAAACATCATTGGCGAACAGATGACAGTTAGAGCGAAAATTTGACTTAAGGCCATCTATCAGTAGTTCTACTTACATACTGGACACTCTACAATTCTGAATAACTTAGTTTTCATCCGAGAAAACACCAACTACACTCGGTCTCCGATGGATCCAAAATCTTTTCGAAGAACTAAACATCAACAGGAGGCCTATAGCGGCTGAAGTGTCTCATTAGCAGCCTAGCTGCGAATAAATACCTGGAATTGGTATCTTTTAACACAAAAATTCTGCTTGTCTCTCAACGAGATGACTGACCAGTTCAACATTTATCTGAGTAAATGGCTGATGAAGTCGCCAGGCATTGCACCAGTTTATGGATTCTGCCAGAAAAGGGGAATCTCAGAAGTTACTTACGCTGAATTTGATCAGCAAAGTCAACCGCAAATAAGCAGATGGCACTACGTGTCAGGTTACTAGACAGATTCGGCCTAAACTGAATCAGAAATGGGCCAGCAGCTTGATTTCGCTAAGAGGATTGGATATTAGTTTGAAAATAAATGTCATTACCGCCAAAGACTTGGTCTCTTCTAAAATGATTTATACGGGAGCTGCAAGGACTTACTTGTACAGCCCATTCTATGAGAAAAAACCCGGTAAATACGGATGTCAGGTGATTTCAATGCATATTCATATGGACCTCCGGCTGATTCTGTGGGTAATTTTAGGGGAATACCTGGTTATACAGTGGACCTAGTTCCAATCTAAATGATCCATCGTTTCTCAATCAAATACAAATTAGTCCTTCAAAACACACCCTTGAAGATTTTACTTCAAAATTTTATTCGAACGGTTCGATCGGACCAATTTAGTTGTTGTCAACAACTTGCTGAATATTTAAATTTTGTTTTTGGACTACAACTTGGTGCAGCTCTTAGAATTCATGGCTGCTGAAGTGAAGCTCTTCACCCTCCTTGTACGTAGAACAAAATACCCGGTGAAATTTGTTACCTTTCGAATATGCCAACAACTTGATCTGCATTCTGCAGTACTTGGCATCATATAATAGAATCTCCCACATGGTCAGTGTCAAGAATAGAGCTGGGGTGAGGTACTTCTGTCATATGAGGTGATTTAAATCCATCCAGAGGACTGATGCTATGAACATAGTTGAAGTAGTTGAAAAGTGGAATTGAAGGTAAAATGCAAAAGCATCTCATATCTTACCACAATGTGATGGAAGGGCGACTACTCACGCAGAGAACCACCCCCTGTCGACCGGGAGATACGACCACATCTTGCTATGGGCTCCGTGAAGTAGTCGTGATAACATTGCGGAGCTTGGCGGGTAGGCTGGTACTACCACAGTGTTATACGTTCGCCTTTCCTGGAAAAATAAAAGAATATTTAAAGTACCATCAATCTGTAATCAATCTTAAGTAGCAGCGGTTTTACATATGCAGTCTTTGTCGGATCCCTACTTGGTTATCACTTGTGAAGGAATTCATATTTACTCAGAGGTAAATAAACTTTTTAATAATTTATTTTGAACTTATTTAGAGCTGTCGAAAGTGATGTCTTGTTTCAAGCTGTGAACAAGCTCTTCATTATTTGTCGAAAGCGTATATTTAGTTATGTTCTCGTTTACTTCTAGACATACTCTATTCGTTAAACTTTAATCGAGATGCTTCTATGACGGCTCGATGGGTCAGATTTATAGGAGTAAGTGCCTTCATGTTAGCACCTTTCCTGCACGTTATCTGCTTCAGTTTGAAATTAACCTCGTGTCTATGATACTTCTGGTGTACGTTGAGAATAGTTGAGAGAAAGTGATTTTAAAATATACAGCACTCGAAAACCGTGTATTTTCAACGATAAATGATACAATTCGATCAATTTTCTCGGAATCTCGGGAGCCATCGATGAACAATGGTCACAACATACTCAAACAAGTGGTTTCCTGTTTCAAAAACTGTAAGGTAAAAGTCACTCACAACTTTTAGATTCAATATTATAAGCAGATACTGAGAGCATTGTGAAATTGTAGGAATTGGGAAAGTATGCATCATGTATTTTGTAAAAAAAAGGATCCACAAATTCATTCGAACTCCGTACTGCAACACTACTATCACGAGTATAACACAAATTAAATGAGAAATTCAGACTTCCATGCTGCATCGCTTTTCTGCCTTTGGAGTCTCGACTCTAGACTAGATCCGCTGTAATAGTTCTTTTACACACGGTACAACTTGGTTGTTAATGAATATCGGAGGATTATTTATCTTTTTATTTGTGAAGTTTATGTGAGTTGTTTTGGACTGATTGAGTTTGATACGCTATTGTTGCATTCAATCTCTTACTCATTGAACACACCATCTGCAATAGTAGCTATCATGGCATTGTTATCCACTGGTATATCCCTCGTAAACGACAGATACAGAGTTGGTCCTAGAACACTTCTTTGTGTCAGGAACACCTGTTTTAATCTTCTTTAGTTCAGAATATTCTTCTTCGTATCGAACTCGCAATAGTCGATGTGAAATATAGATAAATTTCTATGCAGTTTGTACTGAAGGCCCTTATGTCAAATAGTACCGAAAAGACTTTTTTTTTTTTTTTTTATAATTTGCACGTGTTAAAGGGGATATGAATACCCTTATACTAATTTTTTAGAACACGTGCGTTTTTGTGGAAAGAGGAAGAGACAGAGAGAAAGAAAGATTGGTGTAGTGGGTTTGAAACTTAGGTGGTATTAAGTTTCTGTAAACTCCAAGGGTGGCTGTCCAGATAACTGGGGAGTATTTTGTTTTGATTTCGCTATTATTGTCGTTGCTTATGATTCACATTATTTTTTTCCGTCCTCCTGGTGTCATCATCACGATCAAGTTGCATTTTAGCCATATGACCGCCCTACTGCCAGTGTTATGCCTTCACAGTAGAGTTGACTTAGCTTTCGCAATTGATCGACTTTTTTATTTATTTCATGCGAAATAAATAGATGATTCTTGACATCAGGATTCGAACCGTGAATCAATAGCATGACAAGCGATGATGTTACCACTACACCACGGCCACCCTTGGTTTTCTTCCAGTGCTTTTCCCACTACATCTGTAATTCGATGCACTTGGACTATCGTGGAATGTTTATTTCTAAATCTGACCTGGGATTAGACTTCTTTCTTCTATGATTTTGTTAATCATTTCCATGAACCTTTGCAATAATTGATATAAGCGATGTTGGTCTACAAGATGTCACTTCTGTTTCTGCAATTTTCCAATGATGTGGATCGTCTATTATAAATTGTAGTTTTCTTTAAGGCTTTTGATGGCATTTCCTTTAGAACCTGAGCAGTTATTAGATCGTACAGTGGCTTTTTATTTGATAACTTATGTTGACACATGCTTCTTACTTCTCTAAGCGTGAACTCTAGGTTTTCAGTGGTTATATTGGCTTAAAAACGTTCGGTAGATATTCTGCGAAAGTAGCTTTTGTTTCGTATTTTCGATTCATTTAGCGTCTGTTGCTTTCAAGGGCGGATTTTGTGACTGAGGTCTTTTTAGATACTTAGCTGCTTTCTTTAAGGGGAGTCGGTTGGCGCATCCGTCGTTTAACTTAGTATCTACTAGTGAATCATTTTTAAGTTCACAGATTAGTTTTTTAAGTTCATTATTGAGACGGTGGTAGCCTTATTGTCGTGGTTTGCAAATTTCTACGAGCCTTTCTTTTTTTCTAATATCAACTCTCTTATTTCGACAGGGTATTTTGTTTCAAATTGTTTCCTGGTAAAATTAGCTTGTATACTTTCCTCTGCCGCCTGTGGTACATCAGCAATTAATTGTTCCACTTCATGGTCTATTTGCTCATTTGTTCCCATAGCAGATCTTAGGTTTATAAAACTTTCTAGCTTTTCTCTGAAATTAGTTCGTTCTCTTGTTTAAAAGTCTAGGATTACTTTTTTCCTTCATTTCAGTTTCACTTAGTGGCAAGATCACTGGAGTATCATCTGAAGATAAGTCATAATTACGTCCAACTCTTGTGTGACTTCGTTTAATACCTTATGCCACTAAAAAGTCAATAAGGTCTCTTATTTTGTTAGTACCAGAAGGACAGTATGTAGGCGATCCTGAGGCTACGACAAACTGGTTGTAGGCTTTCTTCTTTTGTTGTTGTTAACTTAGATCCCTAGTGGGTGTATTTTGCATTGAAGTCATCACCAAAAAGAAAGTTCCATCCTAATTTAGAATTTCTGCATAGTCTTCTTCAATTGAGGAATACCTGGGTGGGCAGTATATTGCTGCTACCTTAAACTCTTTTTTTTAAACCAATACTTATTGCTGTTACTTGCTCATTAGTGAAATTGGCTTCTTCATAATGTTTCAGGTTCTTTCTAATAAGTAAAGCCGATCCCCTCTAACTTTGTCAGCTAGATGTGGAGCGTGGTAACATGTATAGCTTTTTATTTTAATATCAAGACTGTAATAGTGATTAACTTTTAACTTTTCCATTTAAACCAATCCCCACCAAACTCCTGTCAAATGTGGAGATTGTATCGTCTGAACAAGATACTACGCCTACTTCTATCCTTCAGACTGGATTAGCATTTCGTGTGATTGATGGCGACGGAGATGTCAAGTAGACTTTTTACTGCTGATAGCTATTCCATCAATTAGCACATGCGCCACAAGCTAACAACTTAAAATATTAATAACTGCATAGCTTTCCTAATTTTCAACCTTCTCTATCCGAATCTGCGGCGCCTACTGTACGTCCTTAATGGGAAAAAATGTCAAACCCACACTCAGAGTATAAGCCCGATTCGGTTGCAGTTCAGCAAAATTCGTAAAGATCTAAGTTTGGCTTGTACAATTTATAAACCCGTCTCACTAGATATATTCTGGTTGCAACTAGATACAAAGTATCTTTTTTTCACAATCATCAGTGCGTCGTTCTAGTATAGAAGCTCCGATTAATATGCATCAATCTACGACTATGTCCACATGATAAGTGCCATTTTAAATCGATTTTCCTCCCCTAAATCGGTATCCGGAACAAACGGATGATAGCGACAGTTGGATAACATATGAGCAAGATCTATTTTTTAACTTAATAAACATTTGCCACCTCTTAATTAACGCCAAGATTATTGAAACAACATTATCACCAATACGTTCGATAATTAGATGTGAATTTTTATGTGGACACGACACCATGGCGCTATTATATGGCCTACCTATAGCGCTGAAGTTTAAAAGAAAACAAAATATACTCGTACATACTTAGACAAGAATTTAGCACGAGACTTGAATTCTTATCATTAGTGGAGTTATTAGTGAAATAAACGGGAATAATAATAATTTATGCCAATATATACACGAACGGATATAGTATGTGTATTGCTTTTCACAGATTCGTGCCTAAGAGCTTTCCATTTTAATTTGCCAAATTTTGTGACGCGAAACGGGGTAATATATTCGGGCTTTTTTAAAATTTCACTTATTTCCGCGAACAACAGCGGGCAGAAATATGAAAGTTGCTTTTGGATGTGTGAAATAATATCTGTTTAAGGTGGGGGGCCATAAATTTAATTTGCGTCTTCAAGAAGAGTGAACAAATTGACTTAAGACAAGGGTGCCAACCGGGTATGTACGGAGTCATGGCGTCAAATAGAACCGATTAAAATCGGTAAGTACCTACGGGCTAGAAATGACTGCAACGTTATCCTAGGTCGTTCTAAATTTCTACGTAACAGAAAGTATCGCGAAAGATACCGCAGGGTAGTAAATCTTGTGTGCAGTGATAAGATACAATGGACTCCAGACGAATTTCTTATTACAGAACAATAATTTGGACGTTAGTGCTGACTTTATCCTCCTCAGGTTCTCTTTGAATAAAAACTTCCGGGCCACTATACTAGTTTGAGGGGGAGACGTGACCCCTCCGTACATTTTAACATGGATAGTTCGCAGATAATCGATGGGGTGAGTTTCGGGATTTTCTCCGACAGGCTAAACATTAGCATCTCTCCTAGATCACTGTAACATTTTCCAGGCAGAGATATTGGCTATCAAAGAAGCTCTATCTTGTCTGAAATGGGATGTAATTTCTGCTAAGCATTTTAGCATCTTCACTGACAGTCAAGCCGCTCTAAAATCTCTGGGATCGATCTCTTCCACATGGTCGCTTTAGATTGCCACATGTCTTTTAACGAGTTGGCGTAGTAATTCAACATTCACCTGTGCTGGGTGCCGCGTATAGGGATATTCGAGGGAACTGTAGAGCAGATGATCTTGCCAGGCAGGGCATAAATTTGCAGATTCTACCGGAAAAGGAGAATCTCGGCATACCTCTCCTTATATGTAAGCAATTGCTCAAAAAAGCAAGGAGACAAACTTCAGGTATTAAGTATCGTGTCACTAGACGGATTTGGCTTCAGCTGGGTCAGAAACTCTCGAAGGTTGGTCTCCCTTAGAAAGAAGCATATCAGCACAACAATCGGTGTCATTGCTTGCCACTGTCTAATTGGAAGGCACGCCAAAAGGCTATATCTTTTCTTGAACGACTTTTATTGACGCTGTAGGGACGAGGAAGTCCATCTCCTCTGGACTTGTCCGATTCTCTCTCTGTCAGAAGAAGGCTTCACTTGGGAGCTTACTTCTACGACAGCCTCTGTGAACTGGCTAACTTGAATGTATACCACAGGATTAGGGGATTTCTTCCGTCCTTCCTTAGAACTAATTGGAGTTTCTAATGAAACACGATGGAGAAGCCTCCATGGAGAAGCCTCCATCGTGTTTCATTAGAAACTCCAATTAGTTCTAAGGTAGGACGGAAGAAATCCCCTAATCCTGTGGTATCACAATGGACCTACTCTGGTCTAGGTGTGTCTGTATTTCAAGTGAAAGAAACAATATCCTTAATGACCTCCAGTGAGGTTTCCATCAAAAGCATTACACAGTAGTCTTGGTAATATAACAGTACGAAAAATGGAACCATGCCCATGTAGAGTTTTTGCCCGTGATATATTCAAAGCTTCAAGCTCATGGTGTTGGTGACATTTTCATGAGATTGGCTGGGAGTTTTTTAAGTGTGTCAAACATTGCAAGCTATACATATATAGATGGATGTATAGGTAATTCTTCAACATTCTCGAAGAATGCTAGGTAGTGTTCACCAGGGTTCAGAATTCTATCTGATCTCTATTGTCTGATTTACATCAATGACCACCTTTCTGTTACTCGTAATTCAATTCGTACAGCTCTTTTAGCTCTGTCTATTCGCTAATGATTCTACAGCAATGGCTACAGTGGCAAGGGAGCGGATGCCTACCAAACTGACCTCCGACATTGAGTTTATTGTCGATTGGGGTGCAAAAAACCTAGTTGTTTTCAATGCGTCAAAAAACATAGTGTTCTCTCCTCTTTATGAATCTAGACACTATTATAATTTGGTCCATTGTAATAGTTTGTCAATGTTCGCCCAGACCTTCGATGGAACCAGCAGATTATTGAGTGTCCAGTACACCTAGGATTCCTCAAAAGGTGCAAATGATTCTTCACTTCTGTGGACGTTCTATAAAGCCCGAAACTTTAATATATGTAAGTCGCATGTTTGGACGGGAGCTCCAGTCACATGATTGAGCTTGCTTGATCGTGTTCAGCAACATGCTTGCAGATTTATCATGGGATCCAATATTTTTTTTAAGTTTGTTAGGAACGTAGTGTTATCAGCAATGGTTGATAAGGCCGTTGTATAGACCAGGTAGAGGAAGGGACTAAGAACACTTTCTTGTGGTACTCCAGCCTTGATGGGATTATTTTTTAAAGCAAAACTTTCACTATTTCACAAAGAATTCTTTCTCACTACAGCTTGTCAGGATGGTATACTCGTATAAGTTTGAAGGTAAGAACTTTCTTATTTAATACAAAAGGCCTTCATATCGGTCTTGCAATGCCGCTGAACAATATTCAGAAAACTTTCGTATGTGAGATACGAATCCGTGAACTTGTTCGATTGTGTCATGTTTTTCCCAAAGCTATATTGGTAATCGGGATGATTTTGTTGATAAAAAATATTTCAAATATTTCTAAAAGAATTGAAAGCAGACTAATTAGTTTGTTTAATGCCGCTAAAGTTGCGTCCTTACCAGAACCATAGAGATTTTCCATTTTTCTTAGTTGCAGCCAATACGCAGAATGCTATTATGTAAATGAAAATCCTGACTGCAACTTTGGCTAGCTCTTAAGCTTGACCGTCAACAATCGAATTTTGAAATTCCAAATATAGGAGAATTTTCGGCTATTCTTCTGCCTTCTGCCCACAAATGACTACACCCAATATTTATATGTTACTAGATCAGATACTGGAAAGCAATAAAACTAAAAAACCCTTAAAAAAATCAAAAACTTCGTACAGATGCAGACCACATCATAATATTTCCTTTAATCACAGGTGGAGCATAGGGCGTAAACAAATCTCTTCCATCTTTCTCGGTATGCAGCTAGATATTTCAACTGTGACCACGTTTTTCTCTGGGTCGCTGCTTCTGCCAAGACTGTTAATCTCCACGTTGTTCTAGGTTTTCCTTTTGACATCCATCAGCTCTTAACTTCTTGTTTTACGCCATAATTCCTAGTTGGATATAATTTGCGGCCACCGAATCTTTAGTATCGTAGATAGCGTTTAAGGAAAGCCTGCAAGTTTCTCGTGGTGTTTGCCAATACTTTCCAGGTTTCACAGGCATTTAATAGCACATATTTAACGTTGGATTCGAAGAGTCTCAACTAAGTGCTTGAGCATTTTTGACCGGATTTCCAAACTGGAGAAAGATATCAAAGGCAGTGCGAGCTTTATTTTATTCTACTTTAAATGTTTAGGTCCGTTCCGCCATCAGTTAAATTAAAGTAGTTAAACTATTTGGCCTCCTCAAATGGTGTCTGCTTTAGAATAATATGCTGATCTGTGGAGCGGCACGTGGGCATTATTTTTGCCTTTTTGCTTTTGATCCTTATACCGACCGACTCTCCATTCACCTGCAGTGATTGACACATCTCGTCTCGCCCTTTGATTTTACTTGGAATGACAGTCTTTCAAACGGTCTCCATTGGATTTCATATCACTTAGATACACCTACGGTGGCAGTCAGTACATCATCTATCGCCAGTAGAAAGAAGATTGACGACAGAATATCCCCGTGTTTCAGTCCTTGCTGTACTTCGAAAGAGTTGAAGAGGTGTCCATAGGACTCCTTTATACGAATAATAGCAATTTTTTTTGGGGGGATTTCTCTCCTAAGAAGGGGTCTTCATATGCATTCACGATTTACTCGGTCAAAGTCCCGAAATCCACGAACATGATTTAAAGCTGTGATTTAAACTCGGCTGATTGCTCAAGAATGATACGCAAGGTATTGATGTGGTCGACACACAATCGACCGAGAAAGAACACTTGATACCTTTTGAGTGTAGTCTCGATTCTGACCTTTAACGGCTCAAGAATGATAGTTGCGTTAGTTTCGTAAAAACCCATAAAATAGTATTACCACGCCAGTTATTGTAGTTTTAAAGATCGCATTTTTTTGGTATCTTAACAGACCACGCATATACGAATTGCATACACTAATAGTTAGTTATATTGTTACATATGACTTTTATTTTCATTATAAATTCATTACATTTTTCACCAAATATACTAAGTTTACTGTAGGTACGGCAGTCTACCAGACTAACAATAATTTATATAACATAAATACTTATTTTTGCTTTAAAATAGATACATTTAAGCCCTAAAAATCTTCTTCAACTATACATTTTCTGTAACGGAGTACATTTACGCAGTAGTTGTAAAGTAAATTCCAGCTACGATCTCCATTTGAAATTTGAATTGCTTCATCAACTTCTAAGATATATGAATTGAAGAATCTGACTCGAATTTCTTTTAAGATTGGGCATGTTGCAAGGAAGTGAAAAATATCCTCTCATATCTTCATATTACAAAGATTACATAGCATAGATATTTCTGGAGGGTGTGGAATGAAATTTAGATTCAGTAGCTCTCCTCTGATTTGAAAAAAAATATATTTATCTTCTCTAATAATAATAATAATAATAATAAGTTCTTTATTTCAAATGAACTATTTTACAGGAATTTTCATAGAATTTTTTAAATTTGTTTGTTCCGCCGATTTTATAGCTTATAGATGAATAAGATCTGCTCGCACTTTCAAAATCCATGTTATATCGCTTTGTGTGTTTTTATCGTTGCAATATGCGTTACCCTTAGTAAAAACGAAGTATTTGTATATTCGTGTTTGACTATTTGCGGCTTTAGATACTTGATGGTGGTATATCTGCTTCTTCAATTTGTCTGTTAGTAAAATGCAATTCCTGTGCCATTCGGTTTGTGTTAACTGCACATCCCAATCTAAGCCAGAGTCTAAGCTTAAACTCTGAAGTTCTTTGAACCAGTATATCTTTTTGATTTTTATTAAATTTGACAGTTTGTGTGGTAGCCTTTCTGTGTTATATTCAAATAATGTTTTTGCAATATATCGCATAAGTAAATTTAGTGTATATACTATATATGACCCTCTTCCGCTCCAGTTTTGAGTGCTATGACATAATTTGGGGTGAAAATAGGTAGTTTTAACAAACGTTTAATGAAATAGCATTGTAACTTGTCTACATCTTCAAAGCAAAAATATCCCCATACTTGTGCCCCATACGCTTGTATTGCTCTACAAGTTGCTAAAAATAATTTCCATTTCGCGTTAAGCATGATCTCTTTCTTTTTGAAGAAGTCCTTCCATGTTGCATTTATACTAGCTTTAGCCGAAGAGTTTCTGCTGCTTACATGCTTTACAAAAGACATTCCAGGTGTAAATATAACTCCTAAGTACTTATACTCAGAGACTATTTTTATCGGTTCTCTATACGACCACTTCTCTTGCCTTGCTAGTCTTTCGCCTTTTCTGAAAACCATTATTTCACTCTTGTTCAGATTTACCTCCATGCCCCAGGTATTACAATATGTTTCTAGTTTGTTTATCATTCTCTGCAGGATTTTAATATTGTCGGCCAAAATAACGATATCGTCTTCATATAACAGTAACCTTATATTAAGCTGACCTATAAACAGTCCTCCTCCCAGAGGACATCGCAAAGAGTAATGGAAACAGCATGCATCCTTGCTTTACTCTGGAAAGAGTTTTAAAAGAATCTGAAAGTTCGGATCCAGTCCACACTACTGAGCTTGTTTCTTTATACACACTTTGTAAAAAATTCACTATTTTGGAAGACACTCCCATTTCAAGTAATTTGTACATTAGGTGATTTCTTGGCACTCTGTCGAACGCGGCCTTAAAATCAACAAAAAACGAATAAACTTTTTTGTTTTCAGCGAATTTGAGTTGAATTATGGCAGTTAAATTGTATATATTATCTGCTGTGGAGTAATTATCTTCTCTATTGAACTGCAGTTTCGGAAATATGTTTTTTCTGCTAGATGGTATTTCAGCTTACTGTAATATATTCTAAACTGGGAGGACTATGCACCAATTATAAATCGATCATACTATACATGCTTAGACCTACTTTTTCCAGTAAGATGTTGAGTTGCGCTTTTAGAGATTCATGTGCCTCATCGGGTATTATGCGTATGCTCACTCCATAATCTGATGCAAGGCGCTCCCATTAATGAATGAAACTTGCTCTATTTCTTATTATACTCTTGAATACAATTTTTGGCAGCCTATCATCACTCATCGCTATAACTTTTACTATGTAGTCAAAATGTAGTATCATCGTTTTCAAAAACATAGGTGGTTCGCTTCAAGAAATACCGAAGAAACTTCTCAACTTCAATAAATGAATAGTATACCCCCACTTGCGCTCCATATAAAATAACCGAAGCTGCAGTTGAACGGAAGAGTTTTTATTTCGAGCTATGACTCATTGTTGATGCATCGACCCCATACCGAAGAGATTACTCATTTGGCTTCGGATAACTTGAATCCTAGATGCTTCTTCATACTTAAGTTCGAAGACACCAAAATTCCTAGGTATTTGTACTCACGAACAATTTCTATCTTTTCTCCTTGATACGTCCACCTTTCGTTTCGAGTATATCTCCCACCACCCGCTCTGAACACCATTACCTTAACTTATTTACACTCAGGTTCCAGCATTTACAGTATACGTCGAGCCTGTTCATCATAGGTTGCATACCATCCACAGTATCAGCAAGGAAAACGTTGTCATCCGCATATTTAAGAACTGGAATTTTCATGCTGCCGAACTCGATTCCAAAATTTGCAGCTCATGATATGTCGTTGATGAATAGAATAAACAGTAAAGCACTCAGGATACATCCTTGATTCACACCCATCGCTGTTGTAAATTCACCAGAAACGGATTTACCATCCCATACGAGTACATACGCCACATTATTTACATACATGGCTTTTAGAATGTTGATTATTTTCGTTGAAAAACCATTACAATTTGTAGAACAGAGCCTCAAGCTTTATGGAGTCGAAAGCCGCCCGAAAATCTACAAGAAAAGCCGTATAGTTTTTTTTTTTATTTTTCTGCTTATATACCCCCGCAATATTAAGTAGAGCAAATACTTGATCGACCGTCGAGTAGGTCTTTCTAAATCCTAGATGAAACTCCTGCAAAACTTTTTTATTTTGAATCCAACAGATAAATGTTTTTTAAATGTGTACTCTCCTCGATAATCGCCTTCGCAACTTCCATTTAAAATGCTGCAGTCGTACGCATCCGCAAGATCAAGAATCTCTGTGCCTTTATAGTCGCAAATTTCATCTTTGAAAATGCGATTTATGCGCATTCTGGATGTTTTGTAACTGCTCATAAAATTATTTTGAGAAAATCCTAGCCGACCATCAAAGGCTTTTATGAGCATCAAATTTGTTTCCCCTAAACTCTGTTCATAATCGCGTTGCCAGTGTGACTACCGTTTAAATAAATGGGGACTTTGAAGAAGAAGACGTACGATTCTTCTACTCTTTTAAAATTAAAGCTCACTAAATAAAAGCTAACAAAGTACAAGTATGTAGTAATATTTGTTTTCCAGCTTTAGGATAACATAAGAAATTTCGCGACTAATATTTATGATTTAAAAATGTCTGCAAATGCTTGAATTTATCCACATTAAGATTGATGTATGAACTTATGTATTTCCTGTAAGATAGCCAATCTGTGTTGCTATCGTTAATGCTGGGGATACGATTATTACTACGATTGTAATCAATCTGAACACAAGGTGAGTGGTCTGATAATAACTCAAATGATGGATCGATTTTAAATTGCTCTCCTTTAAAATGTTTGTATACGCCAAAGTCTATAAGGTTCGGTATTTGATATTTGAAATCGTTCAGTTAGTTACTATCGATAATAGAATATTTTCGATAGTGCCCAACTTTGTTTGTATTTACAGTACGTTCTCGATTAACGCAACTCTCGATTCACGCAACTCCTCGATTTTCGCAACAGCTGAATTTACATCACTGTTGACGCAGTAATCGCAACTCTTCAAAAATATGACTCGATTAGTGCAACTTTTGTTTTTATATAAATATATGTATCTTTATTTACCCAGGTTCTTGGCTATTTTGTTTTTGTCTTTTTGTCTTTTGCGTTACATTTTGTCTCGGCAGTTATTTTACCGCTACTTTTGAGTGATGTATGCGTGTACATATCTATTGAATGCAAGATTTTCTTGTTAGTTTCAGTTGCTTGTGTGTTTCGAAAAATGGGTGTTACTAAAAAAGATTGTGAAACTATCAATTAAAAACAAAAGTGAAATTTTAGAAAAAATTAATAAAGGAGCTTCAATTAAATCATTATGCTGTGAGTATAATGTTCATAAATCTACAGTAAGCAGAATAAAACAAAAAGAGGGTGCAATAAGAAAATTCGTTTCTAATGCTGAATGTGGACCCGGAAAGAGGATTACATTAAAAGGGGGCGAATACCCTAAGATGGAAAAGGCTTTGCGCAAGTGGTTCCTAAATCAAAGAAAGCAAAATGTGCCAATTTCCAGCGAGGTCCTAAAAACAAAGGCGTGCTCATTGCATGAAAAAATTAAAGAGAAGCCAGGATCTTTTAACGCGAGCAATGGTTGGGTGACAAATTTTAAGAAAAGACATGGAATTCGCCTGTTGAAAATTTGGGGAGAAAAACTTTCAAACAAACCACAACTTGTGGATCCATTCCTGATTAAATTTAAGGAAAAAGTCGGGGAGCTCGATTTGACTCTCCATCAAATTTATAACGCCGATGAGTTCGGGTTATTCTACCGACTTATGCCCAACAAAACCCTTGTAGGTTTTAAGGAATCGTCAGCTCTTGGCCGAAAGACAAGTAAAGAAAGAAACACGTTTCTCGCCTGCACCAACGCATTTGGGTTTGGATAACAAAGTTAAGCTATTCGTCATCGGTAAATCTGTAAACCCACGATCTTTTAAAAATTTTGACCACATGCCAGTTGTATATAAGGCAAATAAAAATGCTTGGATGACATTAGCATTCTTTGAACAATGGTTCCATTCGACATTTGTACTTTTTTTCATTCGTTTTTTTTTTTTGTGTCTTTTAGGTACGACTCTTTTTAAGTTCGAAAGGACTTCCAACAAAAGCGCTATTACTTTTGGATAACGCTCCTTGTCATCCAAAAGATGGGGAGTTAAAAAGTGATGACGGCATGATCGTTGTCATGTGTTTTTCGGCAAATTGCACTGCTATCCTTCAGCCAATGGACCAGAACGTTATAAATTTGACAAAATTGCAATACAAAAAAGTCTATTGGCGTTCTTAGTTGGATGTGAGGGATCAGACCTTGAATTAAAAATTAAAGCATTTAATCTCCGAAATGCAATCTGCCTTTTATTTAACGCATGGGATGGATTGCAGGCAGATTTAATCAAAAAATGCTGGAATTTGTTGATGACTTCTCATAGTGATTGGGAAGTTGAGGATGAGCTACCTTTGAGCACAGTAAGAGCTCAAATTATCAGTGAACACGCGGTCGTAGAATCCATATCAACTCTCTTCAATGATATTTCCGGCAACGAATACATTTCGAATGAAAACATATATGATTGGGTACGCGAAACCATTTATAACAATGAAGAACTCTATGAAGACAATGAATCAGTTGTAATATCAAATGAAAGTGAGCCCGAGGTTGAGATTCCTGTTCCAAAAATAAAGACTGAAACTGCAATACAAGCTTTCAATACAGCAATTCGATGGGCTGAACTGAATTCAGCCCCCATTGAACAAATATTGAGTCTTCAAAAATTGCAAGAAATGGCGATTTTAAAAAATCTAACAAACCAAAAAATTCAAACAAAAATGTCCAATTTTTTCAAAATAAAATAATATAATAATACAATAAAATATATCATATCAATATTGCCGATAGTTGAAAAGTGTCTTGAAGAGGCCGTAACAAAGAGGCTTCAAGATTTCATCGCCAAAAATTCCCTCATAAACCCAAGCCAGTACGGCTTTCAGAAAAATAAAAGTACTGGTAAACTGTTAGGGGAATTTGCCAATTGTATCAACGAAAGTCTAAACAAAAGCTACCATATACTAGTGCTGTTCGTGGATTTCAGTAAGGCTTTTGACACACTTAACCATAATAAGCTAATAGAAGTACTGGAAAACATTGGCATAAGAGGTATGATGGTAGATTGGCTAAAAGAATACTTGAACAACAGACATTTCTGTGTAAAAATCAACCAGACATATAGTCAAAAGGAACGCGTGCAATATGGAGTCCCTCAAGGATCAAAATTGGGTCCAATACTTTTCATTTTATATACCAACGAGCTGCTACGAGTATTCAAGCAGGCCATACCATTTTCGTATGCAGACGATACGGCGATAGTGGTGCGCCACAGATCTTTGGATACGGCAACAGCAATTATGCAAGAGGAATTCGATAATGCGGTGAAATGGTGTCATGATCACGGTCTAACGATCAACGCATTAAAAACAAAAATGATGCACATACGAAGTCCGCAGTTCAAGGCTACTCAACAACAAATTCTTTTTAGAAATGATTCCTGCAGTAGCTCAACTAGCTGTCCGATTGAGATAGTGGAGAGCTACAAATATCTGGGAGTAATCATTGACAGCAATTTTCTGTGGGACACGCATATCAATGAGTTGCGCATGAGCCTTAAAAACGCTTTATATGCACTTACCCATCTAAAGTTCCATGCCACAACGTCCGTGTTGAGACAAGTATACTATGCCCTAGTGGAATCGAAGTTGAGGTATGGAATACTTGCATGGGGTAATGCTTCTAAAATACACATAGAAAAAGTAAAAAAACTACAAAACACCGCATTGAAAAAGATAAGTGCAGATAATCGGCGAAATGTTCTTGAACAAGAACGCTTTAAAGTTCTTCCAGTAGAAGATATTTTTAAGATGACCCTTATACTGGAGTACTATGACGACACTCGGTTCAAACACCAATTCAACATGGGATCAACACCAGAAGGCGGGCTCAAGGTATGCTTCAAGAGCCCCGTTTCTGCAATAACTACGGGAGAAATCAGCTGAAATGCAGTGTACCAGAGGTCCTCAATACAATTCCACAAGAACTAAAAAATATTACAAATATAAAAACTAGGAAAAAAAAACATAAAGAACTTTTTTCTCAACACAAATTCAAATACGTAGCTAATTTTCAAATCCACTTCCATAAAACTGTTTTTTTGTAAACATCAGTTAATTGTTTCTTTCTTTTAATTAATGAAATGTAGAAATGTTGTTCAACTAAGCTTGCTATCTAAAATTCATTACAAGTTTTTGAAACTCGATCTTCTGCAGAATAGCCTTTATAAGGCTTCGCGGAAAGATATAACCAATGTAAAATATTTTCTTAAAATAAAAGTGAATTAAATTAAAATTAAAAATTAAATTAATAGCTGTATAGAAAACTAAGCATTATGTATTTATGTACTTCTAAATGAATTAACTTCCTTTTGTTTTGTTTCTTATTATTTATGTTATTGAATAAAAATGTGTTGCATTAAATATATTTTTAAGTGTTGGCTTTCTGATTTTTCATCTCAAATTGAGCCTAAAAAATATTTACTCGGTTATTGCAACAACCGCGGCCATTGCAATCACCCTTGTTTTAATTAGTTGCGATAATCGAGAATGCACTGTATTTAATACACTCACTATTTCTCATTCAAATCAAGCTGTATCTTTATGACTACAAAGGTACTACATGCAGTGTGACTGTTTGCATACTGACTCCAAATTGATTTGTCACCTTTCCTCAATATTAAATATTTTTTCCATTACTCGACATACAGATTGCATTGCGTGTAGTTTACCAAAATATTGTCACCACTTGCTACACTCATGGTCAATAAAATAACGAATTACTAATTTTAACAGCAAGGAAATACCAATTTCCTACCCTTAGCCTAATTTTTATCAATTTCACCATACAAGCAAATCAATTTAATTCACCACATTAAAGAGAAGAAACCTCAAAACCAAAGAGAAATAACAACATGCAACCCCTAAGTGAGTTTTATATTACAGAGATACAGAATCTAAATCTAAGCAATACAATTTTATACTATCAACAGAGCAGCACAGCATGCATCTTTCCAATACACCGACACCATTGTATCTATCTATCTACGAGCAGAAAAAAAGAAAACAGCATCCCACCACCAGTACCAGTGATTCACTGTTCAATAACAGAAATCAACTAAATCCGTGGAAGATGTAGAAAAAAAAAAATACAATCAACCACTAGCACCACACCGATACCACAGTCACAGCTCACAGAACAACAGCACCATACCGTGTCGTCAACTCTTGTCACACAGGCTCTTGCGCTCTCCACACTGAGTTGGCCGTCGTTGACTGTGCCGAGTGCTGGTTGTTGTAGCTTAGCGATTACTGTATGGTACACGCGTTTGCCTCGACTGTTGTGCACCACTGTAATGTTTCTTCAGTATGCCATCAACCGCGCTGCCGATCGGTTTGAAATTTGCGAATCAGAGTTTTTCCAGGCGAACAAAATCACTTGTGGCATCGGTAGCCAAACAACATTCTCTGTATTTGTATCTCAACATTTTTCATCGTGAATTTTCCATTTTTCACTCGCCCATCAGCCCAATCGCTACTATTGCCATCATCGGCCGTGTCGTCAGTTCGTTTCCCGGATCCAAGTCCAAAGAAGTATCTCGGCGGTGTTGAAATTGAATGAGAATTTGGGTTATCCGCATAAAGCAAACGACAAAAGATACACGGTGTTTGGTTAACTGCTGCTGCACATCGGGCGTATACGCGACATTTGTATTTTTCTCCCATCGAATCTGTATTTCATAATTTCGCTCAATTAGTGTGGTGATTAATAAAAAAAAAAAAAAAATCCTAATAGTAAAATAAAACTGTATCTAGAACTAGATACACGTTTTCTTTGCCTCTATTCCTTTGTGTGTGCAGAAAAATAAAAATTAAGTTTTGTCAAATCGCCGCGTGTTTGCCGTCGCTACTACACACTGCATCACTATCGCATTGTAGTATCGCCGTTCGCATGCCAAACGTAATTAATTCTCATTCCAAATTGTTCGATTAATTGATGCCAGTTCTCTGATCTGTTCCTATTTAGTTGGCAAATTAAAGTGCATTTTAGTGTGAGAAAAAAAAAATAAAAAATTTATCGAGAAATAATTTGCGCTGAAAAGTTTTGAAAATGTTTCCGCGTGTGTAAAGTAGAACACCTGATGGCGGTATGATCGATCATGCTAAATGTAAGACTAGTTTTAAGATTTAAAAATTTGTTTTTTTTTTTGTATCTTTTGCATTGAAAATACTTTAAATTTTGTAGATAGTTATTACAATTACTTTGAAATATTTCTTACTTCTATGTTTGAAGGAATTTTTGTATCTAAATGCAGTTGGAAGACTTCAAAAACAGTTTTTATCTCAAGTCTTTATTATCTGTATTTTTCTAAAAAGCTCCGGAATTTTCTTTGCATTTTGTGTGCCTTACAGTTAGCTTCTGCTAATAAATTGAATTGAAATTTCTTTGTGTGTATCTTTGAACCTAAAACTTGTATCTAAAGCCTGGTTAATTTAACTTTTGACATGCTGTGCATCTTTGTATCAAAAATCTTGTATTTAATACATTTCTACACTGAACTACCAGTTCGCATGTATCTTTTCCGTCATAAAGCTGACTATTCTTCTAACTTACTCGTATGTAGAATATTTTCTATATCTGTGACATTTGGTAATTCACTTTCTCAAGAAAACCACTCGAGATTTATATGAAAATTTCTCAAACAAATTTCATTCCGATAGAAATCTCAAAACAAAAAAGAAGTATCTTTTGCGTTGAAGACGTTAACGGCAACGACAAACGACGAACTTGGACAGGGGTCTCTTATCAACATTTCACTTATTTTAATTATATTAGTAAAGAACTACTAATCAATTTGGAGTTGCTCAATTTGTTGTTCATTGTTGTTGTGATTCTTTTTTTTTTTTTTTGTTGATAATAATGCAAACAAGAATTTTTGCGCCCTGACGTTGATTTTATTTATTTATATAATTTTTTTGTTGCTTTTTTTTTTTTACTGATGTAGAAAGATGATGTTTCAGAAGTGTTCTCTCTATCGACACACTCTCATGTGTTTGGCGGGGTTGATTTTTTTCTACCATATACGTTGGTTGAATTTGTTTTTAATTTATTAATTATTGTTGTTGTTGGTAGGTCTATCTCTCTTTTTAATAAAACGACGGGAGTGTGAGAGAGTGCATAAAAGGTTATTGCACTTGTATTGTTATTGTTATTTTAAAATAACAACATCAAGTGAATGAAATAAATAAAGAGTGGAATTGTACAGTGTGCGAGAGAATACAAATAAAAAAATAAAAGTAATAGGAACTTAGTTAGATGCACATTTTCTTGTATTAATTTGTTGATATGATGATATTATGTAGTTACGAGTACACACTACAAACTGATAGAGTTTCTGGAATTCTACGTTGGTTCTACGTAAACTGAATGGTTATTCAGCGTGGGATTTTCACATTTCTGGCAGAGTTTTTGGAACTATGCATTCGCAATGTTTTTTTTTTTTTTTGTTGGTAACTTTGCCTGTAGTTTTGGAACTTTCCATACTTTGTTGATGGTCAGATCAAGAAATCATTATTTCACTTTTCACAAGTGTCACGTTTTCTTATTTTTTTTGGATTGGATATATGTTTTCATATAAGAAACCTCCTGCCCGTCTTTGCATGTGTCTGTCCAAATCTCGAGAATAGCTCGTATTCCATCCAAATTCAGCAGGACATGAGTGGGCACCTTTCTTCTCAGATATTGGAGAGATACCTAGTTTAACTCGATTTATTTGTTGCGCTTTTCAGTCAGATAAATAACATGCTATTAGTAGGTACATACTTAAAAAATACTGTGTAAGAGACTAGCGATACAAGATTTTGTTGCACTGCGCTTTGTTTTTACTTCCGAAGACAAAAAGGCTTAAGAAAAATATGTTCTTTCCATTCTTAGCATTCCGTAGAGATACTTGTATAATAAACTGGAATTCTTATAAATTCAACATGGTATTTGTTTTTCCGTGTATCTATCACAAACATTATGTCTAGTTTTGATGGCACATGGAACCTTAAAGGGAAAAAAAGTTTGTACCCCCATCATGTGATAGACCAAGTGAGAGCTGGAAACTTCAGAAACTATCTCCGAAAGTGTCAATGCGAAATTAGCTGAATCAAATTTCAGTGTTCTGTTGAGAATTCTGCTAGCATGTGTATGTGCTGCAGGAGATTTGGAATATTGAGTAACTCCACCATATCTTACACCTATCATCTACGCGGCAGATTTAAATCAGAAGCTAAATCAGTTAAAAACTTTTCCCGTGAATACTTTAGGCTTTAAATTTTTAGAGTAGAACCAACAGCCATCAATTACAAGCATCTCGGAGCACTGTCCGATAGTTATACGTTCGCCTTTCATTTGAGAAGATTATAAGAAAAAAAAAACAGTTTTTTTTTGTGATTTGCGAACGTTCACCAGCTTTGGAGCAACTCAAATGATTCATAATTTTAGGGTGGAATTACTTACGCCAAAGTCACTCGTATGAGAGTGGATTGAAAAGTAAGCAAATTTTTTCGAAAACATTTTTATTTTTCAATATACTCTCCCATAAGTTCTGCGCAATTTTTCACCTGGTTACTAAAGCTTCCATTCCACTTTTAAAAATTATTCCTCAAGCACTACTTGTCTTGTCTGACATTTGAACATTTTCATTCGTCGAAAATGTTTGTCCTCCTAAATGTTTTTTTTCAGAGTAGGAGTCAGATAAAAGACATCAAATCGAATCCACAATTTTTCAAATCGACTCAACCGACGTGTGCACTCGCGGGTTGTCCTGCTGAAACAAAACTTTCTTTGACAGCAAATCTAGGCAGTTCATCTTGATCTCCTGATTCTTAGTCTACGGTTAGTTAAAATCACATCGTTTCGATTTTTTCGACGTTTTCTAGAGTCGTTGACGTTAAAAGGGTAATTTCTGATGTTTTCTCAGCCACGCCTAAACTCAGCAACCGACTTATTTCTTGCATGTAAAAGTATTTTCACGGCAAGTATTGATTTCCTGGAAATTTTTGAACTCGACATTTTGATCAAACTTGACATTACTAAGATAGAGAAATTAGAGATTAAAGTGGGTCTCTCAATTCTGTCTGTCTGAATGCACGTCTACAGCCTAAACGGTTGAACGGATTTTCTTTAAACTTCATACCGAGGATCAATTTTTACCGAATTTTTGAAAACTGCTTATTTCTTCTTGGATACGATTTTGTTGAAATTTGACATCTAAATAATATTTGACATATTCAAGGCGATGGCATACAAAGTTTTGAAAAAAATTTATTTTGCAATTTTAACGCATTTTTGAAAAAAAAAATTTTTTTAACAATTTTACTTAAATTTAAAATCTAAGTAATTCGCAAATGAACAGCACTTAGGTGCAAGTACGTGCGATCCAATCGTGCAGTTTATGTATTTACTGTTGGATAGGTTGGGGTTAAATACCCTGGTTTCCTCATGGATTTGCTTTGGCGTTAACCCCTCTTAAAAGAGGCAAAAGAGGTTAATCACCTCACGGTATTCAGTTTTTGGTCATTTCACAATTTTCTCAAATTTGTTTTCACTTACAACTGAACAAAATCTAAACGGCTAACAATAAACAAATGAAACTCCATACTGTGTGTATAAAACAGCGCAGCTTTGAAATGAATAAAATTTGAAATAAATTCTACATGAGGCTACGAACTTTTCAATCAAATTTCATAAAAATCTGTTCATTGGTTCTTGAGCTAGGAATATAACATAAGTTTGTAGATTTCATTATGCGCAGCTCCGTATCTTAACTCAACGTTTAGAATAGACTGACAGACAATTTTATATTTTTACCAAAAATGACAATATCAAGTCTAGATTTTTAAATCACGGTAGGGAATACTAACAGCGTTAGCACTTGACAGACTTATTTCAATTTATTTCCTTCACAGAATCACTTGGCAAATGATTTAAATTAGAGACTGAAATTATAGCAGAATCTCGGGTATATAAACTCTCTGTTAAATGAATTCATAAAACTTTACATTACACACTCTTTGAAATGTATTTAAATAAAATAAAACTCAAATAGAGAAATCGAATGTTATTTACACGTTTTCTGGGAAAATTACTCTGAAGTTAGATACATATTTTAGTGCTTACTCGTACCATCCTTTGTATTTTATTTTAAGTCTTTCCTAACATCGCCACCTGCCATTAAACTGTTAAAAATTGTCGAAATGATATCATTATGTGTGTTTTAATTTTTAAATTTTGCGTGGTTTATATTTGGTAATTAAAAATTCTTTTAACATATTAACGTGTATTTGGGCTTTTTTTTATTTTTCTGATTAAATTAAAGAATTTAATTTTTTGCTGGCTCAACATGAAACGTCTCTATTTTTTTTTTCAAAGCATAATGAGGTATTTTACTAAACAAAATTATACATCTTTTAGTTTCAATACTAAAAAACTACTTACTGAAAGAAGACGCTCTGTGAAGTAATAAAATATTGTGAATAAAAAATTAAAAAAAAATACACTATACAGGGTGTTTATTGAATAGGCGCCGCTACTTCGGGATCTATACACATTTCATTAAGTTTTTCTTTTACCATCTTCTTAAATTGGCTCTTGGCTCATCCATCATATCTGAACCAATTTCAACAGTAATGAAACGCCTACAGTTTTATTGTAATTTCGAGTTTTTGTCATTCGGGAAATGGTCTCCATGGCTTTGCTGGCACAAACGCACTCTTTTGTTGAAATTTTCCATGACCGTTTTGCATAAATGTTGCTGAATTTCGTTGATATAGTGCTCAATTTGTTCCTTCAAGGCGTGGGTGGTCGTGGGCTTGTTGACATATACCTTAGACTTCAAAAAATCCAAAATAAAAAGTCCAACGGCGTTAAATCTCATGATCTGGGCAGTCAATTCTGATCACCAAAGCTGGCCAGAAAATAACTCATGCATTTCTCGGGCTGTATGGTATGTGGCACCATTTTGTTGAAACCATCGTCTGACCAGCCGCATTTTCAAAGAAGAATGGTTCGATGATGCCTCCAGCCCAAAATCCGCACCAAACAGTGACACGTTGTGGATGCATTTGTTTCTCAACAATCACTCGTGGAACCCCAAATTCGACAATTTTGACGATTAACAAAGCCACCATGATGAAAATGAACCTCATCGCTGAAAATGATTTTGTTCATCATCAGCATCCACTTGTTGTTGTTGCATAAGCCATTCAACGAAGTCTCTTTGCTGTGCGTACTCAGTAGGCTTTAGTTCTTGAGTCAAATGCAGTTTGAATGCAAATCTTTCTTGAGAATACGCTGTAGAGAGCTTCTTGAAATCTTCAATTCTTGACCTTCTTGCCGAATTGATGTTCCTGAACTCTCAACAACACTCTCACGAACTGCTTCAATGCTTTGTGTAGAATGACAGCAAGAGTGTCTAAGATCACTAATTGATTCAGTCTCCCTGAATTTTTGATTTCCGACCATATTTTATACGAAAATTGCAAACTGTAGCTGCCAAACCTTCATTATTTGTAAAATATTGCTCAACAATGAAATCGCGGTGTTCTTTCGTGTAGCACTCCATTTTTAATAACCCTGAACTGTCAGTTGTCACGCTGTGTTTTTTCTTTTTTTTCGTTGGCAACACTTTACCGCACAAATGGCGCAAAATTCAAATCTTGCCTGTATTTTGGGGACACTCTTTATTTTTCAATTTAACATAATTTTTTGAGGCACAAATTCGAAATTAATGAATTTCTTCTATTTCGCAGTATGATAGTATATAAACTTTATTCTCTTATTTTTTATATAAAACTTGCACTTTGCAAGATATTAGTGTATCGGAAATAAAGGTGAAGTTCCGACTCAATTTTGCTCTTCAATTTAATTTATTTTATACCTTTTAAAGTATGAGTTAAATATGAAATCATAGTTAGAAAATGTTTAGCCTTTTTTGCCTTTTTCAGAATGTTGTACAATTTAGTGCACTCAATATTTTTTGTTCGCTTAAAAGTAGAATTCTTAAAATTGGTGCAAATACAGTAAAGATAGAACCAAGTAACAGTCCGGCATCATTAGCATCCATAGGCGATCAAATTTATATAGATACTATCCCCAATAAAATATCAAAAGACCTGACTGATCACAAGTCGGTCATGTTGGAAAAATTTGCGGATCAAATAGTTCTTAGCTACCTTGATCTTATGTAAAAAAAAATTAAGGCAGAGTTGAAAAGATATAAACTTCCTACAAGATCGCTACTTTGGTCTGTCTTTGCAAAATAAAAATAGCGTCTTGAAAAGAGGAACAAAAAATTCATGCGAATTAGCATCAATCGGCGGCATGGCTATGTAATACTTTTTTTTTCCTTATACGAATATTGTAATTGCCTCAATTAGCAACATGTTAAAAATCATCACCGATATGACTTGCGCTAAGTCCAGCATCTTGAAAAGAACCGCAGATCGGAGAGCACGTTCCTTATATTTTTCGCAATTATCTCGGAAACAACTTTGGTGAAAACTAATGGGAAACAGAGCTAATTTTGTTTTTCTTTGTGTTTTCATTTAGTCAAAACTAAGAAAGAAAAAAACATTTTAAAATGTTGGACAATTAGCATCCATCGACTGTATGCATGGATATGTGCCTTAAAATGGGTTTGTTTCTATAGGTTTTTTGTTATTGGCCTACTTAGGTTAGGTAAGGAATGTTATTAACCACAGACCTATTGCAACACCCATTGAAAGAGTAAAAGTACCTTGCCCGTGAGGTTCTTATAAAAGAACATTTAACCATACTTACTGTTCTTATGGTACAAACCATTCTGTACGAGTAGATTTGATGAAGGTCAAGATGTCATTCACCGGTTTGCAAGATGGTTCTTCTAGATCCTGGAAGAAGTGTCGTTCGACTAATTTATTTCTTTAATGAGAGAGGCCTGGGTAGTGGCAAAGAAAGTGGGTTGTAGCCCCGTACATCGCAACCCCTACATAGATCTTTTTTTCATTATAGCTTTTTCGTCTGATACCGCAGAGTATGATGCCCCCTAATCACTCCTATAAGGGTAGATAGAGATTTCCTATTCATTTGTATTCTGTTGGTCCTGGCTTTGGCATTGGCCTACTCAATAACATATTAAACGTTTTGACTAATTCGACTTGTCGGAAGGTAATTACAATGATAGCAAGAAGTATTCCTAATACCGCTGAACTATTAATGGTATTCGGTATGGCGTCCGTCTGTCTGTATATTCCTAAGTCACACGCTTGCAACTTTTGAACTGTTAGAGCTAGAGAACTGACATTTTGCACACAAATAGAATGTAGTGAAAAAAAAATTGTAAAAAAATGTTTGGGGGACACCCCATCATGCGACAAATCAAATGAAAGTTAAAGCTCTAAGGAATTGGAATATCAAAAAAATATCTATTTTCGGATATTTGTTGGACAAACAAATTTAAAAACCAAGGCAAAGGTGCAAACGCGATGTTCCCCCTACACCTTTATAACCGAAAGTATTAATAAGAAAAGTCACGAAAAATATAAAAAGTCTCCTGGCGCAAGACATTTTTGAAAAAAAAAAGTTGAAAGACGTGGTTGATAGTTTTCGACAAACATATCTATAGGTACATCTCCGACCCAACTCATGTAACAAATTTGATGAATATGTTGTATGGTTCTTGAGTTAGATACGAGTATGTGAGAAAGATGATTTAAAGATTTTTAAAACTTCTGTCTGTATCTTAACTTCACTTCATCCGATTTAGATAACTTTCAGATGGAACAACTATTGTGGGAGCTAATTTTCATCAAAATCTGTTCAGACATTCTTGAATTATTTAAATTTTTCAATTCAATTTTGATGCCATTCAATTCATTCTTAAAAGTATTTACAATCAGAATCTAGGCAACCAATAGGAATGATTTAAATATTTGTAAAGACCGCCCCCCACCTCTTACCGACATTCCATCCGATTTTGACAATTTTTTGATGGAACTAAATACGTACAGATAAGCATATGAATTGAATTTCATCTAAATATCTTCGCTGGATCTCGAGCTAGCTATATGAGAACAAACACAGGCAGGTGAACAAAAGGTGTTTGTTTTGTCCTAGCCCTTACAAATACCACTAACGATAAAGCCAAATTATTATAAAGTTAAAACAGCGATACGGAACACTAACTGTGCCAGGCCCGACTTGCACTTGACGAACTATATTTATTTAATTTTACCAAAACCCATCAAAATTTGCCATAATACCCAGCTTAAAACTAATGCTGTCTAAGCAGTTCCGTCGATCCCGTAAAGCTTCTACACTCATATTGATTATTTTTACTGTGAGCTCATAATAATCCTGATAAAAATATGACATGCAAAAAATAGCCCCCGACAAAATGAATTAACCCTTCCCAAGATGTCATAAACTTTACGAATAAAAAATCTAAAAATAATTGAAGCCATTGACTGTCCGGAAATGAAATACTGGAACTTTAAAAACTTAGTCGCAAGCGAAGCGAGTCACGAACCCCACCTGACTCACTATGCAGATTCGAGGTTATTTCACCGCAGGTTATTTTGTAGTTGGGTTACTATTACATGGACTCGCTACATACGCGTACTCATAGATACATTACTCGTAGATAATCAGATTAAAATCTTCAAATTTAACAACCAGTCTTGCAGTAAATAGACGTTGCAAATATTTTTAAATCTGAGGTTTTCCCCCTTAAATCACGTCTTGTAGATACATTTGGGTTTCGCCGCTAATTTCATGTCAACATCCGTGTATCTAACAATGTTTTTCAAACAAAAATTTATCTATCTATCAATAGTCATTATTATTTTTTATTCCTTTAATATGATTAAATTAAAGAAACTTTTTTGTTTTATTTTTGTCAGGCAACTAAGCAACCAAAAAAAAAAAAAACAAAAACAGTGATTGCAAGTTGTGGTGTGTGGGTATATTTCGCGACTGCATGCGAGATATATCCGTACAGCGAAATGTTTATTTATATTGTTGCAAAGGAATAATAATAAAAAATGTGGTTTCGCGTGTTTGTTTGATGTCTTTTACCCACTTTTTTTTTTTCTTAAAATTTTTATTTCATTTTATTTTTTTATTTTTTGTGTTGCATTAATGTGCATTCTTGTTTTGTGTTGAGACGGTCCAACGAGAGTAAGAGCAGAGATTGCATGATGATTGTTTGAAAGGGGAAAAATGCTTTTAAGATTTATTTACTTTTGTTTGGACTTTGTTTTCGAAGAGTATTAAGATTGAAATGATTGTGATTTAAATTTATGAAGACATTTTATTATTTAGTGGTTATAAGTTTATTTATGCTGGGTCCAATAGTAGTGTTTTTTTGTTCGCCTGTTGTATAACAATAAATGAAAGTTGAATAATATATTTAATTACAGATACAATCCCAGCCCAAAAGATATTAAAAAAAAATAGTTTGTTTGTGTTCTAATAAAATAGCAAAAACTCCTCTCTATCATAGGCCTCTAATCTTGCATCGCCACTACTCCATCGCACAAACAAATAGATATAAAATCTATTCAGACAAAAAAGAAACAATATAAACAATTAAACTCGAATTCACATGAAGTAATCAAGAATCAATGTTGGCCTCAATTAATTAATTGTAGTCGTTTGCCAATTACATTCTTGGAAATGAAATATTGTTTAACCACGAGATACTCGTAGAGGCAAACATTAGAATTAGCGCAATCGAACACAGAATTCAAACTCGATCACCATTAAGTGAGTTAGATACTCTATCTACAAATAAATAGACAACAACAAATAAAAAATTCTCTTCTATAAACTCTATCAATTGATTTCATGGCCTATTACTCATTTAAGTTAGTTTAATTTATTATGTACTGCCAAAAAAGGGAGAAAACCATTATGACACCGACTTCTCGGAAATATTACCAGAAACATTGCAAGTACGAGTATCTATTGGTATTTTAATCGATTTTCTGTATATTGTGACAATGCAACCCGACAAACATACTAACCTGTCTTGTTAATTGATAAATCTATAAAAAGATAAAAATGTCATTTGGTTTTGCGAAATTCCGGATGCCAATGCTCTATGACAGTGTGTCAGTTTATTTTCGTTCCGCACTTCTTAAGGAGACAGCACACACATAATTAATTGAAAAAAAAAAAATAAAATCTCATAAAAGTTTTACTTATAACTACCGACGGTAAAATAGTACAAAAAAAAATTGCTAATACTCCAAAGTATCTCTTCATAAGAAATGTCAATGCCTGGCAGTATGCACAACTCACTTGTTAAAAATAGTTAGCTCTAGTAATTAATTGATCTTTCTATTGTCGGTGACAACATAAGAGACCGCTGTCGCAATTCAGTTAGATACACAGATACGATTAGCTACACCTACTTTACTTCTTTTTTTTTTTGGGAATGCATGGAGTAATTAATTTTGTAATTGAATAACTTTGAGTCATTTGTTTTGAGTCATTGCGTGATATGCAAGTATAAAAATGGAACGACATTAAGGATATTGACGGATTAGCTTTCTTTAAGACTATGTGACTCAGATAATCTTAATTTTACTGACATAGGATTTCGTGGAACTTATTCATCAATTCAAATACGAAAATGAATAATGATGTAGCAAGTGTAATGTACTCGTAGTTAGTAGTAAGTTCAACGCATTTTTCGTACACTTTCGTGCAGCATTTGGATCGGTGGACAGAAGAGCGCTCTTCCACAAGATCAGTCATTTTTTGTATTTCATCAAAACTTCACCAAATACTATAAAGTCTCCACAGCAGTAATCAAATTGAAGTCTGGGTTGTGAGTTCTTTATCCGATTTAAAGCAAGGTTACCCATTTTTCTGGATGACCTTTGACAGTTTTTCCTGGGTGACTTTGAGACCTATCTACCTGGAGGCATATAAGATAATCCTCTTAAACTAGAGACAAATTCAATCTTTGGGCAGCAGCGGTTGGAAGTGATAAAACAGTATCGTTACCTAGTTGCCATCCTTACCCAGCGTGCTCTAATCATCTGCAAGAGAATCTAAGACAATCAAAAAAAAAAAAATCGTCGAGCGGGACTTCGTTCACACATAAATGGTTCCATTAAGAAAGGTGTTTAGAAACTGTATTATTCCATACCAAAAAGCAGATATGGAGTTCTGCAGATAGTTTTCTTGTACAACTTCTGAATTACTGAACCGATTTTAGTGATATTTTTTCTGTCCATTACAGGACTTTCTTAAGATGCCTGCAGAGAGCACTCCTTCAGGACGTATGGGGAAGTAATATGGTAGAAACAATCCGTTGCTATGATGTTTTTTTTTTAAGTTTTTGGGTCACATACTTTGGAACCGCGATGGAGGGGGGACACTAATTTTTCCCGGACAATCCTTCACTGTGATTTCAAATTCAATATTTTTTGGATTCTGTTCTGGATTCTGTCTAAGGTTTCTCTTTCAAAATTTTCTGCATATGTGGTGAGAAAATGATGCATATGGCTTTTATAGCTTAGAAGCTAGAAGGTGCTGGCAGACGAAGGGATGCACGTACGGATGGACGGATGCGGCAAAGAGAGCAATAGGATTCTGTGATCAATTTACGGAACTAGTACATAAACTGTGCTTCAACAAGATAAAAGTATAAACTTTGTATAGTAATCGCAAGATCAATTATGTGCTATGCGGGGCAGAGTATGAAAGGGTAGAAATGTCGAAAAGGTACTTTTTTAAGTGTCTAATTAGATTACCGAAAAACACGACAGCACACATGCTATATGTGGCATCTTCTACGCCTGTATTTATACTTTAAGGTTGGATTTTATATATCTGTACATACTCGTATGTAAATTAGCGAACCATTGTCTACCAAAGATTATGCTGTTATGCCAAGAAAAAGTGGGAGCAGCTGAGTGAGCTATGTAATGGAAAGATTCAAACTGTTGGGGTTCAGCATTGGAAAGAGTTTGCACCGTCTTGGTGAAACCACGTATCTTCCACATCAATATCGTCTAATTGGTGTCAAAAATAATTTGTTATCATGTCCCGATAGCATTCACCATTAACTGCTACAGCAGCACCACGAGAATTTTCGAAGAAATACGGTCCAATCACGCCGCCGGTCCAAAATCCGCACCAAGAATTGACTTATTGTGGTTTTTTAGTTGTTCGTGAATGACCGGTGGATTTTCATGACAGCAAATGCGATAATTTTGTTTGCTTATGTAACCATTCAGTTGAAAGTGAGTCTCATCCCTGAATATGATTTTGTTCGAAAAATCGTCATCAACTTGGTGGTTCTCTAACACTCAATCAATGAAGTAACGACGCAGTTCATGGTCTGCTAGCTTCAATTCCTTATACAATTGGATCTTGTGGGCATGCAGATGCAGATCTTTTGTTCAAATGCGTTGCGTGCAGCTGTTGAAAAGGTTCAAATGCTGGGATCGATGGCGAATGGATTTTGACAGATTGGCATGAACACTGTCACTGCGGTGATATTTTCGCGTGGCCGGCCACTACGAAGACGCACTGGTTTTTGCACAGCCAACACTGGCCTGGTTCGATTTTTTATTAATTTCTTAACCGCAGCACGAGATGGATGGTTATGTGTTTCGATTATTTCGCTTTGGCAATGGAGATGTATGTTCTTCCATATCGCGCTCCATAATTAGAAATGTCTATGCAAATTCACAAATGTCGAATATGAACTGTTTATACATCTTTGACAGGACCACAATAGTGTCAGATTTAAACTGTAACCTAAAACTTAATCACACTTTAGGTTTTTTTTAGAAAACGCAACTCAATCGCTTGATGGAATGAAATTACTTCGGCGAAAATAACAACATCTTCAAGCATCTTCTTGGCATTACATCGTCTTCAAGCATCTTCTTTACATCTTGCAGGCATTGTTTGGTACAACCACATAATATTTAATATTGCAAATCCATGCTCATATAGTTGAGCTATCTGTTCAGCGAAAGAGATACTAAGTACCTGCATTAGGTAGCTGCTCGGATGTGAAAATTAACAATAGCCAAGTTAGACTGCATATGTTGATGAATCTAGTATATGAACATCCAATCTATAATCATTAGCTCATCAAAAACTGGTAGAGGACTTATGCCTATACATACACGAGGGTATATCAAAAAGTAACCGGACTAATAAAATAAAGCTTACATTATAAGTTTTTAAAATTTTCCTGACATGCCGTCTATATGCAGACACTTTTGCACCCGCTATTGCCACTTTCTTGGACTTCCATATTTATAATAGGCAGAATGTTTCAACGGTAACAACCTTAAAACAGCCCATTCTGCATCCTCTGTCGATCCCCATATTTTTTCTTTGATGTCCTCTCTTAGTTTTGGAAAAAAAAAATAGTTGCATGGAGCCTAGTGAAATCCACTTAAATCATCTCGAGATTACCTTTGAAGAATGGGCTGGGATGTTATCATGATCGAACAAGACAAATTTCTGCTAAAGTTTAGCGTGAAAAGGTGCTGTCACTGTCTTCTTATTTTCCCAAAAATTCTACCAAGATAACTACTTCGGCATCCCAGAACACTGAAGCCATAACTTTCTTAATTGAACTTTCAGGTCAAAATTTTCTAGGTCCATAACTTCCCCTTGGCAATCACTCTTTTGATTGCATTCTGGACTCGGAATCATACTGGTAAAACTAAGTCTCCTTATATGAATACTGTTGGTAGCTTCAGATCCTTGGATTAGTCAAAATCGCACGGACTGATCCATAAGAAATGTCTAAGGTATCAGCTATTTCTGTGAACTACATAACATTTCTTCAACTTCATAGCAAATTTCTATCATATTTGAGCTCCTGCCCGCCTTCTTTAAGAAAAAAAAATTGATCTATTGAAGAATCTGAGTACGGCTTGGTGATTGATCCCCGTAAGCTTTTTATGAGGCATCAACCCCATTCGAGTTTGACCAAAAATTGTCCATTCTGCAAAAAATCAATTTATTGTAGAAATTAACTGCACAAATAATCTACGTTATATGTCCAATAAAAGTATCCATCTCTAGCTTTTGGCTACCGTAAAGAAAATACCAAACGCCGTCTCATAATATAAATTTCCCTGCATTGGTTCAATAGTTACTTAATAGTTACTTCTCGGATAAATATAGTACAAGCGACCGTTTGTAATGTCAGACATACTCAACCATTGAAACCTCAGGTGTAACTCTGATCATATGCTTGGTTAAGTTATACTTTGACATGACAATAATATTCCCTAAAATAACTGATCCTTTGCATAAGATTAAGATACAAAATCTGTATCTAAGCGTCACTATACGAGTAAAATAAAAATAAAAATAAAAATAATTAAAACTATACAACTTTTCAATATTCAACATATCTCGAGCATAAAACTTGCGGATAAACTTGTTCCACCAACAGAAATTTAAAGAAAAAAAAAAAAAAAAAAAAAAAAACTAAATAACCCATCATCAACATAGCTACGGCTATTTAAAGACTTCCAACAAAAGATTGTTTGACTAATTAATTTCTCCTGTCTCTGAACTTAAACACAACAATTCTTATAGATTGCTTAGCTGTTTCTTCTATTTTTTTTCGTTTTCTATAAAATCTACCTTCACATTCTCGGCGTGTATCTCTATAAAAAAAAAAAAAAAAAAAAAAATGGAAAACAAATCCAAACGGAATTGAATCGATTATACACTAACACTCGTACTCATTTAGATTCAAACTAATTTTGCTCATGTTGCGCCTTCGCCTAAATCACGCGTACGTCGTTTTGGTCGGCTCCAAACGCTCTTAATGCGCGTCTCTCCACTATATAAGGAATGCCTTGCGCGGCTAAGGTGGCTACTGTTGGAATTTTTTACGCTGATTATGGATTAACATAAATTCATAATTTTAATTATGACACGAACAAGAAATCACCCGGCATCTGTACGGTATGACGGCAAACGTTTGATGGCGCGGCCGCGGCGTCGGACGAAGCATTCGTTTTTGGATTGGAATTTTTGTTGTTTTTGTCGAGTTGAATGTATGCCTGTCGACTGACAGATGGAGAAAATTAAATCGATTAGAGTTGATAAATATTAAAAAAAAAAAAAATGTAGTCTAAACTGATAAAATGCGGACCAGTTTGAGTTGGTTGGGCTCAGAGATAGTGTACGAAACTTAAATGTCGAGGAACGAGGTGAGAGAACAACGTTTTTTTTTTTTTTGTTTTGTGCCTAATTAATTAGGCATATCGCATGCTTAACAAGAGATTGAATCGGATTGTATTAATGAGGACGAATAACATTTATAGCACAACCTTCAGTTATAAGATCAATGCTTGTTTAACTTTGCTTTAAAAGCCAAGTGGCAGTTTTGCTACTACTTAATAATGTCTGCTTTCTAAAGTAGGCAAAGGCATGTAAAGTGACCTAAGGTTTAAGTTACCATTCGTCTCGATTTTGACAGGAGAAAATACATTTTTAGATACACGCTTTTCAATTGTATCTCGATGATGTTAAATGAAAAGTTACAATCCATCTAAAATGGATCGTCACCTCACCCATCCTTAATAAAGTGGGCGTGGCGTTTTGAAATTTTTAATTAAAATTCAATGATATACTCGTAGGTATCATTTTATTCAGAGTATAGGTACTTCCACGACTTTTAAGAGATTTTATCACAAACAAAATTAGTCTTTTAAGAAAGTGGGCGTGGCTGCAACTATTTGTCTCGAAGTTTATTGATCTGATGAGAAACGAAGGAAATTTGGGGTACTGTGAGGCTTTCGCGCAAAGGACACGCGTAACGATTTTAATAAAGTTTATTTAATTTCATACAATGTATGACGTGTGGAGAGGCAACCTTTAAAGCGGACAAGTCGACAGAAATCCCGTCTTATCTGGACTGATTTTGGTTGTAAAATGCCAATGTCAAATAATTTGCGATAAATAAATAAATATTTTGGCGTTAACAGCGCAATACAGGACCTGGTCAAGTTTCTCGCAGTCACTCCTGCTGTGCGCCGCATTAATTGTCGGCACCTATAGCTTTATGCCGTTTCCGAAGGGCAATTTTTTTCGATTAAGAGAAGCTTCTCATGAAAGTTTTTACTCTAGGATGTTTGCCATATTTAGAAAGCTTTTTTTTGCCAGTGAGTGATCGCGCACTTAACCACTGAGCCACGGCGTTTATACCAAACACGTTTATGGTACGGCTTAGTAGAAGAAAACAACTACTCAGGTGGCGCACGCAATTAGAAGAGGACCTCAACCAACTTAGAGTGCGAAACTGGAGGCAGCTTGCTAAAGATCGAGCTGGCTGGAGACGCTTGTTGGTTGAGGCCCAGGTCCACCTCGGACTGTAGCGCTAAGTAAGTAAGTAATTGTGCTCCCCACCCTTGATGCTCTTACCGGGACGTATGATTCGCTATGTGGGTTTTCCAAAACCTTGAACCTCCCGCTGAGTGATCACGCACTTAACCACTCAGCCACGGCGAATAATTTACTGGAAAGTGGATGATAAACTCTTTTTCAGTTCTGTTCATTAAGACGTGTTTCAGGGTTGATACCAAGCACGTTTCTGGCTGGACAATTGTTCGCCCCACTCTTGACGTTCTCACAAGGGGACGTTTGATTCGCTATGGAGGTTCTCCGTTACGTGACCGTCCCTCTTCCAAAACTAGGCTCTGAATTTCTACGATTTGTATCGATTTCTCTCAAGTGTAGCTTAAGATAGTCAATACCGATTACCAACTCCTTACCATTCACTAAAAGTCCAGATTGTTTTCGTTTCGCGATTTATATCCTTTTCTTCACCGATTTGACACTAACAAACCCGTGGAAACATTTTGTCGCAGATAATCAAAGTTTTTGCTCCCGATATCGTGAATTTTCTAAACCTTTGCATGAGTCGTTTGTTCCCTAACTAGTGCTTGGAAGTCGATTTTCCATGGCAGCGATATCTCCCCGAGTCATGAATGCATGACTGCTAGTATATTGTCTTTATCGGGGATGTACTAAATATTCGTGGAAAATTGTCCCACTAAAGCTATCGAGAAGAGACTTTAGCGGGTTTCTGTCCATCTAAGAAGTGACGGAAATGTTTGTGGGATAACTACCAACAGCTATCTGTCGTAAAGGCTATACTCAGCAGGGCTTCTGAAATTTGAAAAGAAGTTAGCCGAAAAGAGACCATATTCTCCTGCAGAACTTCACCGCGATGTTCGAGGTATCAACACAAAGTCATATCTGTGACTTTGGGGACGGGTAAGACAGCATGACTACCTAGCAGAGTTCTTTCTTGCAGCAGTTGAACATCCATTCTGGCTTCGTTGGTCCATTCAATGCATTTCTTGTCATTATTCCACTTTTTTATTTTGAGAAATGCTGCTAAAGCTATCTGCGACTCTGCTGTTACCTCATTACAAGTTCACCTAAAACCTTTCTGGAACTTTCTGCTATAACAAGATGTCCTAAGAATCCAGTGTTGCTCTGAGCGACTTTACATCTTCATTGACTACCAAACTGAATTTTGCCAATAAGGCTTTTATATGAAGCAAATGCTCAGGCTGATCTCTTGAAGCTACCAGGATATCACCGATATACACGAGACAAAATTGCAAATCCCTGAAAATGCCATCCGTGAAATGTTGGAACGTTTACGCTCATATAACTCGAAAGGTGTTGTCTTTGATATGTCGACCGCATCGCTCCGTTATTTGGTAATATGTTCTCACTAAATCTGTCATGGAAAATACTAAATATTCTACCATGCAACTAATGAGTAAAAACCCAATTGTATGGGATTGGATAACAATTCTATTGCGTTACGACTTTGGTAGTCCTTCCACAATTTGTCCTGCAAAACTTCCTAGTTTCATTTAATGCGATGCCTTCGATGCCACTTTAAAGCCTGACTTTACAACCTTTCAACTTCATGTCTCATCGCGCAATAATTCACTTCCATCAAGTACCTCCATATACGACAAATCATCGATCTTGACAGGTATCCGTAAATACCTTCACCACCTCAAACAACCTATTAAATCTCTGTAACACCATCGACCTCATGACGTAGGGTGTCACTAAGAGCTCCCTGTGTAAAACATAGTTACAAACTTGTAATCCTTAGAATTTGCAGTAAAAAAAAAAGCATCCAACAAATTAAAGAAAACTTCTTACGTCCATCCATCCGTGTGCCACTTAAGTTTTCTTTGTAAGCCAGCGACGTACGAGGCGACCCCATCACTCTTCTATACCATCCGAGATGCTTCCCTATTTGACAGACAGATATACGTACGCCATGGACATAAAAACATGCATCTCTTTGTGTTCAAACCATCAAGGAAATAGCACACAACAGCAGCAGTAGTGTATCTCAAAGAACAAAGCCGCCCTTAAGTATATCGCTTGCGTTTTACACACAACAAACAATTTTCCTCTACCAATCACCTCTATCCAGGGGTTTACATGGATTTTTTTTTTTTTTTTTTTTAATGAGCGCAAATTGCTATTCAATTACCGCCACTAAAGATGCTGCGCATACGTCGTCCAAGCGTCAGATCAGCCATCAAAGTCGTACGAGAAAAAACCAAATAACCCCCCTTTTTCTTAAAATGCAGCAACAAGTTGCAGCAACATGAACAAAACAAAGTGCGAACGTGTGTTATTTACACAGATTCGTCGAAGCATTTTTTTTTTTTTTTTTTTGTCAAATACGCGACGGTTTTGAGGGGAAAAAATCATCTTGAATAGAAGCTTACACTTGGTGGCCAAGTGTAAGTCCGCCGGCATGCAGTATATGTACCTAACTCCTCTGTGTGTACCCATCTTCGGAAGTCAATAGAGCCAGAGGCAGCTTAAGATGCCGCCATTGACATAACTACAGTCGCACATGGCATTTGATGGGTTTTGACAGATGTAAGCGTCTGACAATTTCTATTGCTAGACAACGGTGGACTGTTTACAGTCCACCTCCTCCCGTCACCGTCAACTCACTTCGGATGCTGTATCTGCTGCTTCAAGTTCAACTCTCTTGACGAAAATCTATTTTTAACTTCGGAGTACAAAACTCAGTTCGCGCGAGGGTGTTAATCGAAATCATTGGGCCGCAAGAGTTTGATTGATTGATTGATTGATTCCGTGGTACAGTATACTGTGTAAATAGCTGATGATAATAGTGCATCGCTTACGGGTCCTCCGTATAGAGTCTAGGGAGACACGTTTTACTGCCAACTTTTGATTGTCGATCGGTTTTTGGTGCACCTGTGCAGTATACGCTTTTTATTTTTGGTGGCTCAAATCAGCTGATTGGCACTTTTAGTGGCGCAGCGGTGGTGATGGTACCGTCTCCTATAGATTAATCATCATCGAGTGGAATATTTTTGCAATTAATTCTGTTTTCCTTTGTTTTTTGTCCTAAAAATATACGAGTATCGCTTAATTAATTTCTATTTTAAGGGGGCAAGCAAGAATGTTTTTCTTAAATTTATTTTTTTTTGTTTATCTGTCACCGAAGGATTTGGGGTGGATGTGAGGTTATAGCGCGTTGCATTTTATTTATTGCGGATGAATAAGAAGAATGCTTTACAGAGTGGCCACTGATTTTGTGAGCAGTGTGTGCTGGTTTAATTAATGAAGTGATCTCAGCTAGGAAGTGTTTCAGTGGTAAGTTAATTTAGTTTTCTAAAGATTTCAAAGCCAATATATGTTTAAGTAGAAATATAAAAAAGAAACCTAAATATTTTGCTAGGACTTTGTCTATCCATTGTACTGGCACAATGTCGCCAAAAGGACGATAATTTCGGTCTCAAAACTGCTTTTCACAAATATGTTCTACCACCTTCCAAGTGCTTTGGAATATTTAACACAAACAGAATACTTCATTCGTAAAATCGTGCTCTAATGTCATCAAACCGCGAATTCTGATCTTTTTTTTTGTTACAAAATATTTGGGTTGGGGAACGACAGGAACATTTTTACCTACTGAGGGTGTAGGGAAGTAGATTGTAGTAGTAGGCAAATTTACCTGAAATTGGCTTGCTCATTCATGAGTATATGTGTCAAATATGTTATTTTCGACTCCTGAATTCGCGGATATTCACAAGTTTCCATCAATATACAGTGTTTAGTAGTATTCGCCTTGCTGAAATATTCGATCAGGTACCTACCCTTTTTTTCTCACGCAAGCGCGTAGCAAATTAATATCATCAGCGTTTGAGGTACCTAAGATTCAAACTTTTCGAAGAAATTGCTGATACTTTAACGTCAATATATTGATGATACATTAACATTAAACATGACAAATGATATCGGTCAAATGGAAGCCACGGTTGGCCTTGGAGACTTTCGCCCTTTTAATAACATTTTTCATTACTTTTTGGCATAAATCCAGCGGTAGTTCATAAATAACGTGTCGAATCTCATCCTTTACCTCTGGAATCATTTGAAGGTCATTGGCATACACCTTCTGCTTCTTATAACCCCAAAGAAAAATATTGTATGATCTTGGTGGCCAATTTTGGTCACAGAAACGAGAGATGATGCGGCCGGGAAACTTTGTGTGCAATAAGTGCATTGTTTCTCACGTTATATGACAGCTGGCACCGTTTTGTTAAAACCGAATGTCTTAAACATCAGTATCGTCTAATTGGTGCCAAAAATAATTTGTTATCATATCCCGATAACATTCAACATTGACTATTGCAGCAGCACCACGAGAACATTTGAAGAAGTACGGCCCAATCACTCCGCCGGGGGGTGGATTTTCATGACCCAAATGTAACAATTTTGTTTGTTTGCCTAGCCATTCAATTGAAAGTGATGAGGCTCATCGCTGAAGATGGTTTTATTCGACATCAATTTGGTGGTTCTCCAACATCCAATTAAAGCCACCAGCCGAAGTTTTATTTATAGATGGAAACATAAAATGACCTAACGTGAAATAAAATCACGTGACGTCAAATAAAATCACGAGACGTGAAATATAATCACGTCACGTGAAAAGAATTTGTAGGCGTAAAAAAAAAAAAAAACAGTAAACACAATTAAAAATAAGAAAATAAAAAAATAAAGTGCATGACTCGGTCGCACGTACTGGCACATATATGTTGTTTGTCTACAAAAACTCAGATTTAAAATCAATTTTTTTTTTTTTAAATTCGAAACAAATATTTTGATAATTCTCCACAAAACCTGGTATGTCATGACTTTGTATATATTAAATATTGTTTAGATATTAATTTCTAGTAAAATAGACAATTTTTAGAAACCAGGTTATAAGTAAAGTACCGTTATACGTATTTTGTTAGTAAAAACCTGGTATGCCATTTATTAGCATATGCCAACCACAACTCAAATATCAAATTTGATCAAAAACGTTAGAGAATTTTGAAATTAAAATGAAAATTCCAATTTAGCTTCCAATTGTGAATCCACCGATCGAAGTTTGAAGAAAATCCGTCCAACCGTTCAGGCTGCTTTCGAAAGGACATACAGACAGACAGGCGCCAGACAAAAGTTTTTCTATTATAGTAATGTCAAGGTTAATCAAATTCTAGAGATCGACTATTTTCAGGAAACCAATACATGCCTTATAGGTGCAAGTCAAAAATACGTCAAATGTGAGTCAAGTCTTGCGCGGTTAGGGTACCAATATTTTAAGTGTATGTTTACAAAAGATACTCGTACGTAAGGTTCATGTGTATATCCTGATACGCAAGTCATTCCCTTTAAAAACTACCAAAATCGGGTCAAATGTGATAGATCATCTTTGTTAGCCGCCCAACACAAGAACTCCTGAACGGATTTCGGTGTAATTTTGCAAGTAGGCTTACCCTGATATGTTAGTAGTTTCATTTGAAATTGATTGAAATCGAATTGAGTGGGAGTGAGATATGATGAAATCTGGCTTTTGACTAATGTCGGACACGTAAATACGTTTGTCTCATCAAATTCAGATTAAGGTGAAGCAATGTATGGTGGTGAACATTTTCATCTCACGTATTTCATTATTTTTCAAGAACTGATTGTGCCAGAAAATTTGCTATAGCTTTGCCCCCACCTAATCAATTTTGTTGACATTTTTTTGATTCAGAAAACTTTATCAATAAAAATAAAAAATGTTAAAAAAATATAAATCTACGAGACAGTTCTGAGAATGATGGGCTTAGTTGTCTTTAAAACTCGAATGTTTGAGAATGCTGATGAAGTCAATTAATAGACATCGAAATTCGGTACATTTTATCATCCTAGCTTTTATCCTTTTGAAGACATTTGAATCGTACCAAAATGTTTTTTTTAGCTGATTGCAGGTTTTTTGGGTAATTGCTCCACTTTCTATGTATTTTTTAAACTTATACTCGTATATTTACCACCCAGTTCCTGCACTACAGTTCTTGGGAAAGCTTGGTACGAATTACATCGAGTTCTACCATTTTATATGCCCATCTCGAGTGCCTTATTCGAACTTAAGATCTCTACGTTGCTAGGTAGGCCGGTAAGTATTCGGGGATCCGCTGTAATTTATACACCATGTCGCTGCCACTTAAAGTGGCAAGTAAGATATTTTAAGCTGATAATCATTCAAGATCAGCAAGGATCTGTCTAGATCTATTCACTAATTCAATGTTGACCATTTACAGGATCGTTTTTGGTGTTCCGTATTAGAATGGTATGAAACGAAATTCTAATGGGTTCAACACTGTCTCAATATGCTACGTCTGTATTTTGTGAACCGTTACATTTAAAGAACTGAAATTTTGCAAAAGTGTAGTATGTGATGAACCGAATTTATTCTGAAAGAAAATTGTAAAGGCGGGCCCTTTTGAAGGCATAATCCCATCATGCGATACACAAAATGAAAGCCAAGAAATTTGAGAATGTAAACAATTATTTTTGGATAAAGTTTATATAAAAAGTCTAAACTTAGGAGTCAAATGTGATCAGAATCTGTTCAGAGGTTATTGGGTTATACATTATCATACGCACTGAGCTGTTGATTCGCTAGCTGATCGCCATATTATTACCCGATCCCAGAGCACATAGCTATTGTTCGCTGTTATATAAAGCATTTTTCTACCGTCGCCTATCTGCTAAAACCTGACTAATATTGTAACAGATCTTATAATGCATTGAAAACTACAAATTTCGACCGTCTGAAGTTCATTTGTGAAAAAAAAATCCCCTCATATTCAAAGTAGATAATTATAACCATCATTGTGTCAATAAATACTCAATAAATAACCGCATTGTAAAATTGTTCGCCAATTTAAAAATAATTTGACAAAAAGCATCACCACCACTATACTCGTAAATCACTTTTTTTCGCATCGAAATATGCACCGATTCACGGCGTGGTTCACCCCCTTTTTTTTATGGCTTCCATTAAACAAAAGCTCTCAGCAACTCTCAGCGATTTATACAATGCAACAAAAGTAAAAACAAACAAAAAAGACCGCAATAAATCAACGTACCGCCACAGAATTCTCCACCTCATTTCAAAAACCGAAAAAATAAACTAAAAACCTCAAATGAAAGCGCTTCACTGCGATTGGCTCTGGGAGCGGTATACGAGTATTTTGTTTTGCATTTGCCCAACCATCATCATCGTCGTCAATATCATCATCATCATCATCATCATCATCAGCGATGATACGTTGTCATCGTCGCAATTTGCAAATTACCCACCATAAATTTTATCTAAATTAGATGGTATTCGCACTTTTACTCATTCAATCTTGCTGGGGCGAAATAAATGCGTCCTTTCCCTCTGTCAAATCTGCGGTGGCGGTACCTTCATATCAAGCGTCAATCTAGTATGACATATATGTACAAATATTTGTGCTCAGCAACACCAATTAAAAGACGATCATCTGAAGATTGGTTCGAGATACAAACGTAGGTACGTATGTATGTATATGTATATCTTATCTGTTGTATCTGTTGCAATAAAGCGATGCCGCTTCATGTCAATTTAGGTGTCTCATCGTGTCTCATTGTTTCAATTGTTTCATCAGCGTAAAAATGCTTGAGATACGTATCTGCGCCTCATTTTTTTATGAAGGATATGAAGTTTTACAGCCCTTAAGAGCATTCCACCTGTTGGGTAGCGTACTGATTGGACTTTGCTTGGCTTGTGGTTGACTGTTAAATATATGTGGTCACATGTGATTAGAGTGTTGTTGTGATAATGACGAGATACGCGCAAATTTTATACCCCAACCCTCTGATTTGATGGTGGATGGGATGGCTCTCACGTTTTTTCAGTTAAGTACGTTTTCCTGTGAAATTCCACATTGTCAGGTGAATTTATAACAATTTTATTATTTATTGTCGATATCTAGTATGGAAGCGGGAGGGTGAACTATGCAACGGATCGCCGTTCATTTGAGTGTCACTTGTGTACGGCCCCGATCAAGTCAAATCGCGTTGGTTGCTTTGAAATGCGTTGACTCATCGTCGTCGGTCGTTGTCGTCATTTGAGACACATTCTGATCGCATGTATCGGCAGACGTTCAACCGACGCAAAACCATAATGCAGATAAAGAAAAAGAGATATTTTTTTGCAATGTAATGGTCGCATAATGAAATTGTCATATACTGTGGAAATTTAACTGACTGTATAGAGTGAATGAGGTGGTGCGTTTCAGTGCGTGATTTGATGGTAATTTCGCAATTTCTTGGGACTTGATGCAAATTGCAATTAACGATTCACGATGACTATATGGCTCCTTGGCGATAGATACATACATTAGATACTGTTTTTGTTTTTATTTTTTGTTAGTTGTGTTTCCTCAATTAGCGGGGGGATTTCCCGTGGTATGCTAAGAGTTTTGTTTTCATTTCGGAGTGTCATTCTGTTTGGTATGACGACACTCCTTATAGTAATCATAATCGTATGCAAATGTTTATGTTTTTTTTTTTTTTTTTCTGTATAAGTAAATATTTCGAAATACCTCATCATGGGGGTTATCTCTATAATAGACGAGGCGAGACTGGCGGCAGGCACTATCATGGGGATTACTACAGTGTGACATTTAGTGTTTAATCAAATGATTTGGGAGTTTTTTTTTTTTTTTTGTTTCAGTCGCGTACTGAGTTGATTTATGATGAAATTAACTTGTGATCGGTATAAATTGCTAAATGAATAGATTAAAACAAAGGAATAGTTCGCGGTGAATGTACGAGTAATTTTTTTATAATTAGGTTTCGGTGACATGAGGTGAGGATAATTTGATCAGTGAACATTCGCATGGGGATGTTGTCATAGATTTGGAATGTTGTTATATTTATGAGGGGTATGATGTGAATTGTGACTGAGCTTTGAAGAATGATTGCTATTAGTATTGGAGGTCTTTGTATTTTTTTTTTTACATGGGGTATAAATGTATGATGATAGATACGTGGGGCATAGAGCGTTCTTTTCTGCATTTTTGGGGCACCTGCAACGTATTTTGAATGAACAAAGTTAAAATATTTCTGATAGATTGACACCTTCTAGCGCTATTATCTGCTAAATGGATATTAGCACATAAATTAAGAACTTGGCATTAAAACTAGCACATAATACTGTACTCTGATAAATTGACGGGAGTCGTTGCAATCCTTCAAAACTCATTTCCAATGCGCTCCTCAAACAACTGCGGGATAGGTTAAGTGTATTCCACATTACATTGTTCTTGTGAGCTAACTCTACATGTACATAAGTACTGTGAACTGTAACTCCTATCATTTTTTCTAGAATTGGACTACTACAGGGATGACAGAAAGTCGAAAATACTGGAAACATTCCGACTCGCATCGTTTTCGGATATTCGGACTGAAATTTTCATTAACTTCGGAGGAAAGCCGAACATTTTGGAAGACTGCGTTGATAAAATTATTGAAAATTCTATATCGATTTTCTAAAGAATTTCAAAACCTAAAATTTCGATATTAATAATATTTTTCGTAGAATGCACCGCTTTCGAGATACACATATATTTGCACTCAAAAACAATTTTTCATTACCTTGCATTAAAAACGTAGATTTGAAAGATTGCGTACCTTAAACTTTTGAAAATTTTTATGAATTCGGCATCTACTTTAGCCTAAAATTAAGACCGTATTAACTTTTTTCATAATACGCACCGTTTTCAAGATAATTACAAACGATTTCCATTAACTTTCGAAAGCAGAAATTCCGAAATTTTTTAAGAATTTCGTGTACATCTTTTAGAGAACTTCAAATCTAAAACTGCGAAGTAAAAGAGTGGGTATCAATAGCTCTGCCGATAGGCTTGGCACTGCTTGGAGAAGCTGGGAAGGTACATAACCAACACGCCCAACAGCTTGAGTGCTAAAAAAAAAATGTATCAGCAACAGACGTTACATGGTCTGCGGCACACTGCACGAGTTTCTACGAGAAGCTAGGCCAAGCCCTGCATGGGCTGTTAGCGCGAAAATATTTATTTATTTTTGAGTTTGCTGAATGAGCTGAGTAAGTACAGCAAACGTTTTTGGGTGCAAATTTTTCGAAAATGGTGCGTACTACGAATAAAATTATTAAGATCTTGATTTTAGGCCTTAAAATTTTCTACAAAATAGATAGATTCGTGCAATCTTCCAAAATGTTTGACTTCACCACAAGCCTAATTGTGGAAATTGGGCACAGGGACACGGACCCCCCAGAGACGATTCAGATAAAACAGGACAGTCGAAAAAACACTAGCAATTAGAATACTACGGAGTACACTCTTTACCTATCTGGCCTTTGTGCCCCTTCCAGAAATAAATCCTGGATCTGCCATTGCACCCAAATGTATTTTTTAGGCAGGGGAGAAGATGAAAGTCGCATGGGGCAAGGCGTCACATAAAGTCAGGCGAATAGGGTGGATATGGCAGTAATTCAAACCAATAGTTATGGATTGCAGCTACGGTTTGACGCGACATGTATGGACGTGGATTGTACTGTTAAAAAAAGCTTTTCTCCTGAACATTCCTGAAAGCTTTTTCTTTATTTCCTCTAGCATCTGACCCGGAGACAAGGAAAACAACCATGATGAGCCACGTTATACCCATGTCATTACCTTATCTGGCGATAATTTAACTTAAGCTTTCTTTAGGGGTAGTGATTCAGATCTCCTCCCCTCTTTCGATTGCTGTTTGGTTCTAGGGGTATTGTGGTGAATCCGGGACTCATATTTCATCACAAATCTAACCAAAATATCCTCTGGTTCGGTTTGAAACAGTTCCGAACACTCACGAGACATCGTCAGTCGGTTGCAATTTTGTTCAAATGAAAGCAGTTTTGGAACCCATCGTGTAGGAAGCTTGGAGAACCCAAGTTAATTTGGAATGATGCTTTGGGTCCATTCATACGAGATGCCGCTGATGTCAGCCAATCTATGGTCTTCCATGATCAGATAACAAATTTGTTCGATGTTGTCCTCTGTAGTTGAGGTTGATGGTCTTCCACAGAGTCACCTTCAACGCTCTCTCGTCAACGTTTGAATTGGGCTACCCACTTTTTAACTGTTATTACTTTACTTTGTCTTAAGCACGTATGTAGACCGAACTAAATGCAACACGGGAATGAAACCTCACTCTTAGAATGTTGGGAAATAAAAGAGAGGAAGTACCAATTTAGTATAAAAATTAGGCCGCGAACTTTTCAATCCACCCTCTTATATTATGTTTTTGGTGAGAATATCCCGAAAACCCTTTTTGAAATACCGACCTCATACTCGTATATACGTCACGAGGTGCAAATGACCCGAACAATTTTGTGTATACACATATCAATGGTGTAGCGCTGAGTACAATTTGAAGCGAAATTCACTCAGGTATGCGACTAGATACTTCCATTCATAGGTAGTGATCCAATGTGCATACATTTAGTTGGAGCTTATTCAAACTTGAATGAATTAATGAACGAACTCGTTCGATAGTTGAAGTCATTCAGTTACTCTCTATCGATAGTCACAATCTATGATAGATCTAGATTCTTTAGACGTTCGTCGCTTATGTGTTCTACGAGTATACTATTATGTGTCGGTCTTGTACACAAGATTACTGGCGCATTAAAGAATTAATTTACCCTCAAAAATGTTAAAAATTACAAGGTTATGAGAGAGATGACAAAAGGCAAAACAGCGCATTTCGGTAGACGTAAACAAAGCCGTTTACAACTGCTCCCTGTCGGCAGGCTCCTTTTTTTAGGAATAAATATTTTTCCCATAACTTCACATTAGTCCCCGTTTCTCTATTGTTTCACATCAAGCGTCAATTCATGAATGGGAATGTCCGCATATAATAGTCTCCCCCAGAGCCTTTCCGAATCTCTCTATACCCAGTCATCATCTAAACACTAAGCATGCTCATAATGCGATGAAACCATCAATATGCAAATGAGTAGTCCATTAAACCACCATCTACTACGAGTGTCCCGTCGCAGCAGAAGCCAATGTAAATGTCAAATGTTTGTGTCCGTCGACACTCCCTAAAGATTGGCATGGATGTTGTGTATCTTCACCCGGACACACCACACCCCCAGCAAAAGAAAAGACCCTATAGAGGGATTGAAATTCTTCTAAGTAAAAACCCCTTCACCATCTGCCAGCCAACACGATTAATCGCTCCGAATGTTAACTCAAACTTCAAACGTCAACAAATTGCTCAAAATTTACAATTCCCACATTCCGCCGGTCATAGAGCCCGCTTTATGGTCATTTAATGGTCCCCTAATCTCGTGTTTATGTAGAAATTAATTAAAAATCTAAAAAAAAAAAATAATAAAATTTAGAAAAAAAAAAACTCAAAATCAAGTTTGGTTGGATTTTATGGGTAATTCCGCACACAAAAAACAGAACTAAACTGAAACCACCTGTCCGATGGTGATGCTTGCAAATCCGGGACTGGAAATTGAATATCTCGAATGCCCGGAAGTTAAATTCTTTTCACAGGATGTCCATGCTACAAGTAAGTGTGGTTCTTTTTTTTTGTCCGTGCCGGTATTTTTTGTTGTTTGAAAAACTGTCCTCTATTCGAGTACCTTTCTGGGTAAACACAAATTCGAAACACAAAGGCCGCGACCAGACGGCGTTTGAGGCTAATCACTTTATTGCGAGATGAATGGTTAGAGGATGCGCGATGCCGAATAAGTGAAAGGTCTTGTGTAGTATACGCAAACAATGCCTCGACATTGATGCTAGGACATGAGATGCAGCGGTGGCGTCAGATCGAAGCGCCTACCTGTGCGGTGCCACATTTTGTGATGACAATTTTGTAGGTATGGTTGAAAGGGATTAAGACCTCTGGTAGGTCGTTGATTTTTATTGCATTTTTAATGATTTCTTGTTTGAATGTTGTTCGGTGTGGACTGAGACATTCTGACAGGCGCTAGTTGTTGGTTGCCCCTTGAGGCGACAAAACTGCATGCATTATGTGAAAATTGATTGGCGCCTTGAGTTTATGAGTCGGTTTTCAAATTTAACAATTCCGTGTATTCCTACAAAGCGATGGAATATAATTTGTAGAGAATCTCGTCACAATTTATTGGGCATTGAGACAATATTTCTTGCCAGTCAAAGGGGAGTAGTCTTCACATTTACTTTACGTATCTGTAACTGTATCTGTTAAGGATAGAGAGAACATAAGGAGTAATCTTCACATGTAAAAGAATTTACTTTACTTTTGTATATCTGTCTGAGCCAAACTTAATTCAGTTTTGGTGACTAGATACAACTGGGAAGGATCTTCAGCACATCATTTTACTGCAGTACAGTGCATTCTCGTCAATCAGATAGCACTTGAGTAGAATGGTAGATACGAAGTAGGTACAAAGTGTACAGTACTACGTAAAGAGAGTATTTCATCCAACAGCCAGAATTATACTGGAGACAAGCGTGTTCCCACTATTCACCAAAACTTTTAAATTGCACGTAGACTACGTTTTGAAGATGCCAGATATTCGATTGCCCAAAAAAGCAGCTCTACAGGCAATACACTTCAAGACAGAATGGTATAGGGGGTGGTTGGAACCAGCTAGGGGCTGTGGAATAGAATTGGATCTTAGTGATATCAAAACTTGGAATGAATTCATAACAAGTGTGGATGAACAGGCTAGATCAATGCACTTAGAGTAAGCTTCGGAATCACTTAAGCCATATTCTGTATGAAACTGATTACTTATCGATATTACTCAGGTAATAGACAGTGTTAAAGTTACGGGAAGAGCTTCTGAAGCTTAATTATATTTCACATAGGGAAGAACTACTAGTGCTGTCCAACTTGTGTAACTTGGTGGAGAGGGAAGATGTCACACATTTTGTTGTGTTTAGTGATGTCCTGTACCTAAAAGACACTTTTTTCTGTAGCGAGGGTGAAAATCTTGAAAGACTTGGTGGTTCTCGGTTGTCAAGTAGTGCGGGACTTTAAACCACTAAAAACCCCTCCTTAATCAGGACCAATCAGTGAAAGATCGGCAAAAGATTTTTCTTTCTTTATTTAAAATCGCGTAAAGGAAAGTTTAAAGTTTTAAGTACTTTTGCATAGCTTTTAGACCATTAGCTCATGTGGCTTGGTTCTTCTCAATCTTTGGCCATTCATGTCGGGGTTTATGTGGGTTTGCAGTCGTTGATAGTGTGTCACAGCGTGCTTTCTAACCACTTCTGGCACCAAGTCTATTTGTAGGGTTCAGCATTGGATTTTCAACATACTCGGATATCAGTAGAAGTTCCAATAGGTGAACTATAAAGGAAAATAGACCTGAAAGCAATAGAACTGATTAACTCCACATGGTCCGCCAGAAGCGATTGTAGCAGCTTATGGCCGACAGTGGATGAAAACAGAACAAAAAGCCTATTCGCGATGAATAAAATGCTAACAGGACACTGTGCGATAGGGGAAATGGCTGCCAGACTAGGTATCAACACACCCGACCACTGCAGGAGCTGTCAAGATATAGAGGAGGCAGAAACTATCAAACACTTGTTATGTGATTGCTGAAATCTTCAAAACCACCGCCTCCATCATATGGGAAACAGGCTTTTTGACGAACTAGGGGATCTCGTACAAGTTCCACTTAGGAACATGATAAACTTCATAAAGAGCGCAGGCTGGTTTGCAACAGAATCCATCGCAAGACAAAGGTTTTAAATGTAGGTTCCACAACAAAACAGGAAACACAATGGACCGTATGACCCCCGTGATAAGCACTTAAGTGCACTTCCCTCCAACCTAACCTAAGCTAAGTCTATTTTTAGGTCACGGTGCAAATAGCTATTTCTTATATACCAAGAGGCATTTATTACTCCACGATAGCATGAATGTGTTCAGGGTAGACATATCTGAGTTTCTCCCCAGTAACTAGTACATTTTTCTATATTTCAGGTTCAGTTCTTCTCTTTTATATTTGGTGTGCTCTTTCCATATTAACTTCGCGTACATAGTCATCCCAAGGTATGCCATCTCTTACTATATTGACTGCATTCTGCAATTTCTCTGTTGCCTTCACATGGCATTTATCAGGTACTAATATTGCTGTGACATTGTTATCCACAGGTATACCCCTCGTAAACAACAGGTCCTAGGATACTTCCCTGTGGAACATCTGTTTTAGCTTTTTTTATTTCTGAATATTCTTGTTCGTATCGAACTTTGAAGAGCCAATCTGTAATATAGGATTTCAGTATTTCATAATGCTGTCTAGGAAAATTCCTATGCAGTTTATGCTCAAGGCTTTTATGTCAAACTTTGCTAAAAGCTTGAGCAATATCTAAAAATAGGCCCAACACTTGGTCTATCGTGGAATGTTTATTTCTAAATCCGAACTGATGATTCGGAGCAATTTTTCGAAAACCTTCGCCATAATTGGTATAAGCGATATTAGTCTATAAGATGTCGCTGTTGGTCGCTTTCCTTGCTTGGGCATTACAATCACTTCAGCAATTTGCCAATTATATGGGACATACGAGTATCGGAGCTGAAGGCATGCGTTTATTACAAATTGAAGTTTTTTTTAAGGTACTAACTTTAGAACTTGATCAGTTATTAGATCGTACCCTGCTTCTTTATTTGATAACTTGTGTGACACGCAAGGATAATTCAATCCTCATCTGTTGTATCAACAAACTCTACGTTTTCAGTGGCTGCACTTGACGAGAATGGCTTAAAAACGTTCGACACATGTTCTGCGAAGAAGTGATCCTTTTGTTTCGGGTTTCCGATTCATTTTCGGTCTGATGCTTTCAAGGGCGGGTTTTGTAACTGAGGTCTTTTTAGATACTTAGCTGACAAGGAATGGTCGGTGGACTCATCTGTCATTAAACTTCGTAGAAATCTACTAAGTAAATCATCTAAAAGAAATATAAGAAGACAAATAATAGACACCACCTATGGGGAAGCAACTTCTAATCAACAACCACTGGGATTTAACTGCCCCAAAATTGTTCACCCCCCAAGGCTAAAACATTGAAGTAAAAAGTCTAAAATTTAAATTGTTTTGGAATATCAAATCATTTTAGTTTTGAAATTCGACTCTATTCAACCATGTAGCTTAAATTGTAAAGTCCTACAACTGCTAATACGTACTCGTATGCATGTCTGGGGATCGACATAATTGGAGGCAATGTCGAGGCCTTATCTTTATCAATTAGCATACCTATCCTACATAATATTGAAATAATAAATTGTCTTAAGCCTATTCTACAATGACATCATTGTTCCCATCCTCTCGCTTGTCGAATATATTATTGCTCTTGAAAGTGCATAAAAGATAATTGTTTTGTTTATATACAAAACATTCCAGCTGATATTGTACTCGTAAGGTGCACCATAATAGCAGTGGCACTTGTAGAACAGCAGCTGCTGATAATAATACACTCACTTGTAACTACTGACCATATGCTCCCCGGACGGGTAGCACTTATTTAAGATACACATATCCAGTACCGTCAGTGCTCCATTCGCTTGTGATATTGTTTACACTCACTGCACTCTGGGTGTATGCCGTGACACTTGATATCTGTCACATTATCGCAATTTGCATGTGGTGATAGATCTCACTACTGCGGCTGCAATTAATTATGAAAAAGAAAAGAAAAAAAAAAAGTCTTCAACGTGTTTTTTTTTTATACATTTTTATTCACTTCAGTTGATTAATCTGCTGTTGGAGTTGTTTTCATTTTTACACAAAAGACTTTGACCTACGGGGTGATTATTTTATTGATATGCAAAAATGAGGTTCCCTAGAGAGATATGCTAACTTACATAGATTAGCAATCTGAATGTTGAAATTATAGTTGCTATAGTGTCAAGTTACATAAGTTTCTGTTTGGATTGCTAGTAGGAATATATCTACAATGAGATAGAATAAGGTATTTCAAAATTTTTTAACAAGAAAATCTAATAGATACAGCATGGTTTGTAAGGAATGATGTTTTATAAACGATCATGGACTTAGGTTAGGTTAGATACGAGGGTAGAACTAGAATAAGTTGGAAATCTGAAAAGAACAGTGGGAAAACAGTTTTCCCATCCTAGCCAGGTTGTGTATAGGTAAGTCTGTCAGTTTATGTAATTATCCGAGGGAAGAGTTCCCAAGGAGAGACCAACGATGTCTTCTTAAAACTAGTAGGAGTGATAGGACCACTTGTCTCGAACAAGAATTGTACCCATTTTAGCCGGTCGGAGAGTTTCAGGATACAATTGAAAGAATGAATTCGGAATACTTATACGGAGTCTCTTTGAAAAGACACCTTCACCCTTGATCCATCTGTGTACGAGTATATTGCTATTTTTGAGCTAAAGATGACGGTGTTCGCTGCTTATTGCTCCCTGTTGGGTATCCGAATCGAGAATTCGAAGTCTAAATAAGGAATCAGGTAGCCTGTTTGTATGCTATCATCTATAAGTATTGTAGCCTTGCGCACTGTTGGTCTCTTTGAGGCGTACCTCGCATTTGGCAGCAGTTTCTCTTATATTCACATTAACTGGCATTAGATTAAGCATAGTTTCTTTCCCAATGTGATCAGACTCTCTGTGTTTTAATTGCCAGCACTCAGTTTCTGGATTTGTTCATTGCTATCCACCAAACTAAGCATCAGTACGTCTGTATTGTTTTCACTAATGTTCAAGTATAGTTTTGGCACAAATCTGTAGTGTAGAGTGCCACTATGCCTAAGGTATTCTCTCATATGTATTCAGCCTCCAGCTTAACGTACTATCGAGATTTAGGCTAGAGGAAGAACCTTGTCCTCTATTGATTAGTGGCACAATGGATGAATGGATTTCCTGTTAGTAAAGAGGACTATTTCGGTTTTGATCATGTAAAGACCGTAAGAAAGACATTTAACGCAAGCCATTAGTACTTCATCATCTGCGAAGGCAATGGGTTTTACACCAGTCCTTTACAGTTTTGTTAAAATTTCATTAATGGAGTGGCGATTTCCCTGTGACTTTGTCGACATTTTCATTATTCAATCGCCCAATTCTCATGTTACTATGTGATTTCCTAGCATTTTCGCTATCCATCTGCATGCGTCGGTCTTATCCAACACATTTACTATCGCCTCGGACTTGACGTTATTGAGACCGCCTTTCAAATCATGGAAAGCTGCCAGAAGGAATTGCTGGATGGATTTGTCCACTATTGAAACCACCTCATGCAGTGCTGTCTCTATAGATATGTCTTTGGTATAGTACTCCATTTATAAGTACATCTTAACTTCAGTCAAAACTGTTTCATAGTCGGTGACTTCGTGTGCTCTGCAAATAGATACACATAAACATAACATTCTCAAATAGATACTCAATTGTATCTGAAAAATTAGCACATGCATCTGTTTATAATGTCATTTACCTATGCAAACTTACTTGTGAATAAAACGCAAATTCCTACCTTAATCTCCAATGTCATGTATCGCAATTAGCCATCTGTTGTCACTGCAGCAATTGAAATGTTTACAATACCGAACATCTGTGTGAGTACCATGAAAGAAATTGTTTACAATCGCTTTTTGTCATTAAGGTTCGACTTGCACAATTGACAATTAGCCAAGTAAAATTGGCAATGAATGCTTTCTTTAAAGCATTTTATGCTGGCTGAGAGGGAGCCGCCGAAGTGTTGATAGATACGATAGTTACTGAACCATTGATGTCCATGTACCAGGTCAATTGTGATCAATCACGCAATAGTTTAACTTCATCTTTTCGACCGAAATTTTGTCATCCGAGAGAGAGAACATCTGTACCCATTGGTGGTGTTGTTCTTCAGAGAAATTGACTTCTGCGCCTTATACTTGAACTTGAATATGACCAAGTCGTGATAATTTAAACTGGAGCGATACAGTGGCACTAGGGTGTGCATATGTATAGCGTGTAGCTGGGGTGCTACAACAAATTAATTGGCTTCTGGCATTTATAGAGTTGCATTGGGCTTTATTGGTTTAATTGGAAAATTAAATTAATTTTAATTGAACATTTAACCAATGCTATGGCAAGAGCTTTTAGGATATGTAGGTGCTACTGTTTCTTTTTTTTTTCTAGTGGGAGAGCGCATGCTCGCTCGTGTATCTATATTTCATGCAGTGGCACTACGAATAGCAACATTAAATGGTTAATGACAGGTAATTTAAAATGTCTATGGACTATTTATGGCGTTGTTTTGATGCCACAAATGGTCGAGTTGTGTCTTATAGTTATGGCGTTACGAGAGAGAGGCTGTTGTGATTTAGAACTTTGGACAGATACTTCAAGCTGTCATCGTTTTTTTGTTAAATTAGTTTCACTTTGGATAGGTGAACAACGTGACGGAACGTGAAACACGTGGCTGCCGAAGAGCCTACGTGCCATTGTGTGCATAGTTTCTTCAGTATCACGAGAAGACTGTTCAGTTTTAGATTGTTTTTCAACACTTTTTAGTAGCGGCCATAAAGTTGCTGTATACAGAATTAATGGTCTGGAACACTATTAGAAGATTTGCGTTGGCACCTGTGTACAGACACACTTAGACGGAAGGGTATTCTAACTACCTAAAGGATTAAGTGAACCAGCCGGGGATTTTAATAAAGTGGAGGATGCTTCTGACGTCAGTATTCATCATTTCGCTGAGGTCGTCGAAGAGAATAGCCTTCAGAAGGAGCAATCTTCGTTTGGAAAGGGCTAGGTAGGTACAAATTAAATTGAGGATCCTGTTCCTATTCATAACTACAGCTCCAGCAGAAATCGTTTGAAAATGGCCCTAGCTTTTTAGCGTGAAGATCTATAAGCATTGATGACGGTGCTGATCTGCTATCGTTTTCGCTGAACCAATTATTTGAGCGTTTTGGATCTAGTTTAAGTGAGATCTGCCTCGAGACTTGATACGTCGTGTGAGTCTGGTTTTGCTGAGTGTATTCCAGTATATTCGAGAAGCATACTTAATCTTTGCCTTTCCGGCGGTGCCTTTTCTGGTAATCCTAGCACCCAGCACAGGTTAATGTTGAATTTATCTTCCATCTCCATGTGGGATGAGCAGCAATTTTGAGCGGCATTTGAATTAAGTAAGAACGATAGCAAGGACTTTATTGCAGTAATCTAGAAGGCGTCACCCACTCCATTACCATTTTCTGAAACATCTGTGTAGAAGTGAACTGAACTGCTATCGTTAACGACATCATTTCCCGCTCACTATGGGTGGGAATTGATGCCAGGAAGTTAATCTTAGTTTCGGTGGGGTTTAGTTGGTGTTTTCGTATGTACAATTTCTTAGATCAAGAATCAATGAGTAGCTAGGTAGATAGTTGGACCACATTTTATGGCTGTGCTGACGGCCAACTATTTGCCAAAAACGTCAAGGGGAGACAGATGAAACATTTTAAAGGCAGGTCGCAGTACGATCACGTCGTACATTAATACGGGCCAGACAATGGACACGTACGTGTGGTACGGGATTGCATAACCCAACTCAGAGCTACACCAGCTCTTTTAACGCTAGTTTTGGCTTTCCAGCTTAGTTTTCTATCCAAAATAAGATCCAAGTAATTTACATTGTCAGTGAATATGGGGTGTGGTGCCATTGACCACATCTTATGGTTCACTTGGAGAGCAAGAGAAGTGCGTATTGAAGGATCTCTTTTAGAATATGTAAGTGCTTTCCGACAACTTCATCTCCATAGGCAATCACTTTGCATCCCTTCCTTTGTATGTCGACGAAGAGGGGAAAGATGCCACCATAAGGTTGTAGTAGTTTACAAGAAGCTCCACCCAGTGTAGTAGAAATGGCTTTTGATTTGACGTTTTTGAAAGCTCCATAGATACTATTTGATGCTTAGTGATATTTAAATTGAGTGCACGAGCGAGGGTAAGGTAAGGTGTAGAGAATTCCACGCAGCCTAGCAGCCTCTGAGGATTCCTCTACTTTACCATAGAAGAGTCTCCAGTGTAATCACTACTCTTTCCTCAATGTCAGCAGTTTCTAAACTATTTCATGAGAGTGCCAAGATTGACGTCCCACCATGGCGCTAAATGTTGATAAATCTGAAATAAATCGGAATGTTTTTAATATGGCATGTGCAACAACTGTGAAGAAATGTAACACCGAGCGTAAGATGGGTATAACATACCCAAATAAATTAAACGGCCTATTAGCGCCAAACTCTTTATTCATTTATTTTACACCACAATTCTACTAAAAATGACAATCACATGCGAATCCAAATTCAAGTGACCTTCAGAGTCTTAATGAAACCTATAAGACGTCACATGGATACCCTAAACTGCAACAGGAAATCAATAAACCCTTCTAGAATGTCGCCAAGTAAGGCTGAAGTCGCACCTACTACTATCCCATTTAGCCGGAAATGACCCACCTTATACACCCTCCTCTGTCCGCATCATACTTACACCGTGTAATTGTTTAAAAAACAAATCGAGTACAAGATCGTATTTTATCCATCCCCAGACAACAACACAATCGTGTGTGTACGACGATTCTTTGTAAAAATATAAATTACCCACGAATTCGTGTCTTCTCAGCGAACTTCTTTTTTTTTCATTCGCTCATTCGACGTTTTCATTCCGAAGCGAGAAATCAATTCAAAAAAAAAAAAAAATAATAATAATTGCGTATCTGAGTGGAATTTGTAATTTTCGAATATTTAACGTATTCCCGATGTATCGCGAAAAATTCATCGCGTGAACCATATTACAATACTCGTCGAATAGCGCGCGCACATCGAATGGATATGGATACCTCCTGTAAGTGCCCCGCTTCTTCCTATCCCCATTGATGGAGGGCACTCATTCCATTCATATGTCGTTCGATTCGAACCGTCCCAGGCTCAAGCTGTTTGCCTGTGAGAAATTATGCGGTTTTGTCGTTTATCCCTATTTTATTCTTAACAAACACTCGATGATCTCGTGGGTTTGGACGTTATTTTTTTTTTTTTGACTTAAATTTAATAACAAACCATGTCTCTTGTGTATTTGTACCGACGAGCCCCCAGTCAGTGGTTTAAGCTTTGTGTTTTCGGCTCAGCTGTGATCCGCATATAAAACAGAGATCAATCATATTCAAAAAAAAAAAATAAAAAAAAACAACGAGCCATGTAATTAAATTCATGAGGGCACGAACAAAAAAACGATACAAATTCCACAGATACATCATTGAGTTATTCCTTCTCTTCAAGAATTTCTAACATTTCGTCGGCGGATTTCTTTTGGATCCTACCTAATGCCACAGGGTAATGACTTAATTATCTGAATGATAAGTTACTCAAATCTAAATGTACCCGTCTGTGTGTGGTGAGTTGAAGCCTTTCGAGAAAAAACGAAATGATTCCTGAAGATAGGTTCTGATTTATAGAGTCGGTAGAAGGGTTAGCGGATAATTTTGACCACACAAGCTCGCCCATACCACGGAGGCTAACGCCATAATGGACTTTATGTGTAGACTACATTCATAGGTCGAGTATTCTGTTAGACGAAGATTTAGATTTACATTTAGTGGGAGCCGTGGCTCAGTGGTTAAGTGCGCGATTACTGAGCAAGAGGTTCAAGGTTCAAATCCAAGAAAATACAAAAATTAAAAAATAAAAAATTTCTCACGGTTCCACCTCTCGCGAACGTCTGACAATCATCCGAGAGTAAAATTGTCATTAAAACTATTCTCATTGCCCTTCAGAAACGGCATAAAACTGTAGGTCCCAACCATTCGTGAGGCACACAGCACGAGTGGCTGCGAGAAGCTAGGCCAGGCCCTGGATTGGGCTGTTAGCGCCAAGTTATTTATTTTTAGAAGATTTAGATCTTGAAGCTGAAAATTGGTCAAATGGTAATGAGACTCACTACAAAGCCAGACAAATTACGAGTATGCAAAATGTATCTTTATACCATAAGGTGTTTTCCAAATGCATACGACTGATTTCTGTACATCCTAGCAGTAGAAATGAGAGACAGACTCTCTAGTGAAAACGATGACTAAAAATCAAAACCAGATCAGAAATGTTGACAACGTACCTACTGTAAATCTATAGCGTCAAATGGAGGAATATGATTCGTTGACTCTACCATAAAAAGTCTTCTTAACTTATCCCGAAATCCCAGCGTTACTATGTACACAACCTCCGATATTCGGTTTTAGCCTTTTCTTCCGAAGAAGAGAGGAATTAAGAAGAGTAACATTCGTAACATTCGCTGGTGCAGATTTCTGCCCTGCATTCTATAATTTTGACGAGAAAAACATTTTGGAAATTCGCTGCATCCGTTCTGCTAAAAGCTTTGTTCCTAGGTTGTCCGGTAATGAAATCGTACGTCCGGTTGAGTTATTCTGGTAAAACAATTAAAACCCAATCAAAGTGAAATGAGTACCATTAGCAGTCTTAATAATCCCGTCGTCGTTTGGAAAAGTCAACAAATCGGATAAATGAAATTCATACCAACTGCACAGTATCAAATCGTTAGTCAGAAGTTTTACATTTCGTTTCTATGTAACTCAGTCTTCAGGATTTGATTAATATTTAAAATATACAAAATTGTATTGAAGACGTACATCTTTTCTATAATCTCAAAGTTAGCATCAGGCTAATGGCCCTCGTAGCATGTGAGCTAACAGCTACGACTGTTTCAGCAACTTTGCATTGGATGCTTTGATACTACAGGAAAAGTGTACGAACGTTTTACCCGATGTTAAAAAAAGAGATCATCCCAAAGCTATGAACCTGGCTACTAAAGGTGATGGTAAAGATACACTAACTCATATGTAAATATAGTCGAATACAACTATGTCCGATAAATAGAATCGCAGCATCAATAAGAAGACATTCTTCCGATACATGAATCTCCATTGGTCTGTTGTATTATGCGAGCACCCAAAGCTGCCGCCAATAAACCGGCCAGTTGCTATGATTGTGGTTTTAGGCCACTACCAATATCTGGTAAATATAGGAGTTGCAGCAGATCCCGGATAAAACTCGAGATTTCCAAGTCACCATGTTGGTTATCCATTCAACGAGAACTGGCTTCATGCCGTATCAGCTAATCTGATGCTTTGCAACTTTGTTTTCAAATTAAAACATGGAAACCCTTTCTAACTGCAGGGCAATATAGATATATAATGAAAAGAAACGTCTTCGTTTCCCCAGCGTAGAATAAAAGTATCCACTCCCAATGACTTTGAACTTCTCTCAAATAGTGAAGTATGATTCACATTACCCTTCGTGTTTGATGTCAGAAGTTAAGTCAATGATGGTCGTTGCTACATACACCTACAGACGTCTGGACCAGCCTACGAGTAAGTTCATCACATTATAAGAACTAAAAATTGAAGAGCTCAAAACTATGGGACAGAACTCCAAGATTACAATGATAAATGTTGTGAAATGGAACACCCTACTCGTAAGATGACTGTCGGCATATCGAGGATACCGCTTAGAATGTAGCCCTAATTCGAAAGAAGATATAAATGTTGTATAAATGAAGATATACATGTTCTGCGGAGTATTTTGTTTCTTAATATGCCTCGCTGGTCGTCGTCGGTCCTGAATCATAAAGTGGTTTCAACAAAAGTCACTATTTAAAGGACAATAGTATCTTTATCATCAGCGCAAATCTGGACTAATTGATGACACCATAAGTTCTTGCATAAGAAATCCAACTTGATCATATATCTAAAGAGGAATAAGCTCACAAATAGAATACTGACTGGAATTATCATTGGCCATGTGCCTCTCTCTCTGCCCCCTGACTCACTCTCCATATTCTTTCGGACCCGATATACCGTGGTATATGGAATATCTTTGAATTTTTTTATTTACAATTTGAGGTCTTGAATCTATGTTGTGACTTTCTATCGAGTTTTGTGGCTTACTTTCATAATTAGACCTTATACGCTCCAGAGATACTCCAAATCGTAGTTTATGCTTCACTAATTTCTGCTATTAATCTTTGCAATCACCGGAATACTAGTATCCCCCTTCCCCATAGTACATTGTTGGGAAGTCTGTCAATTGATCCAGGCAGCAGCTGAAGAATTTTACAGATGCATGGCCATGGTATTGACTTTATTGGAAAGATAATTGTATGCTATTTGTGTTTAAGTACGATTTCAGGCATATGGGCTCGCTCGAATAAAGCACAATCTGGAAGTCCACTTTTTCGAGTATCTGGGGCCGTATATCGACAACAGCGAATGTTGGCTTCTAAGTCGTCCATCATCTGTATGGTGTAGACTAGAAGACTTTACATATTTCCACAGAAAATTCAAAGGTGTTAAATCACATAATCTTGGAGGCCAATTCACGGGTACATTACGCGAAATTATGGGCTCATCGAATGTTTCCTTCAATAAACTGATTGTGGCGCACACTTTGTGGCATGTTGCATTGGCTTGTTCAAACCACAACTCTTCAATATTAATGCCATTCAATTGCAAGTCAGTAATCAAGGATCTATAGCGCTCTCCATTGACCGTAACGTTCTGGTCGGCATCACTTTTGAAGAAATGTTGACCCAGCCTATAAAGCACACAAAACAGTGACTTTTTGTGAATGTAACGACACGTCTCAATAATGGCTTGTAGATTTTCTTCACTCCAAATGCGGCAGTTTTGCTTATTAACGTAGCCATTCAACCAAAAATGATCCCCATCGTTAAACAAAATTTTGTAGTGAAAATGAGGATCAAGAGTAATAGCGTTTTCGGTCCATTCACCGAACGTACGATCCACAAGGTAGTCAAGCGGCTTCAATTCTTGCACGAACTGGATTCTGTAAGCTTGTAAACCAAGATTTTTCTGCAAAATCTTCTTCAAAGTAGGTGGACTCAGCTCCAGTTGCTGTGCACGATGGCGACTCGACTCATGCGGGTCCGTCTCAATACTACGCTCCACAACAGCAACGGCTTCTTTTATTATAAATTAGAGTATGCGTGGTGTGGAAACGTTTCGCGAACTGAACCACAATTTTCGAAATAAATTTGCACAATTTTTAAGCGTTATTCTAGCGTAAGTCTATTCACGGTGAAATGGCAAACCAAACTGAACACAAATCAACTGCCAGCTGTCAAATTGACTGTCGCTTGAAAAAGTGCTGCCAAATCGAAAAACAAAAAAGTGATTGTGTTTTTTATCCCTCGATGGCTTAGGTAGAATAATGTAAGTTAAGTTAAACTACGTGATATAGTTTAACATATTCAAAGCCCAGATACTTAAGGCATTTCACGCACTGTGCGGTGCAGTATATTTGAAACTGGTCCTGAGTGATATTCTCGTAGTATATATCAGCCAAGGTGCTTACATCTTACCGTAATATATAAGTATCATGCAGAATATGCAAGTATCTTTTGAAGCGCATTGAAAAGAAGCAATGTTCTTTAATTTCCGCAGCCATTTGCCTGGTATAAATTTCATATGTAATTATATTTGAATTTCAGTTAGATACTTATGGTCACTACTGTATTTTCTTTTCAATTTGGTTTTGCTTTCTTCTGTGTGAGTATATAGTCTTGTTTATTTAGCGCAAAAAGTCATTAAACGATAAAACGTGAAATTAATTTCTAATTTTATTTTTCCAGATTTAAAGCACTGATTGTATCTGCTAAGAAAAAATTCATACACATATTTGTATTTCTCCACATTTTTTTTTTTTGTTTTAAGACCACCATGCGGTTCAAAAAAACACTTCCTCCAGCGGTATTGAGATAAGAACTCTTGACTTACAAACTAAAAAAAGAAACACGAGTATCTTTTACTTTCTTACACTTGGCGGCATTATGCAAATCAGTTGTTGCGCGCTAAAAATACCTGAAACTTGAGTTTTAAACTCTAAAACGAGTGAAATGGCATAAAATGAACCACAAAAGTAGAAAAAAAAAACGAAAACCTGAAGAAGTGAAACATAAAAAGAAAAAAAAAAATGTAAATAATATTTTATAGCGAAAACCTCAAGATTCGTTTGATTCTTTCTTACCAAAACCCCACTTGTGGCAGCCGCTCGTTCTCTGTGGGAAAATTCGAGTGTGTCCGCGGCCGGTCCACAAAGTATTACCACACGTCGCAGCAGCGCACACTGACAATTGTCGATGGCCACTTAATTAATATTCCGAATGGCATAAGGACTTTCGTGAATAAAGACTTCAAATTGATTTAATTAAGTGGGACTAATTCGAGAACCATTTTATGATTGTTGTGTTCCACGACGGTGAAGTGATCTCTTTAGTGGTCGTCAGTGGGGCTTCTGTTCTGTCAAAAAGGACCGAGAGATTTGTTCGCGTTCATGTTGAGTGATGTGCTGATGTGAGATGAGTGGGGACTTGATTCGTGTGTGTACGAAGTGGAGGAGTATAAAAGTGGAATACCTCAGGGTAGGGGCATTGGTACGGATTTTGTTTTCACGCATTAATGAAACATGAATATTGATGCTTGAGAGGAGTATTTATATACATATTTTTTTTAAGGATTTAATGGAATTTATTTTTGGGATTTACACAAACCAGCAGAGAGAATGGAGGTGAATGGAAGCTGGGAACTCATTGAGGAGAAGTTTCATTCAGTACTTCACCGATTGTTTGAGTATCTTTGTTGATTTATAAAAGAGTTCCAGTGAAACAATGATGAGTGATATAACTGGTAAGATATTTCTACTTTGTTTACTTTTGTTCGTGCGTCATTGATGACGCGAATGGTTTATGGGTGACTGTTTTGCTTCGGGGCGCAATTCGAGCAGAATAGCTTTTTTTAAATAGCACACAGTAGAGGTTTAAAGTTGAATTCAGCTTCTGTGGTGGTCTTTTTAGTGGACTTTGGGCTTAAACTTCTTTGCAAAGTGGTAATAGTTAGCGAAAGAATTTGAGAGAGGTATTTATACACTTTGTTTTCAATGGTGCTTAGAGCTCAATTCACGAACTTTCTAATGCACGCTACTTGGTCAGACTATGACCTGAAGTCTACAAGGTTTTTTCTTTAAGTTTCTTAAACATTTAGAATAAAAGTATGGTGGCTTTATGAGGTCGCTGATCTGCACAATATCGCTTCCATTTGCCCAGACGGGGGAGTCCTAACGCCTTTTTGAACACTGTTCCCGTATATAATTCAGAGCAAACTTCATGATTTTGGTACCAGTTGTATGTATGTTTGTACTCGTAGATATTCTCCAATTCCTGACTGGTGCTATTTATAAAGGTATCTTCATCTATGCTAGCTTTAAGAATTAATTCTAAAAAGGACTACTATGAACCTGTGGTTTTCGTACTTACCACCTCAGTTGGTGTTTTAAACGTTGGCGTCGCAACCAATGATCGGCAGCAGTTTCCGCTTTGCACTGTGTTCCTCCAGCCTCTGTACCTACAACAAACATATAATCGAGTGATGTTCGCACTGCTGCCAATTGTCCAATTTCCAGGCATCATTCCACTAAATACTTTTGGAACATCTGCCATGTAAGTAACTATAACGAGTAAGTCAATCCCGCTGTTTATCTTTAGATTTCTGCTCGAGGAACAAATGATCTTCTTTTATAGATCTTCCTTTTATTCTACAATTGAAGGATTCTCGCCTCCAACTCCTCCACTATTAAGAGAGTATTTTTCACCATTGTCTGAGAATACTGCTTTATTAGCGCACTAGTGTTGTGCCTGTAGTAGTTGATGGTGTGTTATTTGTGTACTGCTTGAGGACAGTGCTACTGCTCTGACAGTCTTGCCTTACTCATCATAATTAGTACTACGTCCGTTGAGGATGTCCAAGCTGTTCACTTTTCCGTAAAGTGTCAGGAATGTGGGTGCTGTATCTGCGGCACAGAAAAGCATTTTGACTGAGCATCTGATCAATGATCTGGTATCCATCTTTTCCAGAAGTACATGTAATGGGGTAGGAAACAAGAAGATCTAGGTTATGGAATTTGCTTACAAGTGTCCTGACCTCTGTTTATCTGTACAAACTTGGGTCATTTACAGGTCGTATACTTGCAATACTATTCGAGGCATTTCCGCATTTGATCATCTTCTTTTCCCACAAAATAACGAGCAAAATATCAACAAAAAGCATGAATGGTCATATAACACCCATACCGCCATCTACTGATGAGTTATGATTCCCCCCCAAAAGGCGCTACTTTCCATTCCACCTTCCTCCATCCGTGTCTGAAACATGATTTATATTCAATTTTATTGAATGTAAATTTTCTTTCGAACCTTATTTTTTAATGCAAAAATATCACTGTTCGGCAGATTGTATCTCTAAGATATAAAAAACACAAGCAACACATTTTGTTATAGAGTATCTCATACAAGATTGGAATCTTCATAATTATTGAATCAATGTTCACAGACAGAGAGAGTGAGGAAAAAAAAATATTGATCACCCACGCATAATATGCAAATGTTAGAGATCAATTCCAACAGATATGGTGTATCTTAACGATGTATCTTTTGGAATTACCAAAAGATGTTCACACATTCAGTGCGGGATAGAGTGAGAGAGCAACTCACGCGAATCTCGATATCTAAATTGATTTCCATATATCGGAATTTATTCATCTTTATATCTCTATGAGTTGTCACATTCTCACTCAGCTCAGATTTATTTTGTCACAAATAATTGCTTAATTCCCGGATCGTGATATCGAATTACAAATCTTTTTTTTTTTTTTGTTTTTTTTTAGTTTTTGTTGCTTGTTTTTTCTTAGCTCCAATTTTGAGAGACATCGCCTACATTTTGAATTGGTTTACCCACCTGGATGAGCAGGCACATACGAGTAGATACAAAAAAGTGTTAAATCAACAAACTAAAACCTATAGCTAAGAACTTGCAGGGAAAATAAACAAAATCTTGTCTATTATTGCGAATTGTATCTTTTAGTTTTCGTGTGCGTGTCTGTATCTTTCTCTATGTGGGGCTTAAATATGAGTGGAAAATCAACATCTCTTCTCGAGTGCGCGCGCGAAATAATATTATTCTTTCGGCGTGTAAAATTAGAAAATAATTGCAAAGTAAACTATTTCGTTATTATTTTTAGATGTGGAACGATTTTAGAGGTAATTGTTGTATTTACCTGTTAATTGTTAATTTTCTATGCAATCTATTTGGGATTTTATGATCTTGTAAGAGATGAGAAGTGTGTACAGTGAGTGGGAGGAATTCTTGATAGATCTGTTTTAAACATACATAGAAGAGGCTTTCAACGATGAAGTCAAGGCGGTGTTTATCTGGCAATTAGTTTTCGTTGGAATATAATGGGTGGTGAATTAAATATACTAACCAACTGCTGCACATTATGGCAGCTACTTACCTTGCAATGGGTATCATATCGAAACATTTGTAGAAATGGTTCTTGTTAAGTACACGAATCTGTTGATCCTTTCGATTTTAGAATCTGCAATTGTGAATTTGTTATAGTTCTCCGTTCTCTCATATTCCGCTGAATATCTCTCTAGCAACTCTTGGATTTATAGATATATGCAAGTTCCTCTCATACTTTTGGCTTCTTTCTTCTACAGGACTTTTACACAGCTCGCTTGAAATTATTGTCTTGTTTTGGACTCATCTCTTCGTTTCTTGATAGACAGTGTGGAAGTCTTCTTCCCTTAACAACTTAATTTGCAATGTGAAATCGTCTCACAAAATAAACGAAGATTTCGCTTGCGCCCTGGACTGCTAACAACTATAATATAACTATATAGATCTGCATTTCTTAGAAAATACCCACGCCAATGTAACGTAAGCTGTTCCTTTTAAAACGATTTTAGAATATTGCTGCGACTGTAATGCTAAAGATACTATGGCTCTTAGTAATAAAAATACTCAAAGCAATTTCTAAAGCTACTGTTAATGAGGTGATTGTAAGTTGTTCTTAGTAATAGAAAAGATTTATCAAAAGTCAAATTCAAAATAGTTATTGTGATTCTATTTCACATACTCGCTACTGTGAACTTGGATAGCTGAGACAGCTTTGATGTAGAGTATGATTACTTTAGGGTATTCGTATTCATTCGTTACATTCTCGAGAGTAATCGAGTGAAAGTAACGAATAGTTAGATACTATTTTTTAAGTGCAAAGACGACTACATTGGGTGAAGTAACTGCCTCTCACCGAAAACAATAAGTAATTGATCAATATTTTACCTTCTTCTAGACAAATTATATACATAGACAGATGCAAATAGTATACGAAAAATGCGATTTCGATAAATGGATTTGATAGTAAGAAAATAATGAAAGGATTTCTTTACATCATTAAATACAATAAAACATTACACTAAACGTTTCCTTTAGTCTACGCGATACCTCATCTTATCTTAATATTTGTATACATACATGGCACACATAACGACTAACTATTGCATATTTATCGGTACACAATTATCCCTTAACTTTTATTTTTGGTCAAATTTGTTGGGAATTGTCTGTAAGTAGAAAAATAAAATTGTTTGTACATAAATCTAAATTTAAATCTCCTTTTAGGATTAATTTTAGGAAACTGCTTGTCATCTAATTTGTTGCTTGGCATATTCATATTAAGGGAGTATCCGCTGAATAGTCATCAAGGTTTTATAGAACGAGTCCTTTGGAATCGTATATTTGCATCTCGTTTTTGTATCCGATTACTTTTTGATCACTTGTACTCTTTTCTTTTGCTATCGAATACGTTAAGTACTTTTATAACATGTTAGCTGTGTCCTCTTATTAGTTTCTTTGTTTGTGTACTGAATTAGTTAATTTGGGTACTGAATTCTTTCAGATCATTGGAATTTTATTTCTTATATGTTGCTTGGATGATTTTGAGGGAACGGGTCTTTTCGAATCGCTTATTGTATTTTCTTGTTTGTTGCTTGCTTGATGTGTGTTTGCATACTTTTTTGTTTGTATGCGATTACTTTATGGGCAATGAATACCTTCTATGAATATATGAAAGTAACGAATACAAAGTAACGAGTGAGTGCTTTTTCTAAAATACTGCAGCTGACTTTTGAGAGATTACATAAATTCAATTCAGATTCCAGCTTATAAACTCTGCTTTAGTATAGTATTCTAACGCAATCAATCGTTCTTTTATAATTTGTCAATGCTCTGTTATTAATTTTATTATATGCGTATTTCACTGAAAATATTATTGACTGTCACTTTAACATCGACTTAGAGACTAAACGTTTTCCTATTTCGGAAGTGACATTCGAGTTTATTAATACCGATTCGGAGTAAAGGCAACTTTATTGCTAAACGCTAACATTTTTGTACGTGTAGATCGAGAGCAGCAGTATGAGAAGAAAATTATTCTATGACCTTTTTGAGGCTCTAGGTTTTGCTCTTCTCATTTCGTGTGTATACCACTAAGTATATACTATTGCAGCGGCAGTGTAGCGACATTCTACATACTCATACATGGTCGGTATACCTTGATTACTACCGCAAATATTACATGCCAGTGTTTAATACGTTTCATTTATATTTTATCTCTGATGCTAAGGACAAACAAACATTTGTAGAAGCGTCTCATTGACTCAACAAATCTTGCAGTCAGGAAGCTAACTTATATTTGAGGTTACTTAAAAGATCACCAACGCCTAATTGAGTGAGATAGTCCACACTCGTTCATTGGCAAAGAGAGCAGTAGCAGTCGATTCTTTCTCGTAAGCTTGATATCAGCTAAATTGTTTCATATGGAGATAATATTGTGGCACAACTCATTGCTAATTTCTGACTTTGATGAGCATATCCGATGAGGATATGGTTACTCCGAGCAGATGCTCTATTATCTCGAAAATTTTAGTAAAATTTAACGGTCTTGCGTTGGGCGCCAATATTTAGTAAACGCAGGGGCACCACCCGTTTCAAAATTCTGACTTCGATGATTAACTCCGCTGAGATTATGGTTACTTCGGACAGATGCTCCATTCTCTCGCAGATTTTAGTAAAATTTCGCGGCCTAGAGTTGGGCGCCAATCTTTAGTAAATCCAGGTGGCAGTCCTTCTAGCGAAATATTTAGTAATTTATCTATACGTATCCGGATACATTATAAACCACCTTTTTCAGGTACGATAGCATTTTTATTGCAAGTGGAACGGATCAGACTTAAACTTTTATTGGTTGGAAGTCTTGGGAGCTTTAGTATGTTGTTTGGTTCCTGGATTATGTTCATCTTACTACCAGTGGAGCAAAAAAACATTGTCTTAGATGGAAGCATTTTAAGATTTTCATTTCTTTGAGATAAGAAGATATAGGCCATCTATTCATAATCAATAAAGAAACCTTCATTCAAAGTACTGAGGGTTAAGAACAATACAATGCTACTGGGTTGAGTAAGATATTTTGTTCAAGAATTTAAAAACTAAATTTCATAATCCGCAAAGCCAACACAAAGCCACACACATATTGCCGGTTACATAATATTATAGTTCCCTTCCTTAAGTTCGTTAACTGATAAAGTTGGTATCGTGGAAATGTGTGTGAAAAAAAACAACTACCACATACTACCACCAACAAACTGAGGGGTGGTTGATAACGTTCCGCGGGAGAAAATAAATTCGCCTATACACACAACAAGTTTCCCTTTTTTTCGCGCATACGTCCGCTATAAAGTTTCTCCATTGTACGCTAAATTACTTCCTTAAACAATTTATTTGATTTGAATTGTTTTTTTCTTTTTTTTCTTATTGTATCGGTGGTAGTGGTACTGGTAGTATATATCAAGTTGCGTACTGAGTGAGCACGGTCAAGTTTACTATTTAGAAGAGGAAATGTCAACGGGTTTTCTGATATCGGAACTAGAGTACATAAATTATATCTGGCATTGAAAACCCCTTGCTATACAATAGTTAACTCTATTATAGGCCGTCAACGAAAGGAACACTACACATGTGTTATGTTGGAATAACAAAAGAAAAAAAAAAATAAATCTTTTCTTTTTTTTTCTAATTAAAGATAAAATATGCGGTTAATAGTTTACGCAAATAATAAAGAAGAAAAATAGTCCGGAATTTAACGCTAATTTATTTATAATCGTGATTTAGTTTATTATACTGTAAAAATGTTTTTTTTTTTTTTTTTTGTAATTTTATTTTATTAGTTCTAGACAAGACGTCATTCGTTTTGATTGATTGGTGACAGGTAATTGGAGAAGAGAGCTGAAGGGAGAAAAATCAGCGGGTTTTGATGATTCCGGCTCCGGCATATATTTTGCATATGACTTGGTCGTAAAAACGATCGGATGTTGTTTAGTTCAAACTTATCCGGTTTGGGTACACGTGTTGTGTCAGGGATCGACTTCTTGAATTAGACACACACTTTTGATTTGTGATGACTGTTAGGCTAGTTAGGCAATTAGAATTTGGTAATAAAATTGAAGCTAGAGTAGGCACTTGGGATTTACAGATTTACAGATTGTAATCTTGCAGGTGGTGGTACTTTTGGTGTTTAATTAGATTTGAAAGGGTCAGATATACATCTGACAAGTGTTCACTAAAGTTTTGATATTTTTTTTTACTCTCAGGGGAGGCTAACCTATAAAACTGAGCCAGCACCCCAAGATGTTTGTAAATGCCTGTTGATCCTACTCTTGAATTGTTTTCTGCAAGTAAACTCCAAAGTTGAATTGTCCCTGATAAAGGGTGCAATGGTTAAAGTGGACATAGAAGTGATGGGCCCTTGCCTAGTAGAAAGTTCAAATTTAGGGATCATTTTACTGAGGTTTTCGGAACATCTGTCATGATAGTATCAATAGTATAGGCATAGGTCTGGTACCAGTCTTCGATGAGCTAATGGTTGCAGATTGAAAGTTGGTGCGTGATCTTCTATTAAGCGGACTGCTCGTCTCTGTATTTTATTTTTTAAAGGAAATTTCCAAATCCTGGAGCACTTAGACTGATTTTACTGTCCATTGTACTACCAGGTAGAACTCCTTCTGGTGCAGTGGTTATTCGTTTCTCTTTATGCTCGAGTGGCTGTGGTTGCTGTTCCCCGCCCGTGCTTGAAACTGCACAGTTCGGGTGAGAAGCGAACACACTACCCACGTCTCTGTTTACTATCGAGCAGATGAAGACGTTTTGAGGCAGAAATCAAAACATGAGAACAATACTCAAGTTCTGGTCTAACTTATTCTTTGTATAGGAGAAGGAGCTGTTGCACTGTAAAGTATCTCTTTCATTTAATGAGTTGACCCGGTCGCAGCTCAAACGATGTATTCGCATTGTTGACTCTAGAATGTCGTTGATATGGAATAAAATAGAGTTGGTGAAAGCCTAGAACCTTGCGGTACTCCAGCGTTTACAGAAAATATATCGGAAGACACATCAAACCGCAGAACTATTAGGCTAGTCCATAGGAGGGTAGCTTGTTTAGTAGAACACTATGCTATACCCGATCCAATGATTTTGATACACCCAGGGCAACAGCTCTTGACTCCCCGTGCTATTCGATGACATCTGCGAAATCCATATTGTCAGTCACTCATCAGTCCGTGTCCCTCCAGTTATTTCGGCATTGATGGTTTTTTCCATAACTTTAGATAGCATGGGCAACAACGCTATGGTTTTGCAGCAAGTGTTTCTTTTCTTTTTTTTTGGGTATCGGCAAGAGAAAATCATTTTTTGCAAATAGGATATATAAAAAAGTCTACAAAGAAGTTAGTGCAGGTGCACAGTTTTTAAGGACTATGGCTGGAATCAGGTGCAGATGACTTTTTGCAAACCAAATGATTAAATAAGCACCGGATTATATGAGGTCGAAACTTTACATTTGGCGTCGACAACTGGACCTCTGTGATAGTTGGTGGCTTCGCTGTGCCGGATCTAGTATTGAATTGCCTGAGAATATAATAGCAATTTTAAATGTTTCCTCTGGTGATTCCTTCCCTGTATTGCAATAATATCGAAGCGTTTACCTCATTCAGCGGGCCTAAGACCTGCTCCTACGATAGGAAAGAATATGCTGCCATGAATATGTCTTCTATTTTCTGCCTTCATTGGACAACTGCCTATAAACTAGAAATCATCCTTTCTATCCGCTGTGCTACACAATAAGGGATGTGAGGCATATAGTTCCAATTAAGCAGCTAGGCTCAGAGCTCCGACACTATTGATATTGCATCTGCACTAAACTCATCATCAAACTAAATATTACGACGGTGGGTCAATAAGTCCCTGAAATATAATATTACACTCTTTTCGGTATAAAAACATTTCATTTTTCAACATAGTCTCCTTCTAGCTTTATACACTTCTTCCAACGTTTCTCCAATTTGTTGATGCTCTCCAAATAATACGATTTCTCGAGCCCCTCAAAATAAGCGTTTGTTTCAGCGACCTCTTCATTCGACCCAAATCTCTTACCTCCGAGCCATTTCTTCATGTTTGGAAACAAGAAATAGTCGCAGGGGCTAAATCTGGGGAATATGTTAGATGAGGGAGGAGTTCGTACCTAACTCATACAATTTTGCCATTGCGACTGAGGCCTTGTGCGCCGCTACGTTGTCCTGGTAAAAAATAACTTTTTTCTTCGCCAAATGCGGCCGTTTTTGCTTCAAATCAGCTTGGAATCGATCCAGCAACTCTGCGTAATATGCGGCGGTGATCGTTTTATCCTTTTCAAGGTAATCGATGTGAATAACACCGCGCGCATCCCAGAAAACTGTCGCCATGACCTTGTTTGCTGACAAACCCACCTTGGCCTTCTTCGGCTTCGATTCACCAGGAGAAGTCCATTGTTTTGACTGTTCCTTGGTTTCTGGTGTATTGTGGTGAATCCAGGTTTCGTCCACGGTTACGAAACGGCGCAAAAACTCACCCGAATATTTCTGGAACATCGCCAAACACACCTTTGAAGTTGTCAAACGAATGCGTTTGTTGTCGATTGTGAGCAAACGCGGCACCCATCTTGCGGAAAGCTTTTTCATGTCCAAATATTTATGTAAAATAGAAATCACTGAGCCATTTGATAATCCTGTGGCCTTCACTCGCCGATCGTCCATTATCAAACCATGGATTTTGTCTACCATTTCTGGTGTGGTGACCTCAATTGGGCGACCAGAACGATCGGCGTCACTTGTGCTTGAACGAACGCACCGAAATTGAGTAAACCAGTGGTGAATGGTTCCAATCGATGGTGCAGAGTCCCCATAATATTTGTCAAGCTTTTGTTTGGTTTGCGTGATAGTCTTTTCTCGCAAAAAATAGTGTTTAATGAGCACTTAAAATGGAAATTCACTTTTTTCCATTTTAACGAAAATGCTAGTAGGCGTCTATATAAAATGGCTACCACAACAAAACTATTTGACAAATCTGTCTGAAAATTTGGGTGCGTTCATTTGAAAAATATTTCTTGACAAAAAAAATTATTGACTTATTGACCCCCCTCGTATGTTGTAGATTGCGGTTTAGTTACCTATAAATTGACCTACGCTGTGATTCTGCTGCTCTTCTGAGAACGTCTTCATATACTACTCATCCATCTTAGAAATAAGCTGGTAATTAGTTGATTACAGAGGATATCCAGTCCTAGAGGATTTGTGCGGTATACTGTTCTGAATTCTGGGTCCGAATTACAACAATCGATAACGAGTACTTTTGAATCTCGTCATCGAAATGTGAGGATTTGGCATTACCGCTCTCGTAATCGAGCATTCACTTTCGAAATGTGAGCTGACAGCACACGTTATAGTGCGTCATTTCATGCAAAACAACAAAAATGTGAGTATTTTTGTTTTACATTTTTTTTTTTAAATGAATTCACTAATACAATATCCGTTTTTTTTAATTAAGGTCCAATATGAACAAAATTAATTTGTTAGAGAAAACAATTCTGACCGATTTTATGCCGCGATTTGACAAAGAATATTTTTTTTTTGATTCACATATGCTTATTGGCAATGAGAACGGATTGCTCTTATTCCTTAAACGCAGGCGCTCAACGCGTTCACGATATTCATCGTCGGAATCCAAGGATAAGTAAAAAAATTTATCCATTATTGACTTTAATTTCACTGCAAATAATATTTTTCTCTCTTTGATATCAACCGCGGAAACGTCACTTTGTGAGTTGTAGTAGAATTTCTCTAGTACAATTTTATTTTCATTCGACACGTGAGCTTTCGAGTGGCATCATCCCAATGAGGTTAATTGATCATTCGATCACGAGTCCTACTCACTTACTCGTTATCGATTGCGGTAATTCGGCCTCTGAATTGTATTTTCCTAACAGTTTATGCGAACTAATCGACGCAGTTTGTAGAATATAAGAACAAATTGTACACGAAGTGTTTAAAAAAGAAATGCTTAGATAATTTTGTTACGAACAGGGTAAAATGAAGGCTTCCTTAGATTGTTGAGGGACCAGTCCGCCTTCCTAAACATTACTAAATAGAAGCAGCAGCTTGTTCGTGAGTGTCCTGGTGGAGTATTTTTAGAATTAGTCAGGTATCTTGGTGGATCTCAGCGCTTTGACATCCTTAAGGGATCTTCTACTTTCTGTTGAATAATAGGTGCATCTAAGATTTCCCTTCTAATAACCAGGAATGGTATACTGAAGAACTGAAGAAGAAATGCTCAGGAGATTCGTTCCCCAAAGTTCATTAACAATGCTCAAGGTCAGCTTCTTGTAGAAGACGACAGTATTGTGAAAGATTTCTGAACGAACAGTTTTCCCGTGACGAAATATCTGACATTACTGTCGTAGAAGTTAGGAATGCGGTCAAATACTCCAAAAAAAGAAAAGCGGTTGGGCCAGACGAGATACCCTCTGAGTTCTGGAAAAAGATGTGAGACATTGGGTCCAGATGGTTCATGATTCTTATCTCCAAACTTATGAGCGGTGATCCAATACCTAATCAGTGGAGGGAAAGTTATCTTCTTTCTTTGCACAAAGGGAAGGGCGATACGCGAAACTGCGATAACTACCATTCTGTCAAGCTGATGTCACATACCATGAAGATCGTTGAGCGGGTATTAGATGGCCGACTGCGGAAAATAATACGGCTATCTGATGACCAGTGCGGGTTTATCTCGGGTAAATCAACAACAGATGCAATCCAAAGTATAAGGATCATAATGGAAAAACATCGTGATTCCTTAAAGGACTTGCATATGGTGTTGGTTGATTTTGAAAAAGCCTTTGATAGACAACCAAGAGATCTCTTATAGGTGGCGCAAAGACAACGAGGAGTTCCAGAAACCTACGTGCGCATGATCATGGACATGTATCAGGGAGCAAGGACAAGAGTACGATGTCCCGCAGGAGTCACCGAAGAGTTCCCAATCAAAGTCGGTGTACACCAGGGAAGCGTCCTTAGTCCTTTGCTATTTATTGCAGTCCTTGATTATCTGCTTGAAGGAAAAGTCACGGATCCCAAAGTGCATCAGTTATTCTTTGCTGACGATGGAGCTATCATAATCGAAGATCAAATGACCTTGCAACGAGCACTTGATGTATGGGTGGATGTTCTGGAGGGAAATGGGTACCGTATTAGTTCGAAAAAGACAGGGTATCTGTGCTGCCCGTTCTCTGATCCACACCGGCCTATTCCAGATATTTACTTGAACAGAAAAGTGCTTCCCAAGTGTGAAAAGTTCAAATATCTGGGATCTATGATCAATAGCGAAGCAACTTGTGATGATGACATCAATCATCGCGTAAGCGTAGGGTGGATGAAGTGGCGGGAAAACTCCGCTATCTTCTGTGATCGAAAAATGCCCCCTAAGCTTAAAGGAAGGCTATACACCGCAGTTGTACGTCCTGCGCTCACATACGGTTCACAATGCTGGAAATTGTACAAAAAGTATGAGGGCAAATTAACGGCAGCTGAGATGAAGATGCTTCGCATGACAGCAGGAGTAACGAAGATTGATAGAATAAGAAGTTCAAAGATTCGAGGAAGCCTTCATGTAAAAGAACCCATCACAAGCAAGATAGAGCACAACCGGCTCAGTTGGTATTGTCATGTTCAAGAGATCCTTCGAACCCCGTCAAAAAGGCAATATCAATCAACGTTCCTACGCAATCGCGCAAAAAAGGCAGACCAAAAAACAACTGGATCACACAAATGCAAAAATACTAGCATTCGATTGGCCTCAGTGACGAAGTGATCCGAAACCGGGAAGCCTGTCGGTACTTCCTGAGGTCAAACCTACAAACCCCACAGGCGGACCAGTAGGGATGTAGTAAAGTGGGAGGGTTGTGATCCTTTTACTCCGGATCATTACTTCGCCGTAAGAAGAAGAAGAAGGTATACTGAAGAACAGCTCTATGAACTATTGGATTCAACAGCTGCCTAAAGTGTACACTTCCTATCATTAAGCTTCAGCGCCAACTTCCAAAAAATGTGAAGTCTTTCTAAGTGATAGCCTCTTAGCTTCGGTTTCTTAATAATTATTTTTATTTTGAAGATACGTACTTCTGCATTCCTTATTAAACCATGGTTCTACACATTGTTCTGGTTGTTGTCGACTGGGTATGATGCCTCGATTATTTCCTCGGTTTTCTTGAAGTTTATCTCCTTGTCATTTGTGAACGGTTGGCTGAGAAGCGTGCCATACTAGCTTGGGTACTGCTTTCATGTCTTAAGTTTCTTCAGGCGCAATTATTTCCACCCCAAATGTTACCACCACTGGGAGATCCTCAGAATATGGAACATGTTCCACTTCAAAATCATTTGTATGTTTGTTCTAGTCATCTCCATGATCCGTCATCTTTAGTCCCTTCATTTCTGTTAGGTCACTGGCAAATGTGTGTTGCCTTTAACTTCATAAACTAGTTTAGTTCTCGTACCATTACGATAAGATACAATTTGTTGATAAGCATCAGAATGAAATGGACACGTATGGGACACAATTTAGCAAATGTTGACCTAGCTTATTCATGACTTTCAAACAAAGACATCCATCAAACCCTGTCAACCCTTTGTTGCCTTCGGGTCCAATTTCAACACTAGTAGTTCATAGTTTTCCCCTCATCAGTGTCAACGGTAATTAATATAAATTACCAACTAATTAACCTCATATCGGGAACAATCTTGTTGTATCTTCCACACGACTTGCAGCTCACTCAGATAAGCAGTCTCGCTACATTTACCTACCAGCGAATACTAAGTATCCGCATTTACATGTGTAATTATTGTAACGTGTGAGTCAAACATGTTGTTAAATGCTAAACAAAAAAAATAAAAAAAAATAATATGCTCATTAAATGGCAAAACATACACCCGCCAATTGCAGTAAAGCTAATTGTGTAAAATATAAAAAAAAATATAAAAAATAAATTCAAATGCAAATGCAACTTAGATACTTTGCATAATGTCGTCGTTAAGTTTATATTTCGTTTCTCATATGCAAGTGTACCTATACGGTGTTGTCACCCCCACGATGGCATGTAAGAATCCAGCAGATTCAAAATCAAAAACAACAACAAACCGATTATAAATAACACTCGGAGATGGTGGTGGTAGGTGGTAATTGTTGGGCGCTTAACACGCGACATTTGCATGTGTAGTGCGCGCTACCCGATCAACGATTGGATTGGTAATTAAATTAATTCCACTCATAATGTACCATAGTTGGTTGCAGTGGCTTCCCTAAGCTGGCGTCAACGGCGACGCCAAGACGACAGGTTATACCCCCGGTATGGTATGGTTATGGTATGGTATGGTGTCTTCCCCCTCCGCATTTGGGCGTACTAAAATGGTGAGGCGAGTTGTGGCGCGTCCCATTCAAATTGCAGACGCATAGGGGTACCTCACCTACTCGGTGCGTAATTGTTACGCTGCGTGTCTATGATTTTATCAATGCATTGCGATATAATTGGCGGCACCTGGTTGCTTTGTTTCACCAACGATGTCGACTACAATTGGCTGGAATGTACGTTGGTAGGGGGTATGGTGGTGCCCCGCTATACTACCCCGGAAGCATTGTAGAGAAACTCATTTTGGCGATGCTGTCTACGCCGCCATCCTCTATGGTTGGCGATTCTGATTAGAAATCAACACTTTTTTTTTCCTCTTTCTCTCCATTTGTATCTACGAATATCTAGTATCTATCAGATTTCGTTTCCATTTTGTATACTCCGTTTGTTTACTGTGTTTGTGCTCTTTTTTTTATGTTTTATCGATGTTTGTCAAAGAAAAAGCAAACGAACAAAAGAAAAAAAATCGGTTCCTACTCTAATGGCGGTCTTGGTAGGTATATATGGGACGTGGCGAACATCCATATAGCACAGGTAATAGAACCTCATGATGTACGCCATGTTTTATCGAGTCAAAACAGAGATAAAAACGGCGCGTGATTGGATAGCAAAGTATTGTTCGCTATGTAGTTATAAAGTTAATAATTTTTCACGCACTATCAAATGGTTTGAAAGTGGTACCACACTTCAAGAGGAATGCTGTGGCTACTGAAGAATCCAAATGGAAATCTTATCTTGAAATAGCTACAGAAATACCTGCCATTAGAAAATCGATAGATTCTAAATGGGGCGTTAAAAATTGTTTAGTTTGACATGAAATTTAATTCGCTACCCGTAGCATACATTTGGACAGAATTTCCTTTAACTTTAAAGCCAATCGAATACTCTGAAACACCAAAGCGAATTTAGTTATGCGATCAGAGCTACCAATTAGTAGGTACCTACATACATCTACATTCAAGCAGTTTGCAGATTTGGAGTGCCTTCACGTCAGTTAGGAGGTCGTTCCATTTGCTTTTATTAAAAATATGTTAAGTCCAAACCAAATTAATATATCCTCAAGCATCCTTTGGTATATAGAGATCCTACTGTATGCATTGGGCGCTCAGGTGAAATAGATTCAAAAATTTTATTTCGATGTTAATTGCTCAGGAGTATGTACCTACTGAATAACAGAATATGAGGCTATATGAATATGACATGATTCTAAGCCCTTTACAACTCTATCTCCGGCAATTTTTTGCATGCTTTGCGTGCTCTCCAAGATACATATTTTCGCTTATTGGACTGACGTCTTTGAAAAATATGTTTTGAATATTTTATTAGATTTCTAGCTTCCTTGGATGTACAAGAATTATTTTAGGCTTCGAATTAACGCCTGCAAGAATACCTTTTATTATAATAGAATCTGTTAGCAGCGAATACTATATCCCGAGCTCGTAGTCCATTTTCGAAGATTTCATTATTCGAATAGGCTTTGTGGCTTTTCAGACCAATAGTTCGAGTCAGGCCGATGCTGATAAGGTTGAACCGATTCACTACGTGCCAAAGTGTTAAATCACAACCTAAGGAGCTGGTTGTGAAATACTCGGAGTTGTTGATATATTCCGGCGTGGCATCAGATGTACAACATTGTCATCCGCGAATGGAGTTACATCTCAAAATAACCTTTTAGTTGGCGAAGATACTCGTATATAGGCTCAGTATCTTGTAGATATTGGTACCATTTATCATAGCTTTGTTCACATATTATGGGTGGGTACGCCTTCTTTAACTTTATTTTTTCCTTCAGAAACTGCTTATGTCACCACGTTATACTGATCTTGCCTTCATTTCTTATCTAGGTACGTATTTAGGATAATGAAGCCTCTAGCCAACAATCTCATAGAACAAAGAGGAAAAAGAAAAATGACCTTAACACTGTCAATCCTTACTTAAATTATTCATTTCTATCCATTTATCTTATGGTGACACCAAGCGCACTCCTAAGGACCATACGATCAAATGGCATAAAAATAAATTCGGGCCAAGAACTAAACACTCGGAACCAATGGACAAATTCTCCAGCACCTTCCAAAGCTGCCTGGGAGCATATCATCGTTCTTATTTAGTTTTGATCCAATTGCTTAATTTTACAAGGGAATAGTGTCGACTAACACTAATAGGTAACATAATACGAGTACATCTTTTAAGTTACAGTGCGTCTAACACCAGGCATTTATTCATTCATTTATTTCATCATTCATTCATTCATTTATTTCATCATTCATTCATTCATTCATTCATTCATTCATTCATTCATTCATTCATTCATTTATTCATTCATTCATTCATTCATTCATTCATTCATTCATTCATTCTCATTCATTCATTCATTCGTTCCTTCATTCATTCATTCCTTCATTCATTCATTCCTTCATTCATTTATTCACTCATCTATAAACTATGGAATATTCGTTCAATAAAATACTTAAATATGGGATCTATTTGCCTCCTTGAAATAATATATTTCTGCGTTTTCTTCTAATTCCTGGTAGGCACTAGCATAAACTCTAGCCGACAAAATTAGAGCGACCTATGTCTTAAAAAAAGTGCAGTCGAACAAACATTGACTCCCATGAAACTACCTAATGATTTCCAGCCACTCTACAGTATCCTTCCACAACATGGATATCATTGGCAATGTCATTAGAACAAAACCTATTTCTCGCTCTAATTAAAAACCGACCACGCTTTTCTCGCGTGTTTGTTTTTCTTTACCTAACGTTCTAACATTCGCATCTCATCAATTGTTCGACTAATATCCGCACGCTTTTCTTTTCAAAGCTAATAAATCGGGTTTTTTTTTTTTTTTTTTGTGAGAAAAAAAAAGGAAAAAACCTCAAATTGTGGTGATGAAATTGCCACCAAGAGCCTTTTGCCGGCCACAAATGATGGAGGATAGTAAAGAACGTACTCATAGAGTGAGCTACAGCCTATACACAATAACGAATGTGTAGCAAAAAAAAAAAATGTAAACACATAGCGCCAACAGAGAGATGTATCTTTTCCACCTTCAGCTATACAAAAACAGACTCAGTCTAGGAGCAGCGTTCGCACGCCCGTTTACATTTTATACATTTGTGCTTATTATATATTTGCATATACGTACAGATAAGTATAATATGATACGCGATTGTGTATTTACTTAATGTGCTTTGAAGAAGTGCGCACACCGTCTGGATATGTAAATATTAGAACGTACTTTGAAAATTTTTTTTTCTATTTTGCTCCGCAAAAACGATACTTGGAACAATTTTAATAGATGTGAATACTCGAAAGCGAATCTACCTCCAAGTGTTATCATTTCTGCCCAAGCGATCTATTATCGTCGATGAAAATGTGTACAAAGTTGTTTAATTGCGCGAACTTAAATATTTATCTAATTATTTTCTATACATGTATCTAAAGCCAACTGGTTTTGTTTGCATACCGTCAATGTGGCTGTCTGCAATATACACATCATATTTTGAACGTTTTGCTAAAAATTATAATGATCGAGTTTGCAATAATTCGTGATATATGCAAGTAGAAATCTTAGTCCGAACACTAGTGGTCAGAAAATTAAAGCAAATCCAGGTGGATTGAGTTTTGGTTTATGAAAGTGATAAGTACAAAGCAAAATGAAAAATTAGGAAAGTACACGGAGAAATCAGGAGACTCTGAGAGAAAGCCAGCGGTGCTTAGATATCGTATCAGTCGCTAATACATGTCGTCACAATTCAAATGTTCTTACAAAAACAGACGCAGTAAACAGATGCAAGATTGAGGAAAACACTTGTTCTGCAAATCATCTAAACGCAAAAAGACCGCCAACAACAAAATATTCCACTACTTTTACTATTCATGTGTAAAAAATCAACGAGGGTTCTGGATCAAATAGTTAGCCGAACGACGCGTTAGAGTAAAAGCACTGATTTTTTATTTATTTAAATGAAAAAGGGATCCTCTGTTCAGCCTCAAGTCTGATGTTTTGTAATGACCTTGTTTAGTATGCAGACTTGACCCCTGTTTTTCCTAACTCGTCGAATGATCGTCAAAGTCAATCGAAATTCAAAGAACCCCCTGACAAATACAATGAAAAGACGTTTGATGTTGCAGAAATCCACAAATAATTCATTTTTATCAATGCACTTGTGCTTTCGTTTAATATGCTTGAAATCCTCCATCACAGTGAATATGTCTCCATTATGCATCCAATGTTATGTTGGGCGAAGGAACTAATTCATTATTGAATTTAGTAGCTGAAGGTAGACCCTAACTCTCTGTTTATCGCATCCGAGCTTACCTCAATTTACCTCGAAGTACCTCCACTGAAATAAACTGGAGGCGGGTAGGAAAAGATTGAGCTGTCTGGAGATGTTTGTTGATTGAGTCCCATTTCTACCCCGGGCTGTTCGCCATCTAAAGAATGTAAAGTAAAGTCATGGCTTCGTCATCTTTACCAAACCCATACATACTCCTTATCTAAGCAGTGTAGATTCACGTGTTATACATATAAATGCCTCTTTGAACACCAATTTATTATATCATGACATGTTGCATCACGAAACGCCTTTTTCGTAGAAGAGAATAGGATAGGCTGTCCCCTAAAAGTGGGCGTGGCCCCATACAATGTATGCACAAAGTGTAGAGCATATTAACATTTATGTGTCTTGCTAAGGCAGTATATTTCAGTTTCTAGTGAAAATAGTGAGAAAACCTGGAAACCAAAAACGTATCTCCCACAACTGTAGTCAGCACACAGAAGCACAAACTTATCCACTGCTGCAACATTGGTATGTTAAAAGCATTACTTGTTTCTCGCATAGGTGTACTTGACTTTAATAATTTCGCAGCTTTTACTACATGGAGCAGGATATCTATGTAACCATAACTAAAAATATCTATGTAACCGAAAACCTACCTTAAATGATTATCTAATCAACAAAGAAAAGAAAATAGCAATCGGTTCAGTCGTTCTTGAGTTACAGCCTTACAATGCGTGAAAGTCAGCAACAGACGACTTAATTTTATGTTATTATGGACCAATTAGGGGAGAATTTTCATATATTATGATAGTAGACGGTAACCCATTGATATTTGAGGACCTTTCATCTTCGACAACCTATACAATAATCGTTCTAAGCGGGATCTGTTGGCCGTTATCATTTTTCCTTTGTAGTACCATATTCGAGAATATATCGCTCAGACTGTAATCAATTGCACATAGAGTTTTCCCAAAAATTATGGAAATATTCATGTATCATCCCCATCCATAACAAGGGCTGTAAGAGCAAAATTTATGACTATACACCACTTTTATGCCTAAGCTTTTTAACTCGATGTTCCACTGCAAATTAAATTTCTTCCCTAAGCAACACTGGTTCCTAAAGGGCAGATCCATAACCACCAGCCTTACCGAATTTGTTTCTAACACATTATGTGCAATCATACTTCTCAAACTTTTAGCTTTGGGTTTCCACCGTCGCTTATTTCATAGGCTATGTCCTAGCCAATAGAGCACCCTATTCAGATCCTCCATGTTAAACTCAATCATTCTGACCTCAGGAGTACCACAGGGTAGCCATTTAGGACCTCTGATCTTTATACTGACTATAAACGATGTCGAGCTTGTCATTACGGCCTAGAGATCTACACAAACGACATGAAGATCTCAAGACAAATTTTGTGCGCTACTGCAGGCTATCTTAAACAAATTCTTTATCTGGTGCCGACAAAACGTCTTAGACTTTAAAGTGAAAAAATGGCAATGTCTCGAAGAATATATCTTATTGACATTGTGCTTGTTCTCACAGTAAGTTCAATTCGAGATCTGGGCACTGGACCTAATTATCGGTAACATAACCAGAGCTAACTCAACTTCTAAGCTCTGTTAAATATTAACCGAAGGAGTATGACATTTGTTAGACCACTTCTTGAATATGCACATTCAGAGAATTGAAGTCGTTCAAAGTAGTTTCATTCGTTTTGTCTTACAGAGTCTGGGCTGGAATGACCCATACAACTTAGCTTCCTATTAGAACCGACTAAAATTTTTAGACTTACAAGCCTTAAAAACACGTCGCAATATTAGCTGGAACTATTGATTGCCCTCACCTTGTCCAACAGATCTCTTTAAATACTAATCCTCCTTAAGATCAGTACAGTGCCTACCATCGAAATGACTGTGGCCAGTACGAACTTATGACCAGAAGACTATCTTTGACTTGCACAGTAGTAAATCCACCATGAGAAATTCCCTACGCAACCTACCTTCAATCTCCTAAATTTAGTCTTAAGATACTTTTAATCCTTTTTTTTATTAATTTAAGGTATTTTTAGATTGTTGAAGTTCTTTTTTTTTAAGCTTGTATTTAGCAAATAAGTAAAGAAATATATGCAGTCTTCGGCTCTAAGGATGTTTAAGTATTCAACCAACCATCATTTATGAATGTAAGCCTTGCAGGTAGCTTCAATCTTTTACTCTTTTCTCCGAATCTGTCACATTCCTTTTTAGCACAACTGTAGAATGAATTACCTCTCAATCTAGCTGAATATCTCCGACTGTCTACCGATTCCAGTTCGACATTTAAAAAGTTTTGTTTACGTAATTCCCTACCTCGAACACCACCAACAAATATAACAACGGCAACGAAAACATCAGCGACTGCACCTAAGGTTAATTAGAAAAATTGTTTATTGCTGTTCTACAAATTCAAAGTGTATACCTATAAAAGTATACACGGCACAAGGTTGCTGCGCTGCCCGCTACTGATTTCCAAATGATGTACGAGTATCTTTCGGGTTTTTGCCTTTGTTTTTTTTTTTTTTTTTTTTGCAATTCCGTGCGCCTCACCAGAACGGCCGCAACAAATTCATTGTTTACCTTCGTGAAAGCTGTCTAAACAGTGTTTTGCCGTAAATTGGAAACTATATCTCTCTCTCGAACATAATTAGTCTTGGTTGCGTATGTTTAGTGTTTTTAGTGCAATCTGTGATGCTTAAAATAAATTGAAATGCCAAAGCCACTTGTAATAAATTTTCTGTTTTTGCAGATTTCTTCACCAGCAGATGAGAGGAGTGTGAAATATTTTTTTAATAAAATATTTAGCACTTTAATTTAACGACAACATCCAGCGACAAGTACCACTGAAATAAAGCAGATAAAATATAGATAAAATAAAAAATTTAAGAAAATCATGCTACAATCGAATAAATGTTACGCGACAAGAAGTCGGACGCTTCGAAAATTGGATGCCATCAGTTGGATTGTGATTGCAACAATATTTTTAATGGTCAACAGCATCGCTAGGATAGAGGCAGCGGACACATTGTTGGGTAAGTTATTGTTAGATTTTTATATACTTTTATCTGAATACATAAAACTTAATTCAAGTAGTAAAGGATTGGGGAAACTTAGTATTGAGTTTTATTTGTGGAAATGTTAGTAAGTAATTAATGTCAGTCAATTAAAAAAAAGTGAGGCTTTTAGTATCTTTTTCAGAGCTAGAGTAACCTGTTAAAAATTATTACAAGCACTAAAAATATGAAAGGCAGTTAAGAATATACTATTTCACGATGACGAAGAGCTCTGATCTGTTGGGGCTATAAAAGCAAGATTGTGGTCAATTTCTACTCGCCTATGGACCCAGAACTATACTGAAGGATTGACCAATAGATCTAATATTAAATTTGTAGAATTTATTAGAAAAGGCATACACTAATTCAACCATACCTACTTGTAGTGTGTTCAGATGCTTGTAGGCTTAATCCGGGACATTTTATTATTCTTGGGTTGTGTGGGAGGGTATCTACTTGGTAGATTGCCACTAAGAGGCCTCCCCCACGAGGGGGATAATGCCTGTGCGTTGAGTTCTGCAACGCGCTTGAGCTCCCTCCAAGTCATCCCCAATGATCTGAATTCCTCCTCGACTGTCCTTCTCCATGTCTGCCTAGGGCGGCCCACTCGTCTGCCTGATTGGGGTAAGTGTATTCCATGGCGTTCTTCGCAATGAAACTGTCTTCGCGCCGTAAAGTGTACCAAATCCACTGCCACTTTTTCCTCCCTATTTTGATGTCTATTGGCTCCTGGCCCGTTATCGCGTCTAGTTCGTCATTCGATATACGATTCGGCCAGAAGATACGAACTAGCAAGAAAGGAGCAGGCAACACAGAACTGAACCCGGATAATACAATACGGGTCCCTCTGACAACTATTAAAACAATAATCGATGAAAAGATACGACAGGAGTTCAATAACTCCTGGACGAATCTAGACACGTGCGAAGTGGCTAGATCTGTAATAAATAACAATGAGTAACAACACAGCAAAAAGAGCTCTTAACTCAAGCAGAACACAATTGGGATTGATGGTGGGACTTTTAACAGAGCACATCGATCTCAACAAACATTCGTTCAGACTCGGGATAGCTGATACAACAATCTGTGCCAACTGTGAGGAGGAGGAGGAAGATATAGAACACTTCCACTGCCACTGCCCTGATACAGCGAGACTAAGACTGAAAATTCTGGGATCTCCAAGGATTCCGGATATTACACACCTCAGTGAGAAAGGAATCGGGGATATATTGGAGTTCGCCAGACGAACACTACGATTCCCCGATCACTATACGATATAGTTTCCCGTTGATACTACCCATGATCCCTAGACCTAAATCCTCTCAACACATAATTCCCAAAGCACAGCACTATTCTCTACAGTTACATAGATGAGGGGAACACAATGGAGGCCTAAGTGAAGAGCATAAGCTCACCCTCTCAAACCAACCAACCAACCAACCGGCCAGAAGATCCTTAGGATGTTGCGAAAACATCTATTTATGAAGCTTCCGTCACAAGGAAGTGTTGGTCACTTTCCAAGTACTACACCCATAAAGTAGCTCTGTTTCCATGTTTGATTGGAACAGTCTCAGCTTGGTGTGCTGAAAACATCGCTTTTTCAGATTTTGGAGAGCATACCGAACGCAGCCTTTGCTTTACGAATTCTGCTGTCCATATATAGTTCGGTGCCACCATCTTCTGAAACTTAAATATAGAAAGCTGCTTACTTTCTCGACTTGCTGTCCGGCAATGTTGAGTTGAGCGGCGCTAGTGTTTTAGTGACAAATTGAAGTGCTTATGCCCTTTGTGTTTGCCGTATTTATTTTGAGTCCTACTTTGTTCGCCTCTGATTCGAAATTATGGGCCATCTGATGCAGATGCATTATCCTGTGTGAGAGCAGGCAAACATCATCAGCGTAGTCAAGGTGTTTGAGATATGATGTCATAGTCCATCTCAGCCACATATTTCCTCCAAGCAGAGATGCCCAGATCACATCACTAATTACTACAAGGAATAACAGCGGCAAAAGAATGCATCCTTGTCGTACTCCGCTGCGGACTTTAAATTCCTCTGACACCTTACTGTTGTGTAAGACATGACATTACTGCCATCATAAGTAGCCTTTATAATAGCGACGAGTTTTTCTGGTATACCTCTCCTGCGCAAGGCTCGCCAAATACCATCTATATTCAGGCTGTCGGAGATCTGTACTCGACGCATTATTCAATGATGATCCGCAAGGTGTTGATGTGGTCTATGCAAGAGGATCGAGATCGACAACCTGCCTGTTAAATCGAGATGTTCTCTCACTCGATCCAGAAATATTCTATTTATTAGTTTGGCCGCATCCGGAAGAACGCATATCCCTATCCTCTCAGGTTTCCCTTTTTGGGCAGCTTAACAATCTTACCCCTCTTCCAATATTCGGGTCTATTGTGATTCCCTTTAATCTCAAAGCTCATTCAAGTTGCCAAAGTTGTGATGAATTCGAATATATTTTTAACTGAGCTAGCAGATACATATGTCTTCTGTTTCAAGGTAGAATTTACTTAAGTAACGATGACGTGTTCTGGTTAGACAGTCACATTGACGTAAGACATGTTCTGCTGATTCGTATCTTATCTTGCGCTATCCTTATAGCCATGAGATGTTTTTGACCTGTGAGGTATCCTGTTGATAGTCGAATCTGACTCCTAGTTAGCCGTAGGTATTTGGTAGAAAGATTTTGGCTTGTCTGTTACCTTCAGTTTTCATCCAGTAATGCAGTAATGCCCTTTTTCTTTTAGCCAATTTTTTGTACAGCTTTTTGCCGCACTGACTAGTAATCCACAGAATGGTCTTGGCATCATAAAGCTTGATTCAACTCCTGTTCTGGTTAGCAGGTCAGCCATTTCATTTCCCTCATATCCGCTGTGTCCTGACACCCAAATGAGATGAACTTTGTTTATGATGGCAGCATTATGAGTAGTTGAAGGCAGCCCCACACTAATTCGGATGATATTTCGTAAGCCTTAATTGCTAATAGACCATCCTTGCTATCTGATAAGATGTAAATGTTCTTTTTGGCTATAAATCTGTTTATATTTTCTCTGACGCATATTTCTATGGCAAATATTTCGGATTCGAATATGGAGTTATATTTTTTCATACTCGTACTCGAGTAGATGAAGGTCTATGTAGTAACCTCCAGCAGTAGAACCCAGCCCCAACTCCTTCATCTGTCTTGGATCCATCTGTGTGCCATACATGAGAATAGCTGGCAAATGCAGGTTTGTTCTGTTCCCTGTTGAAGTTGCGGCTGAAGTTAAATCTTGAAATATGATTGTTATTCCTAGAGTAGTTCGTTACTGTTAAGTTCTTGTGCAATGTCCGAACTAATTTGGAGTTTGAGTCACCTTAAGCAATGAGCATGTAGGCGTTAACCTTAGCTTCTATCTTCATTATAAAGATGAAGGGGTGATAGGTTTAGAATAACTGCCAGCGCTGCTGTAGGAGCAGTTATCATTGTGCCTGTTGTGCTTATACAAGCTAGTTTTCGAAGTTTATTGAACCTGTCTTGTGTAGACCTCTGTTTCATTTTTTGGTGCTTCATATGTGATGATTGGTCATGCTATCGCTGTAATAAGACGGCAATAAGACTTTTGCTGGTCCATAATGAGCTTTGTCTATGGCTTTTGTGAGGTGAGAATTCCAAGTAAGTTTTTCATCAAGTGTTAGGCCAATGTATTTCACCAGCTTAGAAATTATATTGTTTCACCAAAAAGTGTGGGTGCTTTTAATCGTCCTCGTTTTCTTCTTTTAGTGCTTTGGGTTGACGACTTTTTGACACCAATCAACAACTAGATTCAGCGCCCTGTGGAAGAGATCTGAGATTGTTTCTTTTCTGATTAATATCGCAATATCATCTGTGCAAACTTGTACAAAGAAGCTTTCGTCGCTGAGTATTTTCAGCTGTTAATTTATTGCGATGGACCACAATAAGGGCGAGAAGAATCCACCTTGGGAGCAACCTTTCGCAGGAGTGACTTAATTTTTCTGTCTTCTAGAATGCATTTTATCCAGTTACTCCTACATGTAGTATTACTCGTATCTAATCCTGTGTATTGGATGCATCTGTATATCTGCGCGTATTTGGTGTTATCAAAAGCTCCTTCGATATCAAGGATGCAACACACCGCATACTCTTTGTCTCTAAAGGATTTTGTAAGCCTTATTGTGAGTTCATGAAGAGCATGAATCGTTGAAAGTAAGTAAAGGCAATGCTTAGTTCATTGCAATTGGGTGGCCGTGGTGTAGTGGTAACATCATCGCTTGTCACGCTGTTGATTCACGGTTCGAATCCTGATGTCAACATTCATCTATTTGTTTCGCATGAAATAAATAAAAAAGTCGATCACTTGCGAAAGCTAAGTCAACTCTACTGTGAAGGCATAACACTGGCAGTAGGTCGTCATATGGCTAAAATGCAACTTGATCGTGATGATGACATCAGGTGGGCTGAAAAAAATACTGTGAATCATAAGCAACGACAATAATAGCGAAAACAAACAAAATACTCCCCAGTTATCTGGACAGCCACCCTTGGAGTTTAGAGAAACTTAATACCACCTGAGTTTCAAAGTACACCACTCTGTCTATCTCTCTGTCTCACAAAAAATGCACGTGTTCTAAAAATTAGTATAAGGGTATTTATATCCCCTTTAACACGTGCAAATTATAAAAAAATGGCACCTTCGCCATGGCCTTTGAAGCTTTAGAATTTCGTCCAACTGCTCTGATCCTTACCGATCGGCTTCATTTCAAATACCAAGCTTCTGCAGATCTTCCAGCACTCGCTCTCCTCTTAATAGAGTCGAGGGATCTATGATGCTACTGATACTAACATTTCCCATAGGGCAGCAAAATAGATCGGCGGCATTCCCTAGCCAAAGATAAGCAATTTTTTCCGACCGATCTAATTGAACTTTCTTTTCCGATCTTAGCATACATCGCCAAGGATGATTTCGATGCGGTTGTCACCTCGCAGAATCTAGTTTTAACTTCGCTGTCTTTACCTTTAGCTGACCTCAACGCAATCAGAAGATTGTGCTGGACAATCAAGCAATTCAAAACCTTTATTCTGAAGTCAGGTCTAAGTTACTCTAGCGGTGTGTTGTGAACCATTATCTTGGTGGGTTATAATGTCTGACATGATTTTGTTCCAATCTTCGATACTAATTGAGTGACATATTATATGGAAACCATGTGTCGCAAATCATTAAATTTCGTCAATCAAATTTAAGAAGCTTACTTCACATGAGATGCTTGGAACGGAACTTCTTCCAATTCCATTGGTGAGCATGGATCAAAAGGTTGATAACCTCTCCCATAGCGTCTCTAGAAGTGATATTGGACTGAACCCCCACACTTAGTGCAAGAAGGAATCCCAAAAAATAGGAAAGGGAAATGCATCGCACACTTTCCAAATCTGTAGCTCTTTTAGACTTGATTTGCGAAGAATTTATGAAAGAGAATGAAACAGTGAACCGGAGAGGTACCAATTCAAACAAAATACCATCAAATAGTATACGGAAGGATTCATAACATCTACAGGTACATGAGATCGAAAGATGAACCCAATTCAACATTGATGCGACTTGTCGCAGATAGCGATATTTCGCCATCAAAGCGCTGAGGCTCTTATGAATATAGATCTCAACTGATGTGGGACTGTCTTGTTAAGGTAAATTGTTTAGAAGAGGTACGGAGACTGCCTTCGTCTGAACGCATAAAATGTGGAAAAAGCTGAGAATGAAAGATGATTCCAAAAAGACACATTTTGGGAAGAACTCTCTAAGAAGGAACTTCTCGCAAACTATAATGAGAAAAGAAGTAGGAACCGGCTTTGTATTCTTAGAGACTGCCTAACGGGTCACCGTAGACTTAATAGACTACAAATTTTCTGGAGGAAACTCATGTGCACCTGCTTATGGAATGTGGAGCACTGATCTTTTTTTTACATGTATAATCTCCTCTATGGAAAGATGGGTCTTCAACACTGGCACAGCTCTCCGAAATACCTGCAGTAGATATATACCTGTTGACTCTGTTCTTGCTTAAGATTAAAAGCTTCTAGGAATATGTATCCTGGGATTGTATCCCAAAGTAGCAGGAATTTCGACATAATGATCTTCACATCGTTGCCAGGTGGTGATAGATACTGCTGGCTTGCCTGGTAGAGTACTCAAATGTCACATTCTTAGGGAGTATTTTATTGAAATGGTATTATCTGTAGAACAGGTATAGGTCTTCGATGACTCAACGATTGGAACTTAGATCTTAGAGCCGGGGCATAAGCGAACTGATCATGCCTGTATTATGTCAAGTAGGTGAAGGGAATGTTTGGAAGCCGAGCTCTACACATGAGAACAGTACTCAACCCTCGGGCTAACTCGTTCCTTGTACAGAATAAGAAGCTGTTTCGCTGTAAAGTATCTCTTTGGTCTAAACAGATTGTTCAACACTGAAGTTCACTGCAACACCAAGAAGATGCATTGTTTCCTTGGATTAAATGGTTCCTTCGTTTATCTAAAGTCCTGGTACAGCGGCGAATTGAATTTTACTCGCATTGAAGTCAAGCTTTTACCCACTGAATGTTTTTCTGCAAGTCTCTATTTAATAAGTTGATTTGACAACACATCATTAACAATGTGATTTCAGTCACACTTCTACAAAAGGAGGGATGATTTTTATACTTTGATTTACTCCAGATACTCTGGTTTATCAAGACAATTGGACTGGAGGAAGTACTCTAGGTCGAATAACTCATCGACTAGAATTCCAAGTCAGGGATATATGTATCTACAAAGGTCTGCCCCCCTGCAATCAATCTACAAGATGCATCTTTAATCATCCCAAACACCCATCCTTTTGTCTATTCATTAGAATCAGGGCTATGATATGTATCTGCCTGTTTAGGTTAAGTTAGTGGGTTGACGCAAAGTATATAAACTCCTCTCTGTCACACTTACATACATACTCGTAGATCCATTGTAAAGGAGTACCTATTCTTCTTAAAGAAGATACGAATAGCGTAAGCTCAAAAATAATTCGCTAAAATTAGTTCGGATTACCAAAGCCAGTTTTATGTGAAACTATGAACTACGCACGATGACCCTGTTATTCCACTCAGCTGTCAAAAACATGCCACGTCAACCTGTCCACGCACTGGATGATGTATGTAAATCTTGTAAAAATTTACATGGAATGTCGGCAAACATCATCGACTTACAAAGCGAAACTGTTCGTAATCTTCTCTAATCGATTAGCATAATTCAGTAACTCTCCCGATACCACCATCACGTTTGCATGGTTACAGAACTCGTAGATCAGCAGCATCATAAATTCTTGTCGCTGATTTTTATCACTTAAATTTATCGGCATTTTTATAAAGCAAATCGCTTAGGCGCCAGTCAAAAACAGCTGTCAAAAAATATTCTCGTCTGTCTGGCCGGTGGAGAG